>CM060905.1:673171709-675671709 GCA_030737815.1 Allium fistulosum
ATCGACGAATACATCGTCGATGTCTCCAAAATCTGCCCCAGCAGCCTTACCGGGGGAATCTTGATGCTTGCCGGCCTCTGGGGCCTTATCTCTACCATCAGCATCGGACGGGGGTGAGTCCGAAAGGATGGGACTCATGCCCGGTGTCTCGTTACACGATTCTGAATCTCGCCATCAGACTCTGACATGTAATAGTCATTGGTTGTGGATTCATCAATGCTGCTTTCAAATTATCCTTCCTCCTTCTCCGAGTCTATCACGGGTTTCCCCTCTATCTGCATGGACTCAATCTCCGATTCTTCCTGGATCGGGGACATCCTAGTAAGCCGCTTAGACCAGCTGCAATGCCTTCCTCGTGACTCTCATTGAGTGGACTTTCGAAGGGATCGCCTATTTCACGACCCTCATCAGACTCCTGTGAAGAAGAAGAAGGCCTTGCATGAACTATGGATCAGCCGGGGGAGGGAGCTTTAGCCAGAGGCACTGATCTCCCTAGAGCTAAAAAACCAAATTGGCTCAAGTTCTCGTCAGCAAGAAAGACTCCGGCGCTCCGCTCCTCGGCATCAATAGCTTTTAGAGTTTGACAAATTTTTCTAAGAGTCATATCCCTGTTGGGCCTTGGAATAACTGTAAAAAGAGCGATCAATTAGAAACTCTAGCACACCACTTTAAAGCTCGACAAACAGAGAATAAGGAAACTTACTCCTGGTCGTCCATCGACGAATAAATCCCTCGGAACACCTTACAAAGAATTACTGCATCTTGAATTGAGATAAGTTACTTTGCAAATGCAGAATGATCTTCTGATTCCGTTGGGCCTCGATTATAATCAAGGAGGGGCAATCATCTCTCCTCTTGAATGTTAAGAAGTATCGCAACTCATCAAAACTCGGAGCGCAATGGAATGTCCGCATGAAAAGGATATGCAAGTAAGTGAGGATGGCGTAACCGTTCGGGTGAAGCTAGAATGGAGCGATTCCCAAGTTCGATAAAGTTTCACGAAGAAAGTCAGTAAAGGGGGGGAACAGCTCCATTCAAACACATGAACCGATGGCAAGATGTAAACCCAGGGGAAGGCATATGAGCGAACTCATCCTTCTTCGGAAGGCACACGTCCTCTTCGGGGATCCCGTGCTGTAAACAGATGTTATGAAGAACTTTGGCGAAGATCACCGACGGAGCTTTTTCAGGCAGATTGACTAAAACTCAAAAGTTGGGTGGCATGTGATCCACAATCGGCCCAATCATAACTAGTTGACTGAACTTCGCCTATGAAGTAGATGATGATTCAGCTTTAGAATGTGTCGGACTTCATCCACTCGGCTTGGGACGTGTAGATGGCTATTTCATTCTATACAACAGAACTCACATCCGTAAAAGGTTAGGTAATTCTATTGGCAAATCTATTCTACTCTTACGAATTTCCCCTATCATACTTGAACTCCGATGCAACATTGACTTGGGACTAGCACATCGAATTTCAAGTATGAACTGGGGCAAGTGCAGTGTGCTATCTATGTGGGGTGAACTCGATGTCTAAAGCGCCGCAAATGGCCCATCCCGTGTAGATAATTCATTTGCAATAAAGGGAGAGAAAAACTTCCCGTAAAACCTCGCTTTCGACTTTTGGTTATACTGCTGCATGCTTACCCGTCAACGATCAATAATCGATAATGGATCCGTTATCCACAGTGGCATGGGAAACTCTTCTCATTGCAGGGACACTAAGCATGAAATAGGTAAAATGAGTTAAGCCCAAGTTCTCAGAAGAGTCAAGGTTAACTGATGAAGCGTTATGCAAGTGACGTCCGCAAACTAGTGACAAGACAATTCTAGTTCGATGGTCATAGGTAGCAAAACACGTCAAGTCCTAGGCAAAAACCCAAATATCATTCCGAAAGACGACTCAAGACTTGATTTCCTATCTTTCTCCAAAGACCACAATCAGAATGGAAATTTTGCAGACAACATCACAAGCTAAAGCTGGGTGTTAAACCATCATACTAACATTGCAATCAACTCAACCAAACAAACCTACCTAAAGTCGGCTAAATGGAATAAGAGGAGTTACAAATTGAACTTGGCAAGCTACAACTGGGTCATGAGTGAGCTAGTGGAAGATTGGCTTGTGTACAACAAAGCGATGGGTTGGCTAGGATTCGAGGGCGGCGATAGGTCGGCTACACCTCAAAGTCGCACGAAGCAGGTCGGCTACACATCAAAATCGCACGAAGTAGGTCGGCTAAGATTCGAAAGTGGTGATGGGTTGGCTAGGGCTTGGATTCGATGGGTCGACTAGGGCTTGGATTCGATGGGTCGGCTGTAGCACGAGATTGCGCTTGGGCGAGATGAGGGCAAGAAGGTCTAGGTGGCAAATCAAATCAACGAGAGCTCGTTCAAGGAGAATTGCCGGAAGAAATGGATCGCTCGAAGAGATTTCAAAAGATCAGGTCGAATATGGAAATAGAGATATGCTCATGTAGAAGTAGGCAGTATCGGGGCAAAAATGTTACTAAGTGTTCGGGTCGCTAGCGACCCGACCCTCCATGGGTCACATGCGACCCGACCTTGAAGCCCTGCCGAATTAGGTCACTAGTGACTTGTTCCCCTTGGGTCACTAGCAAGCCACCATGTAAAAAAAAGAGAAAAAATAATAATGTATATAAATATGTAGAAATTTGCATACCTTGTATATTTGTGTGCTCGAAAAAGGAAGCTCTGTCCAGCCACTACAGAATTGGTTAATCGCGACTGCGTGGCACTCCAAAACACTACACCAAACATGCCATTTTGTAACACTTTTTTCCCTTTAATTCATAACGGTTATTACCGTTATAAATTATTAACAGATATTTCCGTTGCAATCAATTATAACGGTTATTACCGTGGTAAATCTAGGTAATTTCGTAATTACGTGAAAGTATAGTGGGCAGAGTTGTCATTCCCTCCATATTCTTACCTATCGCAATTCTAACGCTTCAAGCTTCCTCCATCCTGCTTTCAATCTAGGGTTGCCGCCATGTCCACGAAGCTAAGCCCTAAGTCTTTTGCGGCCAAATCTACCGTGGATCTAACGTTGCTTGTAGAACGTCAATTTGGTCAGTCAACATGAGGTTGCATCTGAGATCTGCTGGCATGGTTTCCATATGAAATTAGTAATCACCATTGCCTATAACCCCCGCCATCACCTCGTCTAGGGTAACCGTCACTACCTCTTCAACCTTTCAGGCACCGGTGCTATTTATAACCGCCTCCACCTTATTTTATACTAGCTTCTCCCGACAACACCAGTGTATTTTCCTTTTCTTCCTCCCATGAAATCAAAACACGTTTGCTCCTCTAGATCTAAACTTCTTTAACCAAATCCCTAAACTAATCCAAATACCGCACCTCATCGAAATTGAAAAAATCACCTCTGCCAAAAATCGCAACCAATGCCGAACGCCCCAAAGGCAAATGCTTTCACGATCTTGTTGGGTCCGTGTGTAGGGATGGGTGACTCGGATGGAGATTTGTGGGTGTCAGGTTAGGCTTGATCACAAAACAGAAACCTCTTATCAATAATACATCCTCTCAATTTGGTAGTACCGCTAAAGTGTGAATATTTTTTGCTTCGTGCCTTTGCAATTACTTCTGAGTTAGCATGCCTAGGAACTAAGATGTTGAGACGCGCTATTCTATTCGATGCTTGGATTAAATGCCTTGCAATGATGCTTTGAATTTGAGCTGCCACGGCTTTTGTGTTGAAGTAGCAGTGATATCAGATGATTGTATCAGGTGTGGTGCTATTTGTTGATGCAAACTAAGTTAAAGAGATGCTCCACTGTTTCTTCATTTTAATCAACAGGAAGTTGTAATTGCTTATATTTATAAGGCCTGTATATTTATGGTTTTTCTATCTGTGCTTTATGTAGGTTCTTTTATGGGAACCCTCATCCAGATGCAAGTGATCGAGAATAAATAGGAGCAGCACTAGCATTGAGTGATGATAAGATCAAGTGTTGGTTCCAAAACCGAAGGGCGGCTCATAAGGTCTTTTCTTTTAATATCAGGCCATTATCATGAACCAACAAATTTATTTTGTACTTTTGTTTATTAATTTGAAAATATAAAGATGAACCTGAAATGAATGAATAACACTAAAAAAAGATTGGAGCAAAATTAACATGTGTCCATACCTAACAACGTGAGTACTAGAAAATGTTTGCCTTACGGTAGAGAGATCTAAACATCATGCCATTTTTATTCAAAACCAATCAAACCAAATTGCATCCACTGTCAGGTGTATTTTATAACCACTTACTTTGAATGCCATTTTCATGTTGACTTTTGCTGGCGATGAATTTGCTGATGTATAAACCAATTAATTGCATCCATTGCCAGTATATTTTATAGCCGAATTTGCTACTTGTTTCCATTTTCATGATTAGGTCAATAGTAATGTTTTGTTCAGGAGTCTGTCTAAGGTTGGATATGATAATATTTACCACCCTTCCAACTTACGAAAAGTGTACCTATATGATAATATTTACCTGCTGCTTCAGCAAACCAGTATTCTAAGTCTTGTATATTTTTGAAAATATTTAATTTTTATTTCTCAGCCTTTTACAATTTGTAAGTGTTTTATTTTCTATCTTAACATTAACAAACATGAATACAAAAATATTCTATTATTTTTTTCAATATCATTCGTTATATTTTTATTTTAATATCTTCATCCATTTATAGTTTATATTTACTTGATTTGGTTTTTAATTACATAACCCCTCAAATCACAATTAATAATCAATGGTTGAGATTAGTGGACCCTGCCATAAAGTTTAATTAATAAATTAAACCAACATTAGTCATGAATTGTTAATCTATGTTGTTGGATATTATTCGGTTGTAGATATTGGCTGTTAATTTCAAAAGTTAACTGATGAAAGGAACTGTGTGGACAAGGACGAATTAATTACTCCTAACTTGTATGAACTAGTGCTTTTCCCACGAATTAAACCAAAAACCACTTTAAATTTAGTCTAGTAACGGTCAGGCAAATATATGGCAATTAATTTAAATAAATATTGAAAACAAAGTAAATAAGGTACATTATGAAAGAAACCGGGACAGTGATGGAAAATATTGTAAAGGCACATTGTTTAATCTCTGGTCCAAGTTTAAAATTCTTGAAGTCGACTAATAGTTGTAGAAGTTCAGTTTGGAATTGTAGTTGAAGAAAAGCATATTAAAAGTAGATGTAGATGAATATTTTTAATAGAGCATAATAATATCAAATTTATTATGTATGAATGCAACATACAACAGTCATGTACGGTTGTAATATCAATTATACATCTATTATTCAGCAATTCTGTCATGATCTCAGCATGGAAAATTTGCTGCATTCACTCACAATTAGGGAAAGAAATGGAAAACATTAGAACTATTACTGTCATGATGATTTGTTAAGGATAAATTGAAAATATAAGAAAAAATGAATGAAAGAACCCATTTTTATGCAGCGGATTTGCTATTGAAATCGTTTTCTGAACTGAAACAGACTGCAATGTTTTCAGGATTTGTTGCTTTGAACGAGAATGTTGAACGGTGAATTGCTGTGTTTGATATGGAAGCAGAGAGTAGTGTGAGATTGTTGGAGAGGATTGGGGAGGAAGCAACTGCAAGTTTAAAAGAACCGGAAACATGTTATTATTCTTTAGCCATAAAGAAATTGCAAGATGAAGAATGACGTAATTGGTAAGAAATTTTTTGCATTTTGAAATCAAATATTTTCGTAGGCTTGATTTGTTACAAAGTCATTATATGATAAAACAGATGAACAATAATTATGGTATAGAAATGTTGAATTATCACTTACAGTTGAACTGCTAGCTGTCAAACTAAATACTAATCACTTACATATGAAATATCAGTTACAGATGAACATAAAGTTGAACAATTAATCTTTATGTTTGATAATGTTACAAAGTCATTATATGGTAAAATAGATGAACATTAGTTATGTTTAGATAGCTTCTCATTTATTCGCTTTGTGAACATTATACGGAAAGACATGTCTGATATTCAAAACAACTATTTTGCTACCGTATACTATGCACTAGTCATCTAGGCTTTATTATACCTAAACCGTGGTTCATTATTTCATTGATTGCAAATATTGAATTCCTGTCAATAGAATAATGGTGGTTCATTATTTCATTGATTGTAAATATTGAATTCCTGTGAACAGAATAATGATAGTAATAGTCACTTAAAACATGTCTACAGTATACTTAAAGCTTGATAATAATGCTACCGTATACTTAAAGCTTGATTTTTTCGGGTGATGAATGTTATTTATTTTTCTTTTGTATATTGATATTTTTGTATATCTAACCATTTTACTGTAATACTTCATATAAATGCGCACTCAACTAAACATGAAATTGGATATATCTTACAAATTAGCTGTCCTCCAGCAAATTTTTAGATCTGAGACTAAAATGAATACAGATAATTATGATATAAAGCACAAAAAATAGGAATTTTTGTTCTCATTTATGAGTTTGAAATTAATTTAAAGATTAAAGGTACAAATTAATGATTGTAAGTCATGGTTAGTTTACATTTTTCAACTTTGAAAGGAGTTATATTAATTTGAAGCAAGGTAATTTCAGTCGAAACTTAAATATCTAAACTAATTTTGTTAAGTCATGGTAAGCCATGATTGTAAAACATGAATTGTTTTTACATTAATTTGAAGCAAGGTAATTTCAGTCGAAACTTAAATATCTAAATTAATTTTGTTATTAAACAGCAAACTACTTACTTTATTGAAGATTATTGTGATTAATTTCTTTGCTCCTACTCATTACGCTATTGATTTTAGTTTGACTAGTTTTTATTAAAATAGTTACATTCTTCACTTTATAATCTTATCTGAGACTATTATTATTTTTAGTGTTGTTAGTGCTAATTATGAATGTTAAGCTCTTGATCATGGGTATGTGGTTGTTTTTTTATGTTTGTGCAATAAAAAATATGTTCATTCCATGAGATCTTCTAAAAATATGTTTTTTATGTATGTACACCTCTTTCAATTTGTTTGACTTGGTTTTTGAATCCGATAAGTTGTTGAATGTGGAGCATGTGGATAAAAATGGAAAGCCATTGCTTTATTTAGTGTTTATTTAGTGTTTGAGTATTTGGATACTTATTTGAAAAAATTCATGAATGTAAATCGCAAAGGCCTGAATCCTAGGCCTCTTCCTCCTAATATCATTCAGGTTTAAATATATCTGAGTTTACTATTATTATGTTTGCACTTGCTTGGTATATATTATCAGTGAATATGAGTTTAGTCTATCAGATATATGTGGTACGTGCAATTGTTTATTTAGAAAAAAAGGGAAAAATAAAAATGCCTTCAATTTTTGTCATCCTTTTTTCATGCTCCATTTGAAAATTGAAAAGAGACTCCTTAGGTTTGTTGAATAGCAACACTTGGTAAAGGGAAACGCTTCGCTTTTTTGAAAAAAATACGTAGTAACGATGTCATGATGATCATTTTTTGGACAATTAATTGACTAGTAAAAATCGGGTGGAGTTTCTTGGAAATTTGCATGTATTACTTATTTACATTTCAATTCCAATTTGGAATTCATATCAATATTGGGATTCCATGGTTGATTTGTTATTTATTATTTTTAACTGTATGAACCAGAATTGTTTCCTGGTTTAATATGCCATATGAAGAAATCCAAGATTGTGCTTCTCATATTTGTTTCTGGTAAAATAGTTCTTACAGGAGACAAGGTAAAAGTTGATTGTGATACATTTATAACAACCTTTTGTACTTGTAAGTTAGTACTATGTATTGCCTTTGTCCGGATGAGAGAAGAGACATATGCTGCCTATGAGAACATAGATCCTGTTCTACCGAGTTCCGAAAAAGCCAACAATGGTATGATGGTATGATATAAAAAATTATTACCCAACCTTATTTTTCCTTTTCTGTTCTCTGGTGTGGTTATTGTTTATCTCTGCTTATATTCAATTAATAAAATGAATAGCTTATTCCAACTTAATAAGTCTATTTTGGTCTCTGATTTCTTAAAGTTAATCATTCATAGCTTAGCATTAATTTTATTTATGATTACTTAGTTACTTCTTGATTCATTTAATCAACTCATAGTCCGTATCTTTTTTATTTAATCATTATAGATAATTAATTTTAATCCAATGGCCACATGCTTATTTCTAGTGTAATAAACTTACATGCATATTTCATTTAATCAACTCATAGTCCGTATCTTTTTTATTTAATCAAAAGTAAGTATTTTTAATAATGAGTATTATATTATTGTATTGCTAAATGGTTATTGTTTCTTGTTAAAGAAGATGTCCAAATAAAATATCATCAAAAAGTTTATCCTTAAAGAGAACAAAATTACATAAATTTTAGTCTTGGATATAGATATGCATACTTCACATGCACAAGTTGAACTATATAAGATATATACATACACATCCAAACATGCATTCATATGAATGTATAAGTGCCAATGTATAGGCAAACATATGTAACTGTAAAACTGTATGTTTGTTGAGTAAATCGTATATTTGCAAACAAATATACACATACATAATTCATATTAATATGTGAATTAAAATTAGCATTTCAACAAGGCAAGCTTATTTAATATACATGGTTCACCAACCTTTTATCCTATACACCCAGTACTATTTTTTCAAATTATTTTTTCCTTTAACTCAAAATTAGAAGGTTACGCTTACATTTTGCAGCTTATTGAATACACTGAATCAAGCACTTGAAAGTTCCGGTGTAGATATGTCACAAGCCAACTTATCAGTTAACATTCATTTGGGAAAGCGAGCAGCAAAGGGAACTACTACAACCATTTTGTCGAGTTCTAAGGTATGTACGTTGTAATTATTATAAATATATCTCTTTAAAATATTAAGTTTAAAAATATCAGATGTCAAACATAACCTTAATATGACAAGGAAGTATATGGTGTATTAGAATATGACAGAAGGAACTTATCCAGAACTTTAGTACTTCTCGAACATGTTTTTACCACAATTTAGTGTTTATGAATTTTCACAGATACTATAGGAAAAAAACATCATAAGTACACTAAAAATATTACAAATCGTCAAATTTTGAAGACATGACAATCTAATAAAATCTGTTATGGTCATATTTCAGAATTCTGAGGATTGTGAACCTGATCCTCTTTGTAATCAAGCACTTGAAAGCAGACATTAGGTTTGTAAACCTAATCCTCCTTGTAGTGATATTTTATGACTTTATACCCTAGCTATTATGCTTTAAATCACTTACTAAATCGCAAGACCATCATATGACAGGAGCCTCTATCCATTTTGACTAAAGCGCTATAAGAAAGTTGTTGGTGTTTCATTTTGCTAGTCTTTGGTAACTGTTACTTTCAATTTTTGTGTTTGGTTGTGTTCTATCCATGTATGCCACACAGTTGTGCAAATAACCACATTGACTAGATTTAAACTTAAGTTTTTCGATTTAAACTTTGTTGAACCAGATCTAAAATTTCTACTAAACTGTTGCTTTGAAAATTATGTGGACAAAGTATTGTCTTGACTACAGACCATAGCTATACTTGCATTAACCATAAATGGGAACAATATATAAAAAGCATGTGTGAAGTTGTTCACCACTTGACAATAGTTCCGATGCTCTAAAAACAGAGTCCAGGCAAACATGGTTTCAAATTCGAACCCTGTTGCATTGAAGCAAGGTTCAAATGAGAGCAGTGATAATGACGATAAAGATTCTACCACCAATGCAGCTACATGTACAGAAAAGACAGCATCCACAGTGTTAATAAAAGGTACTCACCCCTCTGCTTTTAACCTGCCATGAATATTACATAGAGTATGACTGCTATTAGTAGTTTTCTCATTTTTTGTCTCTCTTTGGTACCTTTTTCGGTTGTGGCTGAGTCTGATAAGCGACATGTGGTCATTCTACATATTGTTTATGATGCATTGTTTGGAATGTCTACGGTTACTGTGGGTGTTTTAGAGCATTGTGCTTCCACCTGCAAAATAAAACATATATAAGCAATGAAGCAGAGTTAACGGATATTTCAAAAGAAGTCGTAACAACAGGTTTGAATTGTTAGTGCTTTATGCAATGAGAAGTGTGTCAAAAAATTGATCTGTACAACCTACAGGGAAGCGTATTCAAGTTAATAATGTAGAATAAAAAAAGGAAATCATAGTATTATTCTAGCAAAGCTCAATTTCTTACTATTGAATAAGTACCAGCTACCACTCAGGAAGCATACACTTACCTGATCATGATTTCCAAATTCAAACGTCCACTCAGCCAATAACTCAAGAAAATATCAATGAGCCCAATGCTGCTAAGTTTCAATACCAAGTGCGGCACCTCCATCACCATTACCACCATCAGGCATACAACTATATTAAACAAAACAACATATTAATCAAACATATTTTTTGAATTTACGAAGGATCCCATTTCTTAGTATATTTAGTAGTTAATTACCTTACATATATTATTGTTAATTAGATCCTAAATATTCTTCTAAGTGCAATTTTTTAAAGCTGATTGTTCACTGCAAGTTTTTAAAGTTGATTGCAGTGCCTTCAAGAATCAGTAGTGGGAGTGTAGATGGAGTGGATGGAGAAATGTTCATGCAGGATACAGAGCTTTGGAAGAAGAGAGTAGAACACTACAAGAAGGTTGTTAGTAGCTTGGGCCAGAAGGGTAGGATACGTAGTTGGTTGATGGTAGTTTAGTAGTTTGGCCGGAGTGTCACATTCGTTGTTTGTATGCCTCAAAATATTTTATAGTAGTGAAATTTGAAGTTTTCACAATGAACTTTGTAGAATTTGATATGAACTAATTAGTATGTTTGATTTTCTTTACAATTTGATGATATATTAGTTTTGAAATTTAGTTTCATATTTGTTATTGCTATAAATTTGAATTTGTATTGTTGAATGAAATAATATGTGATTATACTATAAGATTCGGAATGGGATATAATTGAATGAAATACTATTAGATGCCGAACGAGAGATGATTCTGTTATACCAAATTTGTAACACTTATAAGTGTTGGTAATTTTGCTATATACTTATACAAGCAATTCCCAACAGTTATAACTATTGGGAATTACCAGGATTCCCAACGGTTATAACTGTTAGGAATTACTTCACATTCCCACGGTTATAACCGTTGGGAATTCTGGTCATTCCCAACGGTTATAACCGTTGGGAAGTTTCAAAATTCCCAACGGTTATAACCGTTGGAAATGACCAAAATTCCCAACGGTTATAACCGTTACAAAATATGTAAAAAAAATTGTAACGTACCTGCTACCAACGGTTATAACCGTTAGGAATTTGATTACCAACGGTTATAACCGTTACAAAATGACAGTTCTGGTGTTGTGAAACATGACAAGTTGAGGCAAGCAACAATAGATAGAGCCAAAGGAAAATCACCGATGACGTTGGGCAATTCTATGCATAGAGCTCTGATGCGACCACTTGAAGGTTAACAAAAGGATATGGAAAACGATAACTTCCAGAGCACGCCTTGTTTACAAAGAAGACATACTCTAGGGGCAAATGTTATCCGGGTTTTTAACCCAGCAGATACCGGTAGTAAACGAGGTAGCCTTCAAAGGTAGAATGATTCAAGAACTAACCGGAGATGTTACGACTAGAGTTCGGCAAGGACCAAGCTACACAGTTAAGATGACAACGGGAGTCAACGAAGCCTAGAAACCAGCTTCCTTGCAAATCACCAAGGGTTTAAGCGTAAGCAGCCAGTGGCTTGCCATCAGCAAGTGACCACAACGATGAATGCCTAAGAAGACATCTTCAATATCGGAATCCAGGATAGTCCTTTGGGCCGGAACGACAGCAACCCATGTACTCCCATAAACCATGAACAGACAAACTATGAAATATTATCAAAGGAGGAGGAATTCAGCGGGCGAAAATAGAGTAAGTCAATGGGTCGCTGGCGACCCATGAACAAACAAACCCCTCTCCTACATATTCGCCAAGATGAAAGGAAACGAGAATTTTACTACTCCTCATAAGGTTCGAAGTGCCCCGGGGCCAAATAAAGGAGGAAGTTACTGCGAGTATCATAAAGCAAATGGACATGAAATTGATGAATGACGTGTCCTATCAGAGAAAATTCAAGTCATGATCAGGTCAGGATTCTTACAAGAGTTCATCAAAGAAACCTGAAGGACATCTTGTTCAAGCTAAGAGGAAAGTAACTCAGCAACTCCAAAATGCCAATTCCTATTAAATCATGAAGTCTTGCAGCATTATTTCAACTATGAACTATCTCCCTCTTTTCACATCTTTTTTAGTTCAATTTGTATTCCGATTCATACTTAAATTTGTGTTGTGCATTGACCAAGTACTGATCAAAATTTGAGTGCTATTACAGGTAAAACAAAAGCAGTCCAAAGCATTCAACATACTCACGGAGCACAACAAACTTCTAGCTACTTGAAAAGACAGCTCAGATGCTATAAAAAAGATACCTATCAATATTTCAATCAACGCAATACAAAGGCATCCTTCCAAAAGAAATCAGATCGTCGCCAATCCCACATCAGCTCAAAAGAAATCCTATATATACCAACTCTATTTTTAGTAAATGATTTTAAAAGAAATTTCTCAAACATATCTTCTTAAGAAAACTATTTTCAATTATCCCACGGCCAGGGAAAAAACAAATGCCTATCTGTTCTAAAAGCTGGTTTATGCAACCTATTTGAGATATTACATTGCATTAATGAATGCATACAAAAGATTTCTAACTGATCAATTTCAACATTTCAAAGTTTCTTAAAACCATGGGCAGAGAAAAGCATTTTCGTACTTTTTCAAGAAAGTTTTTGAAATCATCAAAAGTTTATTGAAACTCAAATTAGAGAATCTTATTCTCAACTAAAAGACTATTGGTTCATGAATCATGACCTCCCAGTCTCCTATTTGAGATTCGTTTCTCTATTATGAGAACAGCAAGAAAATTCTTGCAAAAAGATCACATTGAGAGAAATTATTTTGTTAAAAGGGACTCATGAGTCCGGACTATTTTTCAAAAGATGACCCTTCGATATACTAGAAGGGTTTAATTATAAAATTCTTTCTCTCAAAGGAGACTCCATTTTAATTGGCCAAAAATTATTTTCATATACAAATATTCAAGCCTACAATGTTATTCAGTTGCACATCCTAAAGGGAGGGACATAAGCCTGTGATGCTATTCTGTAGCGCCTCTCACAAGGAGGGATATAAGCCTACGATGCTATTCCGTAGCATCTCCTAGAGGGAGAGACTAAACCCCGAACGTCAAAACCACCTCTTAGGGGATAGGTCAGGATAAGCCCCCATCAGCAGCCTTCTAGAGGAAGGTTAGCTTAGCATACACAATATCCCTTAAAGACAAGGGAAGTCCAGAAGAGGCGCCAAACAAAAGAAGAAAGGCAAAGATGTCTACAACTCAAGACAAAAGTCAAAACCCAAGAGAATAAAGAGTTAAAGAAGGAAATATTTCTACTCAAAACAAAGATGAAATCCAAGAGAGGGAAATGAACAAAAACAAAAGGGATAAAGGTATCCAACGCCAAAATTCGGAACGGACAAAGAGTCCAAAATCATATCCAAAAGAGACAAAATATGGAATAACAAATCTAAGAACATCCGATGTTTGAGAAATGATTTCCACATCAAAGGATTAAGAAATCCGTATCCTAAAAGAAAGCATGAGACCAGGAAAATGGAAAAGAGAATCCAGAATGTGGCAACAAAAGTAAAGATATATATCAAAGCTAAATGAATGGAATATACAACAAGTTACCACTAATGATACTAGAGGCTTCACTCGAAGATTAGATTGAGTAAGCCATTCTTGAATCCCTGAAAATAGGGTAGTCCCTTAGAACAAGAGAAACTCAATAAGTATATGAGGAACCAATATTCCAAATGATTACAAGGCCTTGCGAATAAAACCCAACTTCAATATAGCAAAAATACTACTAACTTATAGGTCTAGGAATTTGTTTCTTGAATTCACTAAATTTACTATGGCCAGGCAGATTTCTAATCCTAATATTGAATAAATCTATTTGTCAGATGGGGATCCTGATAAGGTTTAGGTCAAATTCTTGATTTTGTGAACCTTCAATTCCTCTTTATGAAAATTCCACTTTGGATTACGTCAATCATAAACTCTTATATTGACTTCTATGTTGATTTATTGATTCTCAAATTTCATTAGTAAATTTCTATAAAGATTTTTTACCGAATTCCTAGTTCCATGAGTTCTTAATTTCCTCATAGGCTTTCATGGTGATTTATGGACTTTACATATGTGAATTTTCATGATGATTTTCCATTGGTTGTTTGTTTTTATGAATTCATGATTTATTAACTCATTCATTGAGTTTACATAATAATTTATGGATTTCCCATTGATTTTGTGACTTTGAATTAGAATGGACAGGTTTCTAATTACATTCTTGAATTTCATATTTTGGGTACTCTTTTTATAACAATCTCCTGTTTTAGTGAAATCCAAGTTTCCTTGTTGATTTTTGTGATGATTGATGAATTTCACACTTCTAACCTCCTTATTTGGATTTTTGATGATCTTTTTACTGAACTTTCGATTTGAAGATTCTGAAATTACTTGTCGATTTTCATGACAATTTGAGATGTTTGATAATCCTTTATGAGATTTATGATTCAATGAATTCCAAGTTCCTTGTAGAATTTTATGATGATCGGTGAATTTTGTATTCTTAATTTCCTCAATGGATCTATGATGATCTCTTATTTGTTTTCTAATCTTTCGTTACATTTTCCAATATGATGAATTTAAGAATTTCCTTACTAGGTTTTATAATTATTCATGAGTTTCGTTTTCCCCATTTCTTTGCTGGAATTTTAATGATCCCTTGACGATCTTCTAATTTAATGAATCATATACTTCCTTATGGACTTTGATGATGATTTGTGATCTTCATATTCCTGATTACCTTATTGGATCCTTGATGATCTCATATATGAAATCTGGTTTTGTGAATCATGAATTTCCTTATTTATTTTCATGATGATTCGTGAATTTTATATTCCTGATTTCCATGTTAAAATTTTTGATGATCCCTTATTGAATTCCTGGTCTAGTGAATCCCAAAAGTTCTTTGTAGATTTCCCTAATGATTTATGGATTTCGTATGCTTGATTTCCTCATTGGATATTAGATAATCTCCTATTGATTTTTTTATTACAAGGATTTTAAACTCCCTTGAGGATTATAATGGAAGTTTTTGGATTTCATATTTCTAATTTCCATATGGGTCTCTTATCAAATTTTTAGCTTTGAGAATTCTGTATCCTACTATTGAATTTTGTGATGATTTGTGAATTTTTATTTGAGTTTAAAATTTGGTTTCAATACAAGATCTTCATAGCGCCAAATGTAATCAATACTAAGTTATTTTCTACTTTTTCACCAAATGAAAATTACTAACCGATAATATAAGGATGAATATAAGGTTATCTTAAAGGGATGAGCTAAGGTCACCGAAGCGTGAAATTAATACCTACTTATTGAAGGAGGTTTAACTCGAGGAAGAAATATCTAGAGTACATAATAGACTTTCTCCAAAGGTTCATTTATTTGAGCTGATGTCTGCAAATCAGGTGATAATATTCCACATTCTTAAGGAAGTTTAATTATGTACATTTCAGAGTATCTTATCTGAAAATATTACCAAATAACATATTGAACGTTGACTTCAAAAGTAAAGATTACCCATTAAGTTCTCATAATAAGGTTACAACCTTAATAGAGGTTATTATCTATTTCGCGGGAAATAAAGAAAGAAGTTCCTTGGAGTTTTTATCCTAAAGAACAAAAGCTTCTATCATACAAGGAGGGCTAATTGATATCCATAAAATATTCCCAGGAATGAAAGTATGAAAGAAGGAACACGGGAGCATTGATAAAGATCAGAAAGCACTGAGATGGTCTATATAAACATAGCATCCGACAAGGAGGTGACAGCGCCAGCAGTACCTTTCGAGCAGGTTAGAAGTATGTCTCGACTGTGTCAACAAAGAACTTTCGACAAGGTCGGAGGCTATCATTCAAAGGCAATAGCAAACATGTTAACAGCATCCAAAGTACTCAAAAAGACACCTCTCGAAAGCAATGGATAGCAGACACTCTACATTTTGCACCAAACCATTCGAAACGTCTTGGTTACGCTTTTATTTACTTCCGCCAAAGATGTATTCAACAAAATCAACCCTTTTGAAAGCATATATAGCCTTTCAAAATGGTTAGGGCCACTCTCATTTGAGGAAGAAGAACTACATGTCCATTACCATAAAGGCATAAGGTTCCGAATTAGTTGGGGCAGAGGCTTTCGAAAGAGTCCGTGTACAACAAAACCTTTTAGGATTTTCGAATCACTCGAAGCCAAAAAGAAGGCATGTTTCGATAGTGTCGAAGGTTAGCACCAAGGTTAACTTGTTCGCCACATCGGCATTCAAGTCAAAATGGCACCAATAAACCTTTCGACGAAGTCGAAAGGCTATCAAACAACTCCTTTCGACAAAGTTGAGAGGAAGCAAAGCAAGAGAGAGAAGCCCAGCCTCCAGCGGCGGCAGAAGAATAACTAAAACCCTTTCGACCAGGTCAAAAGGTATGGCTTAGTGGACACTCACGAAAGCAGAAAGACTGACCTTTCGATCGCTTGAAGGCTTGGGGTCGAAAGAACCCAACCCGCACCTATAAATAGGACCCTAGGGGTCAGTTGTTGAGGATCCGATTTCTTTTACTTCTCATTTGTATGTTCTTAAGCCTGTAAATCCTAATTCCCTAATCAAATAGGGGATTTGATCAATTTGTTCGATTGAGTTTAATAAAAAGAAGATTGTGATAATCGCGTTTACTTAGCAGCTCAGATTTCATTTTTTGTCATAAATATGTCAACTTGCAGTTGAGTTGATCGAAAGGAGCCCCTTCGACTAAGTCGAAACCAAAAGTCTTTTTATTCTCTAGAAGTCTTAGCACGAATCTACTAGATTGCAAGTGTTACCTCTTTCGATAGAGTCGAAAACTTTTCAATTCAGTTATTTCTAGAGTTTGTTAGGTCCCTAACCCAAGTTCCCTTGTCCATGTTGAAAGGTGATTTCGACAATGTTCTTAGTCAACCCATTCGAAATGATTTACTGAGAGTGAAGCTCCCCGTTCGACTGTGTCGAAGGGTACCAAAGACGGATTTTTGATCACTTTTACCTATCTGAAAAGCTTTAGCAATCTCAACTCATTCAAAAGGAGGTTTCGAAAGCACTTCTCATACTCCAATTTGAAATTTAAGGTGTTGACAAGTTTTTTGTCAACAATTGGCAATAGTATGAGGAATCCAGCTAATTTGTAACGACCCAGAATTTCAGCCATTCAAATTTGGAATATTTAATTGATTTTAAATATTTAAAAGTTAATTTTATAAGTTGAATAACTTATATTTCAAATTTAGTGCTTTATTTGATAATTAAATTGTCAAATTTAACATTCGAAATTATGGAAGTAAGTGAATCTTGAATTTAATATGAATGAAAATGATTTCTAAAGTTGATTTAAATTCTATTTAAATATGAATGAAGTTAGAGAACCTTTAAATTTGATTTAAAAGTGATCAAATTGATTTTGAAAATTTCTCGTTTTAATTAGATCCGTAATAGAGAGTTATAGTATAGTATGCTCGGATATAGACACTGTCTTGGATTTCGATGGAACTGGTTTCATTGGATCCGTAATAGAGAGTTATAGTATGCTGACGAATTTCGTGGCGATTGGACGTATCGTTTGATCGTGCGAGTTCGAACCGGGTAGAAATTAATTAAAGGAATTTAATTTAAAATAATTTGATTTTGAAAAGCTATCTTCTGAATATGATGGAATTGGCTCCCGTATATATTCCATTATGTTCGGAATAAGGGTATAACATATAGAATGCCATGCAGCATGCTTCGTTTGGAGTTTGGAATTTTCATGGATGGATAGTGCCACGCGAAATTTTCTATAAATAGCCCCCAACTGTCTTCATTTGCAAACTAAAACCGTAAACCTGATTTCAGCCACCATTAAAATAAAACTATCCAATGGCTATCATCGATCGGAGCCTCTAGAGGCGAAATTAACCTTCATCTTCAACTAGGAAAACGTAGAGCACATCGACACGATGCTATCTTACAGTTGGATCATCATCATTCGTCGCATAGTAGCTGAAAAGGGGCCGTGTGCATCTGCTACGGTTTGGGTTTACGTGTGGGGTTTTCATGCGTACAAGTGCACGCGTGTGGCCATGGGAGCGGCGCAAGGCGCCGCGGCGTTGTGGAGCATGGCGAGGTCGGTGTTCGAGGTTCTGGTGAGCGATTTTTGAAAAAAAAAAGAATGCGGTCACTTGTAGGTGCTCACACGCATAGGTAGCCGAGGGAAGAAGAAAGGAAGTTAAGTTTAAAAGTTAATTATTACGTTAGTTGTAGTTTTAATTATAATCAAATGTTAATTAATTTATAACTTTCTCGTACGAGGTCCGTTTCGAGCGCGAAAAGTTACATTGCATTCGTATCAGCTAGCACTACGCTATGGAGTTTGATTGGACGAATTCAAAGCTAGTGGGAATTTTTAGTTAAATTGAACGGTCATTCAATTTTAATTCAATTCGGAGTGCTTAGGCGATTTCTGGCATTTTTGTGAGTAAACTCACCTCTCTAGCCTACTTATATTTTTATATAAGTGGAAATAATATTAGTTATGATGATTGTTGCTTGCTTGGATGATATACTATTTATTTAGTTGGTTTGGATATATTCCCGCATATTGGAGCGGATGAGAACCTATTACGTTCCCGTGTAAGAGCGGATGACCCTTTGTGTACGAATCCCGACTCGAAGCGGTTGATTTTTTTTATTATTTGATTATATGTTGTCTGTAATGCAGGGGGACAAGATGGAGGGATCCAACAAGATTCCTCACAACTATTGATTTATTTTTATATATATGCTGGTATATGAAGTTTTGGATGTCATGTTAATGCCTTTGATGTGATTTGAATTATTTAGTGCTATGGTTGCGCTGGGCCTTATTTTTGATATTTTTAAATATTGAAATGATGATTTTGATTTGAAACGGATTTCAAAGTAATTTTCAAAGTATATATGTCTTAATGATTTTAAAATTTGAATAGGATCGGATTTGTTTTTAAAGAAATAAAAGTTATGACTTTTGGTGTTATAAAAATATAGTTTTGAATAATACTTTAATTTGAGATTTTGGGAATAAGTTTATATAAAAGATTTATAAAAGCGATATTTTATAAATAAAGAAATAGATTTATAATCGGAATTTATAAATATTTAGCTTATGGATTTATAAAGAAATTGATTTATAAATGGATTTTAATAGTAAAATTAGTTTTTATAAAGAATGAATTTGTAAATGGATTTTATAAATAAGAAAGGAATTTTATAAAATAGAAGTTTTATAAAAAAGAAAGGAGATTTATAAAAAAATAGTTTTATAAATATGGAAATGATTTATGTTGAGATTTAAATATGGATTTTTATTTAAAGGAGTTTTGAAAGAAATATTTTGATGAAGTTAAATGTTTTAAAAGAAATTTATCTTTTTGAAGTAATGGATTCCAATTGGAATTTAATGGTTTTGAAAATGGTTTAAAATGAGATATGCAGCGAAAACATAGATTTCAACATTTATTGTTATAATAGATGTTTTCGGGAAAGTAAGGAAGGCGTGGACTATAACACTGTTGTTATAGTAAATGATTTCCAAAAAGAAATGTTTTATATAGTATACGGGATTTACTTATATACATATATATTAATAAACCGAATCCCTATACTATTATTTTTGGGTTGTCGTAACGATGTTTTACGCAACATTTGTTTTGATCCAATAAATTTTGTTTTGACCTTCCATCATAAATTACATGAATCGGTTCGTATGATCATACTAAAGGCTTGGTTGTGGAGTAACATTGCTTCCTATACTTAACACCCGTCCGGAGGCGTACGAACTCTGGAGTTGTATGGTTATAGAAATCTATTTGGCGTGTCTCCAAATGGTACCATTGATATATGTAACAACCGTGATTTTTGATTACCGTCGAAATAAATATTTTAAATTGAAATTAAAAAAAAATATGAAATTCATTTGCAAAATCCATTGCAAATAGCTTGTGCATTGAATATAACTAAGTTATGTTATACTTCACTTTGCCTTGCACGTATGTGAATGGTTCCAATTCAAAAGCAATAGTATGCACACTTTTGTTATAACAAAGTTGGAATAATTTTTTTGTCTGCTTTACTGTCACTATATTTGTAAAAGCAAAAACACACTTTGCTTTTCCATCATCATTTTTATGTGCAGCAAGTCCTTTCTTACATCTGAGGCACATTTTTATTAAATGCGTTTGTACAAACTTTAGACATCACATATTTTATTTGACTTATACACCAAAATTAGAAGAAGAAAAGTGAAGGCCTGCATCATTCTTTTGTTCCACTTTTTCTTCCAGTTGCCCAGAAAATGCATTAATGGCGGTTCCAATAATTTTGCTCCACTCAATTCTCGTTTGCTAGTTGTTTTTGAAACCAAATTTGAGGTGAGTGTAAAACTCACATTTCTAATTTATACATTACTTCATTTTTTTGTGCAAAAGTGTTGGCCAGATCATTATTTTGTTATTGTCTGTAAACAAATGTCTTTATTGTGAAAAGTAGAAACAAAATATTTGTTGGTTTTGTGCATTCGCATATTGCCTGTTGCAATTACAATTCATCCACATATGCAGTGCCTTGGTTGATTTGTATTATTTTTAAATCTAAAAGATCACATGTAATTATAAAAAATGAAGCCACACTGCCGATTACGTGTGTGCAAGTGTAGTATACGAAATTTATGTCTAGGCTATATCTTCACGGGTGAGCAAGTTGAAGTATAAGAGCATGGCCAGGTCATTTACCATTTCGTTTATTTGTATGTATGCAAGTTATAATATACGAAATTATGCCCAGAATATCAATTTATTTCATGCATGCATATAATGAGTTCAGGTCTAATATTTTTGGTTTACCCCATTTTGCGTGCAAGTTAAAACACACGAAAGCTTGGGCCAATCATTTGTGCGTGCGAACTAACATTGTTGTGTGCGTGCAAGTTAGTATGGTACAAACACTATGTCCAGTCTATATATTTAGTACATGCATGCCTTTAGATGTAGCACAAAATATTCATACTTGCGTGAAAACTTATTGCCCAGACCCTTGTTTCATTGGGTGCACGTGTGTATTGCAAGGCAGTGCAATATATTTCGTAAAAATAGTAGTGCAATCTGGTTATTAAATTATTTTGAACCGGTGTTTCGTTTTGAAACGTATTTTATTACCGTTATTTTTATAACGGATTTTTACCCCGGTGTTTATATTTGAAGTGTGTTGTTTTGATGAGATTTTGACGAATAAAAATTACTTTTGTTTTGACTTCAGTAACCGTCAATTTAAAGTGAATTTTGAAGCGGCTATCTTGCAACCAAGAAAACCCGCAACGCTGATTTGATATCCGCTTCTATGGTGTTTCGTGAAGTGCAATTTCTTTGTCGAAATTCTATAGATGTTGCTGTTTTAATCACGTGTTTTTAAAATCGTTTTAAAATAAAAATTTTCCGAAATTTTTACAGTTTACGCTTTCAAAAGAATGAGGAATCGATTTAAACGCTACAGCAAAATTAAGGACTATGAACCCTTACTTTTACTGATTCGATTAATTCCGGACTTGTCCATTTGAGAACGTAAATTTTATTTCTATAAAATACACAATTTTGCACTTTCAAGGAAACGATGATGAGATTTAAACGACTTAGCAAAAGTGCGGAGTATGGAACCACGCTTTTACTAATTCGGTTAATTCCGGACTCGTTAATTGAAATATTTGCCGTGGAATTGCTGTTTGAAGATTTTGATGATTTTGTTGGGCTTTCGAACCACTATGATAGACTTTCGGGTCAATTACCAGTACTAGACCTT
The DNA here is from genome assembly GCA_030737815.1 of Allium fistulosum. Lineage (NCBI taxonomy): Eukaryota > Viridiplantae > Streptophyta > Magnoliopsida > Asparagales > Amaryllidaceae > Allium > Allium fistulosum. The sequence continues at coordinate 673,193,883 of CM060905.1, forward strand.
CGGGTCATATGCGGACCTTCGAGGTCATTTGTTGGGCACCAGATATTATGATGATAGTCTTGGTAGGCTTCGGCCATATGAGATGCACGTGCAGCGTATCTTAGACTCGCCATATGCTGGGATCGATCCACTTTTATGCTGATTTTTCTAGTTATCTTATTTTGATTTCTAGATTTTGTGAATTGTTGTTTTGAATTCAATTATGAATTTGGAAGTTGATTTTGATGGAGTTTAATGAAATTTCTTCATTTGAACTATGTTGATTATTTATGTTGATTAGTCTCATTCGAGATTATGATTAATTTCCTTAAGTGTTGTTTATCATACACTTATTTCTGAGTTTAAATTAGACTGATCCGTTTATTATTTTCTTTTAAATAATACTTGGGTCAGACCGAGTTATTTCAGGATAATCGCTATCTCTGATTCAGTAGCTGCTTCAGCTTTTGGGGATTTCACCTCATCTTTTGTTTAGGCTTCGAGGTGTTCTTTTGGTGTATTGACTCACATCTCTTGTATGTATTCATGTCTATGTATATGTACATTTGGTTCGTGTGAACCACCGAGTGTTGTAGCATGTATCCAGACTTGTCTTCGGCTATATCTGATATTTCTGTTCTAATGTGATTATACTTATCTATGTTGTTGCTATTATGAGTTGTTCTGAATTTTTCATAAGCCACCGTGGTTTCGTTTTAGATTTGGATTGAATGTATATCGTTGGGAGTAATTTAAACAACTCCTATCGATGTAATCAATACTCGTCTAAGGCATAACTTACGGATGGTCACTTCTAACAAGCCTTATTCTTTGCAATAGTAGACGTTATTCCTTATAATAACCTTTGTTATTGTGAGCATAGAGGTGGGGCGTCACAGTTGGTATCAGAGCGAGGTTTTCAGAACAAATTATAATAAACACGGAACAGAAGTAGAATGGAACATGTGTTACAACTATTCGAGGGTTTTATTCGTGCCTTTCTAATCTATTTCTTCGTTGTTCTTAAACTTTTATCCTCTTTAACATGTTGGAAAATGTCTAGGAATAAATCTCATATTTCCGTAGTATTCCATTTGTTAAATTATTTATCAATCTTGTGTTGTTTTGACTTATCCTTATCTTCTCTTGTTCTCTCAGCCTATGGCTGGAAGAGGTAGAGGGAAGCGTTCTTCTACAGGTTCGTCTAGTGGTTCTCTTCCGGACGGAGTCTATATGTCAGCTGATCAGTTTATGGAGCTATTTCGGGGTACTCAGCCTCGTGTTGCTACTCTTGCAGCTCCTACTCAAAAGTCTGCCTTCGCCCGCATGTGTAGTGACTATTCCCACCTTGGAGGCAAGCCTTTCAAAGGATCGGAAAGTGTATTGGAGGTTCGGACTTGGTTGTGCGCTAGTGAGCGCATATTTTCTCGGATGGATCTTTCAGATCATCATCGTGTTCTCGTGGCATCTAGCATGTTGCAAGAACGTGCGCTTGATTGGTATGAGCTTTTGATTGCGGAAGTTGATGAGTTCTTTCTCTCGTGGAATCAGTTTAAGTAACGATTTGAACTTAAGTTCGTTCCTGAATCAGAAAAGGCCAATCTTGCTCGTAGTTTCCTTGAGTTAAAACAAGGAAAATCCTCTATTTCTAATTATGTTGCATCTTTCGAGGCCTTGTCCAAATACGGAGTTGAGTTCATTAACACTCCGCGTAAGAAGAATCTTAGATTTGTCGAAGGTTTGAAGAAGTATTTGAAGAAAGTCCTTTTGCTTCAGCTTAAGCTCTCTTTTGAGGAACTTGTTGATTCGGCACTTTTCCTTGAAGCTGTCGAAAAGGAACGTGATAGTAGTGATGAGGTTTAGGTTTCTAAGAACCCCAACAAGAAGAGGTTTCCATTTCATAAGCCTAATTCTTCTTTCAACAAGAAGAAGAAGCAAGCTACCTCTAGTTCTCAACCTAGTAGTGCACCTTCTAATCAGAGGGCGTGCTATAATTGTGGTTCTCTGGATCATCTTCTTCGTAGTTGTCCTAAGCCTCGCATTTGCCGCTATGGCAAGAAAGAAGGGCATTGGGTTTCTGATTTTCCTACTGCTCCTAAGGGTTTCAAATCTGGGAAGCTTAATGTTGCTAAAGCTTCTAGTGATTCTTCTCAGCCCAAAGGTATTCCTCCTTCTGTTTTGGAAGGATTTATTTTATTTCATGGCCATTCTATTAGAGTTCTTTTCGATACGGGTGCATCACATTCATTCGTATCAAAGGAGCTTGTTGATGTTATTCCTTTGGATGTTGTTAGTCTTTGCGACCCTTTAAGGATTGTGAATCCTATTAGTGGTTCCACTACTCTTGGTTTGTTATGTGTTGATGTTGAGATTATTCTATGTGGTTTTTCCTTTCATGTGAATCTGCATGTTATGGATCATCTTGATTTCGATTTGATTTTGGGGATGGATTGGCTCGTTCGTTATGAAGTTCAAATCCTATGTCCCGAAAGAACTTTATATCTCAAGCATCTCGATGCTATTGAGCAGTTATCTATTACGATTCGAAGCATGGATCATGATTCGAATGCTCTAATTTCTTCCTTCGAATCGGAGGATGTCATAGCTAATATTCCGGTTGTTTGTGATTTTTCTGATGTCTTCGAGCCTATTTCGTGTTTGCCACCGAAGAGGGCAATTGAGTTCCGTATTGATCTTATCTCTGGTACTCATCCTATCAGTCGTCCTCCCACGAGGATGTCTGCTAAGGAAAATGAGGAAACTCAAGGAACAATTATCTGAATTGGAGCCAAGCATTTTATTCATTCTAGCTCATCTCCTTGGGGCGTCGCCGTTGTCTTCGTTAAGAAGCCAGATGGTACTCTTAGGCTTTGCATTGATTATTGCAAGCTTAACGAGCTCACTATCAAAAATAGGTATCCATTACCTAGGATCGATGACATGTTCGATCAATTAAGTGGCGCTAAGCTTTTCTCCCAACTCGATCTTGCTATCGGTTTTCATCAGTTACGAGTTGCGGAAGATAGCATCCCTCTTACCACATTTCGTACTCGTTATGGTTCTTACGAATGGCTTGTTATGCCGTTCGGTTTGACGAACGCTCCAGCGTATTTTGTAGATCTTATGAATCGGATATTCCAAGAATATCTCGATAAGTTCGTCTTGGTTTTCATAGATGATATTCTTATTTATTCCAAATCTGAAGCCGATCATATTCAGCATTTGGAGATTGTTTTGAGCACTCTTCGTCAGCATCAGCTTTATGCCAAATTCTCCAAGTGTCACTTCTAGGAGAATAAGGTGAAGTTTCTCGGTCATATTGTTTCTTCCGATGGTATCTCTGTCGATCCTTCCAAGATCGAATCTATTCAGAATTGGAAGAGGCCCGAGACCGTTACTGAGGTTCGTAGTTTCCTTGGATTGGCGGGTTATTATCGCCGGTTCATTAAGGACTTTTCTCGTATTGCTTTACCGCTTACCACTCTCACGAGAAAAGCTGTTCCTTTTATTTGGTCTGATAAGTGTGAATTTTCTTTCATGAAGTAAAAAGATCTCCTTACTCATGCTCCTATCTTAGTGGTTCCTGAAGGGAATCATGATCTTGTTGTTTATACCGATGCCAGTGGTTATGGACTCGGTGTTGTTCTCATGCAAAAGGAAAGAGTAGTTGCCTATGCTTCTAGACAACTAAAGCCTAACGAGATTCGTTATGCTACCCATGATTTGGAGTTCGCCGCTATAGTCTTTGCTCTAAAGATTTAGCGACATTATTTATTGGACGAGCGTTTTGTACTCTTCACTGATCACAAATATCTGAAATATCTCTTCACTCAGAAGGAACTTAATACGAGGCAACAGCGTTGGCTCGAATTTCTTTCTTCATATGATTTCGATATTCAGTATACCACTAGTAAGGGTAATCGAGTTGCTGATGCGCTTAGTCGCAAGCAGCAAGTTGTTTCCATGATGCTAGCAGAGTGGGATATGTTGGAATCTTTATCTCATTGTGATATTAGAGATTGTCCTTCAGTTTCTGATTCTCCCGTGCTTTTATTTAGCATAGAGGCTCGTCCTAGTTTGTTGGATCGAATTGTCGATGCCCAGAAACAAGATCCAGATCTCTCTTATCTTATTCAGAGTTGTAAATCGAAATCCCGAAGTGATAATCTAAAGGATTTCGATATCGATATTCATGGTTGTATTCGAAAGAAGGGAAGGTTGATCGTGCCTAATGTTCCTAATCTTAGAAATGACATTCTTGAGGACTGTCATCGTTCTAAGTATACTATCCATCCAGGCAGTAGCAAGATGTATGTGGACATGAAACGCTTATACTTTTGGGAGGGTATGAAGCGTGATGTTGCAAGTTATGTGAGTCGTTGCATGACTTGTCAACTTATTAAAGCGGAACACCAACGTCCTAGTGGTCTTTTGCAGCCTCTTGAGATTCCATTATGGAAATGGGATCAAATTTCTATGGACTTCATTGATGGTCTACCTCGTTCGAGGTCGGGCCATACTAGTGTTTGGGTGATTGTTGACCGATTGACCAAATCAGCCCATTTTATTCCTATCAAGTCCATTCGGACTGCTCCTTTGTTGGCTAAGCTGTTTATTAAAGAAGTCGTTCGACTTCATGGTGTTCCTAGTTCCATTGTTAGTGACAGAGATCCGCTTTTTACTAGTGGTTTCTAGTAGAGCCTTCAGAAAGCTTTGGGTACTAAGCTCATTCTCAGTACAGCTTATCATCCACAGTCTGATGGTCAGACTGAAAGGGTGAATCAAGTCTTAGAAGATCTACTTCGCGCTTGTATTCTTGATTTTGGAGGTAGTTGGGAAGACCACTTATCTCTTGTTGAATTTTCTTATAATAACAGTTTCCAATCCAGTATTGGTATGGCTCCTTTCGAAGCCCTTTACGGAAGGCCGTGTCGATCACCATCTTGTTGGTTGGAATCAGGTGAAAAGTTAGTTCTGGGCCTCGATTATATTCGTGAATCTTCTGAGAGGATTGACATTATTAGACAGAGAATGAAAGAGGCTCAGAATAGGCAGAAATCTTATGTCGATCATCATAGGAAGCCTTTGGAATTTTTCGTAGGCGATCATGTGTTCGTTCGTGTTTCTCCAATGAAGGGGTAGTGCATTTTAGTAGCTCCGGGAAATTGGCTCCTCGATATGTTGGACCATTTCCTATTACAGAACGCATTGGCCCTGTTGCTTATCGTGTATCGCTACCTATTCAGTTTTCGGGAATTCATGACGTATTTCATATATCCCAGCTTCATCGATGCCTTCGAGATTCGGATTCTATTACTGATCCTCATGTGTTGCAAGATCTTGAGATCTCACCAGACTTGTCTATGGTGAAAAATCCTATTCTTGTGCTAGCTTCGGAGGTTAAACGCCTTCGGAATAAAGAAGTCCCGCTTGTGAAAATTCAGTGGTCTGCAAACCCCAAATATTGCACTTGGGAAACCAAAGAATTCATCGAGCGTTCTTATCCCGGTTTTCTCTCCTCTTCGGGTGGGGGTGAGCATTCTTAATCTATCTTTTCTATTTTTAATCTTTATTGTGATGAATAATTTGTGTTATAAACACCTTCTAGTATGAAAATTGCGAGGACGCAATTTTTATAAGGGGGGAGTTTGTAACAACCGTAATTTTTTATTACCATCGAAATAAATATTTTAAAATGAAATTAAAAAAAATATGAAATTCATTTGCAAAATCCGTTGCAAACAGCTTGTGCATTGAATATAACTAAGTTATGTTATATTTCACTTTGCCTTGCACGTATGTGAATGGGTCCAACTCAAAAGCAATAGTATGCCCACTTTTGTTATAACAAAGTTGGAATAATTTTTTTGTTTGCTTTGTTGTCACTATATTTGTAAAAGCAAAAGTTGAACACACTTTGCTTTTCCATCATCATTTTTATGTGCAGCAAGTCCTTTCTTACATCTGAGGGACGTTTTTATTAAATGCATTTGTACAAACTTTAGCCAGCACATATTTTATTTGACTTATACACCAAAATTAGAAGAAGAAAAGAAAAGGCCTGCACATTCTTTTGTTCCACTTTTTCTTCCAGTTGCCCAGAAAATGCATTAATGGCGGTTCCAACAATTTTGCTCCACTCAATTCTCGGTTGCTAGTTGTTTTTGAAACCAAATTTGAGGTAAGTGTAAAACTCACTTTTCTAATTTATACATTACTTCATTTTTGTGTGCAAAAGTGTTGGCCAGATCATTATTTTGTTATTGTCTATAAACAAATGTCTTCATTGTGAAAAGTAGAAACAAAATATTTGTTGGTTTTGTGCATTCGCATATTGCCTGTTGCAATTACAATTAGTCCACATATGCAGTGCCTTGGTTGATTTGTATTATTTTTAAATCTAAAAGATCATATGAAATTATAAAAAATGAAGCCACACTGCCGATTACGTGTGTGCAAGTGTAGTATACGAAATTTATGTCCAGGCTATTTCTTCATGGGTGAGCAAGTTGAAGTATAAGAGCATGGCCAGGTCATTTACACTTTCGATTATTTGTACGTATGCAAGTTATAATATACGAAATTATGCCCAGAATATCAATTTATTTCATGCATGCATATAATGAGTTCAGGTCTAATATTTTTGGTTTACCCCATTTTGTGTACAAGTTGAAACACACGAAAACTTGGGCCAATCATTTGTGCGTGCGAACTAACATTGTTGTGTGCGTGCAAGTTAGTATGGTACAAAGACTATGTCCAGGCTATATATTTAGCACGTGCATGCATTTAGATGTAGCACAAAATATTCATATTTGCATGAAAATTTTATTGCCCGGACCCTTGTTTTCATTGGGTGCACGTGTGTATTGCAAGGCAGTGCAATATATTTGGTAAAAAATAGTAGTGCAATCTGGTTATTAAATTATTTTGAACCGTTGTTTCATTTTGAAACGTATTTATTATCGTTATTTTTATAACTGATTTTTACCTCGGTGTTTATATTTGAAATGTGTTATTTTGATGAGATTTTGACGAATAAAAATTACTGTTGTTTTGACTTCAGTAACAGTAAATTTAAAGTGAATTTTGAAGCGGCTATCTTGCAACTAAGAAAACCCGCAACGCTGATTTGATATCCGCTTTTATGGTATTTCGTGAAGCGCAATTTCTTTGTCGAAATTGTTATAGATGTTGCTGTTTTAATCACGTGTTTTTAAAATTGTTTAAAATAAAATTGTTTCCAAAAATTTTACAGTTTACGCTTTCAAAAGAATGAGGAATCGATTTAAACGCTTCAGCAAAATTAAGGACTATGAACCCTTACTTTTACTGATTCGATTAATTCCGGACTTGTCCATTTGAGAACGTAAATTTTATTTCTATAAAATACACAATTTTGCACTTTCAAGGAAACGATGATGAGATTTAAACTACTTAGCAAAAGTGCAGAGTATGGAACCACGCTTTTACTAATTCGGTTAATTCCGGACTCGTTAATTGAAATATTTGCCGTGGAATTGCTGTTTGAAGATTTTGATGATTTTGTTGGGCTATCGAGCCACTATGATGGACCTTCGGGTCAATTACCAGTACTAGACCTTCGGGTCATATGCGGACCTTTGGGTCATTTATTGGGCACCGGATATTATAATGATAGTACTTGGTAGGCTTCGACCATATGAGATGCACGTGCGGCGTAGCTTAGACTCGCTATATGCTGGGATCGATCCACTTTTATGCTGATTTTTCTAGTTATCTTATTTTGATTTCTAGATTTTGTGAATTGCTGTTTTGAATTCATTTATGAATCTGGAAGTTGATTTTGATGGAGTTTAATGAAATTTCTTTGTTTGAAGTATGTTGATTATTTATGCTGATTAGTCTCATTCGAGATTATGATTAATTTGCTTAAGTGTTGTTTATCATACACTTATTTCTGAGTTTAAATTAGACTGATCTGTTTATTATTTTCTTTTAAATAATACTCGGGTCAGACCGAGTTATTTCAGGATAATCGCTATCTCTGATTCAGTTGCTGCTTCAGCTTTTAGGGATTTCACCTCATCTTCTGTTTAGGCTTCGAGGTGTTCTTTTGGTGTATTGACTTACATCTCATGTATTTATTGATGTCTATGTATATGTACATTTGGTTCATGTGAACCATCGAGTGTTGTAGCATGTATCCAGATTTGTCTTTCGCTATATCTGATATTTCTGTTCTGATGTGATTATACTTATCTGTGTTGTTGCTATTATGAGTTGTTCTGAATTTTTCATAAGCCACCGTGGTTTCGTTTTAGATTTGGATTGAATGTATATCGTTGGGAGTAATTTAAACAACTCCTGTCGATGTAATCAATACTCGTCTAAGGCATAACTTACGGATGGTCACTTCTAACAAGCCTTATTCTTCACAATAGCAGATGTTATTCCTTATAATAACCTTTGTTATTGTGAGCATAGAGGTGGGACGTCACAATATAAGTATATGGAAATATTATTCCAAGTGCTGAAAGTGAAATGATTTGTGAATATGCTTATATTGTTGATATAAGTATATGGAAATGTTTTCCAATATAGAAAGATTGAAATGGATTTTTTGAGAATATATCTTTTAAAATATAATTTTAAGTCAATATTTGGAGATTGATTTAATTAATAAAAATTAATTATATGGGCCTAGTGACTGCTTATGTACTAGATATTATTGTTTGCTTTGATAATTAAATAACTGACTATTAAACATTTGGCCTCTTTATCGTTGTTGATCCGGAGAAACCAGGGTTTGATTTATCAAAGAACCACTTCGGACCAATGTATATGCGTTCGAATATGCAAGTTTGGAAAACATTGATATTTTGGATTTTCATAATAAAGGACTGCTTGTTGATCATTTAGGGATAAGCTCCCAACATACATATAGTAGCAGTGGTCATCCAATGCAAGGACTAATCGCTACTAATCCTAGGGGTAGTTCCCGATTGGATGTGGTAGGAGAGTGAGTTCGGCATGTCCTGTTCTTGGATAACTTGTATGGGTGGATGTATGACACTGAATTTTTGAGATTCCATCATTGACTTTTGTAAATGTGCATCTGTTTGGTGGCGGAGAAGGCAACTTCTCTTAGCTTGACACCCTTCTCTGAGACGTACGAGCTCAGAGGTCGTATGTTTGTGAAAGTCAATAGTGATTGAAGAATGGCAATGTGGAATTCAAAGAGGAAAGTGATATGTGCTATGTGAAAGGTAAACGTGACCTTTGGCCTCACACTCGAAAATGACCGAAACAGGGTAGATGCAGCAGAGTTATGTGGTTCGTAAACATTAGGATATGATCATCCCCTTCTGGATATGTTTATTCCTGCTATGATGTTCAGGTTTTAAATTATTGTGAATGTATGCTATAAAGGCCCTCGGATAGGTCGGTAACGACCCGGATGATGACATATTCGGTACTATTTAGTGAGAAAGGTAGGCTGGTCTTGTGTGAATATAGGGCAAATGTTCTGTGCCTCAGTACATTCCTCTAGAAATCTATTGCCGGAAGGTAGTCCCTTCACCTATTCATTTGTATAGAAATCCATTATCCACTACGTGCTTACCATTTATTTGTAGAACCGCGTTTGTGGTTAATATCCTGGAATTTAATCAATGTAACAATTTCAGCTATGATTCATATTATTTGTATACTAGACACTAGTATAATATAACAGGATTTGATATAAAATATTTTGGTTATCGTACGGTAAAAACCCATCCGTGTTTATGTGTGGGCGTGGTCTTACGAGATAACTTTGTTTGATAAAAGAAAAGTTTTATAACTTTAAAATAAATTCAGTTGAGATGTGTTTTCTCATGCTGGTTTATCAGACTGTTCCAAGCGTTCTTCCCTTTCGACGCTCAGGTTATACCGAGTATATTTATAGATGTAGAATTGAGTGCTTTGGAGCTTCAGCAGGCGAGCTGGAGGTCTACTGGTCGTATTCACATATATGTTTATTTTTCTATTGCATTATTGTTTAAATTATCAGCAATTGTAAGGAGATGTAATTATAACTGTCAAGGCTGATGATTAGTGTTTGAATTTTGTACTCTGATGGATGTATGTATATTATATTACATCTTCTATTTTGTAAAGATCATTGATATGATATTATATGTTTTTCCGCTGCGATTGTGAGATTCTGTAATTATTTTAGTTTTCTTCTCCCTTTTTCATCTCTTTTCTTCTCTTCTCTCTTCTCTTCTCTCTTCTCTTCTTTCTTTCTCATCAAGACCCGATTATCCCTTCTCTTTGGGCTAGACATGTGTGGTTTTTTGTCAGCTCTAAACGAGTTGGATTATGAGCCTTGACATAATTCCAAAAATCTAAGTAATGGAAGTTAACAGATCATCATGTGAAAATAATAAGTGAAGAGAAATTCAACAGTTAGAAATGAATGGAAGTCTTGAGATCCAATTTTGGCAATGATAAGAGAGGACAAGAAATCTGACTATTTATGGAATTTATAATGGAAGGCTAGAAATCCAAATCTAGCATTAATAATGGAAGTTTAGAAATCCTCTTTTGGAAATAACTGATATAAGACAAAGAATAATTGTTTAATAATAAAAGACCAAAGATCATTATTCAGAAATAAGTCATAGTAGACAAGGAATTCTCTTTTTGGGAATGAATAATGTGAGTCCAGAGATCCTTATATGGAAATAATAGAAGATTCGAAACCCAGGTTTGGGTATTAATAAGATAGATCCAGAAATTGGTAGAAGACCAGAAATTCATAGTAGAGGTCTCAATAATAGTGGTCCCAAAGCCCAGATTCAGGCATTAATAAGTGAAATACAGAAATCAATGGTGAGAGACCCGAAACCCAGATTCAGACATTAATAAATGAAGTCCAGAAATCCTCTTTTGAAAATAAATCGAAGGCTATGAATTTTTATTTGTGTCTTTTGTTTTGCACCACTCTTTGGGTTTTGATTCTTTTGACATGTGCTATCTTTTAGGCTCCGTATGTTGTCATTGTTTGGTGTGCCACTTCTCGGGCTTGGACGTCTTAGTCCGTTCTTGTCTGGTGCGCTTGGTTAGCTTATCCACAAGCAGGACCCAAGGAATTACCCAACCTCCCTCCAGGATGAAACACCCCCACACCCCATAGTATACCCAAAAAGGACATGCTAAAGGGTATGGTGCGTTATAGGTATAGCTAAAACTTTACAGAGACTAAGATTCACAAGAAAAATAAATAAAACAGCGGAAACATTTAAATAGTAACACATTAAAAATTAAACTTCATAATTAAATCATAAAACCGAGTATGTCTCAAAATACCAAATACACATGTCTTATGAAAAATACCATCTTAGTCACATCATCAAAGTATATAAAAATAATCATCCCTCTCAAAAAGTATCAGTACATCAAAATCCAAATGAAATGAAAACTAAAAGGAAGAAGAATACATGAAGAACTCCAGAAATATCTCCAAGCAAGTCTGAAATCTACTGCCCTCGATTCTGTTGGCCTATCGGGGAAAAAAAAGGGAAATAGAGGAGTGGGTCAGACTATAAGTCTAGTGAGCGGAAGTAATTACTAGCATTTTTAAGCAAGATAAAGATAATAGACTTAGCAACAGTTCTAGTATAAAAGGAAATAAATGAAAGATAAAACTGGAATAAAAATACTATTTAACTGTTATCTTTGATAGATAGTTTTGATTGGATTGTTTGCACTTGTCTTAGATAGCTGCTTTGATTAGGCTGAGATCCTAATCCTATTTTAATTAGGCTAAAATCCTATTTCTACCCTTTAATCGGCCTCTGTTGTGCCACTGTGAGCTAGTCTCATCCTATGGGTCCCACGGCAAAAGACACCTGTAGCGTTTTGGAACTCAATAGAAACTTATATCCCTGCTTCGAGACTACACGCTCGGTCATCGCCGGTTCGCACTATCTTTTGCTCCCTCTCTTGACCTCTTATCTACCTGCTTCAGCATAAGCGTGTCCAGTCTCACCTGATCTATTGTGAGACCATCATTCCTCGTCCGATAAGGTCATGCCCAGTCTCACCTAAGTGTTTTGTGAGACCATCGGTCCTAGTCTGAAAGGGAAATGCTGTCGCATACGGGTCCTAACAAACAAAATATAGTTGCGCCCCTTGCCCAAATCCCATAATTTGAGCTTCTATCTATTAGCCCCTTAATTACCCTAGTTAGCATAAGCGTGTCCCAGCCGCACCTAATCTGTTGTAAGGCCGTCAGTTCCTGACAAAAGGGAATGCTATTGGTATAGGCGCTATTTATGTTCTTGCTCATTAACTTAGTGTTAGTTCATTTTAAAATAAGCCACCTCTGTTATTTCTACTATATTTGCTTATTAACTTTATCTAAGTCTTAAAATAAGCCTCTTCAGTTATCTCTGCTATATTTGCTTATTAACTTATTCTAAGTTTTAAAATAAGTCGCTTCTGTTATCTTTGCTATATTTACTTATTAACTTATTCTGATTTTAAAAATAAGCCTCTTCTGTTATCTTTCTGCTTAATTATAACCTACGTTATAATTGTTATTCTTCTTTTCTATCTTTTTAGTTATAACTACTAGTTATAAACTTACTTGCAAATGTCTCGAATTTACCTACAGTCTTTCTTATTTTACATCTAAATTCCTGTAAATTTGGTGTTATTCTTACTTTAATCCATATTAGAAAATTATCCTCTTTCTTATTATCTTATTCGCGTAAAAAGGAATAAAAAGAAACTAACATTTACAGACTAAATTTTAACGTAAAACAGATGTAAATAAATGCAAATAACAGTAAATAACTATAAATAACTGTAAATAACTGAATAAAATAGCTGAATAAAAATAACTGAATAAAATAGACTGAAAAGAACTTTAGAAACTAGCTATAAACAACTTATACAAAAATTGTCTCAAAGTTGCAGAAAAACTACAACAATTGAGAACCCTATTATTTTAAATTACTTAGAAATCTATAATAATTACTAAACACTCAGCTGTGGTCCTCTGCTCTAGTGCTTGGTCTTCCTTGATCCACTTCTAGAGCGTAGAATATTTTTAACAAAAAGATCTTATCCTAAGAAAAAATTTCTTTTTAGGGTCCAACCTCAGGCAATGAACCAAGATAGGAGAAAATCTGAATGACAAGAATAGCTAGGCCTAGGATCTTTTTTATAGTGTCACTTAAGGATCTCAGATCGTTGGATTTGAAGATTAAATCTTGTGCAACCACATCATAGGCTCGCTGGGAACCATCGGATGGAAGCACGGATGCACAGGATCGAATAGAAATAGCAAAATGACGTGTTCGAATCGAACTGGACGAAGTTACGTAAAAGAATGCAAAGCGGGTCGACCTACCTGTCGACCAGCACATGCTAGGGTCGACCTATTGGTCGACCTAGCCATGGTGTGGGTCGGCCCTAGGGTCAGCCTAGCCTATTTATTTATTTTCTTTTTTTGTTCGTTTTCTTGTTTATTTCGTAACTCCTTCGTTTTAGCTCAGATTTTTACAAACTATATATGGAAATTGACCAAAAAATTACCACTGACACAATGGTGCAACTTTCGTGGCTTAATTCTGATAATTTCACAAAGTTATGTTATTATTTAATTAATTCGCTAATTAACTATAGCTTAAATTTCGGGTTGTTACATTCTCTCCTCCTTAAAGGATTTCGTCCCCGAAATCTCCAAGGGCAGAAGAATGAAATAAATATTTTCATCCCAATTCTACAACAAACTACTCGACCATCTCCATTACACCCATTTTCCTTAAGTTTTTCTAATGCAATTTATGATATATTTGGAAATAGTGTGGTATCAATGTACCTATCTAATGCAAAAGATTAGGCGGTCTACTGATTCAGTCGACCTCCTTTTTATGCAATCATATTCGTGCTATGTATTCAAATGAACGCAAATTTCCTAATGATAACTGATAGTTCTATATGCGTGCTACAATCATCATCCAAATGCAACAATCATATGATAATCATCCATTTATAGCAACCATGGAATAAAATAAAATGCAAATGCGCACACATCCATATGCATATGCATATGCATATGCTCTAGTGACCTAGTTAGACCGATCCCTAAGAGATAATAGTGCCTAGTGAAAGTATATGCATCCATTAGCATCCACTAGCAAACACTTGCAACCACTAGCATCCCTTATACATAACATATTCTAATAACATGTTTACATCAAATCCTACCATCCATAGGTTAAATCCAAAGATCTACCCCCCCCCCCCCAAAGGATAATAAAGGGAAGAACCTATTCAAAACTAAAGATGGAAATAGGAAATTCAAAATTTATTATCAAAGAGATGTGGATAAGAGGTACGTATTTTCTCCTAATCAAATCAATCTTCTCCGAAGTCTCTCTAATCATGTCGGGACCAAGTAGGAATCTCTCTGTAGACTCTAACCAACATGAAGGCGACTTGCACGGTCTTCCATAAAGAGCTTCGAAAGGTATCATTCCAATGCTAGCTTGAAAACTATTCTTATACGCGAATTCCACTAAAGGAAGATGCTCCTTCCAAGTTCCTCCAAAATCAGGAATACACATCCTCAACCATGTGTGTCTTACTATCTTACTAATATCACCTTACTATATAGTCTACACACATGAAGCAACAGTCCTAGGTTCTCCCTAGTGTCCTATACACTTTATGGAAACTTCTATTATTACTTCTAAAAGTAATCGCTACTATCTCCTATGCATAGCCTTACACTATTTCCGTCACAGCTAGAAAATGATTCCTATCTACTCCACAGTTAAAAGTTTGGTCTGGTATTTGTTATTTCATTTCAAAAACTAAAGCTTCTAAATTTTTAAAACACCAAATCCCAAAAAAATTTCCTTTAAAAGTGTTATTTTCAAGTTTTTACTAAATTCAAAGGTACTTGGTTAGTTAACATTTTATCTTTCTAGACTTGCATCCTTACAGCTTCTTCATAAAAATTTGGATTTTTAAATTTAATTGTTACTAAGCTTTTTGCTTCCAAAAAATTATTTACTTTTTCACCAAACTATTTTTCTTTAAGCTATCTTCAAAATGTCCTCACATGTTTTCAAAACATCTTCTTTTCATAGATTTTCAATTTTGCAAAAACTGGAGTAGATAAGAACAATTATTTTATTAAAAACCCTTAACTTTCCAATTACCTAACCTTGGAGGATTTTTTAACTTGCTACAAATTGGGACTTTCTACAAAGGCCCTCTATAATATCTCTCCTTACTAATAGTGTCTCTAATTATTACACTTCTTATTACACATAATGGTTTTATATCTTAATGTATTGGAACTACTTTCTCTTATGAGAAACTATTAACGTTAAAATCTTCTATGAATCCTTTAAAAGAGGACTTCATATTTATATGAAATAACTACGAACTTATTTTATATTTTTTTGAAATAGGTTATACAAAATATGGTGCTTTCCATACCTTGTACATCTCTTTCACGTATTCCTTATAACTTGTACAAAACATCTTTATTTATGATTTGGTTTCATAGAAAATTATATCATTATTCACTTCATTCCAATAGATTAAAGTATGTTTAATCTATATTCTCTTACGATAGACAATTTCTATGAAATTTATTAATTTCCTAATATTGAACTTACACCCCTTTTTTTCAAAAGAACTCATTTTCAAAACTGTTTTAATATTTTCATAACTAGAAAACATTTCCTTATACTTATTTAAATAATAAGTGTACTTACAAACCACTTTATTTCTATACATAGAAATTATCTTTAAAACGCATTTTTATTTGGGTCAAAACAGATGTTGCGTAAAACTCCGTTACTACAACCCAAAAATACTAATGTATGGATTCAATAAATACTAATAAATCTCACATACTATGTAAAAACATTTCTTTTGGGAGTCACCTACTATAATAGTAGTGTTATAGTCTATGCTCTCTTTATTTTTCACGCAAACGTCTATTACAACAATAAATGTTGTAACATATGTTTTCGATACTGAATACACTATAGGTTTTTATATTTAAAATCTTTGTTTACTTACAAAGAAACTAGCAAGCTATATATGCTCTATAATTCTAAAAAAATTCACTTTTTACAAAATTTACATTTGTCAACTTTTCAATTTAACAATTTCATTACATTGGGCTAGACATAAAGTGGATTTTCTTCTTACTACCCTAGGAGTACCCTTCCTAGCCCTAGGAAATCTCATTTCCTTACTAAAGTCTTTTATTCCTATCCCTCTTTTATGCTTATATGTATTCCAAGGCACTACCGTTAAATCCACTTATCTAAAATAATTATAATTTTTGCAACTATTTACACATGGGCTTTCCTCTTTTTTCCAACTGAATCTATTGTACATCTCCAATCTTTGCCTACAACTATTTGGATTTCCACAATCCAAACTAAATGTACAAAACCGTTTCTCAAACTCTTTCCATTTGTTGACCTTCTCTATGCCCTAAGAAACGTACTTCCTTACGCCAAAAAGTAACACTTCAAGAGTTTTACCTACAACTACCGATCGCGAAGTGTATGAAGAACCTCCTCTAGATGAATAGCATGCTCTTCCATACTCTTGGAAAACACCAAAATGTCTTCCATGAATACTACTACGAACTCATTTAGGACATTTCCAAAAACACGGCTCATCAAATCTACAGAATAGGCTGGGACGTTGGTTAGCCCAAACGGCATAACCAACCACTCAAAGAATCTGTCTGATGAAGCCTTTCTCACCAATCTACTTACTTAACTCCTTCCATTCATGTGTCTCACAGGCAATGCCACTGGCTTAGCATTGTCATTTATATAGATCCTATAGTCGATCTCTCTCTTAGGGATAATCCCCTAACCTCCTCAAAAATGTTTGAGAAATTTCTAACGATTCAAACGGAATCTAGCTCTCCTAGTGATGAATCAAGAGAATAAAGGAAGCTCAACAAGACTGACCCCTATGGGTTGCAAGAAAACTCGAGAGTCCTACTGTTGCATGTCTCTATTCTAACGACTCTACTTGCCCTGTAGGTGCGCCTGCTCTCTGCCCCATCCTGTGAGGACAAGCTCTACTAAGGTGACCAGGCTGCTCATAGTTGAAAACCTCCCCTTCATCATTTTCTTCTTACAGTCCTTTACGTAATGACCAACCAATCCACAGCTATGACATTTCCCACTTTTCTTGATCCGCTTCTGAGGTCATCCTTCTTTCCTCTTATCCTTATCCTTCTTGTTCTTCCACCACGGCTTCCTTGAGCTTCCTGACTTAGGAAGCTCTTTAAGCTCTCCCTTCAGCTGCCAAGATGCAGGTTGAACCCTCTGTCGGTCTTCCAATCCAAATAGTCTAAACATTCGCTCTACATCCTTCAACCTAGCTCGTGCCTCCTCGAAATCCTCTGTGCCAGAAAACATCTTACCTCCAAGACTAGCGAAGTCCTTGCATAGCTTAGAAAAATTGGCTGTTGTAGGTGGGGGGATCTCCACCTGCTGGTGCTGTATTAGGCGCTTGCCCTTGCACTTCTGGTACCGTAACTCTACGGAACCAGTCAGCCATACTATGTAAAAAAAGAAATTTTAGGCTCAAAAGAATGTTGAACTAGACTTTGAGGGGATTTTTATAAGAACTCTCTTTTATACTTGAAAAACTATTTCTATAATAAGAGTTTCTGTCTAAAAACTACTTCTAGTTTAAAGATATGCTACTTTTAAAAATAGGTTACTTTTGGAAAAGTACTTTATTTTTAAAACAAGTTTTTAGGAATCCTATAACCTTAGGCTCTGATACCAAGTGAAACACCCCTACACCCCTTAGTATACCCAAAAAGGACACACTAATGGGTGTGATGCGTTATAGATATAGCTAAAACTTTACAAAGACTAAGTTTCACAAGACAAATAAATAAAACAGTGGAAACATTTAAATAGTAACTCATTAAAAATTAAACTTCATAAATAAGTCATAAAACCGAGTATGTCTCAAAATATCAAATACACATGTCTTATGAAAAATACCATCTCAGTCACATTATCAGAGTACATAAAAATAATCATCCCTCTCAAAAAGTACTAGTACATCAAAATCGAAATGAAATGAAAACCGAAATGAAGAAGAATACATGAAGAACTCCGAAAATATCTCCAAGCAAGTCTGAAATCTACTGCCCTCGATTTTGCTGGCCTATGGAGGAAAAAAGGGGAAATAGAGGAGTGGGTCAGACTATAAGTCTGGTGAGAGGAAGTAATTACTAGCATTTTTAAGCAAGATAAAGATAATAGACTTAGCAACAATTCTAGTATAAAATCCCCTGATTTGAGCTTCTATCTATTGGCCCCTTAATTACCATAGTTAGCATAAGCGTGTCCCAGCCTCACCTAATCTATTGTGAGACCATCAGTTCCTGACTGAAAGGGAATGTTATTGGTATAGGTCCTATTTATGTTCTTGCTTATTAACTTAGTGTTAGTTCATTTTAAAATAAGCCACTTCTGTTGTTTCTGCTATATTTGTTTATTAACTTTATCTAAGGCTTAAAATAAGCCTCTTCTATTATCTCTGCTATATTTGCTTATTAACTTATTCTAATTTTCAAAATAAGCCTCTTCTGTTATCTTTGCTATATTTGCTTATTAACTTATTCTGAGTTTTAAAATAAGCCTCTTTGTTATCTTTCTGCTTAATTATAACCTATGTTATAATTGTTATTCTTCTTTTCTATATTTTTAGTTATAACTACTACTTATAAACTTGCTTGCAAATGTCTCAAATTTGCCTATTTCAGTCTATCTTCTTTTTATTACAGTCTTTCTTATTTTACATCTAAATTCCTGTAAATTTAGTGTTATTCCTATTTTAATCCATATTAGTGAATTATCCTCTTTCTTATAATCTTATTCACGTAAAAAGGAATAAAAAACTAACATTTACAGTCTAAATTTTAACGTAAAACAGATGTAAATAAATGCAAATAACTATAAATAACTGAATAAAATAGCTGAATAAAAATAACTGAATAAAATAGACTAAAAAGAACTTTAGAAACTAGCTATAAACAACTTACACAAAAATTGTTTCAAAATTGCAGAAAAACTACAACAATTGAGAACCCTATTATTTTAAATTACTTAAAAATATAAAATAATTACTAAACACTCACCTATGGTCCTCTGCTCTAGTCCTTGGTCTTCCTTGATCCACTTCTAAAGCGTAGAATATTTTTAACAAAAAGATCTTCTCCTAAGAAAATATTTCTTTTTAGGGTCCAGCCTCAAGCAATGAACCCAGATAGGAGAAAATATGAATGAGAAAAATAGCTAAGCCTAGGGTTTTATTTATAATGCCACTTGGGGATCTCAAACCATTGGATTTGAAGATTAAATCTGGTGCAACCATGTCATAGGCTCGTTGGGAACCGTCAGATGGAAGCACGGATGCACAGGATCGAATAGAATTAGAAAATTGATGTGTTCGAATCGAACTGGACGGATTTACGTAAAAGACTGCAAGGCGGGTCGACCTACCTATCGACCGGCACATGCTAGGGTCGACCTATAGGTTGACCTAGCCATGGTGAGGGTCGACCCTAGGGTCGGCCTAGCCTATTTTTTTTTCTTTTTTTTCGTTTTCTTGTTTATTTCGTAACTCCTTCGTTTTAGCTCAGATTTTTATAAACTATATATGGAAATTGACCAGAAAATTACCATGAACACAATGGTGCAATTTCCATGGTCTAATTTTGATAATTTCACAAAGTTATTTTATTATTTAATTAATTCGCTAATTAATTACTATAGCTTAAATTTCGGGTTATTACAGAGTAGGCGCTCCAGCCAGGCCTTATAGGCGGGACTGAAGGCTTGTTCAGTGCCTTGGCCAGGCTATAGCATGGTGGGACCAAGGGTTTACTCCATCCTTCCTTCGGAGGTGCTCCAGCCAGGCTTACAGGCGGGACTAAAGGGTGGTCGATGCCTTGGCCTGGCCATAGTGTAGCGGGACCAAGGGCTTACTCCATCCACCCTCCAAAGGGCGCCTTAATCTGGCCATAGCATGGCACGATCAAGGGCTTGTAGATACTTTAATCTAGCCATAGTGTGGTGCGGATATAGGTTTACTCTAACCTCCCTCCAGGAGGCACTTTGACTGGCCAACTCGGCACAAACAAAGACTTATAACCGTTTAAGATAATTTCCAAGATTAAGGAGAATTTTACTCCCGACCATGTAAATTCTCTTTAAAAGGTGCTTTACTGAATTTTTCTAGGGTTGTTTTACAAATCTGTGGATCTTCCCTTGTCTAAAAAAGTTGATAACCATTCCTTCAAGTGCTCTACATTGATTTGTTTCGTGCCCATTCATCGTGTGATAGTGACAATAGGATCCTCCTTGATTCCTTTCGTATTTGAGATTTTTCTTTTTGGATGGCTAATAGTCGAGTTCCCCTTTGGTTAGGAAATAAACGTTCCCAGTCGATGTAGTCAGATTGCATTCCATAGGAAGCCCTGATTTGAAGCTCGTCTTTTGAGGACGATTTAGATTTTTTATTGCTTGATTCATAGGTGTTAACAAGAAAACTTTTCAACACTCCCAAAGTTATGTAGTTAGCAAATAAGTTTATTTACTATGCAAAAGAGAATTGTTAAAAGAGATTACTCCTTTCGAAACCCCCCTTTCGATTGGTTTGACTTAGATAGATTACTTTTGGAGGATAATTTATGAAAATACTAACAGTAGTTCATCGATCCAATCAACCTTCTCAAGGTGAAGATTAAGGAGAGAATATCTCATTTGAAACCCCTCTTTCGAATGATTCAAAAGTAGAAATTTATATCAAATATTCATCCCTTTCGACCATGTCGAAAGGTCCACTCATCCCTTTCGATCATATCGAAAGGTCTGCTTTGCCTTTAAAGAGAAGAAATTGCTTTCGACACCATTGGTTTCACTCCTTTAGGAGGAACTCCTACGAAAGGGTCATAGGTATTGTAGGGTGCATATAACTTTCGAAGGAATTCATTACATATAACATTGCTTTTGATTTATACATCAGGTCTTCCTCAAATCGTCCCTTTTGACCAAGTCGAAAGGGATTTGACTCTTTCGAAGTGGATCAATTGTATAATATGCAAAGCCCTATTTAATATATGCAATGGGAAATCATATCAGATAATACAAGTTCTGTTAACTTGTTAAAATCAAAATGTCATCATCCTCTTTATTTATCACGATGATAATGTGTTTCGTATGCATGTTATCCAAGTCGATCCCATGGCATCGCATAAGACAAAAAGGAATTAAGAAGATAATTTAGCATCATGTGCAATTGATCATTAGTGTAGCTAATGATCGAAAAGATCTCCCTCATGATGAAAATCTTTGTCCATTATTGTCTTGTGCACTTGGTTAGCTTATTCTCAAACTGGAACCAAGGACTTACCCAACCTCCCTCTAGGAGGTGCCTTGACCTGGTTATAACATGGCATGGCCAAGGGCTTGTCGATGCTTTAACCTGGTTATAGCATGAGGCTTACACTCCTCCCTCCATGAGGTGCCTTGACCTGGCCATAGTGTGGAACGGTCAAGGGTTTGTCGATGCTTTAACCTAGCCATAGCGTGGCGCGGATAAAGGCTTACACCCCTCCCTCAAGAAGGTGCCTTGACCTGGCCATAGCATGGCGCGGTCAAGGGCTTGACGATGCTTTAATCTTGTCATAGCGTGACGTGGATAAAGGCTTACATCCAGGAGGTGCTCTGCCCTAGCCAACTCGACGTGGATAAAGGCTTACACTCCTCCCTCCAGGAGGTGCTCTGCCCTGGCCAACTCGACGCAGACAAAGGCTTTGACCATTTGAGGTAGTGTCCAAATGCAAGGAGAATTCTACTTCCAACCTTGTAGACTTTTTTTGAAGAAAGAGATGCTTTATTCATTCACTGTAGGAATGTATGGTCTCAAATGTTTTGTGTTCCATGTTCTAAGAACCATATTTCCATCTGGTCGGCATAACTTGTAAGCTCCTGAGGAAATTACTTTGCATATATGATTAGAGGACCATCCCAATTTGGTCCCGACGGTCCATCCGCGGGATTTCTCGTGTTTGCCGATTGGCAGTGGGTCGATTAAGTCAATTCCCCGTATATCATAGGGCCATGGACTTGAAATTGGGGTTAACTGACTTGGTGGTAACTAGGATACTAGGATATCTTTGAGTATTTAAGGCATTTTTCGCATCTCCTTACAATTCAATGGCTTGACTTACCATACAAGGACAATAAAAAGCCTATTTCATTATCTTTTTTACCAACTTTGCCCCATTAGAGTGGTCTTCGCCAAATTTTTCGTGCGCTTCTGCTAACAATTTCACCCCATCTTCCAAGCTTACGCATCTCAAGTAAGGTAGTGCATATCCTTTCTAGTAAAGGATTCCATCCACTATTGTGAAAATTGGAGCTTGTCGCCTGATTTTTCTAGCCTCGTCCTTGTCAGATGGAAATGTTTCTTTAGAAAGATATTCGACGATAGATGACATCCAAGTGTATTATACTGGTCATCTGTTCTTGGCTGATTGACTCTCTCATTTGAGACTTCTCTACTAGTTTCCCTTCTTTCTTTTGTAACTTGGCTCGGAACCTTGTTAGGACTAACAATTCCTTTTCTTCTTCGGATTTTCTCTCTTTAATACTTGGAGTTGCTTGGTACCCTACTGGCATAACCCGAGTTTCTAGGGCTCCCCTTGAGCCAACCAATTTTGCTAATGAATCCGCCTGTGATTTTTCCCCTCTTGGAACTTGATGTATGGAAAAGTCTTCAAATAAAGCAAGCATCTTCAATATCTTCTTTATGTATAGAGATAGCTTAGCGCTTTAGTCTGATATATTTGCTTTATTTAATTTACCATCAATTGGGAGTCACTAAAGATTTGAATCTGTGGGATTTTGACTTCCAACGCCAAATTCAACCCTGCCACCATTGACTCATATTCAACCACATTATTTATTGCGAAAAATCCTAGCATAGTGTAGGCGGTGTCCGTCCGGTGCTATTATCATGTACCTTATACCAGCTCCTTGTTCATCCAATGCACCATCGACAAATAACCACCACATAGGTTTTTGATCTCTTTCTTTTTCTGATTGTTCCTTAATGAACTTAGTACACTTGTTAATAAAATATGCCAATGCTTTCCCTTTGATAGCGGCTAGTGGCTGAAATTCTATATCGCACTGGCTAAGCTCAGTTCCCCATTTTACCAGCTTACCCAAAGTTTCCGGGTTATTGAAAAGTTGTTTGAGGGGAAAATTGGTCGATACACTAACTAGATGTGCTTGAAAGTATGCTCGAAGTTTTCATGTTGTGGGTATCAAGCAATAAACTAGCTTTTCTATTACTGGGAACCGAACCTCTGCATCCTTTAATCTTCTACTTACGTAATGCACAAAAAGTTGAGTCCCACTTCATTCTCTGATCAAAACCGAACTCACCGCATGTTCTGAAATTGCCATGTATAGGTAGAAAATTTCTCCATTCTCGGGGCTAGATAGAATTGGCGGTTTTTCCAAATGGCTTTTTAACTCATGAAAGGCTTTCTTACATTCTTTCCCCTATACAAAGTTTTTCTTCTTCTTGATTATATCGAAAAAGGAAATACATTTATCAGTCGCCTTGGAAATGAATCTGCTTAGAGTAGCTATCCTTTTGTTCAAACTCATTACCACTTTACTAGTTTTGGGCTAAGCCATGTCCTTGATAGCTTCAATTTGGTTTGGGCTAGCTTCGATCCCTTAAGCGCTCATAAAGTAGCCTAAAAACTTCCCTGAGTGGACTCTGAAGGAGCATTTTTGTGGATTCAGTTTCATATGATATTTCCGTAGTTTTTTGAACATTTATTCTAGATCTTCAAGGTGACTTTTAGCCTCATAGCATGTCGTCCACATAAACTTCCATATTCCAGCCAATCTATTTTTTAAACATCCTATTGACTAGCCTTTGATATGTAGCCCCTACATTCTTTAGTCTGAAAGACATTGCTTTGTAGTAGTAGATTCCCCACTCAGTACTGCAACTTGTACGCTCCTTGTCTAGTTTGAACATTGGTATCTTATTGTATCCCGAGTATGCATCCATAAGAGATAACAATTTATGCCCACTAGTCGCATCAACCAATTGATCGGTTCGTGGCAGCGAAAAGCGGTCTTTCGGACAAGCCTTGTTCAAGTCAGTATAATCGACGCAAGTCCTCCATTTTCCGTTCTACTTTTTTACTAACACTAATTTTTCTAGCCATTTTGGGTAATAGATTTCCTAGATAAATCCATTTTCAAGGAGGCTTTTAATTTCTTCTTTCAAGGCATCAGACCGTACTTTATTTAGTTGACTCTTTTTCTGTCTAATAGGGGTTGCTTCTAAATTGATGTTTAGCGCATGATACAAGACCAACAGATCAACCCACACCATATCTGAATGGGACCAAGCGAATGCATTTTTATTAGTTTTAAGAAACTGGATCAAGTCCTTCTTCAAGTTGCTATCAAATTCCTTCCCTACTTTGACTACTTTAGTGGAATCATCTAAGTCTATGCATGCCTCCTCAAGATCTTCTAGGGGCTTTATCCTTTCCACTTCCCCTCGACAATCAAATTCTATGATGATTTGGACTTCTTCAACAGAATTAGCATCGACCCTCTCATCTTGCCTCCGGGGGAAATGTACCTTTCAAACATACATTTGTTAGTCTTATTAGATTTAATTTTTGCTACGAATGTTGGATGTAAAAATGCATCATCCGAAGGTTGAAAAACTATAGAAGAGTCAAAGTAAGCAGAAGACTTCCTTTTGTATTAACCAATTGTAGCAGAATACATTTCACGAGAGCTGAATTGCTCTCCACGGACAGTGTCCCAGACTCTCTTGGTTAAGAATTTCACCATCAGATATTTCGGAGAGACAAATGCATTAATCTCATCAAGTGCAGGTCTGCCAAAGAAAGCGTTGTAATAGGATGGCTGGTTAATGATCACAAAGAGAGTTTTGAAAGTTCGACAATATGGTGGCACCCCTATTTGTACTAACAATTTAATTTGTCCCACCGGAGTCGACCATTTGTTGTTGAACCCAAAGATTTGGACCAATGTTGGGCTCCAGCTTGTTTTCAGGGATGTTCATCTGATCGAAGACATGCTTAAAAATGACATTGACTACGCTACCCGTATCCACAAGAATTTTGGATACAATAGATAGCCCAATTTGAGCTATGATCATTAGGGGATCATTGTGTGGGCGATGAACACCCTTCTTCACCTCATGGGAAGTAATGACAGGATTTGACATAGAGATGTTGAGTCGTAGGTTTTTGAGCAGGCGCTCTTCTTGGACTGAGAACACACCCTCTCTTGCCTCCTTAATATACATGTTCCTTGCCTTTTTGCTAGTCCCCACGGGATGTGGTCCTCCATGAATTACATCGATCATATTCGGTGGCGGACTTAAACTCAAAGGATCTTCCTCCTTTAGGATATTAACAACATTACTAGTAAGCTTTTGCGGACCATCCCCAGTCCGTAGAACTTTTTACTTGTCCTAGATGAACTCTTTCAAATGACCTTCGTGAATCAACTTCTGAATGATTCCCGCCAAGACTCTGCACTCATCAGTCTTGTGGCCATTTGCTTTATGGTAGACACAATAGTCATCTCCATTTCTTTGTTATGGGTGATTCTTGGCCACAAAGGAAGTTGGAAAATTGACACTCTTATTTGCCATAGCATAAATGTAAGACAATGGCTTGTTCAAAGCCATTGAATTAGTAATAGCTCTTCCCACCTTGTTCTCTTATGCCCTCGATCTGATCCGACCCTTCCATTTCCCTCTTAGGAATTGTTTTCTTCTTAGCGTGATATAACTCATCCATACGAATGAATTTGTCAGCTTGAAAATGAAAGTCCTACAGATCTTTGCATCCATTGATGAAGAGTTGTTTCCAAAACGGAATATTCTCTATTAATCCAGAATGTACCGCAATGAGCTTATCATGGTCATTCATATATTTGGCTTGTAACGCTTCGATGTTGAACTTTTTAAGATAATCTCCCAAAGACTCTCCCTCTCTCTGTTTAATGTTAGCTAGAACTGTATAGTCTATGGTCGGGTCCTTGCATATGCAAAATTGAGCAGAGAACTCATAAGAAAATTGCTTCCATGAATAGATTGTCTTTTCACGGTATTGTCGATACCATTTAGCTACAGCCCCTTGGAGACTCACTGGAAAAAATCTACATTGAACAGCTCCAATTGCATTGTACATATCCATTTGGCTATCGAAATCCATCAAGTGGTCGTTTGGATATGTAGTTCCATGATACTTCATAGTTGGGATCTTTACATAGGAGGGGATAGCTATTGCCATAATTTCATCCATGAAGGGCGCTACTCGCTCGTTATCATTCACATTCCCATCTAAAGTCCTTTTCCCCTTAGCATTCAACACATCTTTAATTGTTTTTTCTATCACGTCTTTTAGATAGGCTTCGGCCTTATGATAATTTTTCCGGCCTAGATATTATTCTTTTGATGTTGAGCTACCGGAATGTTCAAGAGATTTGTCTAGCACTCTTCCTTAATGATCAAGTTTAGTTGGGGGATGCTCTTTCATTTTTGAAGATGTCAAATCAATTTTGCTCTTGTCTTCGTTCGTGTGAGCCTTCAAATACCTTCACGGAGAGATCACCTCACCTCATTTGTTGGCTTCGTTGTCTTAGAGGATTTTCGAGACAATGTCATCTTAAGAAGTTCTTACATCTCTAGCAATTGATGTTCAGATGCTTTATTTTGGTGGCGTTATCATCTTGTTGAGCTGATGTTGATGGTTGCCCTGGTACAAACCCCTCCAAGTTGAAGGTTGGAGTTATATTCTCTTCTAAGGTTGTTGTGTGAACAGCCTCCTCATCCATTTTGTTAAGTCTTTTGGATTTCATTTTACTATGCCAAGTAAAACAACCTATGTTTGCGCCAAAAATGGTCACAAACCCCAAGTGTAGTGAAAGCACCAACGTATGAATACAAATCAACAGTATTCACACACAAATCACAGATCTAAGCAAATAACAAGCAACAATCCAGAAATAATGAACAGTGACACGCAATTTATAGTGGTTCGGCTATCTCCGGCCTACGTCCACTTCAATGCTTTTATCTTTTTATTGCTCGATGCTTGAAGATTACAATTTCGTGTGTTGTATTACAACTGATTTGCTGAGCTAAGTCTGAATCTAAGGCAGCAATGGTGATCTGGAGTAAATCTGGCAGAGTCTGGGCGCTCT
Organism: Allium fistulosum; assembly: GCA_030737815.1. Taxonomy (NCBI): domain Eukaryota; kingdom Viridiplantae; phylum Streptophyta; class Magnoliopsida; order Asparagales; family Amaryllidaceae; genus Allium; species Allium fistulosum. The sequence continues at coordinate 673,221,203 of CM060905.1, forward strand.
TTATCTCTCAAAATTGTCCGACCTCTTTTCTGAATGATCAGGGGCTCTATTTATAGGTGTAGGAGGCTGATATTTCGCCTAAACTGAAGGGAGACCAGTTCTGGCACGTGAGGGAGCCCACATGCCCGCTTTTTGGAAGTCCGGGCCCACTTTGGGATCGATTCGAAGCTATGTTCGAATCGATCAAGAAATTGTCCAATCAAGCTGAAATTTGGTGTGAACATTCTTCGACATGCGCTCAAGCTACTGTGAAAATTTCATAGCATTTGGACTTGTAGATCTCGAGTTGTGATCGATTCAAGGTGTGGTTTTTCGTGAGGGCTGTTGCGTTCGAATCCATTGGTTCGAATCCACTTCCTTCGACTCGATCGGTCATGTGCGCATCGATGACGTGTCGCGAAATCCCAGGGCTGATCCACCTTTTTTGCCGTGTTGAACGCTTCTTTCCTGGATACGCGCTTCGCATCCATACCTCGTGCCCAGTTCACATCCGTGATTCGAATCCATTACTTCGTATCCATCTCCTTCGACTCGATCAAGTTATGTGCGCGTTTCCCTGACTTGTGCATACTTCCAATTCGTATCCATCGATCTTATTCGTATCGATCCTAGGAGCACACTTCGAATCGATCTCGTCGAATCGATCGATTCAAACATACCCTAACCCGATGGATTCGAACTCTCCTTGACCTCACTGATTCGAAGCATTATACTCTGTCCTGATCGATTCGAACATGTTGTCCCAGAGCAAACAACTGATTCTATCTTCATCGATACGAGCCGTATCGATACGAAGTGCAGTGAATTTCAATCGATTCGAACCTTCATCGATTCGAACCAGCATCCATTGATGCGAAGTACATCGATTCGAACCGTGCTCTGTGCATTTTGGTTCATTCATATCGTGTGCGTACGAACTCCGATTGACCTGAAAATTGAAACATAGCCTCTCCTAGTCATCATCATCATCTCCAATCGATTTCGTCCCGATCGGAGCCCGGTCAAATTTTGACGTTATCCATTGCAGCCTTGTTTCCAATTGAACTCCAATCCTGATATCCATCCTTTCTTGTCGATTTGTTTGATATTCCGGCTTTGACCAAAAAGCGGGATAACATTTGCCTCCCAAAACATGCCTTGTGATAAGAAGGCGTGTTTTGAATGGTTTCCAAATCCAATGTCCAAAGTCCATAGCCAATTCCGTGCCCATCCAAACTCGAAGGCTGAGTTATTAGTCCATCCTTATCCAACAACTGAATCCAAGACCTCTCCGGGTCGGTATCCAAATCTGTAACCTCTCTGGGCTTTTGCCGGGCACAATCCATACCTGACGACCGTGGTCAAGTGTCCCTGGACGTTGAGCTAACCTCTCCGGGTTCTTGCCAAGCGCAATCCACACTTGACGACCGTGGTCCAGTGTCCCTGGGCGTAAGTAATGCCATGGCTTAAGTCCTAAGCCGAATCCTGGTCGCTCCGGACCCTTGTTGAGCATAGTCCATACTCAACGACCTGAAACAAATTTCGATAGTAGGGGGCCTAAGTCCTAGGCCGAATCCTGGTCTCTCCGGACCCTTGCCGAGCATAGTCCATACTCGACGACCGTTTATCAAAAACTAAAAAGAATCCAATCAAAATCCAATCCAAAATCCAAATCAAATCGGAAAGCCAGAAATCCATACCAGAAATCAAAATCATCATCCAAAACGGAGAACAATCATCCGAATGAATGCAAAAACCAGAAAAACAAGCAAAATCAGGAGTTCAATCCAAACCCCAAAAACCAAACCAGAAAACCAAGTGTCCAATCTAAAAACAAAAGACAGATTTCGCAAACCATGGCTCTGCGATTTATCATCATTCAAAGCATGCCTAGGGGCTATCTCCGTCCCCATACATGTGTAAATGACTTAGTTGCTCGCCAATGGTTTGTTACTTGTTTCATATTATCCTGGTCAATTGATAATCAATCGACCATAATTCCTTAGCCTCATGCCATCATGGCTTGAGGTGGGCGGTGGTTGTTCCTGCTCCACCGCTGCACTTCGAGCCCCAACATACTGCGTCAATTGTCCATTCCTCACATGCTCCTCAATTATGTCCTTTAGGTGCCTGCAGCTGTTGGTATCGTGTCCATCCAAATCATGGAAGAGACAGTGCTTTCCTGATGCCCTTTCTCGTTCAGAAGGTTCTCTCCTAGCTGGCCTCCGGTAAGGAAGGCGATTCCGGGTTTCCATGTATATCCGCTCCTGCGTCTCGTTTAATCCCGTGTATGTGGAAAACTTTGGATCCTTCCATCGCTTCCCGGCTTTTCCTGAATCGTCGTCTAGCTTCCTTTTTCCTTTGTCTTTATCCGAGCTTCCGTTGGATGGTCTTCCACCCCCAGTCACATTCACCTCCTTTAACTTTAAATCAGTACATGCGTCTTCTTGCCGAAGGAACCTTTCAGCTTCATGGAAGAATTCCCAAAGATCCAGTGGTGGATCTCGTACTAAAGATACCTTAAAATCTAAATCCTCTCTGACTCCTGATACTGCCGTCATCAAAACCATCGATGGATCCGGCCGATCCACCGAAGCAACCGCCGCATTAAATCGAGTTAAAAATGCTCTAAGCGATTCATCCGTTCTTTGCTTTACCGATGTTAACGTCATCACGTTCTTGGGTCTTTTGATATGAACCCGAAACTGTCCCAAAAACCTATTCACCAATTCCCTCCAAGTCCTGATAAATCCTTCTTCCAGCTGCCTAAACCACATTGCCGCTAGGTCTGTCAAGTATAAAGGAAAACATCTGGCCATCACTTCCTCCGATGCCCCCAGCACTTCCATGTGTCTAGTGTATCTCATCAAGTGATCAGTCGGGTCAGCCGTTCCATTATATACTTCCACGCTAGGTAACTTGAACTTAGGTGGATTCTGAGCCATCCTGATTTCCCGAGCGAACGGACTCCTGTTCACTCCTTCCAAGTCTCTATTGGTCGAACCTCCATGCATAGTCTTCCTAATGATTTCCATTAATCCAGCATTGTCCGTCAGAGGTTGCCCCCCATGCTCTCGAGGGAATTCCGGCACATATTCTTCGTGTGGCTCATTAGCAGCAACGTTTGCCCTAGCCTGTTGAACTCCTTCCAAAGGTCCTCCTACATTGGATCCCGCGGGCCTGCCCCCAAGTCCTTGTTGATTGCCTTCCGGTTTTGTATTCTGTCCTCCATTGGGTTCCGTAACCCTAGTTCCTTGTTCCACATTTGCAGTCGCTGTAGTTGGTCCAAGGTTCTGTGTTCCTGCAGCTCTCATCTGCTCGAAGAAAGTCTGCATCATATCATGTTGACTCTTCAGCAACCTCTCATGCAATGAATTTGCCATAGCTTCCATTTCGTCTCTCGTAATGTAAATCGAAGCTTGTCCTTCTCCAGCTCCGGAGGATGCCTCTTGACTTCCTCCCTGTTGGCTTCTCTCAGCTCTTTGTCTTGTTTGTCGAGTCATTGTCTTTCAAATCTGAACTCTTCACGCTTTCCAAATCTGAACTTCAATCCGATGTAGCAGGTGCTAGTCCTTCTCAGTGAAAGCACCAAAGTGTTTGCGCCAAAAATGGTCACAAACCCTAAGTGTAGTGAAAGCACCAGCGTATGAATACAAATCAACAGTATTCACACACAAACCACAGATCTACGCAAATAACAAGCAACAATCCAGAAATAATGAACAGTGACACGCAATTTATAGTGGTTCGGCTATCTCCGGCCTACGTCCACTTCAATGCTTTTATCTTTTTATTGCTCGATGCTTGAAGATTACAATTTCGTGTGTTGTATTACAACTGATTTGCTGAGCTATGTCTGAATCTAAGGCAGCAATGGTGATCTGGAGTAAATCTAGCAGAGTCTGGGCGCTCTTTATCTCTCAAAATTGTCCGACCTCTTTTCTGAATGACCAGGGGCTCTATTTATAGGTGTAGGAGGCTGATATTTCGCCTAAACTGAAGGGAGACCAGTTCTGGCACGTGAGGGAGCCCACATGCCCGCTTTCTGGAAGTCCGGGCCCACTTTGGGATCGATTCGAAGCTATGTTCGAATCGATCAAGAAATTGTCCAATCAAGCTGAAATTTGGTGTGAACATTCTTCGACATGCGCTCAAGCTACTGTGAAAATTTCATAGCATTTGGACTTGTAGATCTCGAGTTATGATCGATTCAAGGTGTGGTTTTTCGTGAGGGCTGTTGCGTTCGAATCCATTGGTTCGAATCCACTTCCTTCGACTCGATCGGTCATGTGCGCATCGATGACGTGTCGCGAAATCCCAGGGCTGATCCACCTTTTTTGCCGTGTTGAACGCTTCTTTCCTGGATACGCGCTTCGCATCCATACCTCTTGCCCAGTTCACATCCGTGATTCGAATCCATTACTTCGTATCCATCTCCTTCGACTCGATCAAGTTATGTGCGCGTTTCCCTGACTTGTGCATACTTCCAATTCGTATCCATCGATCTTATTCGTATCGATCCTAGGAGCACACTTCGAATCGATCTCGTCGAATCGATCGATTCGAACATACCCTAACCCGATGGATTCGAACTCTCCTTGACCTCACTGATTCGAAGCATTATACTCTGTCCTGATCGATTCTAACATGTTGTCCTAGAGCAAACAACTGATTCTATCTTCATCGATATGAGCCGTATCGATACGAAGTGTAGTGAATTTCAATCGATTCGAACCTTCATCGATTCAAACCAGCATCCATTGATGCGAAGTACATCGATTCGAACCGTGCTCTATGCATTTTGGTTCATTCATATCGTATGCGTACGAACTCCGATTGACCTGAAAATTGAAACATAGCCTCTCCTAGTCGTCATCATCATCTCCAATCGATTTCGTCCCGATCGGAGCCCGGTCAAATTTTGACGTTATCCATTGCAGCCTTGTTTCCAATTGAACTCCAATCCTGATATCCATCCTTTCTTGTCGATTTGTTTGATATTCCGGCTTTGACCAAAAAGCGGGATAACAACCTATAATTAGTCTATAAGATAATCACAAGGTCGGAGGTTCAAGCCTTCCTTCTAGCGCCAAAAATGTTAACAAGAAAACTTGTCAACATCCCCAAAGTTATGTAGTTAGCAAATAAGTTTATTTACTATGCAAAAGAGAATTGTTAAAAGAGATTACTCCCTTCAAAACCACCCTTTCGATCGGATTGACTTGGACAGATTACTTTTGGTGGATAATTTATGAAAATACTAACGGTGGTTTATCGATCCAATCAACCTTCTCAAGATGAAGATTAAGAAGAGAATATCTCATTCGAAACCCCTCTTCTGAATGAGTCGAAAGTGGCCATTTTATCAAATATTCATCCCTTTTGACCATGTCGAAAGGTCTGCTCATCCCTTTTGATCATATCGAAAGGTCTGCTTTTCCTTTAAAGAGAAAAAACTGCTTTCGACACTATTGGTTTCGCTCCTTTAGGAGGAACTCCTTCGGAAGGGTCATAGGTATTGTATGGTGCGTATAACTTTCGAAGGAATTCATTACATATAACATTGCTTTTCATTTATACATCCGGTCTTCCTCGAATCGTCCCTTTCGACCAAGTCGAAACGGATCTGACTCTTTCGAAGTGGATCAAATGTATAATATGCAAAGCCCTATTTAATATATGCAATGAAAAATCATCTCAGATGACACAAGTTCTGTTAACTTGTTAAGATCGAAACGTCTTCATCATCTTTATTTGTCACGATGATAATATGTTTCGTATGCATATTATCCAAGTCGATCTCATGGCATCGCATAAGACAAAAAGGAATTAAGAAGATAGGTTAGCACATGTGCAATTGATCATTAGTCTGGCTAATGATCAAAATGATCTCTCTCATGATCGAAATCTTTATTGCATCCACGGACTTCCTTTTTTTAACATTAGTCCAAATCGAGTTACAACTTTGAGAGCTTTTTCTTTAAATCAATTTAGGGTTACAAATATTTTATTTTGCTAAGTAAAAGAACAAGTTTTGGATTTCAAAATCCGATCCCCAAAATCAGACCCCTATGGTCGTATTTATAGGTGCATATTGACCCCCTTTCTCGCTCATTCTTTCGACTCATTCAAAAGGTCCTCCAATCTTCTCGCATCCATCTTTTCAACACGGTCGATAGGCCCACTTTCTTTTTTCAGTACGCCTGCTTTCGATGCTGTCGAATGGCTTTCCTTTCGAGTTTTCTCATTCATCCTTGCGCTTCCCATTTTCTTATTCTAGACCTTTCGACCCAGTTGAAAGGGTCCACTTGTCCATATTTCGTTGTCACTAAAATCCAAGTGTCTCTTTTCTCTGCTTTCTCCTGAGTTGCTTTCGACTTCATCGAAAGGGTCATGGATGAGCTTTTTCTCTTTGTATTGCTTCTTTTTTTGAAGACTTAGAGAACCAAGCTTTCCTTGTAAACTCTAAGGAAGTATGCACCGAACCCACAACACATACTTCAGGTAAATCACAAGGATGCGTAGTTGGTGGGGATTGAGTCTTTGTATTGCTTTGTTATCATAAGAAGTAAAGGTACGAGCTTCTGGCTCTGTCGATGGGTAGTTTCCTGGCATTTTGAAGGTGTTGAAGCGTTGATGGTTTCGACACATCAGGTAGTTTCTGAATGCATGCTTGTGAATTGACGATTCATCTTTCCTGGATGTTAAAGGCTTCGACCAATTTGAAAGGTTTTATTATGTTTTCGAAAGGGTTGTTTTGATTAAGACATCTTTCTGAGTAATTTGAATTAAGGCGAAACCTTTGGTTTCCAAAGGTTTGGCACGCATATGAAGGATTGTTATTTATTGCTTTCGAAAGGAGTTTCGAACTCATTTCTGATTTTCTTATATATATACGAATTTATTTGCATCAAAAGGTTTTAACGAGGCGGAAGGGTAGCCTACTTTCATCTTTTCGAAAGCATTTGCATTGTTTATCATTTGTGATGACGCCTGGTGCTTCGAAAGTCATCTCAATGCATTCAAAACACCCTTCCGTAAACCTTGACGAAACCCAAGTCTTCAACTTTGTTCTTTAGGGGATTTTATGGTCAACAAGGAGCTTCACCCTCAATGACCGATTTCCTTTTCAAAACCTTTTGAAGCTCATATGTAAGTAATGTTCCTTTTGTTGCTTGATGTCATTTTCGTGCAAAGGTATAGTAATCAGTCATCATCCTTTCTTCAAAGATAGTGCTTTTGGTATAGAATTGAATTGTCTTCTTTGTTTGATCAAAATGTTATCACTCTTATCTCTTGTTCCCCCTAAAGAAAAGATGGGTGTAGGCCAATGTGAAAGGGGTTTAAGCTCCACTTGTCTGGATCATAAGATTTAGCTTTCTTTTCCTTCATGATTCTCAAAGCCTCAAATTTTAATAGTTGCTCTTCATATAGTTTAGAATCTTCAATAGTTACATGGGAAAATCCAATTGAGTATGTCTTTGAGGATTCTTGTTCGGACTTTTTAACTTTGTCAAGCATGCTAGTGTAAGGTCTAAGGTAAGCTTGGAATAGAAACGGGTTAAAAGGAAAATAAAGTTGGGAATTCAACAAGGACAGAGGTTTGAGCCCTCCTTCTAGCGCCAAAAATGTTAACAAGAAAACTCATCAATACCCCCAAAGTAGAAAAGTGAGACTAGCCTTTTCGAAAGCACCTCTATAATAAGTAAAGGTAGTCCAAAACTCTTTCGAAAGGACTTTTTGAAATGGTTGGGATGATTAGAACTCCTTCGAAACTAACTTTTGAAGTTGTTGCGATGATTTAGGACCCCTTCAAAACCTCCTTTCGAAGTGGTTGAGGTGGCCTAAGGTTGGAACATATCGTATCTAAGGTTTTTAATTGGTTCGAAAGGTCTCTATTCTGTCGAAACATAACCTTTCGATTAACATTGATTCATGTAATCCATAATTAGAACCATATATAAGCAGCAGATTGAAATCATTGTATCTAAATATATCATGCACTTGCTTTATTAATAATTTTTGTGATTACAAGAAGCTTACAAGAGAGTAAAATACCGTATTTTATTTAAAGATTATGGCTCTCAAATTTATGAAAAGAATAAGCATAGAATGAATGACTTCTGATCCCCTAAACAATACCTCTATGGTCTTATTTATATGTGCAGTTTGAACCATTTTGAATCAGTCCTTTCGACTTAGTCGAAAGGGTGCCTTGAAGACCTTTCGTTGCTGTTAAATTCGGGACACCCTTCTAACTTCACTTCTGAATGAAACTTGACTGCTTTGGACTTCATCGAAAGATATAAATGCGCCCTCCACTTTGTTGTTGATGTGTTGTTGCAAGTAGAAAATGATGCAGGCTTTTGATACTGTCGAAGGTGTATCTTTGGGGCTTCGAATGAGTTGGAGCATAATAGGAGGCTTGAATATGGAAGGTGGCATTCGAATGCACTATTGTTGATTGATGCGAAATCCCATCCTCTGGTGTTTGGGGAAGCCATATTGAACTCATGTAAGCTTTACTTTATAATTGTGGATGGTTTCGACTGATTCGAAAGACTAATCTATACTTTCGAAATAGCAGCTTTGGCCAATTGTTCTTCTACGGAAGGTAAATGATGGCGAAACTCACTACTTCAAAAGGTTTGGCACACATGTGGAATCTTGTAATCTGTTGCCTTCGAAATGTGTCTTTAACATATTCGAACCACCTTTATGCATGCAAAAGTAACCGTTTCGAAAGAGACCAATTGAAGCGAAAGAGTGTCCCTATCCCCTTTCGACCTCTTCGAAAGTACATTGCTCATCTACTTTTTGCAAAAGCATCCCTTTGACTTTTTCGAAAGGTCTTGTTATTATTATCATTATTTATGGATCCTCCTTTTGTATTCTTTAAGGTTTCGTTCAAGTTGGAGTGGTATTTTTAATAATAACAATAGCGATTAATACTCTATGTGTTTCATGATGTATATATCCTACATAATAATTATTTTTATTGATATAAAGGGTATCAAGATTCATAACTATAATGAATATTTGCCCAATAATTGAAAATTTGCATGTCAATACCTCTGTACTTCTTCTTCTTCTGCACAATATCCCAGTAATCTAACAAAGTTAATATGTTGAACTATTCTAATCGCTTCTACTTAAACTTTGAATTTCAACTATGTCTGCCCTACAAATTAATTGAGGAAAAAAAGCAAATATTTTTCAAGAATAAATAGTAAGTTTAGTGAATCTCAATAAAATTATGCTCATGATTATCATTGTTTACATCAGCTTTTTATATGTTATTGATTAGTTCTCCTCTTGTGGATTACAATTTAGACCGATTCCAACAGCTAACATGTTCTGTTCCACTCCCTCTCCCCAATTTGCACTGAACGAACAAGCTACGCGCCTAGATAACCGCAAACCAAGCACAGACCAGTTCTTTTAAAAAAGAACATAAAATAAAAGGATGTAGACTTCATCGTTTTAATTAAAACGGCTAAGTCTTCACCATTTTATTTTCCTAGACCTAACCAACCGCTACTCATTTTTTTCTTCTTTCCTCCTTTCTTCATTTTGTTCAAGAGGCGAGAGCAAAAGTCTAAATATATGTTCAACATTTTCATACCCCAAACACCTAAATCAAATCATAAATACACAAATTAAACGTTGATTTTTAAATCAAGTGTTGTAATATCTACATTGCTAAAAAATTCACAAAAAAAATTATCCAGGAAGAAAGTAGTAATGCTAACATAAAAGCATAGAATCGAAGACCAACTTAAGACCGTTGAAAATCTCTAGTAGGAGAAGGAAGGTGACGGTGGTTACAGAGGTCGACAGACACATAAAAGCCGCAAGGGTGCAACATAACATCAAAATGTTCAAAATTTTAATACAAACCTAATGACACAAATAGCATGTGATATGGAGTTTGTATGTCAAACTTGTATATATTTCAATAATTTTGGTTATATAAGTATTTTGAAAATTCACATGGATCATAAAGCAAAAGGGCATTTTCATTGTTTTAGTAAACTTATTTGCCTTCTAATAATTGATTTCATTGAATGCGACAATACGAGACATGCATGATGATCATACATGTCTGACCTACCAAAAATATTATTTTTAATTTAAAATATATACAAGTGTTTGTATATAATTTAATTTTGGAATAAATTTAACATGAAAACTTTTTTATGGAAAATCCAACCGATCAAATACGCTTGAACCTTTGACTTTGACTCTAAGAAACTTGATCTCTAACTTCATTACGGTATTACAAAATCCATCACTAAAAATAATTTGTTTTTAGAAGATAGAATAAATGTGACTATTAAATGTGACATCCAGGTTTATTAATTGCACAATAATGGACTATGTATAATATTTTATCAAAATTCAAAATTCAAGGTATGACTTATAAATAAAATTATTTCACTCATTTCATAAAGTTCAATTAATTTGCACCCAAATTAATGGAAAATGTATAATATTTTATTTAGATTCACTATTCAAGGTATGCCTTATTATATAGAAAATTATTTCACAAATTTCATTAAATTCAATTAGTTTATACCAAACATATTTAAATCTGACGTATTTTAAAATATATGAACAATGAATTAACTAAATGAATTTAATTAATTAAGTGAAAAATATCATATATAATAAAACATGGCCCAAATAGTGAAAATAGATAAAATATTATACATTATCCACTAATATGTTAAAAACATAGCAAGACACAAATGTTCTATATCCCAAAAAATAAATTATATTGTAATGATGAACTTAGCAACTTCTCTATAGAGTTAACATGCTTATTTCATAAGTAGAACGGACAATTTCTTCGATGTCGCCTTCATGAATCTTAATGTCAACATTATCGTACATTATCAATTGCCCATGTAACATATAATACAATTCATATCCACATATATTTGTAATTTTCCGTTAGGCTTAGAAGTGACGAGAACAAAAAAGATCCAGTAGCATATAATATAATTTAAAATCCATTTCTATTATCTATAGATCGTCTTCTTTTCTTCTAAATAAAAATGTCAAATTACATATCATAATAGTATGTCGAACCCACTTCACTCCAATTAAATAAGACATCTAATTGTTTGGCTACATACAAAATTTACTCCAGATTCACCACCCAATATATAAAAATATATTTAAATTTTCACTTAAATATATAATTCCCTCATATTTCCTTATGATTTGATATTAAATGGAAATAATTTATAATCATCAATAAAAACACTCATTATACGATAATTTATATTTCAAAAATAAAGTATATTATAATACTGAACTTTGCAGTTCCACCATTGAGTTGGAATTACATTTTCATATTGACAATTTCAAACGGTTTCTACCTCATTCATAACAAATTATGAAAATAATTAGGTCAAGTTGGAAAAAACTAGATCGAGTTAGAGAAAAACCTTTTCTACCTCCTCCATAACTTTTCTACCTCCTCCCTCCATAGTTAGAAAAATAGTCAGAAAAATCTAGGTTGATTATACTTGAACCGTAACACCATAGTACAAAGTATCAAGTGCTCAATTTAAATCAATAAATAGTGAAATAGTCTAAACATAATGGAGATGGATGTAACTATTAATTAGACGCAACAGTGAATTAGAATGCGTTAAATCCAACATGTAACATAATTTAAAATAAGTCTATATTCCCCATGAGCCATCTCTTCTATACCTTAAAATAAAAGTATCTTAACTCCTTAACTAGATCACCCATGATTACTGGGTACTTAATATAATTAAAAATAAGTCAGTAATCCCTGTGGACCATCTTCCATACCTCAAAATAAAAGTATCTTAACTCAGGGCTTTATTTCATGAAAACCAAAAAAGAAAGGTTTTGATTGAACTAAAGACATTAATAGCCTGTCTTGTTCTAAATTTGTAGCCTGTCATGTACGACGTTATACCTAGTCAACTACATCAATTTCAATCAAATAAAACATAACATACGTTTGCAAAACATAACATATGTTTAAAATACATACCTTCAATTTAGCAAGGAATATGAATTTGTCATTGCAAAACGACTGCCAAGTTAAAAGAATCTTAATTAAGAACAAAACTATCAAAACATAGTGATTTGACACATAAATTCCTTCAAATCGTTAGTTAATTTGTAATAAGACATATTTGACTCAGCAGATCTTACGAAAATATACAGATATCAAAACTCCTTTTAACCATAACCAATTTACACAAACTAAAACAAAAAACGCAAAAACAAGTAACCAATGAGAAAATAATGCACATTTATTTTATCACTAAACTGCTTCACTATTTCACAAAGGTGCCTGAATCTGGCATATAATTGTAATGATACTAAATAAGAGACCTACATAATTTTTGCTATTTCAAATATTATACAAAATATACTTTACTATTCATTATAAATTAACTTAAAAACACACTACATTCGCTAATGCACGCCATATCTATAAAAAAATATGCTATAACCAGACAAAATAACATAAAAAAAGGGAATTTACCGGCATGTTTCCCATATTTATTACAATGAAGTAGAGGAAATAGACCTAAAATGGCTATTTCAGCTTCATGTTCACGACGTTTTTTTTTCCAATGTGAAGTAGACTAAAATTATGAAGCATCCCCAAACAGTTTAAAGTTTAGTGTGTGTCCAAAGCATAGTTTTCATGACCGTGTTGTGCCTTGAATTGTGATGATTGAAGGTTTAAGGTTTTGATGGTTCAACCGGTCGAACCGTCGAAACCGTGATTTATTTTTTTGAAAAATTTGCACATTTAACTACAAACTATGCACAAAAACATTGAAATAATAATGCTATGTACACAAGCTATAGACGTTCTTCAAGGTATGCAACCGAAGTTGTGTGATGTTGATGTTCACAACTATAACTTTGTATATAGTAAAATAATGCACAACGATGGAAGTTTAATGACGACAAACTTGACGAGTCTTATAGTGGTATTAGAGGAGTTTGCAGCAATGAAGAACAAAGTTATGAAGTTAGTGGTTTAAATTTTGGAACGATTATAATTCTTGAAATATTAGGCTCAGGTCCCCAATAAGTTTCAAAATACACAAAAACCCAGTAGAGAAAAGTACGTAAATTAGGTCTCTGAAATTAAGTCACTAAATGATTGCATACAGTTAATTGCAGACATTTATGCAATTATATCCAAAAGTTGCATAAATTTATGCAATTTTTTTGGTGAATAATTGCAGAATTTTACGAAATTTTTTCAAAAAATTACGTAAATTACCGCAATTTTTTATTGAATAATTGCAAAATTTTCCGCAATTTTTCAGTGAATAATTACGAAAATGTCTGCAATTTTTTAATATAATTACATAAATGTTTGCAATTATTCACTGAATAATTGCATAAGTGCATGCCATTATTCAGTAACTTAATTCTAGGGACCAAATTTACAAAAAATTTTTTACTGAGGTTTTTGTGTATTTTGAAACTTGTTAGGGACCTGTGCCAAACTGTCCCATATATTTACTTATTTTCTTCAAAGCAATGCAATAGGTGAAAATGAGAAAATTACACGATGAGAAAGTAAGAAAAAACAAAAAAAACCATGGTTCAAGAAGGTAAAATTGACGATTGAACCGTTGGTTTAAAGGTCCGATCAAGGTTCATGGATAAATGAGGTCCAATTGAGTTTCAGACAGTGGTGGTTCAAGGTTCAGGGTTATTCGAGGTCGGACCGAGGCAGGATAGGATCATGAAAACACTAGTCCAAAGTCATAAGTATTAAAAGTTAATAAGAAACAATTGTAATAGAATGATGGATATAAAAATGATAATTACATTTTCCAGCAGCACTACCACAAAGCAACTATATTCTGAACGACCATGCCTAACAGTTATCTAGAAATGGTTAGAGGCATAGAAAACTGTGAATACACTAGCAAATGTACTTGAATTTTATCAAGTACATCTCTCCACAGAATGTCTTTTAATTACAGAATAAAAGCTTAACTAACACGTAAATTTTGAAAAAAACAATGTTATTATTTGCCAAACAACGGCACTCAACTGCTCGCTTAGTGAGTAATTAATAATGGCGTAAGTGAAATAGATCAACATTTATAAATGTGTAAACTACAAACTGATATCAAATGAGATGTGATTTATTTTGGGTTAGGACTAAAACAGTAGACGTGAATAAATGAGAAGAATCTAACTAAAAAATATGAGGAAAATGATTCTTAGTATATTGCCTATCATGTTAGGTACCCAACTGCCCATTTTCCCCAAATTCACTGTAGCAGGAAATTCTTTCAGTTTATATTGCATATAACGCAAAATACTGATATACGCAATCCTGCGTTTATAGAACAATATCAATTAAACAAAGCAAGGCTAGATAGTATCATCTTTCGCAACAAAGTTTGTATATAATATCCGATCTTTCTATTAAATGACAATTATTTTCCTTGATCGAAAAAGTTCAGCGAATGAATTAGAATAATATACAAACTATTTAAACTTATGCAAACAAAGGACAAACGATTCACAGACTATATCAAGGTTTCCCAATTTAATCAAATAAAATAATATGAAATTTAAATAAGATAATTAGCTATTTAATCTTAATTCAGAGCTTAGAATGCTTTCATATCATCTTATATCTCAGATGGACGCGGTAGAAACCGAAATCACCACAAAGCAATTTTCGTCATTGCTCAACAACATGATATTGACATTTTGTAGGAAAAAACAAAATAAATGCCATGAAAATACAAAGAGAAAATTTAATTTTGAACTAAGATAATCCACTGATTAAATCCTAATTTAGAACTCAGAATACCTTCAAATCTTCTGAAATTTCAGATGCACACGGTAGAAACCGAAATCACCACAAAGCACTTTTCCTCATTACTCAAAGACATGACATCGAAAACATTTTTAAAGGAAAAAATAAAACAGATGGCAAGAAGAAAGAGAAATGAAACCCTACCCAGATGTCAGCCGCCACGAATGAATGAGATGACTATAACAACGGTATGGCGGTGTATTTATATGACACTTTAGACCTACTATCAGATTGCGGCCTATGTTAGAAGGAACCAGCCATTAATCGCAAATGTATTTGAGTACGTTAATTACATTTTCTGCCCAACATTCCTCTTATTTTACATGTATCTCTACTTCTACCATGTTCTCAAAAAAAAATTAAAAATAAACGGTGTCCTTGTGGTCAAACGTTTGAACTTTACATAATGGGTTCTTAAAAGTAGTCTGCTGCAATGATAGAAATTCGAATTTTTTCAAATTGTAGAGCATGCAAAATAAAGGAATTCAGAATGCGTTCCCCAACCATTTTCTACCCGTTCATGGTTGCGTACGCGTCTAACGCAAAGTTCACAAAATGCACCGGTTGAGGCAACCATTAGAAAATCGGTAGTTGATTTCAAATGGTCCAAACGCGTCTAACGCCACTTCCTTCTCGGCCTCTTCCGTGCTCTTTTATCTTGCTCATTTCATATGCCTCTTATTGTATGTGTCGGCATCCATATTTGAACTGTATCACATCACGTCGGTATACATATATACCGGGACTCCCGTTGTCCCGGGCTCGCATACTTCATCAAGTACCACTAGTAATGCGCGTCCGCCGTAGAACCTCATGTGATTGTTATTTGCGATAAAAATCGTCTCAGTCGAATAATCGAACCCCCATTGGGTAAAGAGTATTCACCCAACACCTCAATGTCCTAACTAGGGATGGCAATGGGGCAGGTCTAGGGTCCAAATATGATTGACCCGCCCCTGTTTTGGCCCTCCCAGACCCGCCCCATTGATTCATCGGGACGGGTAGACCCGTGTCCCGTTTTTGAGAGCTCCGGGTCTAGTGTCGGGTCGGGGCTTGGTTGACCCGTCCCAACCCACGCTACTATGGTCTCATGAAATCGCTTCAGTATTATAATGATGATTTGTTAATCTTTATATATATGTGTGTGTGTGTGTGTGATTATGACATGGATATTATAGTGTTCCAATCAATAAGCTATAAAAGTATATAGTATTAAGTTGCATCATTGATGATTATACAATAACATATCCATATTTTTTTGAACTATTTTGTACATCATATTTTTATTATCTTCCTTTATCATTGTAAACACGTTGTTATTTGTATTTAATGTATCATTTAGTGACAAAAAATATAGATATATGTACATTACTACACAATTTTGAATCAATACAAAAAACCTCACTGGGTCTCAGGACGGGGCAGGTCTACCCTGACCCGTACGGGTTTCGGGTTTAGGGAAAAATTACGAATCCGCACCGGGTCTATGGGGCGGGGTCTAGAAAACCCGGGGCGGGCTTGGGGCATAAGTGTGACGACCCGGATTTTTAACGGTTGTTAATTGGTAATTAGCTGATTTAATATATCGGGATATTAATTTTGATGGGTCAAACAAATGAATTTCTGATAAATAAAAATATCTGGATATATTGGTGGATATGGAAACTAAAATAAATATTGAATTAAAAACTATATTAGATATTTAATCTCTGGGTATGATAAATCCTATAGAAAGAAAATAAACTTTTTGTATAGATAAACTTCACCATTTAAAATTGAGATAAAATATCCATAGAAATATAGATACAAGTTTTTCTGATGGATGACATATATATGTAAATATAAGTGTATAAATATAAAAATATAGGAATATATGCTCCTACGGAATAATATATATGAAAATAAAAAAAATATGGAGGTATATATGTATATTTATAAAATGATAAAATATATACATATAAGTATATACCTAAACAAGAATATAAATGTATATATGTAAGTAAAAAGAGTGTATATAAATATATATACATATGAAACATCATCATAGCAAGCATTTAATGCACATCCATCTTGAGCATACAATACATCATTTCTAGCATACAAAGCCTTAAATCAGAACAAATATTTGTACAAAAATCACATCAGGTCAAAGAAATTCTCTGGTCAGAGAAAAGAATATGTAAAATCAAAAAGGAAGTAAACTTACTATATACGACACAAAGAACTGCAGCTACCTCCTCTATGTATACCTTCTTCTTTCCCTATTCATTCGAAAAATATATATAACCTGTAAAATCTAGTAAAACTAAATCAAGAATTCAAGCAATTCAAGTCTTCAACTTTCAAAAACTGTTTCAAAAAGCTCTATGTTCCTCCATAAGTAGGTGAGTAACTCTTAGAATCTGATATATCTTGAATTGGCATATGATGAATCATTAAAGTATGATATGAATTTTGTTGTGCAGGTTGTTTAAAAATGATTTTATGTATACATATGTGTGTTAGTATCTGTGTTCATAACTGGGAACATGCAAAACATGCCTCTGTTCAAACATTTCAGGTTTTAAACCTGATCCAAAGATTCAAAACATCCAACTAGATGATTTTTAGGCCTTGATCTCTGAGTAAAATATGCTTGTATGGGGTAATATCATTTTTAAAAATACAATTTAAGTAAAAATAGTTTGTAAATATCCAGGAAATAAGAAATTACAGTGACATCTTTCAAATCTGGAAAATTTATGTTTTTAATTTCTAGTTTGGGTTATATAAATAGATTCGTGTTTAAAAACTTTGATTTTTAAAATAGAAATCTAGATTTTTAGCTTTGATTCGAGAAGGATTACTAGAGTTGAACGGAAATGGTGTGTTCGTCAAATTTAGGCGATCGCGATGTTCTAGGGTGTCTGTGATGAGGCTGGAGATTGTTCGTTGATCGTTGATCATGGAAAAATTGTTCGAAGGGATTCTAGATTACCGGGGTGATCATGCTAAGGCAATCTAGGGTTTAAGTTTGGGACTGGGTCGATGTTGGATTCGTGGTCAGTAGGGTGTCGTCATCGTGCCGGACTCGATCGCAGTTATGGGAAAAGGAACGTGTGGTTCAGGCGGAGGTCCAGACGCGCGGCCATGGTCTCCGGTGGACGGAGGTGGAATGTATGGGATGTTTTAGGTGATTGGGTTTTTCCAGTGGGATTCGAAATTTGTTCAATTTCGATTCAGGGGGTTGAAGCTAGTTATAGGTGGTCGGAGTTGATGAGCGCGTCGTTGATGACATGCTGGAGGTAGCAGTGGTGTTCGAAGCGGCGGCGTGGGGGTGTGCATGTGCACAGGCATCAGGGTGTATCTGTGTTCTAAGAGCTGAAGGAAGAGGAAGATAGGAAGGGGAAAGAAGAAGTTAGGTTCGGAATTTTTTTTTCTTTTTGGGTTTTGACCCGGGTTGTTGCTCGAAGTATTTACGGGTTGGTCTCGGTTTGTTGTAATACCAGGTTTAAAGTTTTAAACTAACAAAATTTTGGAAAAAAAAAGAGAAGAACGTGGGTTTCTCGGGTCAGGATTCGAGTGCTTTTCGGGTTAGACCCGAAGTAAAATTTAAATCGGCTTTTAAAAGTTTTATAAAAGCAAGTTTTTGAAATTAAATTGAACCTAGTTTAAACTTTTTTTATGATAAATCTTTTTTAAAATTATTTGTTTGAAGGAGGTTATATGATTTGTTAAACTTAAATTTGTTAAGTTAAATGCTTAAGTTATTTTAAAATTTAAATTAAATGATTTAATTAAGTAAGTTAATTATAAAGATAAAATGTTAGATTTATATAATGATAATTAAGTAATTAATAAGATAAATGGTTTATCTTAAAAGTTAATTAAAGTTTTGATGGTTTAAGATTAATTAAATCAATGAAGTAAATAAAGGGGTAATTAGTTAATTAATGATTCAGGAATAATAAATTTATAATTAAGAATTATTAATTAGTAATTAGAGATTAATTAATTAGTAATTAGAGATTAATTAATTGGTGCTTAAAGATTAGTTAATGTAAGTAATTGGTGATTAATTACTTAAATGATAATTATTCAATGTAAGTAATTAAAGGGAGATTACTTAATGGAAATAATTAAGGATTAATTACTTAGTATAATTAAAGGATTGATTTATTAAGGAGATTAATTAAAGGGTTGGTTAATTAATGAGTGTGATTAATTAAAGGATAATTAATCAATGTAAGTGGTTATAGAATAATTAATTAAGGATCGGTGTAATAAATTTATTGTTAATTAATTTATGAGAATAATTAAAGGGTTAATTAATGTGAATAGTGGAAGGTTAATTAATTTGTGTAATTAATTAAAGGTAAATTACTTAATGTAATTAAAGATGAAAATTAAAGGCTGATTAATTAATTGGTTTATAATTAATTAATGTTAAGTAAGCAGGATTAAAAGTGACTGAAGTAATTAATTTAATTACTTTAAATTAATTAGAAATGGTGTGGTTAATCAATCTTGCTTATGAATGATTGAATGATATTTGAATGCTTTGGATTATTTGTTATCCCTGATATGGGATTGTGATGCTTTGTGAAATGAAATGTTTTTGTAATATGATGTTGGGTTGAACAGAGATAATGTGGTTATCTATGATGGATTGTTGTGTAAAAGTGACATCCTGTATTTAAAATTTTAACCACTTGAATAACTTGGGTTAAGATGACATTGGATTCGAAGAGATCGGAGTCGGGTATTAGTTAATACCCGAAACCACTTCGATTCTTTATAGATTGATATGTGAAATCAATAAGCTAGTTGGAATGATTTAAGTGAATTGTACCCGGGTTTATGTAAGTTTTATGTTGTTGTATTCCATTTTAGATGGGTTTACTCACGCTGGTTTCTAGCCTGACCCGGGTGTTACTTTGTTGTAATGCTCGGGTCAGACCGAGTATTATAGATTTTCAGGTAAGGACGTTCTGGAGCTCGGAGGCGAGTTGGATGGAAGGAACGTATGGAGTGTTTCCATGAAGTGACCCACTTCTTTTGGATTGTTATTTTTCAGTAATTTACTGTTGAGATTTTTTTTTATTCCAAACCAAGTGATCACTTCTTTAATTCATTTCACCCAAGATCCAAATTCTTACCAATATAAAAATATTAGTATATAAGTCAATTCAAGTCATTTATATATATGAAGATATATAAATGTTTCCTTGCTTATCAGAGTATTAAAATTAACAAGGAAAATTCAATCACACTATATTTCTCATATTTCAGAGAATTGGTGTCACATAGCCATTTCTATTTTTACATTCTCCTTTTTGATCTCAAGCTTGATTGATATTAAATTCAAATATTGCCACTTATTATTTTCTTACTTACTTCTCAAATTAATTGGTCTCTGGGTTTACAAGCCATACATTTAATTTCCGGAATTCTTTGTGATTTGATACTTATCATATGAATACTGAGGTGATAAACTAGGTCGAAGTCTAAGCAGAGAAAAACAACACATGTGATCAAGGTTTAGACACAACAAGCACAAACCAATCATGACAGACAAAATGCATATTTCCTGGTTAACAGAGCAAATAATCATCACATGAGTGATGGTGTTGTGATCTACTTTATAAATCATACAACTTCTTATATCTGGAGCTAGAAAAGTGTTGAATCTGGTTTTTGAAAGATATTAGCACTCTTTTGGACTAAAACTTATAGAAATGGTGTTCTGAACCTATAAACACTTTGCAACATTTCCCTGCCTACTGATTGGTATACATGCTTTCTACTCTTAATTTTTGTCTTGCCACTTAGTATCAGTTTTGAAGTTATAGTATCAGATTTTTCCTACTTAGTATCAGTTTTATAGTATCAGAAATTTCCTACCTAGTATCAGTTTTATAGTACCAGATTTCTCCTACTTAGTATCAGTTTTATAGTATCAGATATTTCCTACCTAGTATCAGTTCTAATTTCATAACTGAAGTGCCTCAAGACTGTCAAGAAAAACATGTTCAAACATCAGATTAATTGGCATCTTCTCCTTCAGCATTATCTACTAAAACTATTTCAGAACTTGTTACTTAAGTCCACAGCTCACAAACACATATAACATTTAAGTTTCTTTTTCTTCTTACATACTATTTTCTAGATAACAAAGCAAAAGACACTCATGAAAATACTTAGAACATATTAGATTTTGTCTAACTTATTTATTACAATGACACTGCTACTTCTCTTAAACACTTTAAATTCCTCAAGATCTCCAATTATCCATGCAAGCAAGCAAGCAATTCATGCATCTTTCCCTGCAGCAAAACTTTGAACTGCCCCAATAAAATGAGACACCCCAAGTATTGCAAAGGCAACAAATAGGGTCAGAAATTAATTCTGGTGTGAGTGAAATCAAGTATGCAAAATACCTTGTAAATTCTTAAGGTTGTACAGAGAACTTTTCTATTAAATGCTATTCAAATCCTAATTAAAATCTGAGAATGTGTATATTTAAGTTTATCTATAAACATACACCCAAGCATTCATCCACTTACTTCATTCAGTTGCACATGTACAAACTCCTATGGATTTACTCCCTAAATTCCATAGCATAATTTCTCTTTCTCATCTTTTCATTATGTTTGGTCTGAACTCTTGCCATTGAACATCATGTGTGCATTGCAAAAGGGCTCAGTTCTGTTAACCCTTTACATAGAGGCCTACAGGACTTAAACAAGTCATTCACATACCCATCAACCACCTGCTGATGAGTAGATCAAGGCACTACTCCTAAATTATTTTATAATTTAGAGACCATGCTTATTTATTTCTTTCTGGGGAATTTCTCTTTTGATTCCAGAGATACTCGTATTCTTTCCTTCCTCATATAGGTCAAGAATTATTAAAATCACCCAAAGATCATATCCAGACATACAAAGCATTCATGTAAAATTGCACACCTTATTTCAGAGTCATTTTTGCTTTAATCACATTTTTCTAAAACCTGCTTATATTTTTATTTCTAGAAATTTTCCATTGCTTACACAATCTGAAGAAGTCATATGCAAAACTATATTTATTCTTTTATTGTGAACATAGGGAATGGTTTTTGAGAAAAACCCATAAAAACTTATTGGTTTATGATCTGAACAAATCAGCACATATTTGTAATATTGCATTGTTCATATCATTTTTAATATAGACTAGACATAAGCATGAATCTCATTATTCACACTGCCTACTTCTTTTCTTTCATTGATACCCTATTCCACAGTAAAACATTTGATTCATTTTTCATATCAAAACTAGCATATATAAAATCTATTTCTGTGTTTAGTGTATTTGTTTAACAAAAACTGAAACCATCACAACAAGTCAAAACAAGTTAAAATCTCATCCAAAAACCCAACCAGAATACCATCCATGATCAACATATTTTCATCCAGAGAATAAAATCAAACAGAAAAACATAATGTAGTGTTTATATAAAATAACTTGGCTGCCCTTAACATGGGTCTTAATGCCTTACAGATCATAAGTGATTAATCACTCACCTTCCTCCTCTCTTCCCCGAGAATGCCTTAGCTTGACAACAGGGTGAGCTCTCCTTTCTATTTTTTTTTAGTGTGTTTCTGTTTTCCCTCCGAGAAAACCTCTGCTTCCCTCTTGATTTAAATCATTTTGCTAGGGTTTTACTAAAGGAAAAACCCATTTTATCCTCACATTACTCAGAGAATTATGTGTGTGTTGTTATGGCTAAATGTGCCATTTTCTCTTGATTTCTATTTTTAGTAAAAGCAGTTGCTTCTCTGCTTTTCTGTGCACATGCTATTTGCATGATCCACCTACACATCATCTTTGTGTGACTCAGATACATTGTATACCTTGTTAGGCCTGAATGGTTCTTTTATATTATTTCAAACCATTTATTTCCTGATTTATTTTTAAGAAGGTATTTATGCACAATAATTCTAAACTGGTTCTCATGCAATTTAGTTATCAAAAGGACTTTATCATTTTATACTTCTTTGGCTACTCATATCTAATACATATATACTTATATATATGTATATATATATATATGAGATATCTGTATATAGAAACTCACTCATATTTGATCATTTTCTTCCCATTATATTTTATTGAAAAATCTCTATCCTCTTATTTAATCATTTCACTTACTCCTAATATTATTATTTTCAGACTATATTTTCTTTTCTTAAAAATTCTCATTTTCTGATTTTATTAAAATTATTTTTATCTCAATAATTTGGGTCTTCACATACTCTCCTCCTAAAAGGAATTGTGTCCCACAATTATTCTCTCATACATTTCCATCCAAATGTATACAAAGCATAATTTCAATTGAATGAGATTTCAGAAACTCATTCATTCCAAATCAATCAAACATACATAAATAATTTTAAGGTCTCATCATAATTTTTAAACATACCTTTAAGTAGAAAACAGATTAGGATACTTATCCCTTATCCTATCTTCAGCCTCCCAGGTGCAGTCATTTTCATCTAAACTCCATTGGATTTTAACTAGTTTTATTATTTTATTTCTCAGTTTCTTTTCTTCTCTAGCCACAATGCCCACTGGTTCCTTTATATAAACCAGATTTTCTTGAATTTCAACATGTGTAGGAGATTCAAGAATGGCCTCCTTATCATGCACCCATTTCCTCAATTGGGATACATGAAATACATCATGTATTTTGCTCAATTCCTCTGGTAACTTCAACCTATAAGCCAAAGTTCCTATTCTTTGAACAATCTCATATGGTCCTATATACCTTGGTGATAGTTTCCCTGCTTTGCCAAATCTCAGTATTCTCCTCATTGGTGAAACTTTGAGAAACACATAGTCTCCCACCTCAAATTCTACTGGCCTTCTTCTTTTATCTGCATAGGCTTTCTGTCTCTCTTGAGCTACTCTCATTCTTTGCCTCACTAATTCAATTCTTGCAGAAGTTTCCTTCACAGTATCTGGTCCAAGCAACACCCTTTCACCAGCCTCCATCCAACATGCAGGAGATAAACAAGGCTTTCCATACAAAGCCTCAAATGGAGCCATTCCTATGGTGGACTGGTAGCTATTATTATAAGCAAATTCAGCTAAATAAATATGATCCTCCCAGTTGCCTCCAAAATCAAGTATGCATGCTCTAAGCAAATCTTCTAAAACCTTATTAACAATCTCAGTTTGCCCATCTGTTTGTGGGTGGTAGGCTGTGCTTAGGCTTAGTTCTGTCCCCATAGCTTCTTGAAAGCTACTCCAAAATCTTGAAGTAAACAAAGTATCTCTATCACTAATGATAGTCTTGGGGATGCCATGCAATCTCACTATCTCTTTCACAAACAATTGAGCTAGCTTGTGAGCATTTCTGTTTGAACTTATTGGGATGAAGTGTGCTGTTTTTGTGAGTCTATCAACCACTACCCAAATACTATCATTGCCTCTTCTTGTTCTTGGCAAACCATCCACAAAATCCATTGAAATGCTTTCCCACTTCCAAGTAGGCACTTCCAAAGGTTGCAGTAAACCTGAGGGTCTTTGATAATCTACCTTGACCTGTTGGCATGTCAAGCAATTTGCCACATATTTTGCTACTGCTCCTTTCATCCCTGGCCACCAGTAATTTCTCTTGAGATCATGGTACATTTTTGTACCACCTGGATGGATGGTGTATTTTGTTTTATGATGCACATCCATAACTTCTTGCTTCAGTTCCTCTACACTTGGCAGACAGAGCTTCCCCTTTTTCCTTAGGTATCCTTTATCATCTACTTCATAATTCTCTACTGTTATGCCTTGTGATAACATGTCCTTTTTCTCCTTTAAATTTAAGTCTTGACTTTGCATTTCTCCTATTTTATCAACCAGAGTTGACTTTAAAGAAATGAGGCTTAGTTTCCCATATTCAATCATATCACTATGTACCTTATCTGCTACTCTAATTTCTGCTCTTATTTCTACTTCACTGAGGATTGTCAAATCTTTGAATTCACTCATCATTAAGTTTGCCACTTTTGCTTGATGCCTACTCAATGCATCTGCCACTTTATTGGCTTTTCCTGGGGTGTATAATATATCAAGATCATAGGCAGCTAGAAATTCTACCCACCTATGTTGCCTCATGTTTAAGTCTTTTTGGGAAAACAAGTATTTAAGTGACTTGTGATCTGTAAACAATTCAAACTTAGCACCTAACAAGTAATGTCTCCATAGTTTCAATGCATATACTACAGCAGCTAGTTCTAAGTCATGTGTAGCATACCTGGTTTCATTTGGCTTGAGTTGCCTTGATGCATATGCTATGACTCTACCATGTTGCATAAGCACTGCCCCTAATCCAGATCCACTAGCATCTGTGTAAACCACTAGCCCTTCATTACCCTCTGGAACTTGTAAGACTGGAGCTTCCACCAGTGCCTTCTTTAGTGATGAAAAAGCTTGTTCACACTTCTCTGTCCACACGTATGGTTGCTCCTTTTTAGTTAACTTGGTCAATGGGATGGCTATTCTTGCAAAGTCTTTTATAAACCTTCTATAGTAGCCTGCCATTCCCAAAAATGATCTCACCTCAGTCACTGATTTGGGTCTACCCCATGACTGCACTGCTATCACCTTAGTTGGATCTACACTAACTCCTTGTTGTGATACAATGTGCCCCAAAAATTTTACTTCATTTTGCCAAAATGTACATTTAGAGAATTTGGCCTTTAAATCATGTGCCCTCAGTCTAGACAAAACCAGATGCAAGTGCTTTGCATGATCTTCTTCTGATTTAGAATACACTAATATGTCATCTATAAAGACAACCACAAATTTGTCTAGAAAATCTCTAAATGTCCTATTCATTAAATCTACAAAATATGATGGTGCATTTGTCAATCCAAAAGGCATCACAAAAAATTCATATAATCCATACCTTGTGTTGAAGGCAGTATACTTAATGCTTTCTTCCTCTACCTTCATTTGATGAAACCCAGAGGCTAAATCTAGCCTGGAGAAGATCTTTGCTCCATTTAATTTATCGAATAAATCATCAATTCTGGGGAGTGGATATTTGTTCTTGATGGTAACTTTATTTAGTTCTCTATAATCAATACACATCCTTAAAGTACCATCATGCTTCTTCACAAATACAACTGGGGAACCCCAGTTTGAACTACTAGGCCTTATGAAGCCTTTTTGCTCCAGTTCTTCCAACTGATGTTTCAACTCCACTAATTCTTTAGGACCCATTCTAGTCGGTTTCTTGATGATTGGGCTTGCTCCTGGGATTAGCCTTATTTGAAATTCTAATTGCCTATTTTCTGGAACACCTATGACTTCACCAAAGACATCTGGGTATTCATTTATAATCTTTATGTCTTCCAGTGTTAATTCTTTCTCATTCATGCTACATATGTGGTTACAGTAATTGATTTTAGCAATTTCACTCATAACTATAATATTTTTACCATTTTCTGTTTTCAGAGAAATAGTAAGATTTTCTAAGTTTAAAATTGCTTTGTATTTTCTTAGCCAATCTACTCCTAGAATAATTCCTATTCCAGGATATTTTAGCACAAACAAATCAGAACTAAACATATTTCCACCTATGTTTAACTCTACTCCCAAACATTTAATCTTTAGCATGCAAGAATTACCTAGTGGGCTCTGAATAAACAAGGGATTATCAACTAAATAGCATGTGAGAGTTAATTTATTCACTATGTCTTGGGATATTAGTGAATGTGTTGCTCCAGTGTCATATATAACTGAGATTGGGTGATCTTTAATTAGTAGTATACCTTCCAATTGTCCGGAACTTCCAACTGCAGTTGCTTTTGCTTTGCCCTCAAGTGCTCCTACCTTTGCTCCCTTTCTGAACTCTGGGCAGTTTCTTTTAATATGACCTTCTTTCCCACAGTTATAGCAGCTAAACAATGCCTTCTTGGCTGCTTGACACCTATTACTCATGTGTCCTTCTTTGCCACAATTACAACAAGTAGCCTTCTTCTTAGCTTCCCCAGTGGCTGCTCCCTCCATTTTCTTATCCATATTCTTTTTGTCATAGGGATGTGCTCTATTTTTCCCCTTCTTTTGATTATTAGCCCTCATGCTCCTAAATTTTTCCCTTGCATTGTCATGTTGTTCAAAAGAAAGAGCAAGGTCTATGACTTGATCAAATGTTTTATCCTTGTATGGTAACATTGCTCTACTCAGACCTGCATTTAACCCTTGGATAAATCTTGAATTCTTTGATTCTTCATCCCCTATGAGCATAGTTCCATACTTGGACAAACTCTCAAATTTTTGAGTGTATTCAGTCACACTCATTGGCCCTTGCCTCAGTCTTATGAATTCCTCAAGCAATGTTGCCTTAGCTGTTGCTGGAACAAATCTTGCCTCAAGCATCTCCTTGAATTGATCCCATGTTATCTCATTTTCTGGCCTTCCTGTGATGATCACTTCCCACCAATCTAATGCTGCTCCTTTGAGTCTCCTAGAAGCTACCTGCCTCTTCCTTTGGTCATTAATTTGCATATCTGCAAATATCCTTTCCAAAGTTCTCAACCATGTCTGCACTCCCATAACTCCCTCAGTGCCTTCAAAATCCTTACCTCCTAAATTTGAAAATGTCTTCAATAACTTAGCTAATTCCTCATGAGGATTCTCTTCCCTCTGCACTGCTCCTTCTCTAAATGCCCTCACCAAATCTTGCAAGTTAACCATTGGTGTTGTATTGGAGGGTCCTGCTCCATGACTTGGTGGTCTTCCTACCAAGATTCACTATTCAATTGCATAGCTAGTTAGTCATATTTCTAATTTAATTATTTTCTGAAATTTACTTCTATCATTATTATATATATATATATATATATATATATATATTTTTAGAATTTTATCCATACAAGAAAATTGGATAATATATTTATGCTATGTTTTAATAACATAGCTCTGATACCAACTGAAGTGACCCACTTCTTTTGGATTGTTATTTTTCAGTAATTTACTGTTGAGATTTTTTTTTATTCCAAACCAAGTGATCACTTCTTTAATTCATTTCACCCAAGATCCAAATTCTTACCAATATAAAAATATTAGTATATAAGTCAATTCAAGTCATTTATATATATGAAGATATATAAATGTTTCCTTGCTTATCAGAGTATTAAAATTAACAAGGAAAATTCAATCACACTATATTTCTCATATTTCAGAGAATTGGTGTCACATAGCCATTTCTATTTTTACATTCTCCTTTTTGATCTCAAGCTTGATTGATATTAAATTCAAATATTGCCACTTATTATTTTCTTACTTACTTCTCAAATTAATTGGTCTCTGGGTTTACAAGCCATACATTTAATTTCCGGAATTCTTTGTGATTTGATACTTATCATATGAATACTGAGGTGATAAACTAGGTCGAAGTCTAAGCAGAGAAAAACAACACATGTGATCAAGGTTTAGACACAACAAGCACAAACCAATCATGACAGACAAAATGCATATTTCCTGGTTAACAGAGCAAATAATCATCACATGAGTGATGGTGTTGTGATCTACTTTATAAATCATACAACTTCTTATATCTGGAGCTAGAAAAGTGTTGAATCTGGTTTTTGAAAGATATTAGCACTCTTCTGGACTAAAACTTATAGAAATGGTGTTCTGAACCTATAAACACTTTGCAACATTTCCCTGCCTACTGATTGGTATACATGCTTTCTACTCTTAATTTTTGTCTTGCCACTTAGTATCAGTTTTGAAGTTATAGTATCAGATTTTTCCTACTTAGTATCAGTTTTATAGTATCAGAAATTTCCTACCTAGTATCAGTTTTATAGTATCAGATTTCTCCTACTTAGTATCAGTTTTATAGTATCAGATATTTCCTACCTAGTATCAGTTCTAATTTCATAACTGAAGTGCCTCAAGACTGTCAAGAAAAACATGTTCAAACATCAGATTAAATGGCATCTTCTCCTTCAGCATTATCTACTAAAATTATTTCAGAACTTGTTACTTAAGTCCACAGCTCACAAACACATATAACATTTAAGTTTCTTTTTCTTCTTACATACTATTTTCCAGATAACAAAGCAAAAGACACTCATGAAAATACTTAGAACATATTAGAGTTTGTCTAACTTATTTATTACAATGACACTGCTACTTCTCTTAAACACTTTAAATTCCTCAAGATCTCCAATTATCCATGCAAGCAAGCAAGCAATTCATGCATCTTTCCCTGCAGCAAAACTTTGAACTGCCCCAATAAAATGAGACACCCCAAGTATTGAAAAGGCAACAAATAGGGTCAGAAATAAATTCTGGTGTGAGTGAAATCAAGTATGCAAAATACCTTGTAAATTCTTAAGGCTGTACAGAGAACTTTTCTATTAAATGCTATTCAAATCCCAATTAAAATCTGAGAATGTGTATATTTAAGTTTATCTATAAACATACACCCAAGCATTCATCCACTTACTTCATTCAGTTGCACATGTACAAACTCCTATGGATTTACTCCCTAAATTCCATAGCATAATTTCTCTTTCTCATCTTTTCATTATGTTTGGTCTGAACTCTTGCCATTGAACACCATGTGTGCATTGCAAAGGGGCTCAGTTCTGTTAACCCTTTACACAGAGGCCTACAGGACTTAAACAAGTCATGCACATACCCATCAACCACCTGCTGATGAGTAGATCAAGGCACTACTCCTAAATTATTTTATAATTTAGAGACCATGCTTATTTATTTCTTTCTGGGGAATTTCTCTTTTGATTCCAGAGATACTCGTATTCTTTCCTTCCTCATATAGGTCAAGAATTATTAAAATCACCCAAAGATCATATCCAGACATACAAAGCATTCATGTAAAATTGCACACCTTATTTCAGAGTCATTTTTGCTTTAATCACATTTTTCTAAAACCTGCTTATATTTTTATTTCTAGAAATTTTCCATTGCTTACACAATCTGAAGAAGTCATATGCAAAACTATATTTATTCTTTTATTGTGAACATAGGGAATGGTTTTTGAGAAAAACCCATAAAAACTTATTGGTTTATGATCTGAACAAATCAGCACATATTTGTAATATTGCATTGTTCATATCATTTTTAATATAGACTAGACATAAGCATGAATCTCATTATTCACACTGCCTACTTCTTTTCTTTCATTGATACCCTATTCCATAGTAAAACATTTGATTCATTTTTCATATCAAAACTAGCATATATAAAATCTATTTCTGTGTTTAGTGTATTTGTTTAACAAAAACTGAAACCATCACAACAAGTCAAAACAAGTTAAAATCTCATCCAAAAACCCAACCAGAATACCATCCATGATCAACATATTTTCATCCAGAGAATAAAATCAAACAGAAAAACATAATGTAGTGTTTATATAAAATAACTTGGCTGCCCTTAACATGGGTCTTAATGCCTTACAGATCATAAGTGGTTAATCACTCACCTTCCTCCTCTCTTCCCCGAGAATGCCTTAGCTTGACAACAGGGTGAGCTCTCCTTTCTATTTTTTTTTTAGTGTGTTTCTGTTTTCCCTCCGAGAAAACCTCTGCTTCCCTCTTGATTTAAATCATTTTGCTAGGGTTTTACTAAAGGAAAAACCCATTTTATCCTCACATTACTCAGAGAATTATGTGTGTGTTGTTATGGCTAAATGTGCCATTTTCTCTTGATTTCTATTTTTAGTAAAAGCAGTTGCTTCTCTGCTTTTCTGTGCACATGCTATTTGCATGATCCACCTACACATCATCTTTGTGTGACTCAGATACATTGTATACCTTGTTAGGCCTGAATGGTTCTTTTATATTATTTCAAACCATTTATTTCCTGATTTATTTTTAAGAAGGTATTTATGCACAATAATTCTAAACTGGTTCTCATGCAATTTAGTTATCAAAAGGACTTTATCATTTTATACTTCTTTGGCTACTCATATCTAATACATATATACTTATATATATGTATATATATATGAGATATCTGTATATAGAAACTCACTCATATTTGATCATTTTCTTCCCATTATATTTTATTGAAAAATCTCTATCCTCTTATTTAATCATTTCACTTACTCCTAATATTATTATTTTCAGACTATATTTTCTTTTCTTAAAAATTCTCATTTTCTGATTTTATTAAAATTATTTTTATCTCAATAATTTGGGTCTTCACATTCCGCTATGATATATTGTTGTATATTTGGACATGTTGATTATATATGTCCAGTGATTGTGTATATGTTGTAACTCTGATGCATTAAAGTGTAATTTAACTGATACAGTTTCTTTGTATAAATGGTATTATATGATATTATATTTTGATCCACTGTGAATGTGAGATTCTGTGACTTGTTTTTCTGTTTCTTCTTCTTCTATCTCTTTCTTCTTTTCCTAACTATATGGAATTTTCGGGATCGAAAATTCCGGGTTATTACAGTTGGTATCAGAGCGAGGTTAAGCGAGAACCTTGGCTCTGGTGGGTGTACTCATAAGGATAGGGACAATAGTACCCTAGAATGAGTTTAGTGTATATATATATATATATGAGAGCGTACTTGTTATTTTCTTATATAAAGATTTTAAATGATTTTATAAGAATATATTTTGATATATATAAAGCAATATTTCTTACTAATAAATGTTAAGGTAATTGGTTGTTAAAAATTATGGGAATTAAATTAAGAGGTAATAGAAATACAACCAAATTGAAATTAAATAAAGATAAATTTGAAATGGATCCAAACTGAAATTAAAAATCCTGAATTTGTAGAAATGTTTTCAGAAATAAATTGGTTTCCAGATATGATAATCTTGGTTATTATCATAAATGGTTGTTGTGTTTAATAATGAAATGTTGTTAATGAGTAAGCAAAATGAAATGTTTTAGGGAAGTAAAATATTTAGGCAAGTATGACTTATAAATTGGAACTGAAAATGATATAAATTGTGAAGTTTTAAATCTGAGCCCAAAATTTGAAAATTGTTTCAAAGTGATAAAGAAATAATAAATAATATTATTTGAATGAAATGGCTTGATTCAAACTGGAGTGGTTTGAAAATTTAAAGGAATTTCTTTGAATTAAAAACCCAAGGTGGTTTAAAATTTAAGGATAACTTAGTGTGTAAAAGAAATAATATGTATATATGGGGAATATACATAATATCAAAAATAGATTGAAACAAACTTTAAATGTTGAGTTTAAAAATTTGGAATGAGATGTGATATCCAAGGTGATAAGTTTTTGAACTTATAAGATTATTAATGTGAAATTTAAAATTTGAAGTGGAAATTCAAATTTGAGTAAGTTTGACGAGATTAAATTGAATTTAACTTAAAGGAAGTTAAATAAGTTTGAAATAAACAACCTGAATTGGAAATTTCAAGATGAAATTGAGATTTAACTTAGGAAAGTTAAATGGGTTGATTTGGTAGGGAATTATATGTGATCTCAAATAGGTTTGAGATCTGGAATGGGTAGTGGATGATGAATGTTTTAAATAAATTGGATGATAGATTGAGGTAATATCTATTCCATTATTGGAATTAAATGGAATTAAACTAAAATTTGAAATTACTTAAGTAATTTTGATTTTAGAGATAAAAATTGAACTTGTGAAAATGAGATCACTTTGAACATTAAAATTTGAATGTTTAAAATGGACATGTAAACTGAAATGGTTAAGGATTGGTTCCAAGATTGTATTTGGGTAATTGATGCAGGCCAAGCTATAATTTTCCAAGGCTTAAGTCATGACCGACTTAACAAAGTTAAAGGCTTAAGTCGTGACCGACTTAACAGAGTTGAAATACTAAGTCGTGACCGACTTAACGAGCTAGTAAGTCGGGACCGACCAAACGAAGCTTTTAAGTCGCCCCAACGACTTAATGAAGACCTGTGAATTAACAAGCTAAAGCCTACCGAGTTATGCAACGATAATGTCGTCCCATCTGGTAAAAAGTTAGGTCATACACGACCTAACGGGTCCTTCAAGTCGCACCAACGACCTAGTGAAAGTCCACGACTTAACGAAGTTGGAAGCATAAGTCATCCACGACTTAACTCAAGCATTTCCTTAAATCGCCAACGACTTAATTTACACAGGTTGTTTTGTGATAAGTCGCTACCGAGTTACGACTTAAGTTAGGTCGCAGAGGAAGATAAGTCGCGCAAAAGCTTGAAGCCGTAGATCTCTTGTGCCGCCTTAATCTTTGCCGTTGATTCCTTAGGTCGCTCAAGATGAATCGCTGTTGTTTTTAAGTCGTCTATTCTTTAAGTCGGCATGTATGCTAAGTCGGCTGATCTGGTGGATCTGTTAAGTCGTTACCAACTTATAATAAGTCGTAGGTCGCAATTGTTTGAGTCGTCTGTTTTTTAAGTCGTGTCTTGTTAAGTCATAAGTCGCTGAAAGCTTGTAAGGTGTTGTAACTGTTTTGTCTTAAGTCGTCTACTTTTAAGTCGTAAGTCGTGTGAGTTAAGTCGGAGGCTATAAGTCGGAACCGACTTAAGAGTTGTGCAGAATTGTAATGTTGAAATGTACGCCTATAAATAGGCATGTGTGGTCATTTGTAATAGTTAGTTGATTTTTGAATAAAATTCTCTTTTGTTAGCTTTGTGCTTTCATTCCAATTGGTAGTTGAGCGTAATCTCCTATCTCCACTCTCGGATAATCGAGTGCGCTCGATTCAACGACAGCTGTAGCCGATTCACGGAATCTAGTGCGCTAGATCAACGTGTGAAGAATCGCAGATCTTTGAACCCGGTATCGTGCGCGATCAACGAGTTCGGGATAGCTAGAATTCGGTATCTTCGGATCAACGAATTCGGGCATTTCAGTATTCATCAATCCATCGATTGCTACTTTCATCGATCTACATTGTTTTGATTAATCCGCTGCGTCAGTTTTGGTATCAGAGCTTGTTTAGCCAATCATAGCTAAATCGAGTCTTGGAGCCAATCATTTTTGAAGAAATTTGAAGCCGAAGTATAGATTTGAACACGGCCGAGAATTTGAAGAAGTGGGTCGTGCATACTTTTGAAGGTTGGAGATCAAACTTGCCTCATTTGGAGAAGTTGTGTTCATCGTGTTCATCACGAAGTTGCAACAAAGTGGGAGTTTTCGATCCATTTCATTTTGGATCAAAGTCCGAAAGGTGTTTGAATTTTGAAGTGTTGAAGAGTTTTGTGAAATTTTCAAGTATGCCGCCGAGAAGAGCTAATCGTCACCAAAACGTAGAAGCTTTGTATCGAAGAGAAGAAGCTGATGAGATGGAGCAAAGAATCAATGAAAACTTTAGTGAAAAACTTAACGAAGGAATTGGACGATTAGAAAAGATGATGTTAGAGATGAATCAGAATCGGAGAAGGGTTTCACCTGAATCTAACCATGGGGGAAGTAGAGTCTCACCACAATCCAATCGAGAAAGAAGTGTTGACAATGATCAAAGGCGTGGGAGGAACGTGAATGATCGAGAACGGAGGAATGTAGATAGAAGGGATGATGGTGGAAGACGCGAAGGGAGTAGAGATGTTGGTGGTCAGGATCGACATCGATATACATCTGATTTTGAAGAGGAGTATGATGGTGGTAGTGTTCGAGGACAAGGACGAGAACAGGGAAGAAATCACTCTGAGTATGATCGCAAGTGGGAGTCGGGGATGAACACTGAAATTCCTGAATTCAAAGGTGGTATACAAGCGGAGGATTTTCTAGATTGGGTGGCTAATGTTGAAGAGATTTTTGGCTTCAAAGAAGTTCCAGAACATCGTAGAGTGAAGTTGGTTGCTACGAGGTTGAGGGGTAGAGCTTTGGCATGGTGGCAGCAAACCAAACTTACACGTGAACGAATGGGGAAGTCAAAAGTTGAATCTTGGGAGAAGATGAAGAAATTGATGAAAGCAACGTTCTTACCTTACAATTATCAATCTTTGATGTATCAACGTTTGCAGAATTTGAGGCAGGGCACAAAGAATGTTAATGATTACGCGGATGAATTTTATCAGCTTATTGCAAGGAATGATATTATGGAAACGGAAGAGCAGCTGACATCTAGATTCATTGGGGGATTGCGAATGCAGATTCAGGATATGGTTAACATGTTTGATCCCAGATCTGTAGCGGAAGCACATCAGAAAGCGTTGGCTTGGGAGAAACAGGGACGACGAGGAGGTGGTGTGTTTACAAATTCCAATAATCAAGTGAAGGGTGTTAGTGGAAGTTCTAATGTTTCAAAAGTTGTTGCAAAACCAGTTGTGAATGAGGTTGGGAAGGCGAAAGTCAATAATGGTTTCAAGTGTTATAACTGCCAAGAAATGGGCCACAAAAGTAGCGAATGTCCAAAGCCGAAGAAGAGAGCTATGATAGCGGAGGTTGAGGATGAGGATGAAGAAACTGAATGTTCCAATTCACCACCTGATGAGGAGGAAGAAGAAGTGTCGGGAGGCAAAGGTTATAATCTAATGATGAAGAGGTCCTGTTTAACACCAAAGCAAGAGGAGGATTGTAGTTGGTTAAGGAGCAATATTTTTCAGTCAACATGTACCATTCTGGGGAAGGTTTGCAAATTTGTTATTGATGCTGGAAGCTGTGATAATATAATTTCTTCAGAAGCTGTGAGGAAGTTGGCGTTGAAGACTGAGAAACATCCAAAACCATACAAACTAGCTTGGTTGAGGAAAGGCGAGGAGGTGAAGGTTGGACGAAGGGTTTGTGTGAAGTTTTCAATTGGAAAGAAATACAAGGATGAAATCTGGTGCGATGTGGTAGATATGGATGTCTGTCATTTGTTGCTGGGGAGACCGTGGCAGTATGATAGGGCGGTGCAACATGATGGGCGTACCAACAGTTACAGTTTCATGTTTGAAGGCACAAAGATTACTCTAGTTCCAAAGAAGCGACAACAGGAGGAAGACAAGTTGGAGGAGATTGAAGAGCTTAAAACTTTGTTATCTTTAAAGGAGTTTGTGAAGGAAGTAGAGGAGGAGCCTGAAGTGTTTTTGTTGATTGGGCGAGAGAACAATGAAGAGGTTGAAATCCCGGAAGAAGCGAAGCCAGTTTTGAAAGAATTTGATGATGTATTTCCAGAGGAGTTACCAAAGGAGTTGCCACCGTTGAGGGATATACAACATCAGATAGATCTCGTTCCAGGTGCTGTGTTGCCACACAGACCACATTATCGAATGAGTCCAAAGGAACATGAAGAATTGAGGAGGCAAGTGGAAGAATTGCTTGAACAGGGGCGTGTGCAGGAGAGTTTAAGTCCTTGTGCTGTACCAGCTTTATTGGTACCCAAAAAGGATGGAACATGGAGGATGTGCACAGATAGTAGAGCATTGAATAAGATCACAGTCAGATACAGATTTCCGATGCCGAGGCTTGATGATTTATTGGATCAAATCAGTGGGTCCGTAATATTTTCAAAGATTGACTTGAAGAGCGGTTATCATCAGATTCGCATTAGACCAGGGGACGAATGGAAGATAGCGTTCAAGACGAGGGAAGGATTGTATGAATGGCTGGTAATGCCATTTGGTCTATCAAATGCACCAAGTACATTCATGAGGGTGATGAACCAAATTTTCAGGCCATACATTGGGAAATTCGTGGTGGTTTACTTTGATGATATTCTGATCTACAGTGCTAGTACAGAAGAGCATGTTCAGCATTTGAAGAAAGTGTTAATTATTCTTCGGGAAGAACAATTCTATGCCGCTACAAAGAAGTGTGTTTTTATAGTGAGGAGTGTTTTATTTCTGGGGTATGTTGTGTCGGAAGAAGGAATACAGGTTGACCAAAGTAAAGTCGAAGCTATCAGAGATTGGCCGCAACCCAAGACGATAACGGAAGTTCGTAGTTTTCACGGGTTGGCTTCATTTTATCGAAGGTTTATTCCACACTTTAGTAGTGTGATGGCGCCTGTGACTGATTGTATGAAGGGTAAACAGTTTGCATGGACGGAGGAAGCCGGGGTTGCTTTTGATCGAATCAAAGAACTCTTGACGTCTGCACCAATTCTAATATTACCAGATTTTCAGCTAGTGTTTGAACTACATACTGATGCATCCAAGGTTGGGATTGGAGGAGTGTTGAGTCAGAGGGGACGTCTGATTGCATACTTTAGCGAGAAATTATCAGAAGCAAAGATGAGATACAGTACATATGATGTGGAATTTTATGCTGTTGTGCAATCTATTAAACACTGGAGACACTATCTATTTCAGAAAGAGTTTGTTCTTTACACTGATCATGAGGCATTAAAGCATTTACAAGGGCAAGACAAGATTTCAGCGAGACATGCATCATGGATTGCATATCTGCAACAGTTTACATTTGTTGTGAAACACAAATCAGGAGTGATGAATCGTGTTGCGGATGCTTTGAGTAGAAGGAATCATTTGTTAACAACAATGAAGATTGAAGTAACGGGATTCGATGTGTTACCAGATTTATTTGACGAAGATCCTTACTTTGCAAAGTTTGTTGATAGAGTCAAGAATGGGGAGACGGATGAGTTTTTGATGGTAGATGGTTTTCTGTTCAAAGGAAATCGATTGTGCATACCTGATTGTAGTTTGAGAATGAAAATTGTAAAAGAACTACATGAGGAAGGACATGTTGGGAGAGACCGCACCTTACAGTTGATTTCACAATCTTATTTTTGGCCATCGATGAGGAAAGAATTGGAAAGGTTTGTGGAGAGATGTCATATCTGTCAGGTTTCGAAAGAAACCGCGACTAATGCTGGATTATATATGCCGCTACCTGTACCAACTAAACCATGGGTTGATGTGAGTATGGACTTTGTGTTGGGGTTGCCGAGAACACAGCGTGGTAATGATTCCATTTATGTGGTAGTTGACCGATTTTCGAAAATGGCACATTTTATTGCTTGTAAGAAGACGGCGGATGTTGTTCATGTTGCTCAGTTGTTTTTCAAAGAGATATATCGACTTCACGGATTGCCAGAATCGATTGTGTCGGATAGGGATACTCGTTTTCTAAGTCATTTTTGGCTAAGTTTGTGGAAGATGGTGGGAACGAAGTTGAACTTTAGCAGCGCTTATCATCCGCAAACGGATGGACAGACCGAGGTTGTGAACCGATCATTGGGAAATTTGCTGAGATGTCTTGTGCAAGACAATCTGAAGAGTTGGGATGTGAAGTTATGTCAAGCGAAGTTTGCTCATAATCATGCTGTGAACCGTAGTACGGGTTTCAGTCCATTTCAGATTGTATATTCTAGTTTACCAAAGGGGCCGTTGGAGTTAACAGTCATACCACAACCCAAGAAGACAGTCAAGCGAGCTGCTGATTTTGTTGAAGGATTGACAGAGTGTCATAGGATCGTTCAAGAACAATTGGAAAAGGCGAATGAGAAATACAAACGATCTGCAGACTTGAAGCGAAGAAATGTTGAGTTTAATGAAGGAGATATGGTATATGTTGTGTTAACAAAGGATCGTTTTCCAGTGGGCGCTTATAACAAATTAAAAGCTAGAAAAATTGGTCCTGTAGAAATCGTCAAACGGATTAATGAAAATGCTTATAAATTGAAGCTGACGAAGGGTGTGTACATGTCGGACGTATTCAATGTTAAGCATCTCGTACCTTATCACGGTAATGAGCGTATTGCGGGGGAGGAAAGTGCAAATTCGAGGACGAATTTCTTTCAACCAGGGGAGGATGATGCAGGCCAAGCTATAATTTTCCAAGGCTTAAGTCGTGACCGACTTAACAAAGTTAAAGGCTTAAGTCGTGACCGACTTAACAGAGTTGAAATACTAAGTCGTGACCGACTTAACGAGCTAGTAACTCGGGACCGACCTAACGAAGCTTTTAAGTCGCCCCAACGACTTAATGAAGTCCTGCGAATTAACAAGCTAAAGCCTACCGAGTTATGCAACGATAATGTCGTCCCATCTGGTAAAAAGTTAGGTCATACACGACCTAACGGGTCCTTCAAGTCGCACCAACGACCTAGTGAAAGTCCACGACTTAACGAAGTTGGAAGCATAAGTCGTCCACGACTTAACTCAAGCATTTCCTTAAATCGCCAACGACTTAATTTACACAGGCTGTTTTGTGATAAGTCGCTACCGAGTTACGACTTAAGTTAGGTCGCAGAGGAAGATAAGTCGCGCAAAAGCTTGAAGCCGTAGATCTCTTGTGCCGCCTTAATCTTTGCCGTTGATTCCTTAGGTCGCTCAAGATGAATCGCTGATGTTTTTAAGACGTCTGTTCTTTAAGTCGGCATGTATGCTAAGTCGGCTGATCTGGTGGAGCTGTTAAGTCGTTACCAACTTATAATAAGTCGTAGGTCGCAATTGTTTGAGTCGTCTTTTTTTAAGTCGTGTCTTGTTAAGTCATAAGTCGCTGAAAGCTTGTAAGGTGTTGTAACTATTTTGTCTTAAGTCGTCTACTCTTAAGTCGTAAGTCGTGTGAGTTAAGTCGGAGGCTATAAGTCAGAACCGACTTAAGAGTTGTGCAGAATTGTAATGTTGAAATGTACGCCTATAAATAGGCATGTGTGGTCATTTGTAATAGTTAGTTGATTTTTGAATAAAATTCTCTTTTGTTAGCTTTGTGCTTTCATTCCAATTGGTAGTTGAGTGTAATCTCCTATCTCCACTCTCGGATAATCGAGTGCGCTCGATTCAACGACAGTTGAAGCCGATTCACGGAATCTAGTGCGCTAGATCAACGTGTGAAGAATCGCAGATCTTTGAACCCGGTATCGTACGCGATCAACGAGTTCGGGATAGCTAGAATTCGGTATCTTCGGATCAACGAATTCGGGCTTTTCAGTATTCATCAATCCATCGATTGCTACTTTCATCGATCTACATTGTTTTGATTAATCCGCTGCGTCAGTAATAAATTGAATTTCAAAGATTAAATTGTTTAAAAAGGGGTTTGAATTACTATTTGAACCTAGAAATAAGTTTATGTAGAAGTAAAGGTAAATTTGATTTATGGGATTAAATCAATATTTGAAATAATAACTCGAATTTGTATAATTCAAGATGGTTTAAAGTGAAATGAAATTGAAAGTTAATTGGAAATTGGCAATTGATTGGAAATGGAGATTGGGAAGTTGTACAGTTTGACTCTGGACTATTTTCAAAATAAATTGTTTTAATATAAATCTATTTTTCCAAACTATTTACTACACAACTTTTCTTTTTAAACCTAAAACTATCTTAAACTTGTTTTACAATTACTTTTGGAACTATTTTACAATTGTTTTATAAACTAATTACTATTTTTCTACTATTTTATAACTGATTACTGTTTTACAACTATTTTACAAGTACTTAACTATTTTACAGCTTTTCACAAGTTAATAATTATTTTTCAACTACTTATCTATTTTTTAAATTTTTCAAGCTATTTTCTAAATATAAACTGGTCGGAGTTCAAACTGTTATTGATTAAATACCCAACTGAGATAAGAATTGAAGTGATAATCCAAATGGGGGATTAAGGTAAATGTGAATAAGTGAATGAAATCAAAGTGAGGATGAATAGAAAGGGAATTGATTTAACTAATAATCAATGAAGATAAATACGTAGGATGGACGTATACTATTCTATTCGCATAGTGATTTGGTCCAGATTCGAGCACAGAATTTCAAGATAGTATTATCGATCCGAGTTGGGATTTTTCATTCGATTTTCGACGGCGAACCTGGATATGGATTTTTGATTGGTTCTGGATATTCTCTATCATAGATTTGACCTATGCAAGGAGAATAACGGTTTCTGATCAAGAAACCAGATCTAAGTCCGTACTAGGAAGTCGGGTGGACGATCCTAGTTTGGAAGTGAAATTGTGTGATCGAGTGAGCGATCAGATGGTATAGCGTACGGATGATATGTGTACACCGTACGGATTTGAATGAAATTGATATTGGAAATTTGTGGATAAGAAATGTGAAATGGTTTTTGAAATAAAAGGGTATATTTTGTGAAACATATGTTGAAGTAAAGTGGAAATTGGATATTTCTATGGTAAGAATTTACTTTATGGTAGTAAGTAAAATGGTAAGTGACTTTATAGAGTAATCAAATTTGAATATTTGATTTTGAATAAACAAAGTCATGTACCTTTGTTATATATAAGATAAAACTCCCCTGGTTGAATCCATTGCCAGAAGAAAAAGGTTTTTGAAAGTTTTTGAAGTATACAAAGGAAACTTATATAAGTATAAGGTAATTTAAAGATTTCCCAAGAAAATTATATATATGTGTATATATATATATATAAAAGATTATATGGAAATGGTTTTGAGAAAAGGTTTTGGGAACCTTTGGATTTGGAAAAGGCTTTTGATTTTTGAGGAAAATCAAATTTTGGAATTTGGAAAAGCCTAATATAAGAATTATCGATTTTGAGAATCGATTTTGTAAAGGAGATTTATATGAGATTCATACTTGGTGTATGATTTGAAAATACTATATGTGTATAGTATAAAGTGTTTTGAAGTGGCTCTGGGGAAAAAGGCGCTCCCTTGAAATGAACTTCTCAGGAGTGCCACATGGTGGCACTGCCTTGAGCCTCTATGGGGGAGGTTCTAAAATTGATCCTGTGAGGAGTCCGGACAAACTAGTTCCTGAGGATTATTTGGTAGCGAAAGTCGAGGGCGCTGATGCCTACAGGGGCATTTGGGTTATGCTGTGACGACAGTGTAACTCGATGTCGCTGCGATCTACTGTGGGGACCATAGTGAAAATCGTGTGGAGGATGAGTGCCAACAGTCTACACTTGATTTTGCCGGGATGGCAACGTAACATCGGTAGACTACGATCTATGGTCAAGTGGAGGAGTTTCATTCTTTTGGCAGCGAAATTCGGTGGCGCTGATGCCTACAGTTATATGGGTTTTTGCTGTGATAGCAACGTAAAACCCGGGTATAACTGCGATCTGTAGCGGGTTCCATGGTGTAATCGAGGGGTGCGGAGGCCTACAGTTATCTATGGATTTTGCCGGGACGACAACGTAACCATCGGGTTAACTACGACCATGGATGGGGGTGATGATTTCCAAAGCATTTTCACCAAAGATATTTCCTCTATTTTCGAAAACCGTTTTCTATATTTTCAATAAAATTATTTTCCAAAGTAATTTCACTGGGTGTTGGAAACGAGTTTACAAAGTACTTATAGATTTTCAGTCCTACGCCTGATCAACGTATGACCGAATTTCTGTAAGAACAAGGATGGACTTGTCGAAACATCGAGTTATAAAAGTATTTTTATAAAAACTATTTTAGTAATATTATATAGATTTTTAAAGTGATTTTAAAAAAATTATCAAAGAAATTTATCTGATTTTAAGTATTTTAATAATTCTGGCTCCGTTCCTTTTCGAGGACGAAAAGTTCTAAAGGGCGGAGGAATGTGACGACCCGGATTTTTAACGATTGTTAATTGGTAATTAGCTGATTTAAAATATCGAGATATTAATTTTGATGGGTCAAACAAATGAATTTCTGATAAATAAAAATATCTGGATATATTGGTGGATTTGGAAACTAAAATAAATATTGAATTAAAAACTATATTAGATATTTAATCTCTGGGTATGATAAATCCTATAGAAAGAAAATAAACATTTTGTATAGATAAACTTCACCATTTAAAATTGAGATAAAATATCCATAGAAATATAGATACAAGTTTTTATGATGGATGACATATATATGTAAATATAAGTGTATAAATATACAAATATAGGAATATATGCTCCTATGGAATAATATATATGAAAAAAAATGGAGGTATATATGTATATTTATAAAATGATAAAATATATATATATAAGTATATACCTAAACAAGAATATAAATGTATATATGTAAGTAAAAAGAGTGTATATAAATATATATACATATGAAACATCATCATAGCAAGCATTTAATGCACATCCATCTTGAGCATACAATACATCATTTCTAGCATACAAAGCCTTAAATCAGAACAAATATTTGTACAAAAATCACATCAGGTCAAAGAAATTCTCTGGTCAGAGAAAAGAATGTGTAAAATCAAAAAGGAAGTAAACTTACTATATACGACACAAAGAACTGCAGCTACCTCCTCTATGTATACCTTCTTCTTTCCCTATTCATTCGAAAAAAAAAATATAACCTGTAAAATCCAGTAAAACTAAATCAAGAATTCAAGCAATTCAAGTCTTCAACTTTCAAAAACTGTTTCAAAAAGCTCACTGTTCCTCCATAAATAGGTGAGTAACTCTTAGAATCTGATATATCTTGAATTGGCATGTGATGAATCATTAAAGTATGATATGAATTTTGTTGTGCAGGTTGTTTAAAATGATTTTATGTATACATATGTGTGTTAGTATCTGTGTTCATAACTGGGAACATGCAAAACATGCCTCTGTTCAAACATTTCAGGTTTTAAACCTGATCCAAAGATTCAAAACATCCAACTAGATGATTTTTAGGCCTTGATCTCTGAGTAAAATATGCTTGTATGGGATAATATCATTTTTAAAAATACAATTTAAGTAAAAATAGTTTGTAAATATCCAGGAAATAAGAAATTACAGTGACATCTTTTCAAATCTGGAAAATTTATGTTTTTAATTTCTAGTTTGGGTTATATAAATAGATTCGTGTTTAAAAACTTTGATTTTTAAAATAGAAATCTAGATTTTTAGCTTTGATTCGAGAAGGATTACTCGAGTTGAACGGAAATGGTGTGTTCGTCAAATTTAGGCGATCGCGATGTTTTAGGGTGTCTAGGATGAGGCTGGAGATTGTTTGTTGATCGTTGATCATGGAAAAATTGTTCGAAGGGATTCTAGATTACCGGGGTGATCGTGCTAAGGCGATCTAGGGTTTAAGTTTAGGACTGGGTCGATGTTGGATTCGTGGTGTCGTCATCGTGCCGGACTCGATCGCAGTTATGGGAAAAGGAACGTGTGGTTCAGGCGGAGGTCCAGACGCGCGGCCATGGTCTCCGGTGGACGGAGGTGGAATGTATGGGATGTTTTAGGTGATCGGGTTTTTCCAGTGGGATTCGAAATTTGTTCAATTTCGATTCAAGGGGTTGAAGCTAGTTATGGGTGGTCAGAGTTGATGAGCGCGTC
Organism: Allium fistulosum; assembly: GCA_030737815.1. Lineage (NCBI taxonomy): Eukaryota > Viridiplantae > Streptophyta > Magnoliopsida > Asparagales > Amaryllidaceae > Allium > Allium fistulosum. Next base: position 673,265,196 of record CM060905.1, read on the forward strand.
GTTGATGACATGCTGGAGGTAGCAGTGGTGTTCGGAGCGGCGACGTGGGGGTGTGCATGTGCACAGGCATCAGGGTGTATCTGTGTTCTAAGAGCTGAAGGAAGAGGAAGATAGGAAGGGGAAAGAAGAAGTTAGGTTCGGAAATTTTTCTTTTTTTCTTTTTGGGTTTTGACCCGGGTTGTTGCTCGAAGTATTTACGGGTTGGTCTCGGGTTGTTGTAATACCAGGTTTAAAATTTTAAACTAACAAAATTTTGGAAAAAAAAAGAGAGAAGAACGTGGGTTTCTCGGGTCAGGATTCGAGTGCTTTTCGGGTTAGACCGGAAGTAAAATTTAAATCAGCTTTTAAAAGTTTTATAAAAGCAAGTTTTTCAATTTAAATTGAACCTAGTTTAAACTTTTTTTTATGATAAATGTTTTTTAAAATTATTTGTTTGAAGGAGGTTATATGATTTGTTAAACTTAAATTTGTTAAGTTAAATGGTTAAGTTATTTTAAAATTTAAATTAAATGATTTAATTAAGTAAGTTAATTATAAAGATAAAATGTTAGATTTATATAATGATAATTAAGTAATTAATAAGATAAATGGTTTATCTTAAAAGTTAATTAAAGTTTTGATGGTTTAAGATTAATTAAATTAATGAAGTAAATAAAGGGGTAATTAATTAATTAATGATTTAGGAATAATAAATTTATAATTAAGAATTATTAATTAGTAATTAGAGATTAATTAATTAGTAATTAGAGATTAATTAATTGGTGCTTAAAGATTAGTTAATGCAAGTAATTGGTGATTAATTACTTAAATGATAATTATTCAATGTAAGTAATTAAAGGGAGATTACTTAATGGAAATTATTAAGGATTAATTACTTAGTATAATTAAAGGATTGATTTATTAAGGAGATTAATTAAAGGGTTGGTTAATTAATGAGTGTGATTAATTAAAGGATAATTAATCAATGTAAGTGGTTATAGAATAATTAATTAAGGATCGGTGTAATAAATTTATTGTTAATTAATTTATGAGAATAATTAAAGGGTTAATTAATGTGAACAGTGGAAGGTTAATTAATTTGTGTAATTAATTAAAGATTAATTACTTAATGTAATTAAAGATGAAAATTAAAGGCTGATTAATTAATTGGTTTATAATAATTAATGTTATTAAGCAGGATTAAAAGTGACTGAAGTAATTAATTTAATTAATTTAAATTAATTAGAAATGGTGTGGTTAATCAATCTAGCTTATGAATGATTGAATGATATTTGAATGCTTTGGATTATTTGTTATCCCTGATATGGGATTGTGATGCTTTGTGAAATGAAATGTTTTTGTAATATGATGTTGGGTTGAACAGAGATAATGTGGTTATCTATGATGGATTGCTGTGTAAAAGTGACATCTTGTATTTAAAATTTTAACCACTTGAATAACTTGGGTTAAGATGACATTGGATTCGAAGAGACCGGAGTCGGGTATTAGTTAATACCCGAAACCACTTCGATTCTTTATAGATTGATATGTGAAATCAATAAGCTGGTATGGAATGATTTAAGTGAATTGGACCATTTAATCTAAGTTTTGGTACTTAGAAATTGATGTGTGAAAAAAGTGATGTCTATAACAAATTGTGAATTTGTAAATTGATACGAGTTACCCTGGGTTTATGTAAGTTTTATGCTGTTGTATTCCATTTTAGATGGGTTTACTCACGCTGGTTTCCAGTCTGACCCGGGTGTTACTTTGTTGTAATGCTCGGGTCAGACCGAGTATTACAGATTTTCAGGTAAGGACGTTCTGGAGCTCGGAGGCGAGTTGGATGGCAGGAACGTATGGAGTGTTTCCGCTATGGTATATTGTTGTATATTTGGACATGTTGATTATATATGTCCAGTGATTGTGTATATGTTGTAACTCTGATGCATTAAAGTGTAATTTAACTGATACAGTTTCTTTGTATAAATGGTATTATATGATATTATATTTTGATCCGCTGCGAATGTGAGATTCTGTGACTTGTTTTTCTGTTTCTTCTTCTTCTATCTCTTTCTTCTTTTCCTAACTATCTGGAATTTTCGGGATCGAAAATTCCGGGTTATTACAGTTGGTATCAGAGCGAGGTTAAGCGAGAACCTTGGCTCTGGTGGGTGTACTCATAAGGATAGGGACAATAGTACCCTAGAATGAGTTGAGTGTATATATATATATATATATATATGAGAGCGTACTTGTTATTTTCTTATATAAAGATTTTAAATGATTTTATAAGAATATATTTTGATATATATAAAGCAATATTTCTTACTAATAAATGTTAAGGTAATTGGTTGTTAAAAATTATGGGAATTAAATTAAGAGGTAATAGAAATACAACCAAATTGAAATTAAATAAAGATAAATTTGAAATTGATCCAAACTGAAATTAAAAATCCTGAATTTGTAGAAATGTTTTCAGAATAAAGATAATAATAAATTGGTTTCCAGATATGATAATCTTGGTTATTATCATAAATGGTTGTTGTGTTTAATAATGAAATGTTGTTAATGAGTAAGCAAAATGAAATGTTTTAGGGAAGTAAAACATTTAGGCAAGTATTATAAATTGGAACTGAAAATGATATAAATTGTGAAAATGATATAAACTCTTGGAATTGCTATCTATATATAGTTGCCAAAAGTTACTTTCTAAAGCTGCAATTATTCAAAGAAAAACCATTGATAAAAAGTTGTAACTGTTGAAGAAGAAGAGACGTGTCTTTCAAAATAGCAGTTATAAACAACTCAGACATCTGGATTTTGTAGTCAGACATTTGGATTTTAAAAATATTTTTTCAGGAAAGAAGCAGTTTAAAAAATCATGAATTCTGATGTTTGAATTTTATAATCAGACATCTAGATTTTAAAAATTTTTTTCCAGAAAAGATCAAAAACTTATGAATTCAAAGTTTGGATTTTGTATTCATACGTCTGAATTTTTCTGGCACTTGAAAATAAAAGCCCTAAAATGTATTAATTGTTCTCAGAAATCTGAATTTTGTTCCTAGACGTCTGGAATCATGGGACATTTTAAAACATGTTTAAAATTGTCTTTTGAGTATTTGGAATCATTTTGATGCAAATGGGTTAGCTCATATCACTCATGGAAGATTGTACACGTATATCTAAGACAGTAACAAAAGATATACGGCTCTTACAAACATTTGTCTTCATGTGAGCTCTTTGTTGATATGTGGTTGTAGCTTATTAAGTCTTTGATGTCTTTGTTTCTTCAAATTTGTGTGTTCAAAACTTCTTTTTGATCATCATGTACCTGCATGTTAGCTTAGAGATTCTTCGATGTCATTGTATATTTGTTTTCATTAAAATCCAAAAAGAGGTTTTAGCATTCTTTTCCTTTTTGATGATGACAACTATACAATTCTTTACACAATTATTTCATTCAAAAAAATACTATAATAAGATTAAAAAGCTCCTGGTAAGTACTACATCTCCCCCTATCAATAGGCAGACATATATCTTCCCCTTTGTCATTATCAAAAAGCAATAGGAAAAATATATGTAAATTATAGACAATATTTTAATGGACAAATAACTAAATCCCTTCCTAACTTAAAAAAATAACTTCACTTAAAAGTTTAGATGATTATTGTATGTAAATTACTTGAGTACATGCAACTTTTCTTCACAAGTTATAAAGAGAGGCAGTTTTAAATAAAATATTGTATTATAGTGTTAAAAAAAATATTTTTCAAGACCACTTATAGCGTTTTTGTATGAAATACTATTTGAAATGCTATGAAAACTAATTTAAAAAATAAAATAAATATTACCTTGGATATCAAAATATTAGAAATGTTAGTGCATGATACGCTATATTTACTAGGTTCCTAAGTCTTAGGAAACCATACCTATGCATGTGTGATGCTACCTTCGTAAATATAGTTTAGATAATGAACTTTAGATAAAAAAATCTTATATATGCTTCTATCTAATTAACGTGTTATTACACTTAGGAATCCAAACTTTAATGTTGTTATATAATAGTTTTGGTTTTGTAAAGTTCTAGCCCTAGAAGCATGATTAGATTCCATTTTAGTAATATTGTTAAATCCAAGTCCACTCTTATTTGAACATGATTTTGAAGGACATATCAAGATTGATAAATTTTTGTTTCCTTTGTTGAATTTTGAAACATTGTTAGGGATTTGTTCTAACTTTTGTTTTAACTCAAGAACTTCCTTTTTAATAGAATCTAAATTAGATTGGAGTTCACAAACTTCTTTGTTAAGCTTATCATTCTCAATTTTACTTGCTTAAATTTCATCAATTAAGGCGGTATTTTGAGAATTTAAACTTTCACGTGATTTGTGTGAAATTTCTCTTCTAAAATACATTTCTCATCTTTAAGCATACCAATCTCTAACTCATCCCTATTCAATGTTTCGATAGTTTCTTTATATAATTTCCCTAATTCTTGTAGTTTATCATCAAGCCCAATACAGCTTTCAGTAATATCGTTATAAGATAAATCGTGTGAGTTGTTTTATTTTCGATGATTTTCGGGGTTGATAGAACAATTGATTGAAGTTTAAGTTTATTTTCACCAATTTGAAATTTAAACTTATCATTGAAAACTTCTTCAAATTATTGATTTCAAATTCAAAATGGTGGTTTAAATCTCCCCCATCAGAATTTAACAACTCATTTTCGAGAAGTCCCAAGAAATCATGTTCATTACATTCGTCTTCTTTTTGAATTATTCCCAACTTCATTGCAAATATCAAGCTCAAAATTCAAAGACGTATTCAAATTTTCAAAATAGGAAAAAGGAAGATCGAATTTTAAATTTGGTTTCACATTTTCAAAAGAATTGAAATCCAACTCGATTATCATATTTTCAACAACTTAATTAAGATTATCATTTTCAATTTCAAAAGTTATTATTTGAAAATCGTTAATTTTGGTAAAAGGTGGATTATTACTTGACTCATCACACGTTGGGATCTGATTTTGTTTCTTACGTTGTTTCAGGTATGTTTCAAACAACAAATCTGTATGATCTTTGTAAATTTTGTTCATTTGCACAACAAATCTAATTTATAGTTATTAACTTGAGAATTTTCGTTTTGAACTTGTTGAAAACAAAAAATTTCATCATCATTGTAGTCAAGATTATTCCCATTGCCAAAATCATTTAAAATGTTGTTTCCATTTTCATTTTAACTCTGAAACTCATTTTGAAGTTCGAAATTGAATTGGCATGAGTTATAGTCAAAGTCATTTGAATATTGAAGTGAATCCAATTTTGATTTTTGAAAATTTTGATTTGAATCATTGCACAAATAGATAAGACCACTTCGTCGAATTATTAGTGTTAAGCATAATTAAAACAATTTAATCATTTGCCCACTAAGCAATTACTAACCTCTTTCTAAACGTTTTGTTTAATAACCTAAAACAAGATTTTTATATGAGATATTTTTCAAGATATTTATAGAGAATATTTCCAAAATATTTATATAATATATTTATACTCCAAAATACTAATAATACATTTTAAAACATTCATACAAATTATCACTTAAAAATAATCGTTTTGTAATTTACTTGGAAAGATAGAAAACCGTATTTTCCACAAAACACCCTTTTTATATAAATTCATAACTATTTCTTAAAAATTCATATAAATCTCAAACTACTTTTAAAAAACTCTAATAGGGGTTAAGAAATAATTTTAGAAAAATGAAACAAAGTACTTAAACTTAAAATCATTTTTAAAGAATTTGAAGTCCAAAATCAAGTTTTAACGAGACAGTTTTGCACTAGTGACGTTTTGGTCGTTTACAAGATGTTACTTAACTTTTACTATCCAATCTTTTAATACCAACAAACATATATATAAAACAATGTAAATATGGCGAGAAACCCCTAAGAATGTCTCTACAAAGTTCCATAATAATCGCCAAAAACAATACAATTAACAACTGCATCTATAGCGACTATCGCTATAGGTGGAATTTGAAATCGGGGTCCAATGTAAACCAAAGTACACTTATAACCAATGTGCTTTGTTCAAGGTCTATTTACATGTCATACAAGTACATTTAAGTTCATTCCAAGTTTGTTCAAGTCCATGTACATGGATCACATACGTCACTTACTTTTAAAGTAAGAAGTTACAACCATTGTTTTAACACAAGCTAACAACAATTCAAACAACTTTAATACAATCAAACACAACATAGATGTGTTATATTTTTCATTCAAAGTGAGGTGTTAACTCACCTTGAATCCAACCAAAACCAAGATTTAAGAACCAAAGCCTAACCCTACTTCCTTCCTCATTTCCTTTGCTTCGCCTTACTTTTCCTTCCTCCCATACTCCATAAAGCTCACAACCATATCTTCCCATGAGGTTTTGGCTCTAGTTCTTCATGTTTTAGCTTGGTGGAAGGGTTTCTAATATGTCCTAAGTCTTGTGCCAAAGTTTGAAGTTGATTTGTAAGTATTTCTTTTTAGAACATAAGAGAGAAAGAAGAAGAAAAGCCATTGATTTTTACAACTCAAGCTTTGTAATTTTTGTGATTTATTCCGAAGGTGTACCCCTCCATAAATAGGCTTGGGAATGTGAATGGGGAAAGACCAAAAATCCCTCAAAAACCCTAACACCATTAATTACACACATCATTTCTCCTTCATGTCAAATTTGCTTAAGGGTTAAGGATTTTTCTTATTTTCTCATTTCCTAAACATCACCCCTTAGCACATGCATGACATCATCCATAAAGTTATTTCTAAGCAAATAAGTGTATGTAAAAAAAGTCAGAACAACTTCAGGCGGTTAAAATGTTGTTTATCGATAAAACGATTTTCGGTCACATTATCAATATTTTTCCAAAGAATATATTTCTGTAAACAATTTTCTAAAATGAGTTTACCATCATTACTTATGATTTAAATGGGAGTTAAATCATAATATTATTCCAATAATTGGTATGTATATAAAATTCTATGTTGTTTGGAATATCATATGATTGTATAGACTTTAAAAGTTCTCATCAAAATATTATTCCAGACTTAATATATCCAGTTAATATTCGAAGAAAACAACAAGTGATTAACAAGTGAAATTGAAAATACAAACAGAAATAAGCATAGAACATTAGAACATTAAAAGGGAAATTAAGATAAACTTACATTAGTTTTAGAAAGGGAAAAGTGATGAGAATTTGATCATGATGGATTTAAATGCAAGCTTTGAGATTTTGAATTTTGTGTATTACATATCTTAAATCTTAAATCTATATAAGAGGAGTAGTACTACATTCAGATAATGGAGTTACAGAAGCATGCGCATGTTAACCTTTACGAAAACTAAAGAGCTCATACACATGTTCACACTTGTGAAAATTAAAGACCTCATAGGGCCCGCTTCATAATACTTATTTAGTATGTTTCACTTATATTTTTAGATTAGTAATCATATTCTGTATTAAAGAAGAGAATATCAAGGATGTCAATAACCAAGCTTTACACATCAATCTTATAACAATACTAAAACTTGTCCTACAATATTACTAAAGATGTCGATAACGGTAAAGCATTTTTTACAGCAATTAAAAGCATGAAAATCTCTTAGTTAAAAAATGAGAGAATAAAAAATAAAATATGAGAGAATAAGTTTATCCTGATTGTTATAACAATTTGTCTTACAATAATGCCGAAATGTCAAACCCAAAAAAGTTGGTGCTCTCTCTCAAAATTAAACATTTTTACTGTATGAGGTTCAGTCCTAATTTTGTGTGCGTGCGTATGGGACTGAACCGCATACAGTAAAAATTAGGACTGAACCCCATACAGTAAAAATGTTTAATTTTGAGAAAGAGTACCGACTTTTTTGAGTTTTGCATTTCTACATTATTGTAAGACAGATTGTTATAACAATCATGATAGTCTTATTCTTTCATATTTTTATTGTTTATTCTCTAATTTTTTTAACTAAGAGATTTTGATGTTTTAATTTGTTGTAAGAAAAGGCTTTAGCATTATCGACATCTTTAGCAATATTGTAGAACAAGGCTTTATTATTACTGTAAAACTGATATGTAAAGCTTGGTTATCGACATCTTTGATCTTCTTCTCTTATTTAATGTAGAATATGTATTACTAATCTAAAATTATAAGTGAAAAATACTATATAAGTATTATGAAGCGGGTCCAATAAAGTCTTTAATTTTTGCAAGTGTGAACATGTTATGAGCTCTTTAGTTTTCGTAACGGTTGTTGACATGTGCATGCGTCTCTAACTCCATTATCTGAATGTGGTAAGACTCCTTTCTTATATATATTTAAGATATGTAATGCACAAAATTCAAAATCTCAAAACTTGCATTTAAATCCATCATCATCAAATTCTCATCAATTTTCACTTTCTAGACTATTGTAAGTTTACCTTAATTTCCCTTTTAATTTTCTAGTATTCGATGCTTGTTTCTGTTTGTATTTTCGATTTCACTTGTTAATGTCTTGTTGTTTTCTTCGGATATTTACTGGATATATAAAGATCGGAATAGCGTTTTAATGAGAACTCTAAAAGTTTATACAATCTTAGAATATTCCAAACAATATAGATTTTTATATACATATCAAACATGTATCTCATTGTTTTGTATTTTGTCATATTAAATTATCGGGTCCTGCTATTTTGGATAATTTAATCAATTAATATCATGCCCAATTTAAATTAAATATCTCATTTCTCACTCGATATACGTTCATTCTTTCATTTGCTTACTTCTCCCTTATTACAAACTCCTTGACCAATTTGTTTTCTTAGTATTACTTAAAATTGAATTGCATATCTTCATCATTAATAGTCGAAATTGAAATTATATCCTTATTCTACTGATTACAACCCATCCACCGGGTTTTATCAATTTGTAAATTCTCCATTTATAATCAAAAACGGAACACTAAAGCTCTAGCTATTAAAAGGATTTTGAAAACCAAATTTTATTTCCCTAAATTTCCCCTGAACTACATCAATTTCAACCACATGAAGCATAAAATATCTCACAAAACTTATCTTCAATTTAGTCAAGAATTTAAATTTTGTCGTTACAAAATAACTATTGAATTAAAAGAATCTTGATTAAATACTAAATTAGTTAAACATGATGATTTGCTTGTACAATGCACATAGATTCATTCAAACCCTTAGTTGTTTTGTAATAACAAACTTAAATTCCCTAGATTCGGTGATTCCTATGAAATAATATAACTATTTTGTTATCTAAGTACAACCTATAAAAGAATATAGTTAATATATTATCTAAGTACGACTAAATGAATATTTAAACATGTAAAAATAATTCTTTATCAATAACTAGTTCACACAAACCAAAATAAACAAGAAAAAACTATATCATTAAACAAAATGAAAATGCTCACCGGTAAGAAAATAATAAGTTGTTATTTAATCATTAAACCACAACACCATTTCAAAAGGTTCATATTTTCAATACAATCCTAAGAAAAGTACATCTACCAAATATTATGTAAACCAAACTCTTATTTTTTCAAAATAAAAAATGCAAAATGGCTTATGCAATTCTAATAGAAAATACAAATTAATTTACAATTTTTCAAAATTTTCCTAAGATTAAAATTGAATTTATTTATAGCTTCACGTTTCACTCTTTACTTTACAATGAGAAGTACATGAAGTAAACTAAAATTATAAGCATTCTCAAACAACTTTAAGTTTATTGTGTATCAAAGGCATAATTATTAACAAATTAATGAAAAAATAAATTATAACAAAAAAATCGCTACAGTAATAATAACAAATTTTCTATCTACTTGCACAACCCACCAATTCCTCTGTTCCCAAATTGGTGTGCCCCCATCCCCTTCGAAATCCAACCATTTATTTTATGCTTAGACACCACATTTTTATTTATTTATCCAAATAGTAAATGAATGTGATTTGATGGACACATAGAAACACACAATTTGGGGAGAATTGAACTCCTTCCACAAAGTTCTTTCATCATTGAACTACTTCTTAATTAACTCATAAAATAAAAGTATATCCAATTAATGAGTAAATATAAAAATCTATGTATAACCAACTCTTAAGAAAAGGTTCGTAAATGCAGTAGCAAACGTAATTAAATTTAATTAAGTACATCTCTATGTATTCAATTATAGAATAAAGGAATATCTAACACAAAAAATTTGACATAAACATGCCGTTATATTCGAACATCAACAACACTCAACTGTGAATTTATTGAGTAATAGTGAAACAAAACAAATAATTACCTCTTGATATACTTACCAAAATATGAAACAACTAGGATGATACCCATGCTTTGCATATGGGCAGTTAGTGGTAGTAAATAAATTGAAGGATGTTGAATAGTGGTGTAAACATTTAATATCAAACATCAATTGTGGAAATGTCCGCTTTGAATATGTATATTGCTAGCCATTTGGATGTAGGTGGTTTGGACACGCGATATTTGTATAGTATTTACCGATGTTACTTCTACCAATCAGATCATACAGTAGATTTGAGAGATCAACGAAACTATTTTATTCTTTTTTTTAAGTAATATTTCAGGGAAAATCTTACTTCTTTTTGGTGAGCTGACAAATATTAAATTCTTGAGACAATAATAAAGTATACCTTAATTCATTTTTGCTTTCTATTTGTGCAAAAATGAAAGACTAATTAACTGAAAAGAATGTACCTTATTCTCAAATATGAAATGTTACGCATCATTCTTCATTGTGACCTCTTTCCTCTTTCTGCTTCTCTATATTGGAATAGTTTTATCTTTTGAAGACTGTATAAAAGAATATGGTTGTCCATCACCTCAAAAACTGTATAAAAGAATATGTTTGGATTTAGAGTGTGATTCGACGTAATAAACACTTAACACACAATCATTTACCTTCCAAAGGATCGTGCATTATTCAAAAGAATGACAATTTTTCCTTTAATTTATTCACAACCTGTCAAATTGAAATAATAACATAATCAATATATTTTTTTTGAAATTGGGTACATATATAGTAGTACATAATAGTAGAACAAGTCTTATATAGTATAGAACATACCACATGTCAAAATATGTTCGAATCATACTTCCCACGTGTTTCAAACCTAAGATCTCTCGCACCAAAGTCGAAACGGTTAACCATCGATACAATGATCCCGATTAATGTTTTAAAAAATATAACCAACATAATACATGTATACTTTTTTTTGACAACAAACACATAAGTTACTAACATTACAACAGTAGAAGACACCAAAGTTGCATACTATTTCACCACTTTCTTTATTTGTGCACACTAGCACCAAAACTCTAGCATCTTAATGCTGCTTCTTTCAAATTGCAACAGATTCATCATTATGTGATTTTCTAACCAATATGCATTAATTTATCGGTAGATAATACATAATCATGTCGTATTATATAGTAAGAATAAAAGTAATCTTTACAGCAGTATAAGTCATATTATTTGAAATGTTCTCATATCAAAATAATGTTAAAAATTAAAAGAACTTTTGAGAATTAACTAAAGCAAAAAAAATTGGCCAAAAATCAATTGCAAGCGAAAGTGTTCAGCTTGTACAAAAGATATTTTCATTAACAGCAATGGAGGAACAATTTTAAATTTATAAATTGAGGCGGATATAACAAGAAAAATACAACCGAAATAATTACAAAATCATAAACTTCATAATCACAAAAGAATTTAAATAAAATCTAAAAGCTATTGTATTCAAAGATGTTAATCATACTCCCAAATGACGTCATATATAAAGACAAAGTATTAAATTGACCAAAAAAGATAACATGGATTATCAACCCATGCACAACACATACAATAGCTGGCTATACATTAATTCAATCAAAATTGACGCAACAATCCTAAAAAAACATAGTAACAAATAGAATTAGGTCAATAACAATAATTGAGTCGAAAATCTCATAATGATAACTCAATGTAAATCTTTTAACAATCTCAGGACGATGTAGAGAAAGTAATTCGCCTTTGAAATCGAACGTTCTGATTTGGGAACTAATGCAAAAGAGTTAAATGAAAAGTGGAAATATGGATCAAAACGGAATGGTGAATGAGAAAAGTTTATATAACAGTTTGCACCAATTACAAAATAAATTAAAAGTGCACTAGGTGTTCAAATTTGAAACACCAAAAAAGCACGATGACACATCAACATTGTTAGATTTCACATTTTATATTTAACTAATAGATGAATAAATTATTAGTATCCATCGTTAAACCACTTAAGAAAAAAGATATGAATAAATGGCTAAAAAACTCAAAATTTCAAGACATTATTATTTTATTTACTACCCACTTGTTAACTATTTATTTTGAAACCCCTTGAATACCGATTAGAGTTTGAACAGCTACTCCTAAATGATTTTTAAAGAAAACACTTGATTCTAATTTATCTTTTAGGTAGAAAAATTTGATCATTATGAATTATATAAATCGCAACAATTAAACACTTCTCAAATTTCTATTTACAAGTTACCTCTATAAGCTTGATGTTCTAAAACACTAAAGTTGGCCTTTTCATAATTTCTAACTATTTAAATATCAAAACTACCAACGCCAACAAATACATTTCAAATCACAGCAAGTTACAAATAAGCTAAAATCAGATAAAGCTTCACAGCAAGTTACAAAATATGCTAAAGTTAGGTAAACCTTACAGCAAGAACAAAAACAATAAAAGTAAGGGGGAATTAATTTAAAGGACAAAGATTTGTATATTTTTTGCCTCAAGGACACAACCTCAATATTTTTACGACAAATATTCTCCTAAAAATTATTCATAAGGGCAAACATTTTCCAAAATTATTCATAAGGACAACAAAACTGCTACCAAGCTAAAAACTGATACCTAAAAACTGCTACCGATAACTACAAACTGATACCTAAAAACTGTTATCAATGACTAAAAACTGATACCTAAAAAAAGTTGTCCTTCAGGATAAAATATTGAAGGCCTGTCCTTGAGGCAAAAACGCTGAGAAATTTTGTCCTTGACAATAATTTCCTGTAAAAGTAAATATATGAGAAATTTTAACCTACAAAATATAAAAAAATGAATGTCAACATCGTCTATCAATTTAGGTACACAATCACTCATTTTTCCTAAATTCCAAAATTTATTATAGCAGAAAATTCTTCGATTTGTATTCGAATAAATTTAATTATAAAATATATTTTGAAAAAATCCAACCAACCAAACACTTAAACCATCGGCTTCGGGTTTGAGAGAATTGATCTTTAACTAAAGACAGTATTAGAAAGTCCATCATCAAGATAATTTATTTTAAGAAGATTTAATGAATGTAATTATTAAACGTGACATAAAAATTTATTAATTGCACGTTGAAGAACTTAGTATAATACTTTATTTAAATTAATCTTTAACTCAATGACAGATTCCAAAAGAAAATACTAAATTGATACATAAACATCACAAAATTATCGTACACAATATCAAATACACAAGTTGTTCAAAAAAGGAACAAAAAAATCTTTAGATTCACAATTCAAGAAATGACTTATTATAAAAGAATTTATCTCCAAAAATAAATTATATTATAAATGATAAACCTAACATTTTAAAGAGTTTAACACTGTTTCTTCACAATTGAATCTGACAGTTTCAAGGTTGAGAAAATACTAAATTGGTACCTAAAGATCACAAAATTATCGTACACAACATCAAATACCCAAGTTGTTCAAAAAAGGAACGAAAAATCTAAAATCATGATGGAGGCTAATGTAATTTTTCATTCGCCTTAGAATAAATTGAATCCAATAGCATATAATATAATTTAAAATCTTTTTACATTATCAATAAGTCATCTCTGTTCTTCAAAAATAGAAAAGTCAAAATTGCTTAAAACAATCAATCACAATTGCTCGAATTGCTTACAACAATCGTTTACAATTCCTCAAATTTCCTAACACAATCATTCACCATCCTTCGGTGTTGGATACAACTTCATTATCGAACACACCCCTCAAACAAAATGAGACATCTATAACCATTTATACCATTTATTGTACATTAATGAACGTATAATATTTTATCTACATTCAGTATCCAAGAAATATGAAACCATTGAAAATTTTGCCCAAATCCTAACGATAATTTTAGTTTTCCATGATTTGATACTAAATGAAAATAATTTATAATCAGCAATAAATCAAGTTATGATCAACCAAAACCAACTCATTACACACATTGACAACTAAACAACTTAATAGAAGCACAAAACAACGAACATTAAATATCACAAAATCAAAATATGCATCACTTTACTAATTACACTAAATTAGTGAATTTATTCTGATCCGTTTTAGTTTAAATTACTCGAACTATGAATTAATTAAAAAGAACTGAAAAAAATAAGTAAAGATTTCACTCAAATGGACATAACTTAAGTAGTGAATCAAGGTTAGTTATTCTGCACAAGTTGTAATTCACTAGTTATTCCAAATGCTCGTCAAATCTGGAAAAAAAAGCTACACCCACATAATATTTCATGACCTATTATTGACCAAACTACTTATTGCAAATTTTGAAAATGATTTAAGACGCACCTCAAATTTAGAAGACAATATTGGAAAAAAAAGCTAGACCGGTTATACTTGAACATCATCAAAACTATTACTATCATACATAGTATCGAGTGCTCAATTCTAATCTGCAAATGGTTAAATAGTCTATTAACTAATAGTTGTAACATGTTTGGTGTCATTCTTTTTGTATAAAGATGAACTACCACAAATACCCCTTTATATATATTACCAAAATTTCGGTATAGCTAAATATAGAATCTAACATGTAAATTTACCTTAAAAATAAAATCTAAAAGTTAAATTTTCTTCGCCAACTCAAAACATCCATCTAAAAGCAAATCATATTACCTAAAAATAGAATTTAGCAAATAAATTTATTTCAGAATTTAATTAATAACAAAAATAAAAATTGAAACAAACAAAAATCAAATAGCGCAACTTAAAAATAATAACTAAAACTAACTACAAATTATTAAATGTAAAAATATGATTCAAAATATACAATTTGTGAAAATTAAAACAATTCATCCGTATAGCACATGCCATGATGCACGTAGTCTATTAACACAATGGAGATAAACGTAATTATTCATTAGACGCAAGGGTGTATGAGAATGCATAAAATCCATAAAAATCCAGTACCATTGTGTATGAAATTGAGTTTATTTGTAGCATGTCCAGTATGATATTTATAACTATTATCTTGTACAAAATTTAGTTAATTCCTTCGAATTAAACATTATCGCCTAATTATTTTATTGTTCAATATTATGAGTAATTCAAGGAGAGAGAACAAATTAGCACAAGACATATTTTCCTATCAAAAAGTGAAAAAAAATGTATATACAAATATAAATAGTCCTTCAACCTATAGCTAATTTACACAAACTAAAACAGACTAAACAAATCAGATCATTAAACAAACGAAGAAGCCAAAACAAGCAAGTATTAAGCGGTGAGAAAACAATGCACAGTTATTTAACTGTTAAACAGCTTCGCTATTGCATAAAGGTCCATCTTCCTAATATGTATTAAAATTATATGTATCAATGATTTTGTAGAAAAACAAATCATTACCTTTCTTTAAAATATAAGGCATGAATTATCTAATGGAAAATATAAATTAATTTACAGTTTTCCAAAATGCTTCACAAAATTTTAAAAATTAATTTTCTTTATTTTCAAGTAGAATTTTATATAATTTTTGAAACAATTTTTAAGAAACGCAAGTGATCTTAAGTTTTTTTATTATAAATTACAATTCTATTTTTTTCCACAAATAAGGAACTTACATATTAAATGTTACCGGACATAGGAACTTTTTTCGTAACAAAATCAAAAACAAAAATAAAAGATACCTTTTAAATATACAAATATACATAACAATTCATAATAAATTAAATACGAGCGGCATATCTATAAAAAAACAGTTATGACCAGATGTAACATGACAAAATAACACAAAGGGAATTTATGTTTATATTTCCCATATTTCTTACAATTTGAAGTAGAAGAAGCAGACTTAAAATGGCTATTTTAGCTTCATGTTTACCACATTATTTTGAAAATGTGAAGAAGGCAGCGTAGACTAAAATTATAAAGCATCCTAAACAATTTAAAGTTTACTGTGCGTCCAAAGTCATAATTATTAAAATCATAATTATTAAAAGTTAATAAAAACAATTGTAATACAATGATGAATATAACGATAATAATTAGAGATTTTCCAGCAGCACTACCACATGCAAATGTGATACAATGATGAATATAACGATAATAATTAGAGATTTTCCAGCAGCACTACCATATAACGATAATATAAAGCAACTATGTATAAACAGCTATCTAGAAATAGTTAGAGATGCAGACAACTGTGAACACACTAGCAAATGTAATTATATTTTATCAAGCACATCACTCTACAAAATATGTCTTTCAATCACAGAATAAAAGCATACCTAACACATAAATTTTGACAAAAATGTTATTATTTGCCAACCAATGATGATCAACAGTGAACTTATTGAGTAATTAACAATGGTGTTACAGAAATAGATCCAGATATATCAACGTGTAAACCACAATCTAGGATCAAACGAGATGTGATTCTTTTTGGGTTAGGAGAAAAATAATAAAAAAGAATTAAAGAGATGAATCTGAACAAAAAAATATGAGGAAAATGATTGTTAGCATTGCCTATCATGTTAGGTAACCAACTGCCCATTTTCCCCAAATTCACCATAGCAGGAAGTTCTTTCAGTTTATATTGCATATATCACAAAATACTGATACACACAATCCCGCATTTACATAACAATATCAACTAAACAAAGCTCAGCGAATGAATTAGAATAACATACAAACTATTTAAACTTATGCAAACAAAGGAAAACGATACACAGACTATAACAAAGTTTCTCAATTCAACCAGATAAAATAATATGAAATTTAACTAAGATAATTTACTATTTAATCCCAATTTAGAGCTCAGAATGCTTTCATATCATCTGATATTTCAGATGGAAGTGGTAGAAACCGAAATCACCACAAAGCAATTTTCGTCATTGCTCAAAAACATGATTTCGACATTTTTCATAGGAAAAAAATAAGATAAATGCCAGGAAAACACAAAGAGAAATTCTAAATTTTAACTAAGAAAATCTACAGATTAAATCCTGATTTAGAGCTCAGAATGCTTTCATACCATCTGAAATTCCAGATTCACGTGGTAGAAATCCAAATCACCACAAACCAATTTTCTTCTTTGCTTAAAAAGATGGCATCGACGTCTTTTTTTAAAGAAAAAATTAAACAAATGTCGGGAAAATACAAAGAGAAATGAAACCCTACACAGACGTCAGCCGCCACGAATGGATGAGATGACTATTAGAGCATGGTAAGTATTTATATGAAACTACAGATCTAGTATCAGAGTGTGGCCTTATGTTCTCAAACCAAATAAAATTGAAAGTAAACCACGTCCTTGTTGTCAACCTTTTGACAATTACATGATGGCTTCCTACAAAGAGAGAAATTTGATTTTTTTTTTTTTTCCAAATGTAAAGTATGCAAATGAAGGAATTCAGAGTGCATTTGCCAACAATTTTCAAGCCGTTAACGTGTGTGTACGCACCAGATGCGTCTAACGTAGGTTTACAAAATTCACCATTTGAACCAACCGTTGAAAAATCAGTGGTTAGTTTCAAATGGTTTAGACGCATTCGATGCAACTTCATTTTTCGACATCTTTCGTGCTTATTTTTCATGCTTTTTCCGTGTGCCCCTTTTGTATACAAGAACGCACTTTCATTTCGCGAATCATTCCCTTTTCATGCTCATTTCCCGTGCCTCTTTCGTATATAAGAGTGCATTATCATTTTGCAAATCGTTCCCCTTTCAAGTCTCTTCGTGTGCCTCTTTCGTATACAAGAACGGATTCTTGTTTCTCAAATCATTCCTCTTTCTCCTATGTCATTTTTGTGTGTCCATTTTGTGTCAGATAAGAACGCACAATTACTTGACATTTGGTAATTTGATGTGTGGTTCCTCTTAGATTTCAGGTTGTGGTGTAGGATTTGATAAAACACAAATTCAAGTATAATAGCATTTTTGTTCATAAAACTTAAATGTACAAGAGAGGCATGTGACCTTAGTTTGACTTTTTGTATGCGCTATACCATTTTTAAAATGATGTTAATTACATGTAATCACGGGAAATTCAGTTATGCAATATACAAATTTAAAAAAAATATTAATGACAAGTCCATTTATTCTATACTTCTCCAAAATTATAAAAAATAGTTGAGCTCAAATCTCTTATCCTCAATTAATCATGTTAACCAGCAAATCTCATCCATTTCAAATTTGGGATTTGTCTATATACTCTTAGGATATAAAGGGTATTATATAAATATAGATTTAAGATATGAACTGTTTATACATTTAAGTAACGTTGTAGGAGATAATTCAAAAAAAAGAATTTAGTATGAAGTGATAGTTATGAAACGTAAGTTTTAAAGGGTTGATTAAACCAAAGTTGTGTTTGTAGGTTTTTATAAACTTGCATAAATTTTTAGGGAAGGGTTGCCAAGTGTTATTAGTATCAAAGGGAAATACTAAGAAAAAAATGAATGTAAATAATAAAGTATATGAATAAAAAGAACTTGGTATGGTTAAGAAAAACCAATATGAATAAATACGTAAGTTATACGCAGATCATTTTGTCACAGGAATTTGATCTAAGATTCAGTATGGAACTTTGAAGTGTTTACATGATCCGAAAAACGATTTATCACTCGATTCTTGACTGCGAACATTGACGAGGGTTTGTGGTTGGGCACTTGTGTTTTCTATTATAGTTAAGAACTTTGTAAGGGAAGCAAATGTTTTTGATCAAGAAGTCTGATTAGAGTCCGCACTAGAGAATCGGGGGATCAACACTAGTTCGGAAGAAAAGTTGTGTATTCGAATAGGAGATCGAATAAGATATTTCATGTAGATGATCTATGTATATCTAACAGAATTGAGTTCAAAAATAATGCTTTGGGCAAACATTTTGGGGTTTAATTTCGAATGAACTCCTTTTAAGAAGAGGAGAATGTAACGACCTGTAATTTTACCACTTTGAATCAAAAAGTTTAGATTTTCGTTGAAAAGTGACAAAAACCGGTTTTCGATAAAATTAGATATACGTTCAATTTTTGTTTTTAATGATAAATAATTTTTTTTAAATGTTACATAATGATAGTAATTGGTTGATAAAAGTTTTATAACTATATATATATATATATATATATATATATATATACACTTGTTTTATAATGATTAACAAATTTCGTCGCATTTTGACAATTCGGCATCGTATTTTTGTAATGGAATTTTAATATTATTTAATATGGTTTTATAGCTTAAATGAACTTGTTTTGATTATTTAAAAATGATAACAAGTCAACTTTCAAGTTTTATTTACATAAATAAATAGTTTGATTTAAAACTAAAAATGTGACCGACGATCGTTTTCAGCTTTTGACCTCTCATCGAACGGAAGTTGTTTCGAATCGTTGCAACGCTGTTTGATACACATATGTACACATGCATACACAAATTTAAAAACATCACAATTAGTCACATCAAAAGCAAGAAAATATCTAAGATATTTTCATAATATAATTAAATAAAAATACTTAAGTGTTAAGTAATAAAAAGCAAATTTACCATCACCTTTCACATCCTTACACATACTTTCCATCTCATTAAATGCTAGCACTTAAGGGTCTAATCTTACATTAGAATGGAGGAATAAATATGTGGTTAGAAATGAGTTTTGGGTTAAGGGTAGTAAGGTCTTTTTGCTATACACTTCATGTATAAATATCACCACCATTTCTCCACTTTCTTCGCAACTCATTCTTCACTTCTTCCTCATTTTCTTCATCTTCTTCTTCTTTTCCAAAGCCTCTCTAATGGCTTATTCTTTTCTTTTATCTCCTTACTAACTTTCTTAAAAACATACCAAATCAATTACAAACTACATCAAACTTTGCCAAAGACCTTAGAATATCATTTAAACATGGTTTATCACCTAAAAAGTGAAGAAATGATGGAGGAAGGGCGAGATAAGCTCTTAGGCCGTGAGCATTGGGTGGTAAGGGTGGAGGCCGTGAGCAAAAGGATGGGGGTGGAGTGGTGATGACGGCCATGAGCTTTGTGAAGGAAAAGGATGGTTTTGGACGATGTTTTGATGGAGTAGAAGGTGTCAGTAGATGTGTTGATTTGTTAAATGATGGTAGGAAGAAATTAGGTTGAAAATAAGTGAGCTAACCTTACATTTAATTGCTTGATAAATTGCTTAATCACTTAATGATATCACTTGAATATTGCTTGATTTATCACTTTGATTAAACTATAAATTTGACAACAAGTTAAGATCAAAACTTGTTGAAATATTGCTTGCTATTAGTGATAATATTATCATGGTTGTTAACTATGTTTGGATTGATAATATGGATGATGAATGTTGATTATATGCTTGCTTGTTATGGAAATAATTCACGTTTAATACACGTCTAATATCACGAAGGAAATCACTTTCCTTTATAAAATGAAATGGTGTATATGAGATTGTTAACCTCTTTAAAATGGTTTAGAAATGTTTTATAAAAATTTAAAAGTGTTTCGACAAAGTTTAAAAAGAAAATAAATTTGAGTTAAAATAGGCACGTCGGGTAGCGGCAGTTCGCGATTTCGCACCGGAAAAGCTAAATGAATGTGCACGATAGAAACGAAGTTGAAATTCTTCAGAATAAGAATTTTTCGGATCCTTATAACTATAGTTTTCAAATGGAAGAGCAAAATCAATATTTCATCTTGTGGATTTTAAGATATGACCAAATCAAATTTTTAGGAAAATCGCGTTTCTACGGTTAAGTGACCAAAGTGTAAAATTCTTTAAAATGAATATTTTTTTATGTTTAAAAATATAAAATAAATTTGATAAATACGCTCAGATGTTTTAAAAGGGATTTAAGTTATAAATTTGGATTTCCAAATGGTAGAAAAATTGTTTTAATCGAATAAGTTTTTAAAACACCGTCTGCAACACTTTTCTACAATGGTTTCAGTAAACTTTAGAAATATAGATTTAAAATTAACTATTCTTTCTCGAATCTTTTATAAATATCTTTAAACAAACAATTGAGTATTTTAAAGTTGATTTGGAAGTTTTAATAAGAGTTTAAGTGAATGGTTAAGAGTAATTGTTTATAACACTTAAACAATATAATTGAAATCATTTTCTTGAATGTAATAACAAACTGAATATGCGAAAACCACTAGTATATTTGTCATGCCCGTGAGATCTAGAGAAATAAAGCAAGATGTGTAACTAAGGTTAGGAATGGAGCAACCAGTGTCAAGAACTTACCTGGCCTCTGTTTTCTCTTTCTAAGCGAGGGGTGGAACAGATCGAAGGGAAAGCTCGGATGCTCTAAATGAAAAAAAAAAATATTTAAGTCTTTTCAAAATAAAAATGGTTAAACAAGGTTTTTAGTAATATAAGAAATATTCTGGCCAAACTCTGCATTAAGGTCCAAGGAGAGAACTTGTATTATCCGCGTGATAGTGATTTCACCGTTATGTTGGCCATAGTATTTCCACGGTGGGATGGAGGACGTGGTTTATGACGTTGGGTATGGTATGGCGAGGGCTATCTACGATGAAGGTGCGGCGCATCTGGTGAGGTGTGGCAGCGGCGATGATCAATTGAAGTAAATGGCCTGAGTATGTCAAACGTGGGGGAGAGGGGTAATTTCGTTAATTACCTTTTTAATTTAGTTAGTTAGAGATTAATTAATCTCTAATGTTATAACGATCGTATCTTATTCATACGAGGTCCGATCGACAAGCCGTTTTCACTGTTGCGTTCGTATTGAGATTATTTACGTCGTCGAGTAGGATTCATCAAAATTCGAAGCTTGTAGAATTTCAAGCTAAAATTGTGGCAACAACTGAAATTTTGGTGAGTTAACTCACCTCTCGATTTTTGTATTGGCGCTTGTTTGTTGCCTGTTTGGATGATTACTATTTTATCAATTGGTTTGAATTTATTCCTGCCCTTGGAGCGGATGACCTTTTATATATACCCACCTAGTAGCCAATGACCCATACTATATATGATTATATACTATATGTGATGCAGGGGGACAAGTTGGAGGGATCCAACAGGATTCTTCACCATTGTTGATTTTACTTTTCATATATATTATGATATATGATTTGTTGGATGCCATATTTGATGACATGGACATGGTT
Source organism: Allium fistulosum (assembly GCA_030737815.1). NCBI lineage: Eukaryota > Viridiplantae > Streptophyta > Magnoliopsida > Asparagales > Amaryllidaceae > Allium > Allium fistulosum. Next base: position 673,287,660 of record CM060905.1, read on the forward strand.
TTGCTTATTTAGTGTAATTGTAGCACTTGGCCTTATTTTAGTATTTCAAAATACTATAAAGTGAAGATTTTGATTTAAAAGGATTTTAAAGTGATTTTGAAATAATACGTGTTTTAATAATTATTTACAAATTTTAAAAGGAATTTATTTTAAATAAAATAAAAAGTATGATTTTTGGTATTATAAACCGATAGTTGTGAAATATGTTAAATAGAGATTTTTGAATACTATTATAAAGGTTTTAAAAACTTAATAAATAAGCCATCTTTTATTATAAAGGAAAAATAGTTTTAAAGAAGATGGAAATGGTTTGAAACAAATATTTCTTAAATGGTTTATATAAAGAATTCTAAAAAAGTAATATTTTATAAATAAAGTAACAGATTTATAAACTGAGTTTTATAAATATTAAAAATGGATTTGTAATTGATATTTGGTAAATAGATTCATAAGTAGGATTTTATAAATAAATGAGTTTTATAAAAGGATGGATTTATAAATAGAATTTTATAAATAAAGGATTTTACAAAGAGAGGTTTTATGAAATAGAATGGAGATTTATAAACATAGTTTTATAAATATGGAAATGATTTATGTTGAGATTAGAATATGGATTTTTATAAAGGAAATACATTCACATTTTAAAAGTTAAAATAATCCTTTAAAGGAATGTTTTGAAGGTGATATTTTCAGATGGAGTTAAATGGTTTTAAAAGGTGATTTAAAATGTATTAAGGGATTAAGATATCGATTTCAACATTTGTTATTGTGATAGTTGTTTTCAAGAAAGCGAGGAAGGCATTGACTATAACACTGTTGTTATAGTAAGTGGTTTCTGAAAGGAAATGTTTTATATAATATACGGGATTTATATAACAAGATAAGAGTCACGGGTCCTTGTTTTGGATGTTGTTATAGGAAAAGTCCCTACAGAAATGAATATGTAAATTTGGTCACTATTTTGAAAAATAAAAAACGCAAGATGCCTTGCACTTTTCTGACATAAAATGCAAGATAACTTGCACTTTTCTGATTTTGAATTTTTTTTCGAAATTTTGAAATTTTTTGAAAATTTTCAAAATTTCGAAAAGCGCAAGTTAACTCGCACTTTCTATCAGGAAAGCGCAAGCTAGTTTGCGCTTTCTGATTTTGAAATTTTTGAACATTTTGAAATTTTTGAAAAGTGCAAGGTGACTTGCGCTTTCTATCAAGAAAGCGCAAGCTAGTTTGCGCTTTTTGATTTTGAAATATTTTTAAAATTTTTGAAAAATTTTAATGTTTAAAAAACGCAAGCTAACTTGCGTTTTTTGATTTAGAAAAAACAGGGACCTAATTTACATACTCATTTCTATAGGGATTTTTCTTATAACAACAACAGAAATATGGACCTTTCGTGCAAAGCCCCTTTATATAAATATAAACAGTTGAATCCCTATACTATTGTTTTGGATTGTCATAACGATGTTTTATGCAACATTCGTTTTGATCCAATAAAGCATGTTTTGGAAAATATGAAGCTGTCTTCAAAAGATTTTTAAATATACTTATTAAAGATTTAAGTATATGGAGATAATTTCTAAGTGTTGAAAACAAAATGGTTTGTGAATATACTTATACCGCTGAGATAATTATATGATAATGTTTTCCAAATATCGAAAGATTTAAATGGTTATAAGAACATATCCTTTTAAAGTTATTTTGAGATAAATATTTGGAAAGTGATTTAATTAATAAAAGACTAATTAAAATGCCTAGTGATTGCATGTTTGCTAGATTGTATTTTTGGCCATTTTTGGTTCCTTGACTTGATATAGGAACTGATTAGTCATGCACTTAGTACGAGGCTAACTGAGTAGGCTTGATTATCGTTTGGTGTCAAGAATGATGATTCGAGTAGGACGGAGTGACTATGGTACCCCAATCTACTGAGCTTCCTTCTTGGCCGAAGGATAGCAAGTTGTGAGTTGGAGACGTGATAAGTCCACGAGACTTGATTTCCTTATGAGGTTGAGGGCCTTTTATCCGATCCGGAGAGACCGGGATTGGATATATTCGAAAACCACTTCGGTCCAACGTATGCGTTCAAAAGTGTAGATTTGTTGAAGATGATGATTTTTGAAGATGGAGATCTTCATGATGTAGGGTTGCTTGCTACTAGCCCTACAATTCCATATATATATATATGGTGGTAGTAGTGATTCATTCTGGAAACCTTCGATGCAAGGACTGCTTGCTACTAACCTAGGGTTGACTCCCGATAGGGTGTAGTAGGAGAGTACCTTCGGTTTGTCCTGTTCTTGGACAACTTGTATGGAAAACTATTTAACATTACATTCCTTAGATACACGTATATTGATTTTTACAAACATACATCTGTTGGTGGTGTAGGAGGTAACCCATCCTATACTTAGCACCTTTCTCCAAGACGTATGAGCTCACATTATGTACTTTTGTGTAAATCAATCGTGTGTTATTAAAAATGGAAATGTGGCATTCAAAGTAGAATATGTTTTGTGAAAGGTAAACGTTACCTTAAGCCTCACACCCATAAATGGCTTAAACAGGGTATGACATAAGGCTATGTGGTTCGCAACCATTAGGGTATGGTCATCACCTTTCCAGATTACCCTCTATATTTCGGGTTTTGTTGTGCATGTTGTGGAAATGGATAGGTCAGGAACGACTGGGGTGATGCCATATTCGGTTCTATTTCCGACACAGGATGGGTCTTCAAGTAGGTCGGTCTTGCCAGATGCAGAGGATCATAGTGTTGATCCTTGATACATTCCTCAGGAAATGTACTGTACGGAAGGTAGTCCCTTACCTATCATTATATGGAATATATTCTCTAATACGAGCCTTTACGATTTTAGTTTTAAACCTATTATGCTGGAATTTAATCAACGTAATAATTTCGGTTATGATTAATATGTATTGGTATCCTAGACACTATTATAATATCAGAGGATTTGATATGAAGTGTTTTGATTATCGTGAGGTAAAAACTCATTCGTATTTATGTGCGGCATGGTCTTACGAGATACCTTCATTTTAAAAGGTTTTTATAATTTTAAAATCCAATTGAGATATGTCTTCTCATGCTTACCAGACTGATTCGGGAATTATTCTCTTCCAATAATCGGGTCGGACCGAGTATATTTACAAATTCAATTTGGATGCTTTGGCACTTTTGAAGACAAGCTGGAGGTCTTCAAGTCGTATTCACATATATGTTTATTTTTCGTTGCATTGGTTATTTTAATTATCAGCAATTGTGAGGATATATTTTTATAACTGTCCAGGCTGATGATTAGTTATTTGTGTACTCTGAATTGATGTATGCATATTACCGTTTCTCTTTTATAAAGGTCATTGATATTATATTATATGTTGTTCTACTGCATTGTGAGAATCTGTGTTATTTGGTTTTCTTTCTCTCTTCTCTTCTTTCTTCTTTCTTTCCCCTAACTATTAGCCTTTTAGTTCAATTTGAGTTGGACATGTGTGATTTATTATTAGCTTAAAATGTGTGGAATTGCGGGTCATTACACCTACCATGGATCTGTTGGGCTAACTTTGATTGGATTAGATTGCCTTTAATTAGGCTTGCTAGTAGCTTGCGAAAAATACGAGCAACATTTTTCCCTCCATGTCCGTATATGTTTATGGTTGCGAGCTTGAATAAATATTATTCAAATCTTTTTGAATGACAGCTCTGTAACGCATTTAATGCACCTTCCAAGTGGCTACGTATCATTGGCTATGGTGATTCGATTTTCCAAACATGGCAAGGATGGATCACGTCTTCCCATGTGTTTGATTTGACTTAAGATTGATCTCTATTGGATGGTTGGGAACCTCTTTGCCTTTTGAGTTCAACATATATGATTGAAAGCATGGGTATATGAATACCCCATCTTATCCTTTATGAACCCGTAAAATCGCTCCTTATGAAAAAAGTTCAAAACTTGTGAATCGTTCACAATTCTTTACTGATAAAAAACCATTGGCTTCATCATCTATTTCCTTTCCAAATTTTATGCAAGCTTCTTTATCAAATTAGTAAGGATGTCGAGAGAATTGGACCCATGCTCGCTGACCAGGGTTTAGACAGTGGTTGGACATCGATCTACACTAACGATCCATGTTAAGCTAGGGTGCTTCCTTGCTTTGATGCTTTGACATTCTAGGTTCTAGGTTGGTTCGGACGCTTTTATGCCTCTTTCGAAGGTGCAGGAGCCATAGCCTCTGCTACTTTTTCCTTGATCGAAGTCTTAATCTACTCCTTGACAAGGTTGTTTAGAATCGTCTCGTGGACCATTGATGGAGAGGGCGTTGGATTTGGTAGCACACTCCCCCCTCTGCAAGAAATTCTAGATTGGTCTAAATATTTGAAGGGCTTTGAAGATGGGGGTTTAGTTTTCTTCAGTAATTTCTTGATCGGCAAAAGCATTTGCAGGGCTTTAATCGACCTGATCGGATGCTTTCTAGGTGGTGATAATAATGCCAACCGGAAGGCTTCTGAAGAGCTGTTGACGTGCTTCATCCCCTGCTCTTTTTCTTCTTTTCAACTATCTAGCGATAAAAATCATCATTATAAGCCCCATGGGGAGGGCATTGGGCCCTCGTGCTTTTTGAGTTGCATGGAACAACTATAAACTTTGAATATTTGATAAATTTAGTGCGTCGCTTAATCACTCATGTAGCTTGTTGAGTAGGATACTTCGGATAGCCAATAGTTCCTATATTTTATATAAAAAATACATGTTTTTTCTTCCTTTTAGGATTGCGCCCACTTATTAATGCAACAATAAGCTGGGCTGGATACAGCCGTTGGTGTAGCCAAGTAACAGTCGAAAATAAGTGATGGTTTGCACCAGAATGAGCTAAAACACAACTTTCTTACAAGCCCTCTTAGGCCTTAAGCAATCAATCGTTGAGTGGCAGATGAGCCTTGGCTTGAATTTGAGCGCACGAGTTGTAGGGTTCTCCTAGGCGACACGTTGCTGGGTGCGAGGTAACCATTAATTCTAAAGTGAAAGCTATTGAGGTGGCAAAGTGATGGCCAGTGTAGAGCACCGATTTACACCAGCATGAGCTAAAGAACAAGTCTGCTCGTGAGTTCACTTCGGCTTCGAGCGATCGAATATTAAATGGTAGACGAGACCAGGCTCGAATTCGAGGGCATGATATATGGGGTTCTCCTGGGTAACACGTTACTAGGTACGAAGTGACCATTGATCCTGAGTTAAATCCGAGCGTGTTGGTTTGCTCTCCGGTGTGGGATATGTGATGGCGAGGCAGGTTGTACTGTAACAACCCACACCACAATGGGGTTGAATTTTCGCTAAATCGAAAATCTAAGTCCATCAAAGTACGAATCGTTGGTTTGGTATCCGGCAAATAAATCAAAAGGATGCATATCAGAGCTCTAATGAAATAACTTACAACGGAATAATAAAATATAACAGATCACATAGCTGGAATGGTTACATTGGTTACATTCAACAACATATTTGAGCGTACAATCAAACCTAATAAGGAACGTTCGCATATTGGATTTTCCACGGAGATGCCTCCAGTAAACTGAAGTGGATCTCCATGCATAAGGATTAGAAAACACCTTTCGAGTGCAGTATATCTCTAATTAAACAACATAAGGTAAACAAAACTTGCCCACACCCGAATGAGGGAACACAAACCACATGGGACCAAGTATCGTCGACTCTCGCACGTAACAATCGATAAGCATACTCTGGATATGGATTTGATATAATCCATCGAGGACTGCAAAACCCTAGATTATGCATCCTACTCTGTCTTTAGCCATTTCCAATGTCGAGGTCAAATTCAGCATCTTTCACATGAGTCTTCGTTACTCAAACAAAACAAGAATCCCCAAATGGATTCCCACATCTCAAACAGATCTCGAAACCATATATGAATTCCAGCATCTTGAACAAATCCACTTCCAAGAGATAGAACACCTATCTCAATCTTGAAGTGGTTTTCAATAAGTAAAACACTTATCGATCCCCGTCTCATCAAGACTGAAATGACGAATTTGGTCGTATTCAACAATAATGAGAACTATTGCATATGGAACCAAGTTTCATATACTTATCATGTTTCTGATATTTTCATCTTGCGCTATCCCTTGATCAAGAGTGTAGTCGGTAGGTTAGAGCTCTATTGCTTATATCCCTACTTGAACAAAAGTCTTAAGTCCTACAGATAGACATGCCAACTTCAACGACTTTTAGTGCTAAGTATGTGACTAAATGTTTTCCATAAACGAGTAAATATACAAAGCACGGTCAAGTCATACAAAGCACGATTAAGTCACATTAGCAACTTTTAATCCCCTTTTTGTTTAATTAATCTATTGTTAATTAAAACCTCTTTTATTAGTAAAACTTATTTTGTCTAACAAAACATCATTTATCATTTTCTACTATTCATTTGTCCTCTTTTCAAAACTTTAAAAAGTATTCATATACTTATCTCAAATGATATAAGTATATTCACATATTATTAACAAGGTTTCTTACTTAAAACCTTTACTTTTTCTATCTTTTTTCAAAAGATTCCTTACTTATAATTTCCTTTCAAATATCCAATTTAAAGATCTAAGTAATTTCACAAATCCATTCAAAAGGTTTAAGACTAATGTTACTTAAACATTGTCACTGCCAACCCAAAACAATTTCACTTATGCTTATATTTAATTTAAAGATCTATTTACATTCATAAGTATAATAAAAAAGGATTAAAGATGAATGTTATTAATACATTTTCACAATAAACCCAAAACCATTCCATACTTGTATTATCTTATATAAAAAATCTTTTAAAGATCTAAGATAATATTTAGTTAAGTTCGATAATTGACTAAGAAACTATCTAGTTAGAAACGATCGCTTATAGAAATCAGGATTTGTATACTTAACTCATTTCTACATTCCAACTTAACTATTCCTCGTCCAAGAGTGAAGCCAAGTAAGTTAGAACACTGGTTGCATCAAACCCTTGCCTAGACACTTCATTCCTGAATCTCACAAATAGATAAATCTACCTCATCGGATTTTAGTGTTAAGTATAATATTAATAACTTTCATGAATGGGTTAGAAAAAAATATGATTAACACGTTTCTAACAATCTCGATTAACTATTCCTCGGCTAAGAGGGAAATCGATAGGTTAGAGCTCTATTGCTCATATCCCTACTCGACATCAGTCTTAACTCTCACAAGCAGATAAACCTACTTCGTTGGCTTTTAGCGTTAAGTAAAGTTAGTTACTTTTTAGACAAATAAATAAACAATAAGATTAATACGTTTTTGACATTCCAACTTAACTATTCCTCAGTCAAGAGGGAGGCCGGTAGGTTCATATCCTTACTCGATTTCAATCTTCACTCCCCTAAATAGAGAAGTCGACCTCATCAGCTTTTAGTGTTAGGCCTAGTCAATTACCATTTTCAAAACTTTTAAAATACTTGTAAATAAATTTTAAATATCTATGTTAAATATTACTTGAAACAACTAATTTATAATTTGATGAAAAACATGTTTTATATTATAAAACCTCTTTATTTGGAAAGTACATAAGTAATTATTAAAAATATATCTAAACTTCAAACCAATTTTAAAATACTTTAAAATGTGTTTGAAAATACCTCTAAAGAGATTAGAGAAAATATCCAATTTAAATATCATTTTTAAACACTTAAAATCATAAGCGACTTACTATAGCATTTATAAATTATGTTAAAAGTGCTTGTTAAAGAACAACATTGAAAAGCACAATCTTTGTGACCAGTTTTAACCACTTTAACAAATGGTATAGGGCTTAAAATTTTTGTAGTAAGCACTAACCATAGGGTACTATAAAACATGGAAAGAAACCCTTAAGAATATCTTCCAATTTGTTAAATAAAATTCCTGAAAATAGGCTATATTTACAAAGTGTATTTGTAACCACCTTTTTGTTCTAACTTTCACAACTTTTGTTCACAATTTCTAAAATTTTCCAAACCATTTCTTTACTGTCTAATACAACAAAGTAAGTTAAGATCATAAATATGCAACTTACATAAGTTAAAGTTAAGGGATATCGAAGTGCACTTATAACAACTATTCTCGCTTCAAACACTTTCAAACATACTTCAATTCAACACACAATCCAAACAACCACTGAAACATCATGTCAACGCCACGCCACATGTTTAAGAGGATAATAGAAGTGTTGTTTATACATATAAAGTTTTCATTTGTTTTCAAAACCAAGAGAGGTCCAAAGTTTATAACTTTAATTAGTTAATATCACTTTAACTTTACATTTCAAACACAACATATTATACACATTATATACAAACAAGATAGTGAGATAACTCACTTAGATCCAAGCCAAACTCAAGCACAAAGCCACAAGAATCAAAGAACCACTCCTACCATCACCAAAAGCCTAAAGATCCAACCTTTAGCACTTTCAAATCAAGGCAACACCTTCCCTCCTCTTCCATTACTCATGGCCCGTCCAAGATCTCCCCTTCTCGTTCACTTTTCTTCCACTTTGACTTTAGATCTAAGCTCACTAAGGTGTTATAAGGTATTGGTGAAAGTTTGGAAGAGATTGGAGCTGATTTGGTTTAGACTTGAAAAGGTTAGAGAAGAGTTAGTGCAATAGTGTTAATCGCTTCCACCATTTTTATTCTCTTATTTCATTCAAGCTTTTGTGATTTACTCTTATCTTAAGGGTGTATTTATCGGTTTTTGCAAGAGGTCATTACCACCTTCTACCTTCCATGAAAGGTTACAAAGGAGCCTCCCTCTCACGTGCTACCTTTACACCTTTACATCTTTACTTAAAAGTTAAGTCTTTCCTTAAAAGCTCATTTTCAAAATATCTTGATGACATCATCCATGACATCATCAAAAAGTTAATTTCCATAAATAGCAAAAAGTTTTTATTTCATTTTACTATTTCCTAAGCAAATAAATGTATGTAAAAAAAGTCTAAATAACTTCTGACGGTTAAAAAGTTGTTTATCGATAAAATGAATTTTGGTCACATTATCAATATTTTTCCAAAACAAGTTTACCATCATTACTAGTTATGATTTAAAAGTGGGTTAACAATGTTATTAAATCATTTTAATAACATTAAATCCAAGATTCAAATATTTAAATAGTTCGGATATTTAAATACGAAGTGTTCAAAATCCTAGGTCGTTACAACTTTTAGAGATTGTTGGATACTTTGGTCTCGAGAATGTATCAATATCCATTTCTCAAACATTTTGACTCAGAATATTTAGAACAAAGTATTATTAACTTTTGATTTGTTACTCGTGGTTAAAATATTTGTAACTACAATCATATAATACTTTGTTTAAGGATTTTCTATTTATTAAATGATTATTTAATCATTTATTCATATCTCAATATAACATTATATATAATAGAAAATAAAAACAACAAGCATACCTTATTTCGAATGAGATTTGTTTCAACGTTATGACATATAACGAATTGCAAAATTTCCCCTAGAGCATACTTCCTTGGCTTTCAAAAAATCATGTTACGACCATAATTGGATACCCTTTGAACTACTTGAAGCGAAACATTACTCAAGAGAAGATTCGTTTCCTTTTGTAAAAGGTTAGCACATTTTAACTGGTAGTCAACTTAAAGTCAAAATCTCCGGCAAGAGTAACACTTTAAATAAATGAATGTTATCACATAAAACCAAGGGCTTTAAAGTGAAACCATGCAAATAGCTACAAATATTATTACAGTTTTTGACCATGAATCAAATTCTAGATATCTTAGTAATATAGTAATGACAAAAAGAAAATGTGCACAAAATGCCACAACAAAAGGTATAACTTAATAAAGATTAGAAACTAGATTTCTCAGAAATGATCTTAGCAAATGTGTAGCTTAACAAAATCCACTTCTTATTAGGTCGTCTTTGTGCAGTTTTCAGTTCTTGCGCATAAGCTACTACTAGGTACAACCCTTGCTTTTGTTTGAAAAGTTTGTCAATAATGAATAAAGCAGTTTTTCTTTTCAAATCTTGATTTCATTTGGCTATGTATTTAGCCTTATATAGCTTTTTACGCTAATTACAACTGCCTTTGAATCAAAGTGTAATTATCATCTGTCATAATTGTGTATACACGGAAGATTTCTTACTGCTACTTAGTTATATTAATAGCTTTCTTAGCTTACCCCCAGTCCGGTTCTATTTGACTAGCGATAAAGTTGGATTTTCACATCACTCCTTATTATCGTGGAGTGGAATCATAGATATCTAACTATGGATATCCATGTTCTATCGTGCTTATCTCCGGTCATCGATCGCGATTGCCAAACTTGAGTGGTGGTTTGAATGTTTGAATCTGATCTCACCTAACTCTGGGCATTGATCATATTCGGTTAGAAGGATAATTCTCCTACTATGCCCTACCCATGGGCTTAACAGGTAAGATGCCTATCTTTGGGCAATGATTTCAAGGGCATATCGTTACGATCGACCCTAACATGTTTATACTCCAACATTTCGATTATGGATTAAAGGAGTTAGCTGGTATCTATCTTTGGATAGCTAGAATATTTATATTCCTGATATCCAGTTATGGATCAGGAGTATCTATTGGTCTCTATCTCTAGGTACCTATATACCTGCATTTTCAAAACGCAGAACATTTAAATCTATTGTTATCACTGCATAAGATTAGAGAACACATTTGCATTGATCCCCAAAGCTAACTCATTTATATTCACAAGAATGTCAGAATCTGCCTTGCTACACGAAAGCCTAGTTAGCTATTTACAAAGATATGTTTAATTGAAATATCTTCGTAAGTACTTGTTATTTCACACCTTCTGAAGTGAGATTTTGTTAATAATTGTCAACTTGAATGTTCTGTCTCCAAGCTTGTGTTCAATAGTGCATGGACATTTCTAGGTCAGGCCTAAGTTCACTGAACTAGGAAAGATCTACTTAAGAATGAGATCGCCAATCTCGAATGTCCAATTCCTAAAATTTTCATTGAATTGCCGGGCTACTCGTTTTCATTGAGCAACAACCCTTAATCAGCTTCCTCATGCTTCTTATTCATTATATCAAGGGACTAGCATAGGAATTTTTCGTTAGTCTTGGGATTGTAATGAATCTTTCTATGATAAGGCACTCCTGATTTGATTAGAATTATGCCTTCTAATCCGTAGGCCAGGGTAAATGGAGTATAGCCGGTCAAGGACTTTGTCAGTTATTCGATAAGCCCAAAGTGCTAGAGGTAATTCATCAATCCACTTGCCCTTAGCCTTTGTAAGTTAGTTCTTTAAGATGGAATTGATGATTTATTCACTGGCTCCACATGTCCATTCACCTGTGGATGTGCTACTGCTGCAAATGTTTTCTCAATTCGATACTAGTTGCAGAAATTCTTAAACTCGGCACTGACGATTAGGGTCCATTTTTAAAAATGATACTTTGCGGAATCCAAAATCGATAGATAATTTTCTTTAATACAAAATTGATCACCTTCTTCATGGTGATCTTGGAAAGTGGTTCCACTTCGGCCCTTTTGGTAAAGTAGTAACCGCAATAATTGCATACTTTGCTCCGCTGTTGGACATCGGTAGCACATCGATAATGTTGATCCCCCATACTATAAATGGATATGGACTGGCCATTTGTGTGATCTCTATAGATGAGACTCTAGGAATCTTCACAGATCTCTAGCATATATCGCACTTCCTGGTGTAATTAGCTACATCTCAGTTGATGGTTGGCTAAAAATATCCGTAGCAAAGAATCTTCCTTGCCAAATCTGGCCCCCGCTATGGTCTCTTAAGGCTCCTTCGTACACGTCTGCAAGGATCCTTTTAGGTTTTTGTTGGCGACACATCACAACATAGGAGTTCCCTTCATTTGTTCCTTCCATTTGGGAGGGTTCCTTTCAGTAAGTACTCTTTAATCAGAGTCATCCACAACTCCTTCTCAACTGCAGCCTCCAAGATCCAATCAGCGTCCATCTAGTCGATGCTCACCGATAATACCTCCATCGTGACCATCCTTAAAGCCAGCTAGCATGGCTAGCAAATTGGCCTTTGTGTTCTCCTCTATAGGAATGTGCATTATCATTTAATACTCGATGTCTTTAAGCAATTCAAGAGCCTTCATCTGTTAGGAACTAGAGATAGTGGTTTTGATTATAACAACCTTTGTAACTTATTTTATTATAACTTATATACTAACACTATTTTCTGGATATATATGAATGTTATTATACAGGATATATATAAGGCAGGTACCGATTATTGAAGACTGTACAGTATAAAGATCAAGAATGAAGAAATCAAGTTTGAAGACTCATGAGTATCAAGATCAAGATTTCAAGATAAGTGTCTAGTTTTGTTAAAACTTCATAATAGCATGGAAATCTTCATTCCAAATTTCATTTGGGATGGAACCCATTTCTACCTTCTTAGTGGCTTACAAACCCACGACAAGTAGCTTACAAACCTACGACAAGTGGCTTACAAACCCACGAACATCCTGGTTTTGTACAAGTTCTCGATTCCTGATGTGATGAAATATTATGTAGGAAGAAGCTTGCAAAACTACATCAAAATGGTTTTTTCAAAATGATTTTCAAAACTGTTTTTTTAAATGTTTTAGCTTTAAAAATTATCTTTTCAAATGATTTTCAAAAAGATGTTTTAGCCTTAAAATATTCTTTGTTTTTGTTTTTAAATAAACTCTTGCTTTAAACTTCGTTTGTTTTTAAACTATCTTCTGATTTTTTAAAATTCTTTTATAATATATGTACTTGAGATTTAAAATCAAATTTATATACACATTCTAAAAATATATTTTTCTACTCTTCTTTATTTTAAATCATATGAAAATTAGTTTATTTTACTCCAGAATCATTTCATCTTGTTTTCCTTTCAATACCATTTTCAAAACAAATTTTACATTGTTTTTAACTAAGGGATGTTGACATCATGGGATACCCCATGTCGACATGGTGGCCATTAAATTCAAAAGTTTCAATTTTCAAAAGAAGTGTCTATTCGTTTAAATCTCTTCATGAATGGTTATGACCGTTACTAGTCTATAAATAGCCTTCATAAACGAATTTTTTAACTAACTATTTTCTTATTTTCTTCACTCCTTCTTCTCCACAAAACCATATTCTAAAATTTTCATATTTTTAAGATCGTGCTGAAATTTTGCCAAATTATCAAGTGAATCAAATTAGAATCTCATTCTTGTTTGATTCTCTGCCCTCTCTCGAAAATCAAAGTGATATTCAGAGTTATAGGATCAATTTGTAATCAAAAGTTTATCGAGTCTCTCTATAAGGTGTGGTTGTGCCTGGAAATCAATTGGGTGATCTTGTGTCCCGTAAATCAAGAGAGTTTGCCCCGGACTCGAAGACAGGAGGGTACCTCAAAGCCTTTAGAAATTAAGGATTGTAATCTCGACATTGGTATAATAAAATCTATACGAGGTGTTTGCCTTGGTGCAGGACTGGACGTAGGGTAACTCTGAATCAGTATAAAATCCGGTGTGTTCTTTCCTTTTAGTACTTTTTATTTACTTTCTGCATCTGTGTTTGATTCTGTGATTGTTCTGTGATTAAGTTCTGCATTTGTTTATATCATAATTATTAATTTGTCCATATAAGTCTTAGAATCCATTAAACACTATTCACCCCCCCTTCTAGTGTCAAATTAGCCTTAAGATCCTTAATCCGCACTCTCTTTCAATTGGTATCAAAGCATAGGTTTTCATAGTTTTCATAATCTGAAACTTGAAAAGTTAAAAATGGAATTTTTAGAAAAATTTGTTAATGCTAGTTTGAATTTATGCATTTCATCAAAGTATCATAAGTCTGCATATAGTTTTTATGAAAAATAAAGTTATCTACCAAATTTGTTTGTTATGCAGGAAAAGACATGTTACATGGCTTTTGAAGAATCAACAACCAATGGACAAACTGTGCAAATTGAGAAAGATAAATGGATACTTGATAGTGGCTGTTCAAGGCATATGACTGGAAATCCCGAGATACTCAATGACATTATATATCAAGATGGTGGATTGGTCAACTTTGGAGATAACTCAAAAGGATATGTGATTGGCATCGGCAATGTCGGTAATTCTAAAACTCCTCTTATATATGATGTTTTGCTAGTTAGGAATTTAAAACATAATTTGCTTACTATAAGTCAACTATGTGATAAAGGATTTAAAATTAAATTTGGAAAAGATAAATGTCACATCGAAGATAATAAGTCAAATGTTATCTTTGAAGGAATTGGGAAGAGAAACATTTACATTCTTAGTATGAAAGTTTCAAATGATAACTTATGTCTTTTGGCTAATACAAGTGACCCTTGGATTTGGCATAAAAGATTTGGTCATTTAAATTTCAAACTGTTATCTAGGTTATCAAAACTTGATTTAGTTAGAGGTCTTCCCAAGTTAAACTTTAAAGTAGGTAGTATATGTGATGCTTGCCAATTAGGAAAACTTAAGAAAAGTTCATTTAAACTAAAAGATATGATTTCTACTTCTAAACCTCTAGAATTACTTCATTTAGATTTATTTGGTCCATCTCAAGTTCAATCAATTAATCATAATAAATATGTTTTTGTAATTGTAGATGATTATTCTAGATATACTTGGACAATTTTTCTTAAACTTAAAAGTGATGCTTTTGAATTATTTAAGAATTTTGCTAAAAGAATTCGAAATCAACTTTCTTTAAAAATAAAAACTATTCGAAGTGATCACGGTGGAGAATTTGAAAATATAAATTTTGAGAATTTCTGTAATAAAAAAGGAATTACTCATAATTTCTCTTTTCCAAGAACTCCACAACAAAACGGAGTGGTAGAACGTAAGAATAGAACGATTCAAGAGTGTGCTAGAACAATGCTTTTTGATAGTAACTTACCTAAAAACTTTTGGGCTGAAGCAGTCGCTACAGCTTGTTATATATTAAATAGGATTTTAATTAGACCATTAACTAATAAAACACCATATGAATTACTTTACAATAAGAAACCCATATTTGCTTATTTTAAAGTTTTTGGTAGTAAGTGTTTTATTCTTAATACAAAAGATAATTTAGATAAATTTGAACCTAAATCCGATAAAGGTATATTTATCGGATATTCTAATAGAAGTAAAGCATTTAGAGTTTATAATTTAAGAACTAACACTATTGAAGAAACAATGCATGTATCTTTTGATGAAAATTTTAAAGATACTGTACAAATAGAAGATGAAGAAGATTTTGTAACTTTAAATAATGAACCTAATGAAACTAATTATGAAATCATTCAACCTAATAAAAGGATTAGGCTATTAAAAGATTATCCTGTAGAAAATATACTAGGAAATATTGAATCTATAGTTAAACCAAGAAATCAACTAAGTAGTATAAGTAATGTAGCCTTTATATCAACTATTGAACCTAAAAATCCAAAGGAAGCATCATCTGATGATGCATGGATTCTTGCTATGCAAGAAGAATTGAATTAGTTCACCAGAAATGATGTTTGGGAACTTGTTCCTAGACCTGAGGATAAAAGTATAATTGGAACAAAATGGGTTTATAAAAATAAAATGAATGAACTTGGTGAGGTCGTGAGAAATAAAGCTCGTTTAGTGGCGCAAGGTTATTGTTAAGAAGAAGGAATTGATTATAACGAAACCTTTGCACCCGTAGCAAGACTAGAAGCTATCAGGATTCTACTTGCTTTCGCAAACTACAATAATTTCAAGTTATATCAAATGGATGTTAAAAGTGCTTTTCTAAATGGTTTTGTAAAAGAAGATCTTTATGTTGAACAACCACCACTTTTTGAAGATAATAAATTTCCAAATCATGTATATAAACTAAAGAAAGCTTTATATGGTCTGAAACAAGCTCCTAAAGCCAAGTATGAAAGACTAAGATCTTATTTACTACAATCTGGTTTTGAAATTGGTAAAATAGATACAACTCTTTTTATTAAAAGAAACAAAAATGATATTCAATCAGTACAAATATATGTAGATGATATAATATTGGGTCAACTAATAACATAATAAATAAAGAATTCTCAGATATAATGACTAAAGAATTTGAAATGATTCATATGGGAGAACTAAGTTTCTTCTTAGGACTTCAAGTCAAACAATTAGATAAAGGAATTTTCATTAGTCAAGAAAAATATGCTAAGGATTTAATTAATAAATTTGGATTGACCACTTCTAGTGGGAAACCAACTCCAATGACAACTAATGTAGCTTTAAGTAAAGAAGATAAATCAAAAGATGTTGATCAAAAATTATATAGGGGAATGATTGGTTTGCTGCTTTATATAACAGCAAGTCATCCTGACATCATGCATAGTGTCTGTCTCTGTGCAAGGTACCAATCTCAACCTAAAGAAACTCACTTAAAAGCTGTTAAAAGAATTTTAAGATATGTAAAACATACTTTAGATTATGGTTTATTTTACCCTAAAAATAATGTATTTGATTTAATTACATATTGTAATGCTGATTACGCTGGTTGTAAATCAGACCGAAAAAGTACAAGTGGAACTTGTCACTTTCTAGGACATTCTCTGGTTTCCTGGTTTAGTAAGAAGCAAAACACTGTATCCTTGTCAACAACTAAAGCAGAATATATATCTGCTGCTTTGGCTTGTTCTCAAGTTATATATATGCAACAAACTTGATTTTTGATTAACTATAACTAAATCACAAATTTATTGTGATAATACTAGTGCAATAAACCTATCTAAGAATCCAACTCATCATGCTAGAACAAAACATATTGATATTAGACATCATTTTCTTAGAGATAATATAAGTAAAGAACCCATAACTCTTGAATATATTAATAATGAAAAACAAATTGCTGATATATTAACCAAACCATTAAATGAACAAAACTTTACTTTAGAAGAGAATTAGGTATATGTTCATTAACTGAAATATAAATTATAAATAATACAAGTTTAGTTAATAATTAATATAAATAAAAATTTCTCAAAAATTGAACTGGGCATGTCGACATGACCCATCCCCCTATGTCGACATACAGGCCGAGATTTTCAAATTTAAATTTCCCTCTAAAATTAGTTATTAAGTTATATATTTATATATTTCGACTTTTACTCCTTTTCTCTGTTCTATTCTCTGTAATAAACTTCTAAAACAGTAAATTAATGGCTTTCTCTTCTAATAATGAACCCTCTTCACCCACTTCTCCTCATTCTGGCCCTTTTCAACGTTCCACACGTACGAGTCATCAAATTACAAGAGAAGATGAAAGATTTGCTTCAAATGATGATGGAAATTCAAGTAAGTCAACTGCGAATGTCTAGAGAACAAGATAGGCAAGGCAGAATCCTTAGGAATTTACAAAAATTCCTTATGGATAACCATGCCAATCCCATTGTCATCGAAGAATCATCACAAGCCATGGATTCTGAAGAAGAAGAGCCTCTAGAAGAACCACAAGAGGATCAAGAAGAAGAACATCCTCTGCCGAATCTGGATGTTCATATGGACGAAGACGATGGCGTGATTTGCGTTGGAGAGGTCCTTTTTGACGCTAATGGGAACTTGGTCGAACAACATGCTTTCGTCTCCACTATCCAAATTGTTCGGTCCATAAATCACCAATAGTTAAGGGTCCTCATTAAGCGTTTTTCGTTTTTCTCTTTCTTGATTGTATATTGGTTTGTTAATTTGTATATAAGTGTTATCTTAATTAATGTTCTTCTACAAACAATCTTTGGTGTATAAAATATTGAATTCCATTTAACTTAGGATGCTATATTTCACTCATACATAGTTATTATTCTTATATCATATGTTTGTTTATCTCATTTTCTATTAAGTTCAAGGTTTATAGGTTATTTTTGTTGATGACAAAGGGGGAGAAGTTATATAAAATAGTAGGCTTGGAGTAAGGGGGAGTTGTCGGTGTAAGGGGGAGTTATGGTATGATCGAAATGGTAAGTATATTTTATAAGGTTGTCATCATCAAAAAGGGGGAGATTGTTAGGAACTGGAGATAGTGGTTTTGATGACAATAACCTTTGTAACTTATTTTATTATAACTTATATACTAACACTATTGTCTAGATATATATGAATGTTAATATGCAGGATATATATAAGGCAGGTACTGATTATTGAAGACTATACAGTATAAAGATCAAGAATGAAGAAATCAAGTTTGAAGACTCATGAGTATCAAGACCAAGGTTTCAAGATAAGTGTTTAGTTTTATTAAAACTTCATAATATCATGGAAATCTTCATTCCAAATTTCATTTGGGATGGAACCCATTTCTACCTTCTTAGTGGCTTACAACCCCCATTACAAGTAGCTTACAAACCTACGACAGTGGCTTACAAACCCACGAACATCCTGGTTTTGTACAAGTTCTCGAGTCCTGATGTGATGAAATATTCTGCAGGAAGAAGCTTGCAAAACTACTTCAAAATGGTTTTAAAAAATGATTTTCAAAACTGTTTTTTTAATGTTTTAGCTTTAAAAGTTATCTTTTCAAATGATTTAATGTTTTAGCCTTAAAATATTCTTTGTTTTTGTTTTTAAATAAACTCTTGTTTTAAACTTCGTTTGTTTTTAAACTATCTTCTGATTTTTAAAAATTCTTTTATAATATATATACTTGAGATTTAAAATCAAATTTATATACGTATTCTAAAAATATATTTTTCTACACTTATTTATTTTAAATCATAGAAAAATTAGTTTATTTTACTCCAGAATCATTTCATCTTGTTTTTCTTTCAATGCCATTTTCAAAACAAATTTTACATTGTTTTTAACTAAGGGATGTCGACATCATGGGATACCCCATGTCGACATGGTGGCCGTTAAATTCAAAAGTTTCAATTTTCAAAAGAAGTGTCTATTCGTTTAAATCTCTTCACTAATGGTTATGACTGTTACTGGTCTATAAATAGCCTTCACAAATGAATTTTTTAACTAACTATTTTCTTCACTCCTTCTTCTCCACAAAACCATATTCTAAAATTTTCATATTTTTAAGATCGTGCCGAAATTCTGTCGAATTCTCAAATGAATCAAATTAGAATCTCATTCTTGTTTGATTCTCTGCCCTCTCTTGAAGATCAAAGTGCTATTCAAAGTTATAGGATCAATTTGTAATCAAAAGTTTATCTAGTCTCTCTATAAGGTGTGGTTGTGCTTGGAAATCAATTGGGTGATCTTGTGTCCTGTATATCAAGAGAGTTTGCCCTGGATTCGAATATAGGAGGGTACCTCAAGGCCTTTAGAAATTGAGGATTGTAATATCGACATTGGTATAATAAAAATCTATACCAGGTGTTTGCCTTAGTGCAGGACTGGACGAAGGTTAACTCCGAACCAGTATAAAATCCGGTGTGTTCTTTCCTTTTACTGCTTTTTATTTACTTTCTGCATCTGTGTTTGATTCTGTGATTGTTCTGTGATTAAGTTCTGCATTTTTTTATATCATAATTTTTAAAATAGTCCATATAAGTCTTAGAATCCATTAAACATTATTCACCCCCTCTCTAGTGTTAAATTAGCCTTAAGATCCTTAATCCGCACTCCCTTTCATCATCGTGTAAGGGACCAGTCTCGCTCCCTTAGCTTGGAACTCTTTCCTTACCTGACAAACCACCAATTGAGAGTCACTTATGCATGCAATGCTTTGACTCATAATTCCTTCGCTATCTTGAGTCCCAAGATTAGTGCCCCATATTCAGCTTCATTGTTCGTTGTGGGAAACTCAAGTTTCAAGGCATAACAGATTGATCATTCCTTGGGGGTTACCAATACTATTCCTTCCTTAAGCAATGCCCATTGGATGCTCCATCCATGTATAATTTCCATTAAGCACTCTACTCCAAGCCTTTTTCTTTTTCTCCATCTCGGGTGGTGAATTCGACAATAAAATTGGATAATGTCTATCCTCGAATCACCTTCCTGGGACGATATATATCATACCGACTCAATTTAGTGTTCTATTTCAACAATCTTCCCAAAGACTCAGGTTGGTTCAACACATGTATTAAAAGTTGGCCATTCAACACTTTAATTGAATGAGCTTGAAAGTATGGATGGATTTCCTTGACGTAGTCAACAAGTTGTAAACTAACTTTTCCAACTTTGGATAATTTCTTTATGCTCCAACAAATAGCTTGCTGATGTAGGCCTCTAGATCTTGGACTCCTCACGTACTAGGGCAGCACTTAGTGAATGAACCAAAACTAATAAATAAACAAATAAATCTTCTCCATCCAAAGGCTTCGATAGGACGGGTGGTCTTTCCAAATGATCAAAAAGGCATGATAAGCATCCTTACACTCCTACATCCAAGAAAAATTTCTTTTTCTCTTTTTGTGGGCATCGAAGAACAATATACATTTTTCTATAGCCCTTAAGATAAATCGACTCATTGCAGCTACTTTTTCATTCAATCATTGACCACTCTTATTGCTTTCGAGGCTTTGACATCTTTTAGCACCTTAATCTGCTCTAGATTAGCTTCTATGCCCCTTGAGTTTACTATAAAAATCAAAAAATTACCCGAAGTCACCCTGAATTAACATTTTAAAGGATTGAGTTTCAATCTATATCTTCGAAATACACCAAACATCTTTGAAATGTCCCTCGGTCGGTTTGTCGAATGTTGTGATTTAACTAGAATGTCATCCATATAGACCTCCGTCATACATCTGATTTGATTCTTAAACATTGAGTTTACCAATCCCTAATAGGTTGCTCCTGCATTCTTCAGACCGAACAACATGACATGATATCAGTATAGTCCTAGGTCAGTAATGAAGCTAACGTGTTCTTGGTCTGGAACATGCATTAATATCTAGTTGTAGCTGGAATAAGCATCCATGAAAGGCAGCAATTCATGACCTATTGTTGAGTCCACTAGCTGGTCAATCTTCAAGTGGGAAGTTTTCTTTTAGGTATGTCTTATTCAAGTCTGAATAGTATATGCATGTCTTCCATTTTCCATTATGACCACCACTGGATTCGATACCAATTCGGGGTATAGACATCACGAATAAAACCATTGACCTTTATCTTATCCACTTCTTCCTTCAACGCAGTGGATCTCAACAGACCTAAGTATTTGTGATTCATATTCAATCCATGGCATGTTATCTCCACCGATATTCCACACATATCGAAATGCGTATAGGCAAATGCATCCAGGTTTGCCGGAGGAACCCTACCGACTCTCCTTCATCTTTGTACTATGTTGAGATTCGATCTTCCAGACCCGAGTTGGATCATCCTGATCAATCAAGGTATTGATCGTTAGCTCATTTGGAGCCTCCCTTACGTCCTTTGGATCTTTCCATGGATTCATAGTTTTGCTAAATTTACTATGCCGACTTAGTTAGGCTTAGGCGGTGGTCGTTATACATCAATCGACTTGACATACAGAGTCTTCTCTACATCCTTCCCTTTTCATGTTGCTTCGCCTATCTCAGCTCCGCGACGTAGCATTCACGCTCTATATTCCGGTCACCATAGGTGACTCCTACTCCGTTCTCCGTGAGAAATTTATTTGTTAGACAGCATGGGGCTAGTGCCACATGAAAGCTTTCAAAGGATGAATGGCCCAGAAAGGCATTGTATGCAAAAAATGTATTCGTCACAACCCGCACTCCCTTGTAGTTACCTTCACCTAAACCCATCGACAATCGACTAATCCAACATGCACTGCAGCCTCCACGCCAAATCCCTATTGTTAGCACCAAAATTGGTCACTAACCTCCTTGAGAAAGATTGTGTAGAGATATAAGTGATGAAGATAAAGTAAACAAAGAAGAATATGCTAATTCAAATGCAGAAAGTAAGAACATCGGATTTATAGTGGTTCAGCGTAATTGCCTATGTCCACTTTGAGGTTAAACTTTATTGCTTTACTTGATGATTGATTACAAATACAATTCGTAGATCAAATGCTTAAATAAAGTTGTTAAGAAAAGAAGATGAGTCTGAAAAATGGCAAAGTCTCCCTAGTGTTCCCGAAAAAAGGTCCTTTTTCACTGTGCCCCTGCCCCTCTATTTATAGACAAAGATGGGTTGGACTTCCCAGGTGGGCTCGGTAGCCGAACACTCTGGCCCAAATACAGTGGTCGCCGTATGCCGAACCAGATAGGCCGAACACAATGATGCCGAACCACCTTCTCTATGCCGAACAATATGCTTGCTGCGTGGGAAGAGTGGAACGAATGTCAGTCGAAGCCGAAAGTGCCTTCGGCCGAACGAAGCGCTTGATCGAATGTTGTCTCTGGCCGAACATTGGTGTTGGCCGAACGATAGCTTTAACCAAACAATGCTTCTGACCAAACGTTGGTTCTGGCCGAACGATGGCACTGGCCGAACGTTTGCCTTTAGCCGGACGATGTCTCTGGCCGAACGATGGTTTTGGCCGAACGATAGCTTTTGACGAACAATACAGCCATGCCAAGCAGTCGTATATGCCAAACGTCTTCTGATGCCGAGTACTTCCTGGACTCCGAGTGCTCCTGGACGCCGAGTGCTCCTGGACGCCGAGTGCTCCTGGATGCCGAGTGCTCCTGGATGTCGAGTGCTCCTGGACGCCAAGTGCTCCTGGATGCCGAGTGCTCCTAGGCGTCCAGGAGCTCCTGGACGCCGAGTGCTCCTAGACGCCGAGTGCTCCTGGATGCCGAGCACTACTAGATGCCGAGCACTCAGTTGTCTGGTCAAATCTCCAGGAAACACTTGCCCCCCAAAGTGTATTACGTGACCGAATCGTGATACGCTTTGATTCGTGTAACCTTCATGTCCCGTTTCAAATCTTTGACTGACTTCGAATGGAGATGCCTTTTTTAGAATGCCAGCAGTTGAGGCATGTGCCGAACGTGGTGTAAATGCCGAACGATGCACTGGAAACCGAGCGCTCTTCAATTGTCGAACGTCATTGCGTGCTGATGCCGAACGATGCAACTTTGACCGGTTCCACCGGATGTAGCCTTTTCGACTTCTTCTTTTTTCCTATAAAAGCCAGCACCTCCTTCTCTATTCCCTTTTTACATTTCCAACACCTCTGCCTTGTACCTGCCGAAGTTCCCAGTGCAACATTCTCCAACTATTCGTCGACTTCTCTCAAATCTTCATCCTATCAACTAGGTACCTTCTCTTCCACATAAACATGGTCTTTATACTTGAACTCCCTAATTGACAAGGTAGATTAAAAGGTTTCCAGAGTCACTCGACGAGGGTGGAAGGAAGAGTGAATAGAGATGGGTTTTCTAGGAAGTCACTGGT
The DNA here is from genome assembly GCA_030737815.1 of Allium fistulosum. NCBI lineage: Eukaryota > Viridiplantae > Streptophyta > Magnoliopsida > Asparagales > Amaryllidaceae > Allium > Allium fistulosum. Next base: position 673,311,033 of record CM060905.1, read on the forward strand.
AGATGTATTGTGGTTCGGCATAAGTCTTTTGTGCCGAACGAGATTGGTGGAGGAAAGAGTATAGGAGAAGTAGGAGATGATTAGGGGCATCGAGTGGTATGGTCTGGTACGACTTGCCGAACGATTTGCCCTCGTGGTTCAGTGTGGATGGAGGAAGGGATGAGGCCACCGTTAAGGACAACGTGCCGATGGTCATCTCAGTCGAACAGTCATAAACGCCGTATCATACTTAGGCTAAAACATGCCGAACAAAACGAGGCCGGACACGACTTACATGCCGAACAAAAACTTAGCCGAACCAAAATTTAGCCGAACAAAGACTTAGCCGAACAATGACTTAGCCGAACAAAGACTTAGCCGAACAAAGACTTAGCCGAACAATGACTTAGCCGAACAATGACTTAGCTGAACAAAGACTTAGCGGAACAAAGACTTAGCCGAACAATGACTTAGCCGAACAAAGACTTAGCCGAACAATGACTTAGCCGAACAATGACTTAGCCGAACAAAGACTTAGCCGAACAATGACTCAGCCGAACAAAGCTGAACAATGACTTAGCCGAACAAAGACTTAGCCGAACAATGACTTAGCCGAACAAAGACTTAGCCGAACCAAAATTTAGCCGAACAAAGACTTTAGTCGACTAATCGCAAATGCTGAACACTTATTAACTATATCTACTCGTATAGCAAAACAAGAAACAGAACCCAAGCATACTAGCATATGTGAAGCCGACCCGGATCACTACAAACATAAATCTGAACTTAGGTTATCATACGTTTTCTGGATCTGGAATTGCAATCACCAAAAAACAGGCTTCTGGGGATGGTCAGCGATGACGGTCTTCGAAGGCGATGACTTGACGCTCAGTTTTATATCAATAACTTTGCGACCTTCAAACTTTCAACGCTTTTACACGATTGCTTGCACTAGTTCACACACCACATGGGGGGGAATATTCGTGTTGTTAATTCTAACGTTGAACATTTTTCAAGTATAGTTTTCATAGGTACTTAGACAGATTCATTATTTATTGGGGATGTCTAAGAAGTCTAGCTCCGCCACTATATTTGATAGGCCTGGGCCGTCATCAAGGCAAGAAGCCGCTGATACCTCAAATCCGTCGACTTTCCCTGCTCATAATTTAGCACCCGATGCCTTGGAGGCAACAATTCTCTTAGACAATCCGATTGACTCACAAGCTTCAAAGATCAATGAAGCCGCACTTCGACGAATATGTTCCATCCATGGGATTCCTTTCGCCGAAGTGCTAGTCCCGTCGCGTCACGATCGTCCTTACCTGCCCCCAATCGGATATACCACCTGCAACAAGTTTATGTGTTGGATGGGCAGCGTGCCTCCATTCAATTTATTTCTTTGGGACATGTTGTAGTACATAGACATCTCCCCGTCGCAGCTGCATCCAAATGGTCATGCGTTTATATACGGGACCTACCTACTCTTCATGGCCGTCTTCTCTAGGCCTCCAACTTCTGGCGACATCCGATACATTTACATGATCAAGAAACGGAAAGATAGCCCCTCCTTCATGTTCCTTGAGCCGTACCATAAATGCCAAATCTTGACAGGAGCATGCAGTAAATTCGCCCTGTACAAACAAGAATGGTTCTACGTGCGTTGCCCTCCTGGTTTTGCGAGGAGATGGGTTGAAGGCAGTAAGTCTCTTCGCTGAGTTATCATTCGAGTTTAATTGGAGTTATGCTTTTCCTAACTCCTCGTTTCATCTTTTCAGGTATCAACCCGCGTCCGGAGGGCCGAGGATATTCTGAGGTCGTTGAAGCCATTAGAGCCCTTCCTGCCGAGGAACGAGACATCCGAACCATCATTTCAAATGAATCATTGTCGAGGTTCGGCTTGCTAGCCCCTAGTCGTCGGATTAGCCTCCCGGAGGGCGTCTCCATTCCCAAGCCAGCATCCGGTAAAGGGAAAAAACAAGCCGGATCGTCATCGCGCCACTCTCCCGATGCGCACGAAGAGGGTGAGCACAAAGAGGATGAAGCTCCTGAGACTCAAGGCGAGAATGTGGGTCCCACTTGGAATCCGGCGGTCGAAGTTCACGATATTGAAATGTCATCCTCCCCTTCGAAGGGAAAGAAAAATTTAAAATACAAGATACGGAAGGAGAAAGTTGGCGGAACTTCAAAAGTTACGCTTATCCCGCCAGAGAAAGAGGCTTCCTCACAGCACATGGAAAGTTCTCTAAGGGGTTTGTCGATTCTTTCCATCCCCGACGATATACTTAATTACGGGTTTGACGATCCTGAAGCTCTCAAGTATTCTTCGCCCGCTAGAGGTAATGCAGGAGTTCAACTCCCAATCCAGGGAGATAATACTCCGATTAGTAAAGACAAAAGAACTGGTCTGTCGGGGGGAACACTAGGACACACATGCACATACGCATTCCATCATACACTTCAAATCTTTTCTTATTTCCCGGATTTTTCTTAACTCGTTGTTATCTTTATTCTCTGTAGGTGACATGGGGCGCTCCCACGGACTTGATCGTCTTCACAGTTCTTCCATATTTCATCATTCCGGACGAGATTCAGGTTCGGGCAGACGCAGGGATAGAGATGATTATGAAGATCGAGACAACCGTCCCCGCGATTCGTCTTATCGTAAGAAGGCATATTCCCAATCTTCACAGTCCCATGATCCTCCTCCTCAAACTGAGACTGATAAAGAGAAGCCTCCACAGAAGGGGTCCCAACCCGATGCCTCCCGGGAACAACATTCCGGCTCCTCGAGTACAAGGCAAATTCGAGAGCATCGAAAAAGATCAGAATTTTCAAAGCCTCCTCCCCCTATTCCTGTGGCTGACCCAACCATAGCGGAGAAGATGGTCGAACTCAAGGCCAAATTCCCAAAAAACTACTTCGACGGTCTGAAATTTCTCCTAGCTATTCACCATATCCCTGGGCATGTTAAACAAAGCGCTCTTGCATGTAATAACGACGTCTATGTTCAACATGACGCGTTTGCCCATCTGGTCGAGAAGGTCTCTGAGGTATCTATTGAGCGACAGCATGAAATTGATCGCTTGAAGTTAGAAGCTAGCTTTGACAAGGATATTATCAAGGGTCAAGATGAAGAGCTTGCTTCATATAAGTCGAAACTTGAAGCCGCTAAGAAAAGTGCAAAAGATACCGCTGAGGCAGTCACTCGTTTGGAGACAACCCACAAGAAGGAACTCGATGAAGCAGTCCAGCGCAGCGGTGCCCTTGCCTTAGAAAAAGATTCCCTCCAAAAAGAAAAGGACGCGCTTGCCATACAAGTCAAAGAGTTGAAAGAATTACTCTCCAAAGAGAAAGAGGATAAAGTAGCTGCTAAGGAAGAGACACAACGATATTGCGATGAAATCGTCGCTACTCGGCTCTTGAAAACGAAGCTCGATGGCGAACTTGCTGGGGTTGAAAAAATGAAAGATGAAGCCCGTGAGGAGGGCAAAAGAAAAGATGCAGAGGAGATTGATTCTCGTCTCGAGGTGGCCACAGAGGCCGGCAGGGAAGAGGTCAAGTGCATGTTTGACCCATTGATTGCTGAGTATGGAGCTCGTGTCCTTATGCACCGCGACTTGACATTCTTAGGCGAGGGCTATCTCGAATCCCTAGTTGAGGCCTGGGAAACTTTAGTGAAGATTAGGAAAATCGAGTCAGGCTCTGAGGAATTCGATGAGGATGCCCTGGTGAAGGAGTTTCTTAGAGGGAACGAGCCAGTGGATTTATCAGCAGCTTTGGCGCTTTATAGCAAAGGCTCTCCCCTTCCAAAAGAGAAAAATGACGAAGCTAGCCCATCTGGGGCTAAGACTACGGCTCCTCATACTGCTGCTCCTTCTATCGCTCAACCGGCCGGTCGGCCGACACTTGACCCATTTGAGCAGCATGCCGGCTACGATCCTGAAGATCCCGGGCTCGGCGTTCATGTGCTATCTCCTATTCTGGAGGGTGAAACTCCACGCGCAACTGATAGCCAGCCAGAACCCGGTAGGAAACTCTTCTTTTTTAGAAGTTAAAAGATCCGTTACTTTCCAGCAGTGGTTATTTGTTCTAATGTTCATTCTTTACGTTTTCATGCAGGCTGTTGTGACCCCGAGCCAACTCTGAGGAGCGATGACGCCAAGGAGGAGGCAGGGAAAACAAGCAATGTTGCTCATGCGGGAGTAACTCCCGGCCCTGATGCTCAAGTGATCGGGGCGCTAGATGATGATAAGCTTGACACCTCATCTCCCGCCGAAGGGAGTGATGAAATCAAAATCACTGGCGCCTCTGAACATACCTCAAAGATGAGCATGAAAGAGCGTCCTGCCGAAGAGGAGAAGAAAAAAGTCGAAGTCAAAGTTGAGCCTGAAATACTGGAACTCACCGACCCGCGGAATAGACCTTTGAAGATCATTCTCCCGGGCAAGTTCAAACCTCTGGATGTCCCCTCTCCTACTCCTGACTCTGCTTCTTTAGCAAGCAAGAAATCCAAGAAGAAGCGTAAGGGAGAGGAGTCATTGGAAAAAACAAAAGAAGACAAGAAGAAGAAACCGAAGAAATAGTCGCTATACTCGTTCAACGAGATTTTGCTTAAGTGTTGTAACTACTTTCATCTTTTTGTTTCCGTAGTTAGTGTAGATAGGCTTTTGACTCCAAGTTTTGGAGGGATAACTGTGTAACCTCATTTTGGACTATTAAATAAAGTTCAGTTCCTTAGTCATTTGAACGATTCTTTTACTTTTTTAGCTTTCTGAATAACTGCGGTCAAAACTCAAGCACTTATGCGTCGTATGTTTCCCAGTTTATTCTCGCGTTGTTCGAACATTCTTCGGAGTGGCATTCTTCTTGCTCTACATCCCTTGAGTACTTAGAATTCTTTCTAAGTTCACGTTCCAGGGACTTATAGTAAGTTGACCCGTATTCTGGGGACTCGGAAATCGAAGTCGTTTATACTCTACTCCGCGCTCCGGGGACTTAGAGTACTCCGGTCCGCACTCTGGGGACTCGGAGATTGAAATCGTTTATACTCTAGTCCACGCTCCGGGGACTTAGAGTACTCCGGTCCGCGCTCTGGGAACTCGGAGATTGAAATCGTTTATACTCTAGTCCGCGCTCCGGGGACTTAGAGTACTCCGGTCCGCGCTCTGGGGACTCGGAGATTGAAATCGTTTATACTCTAGTTCGCGCTCCGGGGACTTAGAGTACTCCGGTCCGCACTCTGGGGACTCGGAGACTGAAATCGTTTATACTCTAGTCCGCGCTCCGGGGACTTAGAGTACTCTGGTCTGCACTCTAGGGACTTAGAGTACTCTGGTCCGCACTCTAGGGACTTAGAGTACTCCAGTCCGCACTCTGGGGACTCGGAGATTGAAATCGTTTATACTCTAGTCCGCGCTCCGGGGACTTAGAGTACTCCGGTCCGCACTCTGAGGACTCGGAGACTGAAATCATTTATACTCTAGTCCGCGCTCCGGGGACTTAGAATACTCCGGTCCGCACTCTGGGGACTTAGAGTACTCCGGTCCGCACTCTGGGGACTCGGAGATTGAAATCGTTTATACTCTAGTCCGCGCTCCGGGGACTTAGAGTACTCCGGTCCGGGCTCTGGGAACTCGGAGATTGAAATCGTTTATACTCTAGTCCGTGCTCCGGGGACTTAGAGGACTCCGGTCCGTGCTCTGGGGACTCGGAGATTGAAATCGTTTATACTCTAGTCCACGCTCCGGAGACTTAGAGTACTCCGGTCCGCGCTCTGGGAACTCGGAGATTGAAATCATTTATACTCTAGTCCGCGCTCCGGGGACTTAGAGTACTCCGGTCCGCACTCTGGGGACTCGGAGACTGAAATCATTTATACTCTAGTCCGCGCTCCGGGGACTTAGAGTACTCCGGTCCGCACTCTGGGGACTCGGAGACTGAAATCGTTTATACTCTAGTCCGCGCTCCGGGGACTTAGAGTACTCCGGTCCGCACTCTGGGGACTCGGAGATTGAAATTGTTTATATGGGTTTACACATCATACAAAACAATGTAGCTCTAGTGGTTCATCACCCGATTATGAGATATAAAAGCGTTAATAATTTATGAAAAATGCGGCTTCAAGCCTTTATTAATGAAAAACAACTAAACCGCCTAATTACATGGATGAAAGGAAAATAAGCTATGACTGAATGGAAACATACAGGAAATAACCGTGCCTAAAACAAGAAAGAAACATGCTAAATGTAATAATGTCGCAAATGTTCACTGTTCCATGCTCGGGGGAGTGTCAAGCCATCAACGATCGCTAGCTTGAATGTTCCCTCTCCAAGCTTCCGTTCAATGACGTAAGGACCTTCCCAACTGGGATTCATACGCGATGGTACCGGGAAAACTCGTTTCAAAATGAGATCACCCACATTAAAAATCCTTGGGCGGACTCTGCCGTCGTAGTAATGCTTGACTCGGTACCTATGTGCTGCCGCCCTTAATTCGGCCTCTTCACGTTTTTCATTGATGCAGTCCAGTGATTCCAACAAGAGGTCCTGATTCGTCTTGGGATCATAATATGTTACTCGGTGCGATGGAACTTCAAGTTCCATGGGTATAACGGCTTCAGAGCCGTACGCCAAGGCAAATGGAGTGTGGCCGGTCGCGGACTTGTGGGTAGTTCTATAAGCCCATAACGCTGTTGGGAGTTCATCTACCCACTTGCCTCCGACCTTCTCCAAACGCTTTTTCAGTATGGACTTAATTATTTTGTTAACGGCCTCGACTTGTCCGTTAGCTTTTGGGTGTGCAACTGCGGCGAACTTCTTCTTGATGCCATACTTTAAACAAAACTCTTTGAACTCTCTGCTTTCAAACTGCATACCGTTGTCCGTAATGATGGTGCGAGGGAGGCCAAAGCGGCATATAATGTTTCGTACGATGAAGTTAATGACCTTCTTAGAGGTGATTGTGGCCAAAGGTTCTGCCTCAGCCCATTTTGTGAAATAGTCGACCGCACGTATTGCGCTCCACCTTTGGATATAGGCAAAGAGCTGATTATGTCGATTCCCCAGATTGCAAATGGCCAGGGACTAATCATTTGTGTGAGTTCCGTTGATGGAGTCCTCGGGATTTTCGCATACCTTTGACACTTGTCACATTTCTTTGCGTAGTCTGCAGCGTCCCGATTTACAGTGGGCCAGTAATATCCATAGCGAAGGATCTTTTTTGCTAGTGTTTGCCCCCAGTATGGTCGCCACATTCCCCTTCGTGAACCTCCTTCAAAACTCGCTTTGTCTTATCATGAGCGATGCATCGTAATAAGGGGACCGAGAACCCCTTTCGATACATTAATCCATCCTGTATTACGTATCGTGCGGCCTTTCGAAGGACCTGTCGTCTTTCGCTCCTTTTTCCTGGTAAAGTTCCGGTTGTCAGGTATAGTTTGAATAGGGTTATCCACGACTCCCTCTCGACTCCTGTTTCCAACACACAATCAACTTTCATTGCGTCTATGCTTGGAGCATGCAAGGCCTCAACGGGAAACAATCCCATTTGTTGCGCATCGCTAGTGCTAGAAAATTTAGCCAAGGAGTTGGCTTCTTTATTATGTTCACGCGGGACATGCGAGATATCATAATGCTCAAGGTTTGATAGGAGTTCTTGAACCAGAATGAGATACGGAGCCAGCCTCTGTCCCTTTGCTTGGTAATCTCCCCACACTTGGTAGACCACCAACTACGAGTCACAAAAGATTTCAACTGATTTGACTCCGAGTTCTCTAATGAGTTTTAAATCGGCAATTAGTGCTTTATATTCTGCTTCGTTATTTGTAGCCGGGAAATCGAGCTTCAGAGCGTAACAAACCGATCGATTTTCCGGAGTTACAAGAACTATCCCCGCGCCGGAGCAACGGTCGTTTGATGCTCCATCTGTGTACAATTTCCATCGAACGGGGGGAACGACATTGCAATTGTCTGGTTCGTCAGATAAAGTGAACTCAGCGATGAAATCTGCTAACGCTTGCCCTTGTATGGCCCTTCGTGGCAAGTAGGCGATATCGAACTGGCTCAACTCGATGTTCCATTTTAACAATCTTCCAGAAGTTTCCGGTCGTTGGAGTACCTGTCGTAGGGGTTGGTCGGTATAAACACTGATTGAGTGTGCTTGGAAGTATGGGCGCAACTTACGTGATGCAATCACCAAGCAATAGGCCAATTTCTCGATTTTAGGGTAATTTCTTTCTGCCCCCGTTAAACGCTTGCTAACGTAATACACCGGCTTTTGGATTCGGTCCTCCTCACGGACCAAAGTCGTACTTATAGCATGTGGGGATACGGCCAAGTATACGTACAGCATCTCATGGTCTACCGGTTTTGACAGCATTGGAGGACTCTCCAGATGCCTCACCAAATCCTGGAATGCTTCCTCATAATTGGATGTCCATTCGAAATTCCTCTTCCTTTTCTTTATTATATCAAAGAAAGGGATGCACTTGTCTGTGGCCCTGGATATGAATCGGCTCAGCGCAGCTACTTTTCCATTCAAGCTCTGTACCTGTTTTATTATTCTGGGCACTTGCACATCACGAATAGCTTGAATCTTTTTTGGGTTAGCTTCAATTCCCCTGGCATTGACGATGAATCCCAAAAACTTTCCCGACGCAACGCCGAAGGAACACTTCAGAGGGTTGATCTTCATCCTATAATATCTGAGTATGTCGAACATTTCAGCCAAGTCTCGAATGTGGTCATTTGACTGTCATGACTTCACGAGCATGTCATCCACATAGATTTCCATTGTTCTACCAAGCTGGTCTTTGAACATTTGATTCACCAAGCACTGATAAGTCGCTCCTGCGTTTTTCAGTCCGAAGGGCATTACCACATAGTAATACAACCTGACGTCTGTGATGAAACTGGTGTGTTCTTGATCCGGAATATGCATTGGGATTTGATTGTAGCCCGAGTATGCATCCATGAATGATAATAACTCATGTCCTGTGGTGGAGTCGACCAGTTGATCAATCCTAGGAAATGGGAAACTATCCTTAGGGCATGCCTTGTTCAAATCGGAATAGTCTACGCAGGTTCTCCATTTCCCATTCGCCTTTTTCACCAGCACGGGGTTCGACACCCACTCAGGGTAGAGGGCGTCGCGGACAAACCCATTGGCTTTGAGTTTATCCACTTCCTCTCTGAGAGCAGTGGACCTCTCTGGATCCATCCCTCTCCTTTTTTGTTTAACCGGGACGTATTTCGGGTCTATGTTCAACATATGACTCGTAATGGCAGGAGAAATCCCGCACATATCAGAATGCATCTAGGCGAAAATATCAAGATTTGCTCGGAGGAAATCGCTAAGGTCTTCAGTCATTGCGGGACCGAGTTGTGATCCGATCTTCAGTACTCGCGATGGGCCGTCTTGGCTGACTGAGATGTCAATTGTTAATTCAGCCGGCGCTGCCTTTTCTTCCCTGGGTTCCTCATCGTCGTCTCTCGGATCTATGTCTCTGAAGATCCGAGAGTTATGCCCGAGCCAGGGCTCGGGCACTACTTGTCAATCATCATTATTAAGGATGTGGACAGGAATGTCCGCAACCTTTCCTTTCTCCCTCCAATGGGCCTCTCTTAGCTCTGCCACATAACATGTCCGACCGGTTGCCTGGTCGCCATGAACAACTCCTACTCCTTTGTCAGTCGGGAATTTCAAAGTCAAGCACCACGGGGCTAATGTCGCCCTAAACTCAGCCAGGGCCGGTCGGCCCAAGAAAACATTATACGGAGAATCTACATCCAAGACTACGAAGGGTAGGATTCGCACCCTCCGACGTTCGCCTTGTCCCAGTTCAACTGGTAACTCGACATACCTCACTGCATCGGTCGCTGCGCCATTAAAGCCGTGTATACGGGCTTTGGACGGTTTCAAGTCCTTTGTTTCCATTTTCATCTGGTCATAAGCCTTCTTGAAGATGATGTTAACAGAACTTCCGCAATCAATCAGAATCCTTTTCACATAAGCCGGTCCGATTGTCGCAGATATGACCATCGGGTCGATGGTTGGGGCCTCCACTTGATCAGCATCTCTGTTTCTGAACACTATATCGTCTGTCATCATGCGCAGCTGCTTAGCAAGGGCCCCATCCTCTGTGTTCGAACAACATTCAAAATCTGCATGCTTCAGGGCACTAGCATACCGCTCCATCTCCTGCCAGTTCTTATCTGCGGGGTGTGGTCGCCGATGATCGTGTTTATAACTAGTCTGCCCACAGTCTGGGTAGGCTCATCGGGATGACGCGGAACTGGAGCACGACCTGGGTTGGATGTTCCCTATCCTCCTTCCTGAGGGTCCTTCACAAATTCCTGCAACTTCTTCTGCCTGATCAACTTCTCTATGGCATCGTGTAGGTGTTTGCACTCTTCCGTATTATGCCTGTAGGTCTCATGGAAGCGGCAGTATTTTCCAGTCCGTTTCTGTTCCTCGGTTGACTCTTTTGGACGTGGCTTTCTATACTGAAAGGTATTGCAGGTTGAGAGGTAAATATTCTCAAGTGACGCATTCAGCGGGGTATACTCGTTGTAGCTCGGGATTCTCGACTTCCACTTCCCCGCTTCTCTCTTCTTCCCTTGATTTCTTCCTCCGGACTCCTTAGGCTGCCCAGGCTTGTTCTGGACATTGACTTGGACCTTTCCTGTGTTGTCTCCGGACTGCTTCACAGCAATGTTGCTTCACGGATTCTTGGATGGTGCCTTATCTCGCCTTACCCACCTAGCTTCCTCTCTTCTTATAAACTGATGTGCCTTTGAGTAAAAACGTTCTAGTGTGGTCGGAGGTTTTCCTGCCAACCAGTCTCCAAATTCAGAATCTGAATCCACACCTCTCATTACAGCCATTAGAATTGCATGATCATTGGGATTACTGACTTCAGTTGCCGCAACATGGAATCTTTGTAAATATTCCTTCAATGACTCCCCAGGATTTTGGATTACAGTTGACAGAGACATTACGTCCTTTGGACGAGTAGTGTGTATCCTGAACTGCTCAACAAACTTCTTCGCCAACTCCTCGAAATTGGATACGGACCGCGGAGGAAGTCGGGTGAACCACATAGTAGCGATCCCAGATAGAGTAATTGGAAAGCATCTACACTTGGTGGCATCGTTTTCTCTAGCTGAATCCATCATCCACTCGTACCTCATGACATGCTGTCTGGGGTTAGTCTTTCCCTCATACGCAGGGATAGTAGGCATACCAAACTTCTTGGGGTACGCCGCCTGCAGCACAACATCTGTGAATGGAGTATGACTTCTTGATACTCCCCAATCATCATTTGATAAGCCCTGATTTTCCTTCATCAATTGCCTGACCATGGCTGTCAGATCTGGTGTCTGTATGGAAGGTGGAAGGTTAGAGTCCGTTCTATGCGACTGTCCATGCTGATGCCTCCTCTCCTGGCGATCTTCCCAACGTGCGTCTTGAGGTTCGACATCGTTAGCGTTTTGATGGTCTGGGCCTCCAGCCTCCATCCGCACTCCGGCTCTGAAGTTTCCAGCTCCTGCTTGGTCACGGTCTCCAGCTGTTTGAACAGCAGCGTCTGCTCGCGCAGCTTCAGTCTTACGGCGTCTGCGCCTGGGAGGTTCATCAGAGGAAGTTGAGCTGTCAGATGAGGAATAAGGAGCGGGATTGGCCCCAGCATTCTGTTGCTGCTGTTGAGTGAGTTGTGCCATCAGGTTGGCGTTAGCTTGCATCTGCTCTCCTAATTGTCTCCTGCTTTCCCTGAGTTCTCTCATCAAGTCGTTGAACTCTATTCTGGTGACAACTGGAGTCTGGTTCTGGGTGGCAATTCCTACACCTGGAATTGCTGGCTGATTGCTAGGTCCTGCTTGTTGCACGCTAGCAGTCTCGTGGGCATCCGCATTATGAGAAGCTGACCTGGTACGTGGTCTTGCCATTGAAGAGTTATTGGTATGAACTCTGAGTAGAATCAACGGATGTCCTATCAATGAGTCGGATCTTCTTTGGGGGATTTGTTCAATCCAGTAGCTTCAAAGCAAATCCTTGAGGTCTGAGAATTCAGTTCTCAGTGAGAGCACCAAAGTGTTAGCACCAAAATTGGTCACTAACCTCGTTGAGAAAGATTGTGTAGAGATATAAGTGATGAAGATAAATTAAACAAAGAAGAATATGCTAATTCAAATGCAGAAAGTAAGAACACCGGATTTATAGTGGTTCAGCATAATTGCCTACATCCACTTTGAGGTTAAACTTTATTGCTTTACTTGATGATTGATTACAAATACAATTCGTAGATCAAATGCTTGAATGAAGTTGTTAAGTAAAGAAGATGAGTCTGAAAAATGGCAGAGTCTCCCCAGTGTTCCCGAAAAAAGGTCCTTTTTCACTGTGCCTCTGCCCCTCTATTTATAGACAAAGATGGGTTGGACTTCCCAGGTGGGCTCGGCAGCCGAAAACTCTGGCCCAAATACAGTGGTCGCCGTATGCCGAACCAGATAGGCCGAACACAATGATGCCGAACCACCTTCTCTATGCCGAACGATATGCTTACTACGTGGGAAGAGTGGAACGAATGTCAGTCGAAGCCGAACGTGCCTCCGGCCGAACGAAGCGCTTGATCGAATGTTATCTCTGGCCGAACGTTGGTGTTGGCCGAACGATAGCTTTAACCAAACAATGCTTCTGACTGAACGTTGGTTCTGGCCGAACGATGGCATTGGCCGAACGTTTGCCTTTAGCCGGACGATGTCTCTGGCCGAACGATGGTTCTGGCCGAACGATAGCTTTTGACGAACAATACAGCCATGCCGAGCAGTCGTATACGCCAAACGTCTTCTGATGCCGAGTACTTCCTGGATGCCGAGTGCTCCTGGATGCCGAGTGCTCCTGGTTGCCGAGTGCTCTTGGACGCCGAGTGCTCCTGGACGCCGAGTGCTCCTGGACGCCGAGTGCTCCTGGACGCCGAGTGCTCCTGGATGCCGAGCACTACTAGATGCCGAGCACTCAGTTGCCTGGTCAAATCTCCAGGAAACACCTATACTCGAGACTAAAATGGCTTCAGATCCTGGCCATCCATCAACATCTAATCATAGGTTTTCTTAAACAAGATATTCACAGAACTCCAACAATCAATGAGAACTTTCCTCATAGTAGCTAGCCCAATCATGGTCATTCTCACCAAGCGGTCAAGTGTTAGCGCTTTGACCCTATCTGCATCATGGTTTCTAAATAAAATATCATCTGTCATAGTCTTCAATTGCTTCATCGAAGCTCTATCTTCGACGGAAAAGCTACTTCCAGCAAACATGTCACAAAGAGCTTCCATAGCTTTCCATCTCATTCTAGCTCTTCTTAGCCGGTTGATTCTCAATAACGATCATGTTAATTATAAGTCTTTTTCCAATATGCCAAGGTTCATCCTCACTAGGCCCAGTCTGGCCCTATTGAAGCATCTGCCTCAGGGATTGAACATCTCCTTGCCCACCATCCTATGGGCTTTCACATACTGCTGAAGTTTCTTTTTCCAAATTAAGTCCTCGGTTATTTCCCCCAAATGCCTACATTCATTAGCGTTATGGCCATGTATCTTATGGAAGCGGTAGTACTTCTAGATCATTTTCTCTCTTTTAGTTGACTCCCTATGAGTCGGTTCTTATAGTGCTAAGTACCATGTGTCGTAAGGTAGATATTCTCAACTATATCATTGAGCGGGGTCTAATCCTGATGCTTGACAACCTCGAACATTTCTTTAAATTTGATTCCATACCTCTATTACCCTAATTACCTCTCTTTTAATTATTGTTCTTATTTCTCACGTTGACAACACAATTCCTGGAACAATCGTTGGTAAGTTTCATAGCCACATTACCCTAAACCACCTTAGTTGATCGCCCTCCACCGGCCTTTCTAGAAGTAGTATTTCCCTCTTGCAAGTGCAAAAATTAATTTTTTGTTCTATAAATTACTTCTGTTATAAGTTGACATTGTAGGCACGCTAAACCATCTTGGATACTCCTCTCATAATATCTCATCGGTAAATGGGTTCCTACTAGGAGAATAACTTTGGTCATTATTACTTATATGCTGGTTTCCATTCACCAGCTTCCTCACATATCTGCTAAAACCCAAGTTCTACCCATTCGGCTGAACAAAGATCATCGTGGCCTTGCCTGTGTGTTTGGCTCCACAAATGATCTTGGTTAGTTCCATGACAACTTGGTTCTCCTATCTCTAGGAGAATCATTCACCCATCGATCGATTTTTAGGATCATTACTCTATGGGACAACAGCAGCTGTCTGAACTTCAACATTCTCGCCAACAACAACAGGGCCATCACCATTATCAACATCATCATGCAAATTAATGTAGTTTTCATCATTCAGGACACGACGTGTAAGATCGATACCAATCTCAGATGGTGGTTCAGCACCGACCTCTGTTTTGCCGACTTAAGTTCTACTAAATCCAACTTTCATATTTCCACTCAATTTTCTCTTCATTTTCTTTTTTCCTTCTCTATGATTTTCGTTTGATGAAGAGGAACTATCTTCTTTTGAATCAAAAGACAATAATTACTTCTTATTCCTTCTACTTCCTAGAGATAGTTGGGTCATCAAATCCAAGTTTTCTTTTATCTATTTCACCATAGCATTGTGACTTTCAAATTCCTTATCATTTATTTCTTTCATCATCCAATCTAGATCAACCCTGATTCTAAAGCATCTAGATTTTGACAGTTCCAAGCTAATTGGTTTCCTTTCAGTTTTAAGAGCCAGCGGCATTGGTGGGCTTAGAGGTAATGAACTTTTTTCTTGTATTCCTTAGGACTATAGCTTTGGTAGATCCTATGATCCATTCTTTGGGAAGTCTAAATAATCACGGACCTATAGAACATAACTTTCAGATTTACTTTATGGATTAAAGCAAACCAAAGATTGAAAATAGATCTAAATAGTGAAAAGTCGAAGTTTTATCAGTGAAAGCACCAAAATGTTCGCACCAAAATTATCACAAATACCTGAACAGATTAAAGAGGAGAATAAAATGAAGAAATTAAGTGGAAAATAAGTTAAAACAACACACAACGATTTATAGTGGTTCGGCTAAACTTTGCCCTTCGTCCACTTAAGCTTTGTTAATGATATCTTCTAACTTTTATGGGTAAGATTTAATGGGTCAGTGGTCTCAGATCGGTGATGATCCAAGATAGTACAAAAATAGAACATAATTTACAAGTGTAGAAAAAGGATCCTTAACTAGTCCTTTACATCACCTATTTAAAAGCAAAAATTAGTGAATTTGTCTCCACCGCTTTCTCTCCACGTTCTCCATGTCTTGAAGGTGGTTTCCTAAAGAGAACGGAGCCAGATATGCAAGTTGCTTCTTAAATCAATAATGACTTATGTGCCTTGGATCGATGGCGAATCATGAAGTTGGCTCGATGTGCTTTGCATTGACGACTTATTATTTGAATTTAGTACTATGGTTTGGTGGCAAACCATACTTCTTGGATCGCTTGTCTTTAGATTCTACCTAACTTGAAGCTGGCATGACCTCAGAGTTATTCCCTTGGATTAATGACAATCCATAAGTCTTTTAATTTCTTGCCTTGAACTTGCTTATATGATATGTGTAAGTGGAGGGGTTTCCAATGTTGGATAAGCCTCCTAGATCATGTTGCTAGCATTTTCTTTTGGAGTTCAGTTGGTTTGAATATAAGTGTGACTCTAGTTGCTTTTCATGGTTCGGTACCGTTACCACCAATTCTCACTTCAACTTTGTCGAAACAAAGATGAGTAGAAGAGAAGGGTGTACGAAAGATGATAACATCAACAAAGCATTTCGAAAGAGTCGAAGGGATGCCACAGCAAAGGGTCAGATGTGTTATAAGCTTTCGAAGGGGTCGAAAGGGTCAAAAGCATCCTAGCGCTTCAATTGCTCCTTTTGAAACAGATGCTTTCGCCTGCATAAAGACGTTTCAAATAAGTTGAGAAATACCTTTGGAAGGCAGCAAATAGCAGCCACTCACATGCGCACCAAACCTTTCAAAACAAAAGGTTTCGCCTTCATTCCAATTACCCGCACAGATGCTTTATTGGAACAACCCCTTCGAAAGCATAACTAGGCCTTTCGAACCGGTCGAAGCCTTTCACAACTAAGAGGGGTTCTGCATCAAGCCATAAGTATGTTTTCGGAAGTTACCTTCGACATTAGAACCTACAGTATTCAATACCTTCGAAACCCCGAAGATGTACCTTTTAACAGAGTCGAAAGCTCATACCCCTTCTTACTTGAAACAACAAAGCAGAACAAGGCGAAAAGGCGCACCTACCCCTTTCGATGAAGATGGAAGCATTCGAATCCATTCAAATGCAATGCAAAAGGATGCGCAAATGTTAAAGGTGACGAAAGGTATATGATGCAGCTCTGACCAGAGGCATAAGTCGTACGCGACTTAAGGAAGTGAACATAAGTCGTCCACGACTTATAGGGGTAGATCGTGTACGATCTAAGGCTACAGGAGGAACGCCACGAAATGCGTAAGGCTTAAGTCGGCTACGACTTAAAGGAAATGTTTTGAGTCGTCCATGACTTAGCTGGAAACCAGAGGGAGAAATTACGTTGAGTTCACGACCTAACGAAGCGGCCATAAGTCAGAAACGACTTAACGAAGCTGAAGGTATAAGTCGTCCATGACTTAACAAAAAGCAAGAAGAAGAGGCGGGTTACGACTTAGTTGAGTCGTTGAATGCTAAGTCGTAAGTCGGGAAGTTGCATTCGCTTTAGGTCGTTTGTTAATGAGTCGTAAGTCGCGGCACCTGTTAACTCGCGAGCGTTGTTAAGTCGTCATGTTTTAGGTCGTGTGTCGTTGATACTTTACTATGATGTGTTGTATGTCATTTAAGTCGCCGTATGTTGTAACTAGGTCGTTGCAGACCTAAGTTGAGTCATGTGTCGTGAGTCGTGAGTCGTGGGTTGTTAAGTCGGAAACGACTTAAGAGTTGTACAGATTTGTGTTGTAATTTGTAACTTCTATAAATAGGCCGGTGGTGCCATTTGTAATGGTTTAGTTGATTTGAATAAAAACTCTTGTTTTGTTAGCTTTGTGCTTTCACCAAATTGGTAGTTGAGTGTAATCTCCTATCTCCACCTTCGACATTCAAGTGCGCTCGAATCTTCGATCGTTGAAGCCAATTCGCGGAATCAAGTGCGCTTGATCAACGCTCGAAGAATTGTAGATCTTTCTTCACGGTATCGTGCGCGATCAACGTGTCGGAGATAGCTAGAATTCGATATCTTCGGATCAACGAATTTGGGCATTTCGGTATTTTTCACTCCATCGATCGCTACTTTCATCGATTTATACTTTTTGTTATTCCGCTGCTGCACCATTTGGTATCAGATCTTGTTTTAGCCAATCATAGCTAAATCGAGTCTTGGAGCCAATTCTTTTGAAGAATTTGAAGTCAAAGTGTTGGATCGTGCCATTTGATCAAGGCCGAGAGCAAGAGTAGAAGTTGTTCGCAATTTGTATTGAAGTTGGAGATCGGATCTATCTTGTTTGGGAACTTGGTGTTCATCGAGTTCATCGTAAGGTAGCACAAGAGTGAAGATTTTGATCCAATTCACTTTGGATCAAAAGTTGGCAAAGTGTTTGAGTTGGCCGTGGAAGTATTTGCGCGCCAAGAGGAATTTGATTTGTGCCGGTTAAGCCGTGAACGAGTTAGGGCCAGCCAAGTCGAGTTTGCCGATCTAAGTTTGCGCCGAGTCAAGTTAAGTCGTGAATAGCTTGTTCCGAGCTAGTGTTAAGTCGTTTGGATCATACGACTTAAGTATCTGGTCGAGAGTTGTTGAGTTCTTTTGAAATTCGTGCTGAAGTTTTGAAGTGGGAATTCGTTGAAGTGTTTGTGAAGTTTTGACAATGCCACCAAGGAGAGCTAATCGACATCAAAACGTTGAAGCGTTGTATCAAAGAGAAGAAGCAGAACAAATGGAGCAACGTATCAATGAAAAATTTGATGAAGGCATTGGGAAGTTAGAGAAGCTGATGAATGATTTGAATCAGAATCAAAGGAGGAGATCGCCAGTCTCGAACCATGGAGGAAACCGAGTTTCGCCATCGGTTACGGAAGCGAGAAGGGTATCACCACAATCTTATAGAGGCAGAAGAGAATCGTCAGTTTCAATGAGAAGAGAACATCATGAGTATAGAGATGAAGAGAGAAGAACTCCATGTGAGTTTGATTATGAACCATGCCGTGATGATGAAAGACAAGGTAGGAGAGATATGCGAGATCATAGAGCTATGGGTGGTCAAGATCGTTATCGAAGTACGTCTGTTTTTGATGAAGAAGGAGAAAGAAGCAGTGCACATTATCGAGATCGAGACCAAACACGAAATGCATATCGGGTTGTCGAAGATGATAGACGTTGGGAGTCAGGGATGAAGACTGAAATTCCAGAATTCAAAGGTGGTATGCAAGCTGAGGAGTTTTTGGACTGGTTGTCTAATGTGGAGGAGATTTTTGACTTCAAAGATGTTCCAGAACATCGTAGAGTGAAGTTGGTTGCAACAAGGTTGAGGGGTAGAGCTTTGGCATGGTGGCAGCAAACCAAACTTACGCATGAACGGATGGGAAAGTCAAAGGTTGAATCATGGGAAAAGATGAGGAAAATGATGAAAGCCACATTCTTACCTTATAATTATCAATCGCTTATGTATCAGAGGCTGCAAAACTTGCGATAGAGGATGAAATCTGTGAATGACTATGCTGACGAATTTTATCAACTGATTGCAAGGAACGATATTATGGAGACAGAGGAACAATTAACAGCTAGATTTGTTGGAGGGTTGCGAATGCAGATTCAAGATATGGTTAACATGTTTGATCCTAGATCTGTAGCGAAAGCACACCAGAAAGCGTTGGCTTGGGAGAAATAGGGAAGACGAGGAGGTGGTGTGTTTACAAGTTCCAACAATCCAGTGAAGGGTGTTAGTGGAAGTTCTAATGTTTCAAAAGTTGTTGCAAAACCAGTTGTGAATGAGGTTGGGAAGACGAAGGTCAATAATGGTTTCAAGTGTTATAATTGCCCAGAAATGGGCCACAAGAGTAATGAATGTCCAAAGCCGAAGAAGAGAGCTATGATAGCGGAGGTTGAGGATGAGGACGAAGAAGCTGAATGTTCCAATTCACCTGATGAGGAGGAAGAAGAAGTGTTGGGAGACAAAGGTTGTAATCTAATGATGAGGAGGTCTTGTTTGACACCCAAGCAAGAGGAGGATTGTAGTTGGTTGAGGAGCAATATTTTTCAGTCGACATGTACTATTCTGGGGAAAGTTTGCAAATTTGTTATCGATGCTGGAAGCTGTGATAATATAATTTCTTCAGAGGCTGTGAGGAAGTTGGTATTGAAGACTGAGAAACATCCGAAACCGTACAAGTTGGCTTGGTTGAGGAAATGCGGGGAGGTGAAGGTTGGACGAAGAGCTCGTGTTAATTTTTCAATTGGGAAGAAATATAAAGACGAAATTTGGTGTGATGTGGTAGATATGGATGTCTGTCATTTGTTGCTGGGGAGACCGTGGCAGTATGACAGGGCGGTGCAACATGATGGGCGTACCAACAGTTACAGTTTCATGTTTGAAGGCACGAAGATTACTCTAATTCCAAAGAAGCGACAACCGGAAGAAAACAAACTGGAGGAGATTGAAGAACTGAAAACTTTATTATCCTTGAAGGAGTTTGTTAAGGAGGTTGAAGAGGAGCCTGAAGTATTTTTATTGATCGGACGGGAGAGTCATGAAGTGGTGGAAATACCAGAAGAAGTAAAACCAGTACTGGAAGAGTTTGACGATGTATTTCCAGAGAAGTTGCCAACGGAGTTACCGCCGTTGAGGGACATTCAACATCAAATTGATCTTGTTCCAGGAGCTGTGTTACCTCATAGACCACACTACAGAATGAGTCCAAAAGAGCATGAGGAGTTGCGAAGGTAGGTGGAAGAATTGCTTGAACAGGGGCGTGTGCAGGAGAGTTTAAGTCCTTGTGCTGTACCAGCTTTATTGGTACCCAAAAAGGATGGAACGTGGATGATGTGCACAGATAGTAGAGCATTGAATAAGATCACAGTCAGATACAGATTTCCGATGCCGAGGCTTGATGATTTATTGGATCAAATCAGTGGGTCCATAATCTTTTCTAAGATTGACTTGAAGAGTGGTTATCATCAAATTCGAATTAGACCAGGGGACGAATGGAAGACAGCATTCAAGACAAGGGAAGGATTGTACGAATGGCTGGTTATGCCGTTTGGTCTATCGAATGCACCAAGTACATTCATGAGGGTGATGAATCAAGTTTTCAGGCCGTACATTGGGAAATTTATGGTAGTATACTTTGATGATATTCTAATTTACAGTGCTAGTACCGAGGAGCATGTTCAACATTTGAGGAAAGTGTTGACTATTCTTCGAGAAGAACAATTCTATGCAGCAACTAAGAAATGTGTGTTTATGGCACGGAGTGTCTTATTTCTGGGATATGTTGTGTCGGAAGAAGGAATACAGGTAGACCAAAGTAAAGTTGAAGCTATCAGAGATTGGCCGCAACCCAAGACGATAACAGAAGTTCGTAGTTTTCACGGGTTGGCTTCATTTTATCGAAGGTTTATTCCACACTTTAGTAGTGTGATGGCGCATGTGACTGATTGTATGAAGGGTAAACAGTTTGCATGGACGAAGGAAGCAGGAGTTGCTTTTGAGCGAATCAAAGAACTCTTGACTTCAGCACCAATTCTAGTGTTACCAGATTTTCAGTTAGTGTTTGAACTACATACTGATGCATCCAAGGTTGGGATTGGAGGAGTGTTGAGTCAGAGGGGACGTCCTATTGCATATTTTAGTGAGAAGTTATCTGGAGCGAAGATGAGATATAGTACATATGATGTGGAATTTTATGCTGTTGTGCAAGCTATTAAACACTGGAGACACTATCTATTTCAGAAAGAGTTTGTTCTTTACACTGATCATGAGGCGTTGAAACCTTTACAGGGGCAAAACAAGATTTCCGCGAGACATGCATCATGGATTGCATATCTGCAACAGTTTACATTTGTTGTGAAACACAAATCGGGAGTGACGAATCGTGTTGCGGATGCGTTAAGCAGGAGAAACCATTTGTTGACTACAATGAAAGTTGAGGTGACAGGGTTTGATGTATTGCCAGAATTATTTATCGATGATCCTTACTTTGCGAAGTTTGTTGATGAAGTCAAGGAGGGGAAGACGGATGAGTTTATGATGGTAGATGGTTTTCTGTTCAAAGGAAATCGATTGTGCATACTAGAGGGTAGTTTGAGAATGAAAATTGTGAAGGAATTACATGAAGAAGGCCACGTGGGCAGAGATCGTACCTTATAGTTGATTTCGCAATCATATTTTTGGCCATCGATGAGGAAAGAAGTGGAAAGGTTTGTTGAGAGGTGTCATGTCTGTCAAGTTTCGAAAGGAACCGCTACAAATGCAGGGTTATATATGCCATTGCCTGTACCTACTAAGCCATGGGTTGATGTGAGTATGGACTTTGTGTTGGGGATGCCGAGAACGCAGCGTGGTAATGATTCCATTTATGTGGTGGTTGACCGATTTTAAAAAATGGCACATTTTATTGCTTGTAAGAAGACGGCGGATGCTGTTCATGTTGCTCAGTTATTTTTCAAAGAAATCTATCGACTTCATGGATTGCTAGAATCTATTGTGTCGGATAAGGATACTCATTTTCTGAGTCATTTTTGGCTAAGCTTGTGGAAGATGGTCGGAACAAAGCTGAACTTTAGTAGCGCTTACCATCCACAATCTGATGGGCAAACAGAGGTGGTTAACAGATCGTTGGGAAATTTGTTGCGATGTCTGGTGAAAGATAATCTGAAAAGCTGGGATGTGAAGCAGAGTTCGCTCATAATCATGCAGTAAATCGTAGTACAGGATTCAGTCCATTTCAGATTGTATATTCTAGTATGCCAAAGGGACCGTTGGATTAAACGATAGTACCATAACCGAAGGGAACGGTAAAACGAGCTGTAGATTTTGTTGATGGATTGACCGAATGTCATAAAGTCGTTCAAGAATGATTGGAGAAGGCAAATGAGAAGTATAAACGATCTGCAGATCTGAAGCGAAGAAGTGTGGAGTTTAAAGAAGGAGATATGGTATATGCTGTGTTAACGAAGGATCGTTTTCCAGTGGGCGCTTATAAAAAGTTGAAAGCCAGAAAAATTGGTCTTGTAGAAGTCGTGAAACGGATTAATGAAAATGCTTATAAATTGAAGCTGTCGGAGGATGTGTACACTTCTGACGTGTTCAATGTCAAACATCTCGTACTCTATTATGGAAATGAACAATCGGATGTGGAAGAATTTACAAATTCGAGGACGAATTTTTCTCAACCTGGGGAGGATGATGCAGCTCTGACCAGAGGCATAAGTCGTACGCGACTTAAGGAAGTGAACATAAGTCGTCCACGACTTATAGGGGTAGATCGTGTACGATCTAAGGCTACAGGAGGAACGCCACGAAATGCGTAAGGCTTAAGTCGGCTACGACTTAAAGGAAATGTTTTGAGTCGTCCATGACTTAGCTGGAAACCAGAGGGAGAAATTACGTTGAGTTCACGATCTAACGAAGCGGCCATAAGTCGGAAACGACTTAACGAAGCTAAAGGTATAAGTCGTCCACGACTTAACAAAAAGCAAGAAGAAGAGGCGGGTTACGACTTAGTTGAGTCGTTGAATGCTAAGTCGTAAGTCGGGAAGTTGCATTCGCTTTAGGTCGTTTGTTAATGAGTCGTAAGTCGCGGCACCTGTTAACTCGCAAGCGTTGTTAAGTCGTCATGTTTTAGGTCATGTGTCGTTGATACTTTACTATGATGTGTTGTATGTCATTTAAGTCGCCGTATGTTGTAACTAGGTCGTTGCAGACCTAAGTTGAGTCATGAGTCGTGAGTCGTGAGTCGTGGGTTGTTAAGTCGGAAACGACTTAAGAGTTGTACAGATTTGTGTTGTAATTTGTAACTTCTATAAATAGGCCGGTGGTGCCATTTGTAATGGTTTAGTTGATTTGAATAAAAACTCTTGTTTTGTTAGCTTTGTGCTTTCACCAAATTGGTAGTTGAGTGTAATCTCCTATCTCCACCTTCGACATTCAAGTGCGCTCGAATCTTCGATCGTTGAAGCCAATTCGCGGAATCAAGTGCGCTTGATCAACGCTCGAAGAATTGTAGATCTTTCTTCACGGTATCGTGCGCGATCAACGTGTCGGAGATAGCTAGAATTCGGTATCTTCGGATCAACGAATTTGGGCATTTCGGTATTTTTCACTCCATCGATCGCTACTTTCATCGATTTATACTTTTTGTTATTCCGCTGCTGCACCAGTATACAAGGCCACCTTTCGACCAGGTCGCTCTGAGTCAAAAAGTGCCAACCCGTACTTGTAAATAAAACTCTAGGGGTCTTGTTTTGGGATATGATTTATTTCACTCCAATCTTGTATTTTCTTAAAGTTGTAAACCCAAAATTTTAAAATCAGATTGGGAATTTGATCAGTTTGTACTATTTGAGTTTAATGAAAGCGAGATTGTGGAATTTTTAGATATTTGGCTGATTTGATATCTCTGTTAGATTTAGTTATAATTTTTTGTGTTAACGTAATTGATGGGTCACCATTAGAGTGAGTCGGCTTAGCTTAACCAATATCCTTAGAGCCTTAGCATCTACACTCAAGTTATCGAAAGGTTAGCTTCCAAAGAAGTCGGAACCAATCTATCCAACCCACATCCTTAACTCATTAAAGCCAACCTTAGGGCCTCCTTAACTGATTCGATATGGGGGCTTTGACAGAGTACTAAAGTAGATTAACTCATTTGAATGGCAATATAAGAAGGATTTTAGGTGTTTCATCTTAGTCGAAAGATTATATAAGAAGAAGTTCCAACTACTAGAACATATTTGAAAGGAAAACTTGAGAAAATAAAATGGATTATAGATAATTTGACCTGATTGAGAGATATCAATTGCTTCAACCTTTTTGAAAGAGGGTCTCGAAAGAGCCATCTACATTTTGAATTTAACTTTGGGGTGTTGACAAGTTTTCTTGTTAACATTTTGGCGTTGGAAGGAGGGCCTGAACCTTCGATTTTGTTGAACTTTCAACTCCACTTTCCTCTAACCCAATTCTATCCCAAGCTTCTTTAGACTTTACTTCATCATGATTAGCAAAGTCAAAAGATCCAAGCAAGGATCCTCGGAGCCACATCCAATTGGGTTCTCCCATGGAACAGTTAATGATTCAAATCTCCATGAAGAATAATTGTTAGGAATGGAGGCCTTAAGGATCATAAGAAAAAAGAAAGTTGAATCCTATGATCTAAATAAATGGAGTTTAAACCCTTTTCATATTGGCCCCACCCCTATCTTTGCCTTAGGATAAAAGAAAAATGAAAGTGATAACTTGTTTGATCAAATGAGTAAAACAATTCAATTCTACACCAAAGGCACAATCTTTGAAGAAGGAATGATGGCTGATTATAATGCCTTTGCATACAAATGGCATCAAGCAATGAGTGAGACACCGAATACACAGGAACTTCAAAGGGTTTTAAAATAAAAACTAGTCGTTGAGAGTGAAACTCAGAATCAAGTAACAAAAGATATAGAAACCATCCTCAAGAAACAAGCTTCAAGTGGAGACTCCCTAAAGAATGCAATTTAACGACACCTATAGAGAATGTTTACTTGTTAACCAAGGATGAACTCAATTATTGGCCATCCCAGAAGAGAAAGCCTAAATATAAAAGGAAACTGGGAGGATCTTATTGCTACTACCATATGATGAATGGTCATGAAACAAACCAATGCAGAGCACTCGAATGAATGATAATCAACTTTTTCAGACAAGGCAAAATTAATGGTTTGTAAAAAGATCCTAAATGAAGTCAATAAAGAGCTACTTTACTATGAAAAGTCTACATAGTTGGGAGTGAATTCTCCTTGCACCTGGACATTACCTTAAATGGTCAAAGCCTTTGTCCACGCCGAGTTGGCCAGAGCGCCTCTTAGAGGGAGGTTAGAGTAAGCTTTTATCCACACCATGCTATGACCAGGGTAAAGCATCGACAAGCCCTTGACCGTGTCATGCTATGGCCAGGTCAAGGCGCCTCCTAGAGGAAGGACGGAGTAAGCCCTTGGTCCTACCATGCTATGGCCTAGCCAAGGCACCGAACAAGCCCTTGATCGCGCCACGCTATGGCTAGGTCAAGGCACCTCCTGGTGGGAGGATGGAGCAAGCCCTTGATCCCGCCACACTATGGCCAGGCCAAGACACCGAACAAGCCCTTGATCATGCCATGCTATGGCCAGGTCAAGGCGCCTCCTGTAGGGAGGTTGGATAAGTCCTTGGGTCCTACTTGTGGATAAGCTAACCAAGCGCACCAGACAATAATGGGCTAAGTGTCCAAGCCCGAGAAGCAGCATTTTAAACAATGGACTAAGACGTCCATGCTCGAGAAGTGGCATATCAAACAACAGACTAAGACATTCGAGCCCAAGAAACGGCACGGCAAACAACAACAATATACAAGGCTTAAAGAGTGACACATGTTAGAAGAATCAAAACCCTAGGAGCGGTACAGAAAAGAGTGCTTAAATAAGAATCTACAGCCTCCAACTAGTCATCAAAGATGAATTTCTGGACTTTACTTATTAATACCCGAATCTGGGTTTCGAGTCTTTCATTATTAAGTTCGAGACTTCACTTATTAATACTCGAATCAGGGTTTCGGGTCTTTTAATCTATAGTCTTTATCATACCCGAATCTGGGTTTCGGGGCTATTACTATTAATTACTGAACTTCACTCATTAATGCCCGAATTTGGGATAAAGATCTCTATTAAGAAGAATATTATTATGGACTTCTGGTTATCATCCACAATTCTCGACTCTGGGTTTCAGATTTTCTAACTTTTAAAGTTCATTTATGCCCAAATCTGGATCGCTGGACTTTTACTACAAACTTTCAAACAATAATTTCTGGACTTCTATTACACGATTATTATTGACTATCTCTATAAGATGAATAGTTAAATCCAGAATTGAATTTCTCGTTCCCTATCATTGGATTTCTGGTATTCTATCAATATAATTGAAGTTGATTTTCTGGTTTCTCTCATCATTATCAAATATGGGTTTCAAAACATTCAACCGTATTCAATTCTAGAATTACTTTTCACCTATTATCATTTGATTACATAATGATTTGTTAACCTCTACTAATAATGTAAATAAACTTCTATATGGATTTCAAGTTAATAATAAAGAATATTGTTTACTTCATACTTTTTAGGGAAATAAGATCAGAAAGGAGGATTGAATGGATCAGCAAGTACAAATACCATAGACCATGTTATCAGAAAGTCCATTCAGAAACAGCAATATAAGAAAAAACTACAGACCATGTGATATTTACAAAATTTTCATATTTACACAATCTACGAAATTATTTACAAGTATATGGTACAAATATATATATTTCACAAATCTTGAACAGCCTTATCTAGATTCTTGGTAATTAAAGGATCAATGATGTGACGAATTGCAAACGAAGAACTTCCTTCTCTTTTTTCCTTATCTTGTCGGCGTCATCAATAAATTCAATGTGGGTCTTTAAAGCACGATTAAAGGCTTTGTTTGCACCTTTGAGAGTTTTATTTTCCCTTTCTAAATCAGCAATACGCTTCTGAAAAAGATACTTTTCACGTTTTTAAACACCCCACGCCCCTTAGTATCCCCAAAAAGGGCACACCAAAGGATGTGGTGCGTTATAGGTATAGCTAGAGCATCACAGAGACTAAGATTCACAAGACAAATAAGTAAAAGCAGCGGAAACATTTAAATAATAACTTATCATTCATAATTAAACTTCATTTCAAAATAAGTCATAAAAACATAACATGTCTCAAAAATCTCTTATGTCTCATGAAGGTACATCTCAGTCCAATAAAATCAGAGTACAACAATAATAATAATCATAATCCCTCTCACAAGTGCCATAAGCCAAATGAAAAAGTTGAAAAGCAGAAGAATAAATCTGAAATTAGAAAACTTCGAAAATGAATCTCCAAGCAACCTAAATCAACTATCCTCAACTCTGCTGGCCTATGGGGGAAAGGAAAGATAGAGGAGTGGGTCAGACAATAAGTCTGGTGAGTGAAAGTAATTACTAGCATTTCTAAGCAAGGTAAAGATAATAAACTAAGCAATAGTTATAGCATGAAAGGAAAATACAGAAAAGATAAAATTCGCATAAAATATTGTTTCTGATTCTGTTTGACTGTTTGCTTTGATTTTTTGCACTTGTTTTAAACTGCCGTGATTAGGCTGAAACCCTAATCCTATCTCAACTGCTAATCTTGATTAGGCTGAAATCCTAATCCTACCTATTGATCGGCCTTTCCTATCTCTGGTATGCCACTGTGAGCCAATCCTGTTGGTCCCATAGCAAATGACACCTCTTAGCGCTTAGGACGCAGTAGTGAATTATTTATCCTAATCGATGCCGCATGCTCGATCATCGCCAGTGTCGCCCCCTAATTGACCCTTTATTTACCCTAATCAGCATAAGCATGCCCAGCCTCACCCACGTGTGAGACCATCAGTCCTAGACCTAAAAGGGAATGCTGCCGATACTGGTCCTAACAAACAAATCTTCTAAATTTTCGCCCCTTTCCCAAATCCCCAAATTTGAGCCTCTATCTATTAGCCATTTATTTACCCTAATCAGCATAAGCGTATCTGGCCTCACCTACATGTGAGACCATCAGTCCTAGACCTGAAAGGGAATACTGCCGGTACGGGTCACTACTGCTATATTTGCTTATTAACTTAATCCGAGATCTAAGCTTTAAAATAAGCCCCTTCTGTTATTTCTTTCTTTCTAATCATAACCTACGTGTTATAATTGTTCTTGCAACTGTTACTCTTCTATTTTCTCTTTTCAGTTATAACCACTTGTTATAATTATGCTTGCAAATATCTCAAATTTTCCTATTTCAGTCCATCTCTATTTAATTTCAGTTTATCTCATTTTTCATCTAATTTTTGTAAATTTAGTGCTTTTCTATTTTAATCCATATTTGTGATTCTTCTCTTTTTAATATTTTATTCGCGTCAAAAAGGATTAAATTTCTATAAAAAGAAACTAACATTTACAGGCTAAATTCCAACTTAAAACATATGTAAATAACTATAAATAACTGAATAAAATAGCTAAATAAAAATAGACTTAAAAGAACTTCTGAAATTTACTTTAAAACTGACTGTAAATAAACTTACATAAAAACTGTCTCAAAATTGGAGAAAAACTACAACTATTGAGAACCCTATTATTTTAAATTGGTTACAAATCTAAAATAACAACAAAACACTCACATGTGGTCCTTAGCTCTAATCCTTGGCCTTCCTGGATCCACTTCTAGGGCATAAAATATTTTTATTAAAAAGATTTTCTCCCTAGAAAAATTTTCTATTTAGGGTTCAGCGTCAGGCAATGAACCCAACTGGGAGAAATTCTGAATGAGAAAAATAGCTAGGCCTAGGGTTCTATTTATAGTATGGCTTAGGGATCTCAGGCCGTTGGATTTGAAGATTTAATCTGGTGCAACCACGTCATAGGCTCACTAGAAACCATCGGATGCAGCTACGAACGCATAGGATTTCACAAAAATCGAATTTACACTCTTTGGCTCGTACTTGTACGAAAAATCGTCCTGGGAAGGCGCGAGTCGACCTAAGCTATTTGCGGGTTGACCTATAGGTCGACCCGATCCTAGCAAGGGTCGACCCCTACGGGTCTTATTATTATTATTATTATTATTATTTTCGTTTAATTGTAATATAATTCTGATTTCTTGTTTCTCTTGTAATTTTTCTATACTAGCTCGGATTTCGACAAGTTATATATGGAAATTGATCAGAAAATTGCCACGGACCCAATGGTACAACTCCCGTAGCTAAATTCTGACAATTCCAAAAATGCTCATTTTCACTGTTTAATAATTATTTTAGTTATTTAATTATCTAAAAATGCGAGGTGTTACATTCTCCCTGCTTAAAGGATTTCGCCCCCGAATCTCCAAGGACAGAAGAATGGAATAAATATTTTCATCCAAATTCCACAACCACGTATTCAACCATCATCCATTACATCCATTGTCCTTAAGCTTTTTAATGTAATTTATGACATGTGCAATATTGTAGTGTCAATGTCCCTAACTAATGCAAAAGATTAGGTGGTCTACTAATTCAGTCGACCTCCTTTCTATGCGCTCATGTCTGTACCATGTATCCAAATGAATGCAAATTACCTAATGACAACTAATAGTTCTATATGTGTGCTACAATCATCATCCAAATGCAATAATCATATGATAATCAACCATCCATAGCAACCATGAAATAAAAATGCAAGTGTTCACACATCCATATGCATATGCTTTAGTGACCTAGTTAGGACGATCTCTAAGAGATAATAGTGCCTAGTGTATGTATATGCGTCCATTAGCATTTACTAGCAAACACTTGCAATCACTTACGTCCAACATACATAACATGTTCTAGTAACATGTTTACATTCAGTCCTACCATCCATAGGTTAAGTCCTAAGATCTATCCTCCCAAAGGATACTAAAGGAAAGAACCTATTCAAAACTAAAGATGGAAATAGGAAATTCAAGAAGCACCATCGAAGATATGCAGATAAGAGGTATGTATTTTCTCCCCAGCCTCCCACATAGCATCCTCAATACTATCTCCCAGCTGCACCTTAACCAAAGGGACTTCCTTATTCCTAAGCTTTTTGATATCATGTCCAACGATCTTGGTAGGAATGCAACAAAACGATGTGTCTCTCTCCACTTCAACTTCCTCAAGTAGGCTAGGTTCCACTACCTCTCTCGAATCATGTAAGCACTTTCTCAAGTGCGAAACATGAAAAACATCATGAACTCTCGCAAGCCTCTCCGGTAGCTTTATCCGATACGCCATCTTCACGACCCTTTCCACAATGGGGAATGGTCCTACGAATCTGGAAGCAAGTTTCCTACTTGATCCAAACCTCACTACCATTCTCAGTAGAGACACCTTAATGAAAACCAAATCTCCTACCTCGAACTCAATATCCCTTCTCTGCTTATCTGCATAGGATTTCTATCTATCTCGGGACGTCTTCATTCTTCTTCTAATCAAATCAATCTTTTCCGAAGTCTCTCTAACCATGTCGGGACCAAACAATAATCTTTCTATAGACTCCAACCAACACAAAGGCGACTTGCAAGGTCTTCCATAAAGGGCTTCAAAAGGAGGCATCCCAATGCTAGCATGAAAACTATTGTTATATGTGAATTCCACTAAAGGAAGGTGCTCCTCCCAAGTCCCTCCAAAACCAAAAATGCACATCCTCAACAAATCCTCAAGAACTCTATTAACACTCTCCGTTTGGCCATCCGTTTGAGGGTGATAGGCCATACTCAATATAAGTTGTATCCCTTAAGCCTCTTGCAAGCTGCTCCAAAACTCACTAGTAAAGATAGGGTCTCTGTCGCTCACTATGCTAGAGGGAACTCCATGAAGTCGGACTATCTCACGAATGTATATGGATGCTAAATAAGGTGCTGTCTTCTTACTCTTGACCGAAATGAAGTGGGCGCTCTTAGTCAAACGATCTACAATCACCCAAATACTGGTATTCCCCTTCCTAGATCTAAACCATCTATGAAGTCCATCGAAACACTATCCCACTTCCATTTGGGTACATCTAATGGTTAAAGCAATCTGCCAGGCCTTTGCTGCTCCACCTTAACCGTTTGACACACAAGACACTTAGCCACCAACTCTGCTACATCCTTCTTTATGCCGCTCCAACTAAACACTCTCTTCATGTCCCTATACATCTTATCACCACCCGGATGAATAGTCATCCGGGAATGGTGTGCTTCTGCTAGAACTTCACTCATCAAATCACCAGTGCGGGGGACACAAAGTCTTTCATCTCTCCTTAACCACCCTTTACTATCGATGGAATAGTGTTGGAGATGTCTAGAGACCTCTCCTATGCTAATCCTATCTAGAATATCCATAAGCTATGAATCCTCTCGCTGCCTTGATCTAATCTGATCTATGAGGTTAGGCTTAACCTCAAGTGCTGCCAATAATCTAGGAGTAATGTCCGTAGAGGACTTAAAATCAAAGGTGGAAATAAACTCTAAGCTTTTCCACTCCATGAACATTGGGCTAAGGGTTGTTCTCTTTCTACTTAACGCATCCACAACCACGTTCCCCTTACCAGGGGTGTAAGCTATCTCAAAGTCATATGATGCCAGAAACTCCATCCAACGCTATTGCCTCAAGTTTAAATCCTTTTGTGAGAATAGATACTTCAATGATTTATGGTCAGTTAAAAGCTCGAACCTCTCTCCTAGTAAGTAATGTCTCTAAGACTTGAGCGCGGAAACAATAGCAGCTAGCTACAAATCAGGGGTGGGGTAGTTCTTCTCATGAGTTCTCAACTGTCTACTCCCATAGCATACTACCCTTCCCTCCTGCATCAATATTGCCTCAAGGCCAGTCCCACATGCATCAGCGTATACTATAAAAGGCTTAGCTCCGTCGGGTAAAACTAACATTGGTGCACTAGTAAGGGCCTTCTTTAGCATCGTGAAGGAATCCTCACAATCCACGTCCCACACGAATGTCACATTCTTCTTAGTGAGGCGAGTAAGCGGTGCTGAAATCTTAGCAAAATCTCTAATAAACTTCCTATAATAATCAGCCAAATCTAGGAAGCTTCTAACTTGGGTAGCGTTCTTGGAGGCCTTCCAATCTCGTACCGCTACTACCTTAGCGAGATCCACCGCTAAACCCTCTCTTGAGACTACATGCCCTAAGAAACGCACCTCCTCACGCAAAAAGTGACACTTTGAGAATTTTGCTTTCAACTGATGAACACGAAGTGTACGAAGAACCTTCTCAAGGTGAATAGCATGCTCTTCCATACTCTTGGAAGACACCAGAATGTCGTCCACAAACACTACAACGAACTTATTTAGGACATCTCAAAAAGATGACTTATCGATGCTATCGTCAAGGACCCTAAGCTGATGAAATCCAGTGGCTAAGTCAAGATCAGAAAATACTGAAGAGCCAACCAACTGATCGAAAAGATTGTCTATCCTAAGAAGTGGGTAACGGTCCTTCTTCATGAGCTTATTCAACTCCTTATAGTCTACGCAAAGTCGAAGGGAACCATCCGCCTTTGTAGCGAAGACGACTAGCGCCCCCACTCAGATATGCTCCATCTGATGAAGACTTTCTCTAATAGCTCACCAATTTGCTTACTTAACTCCTTCCTCTCTCTAGGGGCCATATGTCTCACGGGCAATGCCACTGGCTTAGCGTTGTCATTCAGATAGATCCTAATGTTGATCTCTCTCTTAGGGGGTAGCCGACTAACCTCCTCAAAAACATTTGGGATCTCTAACAACTGGAACTAAATCTAACTCTCCTAGTGTTGAACCAAGGGAATAAAGGAACCTCAACATGACTGACCCCCGTGGGTCGTAAGAAACCTCGAGGGTCCGTCCGCTACATGTCTGTAGCCTGACGACTCTCCTCTCGTTGTCCAACATCGCACCATAAGTGGATAACCGGTCCATCTCCAAAATCATTCCATATCCCGAAAATCCCAGTACATAGGCATCACAATCAAATTCTATGCCTAGTATAAAAATTTTCAAACCCCTACAAATCATGAATAAATGTGTCGATCCTTCTATGGGTTTTGAAACAACTATATGGTCTACAACTAGAGAAATATCTAATTGCAAACAATCAACCAAGGAACTAGAAATGAAAGAATGCGATGCTACGGAGTCAAAAAGAGTCCGAATAGGAAAATCCGAAATAGAGATTAAACCTTCTACAAAGACTTTCCTATCTCGATCCGGTCCACTACTAGAAGGTGCTGCATCCAAAGCCTGTACTTGCACCGTAGGTGCGCCTGCTTTCTGCCCTGTCCTTTGAGGACAAACTCTACTGAGGTGTCCAGGCTGCCCATAGCTGTAACATCTCCCTTTCATCGTGTCCTTCTTACAGTCCTTTGAGTAATGCCCAACCAATCCACAATTATGACATTTCTCGCCCTTCTGAATCAGTCCCTTTTGAGGTCCTCCTCCTTTCTTCTTGTCATTATCCTTCTTATTCTTCCACCACTGCTTTTTAGAGTTTTCTGATTTTGGAACCCTCTTAACCTCTTCTTCCTTAGCAACATCTGATATGAGGGCCATTCCCATAAGTGACTTATATGTCGCTCCCATAGGTACATGTATCAATGCCAACCCTTGGAGGGGCTGGTTAAAACCTTTAGAAAACTTGGTGGCTTTCTTATGCGGTGTATTAACAAGCTCCATCCCGAACCTTGATAACTCATTAAACTGATTTATATACTCTTTCACCGAAAGACTCCCCTGCTTCAAACTAATGAACTTCTCCAACTGCATGCTTTCCTCGACTAGCGACAAGAACTTTCTCTCAAAACTTTCCCAAAATCCAACCCAACCAATGTCTCTACCCTCCATCCCTACAATCTCCCACCAGTAAGAAGCTTCTTCCTTCAGCAGCCAAGATGCAAGCTGAACTCTCTGTCGTCCTCCAATCATAACAGCCCAAATATCCGCTCCGTATTCCTCAACCAAGTTCGTGCCTCTACGAAATCCTACATGCCAAAAAACGTCTTGCCTCCTAGATTAGCAAAGTCCTTGCATAGCTTAGAAAAATTGGCTGTTGCTGGTGGATTAACGGGACCTCCACCCGCCGGTGCTGCATTAGGCGCTTGCCCTTGCACCTCTGGTGCCGTAGCTTGGAGGTATCTACGGAACCAGCCAGGGACTTGGACACCCTTTGGAAGATTTGGGGCGTCCGCCATTCTATGCAAAGAAAAGAAAATTTAGGCTCGAAAGAATCTAAAGAGGGTTGAACTGGACTTTGAGGAGATTTTTATAAAAACTATCTTATACTTGAAAACTATTTCTATAATAAGAGTTTCTTTCTGAAAAATACTTTTAGTTTGAAGATATGTTACATTTGAAAAATACTTTACTTTTAAAACAATTTTTGAGGAATTCTATAACCTAGCTCTAATACCAATGAAATATCCCCACACACCTTAGTATCACCAAAAGGGAACACCAAAGGATGTGGTGCGTTATAGGTATAGCTAAAGCATCACAAAGACTAAGATTTACAAGACAAATAAGTAAAAGCAACGAAAACATTTAAATAATAACTTATCATTTAGAATTAAACTTCATTTCAAAATAAGTCATAAAAACATAACATGTCTCAAAAATATCTTATGTCTCTTGAAAATACATCTCAGTCTCACAAAATCAGAGTACGACAATAATAATAATCATAATCCCTCTCACAATTGTCATAAGCCAAATGAAAAAGTTGAAAAGCAGAAGAATAAATCTGAAATGAGAAAACTTCGGAATGAATCTCCAAACAACCTAAATCAACTATCCTCAACTCTGCTGGCCTACGAGGGGAAAAGGAAAGATAGAGGAGTGGGTCAGACAATAAGTCTCGTGAGTGAAAGTAATTACTAGCATTTCTAAGCAAGGTAAAGATAATAGACTAAGCAATAGTTCTAGCATGAAAGGAAAATACAGAAAAGATAAAATTCACATACAATACTGTTTTTGATTCTGTTTGACTGTTTGCTTTGATTGTTGCTTTGATTGTTTGCTTTAATTGTTTGCACTTGTCTTAAACTGCTGTGATTAGGCTGAAACCCTAATCCTATCTCAACTGCTAATCTTGATTAGGATGAAATCATAATCCTACCCATTGATCGACCTTTTCTATCTCTGTTGTGTCACTATGAGTCAATCCTGTTGGTCCCACAGCAAAAGACACATCTTAGCGCTTAGGACGCAATAGCGAATTATTTACCCTAATCGATGTCGCACGCTCGGTCATCACCGGTACACACTAACTATCGCCCCTCTATTTGACCCTTTATTTACCCTAATCAGCATAAGCATGCCCAGCTCACCCACGTGTGAGACCATCAGTCCTTGACCTGAAAGGAAATGTTGTCGGTACCGGTCCTAACAAACAACTCTTCTAACATTGCGCCCGTTGCCCAAATCCCCAAATTTGAGCCTCTATCTATTGGCCACTTATTTACCCTAATCAGCATAAGCGTGCCCAGCCTCACCTACGTGTAAGACCAGCAGTCCTAGACCTGAAAGGGAATGCTACCGGTATAGGCCACTACTGCTATATTTGTTTATTAATTTAATCCAAGATCTAAGTTTTAAAATAAGCCCCTTCTGCTATTTCTTTATTTCTAATCATAACCTACGTGTTATAATTGTTCTTGCAACTGTTACTCTTCTATTTTCTCTTTTCAGTCATAACCACTTGTTATAGTTATGTTGCAAATATCTCAAATTTTCCTATTTCAGTCCATCTCTATTTTATTTCAGTTTTTCTCATTTTTCATCTGATTTCTGTAAGTTTAGTCTTTTTCTATTTTAATCGATATTTGTGAATTCTTCTCTTTTTAATATTATATTCGCGTAAAAAAGGATTAAATTTCTATAAGAAGAAACTAACATTTACAGGCTAAATTCCAACTAAAAACAGATGTAAATAACTAAATAAAATAGCTAAATAAAAATAGACTGAAAAGAATTTTTGAAATTTACTTAAAAAGTGGTTGTAAATAAACTTACATAAAAACTGTCTCAAAATTATAGAAAAACTACAACTATTGAGAACCCTATTATTTTAAATAGGAAATTATTGTCAAGGACAAAATTTCTCAGCAATTTAGCCTTAAGGAAAGACCTTCAGTATTTTAGCCTGAAGGACAACTTTGTTTAGGTATCAGTTTTTACAGTTTTTAGGTATCAGTTTGTATTTATCGGTAGTAGTTTTTAGGTATCAGTTTTTAGTTTGGTAGCAGTTTTGGAAGAATGTTTGTCCTTACGAATAATTTTGAAAGAATGTTTGTCCTTATGAATAATTTTTAGAAGAATGTTTGTCCTTGTGGTTAAAATATTGAGGTCGTGTCCTTGAGGCTAAAAATATACAAATTTTTGTCCTTTAAATTAGTTTCCCCTTATTTTAAATTGCTTACAAATCTAAAATAGCTACAAAACACTCATCTGTGGTCCTTAGCTCTAATCCTTGGCCATCCTGGACCCACTTCTAAGGCATAAAATATTTTTATTAAAAAGATTTCCTCCCCAGAAATTTTTTCTATTTAGGGTTCAGCCTCAGGCAATGAATCCAATTGGGAGAAAATCTGAATGAGAAAAATAGCTCGGCCTAGGGTTCTATTTATAGTGTGGCTTAGGGATCTCAGGCCATTGGATTTGAAGATTTAACCTGGTGCAACCACATCATAGGCTCACTAGGAACCATCGGATGCAGCTACGAACGCACAGGATTTCATACAAATCGAATTTACACTCTTCGGCTCGTACCTAGATGAAAAATCGTCCAAGGAAGGCGCGGGTCGACCTATGTTATTTGCGAGTCGACCCCTACGGGTCTTTTTTTCCGTTTATTTATAATATAATTCTGATTTCTTGTTTCTCTCGTAACTTCTTCATACTTACTCAGATTTTGACAAGTTATATATGGAAATTGATCAGCAAATTGCCACAGACCCAATGGTGCAACTCTCGTAGCTAAATTATGAAAATTCCAAAATGCTCATTTTCACCGTTTAATAATTATTTGGATTATTTAATTATCTAAAAATGCGGGGTGTTACACGTTCAAGTTTCTGAATCTTAACTGCATACTCATTTATGCGTTGCGAGTGTCTCACTTTATGTTGTTAATCAAGATATTTCATCATCTCAAATTTGACTTTCCTGCACCATTCTCCTACTACCTTCTCGTCTAAGCTAGGAGGAGGATTAGTCATAGCAAGAATGTTTTGGATGGCAAGGGAAGTAGACCTTGTTGATTTTGCAACAGGTGGAATAATAGGAGAAGCTGGTGAATCGACATTTGAAATGTTATTCCCCATAATGAATTCTAGCGAATCACACTGAGGTTACTATCTTTTAACTTAATCTTCAAATCACCTCTTTGCTGGAGAAGTTCGGACATCTTATGGTCAAAATCAATCAAAGGATTTGATTTAATTTGGCGCTTCAATATGGAAATCGTTTCGTTCTTACTCTGAACGTCCGCTTCTAGATTGGCGATCTTATCATTGAGATTTCTAATAATTATCTTTTGAAGCAAATATCTTATGTGCCATTCTGGAGCTTTGGCATTATTTTGAAAATGAGTAAACAAAGGATCGCTAAGAAGCTTCCTCTTTTCAATATCTGCTAACAACCTATCCCTAATACTGATAAAGCGAGATGTTGAATCTAGCGAGAGTGGTATTGTAGATAACTGTAACTCCTATTTAAACAAATAAGAGGAAAATAAAGTCAAGACTCAAATAATTAATCTCTTTTATTATAATAATAAAGGATTACAACTTATGTAGAAATGAAACAAAAAGTACAACTCCATTGGACACTTGTTTCACGTTTAAAGTTGAGAAACGACCTTTTTGACTTTATTCAAGGAATTAACCGAGAGGGTAACCATCGAATCAAAAGGGGCATTAAATCCTTCCAGGGTAATAACTGGAGGATAATTGCTATAGTCTCACTCCCCGACAGGAGGACTATCACGACAACATATCAATTTGGTATGATATGTCCAGATTTCCTTGAGAAGTTTTTCTTTTTCTTCACCAAGAAAATTGAAACGAAGATGAGGATGTTCCATGTAAAGTCTTTGCAAATCTCTAAGAAAGCAATATTTGGCTAATTTTGGAGATTTCAAAAGTGAAGCATTTTCTAGATAATCTCTTCTTAGTTTAACATACTTGCTTAAATAATCTCTAGAAACAAGGCCGCCTAGGGGACATTCATTCTGTGATAACGTAATAAATACAGCTAAGTATAAAAGGAAACTAGAGCAAAAAATTCATAAACCAATATTATTACAGAATTATGAATATTCATCCAGTTCATACAAAATTCACTTTTTGAATAACTCTAAAACAAATTTGTCCTTATAGTATTTAAGTTTTTTAGGAGGCAACACTTGGGAAATCAATTTGACTCGTGGTAAGTTCCAGCAGGCTCCCGGATGTGGATCAGATCCAAATACATCTAAGTATCTCTTGTGTAAATGCCTAAGTAGACCCCCACTAAAATCACCTAAGTATGAAAAATTTACTATTAGGTGTCTACAATAGGCTTCGTATAAGAAGTCTACAAGGATGTTCCTCTCTTTAACCAACATCCAAAAGAGCGTAATTAACTCCCGATTCTCTTTCAAAAGGCTATCATATCGAAGGCGTGCCCTCCTCAGTCGTGGGGCAGCTTCTTGATCTTTGAAAGATGCTAACACTGCCGCACTTCTGTTAAGCCTATAATACTTATCGGAGAGGATATTGTGTTCATTTAACTGCTTATCTAACTCTCTATACAAGCTATTTTTATTTCTGCTTGTTTTTTTTCAAAATTAGTTTTATAAGGGTGAATGGATTCCCTCCTTATCTAAAATAAACGATGTAAACTATTATTATTTTAGAAGTGAAAGCCATTTAGATAAGGAATCCCATATTTGAGAAATGGAAATTTGGTTTGAGAGATCTTCTTTTTCTCTATTTATTCTTTAACATTGATGTTCGCGATCTCTTCTTGAACATCAGAAGGCTTTGGAGGTTTAGGTGGCTTTCTTCATGGATAATTAATCAGGATTGACCTTTATTGAAGCCCCGGTGTTGTCATCGTCATTTTTTCACGAACATCAATGTGACCACCCTCCTCGCCACCTGAACCCTGGCCTTCCTCTTCATTATCATCATTATTATCATCATCATCTTCATTATCATTGTCATCATCGTCATTGTCATCTTCTTCCTCGATGGCTTCATCTTTATCACCTTCATCCTCAAAATCAGAATCTACTTCGAGGGAAGGGACTTCGAAGGGTGAGATTTTAGAGGCATCAATCTCCTCTCTTTCAAGAACTTCTACCCCCTGCTTCATTTCTTTGACTTTGGCTATAAATCCGTTAACAAGAGCAGGGTCGAGTGAAGGAAAGCTCAAATCTGGGCATTTTTCTATGTTGTCGGCATAAACAAGCATCAGGGCATCCTCATGTGAGTTAAAAATAATGTCATCAAGAGAAGTATTTAGGAATTGAGACATCCGTTGCTTAGCATCAGAGATAACATTGACATCCAACTTTAAATAATTTTTCTTTATCTCCAACTTTTTCATGAGAGAGGACTGTTTTGCAGCCATTTGAGCTTTTCATCTTCGGACTCTTTCAGAGCCATTTTCAAGGCTAGATTTTCATCAGCCAGAAGTTGATGTGCTTTTCTTTCCTCAGAAATAATAGACTCTAATTGAGCAAAAGAGGCTCTCAATCTCTCTAGTTCCATCGTAGCTTCATTTTTACCAACAGACAAGGAGCTGACTTGGCTATTCAAGTTTGAAATTTCATCTTGAAGCTTGGATGTTTCAGTGGAATATGTTAATGCATTTTCTTGTAGAGAGAGCTAGCTTTTGGAAATCTAAAAGGAAAAGTATGATGCAAGTCAGCATTCAGAGAGAAATAATGATAAGAAGGATAAATAATGTGAAACATACTAGAAGTTATTGTTCTATAAGAGATCGACAGTGACCCGTTGGGTCAGGAATAGAAGAAGGCGGATGAATAGAAGCAAAGGATGAAGAGTTCAAGATAGATTGAACTATCTTTTCAAAATCACTTGTAGGCATGGGTGACGTGGGTCTAAAGGGAGTTGAAGTTCCCAAATCCTTTTACATCTGCTCAATGACGTGAGGAAAGCAGAAAATAATGAGAGATAAAGGATCATCCTTTGAGGGAGTCATCTTGGGTCGATCAATAGAAGCTTCAATAATTGGACCCTCCGAAGTTTTATTCATATCAACAGCCTCACCCTCTTCTAATGGCGGAGAATCTAGAACTTCAACAATCTTGTCCTTCTTTTAGCAGCCATCTTTGACCTAGCAATAGCCTGATTCAAGGATGATGCACGTGATGTAGAAGTTGGAAGAGCCGGATCACTTGTGAATGGTTCAACCAGAGGAATAGTTGTTGAAGATTTAAAAAATTAAAAGTCAGTGAAGTGATTTAAAAAGTAACACAACAACATACTGCAAGTACTACACTTAAGCCTATCGGAGTGATCGAGGCAAATTAGAGACGTTAGGGAGAAGTACTTCGGATCACCTAAAGATAGGAAGCGTTTGCTCCAAGAAGTGTGTTGAACTAGGGGAAGTTGACCAAGTACCCTTTGACTTGTTGGTAGGAGGGAATGCTTTTGAAGGTTTGAGGGATTCAACGAAGTCAGTCTATTTCCTATGCTACTCGAAGCAACAATCAATAGCTTGACAGTTCTCTTATCCTTGTCATTTAGATCGCTAGCGGAAGGACCTGACAAAGAAGCGTAGATTAACAAATGAAAGTAAGTGAATAAAAATAAAGATTGTGATCAACTTACGAGGAGAAGAGAAGGCTCCACTGACATTGGGAAAGCATTTGACAAAGAAGAATTGTGTTTCTCAATCTATGAATTTGTTTACCCCCTCGAAAATTAACTTTTGGGGGAGTGGCTCTAAAAATTTGATTGTTCAAGTTGCTTAGTTTAACTAATCGAACTAGATAGTTCAAAACTTCAGCATTTAGTGACAGAATCCCTGACTCCAGTGCCATAAGTTCTAAGGATAGAAAATATGTATACACATTTGGAGATAGCTGGATGGGAGCAATGCCCAGGTGGGCCAGAAATTTGGCTAAGAAATTCGGGAAAGGCAGGAAGCCACCGTGCCAAATATGGATAGAAGTGTAGGCGAAATATCATTCGAGAGGATTTTGAATGGTGTCGCTACCGTTCGAGGGAATGGCTTCTACCCCAGTGATGCTGAAGTAATTTAGAATAGCGTCCACCTCATCCTGGGAGGATATTAAATAATGTTTAGAAATTTGTTCAATCTTCTTTGAAGAAGATTCCATCGTTGGTACTGCATCTTTTTTTGGTTTTTGAGAATTTTTTTCTCGTCCATGATCCTGCCAGGTGAAGTCGTTTCAGTAAAAAGTTATAATTTTTTATATATAATCACAATTTTCAAGGATATTGAAAACCTATCACAACAATTTCAATATCAACCAAAATATGAAATTTCATATCCTTGAAAGGATGTTAGAGTTAGTTTAGGAAAATGAAATTCGTTGAGCTTTCAACAGTGTTGAAAGGACAAATGGAAGTGGAACTCCAACAAACACCCTTCGACAATGTCAAAAGCCCAAGGAAAACTTTATTGTTGAAAGGAGTAGTTAAAGCCTACACAACTAATTTGGATATATTCGATATATAAGACAAATAAACCTTTTGACACCGTCGAAACCCATGAACTTTGTTTTACTAAGAGAATATGGATGCTGTCGAAACCCTATATGCCAATTGAATCGAAAGGTTTGAGATTAAGTAATATTAATATAAATGAAAAGGCTTTGGGACGTTTTGATAATATTTGTATAAAATGATAGTCGAATCCCAATTAGTTACAAAGGATGTCGAGAAAGTCGAAAGGGGTATATGGTTTCGAAAGCATACCAACAACCAAACTTTATTCGATACAGTAGGTTTCGATCAAGTCGAAAGGTTTGATTTGATTTTCAACTTAAACAAAGTATGTTTTCCTCGATCCAATTTATAAAAAATATGAATCTTTAACTCCACACATCTCCTAAAATAAATTAGAAGTAGGCATGTACTAGAGGTTTCAAAACCTATAAAATAAAAATTATGCTTTCGAAGTTATGTACTAGGTAATCTTTTAGTAAAGCACGTCAGGCTACTTCTTCGAAAGGTATCAGAATATACTAAAGTATAGTTATGCTTTCGAAGAAGTCCACTTCATGTTAACAACATTAATCATTCGATGAGATCAATTAAGAGATATGTGTTGGACTTCCTTTCGACCCCATCAAAAGAGATTTAAGAAGCAAAATAAAGTTAGCCGCCTTAACCCCTTTCGAAGGGATAGAAAGGTAAAATTACAACGCCAAATTGCGATTCATATGACTTAAACTTCTCTATGAAGTAAATGGAACTCTTTCTTCCCCAAATTCAATTTTAACCCAATATTTTAAAAAAATAAAAAAAATTGATTTGAGCATGGATTTACAACCAATAATCATAAAAATCCCCAAAATGTAAATTCAAACCTTAGGAAAAAAAGGAAAAGAAGAAAAAACACAAATCAGATGAATTTTAAATATAAATTGACATGGGAAATAGAACAAAATAAGCCATAAAAATGAATCATTAGACACTTTCAAGTGAATGAAAAACCCAAATTATCTTTATGAAATTAAAGCAGTAATTCAAATTCAAACCTCGTGAATTTTGAAATCAAAATTTAGTGTAGAAAATTAGCTCGAAAAGCAAGATAACGATAACTTACATTGAATCTGCGCTTCTGTTTGCTGGAAATAGGGGTCTATTAAGAAATTAAGAATTTTAATTCTTGTTGGAAGTTTCTTTCAATCATAGATAAATGAAAGATGGAAAGGAAGAAGCGTGATTTATAAGAAAAGTCAGCATGAAGGATAAACCGTATGATCAAATTTAAACAAACGGCCAGGATTTGTACAAGAATATGAAAAGGCAGGAAATCTCAGTGCTAAAATAAAGAGAGTATCGAAGTAGATGACTTGAAAAGTCAAAGGCATCCCTTCGCAAGGGGGGCAAGTATTACCACCAATTCACACTTCAACCTTGTCGAAACAAAGATAAGTAGAAGAGAAGGGTGTACGAAAGATGATAGCATCAACAAAGCCTTTCGAAAGAGTCAAAGGGATGATACAGCAAAGGGTCGGATGTGTTACAAGCTTTCGATGGGGTCGAAAGCACCTTGTGCTTCAATTGCTTCCTTTCAAAACAGATGCTTTCGCCTGCATGAAGAAGTTTCGAATAAGTTGAGAAATACCTTTCGAAGGCAGAAAATAACAGCCACTCACATGCGCACCAAACCTTTCAAAACCGAAGGTTTCGCCTTCATTCAAATTACTCAGAAAGATGCTTTGTTGGAAAAACCCCTTCGAAAGCATAACTAAGCCTTTTGAACCGGTCGAAGCCTTTCACAACTAGAGGGGTTCTGCATCAAGCCACAAGTTTGTTTTTGGAGGTTACCTTCCACATTGGAACCTACAGTATTTCAATACCTTCGAAACCCCAAAGATGTAGTTAACAGAGTCGAAAGCTCATACTCCTTCTTACTTGCAACAATAAAGCAATACAAGGTGAAAAGGCGCACCTACCCCTTTCGATAAAGACGAACGCATTCTAATTCATTCAAATGCAATGCAGAAGGATGCACAAATGTTAAAGGTGACGAAAGGTCTACAAGGCCACCTTTTGACCAGGTCGAAAGCACTGAATCGAAAGGTACCAACCCGCACCTATAAATAAGACCCTAGGGGGTCTGGTTTTGAGATCCGAATTCTTTCACTCCAATTTGTATTTTCTTAAAGTTGTAAACCCTAATTTTTAAAATTAGAATGAGAATTTTACAGTTTGTACTATTTGAGTCTAATGAAAGAAAAATTATGGAATTTTCAAATATTTAGCAAACTTGGTATCTCTGTTAGATTCAGTTATAATTTTCTTGTGTCAACGTGATTGAAGGTTCACCATTAGAGTGAGTTGAAACCCTTAACTTAACCAATATCCTTAAAGCCTTAGCACCTACACTCAAGTTGCCGAAAGTTTAGCTTTCGAATAAGTCGGAACCAATCTATCCAACCTACATCCTTAACTCATTAAAGCCAACCTTAGGGTCTCCTCAACTGATTTGATATGGGGGTTTCGATAGAGTACTGAAGCAGATTAACTCGTTCGAATGGAAATATAAGAAGGATTTTAGGTGTTTCGTCTTAGTCGAAAGGTTAGATAAGAAGAAGTTCCAATACTATAACCTATTCGAAAGGAAAACTGGAGAAAATAAAATGGATTATAGATAATTTAACCT
Organism: Allium fistulosum; assembly: GCA_030737815.1. Lineage (NCBI taxonomy): Eukaryota > Viridiplantae > Streptophyta > Magnoliopsida > Asparagales > Amaryllidaceae > Allium > Allium fistulosum. The sequence continues at coordinate 673,355,227 of CM060905.1, forward strand.
GATTGAGAGATATCAACTGCTTTAACCTTTTTGAAAGAGGGTCTCGAAAGTAGTCATCTACATTTTGAATTCAACTTTGAGGTGTTGACAAGTTTTCTTGTTAACAGGTACCAATTTGAAAGACTCGGATCGATACCGATCCAGGACTTAGCCTTGGACCTTGGAACCTCGGCTTTGGCCATATAGACTATTCTGATGGGTAGGCGATCTTCACGAATACTTGGCAAATTATTTCTATATCTTTTGAACTTCACTTAGAAATTGAAATATGGGATTATCGTTTTAGATTTCTAAACTACAATCTGACCATTCGATTATTCTAACTTGTCCAGTTAAGGCTTGTCTACAAAGCTGGATAACAATACATATACATATACATGTATATATAACATTAATTCACATAAATTATATAATATTTTACAGTATTTCTTATATAGATATAATTTATGTATAAAATCTGCATATATGAATTATATACTGAATTTACATACATATACATTATAAATTGTATATAATATTAACTTATTTAACTTTTTGTTATATGATTACATGCATAAAGGTATAAGAGAGGTATACCATAGATTCGTATAATAATCCAGAGCTATGAATCAAGCTAAAACCATTGGATTGTAATCCTTCCATTTAAAATCTTTAGAACGATGAGGTGGCATTAGTTATGATCCAGCTTTAGGAAAACCCATCCAAAAAATTTCCTTATGACCAAAATCTATGAACATACTTCACGTCTTGAATTGAATTTATTTTCCCTATAATGTATTTGTGCAAAAGAATAAATTCAGTTCATGACTATGAGCGCACTTTCTTAAATCTGTTTATTAGCATATTTTAATTCATAATATTTTTAAAGCACTAGGATGTCAAGGTTTGATGAAACCTCAACTAACTTGTCATTTGAAACCCAATAACAATCCTAGTATATTAATTTTTAGGCTGTAAAGTAATAAGTATAGATCTTCGGTAATACAACTGCATGCATATAATCATGCGTGCATATAATCATTTGTCAACTAATTTTGTCTGCATCAGAAAAAGAAAAAAAAGAACCAGATAAATTTTGTACGAAACCATAGTATTTGACTACTTTGAATCATTTTTTCCACTAAATGTATCTTAAATTAGATACTACAAGACATAAAAGAACTCAATCGAATACACAGGCTTTTATATCTACTAGTTATCTTATGCAATACTTATGTGTTGTAGTAGCTAAATAAAGCGTAACTATTTTCAATCAACTTATTTCGCTAACGGAGATTAGAGAGATAATTTAGAGAATAAGTAAACTTTATAATAGAAATTTCAAATATGTTCATTAGGAAAGAATAACACAACCGACTCCAAGCTGCAAACTGAGCATCAAATCTACAGAAATTCAGCAAAAAGGAACAATATGAGGAATTGGAACATGAGGAATCCATTTGAAGCCATCTTTTGAAAATTTGGTTAATTCTTCCTATGGAGCTTACCATTGCATAAATATCAAGATATGTTGCACATAAAATATACAACCTAGAACTTGAAATATAAAACAAGTTGAAATTCCGATAGAAAACCAATTATTAAATCCTTATATATACCGGTGTAGTGAAACTAAGATCGATTGATGTGTACTTAGATTAGTTTCTATCCTTGAAAAAGCTATATTATCATTGGATTTTAAATTTAAAGGTAAGATTCATATAATGCTTGAGAAAGAAAGTTAAGGGTGAATTTTTTACCAAGCAACATATAACGATAAACCCAAAAATCAACCTTCCAAGACATGACTGTAGACAAATTTGAGTTTGCCGTCTTCCAATTCTTTAAAATAATTTTCTCAAAATCAACTAAGAAGCTCAATAGCACGATACTTGTAAAATAGGAAAATAAATTAAATAGACATAAGTATCAAAAATTAGATAAGAAATCAAGCTTAAGTCAGATATATCAAAAGATAAATTCAAAAAAATGATCACCTGTAAAACATGTGAAGTGTGAACATAACGTTGGCTAAACTAATATTATAAAAAATACTTTTAACATAAAAATTTGTCAAGGTAATTGAGGTTAAAAGGTAAATGTATCAAAGTAATTCAGCTTAAAAGGACTCTGGTTGGGGTAGGATGGATGAGCATGCAACTAGACATAATATGCAGAAATATTAGAGTGCAGTAAGATCTGTTGATTTAATATTCTTTTTGATTGTTCGTCAGTTATTACAAAGAAGCTTGAATCCGTTGGTTTTTCAAGTGGTGACATTAGGATAGACTCATAGGTAACAAATAGGCCAAGGTGAGCAAGATTACATAGCACTTTTGCGATTTCGGTGGTTCCTCATATAGATGAGCATGAGATTTGAGAACAACATATAGATTCCATGCCTACTTGTCACCTTACAAATCTACATCCAATTTCCACTACTTTTCCTCTCTCAAATGCACAAGAGTATGCATCTCCTGTACATGCACAGACTAATGAACTTCAGTCTCATGCTTCAATTTACAATCATTAAGATACTACTCATTCCCCTTCCACAACCGCAACCATCCATTGTGCAGTCCAGGCAGATCTTACTACAACAGAAATTATGTTACATGGTTTGCCACCTACTGCTTATCGACTTACCTAATCAGCTTTTACTCAGACTCAAACTACACTAGTTCATGTTGTCCTTCAACTTTCTACCACTTCTCCTGATGCACAAATGCATGAGCAATATGCTCCAGTTCATGAAACTATTCAAGATAATACCATGTTGCATGCACATGCTCAATCATATGCTATAATTCCCTATTGTACATAGAATATTGATGCTTATCAAGTTGTCTCTCAATTGTCGCAAGCTCATGCCTATCAAATTTTCATAACTCCTGCTCCAAATGCTCATGATTAGTCGGCTGCAATTCATCCTTACTCAACTGTAGTTGTTCTAGCCTAAGTTGATGTGCAGCCTGAAGCACAATTAATAACTCATCATGGCCAACCTAATTTGCTTATGGTTATTCTCAATGATTCAGTTTTCAATCTCCACTGCAACAAGCTTTTATTCAATATGCTAAAATTAATGCCAAGTCGGACTTATTGTCTTGGTAAATTTGAATTTTTTTTCCATATGCTTATTTGGTTTAGCCTAATCAAACTAACTGTTTGGATTTTCCAATAAAACATGTCGCTCTAACTAGTCATTCACAAGATGAGCGCCAGTAAATTCACATCAGCAAACTATTGATAACAACCATGTCATCAGTTCATTACTGTATATTCCATACCGATAGATTCTAGTTATGTGGAAATAATTAAGGTTGTTCACATCATCCTTCATAAAATACTTAATACATGGTAAACCATTAGCAGTTACCAGCCAAACTTTGATCCTTGTGCTCTCATTTAGATATGTTGGATCAAGAAACCTTGTAACCATTCATACCTGCTATAAGAAAACATAAAATTTGCATCGTAGTTTTTTGGAGTGAATGTTTCACTTATTAATTAGCATGTGTAAAATGATTAAATTTCATGTAAAATTACTTATGGTTGGTTTAATGTGCCGAAATGAATAATTAACATAAATCACTAGCTACATAATGTACACTTTTTTGAGTATGATAAGCAAAACATGACAACTTGTGTATGATTTGTGCACTTCTAGTAAGACATCATAAGGAGGTCAGCAACCAACAAGCAATAATGTTGTTAGGACATCTGCTTCTTAGGAGATTGTCACAAGGATGGAATTTACGAAGATGATGCAGGAGTTGAATCAGATAATGGCTGATAGTCGGAAAGCACTATTGGAAAAGATAGATGCTAACATAGCTTTGCTAACCCTACAGTCATAGAGAACTAGGAGAAGCAGGAAATTTCAAAGAAATAACATGCTAATATGCATGTGTTTTGAGAGTATAGTTTTAGAAACATAATTAACTATTTTTATTAAGTTGGTAAAGATTAAAAAATTATGCATGTTACTTGCTAAATTGTTGCTATATTACATGTGTTTTTTTTTAAATGATTATTTGTTTCGATTTAATTTATGAACGCAATGAAAATTACTCACAAATTTGCAAGTACTTAGCATGTGCCACATTCTTCAGTTAGTTTAAACCAATTACACATAATTGCCTCGCAAAGTACTCTAAAATCACATGCTAAATCTAGAGTATTACCAAGATAAACCTAGCATGTATTTACATGCAAAATCTAAAGTATTCACGTGTTAGATCTACAGAAACGACTAGTTCCATAAATCAAACTAATAGTTCAATGTGTGCTTATTTGTTGTCCCTAAAATAATGTTCATTTAAATTTCCAAAGTAACGACGATTGGTCCAACATACTATGAAGTCATTGCTCCAAATTCCCTTTATCTACATACTTGTATGCAAGCATCTAACACAATCATAGTTTGGAATATTATTAGATTAATATACATGATCAAAATGCATGAACTATAATGGTCTTATTATCACATATAGTATAGTGATCAACACTCTATGTGCTTTATGATGTATATACCCTGCAGAATAATCTTTTTTATGAATATAAAGGATATCACGATTCATTACTATAATGAATATTTGCCAAATAATTGAAAATTTGCATGTGAATACCTTTGTGCATCTTCTGCACGATATCCAAGTAATCTAACAAAGTTATTATGTTGAACTTTTCCAATCGCTTCTACTTAAACTTTGAATTTCCACCATTCCTCCCATACAAATTATTTTAGGAAAAAACAGATATTTTACAAGGACAAATAGCAAGTTTAGTGAATCTCAATAAAATTATGCTCATTATTATCACTGTTTTCATCGATTTTTTATATGTTACTGATTAGTTCTCCTCTTGTGGATTACAATTTTGACCATTTCTAACAACTGGCCTGTTCTATTGCACTCTCTCTTAATTTTGCACTTAACGAACGAGCTATGTACCCAGATAACTGCAAACCAAGCACGGACCAGTTTTTTAAAAAAAAAGAACATAGAATAAAAGGGTCGCCATTTTAATTAAAACGGCCAAGCCTTCGCCGTTTTGTTTTCCTAGACCTAACCAACCGCTACTCATTTTCTTCTTCCTTCCTCCCTTCTTCATTTTGTTCAAGAGGCGAGAGCAAAAGTCTAAATATATTTTCAACATTTTCATACCCAAAACCCCTAAATCAAATCATCAATACACAAATTAAACCTTGATTTTGAAATCTACACATGTTGAAATGTTTAGATTGCTCAAAAATTTCACGAAAAAGTTTATGCATGGAGAAAGTAGTAATGCTGACGGCGGTGACAATAGCAGTAGTCGACCTAGAGAAGATTCTTATTGTGATGTATGGACAAAAGCATGGAATAGAAGACCTACTTAAAGTCGTTGAAAATCTCAAGCAGGAGAAGGAAGGCGACGGTGGTTATAGAGGTCGACGAATTCATAAAAGCCACAGGGGTGCTACATAATATCAAAATGTTCAAAGTTTTAATACAAATCTAATAGCAGAAATAGCATGTAAAATGGAGTTTGTATGTTAAAATTGTATATATTTAAATAATTTTGATTATATAAGTATTTTGAAAATTCACATGGATCAAAAAGCAAAAGAAAATTTTCATTGTTTTAGTAAACTCTAATTGTCGTCTAACTTCTTCAAATTTTCATCATTGTCAAAGATCGTCGAAGAACCTCTAAGCATCGCTATTGTGCTCAATGTTGCAAGATGATTCCATTTTGCGTCTTCAGGTCCAATGTAGTGTGCTGAAACCCTAACTTGACACTGAATCGTTATCTTGCCTAGTCTCATCATCTGCATGCTCTTGCCATCAATGGTTGATTTCGTTGGGTGCGACAATTTAAAAGATGCACGATAATGAATTACTCATCATACACGTCCAATGTATCAAAAATATCATTTTTAATTTAAAATATATACAAGTTTATATTTAATTTAATTTAATTTTGTAATAAATTTAATTTTAAAACTTTTTTTTGGAAAATCCTATGAGAAATGCGGATTACGGATCTTAAGGCCAGAATAAACACTAGAAGGGGGGTGAATGGTGTTTTAAGAATTTACTAATTCTTTTTGAGTTTATATTAATTTGAACACAAATGTATGCAATATTCAGACACAGATATAATCACAGAATCAAACACAGATGAAAATATAAAGTAAAAGCAATAAAGAAAAGAACACATCGGATTTTATACTAGTTCGGAGTTACCCTACATCCAGTCCCGCAACACAAGTATGGATTTCCTTTCAAAATCAATTCTTACAATTACACCCTCAATTTCAAGGCCACGAGGTACACCACTCCAGATTCACAATCCTCCGGGTAGAGATACTTGATTTTACGGGCAACAAGTTCACCCAGTTGATTTCCTAGGCTACAATCAAACCTTCTCTCACTTGATTGATTTTCCATGCTACAATCACACCTTTTCTCGCTCGACTGATTATAAAGAAGCCTATAACTCTGAATAACACTGGGATCTTATTGAGATAGTGTTAATCCTCTTATTCGTGACTTAACAGGAGACGACTTAAGGAACAGTCCGACCTAACAGTGTACAAGCTAAAGTAGCCTCCGACCTAAACACATACCGACTTAGAAGCAGTGACCGATCTAAGAAGAAGACCGACTTAACAGGCTACGACCTAAGAAAGCTCCGACTTAATAGTTGCCGATCTAACTACTGAGAAGAGCTGCCGACTTAAGATATGTGCCGACCTAGGAGCCTACCAACTTAAGAAGATAACAGCTCAACGACCTAAGGAGTAACGGGATAACTTTGCACCGACCTAAAAGCTCACCAACTTAAGGCTGTTGCCAACTTGATGACTTAAGGACCTAAGACCTACGACTTATGTTAAGTCGCTGCCGACCTATGACTTATAACTTATGTTAAGTCGCTCGTATTCAGGAGTAACTAAAAGACAAGAACTCCTACCTCATCACCGACCTAAGACTACGACTTGCTATAAGTCGGTTCCGACCTATGACTTGCTATAAGTCGGCTCCGACCTAGGACTTAACGAATAGAATCTCACCCAGAACCAATCCTATAAATAGGGCTCCAACTCCAACGAGAAGGGGACTTTTGGCCATTCATTTCTTCAAGCGCCGTTACTCTGTCGAACTCTCCACTCATTCAGCAATCAAAGATCTTCAAACATTCGAGACGCTACAACAAGCTTCGAGAGGAATTCCTTACATCCAACACGGATTCATCGAGTTTCATCGTCGAAGATTGAGCTAGTAGTCAAGATTGTTTCTTGTGATCAAATTATATTTTTTTCATAAGAGATTTGTATCGATTTGTAACCAGATTCAGTAATAAAGAGATTCAAAGTGGACGTAGGCTTAATCTCAAGCCGAACCACTATAAACTGCTGTCTTTTACTGCTTTTTCTGCTATTTTCCTGCTTAAATTCTGTTCCCGTCACGCGGGTGGTGCTTTCACGACTCAACCACACACACCGGGTGTTAGCGTTCACTTTTTTAGCGTTAACATTTTGGTGCTTTCACTAAGAACCCAACTCAGGCTACTACTCACCATTGCTTCACAGAAGTTTGCTGAAAGAATTTCCTACAAAACCAGAAGTCTATCGGACATAATGGCTACTGGAAGGAAACGAAAGTCTGTCAGAACTGATGATGACCGTGACAATACTGCCACTTCTCTTTTTCCAAATCAGGCAGCTCCAAGCGTCGGTGTGACGCGACAAGAGTTAGATGCTGCTGTATCCGGACTGTACCAGCAGATTGAAACTCAGAATAATCTGATGATGGAAAAGCTGAATGCTCTATTTGGGGCTAATCAAAAACCAGTAAGTAATGAGGAAAACTTTGCTAATGCTGCTCCCAATTCCGAAGGGAGAAATATTCCTCAAGGGGGATCAGGTGCTGCTGAAGGGGCACCCCTCCAGGCTGAAGGATCCAGGCCGTCACCAGTTCTCCGTGAGCATTTACCCGGACAAACCTCCGAAAAGATGGTCGAGGTCTATTCTGCGAAATCTCTAAACAATGAGGAATATCTCTCTAGCATGGTTCGGCAGATAATGAAGGAAAGCATGCAAAGAAACGAGGATGAGAATGATTGGGGATTCGCCTCGAGTAAAACTCCATTCACTGAAAGGATCTTAAAAGCTGAGTTTCCGAGAAAATTCGTTCCTCCCACCATTCCTTCTTATCGAGGAACGAGTGACCCAAATCAATTCCTATACAAATATGATTGGCGCATGACAGGTGCCAGAGCAACTGACGAGATTAAATGCCGGTATTTCCCGGTATACTTAGAAGGAGTGGCGTTACTTTGGTTCACCAAGCTTCCCATGCGATCTGTCGACCAATTTTCTGATCTGACCCGAAAATTCAAGGAACAATTCAGATTATACATCTCAAGGGCAAAGGATATAATGTCTCTCTCAAGTCTTGAACAGAATCCTGGAGAGCCCATTAAATCCTTCTTGAATCGCTTTAGTCTAGCCCTAGCAGAAGTTGATAACGCGGAACCGCGAATGATCTTAACCTACTTGATGCGGGCTGTTGACAAGTCTAGCGAGTTTGGAAAATGGTTAAAAATGAAAGAACCAAATTCGCTCGAATAATTCTACAAAAAGGCTGATGAGTTCATGCGCTTAGAGAATCTCTCCGCGTCAGCTAAAGTTGTGACAACAGTGGTGGAAAATAATGCTACAGTTCAGAACAAGAAAGAATCTGCAAATCAGAAAAGGGAGAATAATGGTGGAAAGAAGCAGAAAGATCTCAAAAAGCCCCGCTTCCTCAAACCTTTGGATTTTACTCCTCTGACTGATACCCCGGAGAATATTTTCATCGCCACTAAGGATGCTGTTGATTTTCCAAAACCATCAGCAGTAAAAGTTGGGAAAAATGCTGTTCAAAGCGGAAGATTTTGCAAATTTCATAATCAACCATGCCACGATACCAACGAATGCCGCCACTTGAAAAGCCTAATTGAAGAATTGTTAAGAGAGAATAAGTTGCAGCAGTATGTGAAAAGAAATAGAAAAGACCCGTCTTCATCTAACCAGGGGCAACTACCCCCAGCTCATTCATCTGGTTCAGGAGAGAGGCCTGCTGAAAAAGAAAGACCTGTTATCAATGTGATCACGGGAGGACCTCATCCAGCAGGCAGGAGTTGGGGTGAGATGGAAAGGTACGCTAGAGCTTTGAAATATGCTCCAACTGAAGAAAGTGTCTTGATCTTGGAAGATGCTGCATCTCCAAAGCAGCGGAAGACTTTTCATGATGATATTATGTTCAGAACCAGGGATTCTATTGATGTGGAAGCTCCTACTGAGGACCCTTTGGTTGTTTCTGTCGGTATTGGGCCGGCTATTGTCAGAAGAGTTCTGGTTGATAGTGGTGCTTCGTGCAACATACTCTTTAAAAAGACATTTGACCAAATGAAAATTCCAATGACAGATGTACAAGCCTCTTCGCACAAGATTGCCGAATTTACAGGAGAGCTGAAACAGCCAATTGGAACGGTGGATTTGTTTGTTGAAATGGGCGAAGGGCATAAGAAGTTGGTTCGAAAGCAAACCTTTGTAATTGTTGATGGATTCTCTGCCTATAATGCTTTCTTGGGTCGGTCTACTCTCGCTGCTTTCAGGGCCGTCCTCGCTCCGTGGTGCTTAACAATGAAATTCCCCACTGATAATGGGGTTGCTGTCATTAAGGGAGATCAGAACACGGGGCGAGAATGTTATCTTGTAGAGCTCCGTGAGGCCCGAAAAAGAGAGATGGGAAAAGATGCGGCAGCTCCGCTCCGCATCAAAGAACCAACCTTGTAGCAGCTACGGAGTGGCCCCTGTACTGGCGAACACAGCAATGTAAGGAAAGAAATGGACCCCAGAAAAGCCAGTACAGGGGAGAATAGGGTGGTACCTGTGGAAGTAACGGTACCAATATCTGTTGATTCAAAAGACCCGAACAAAGTACTCAATGTGGGTTCACAGCTGAGCATAGCAGTTCAAAACACACTGATATCATTCTTAAAAGCCAACCTGGATGTGTTCGCCTGGTGTCATGCTGATATGTGTGGGATCTCCCCGGAAATTGCCGTACATACTTTGAACATTGATCCGAAATTCGCACCAGTGAAACAGAAAAGAAGAACTCAAGGCCCAGAAAGGTCGACAGCACTAAAGGAAGAAGTCGACCGGCTCATGGAAAACGGCTTTATCAGAAACTCCACTTATCCAAATTGGGTTTCAAATCCAGTATTGGTCAAGAAGGCAAATGGAAAGTGGAGAGTATGCATAGATTTCTCAGATCTAAACAAAGCATGCCCCAAAGATTGCTTCCCGCTACCCAGAATTGATCAATTGGTGGATGGAACAGTTGGGCATGAGTTGTTATCGTTTATGGATGCTTACTCCGGATACAATCAGATTATGATGCATGAGCCGGATCAAGAAGACACGAGCTTTATTACAGATGTAGGTCTCTACTGCTACAAAGTTATGCCTTTCGGATTGAAGAATGCTGGGGCAACCTACCAAAGGCTCGTCAATGCAATGTTCAAGCCTTAGATTGGTAGAACCATGGAAGTTTATGTCGACGATATGTTGGTAAATTCAAAGAAAGCTGTAGATCACATGGGTCACTTGGAGGAAATGTTCGCAATTCTTCGAAAGTACGGAATGAAGCTCAATCCGTTGAAATGTTCGTCCGGAGTAGAGTCCGGGAAATTCTTGGGTTTCATTGTGAGCGCCAGGGGCATTGAAGCCAATCCTACTCAAATCACAGCTCTAAGGGAGGTCAAAGCCCCTAAAACAAAGAAAGAAATGCAAAGTCTCAATGGAAAAGTCGCTGCTCTGAGTCGCTTCATTTCCAAAGCCACAGACAAATGCATTCCCTTCTTTGACGCTCTAAAGAAAGGAAAGAAAAATTTTGAATGGACTCCCGAATGCCAGAATGCTTTCGATGAACTAATTCGTCATATGGAAACACCTCCGGTTCTTTCCAAGCCTACTGACGGTGAAGACCTTTTCATCTATTTGGCAATTTCATCCCACGCCCTCAGTGCAGCACTTGTACGTGCAGATATGAAAGTACAGCATCCAGTCTATTACATCAGCAAACGGTTCGCTGGGGCAGAGATGAATTATTCGAAGATAGAAAAGCTCGCCTATTGTTTGCTAATTGCTTCCAGGAAATTGAGACCATACTTTCAAGCTCATCCTATCAAGGTTCTTACTGATCAACCTCTAAAGCAAGTCCTGTTTCGTCCTGAAACTTCGGGTCGTCTTTTGAAATGGAACATTGAACTTAGCCAGTATGACATCACTTACAACCCCCGAAGAGCAATCAACGGACAAGCTTTAGTAGATTTCATTGCGGAGTCTACTGACAAAGGTGACAATAAGGAAGAAACAACTGACTGCATTCCAATACAGTGGAAGTTATATGTTGACGGCTCAAGAAATGATTATTGTTCTGGGGCAGGGGTTGTACTTGAAACCCCCGAAGGACGATCATTATGTTATGCATTGAGACTGGAATTTCCTTCAACAAACAATGAAGCAGAATATGAAGCACTTATTGTCGGTTTAAAAATCGCCAAGGAACTAAACATCAAAGTGTTACAGATTTTCAGTGATTCTCAGCTTATTGTTTGCCAGGTGAAGAAAGAATTTCAAGCCAAAGGAGGAAATTTGCCTGCATATTTGACAAAAACTTTCGAACTCCTCAATGATTTCGATCACTATTCAATAAGCCACATACCTCGAGAGGAAAATATGAAGGCAGATTCTCTAGCAAAGTACTCAAGTTCCGGAGAAGCTCAATTACTGGGGTTAGTTCCTGTAGAAGTTCTGTCAGCTCCAAGCATTGATGAAATGTATGTTGATTGGATTATGGCTACGTCTCAAGAGCATGAATCATGGATGACTCCAATCAAAGAATACCTACTCAATGGTTCCCTGCCAGAAAGTTCTAAGGAACGTCGAAAACTATTGAGGAAAGCGTCAAGATATGTAATTCAAGATGGCCGATTATATAGACGAGGATTTTCAATGCCACTGCTCCGATGTGTAACTAAGGAAGAAGCCAAGACAATTCTAGCCGAGGTACACGGAGGAGAATGTGGAGATCATTCAGCCGGTCAAACTCTAGCCAAGAAAGTCCTCCGATATGGGTACTTCTGGCCCGATATTAATCGAGATGCAGCTATCCACTCCCGAAAATGCGACAAGTGCCAAAGATTTGCAAAGATTCCAAGGGCACCTTCCACCGTACTAACACAAATGGTCAGTCCGTGGCCATTCGCTATTTGGGGGATAGATCTGATCGGACCATTACCAGGTGCCAAATTAGGAGTCAAATATGCTATTGTTGCTGTCGATTATTTCACCAAATGGGCTGAAGATGAACCTTTGGCCACCATTACTTCTAAAAAGATGATAAATTTTGTAACGAAGAATATCATTTGCAGATATGGTGTGCCATAGAAGATAATCACAGACAACGGTACTCAGTTTGAAAGTGAAGAATTCCAAGATTTTTGCAAACGGTTCAGAATTCGGAAAAGCTTCTCAGCAATGGCTCATCCGCAGGCAAACGGGCAAGTGGAAGCAGTGAATAAAATCATCAAGTCAACCATCAAAAAGCAACTCGAAAGAGCAAAAGGTGGTTGGGTCGATAAGCTTCCCTTAGCACTATGGGCATACAGAACCACTCACAAAACTGCGACTGGGCACACTCCATTTTCACTGGCATACGGATCAGAAGCAATGATTCCAGTGGAAGTAGAAGTTCCTTCACATAGAAGAGTTCATTTCAACGAAGCTGAAAATGAAAAGCTGCAACTTGAAGCACTTGATTTTCTTGATGAGAAAAGAGAAGAAGCAAGGCTCAGAGTTTCAGCTTATCAGCAAAGGATAGCCAGGCACTTCAACTCTAAATTTCGCCAACGCAGCTTTGAGGTCGGAGACTTAGTTTTGAAAAGGATCATGACGGCAACTGGTGTGTTTGGACCAAACTGGGAAGGACCATATGCCATTGGCAGTAAACTTCTTGATGGCACTTTCAAACTCATAACTGTTGAAGGAGATCCAATTCCAAGAGCCTGGAACAGCAACCACTTACGTCCTTATTTTACTTGAAAGAAAAAGCTTTGCTCAAAATTGTAAAATAGTGATGAATGTATCAGTTGTATTGTAAAACATTGTAAATCAGTGTGAATGAATGAAAGCTATAAAGTGGATGTAGGCCCGATTCTTGGCCGAACCACTATAAATCTTGTGTTCTTTACTATTTCATAATGCCTGTTTTATTTCGATATGTAAATACTTTAAATGTATTGCTAAAATGTCGATTCAAAATTGCAGGACATTAAAACAAGTCTTGCTCGTCACAAAGCCAAGCGACCTCTATAAATCACCTGTTATGCAAATACCAAGCGACAAAAAATTCCAAATACAAATCCTATACAAGGAGAACTTCACATAAAAAGTTGGCGACTCCACTGTGGCAAACCTTTGTTAATTGGTTGAGATTGTCGATATGAACAGACATCCAACTAGATAACTTGCGTTTGTCCCGTGAAGTCATTCAACAGTGAAGTCCACTTCTTCGGATGAAGCAATTTACTTGTAAAAGGAAAGAAGATGCGCTTGGAAACGATAATAAAAGATCGCTAATGAGCAGATGATGAGAGAACATTGCCAAGCAAACAAAGAAGCAGCCAAAAGGAGGTATGCTTCTCAATAAAAGGGCCGGTAAGAACCACCGAAGGGACACCTTCCCAAGCAGAAGGAACAGGGCCCTTGCTAACTGATCATGATGCATCCGATCAGGCAGCTTGCGTCCGTCCCGTGGATCTACTTGCCCCTGAGACGCAACCTTCCTGGCACACCAACCAACCAACGCTCCTTCTCAAAGGTCAACAAAGCCCTCTAACGAGGCACGCCAAAAAATGAAAGTGCTTTCCTCAATCAAAAAAGATTGGTGGAACCACCGGAGGGGCACTTCCCAAGCTGAAGGAACAGGGCCCTTGTTAGTTAATTGCGATCGTTTGTGCAAACGAACATCCAATCAAGCAACTTGCATCCGCCCCGTGGATCCACTCAACCATGAGAAAGTAACTTCCAGGCAATCAAAAAGCCCTCTTCGGAGGCACAAGCCCTTTTCGGAGGCACAAGCCCTCTTCGGAGGCACATGACCTCTTCGGAGGCAAAAGCCCTTTCCCAAGGCACCACAAGCCCTTTTCGGAGGCACATGACCTCTTCGGAGGCAAAAGCCCTTTCCCAAGGCACCGCAAGCCCTCTTCGAAGGCACAAGCCCTCTTCGGAGGCACAACTCTTTAAGAGAAGCCCTCTCCGGAGGCATGTCCCAAAATAGAATACTCGAACGAAAAGCTTTCTCCGGAAGCACAGTTTAACTCTCAAAGGAAGGTTAACTTGTTCATCTCAAAAAGTTCCTCCTAAAAAAGTTGAAATGCTACAAAATTCTTTCAGAAAAGTTCATTTCACTGCATAGGGAAATCTACTTTCTTCTTTAACAAATGAAAGTGATCATCCCCGATAGTTGAAGTGTTCTTCAGAAAGAAAGAAAAAATAAAAATTTCTCCAAAAAACGAGATATATTCTATTAAAAGCAGAATGATTCTTCCCCTAAAAGTGGAATTGTTATTCTCTGAAGTGAGAATATCAGTCTTGTAAAAGCTAGAAATATTGCAATGCACTTGTGGTATGGGGGCAACACTATACAATTCAATTATATTAATAAAAGCAACACACCACAAGTTCATTGCAATATCACGAAAAATAGATGTGGAATAAATGTATTCCCAAACACAGACAAAAAGTTTGTACAAGTAAAAGGAATCGTTTATTCTACACCAAAAAAGAGAAACAGATGCGTTCTCACATAAACAAGAATTTGTACAAGTAAAATTACTGTTTTATTTAGTACTATGAAAATTCTTTACATGTGCAGATATCTCAAAAAAAGCAAAAGCAGGGACCGGTACCCGCACAATCTCCGGTCTATACATGTAAGAAGCAAAATAAGAAGTAGAAAGTCCAGCTTGTCATTCCTTCTTCCCGCCACCCTTGGAGCCTTTGCTTGGCCTAATAGTTAATTTCGGAATCCGATGTGGGCGGGACGGAGAAGGAGGAGTGGTTGGGTCTTCTTCTGTTTTGTCTTCCCCTGTCGAAGCACTTCTCTTCTTCTTCCTTATGGCACGCTTCCCCTTCCTCTTCGAAGAAGATTCGCTCCCCGGAGTAGCAAGCAATGTTGAAAGCTTCGTGTCATCATCTAGAGACCGCTCCGGGGTCTTCTCGATGTTTTCAAGATCCTCCGCCTTCTGCTCCTGCGAAACAGCCGGATCATCCAGGCCTTGAAGAGCTTCGATTTTCTCTGCCTGTGATCCCGGTTGGGAAGAAGAAGGAGGAGTAATCTGTGAAGATGGAGGAACGGCAACTGAAGGAGTGGAAACTTATGCAGTGTTTGGTGCCTCCGCTGTAGAAGGAAAGAAGTTAAAATCGGTATTCTCCGAGAAAAGAGAAGGTATCGGTTCACCAAAGTTTAAGTAATAAGTAAGAAGGTCGTCAAACTCGGTTAAATCAAATAAATGATTCACTGGATCTGGATCGACACCAAAATTACCTGGAGAAGTCGGTTTTGACAAGTCAATTTCAAATTTTTCAGCCTCAGTGTCTTCTTGGCTCTGCTCCTCGATATGAGTAAGGGGAGATCCGGTTGTGACGGGCTTGGTCTCGACGGTTTTTGCAGGAGAAGAAAAGTGAGAGCTGGAACCAACGATATCAACGTCAGTTGAAGTCGAAGTGTGGACAGGGGCAGTTAAAGATATTTTCTTCTCTAGATGTTCTTCCGCCACTATTCCAGCTCTGGCTTCAGCAAGTTGCTCTTTTCCCTTGGCGAGAGCAGCATGAGCTTCTTCGTCAAGGTAGCGTGCCTCGAGTTCCGCTTCATCATAGCCGGCCCCGCCAAGCATGTCAACTGCTACTTCCCATACTTCGGCTAGGGTAACCTCATAGTCAGGACCCAGAAAAGAGAGGCTCCCATGACCCAGAACGCTATGCAGATAAAAGTCAAATAAGGTGGAGCTAATGCTAGCTTTTGTTGTCTCATGCGATTGCTCGGCTATCTCTTTTTCGGCAATGGCCGCAGCTCGACCAGCAACAGCCTCATCACGCTCTTTCTCAGCGTTAGCAAGTTGAGACTTCAGTAGTTCAATCTCCGCGCTCTGGGAAGTAACTTTTTCCCGTAGTTCAGCATTTTCTATGCGATATTTCTCAGCAATGTGCTGTTCGGTGGCAAGCTTCATTTCGACATCTCTTTGTGCAGCATGTGCATCCTGCACTTGCTTCTGAAAGACTTCTTCTTTTTGACTATGTGATGCAGAAGAAGAGGCGAGATTTTCCTTAAGCTGCTTGACTTCAGATTCAAGCCTTGCATTGTCATCCGCGATGTTCGTCATCTCCGCGTCATGCTGCTTGCACCATTTATCCCATTCAGCTTTATCATTCTCCAAAGTCAGCATGTTTTCAAGATTCATATGGTTGACTCTCTGGAGTTCATCAACAAGTTTCTGCCATTGCGACATCCTCTCAATGTTAAGCCTAACTGCATCAAGACTTTTAAGCATGTCTTGCTTATCGATTGGGACCAAATCCAGGTCAAAACGCACTCCTTTTAAGCACCAGTTCGGAAACCAGCTTTGAAGTGTTGGAGGGCCGTCTTTAACCTGATATTGGGGCCTGCTGATGATCGTTTGGATATCGGTTTTCTTTAAAGGAGGAGAGCCGACCGGAGTATCAGAAGGGATAGGAGCATCAGTCTTCTCAGAAATTACAGACGCATCACTTGGCTTGGACTGTTTGCTCGATTCGTCAGTAATATGAGTCTTCCCCTTGTCATCATAAGACTTTCGCTTATGGGAATCGTAACTTCTGTAAGAAGAATCATATCGATCAGCGTCTCTTCTTCTCTGCCGCTGCTCATAATCCCTTTTTTCTTGAGCCTTCCTTTGAGCCCTTTCCTCATTTGTCTCTCTCTGGTCACCAAGATATTTCCTAAAGTCATAAGACCCACGACCTCCATGGCGCTGAAATGAGTCATAGTATGAGCCGGTACGCCCCATCGGAGAATTTGAAAACCGAAAAAGAAGTAAAGTTTAGAAATTTCCAGAAAAAGAGGATAAATGCTTATAAGTGCTGAAAAATCCTAAGTGTGTGCGGCGTGCGAACTACGTGCGTCAAACTACAAACCATGATTTAGTGTGGGAACGGAGACGACAGGTGTAGAAGGCGTCGAAGTTTGTTTCAAAGAGGAAGTCGCTTCAACGACAAGAGAGTTCGCTTTTGGAATATTATCCTTGAAAAGCTCTTGAGAAGTTATCATTATGTCACTCAAGTCATCAAAGGTGTCATCATTATGATACTCAGCAAAATTCTCCTTTTCAACTTCCACATCGGTTGATTTTTCAGAAATTCGAGGATTTTCTTCCTCTTCAATAATTGGAGCAAGCGCCGGTTTGCTGGACGTTCCCGCAACACCAATAGAAGTAGAACACTTTACTAATGCAGTGTCCACAGTTGGCTCCTTTGAAGCCATCTCTTCCATTGAAGCTGAGGCATCTGATGTCTGCGCTGGAAGATTAGAAACTTCACGAGGCTGGGTAAAGTGAGAAGAGTGTAAAAGACCGAATTGATGTAAAAATTCGTCTGTCAATAGAAACTGGATACTCCTTTCCTCAACCGGCACTGCCATAAGCCTCTCAAAAGTCACCTTGTGACCGGGATCTCTAGAAGGAGGAGGAAGTGCTGGAAAGAAAAAAGGCAAAGTTAGCACTTGATAACTCGGACTTCAGTAAGTTTGAAAGAACATGAAAAACAGAGGCAAGTGATCTTACTTCCTACTCTCCAGATAGCGTAAAATCCCGGGGGACAGCGAACATAGAAAAACTGGCTTAGGAAACTATGAACACTCTCAGGGAGACCGGTGATCAATTTACGATTTCTAGCACTCCTCACGACTGTGATAGAAGGATGATCTTTGTTTTTAGCGAAAGTCACAGATAGCGAATTTCTGCAAAACTGGGAAAACGGTCCAGCGTTCTCCTAAAAAGCAAACACAGTCCCAGTAGGATGGAGTAGCCGTTGGGGTGTAGTTGAAAAGGGGAAATAGATAGTCGGAGGAGAAGTTCTCGAAGACAGTCGTTAAATAGGGGGATAGCCCCACTCAAACATATTTGGCGGTTAACTGCGACAAAGCCATGGGGCGGCCTATCAGCGGTATCATTTATTCCAGGGAACAAAGCGTCAGCTTCGGCAATGCCAAACTGGATGCATAATTGACAAAAGACTTTATGGCTCAGAGTGGTAGGAGTCCTTTCTGGAGGATCATTCAGCGGGACAGCAACTGGAAATGTCTCTTCAACTTGCTCTATTTCTTCTTGTGGAGAAGACATTCTACACAATCTACTGGATGTTCAAATGTGAAGGTGCACGTTTCTTAAAAAGTGTGAAGTGTTGTGCAAAACTAATGAAAGTAAAAGGCAAGCATAACTGGAATTAAACTAGTTGACAATCAATCGATTACAAAGTTTCAGAACTTGTTAATGTTCAAGTGCAGTGTTAATGCAGACAAATCAGTTTCAGTTGACTATTACGATTTTGTTTTAATACTTCACTTGAATTGGTTATCGTACAGCATTTCATTCATATTCATTCAATTTAACTTTTCCTTTATCAACTAATCTGTCATTCGATGTGGGCAGTCAGTGACAGTATATTCGACCCAGTATTTTGTAAATGTTGTATTAAGCAGGATTGTTAGCTTGCAAATTGAAGCAATCTGTAAAAAGAAATACATGCAACACAGTTCATAGTTCAACAAGTTCGAAGTCCAGGCAAAGTTTAAAAGCCAGGTGCTAAGTCGCCGAAGACTCAAGTACTAACTCGGTGACGACTTAAGAAAGATTTCCTATGGGTTAAGTTAATTCGTTGGTTCTCTGATTCTTTGGGTCATCAGCCATAACACATAAAGATATAAAGTTCCAGTTCAAGACAACACATGTGCTAACTCGTCCACGACTTAAAGGTTATGAGGCGAGCTAGAGTAAGTCGTTTATACTATAAGTCGTTGGCATTTCAGATCAGCAATTCCTGAGTCATAGGTCGGATAAAGAAGCAAAAGCTCTAATTCAAGGCAACAAGAAATCCTCCAAGTCCTAACTCGGAAACGACTCAAAACTTAGGTCACATGAAATTGCTAAGTCGGTTCCGACTTAAATCATGGAAGTCACTGGGTCACATGAAATTGCTAAGTCGTGACCAAGCCAGAATCTCAACCAGCTTTCTTCCCTAACTCTTAACCCGTTAACCCAATAGCCTCACAGTCAACGGCAATCCTTGTTCCCTCACACCATCGGATCACCCAAAGAACCAATTCGAATCGCCTCAGATTCGCTGTTAATCCGATATATTCCTGCTCTATCACCACTACAGCACGGTCGATGGCGATTGCAGGTCACTCGAAGAGTTATTCATAATGAATCATGGCACCAAAAAACAAACGAAAGTCGAAAAATTGGGAGGTTATCAATTCGACAATGGACATGGGTGAACGAAGATTGGATCGACTTACGGAGTATAACAGGAAGATGATCGGCGATTGGATGGTTGGAATTTATCTCTGGAAGCTCTAAATTGCGTCAATGGCTGATTCGAGAAGAACAATAAGTGAGGAAGAGGGAGTATGGCTTAACTATTTATACGCTGGAAGGTGAGTCGACTTACACGGTGTACGACCTAAGACTTATGTTAAGTCGTCTCCGACCTAACCAAAAAGCAAGTTAAAAAAATCGAAGTATATGACCTACGACCTAGGCACACACTTCGAGGGGCAAATGTTAATCCTCTTATTCGCGATTTAATAGGAGACGACTTAAGGAACAGTCCGACCTAACAGTGTACAAGCTAAAGTAGCCTCCGACCTAAACACATACCGACTTAGAAGCAGTGACCGATCTAAGAAGAAGACCGACTTAACAGGCTACGACCTAAGAAAGCTCCGACTTAATAGTTACCGATCTAACTACTGAGAAGAGCTGCCGACTTAAGATATGTGTCGACCTAGGAGCCTACCGACTTAAGAAGATAACAGCTCAACGACCTAAGGAGTAACGGGCTAACTTTGCACCGACCTAAAAGCTCACCAACATAAGGCTGTTGCCAACTTGATGACTTAAGGACCTAAGACCTACAACTTATGTTAAGTCGCTGCCGACCTATGACTTATAACTTATGTTAAGTCGCTCGTATTCAGGAGTAACTAAAAGACAAGAACTCCTACCTCATCGCCGACCTAAGACTATGACTTGCTATAAGTCGGTTCCGACCTATGACTTGCTATAAGTCGGCTCCGACCTAGGACTTGACGAACAGAATCTCACCCAGAACCAATCCTATAAATAGGGCTCCAACTCCAACGAGAAGGGGACTTTGGCCATTCATTTCTTCAAGCGCCGTTACTCTGTCGAACTCTCCACTCATTCAGCAATCAAAGATCTTCAAACATTCGAGACGCTACAACAAGCTTCGAGAGGAATTCCTTACATCCAACACGGATTCATCGAGTTTCATCGTCGAAGATTGAGCTAGTAGTCAAGATTGTTTCTTGTGATCAAATTGTATTGTTTTCATAAGAGATTTGTATCGATTTGTAACCAGATTCAGTAATAAAGAGATTAAAAGTGGACGTAGGCTTAATCTCAAGCCGAACCACTATAAACTGCTGTCTTTTACTGCTTTTTCTGCTATTTTCCTGCTTAAATTCTGTTCCCGTCACGCGAGTGGTGCTTTCACGACTCAACAACACACACCGGGTGTTAGCGTTCACTTTTTTAGCGTTAACAGATAGTGATAGAGAATCAAACCAGAGATGATCTAGTTAGATTCAATGGTGATTTCGGCAGAGTAATAGTAAAAATGTATATAAAGAAATGTGGAAGAAGAAGAAGAGGAGTGAAATCAGAAAATTATGAATATAAATTCATTTAAAACATCCCCTATTTATAGTAGAACAACAGCCATGTCCATTCGGGAAAGGATATGACGAATAGACACTTCCTTTGAAATTCAAACTTTTGGAATCAGCTGCCATCATGTCGACATGGGTACCTAGGGGTTGTTGACATGCCTAAGGTATTTTTGATAATTTGTTTTTCTTTTGAAAATAACTTCTATCTTATATTAAAACTATTTTAAACTTTATAAATATACTATAGTTAAAATACATAAATAAGTATAGAGAATAATATTTTGGTATATATAAAATTTTACTATAATTTCATATTTAAATCTTAAATATAAATATTAAAAGTTAAGTACATTATAATTAAAGATAGTTTAAAACCAAGGATAATTTTGATATTGAAAATAAAGATTATTTTGAGGCTAAAAGTATTTAAAACCATGATAGATGTTTTTGATTTAAAAAGGAAGATTTTGAAATCATTTTGAAAACAAGATATAATTTTGTAAAACATTTGAATAAAAGTTAGTGGATACAAAACGATGTTCCACTAGATTTTTCGTAGGTTCCATCCTACTTAGGGTTCCATCCCTTTAACAGGCTCGAAGTGGATTCCATTCCACGAATAAAATGGATTTTAAGATGTCAGTGCTTTTGTAAGAGTTTTAACATAATTCTAGACTCGATACTTGTCTTTTACTATTGAAATCTTGAACTCTTGATATCTTGATACTCATGAGTCTTGAATCTTGATGTCTTCGATCTTGAGTCTCTATATTGTACAGTCTTCATTCTCAGTACCTGCATGTTTATATCCTGCATATACATATATATCTAAACTATAATGTTAGTATTTATATTGTATAACAAGTCCTAAGGTTGTTGTCATCAAAACCAAAATCTCAGGGACTAAAAATCTCCCCCTTTTTGATGATGACAACCTTTGTTTATAAAATATTACTTCTATCCTAATAACTCTCCCTAAAACTAATAACTCCCCCTTAATCTATGCCTAACTATCCTATTTTATACTTCTCCCCCTTTGTCGTCAACAAAAACTAACTCCAAACTATATAACTCCCCCTTATTCTAATACTATATGACATGTGATTATAATGATAGTGTTATCATAAATAATCAACACTTAATTCTGAAACTAAAACTAAGCCCTTAATAACTAACTCTCCTAACTAAGAATATATATTATAATGTGATAATCACAAATCATTTATTAATTATATAATGTTATATTTACATTTGTGTAGAAAACATAAGTAAGATTATATACAAATAACAATAAGAAAGAACAAAAAGAAACTAATGTGTATTCTTGACAATGGGAGACCTATGAATCGAGCAATTTCGGTAATGGAAACAGAAATTTCCATTTTGTTCGACTAGATTTCCATCCTTGTCAAAGCACACTTCGCCAACGCAAATAACTTTGTCGTCATCTTTAGCATGCTCTTCTTCCATGGGGACTTCTTCTTCTTCTTCCTCGTTGTCCTCTTGCACTTGAACATCTGAAGATTCTTCATTGATCAAGATGGGATTGGCGTGATTGTCCATTAGAAACTTTTGCAGGTTTCTAAGGATTTTGTCTTGCCTTTATCGTTCTTTGGCCATTCTGATTTGCACCATTTGAATTTCAATCATAAGTTGCAGTGCATCCTTCAAGAAATCTTCCATTTTCATCACCCGTGCAAGCGTAGTATGTTGAAATGGTCCGGTAGAAGGAGAAGGGAACGAAAATGTTGAATTTTTGTTTGATTTGGAGGGGAAGGCCATTGTTTTAATTTATCAGAAGTTAGAATCAGAGAAAGAACAGAAGGAATGAACAAAATTTCGAAATAGGAAGAATATATAACCATTCATTTTGAATTTTGGTGGACAAAAAATTAAATTAAAAAACGTTGTATGTCGACAGGGGTGTAGGGGGATGTCGACAGGGTACTTGTAGTTTTGCTTATTTGATTTATTTTAATTTAATTTTAATTATTCTTGTTATATATTTATATTTTATATTTCAATTATTGAACAAATACCTAATTCTCTTCTTAATTTAGTAAATATAGATTCATTTAAGGGTTTTGTTAAGATATCAGCAATTTGATTCTCGGAATTAATATAATTGAGAGAAATTACTTCTTTACTTATATTATCTCTGAGAAAATGATGTCTGATATCAATATGTTTAGTTCGAGCATGATGGGTAGGATTTTTGGATAAATTTATTGCACTAGTATTATCACAATAAATTGGTGATTTTGAGATATTTAAACCAAAATCTTTTAAAGTTTGTTGCATATATATTACTTGAGAACAAGCCAAAGCAGCAGAAATATACTCTGCTTCAGTTGTTGATAAAGAAATTGTGTTTTGCTTTTTACTAAACCAGGAAATCAGAGAATACCCCAAAAGGTGACAAGTTCCACTTGTACTTTTTCGGTCTGATTTACAACTAGCATAGTCAGCATCACAGTAAGATATTAATTCAAAAGAATCATTTTTAGGATAAAATAAGCCATAATCATTGGTGTGTTTAATGTATCTTATGATACGTTTTACAGCTTTTAAGTGGGTCTCTTTAGGTTGGGATTGATATCTTGCAAGAGATAAACACTATGCATGATATCAGGTCTACCAGCAGTGATATAGAGTAGTGATCCAATCATTCCTCTATATAACTTTTGATCTACATCTTTCGAGAGATCTTCTTTACTCAGGTACTCATTGGTTGCCATGGGAGTGGGTTTTCCACTTGCAGTAGTCAAACAAAATTTACTAACTAGGTCTTTAGCATATTTCTTTTGACTGATAAAGATACCATTATCTAATTGTTTTATTTGCAATCCTAGAAAGAAGTTTAATTCACCCATATGACTCATCTCAAACTCTTTTGTCATTATTTCAGAAAATTCTTTATTCATTTCAAAATTAGTTGATCCGAAAATGATATCATCTACGTAAACTTGTACTAGGTGAATATAATTTTTATTTCTTTTAATAAAAAGAGTATTATCTACTTTACCCATATCAAAATTTGATTGTAATAAGTAAGATCTTAGTCTATCATACCAGGCTCTAGGAGCTTGTTTTAGACCATATAGAGCTTCTTAAGTTTATAAACATGATTTGGTAATTTTTCATTTTCAAAAAGTGGTGGTTGTTCAACATATACTTCCTCTTTTACAAATCCATTTAAAAAGGCACTTTTAACATCCATTTGAAATAATTTGAAATTATTATGATTTGCGAAAGCAAGTAGAATCCTAATTGCTTCTAATCTTGCTACGGGAGCAGAGGTTTCATCACAATCTATTCCTTCTTCTTGACAATAACCTTGAGCGACTAACCGGGCTTTATTTCTAACGACCTCACCTTGTTCATTCATTTTATTTTTATAAACCCATTTTGTTCCAATTATAGTTTTATTTTCAGGTCTAGGAACAAGTTCCCAAACATCATTTCTAGTGAATTGATTTAGTTCTTCTTGCATAGCCAAAATCCATGAATCATCAGTTGATGCTTCTTTTGGATCTTTGGGTTCAATAGTTGATATAAAGGCTACATTGCTCATTTTACTTAGTTGATTTCTAGTTGTAACAACATATTACATATCTCCCAGTATATTTTCTATGGGATGATCTTTTAAAAGTTTAATCCATTTATTAGGATGATTAAATTCATTATTAGTTTAAGTTGACTCTTGATTTTGAGTAATTAAATCATCTTCATCATTTGTCTCTTCAAAATTTTTGATATTTTCATCGAATGAAACATGCATTGTTTCTTCAATGGTGTTAGTTCTTAAATTAAACACTCCGTATGCTTTGCTTCTATTAGAATATCCGATAAAGATACCTTTGTCGGATTTAGG
This sequence comes from Allium fistulosum, assembly GCA_030737815.1. Lineage (NCBI taxonomy): Eukaryota > Viridiplantae > Streptophyta > Magnoliopsida > Asparagales > Amaryllidaceae > Allium > Allium fistulosum. Next base: position 673,380,133 of record CM060905.1, read on the forward strand.
ATCAAATTTATCTAAGTCATCTTTTGTATTTAAAATAAAACATTTACTTCCAAAAATTCTAAAATAAGATACCTTAGGTTTCTTTCCGTGAAGAAGTTCATAAGATGTCTTATCAGTTAAAGGTCTAATTAAAATTCTATTTAAAATATAACAGGCGATAGCAACTGCTTCTGCCCAAAAATATTTTGGTAAATTACTATCTGAAAGCATAGTTCTCGCACACTCTTGAATCGTCCTATTTTTACGTTCTACTACTCCGTTTTGTTGTGGAGTTCTTGGAAATGAAAAATTGTGAGTTATCCCTTTTTATTGCAAAATTCCTCAAACTTTTCATTTTCAAATTCACCACCGTGATCACTATGGATGGTTATAATTTTTACAGAAAGTTGATTTTGAATTCTTTTTGTAAAGTTCTTAAAACATTCAAAAGTATCACTTTTATGTTTTAAAATTATTGTCCATGTAAATCTAGAATAATCATCTACAATTACAAAAACATATTTACTGTGATTATTGATTGAGTTTGAAATGGACCAAATAAATCAAGATGAAGTAATTCAAGGGGTATTGAAGTTGAAATCATATATTTTAATTTAAATGAACTTTTTCTAAGTTTTCCTAATTGACATGCATCACATAAACTATCTACTTTAAAATTCATTTTAGGGAGAACTCTTACTAGATCATGATTTAACAGTCTAGATAAGAGTTTGAAATTCAAATGCCCAAATCTCTTATGCCAAATCCAAGGGTCACTTGGATTTGCCAAAAGACACAGGTTATCATTTGAAACTTTCATACTAAGAATATAAATATTCTTCCTAATTCCCTCAAATATTATGGTTGAATTATTATCTTCAATGTGACACTTATCTTTTTCAAATTTAATTTTATATCTTTTATCGCAAAGTTGACTAATACTTAGCAAATTATGTTTTTGATTCTTAACTAGCAAAACATTAGTAATAATAGGAGTTTTAGAGTTACCGAAATTGCCGATGCCAATCACATATCCTTTTGAATTGTCTCCAAAGTTAACCAGTCCTCCGTCTTTGTATATTACATCATTCAGCATATTCGGATTACCAGTCATGTGTCTAGAACATCCACTATCGAGTATCCATTTATTCTTTTTGATCTGCATAATTTGTCCATTGTGGATTGATTCCTCAACACCAATAAAACATGTTTCCTGCACATCATAAAGATTTTGTAGACAACTTGAATTTGTATATAGATTATATGCAGACTCATTATGCAATGATGATTTGAATATTTCTAAACTAGTATTAACAAGATTTTCAAACATAGCCATTTAAAAAAAATTCAAAATTCATATTATGAAACTTTGAAATCCTTGCTTTGATACCAAATGTGAGAAATGAGGATTACGGATCTTAAAGCTAGAATAAACACTAGAGGGGGTGAATAGTGTTTTAAGAATTTACTAATTCTTTTTGAGTTTATATTAATTTGAACACAAATGTATGCAATATTCAGACACAGATATAATCACAGAATCAAATACAGATGCAAATATAAAGTAAAAGCAATAAAGGAAAGAACACGTTGGATTTTATACTGGTTCGGAGTTACCCTACATCCAGTTCCGCAACACAAGTACGGATTTCCTTTCAAAATCAATTCTTACAATTACACCCTCGATTTCAAGGCCACGAGGTACACCACTCTAGATTCACAATCCTCTGGGTAGAGATACTTGATTTTACGGGCAACAAGTTCACCCAATTGATTTCCTAGGCTACAATCACATCTTCTCTCACTTGATTGATTTTCCAGGCTACAATCACACCTTTTATCGCTCGATTGATTACAAAGAAGCCTATAACTCTGAATAGCACTGGGATCTTATTGAAAGTGTGATAGAGAATCAAACCAGAGATGATCTAGTTAGATTCAATGGTGATTTCGGCAGAGTAATAGTAAAAATGTATATAAAGAAATGTGGAAGAAAAAGAGGAGTAAAATCAGAAAATTATGAATATAAATTCGTTTAAAACATCCCCTATTTATAGTAGAACAACAGCCATGTCCATTCGGGAAAGAATATGACGAATAGACACTTCCTTTGAAATTCAAACTTTTGGAATCAACTGCCATCATGTCGACATGGGTACCTAGGGGTTGTCGACATGCCTAAGGTATTTTTGATAATTTGTTTTTCTTTTGAAAATAACTTCTATCTTATATTAAAACTATTTTAAACTTTATAAATATACTATAGTTAAAATACATAAATAAGTATAGAGAATAATATTTTGGTATATATAAAATTTTACTATAATTTCATATTTAAATCTTAAATATAAATATTAAAAGTTAAGTACATCATAATTAAAGATAGTTTAAAACCAAGGATAATTTTGATATTGAAAATAAATATTATTTTGAGGCTAAAAGTATTTAAAACCAGGATAGATGTTTTTGATTTAAAAAGGAAGATTTTGAAATCATTTTGAAAACAAGATATAATTTTGTAAAACATTTGAATAAAAGTTAATGGATACAAAACGATGTTCCACTAGATTTTTCGTAGGTGCCATCCTACTTAGGGTTCCATCCCTTTAACAGGCTCGAAGTGGATTCCATTCCACGAATAAAATGGATTTTAAGATGTCAGTGCTTTTGTAAGAGTTTTAGCACAATTCTAGACTCGATACTTGTCTTGTACTATGAAATCTTGAACTCTTGATATCTTGATACTCATGAGTCTTGAATCTTGATGCCTTCGATCTTGAGTCCCTATATTGTACAGTCTTCATTCTCAGTACCTACATGTTTATATCCCGCATATACATATATATCTAAACTATAATGTTGGTATTTATATTTTATAACAAGTCCTAAGGTTATTGTCATCAAAACCAACTTCTCAGGGACTAACAAATCCAACCGATCAAATACACTTGAACCGTTAACTTTGACTTTGGGAGAATTCATCCCTAACTCAATGATGGTGTTACAAAATCCATCATTAAAATAATTTCTTTTAGAAGATAGAATGAATGTGACTATTAAATGTGGCATCCAGGTTTATTAATTGCACACTATGTATAATATTTTATCGAAATTCAAAATTCAAAGTATCACTTATAAAAAAATCATCTCACTTATTTCATAAAATTCAATTAATTTATACCCACATTAATGGACCATGTATAATATTTTATTTAGATTCACTATTCAAAGGATGACTTATTATACAAAAAAATTATTTTACATATTTCATTAAATTCAAATAATTTACACAAAACATATTTAAATCTGATGTATTTTAAAATACATGGACTATGGATTAATTAAATGAATTTAATTAATTAAGTGAAAAATATCATTTATAATATTATATAGATTAAATAGTGAAAAACAAATATTATCATACATTATCAAATGCTCCTTCACAAATCTTAATATCAAAAGATGATTTAAAATGCACCTCAATTGTGGAGAAAAAAACTAGATTTGTACTACATCTTCAAAATTATCATACATTATCAAATGCCCATGTAACATATAATATAATTTATATCCACGGATATTTGTAATTTTTCGTTAGACTTAGAAGTGAACGAGAATAAAACAAATCCAGTAGCAAATAACATAATTTAAAATCCATTTGTATTATTTATAGGTCATCTCCTCTTCTTCAAAAATAGAAATGTCAAATTGTTTATCACAATCAATACCAAATATGTCGAACACACTTCAGTCTAATTAAATAAGACATCTACAACTGTTTGACTACATATAAAATTTACTCTAGATTCACTATCCAATATATAAAAATCTATTTAAATTTTCGCCTAAATATACGATTCCCTCATATTTCCCCATGATTTGATATGAAATGGAAATAATTTATAATCATCAATCAAAACCACAAATTATGTATTCATTTTATATCATCAAAAATAAATTATATTATAATACTGAACATTGTCGTTCCACCATTGAGTTAGAATTAATTTTCATATTTACAATTTCAACTTTTTCTACCTCTTCCATAATAAATTATGTAAACGATTAGATCAAGACAGAAAAAACAACATTTTCTACCTCCTCCATAGTTAAAAAAATAGTTAGAAAAATTTATGTTGATTATACTTGAACATCGTCAAAAAACTATAGCACATAGTATCAAGTGCTCAATTCTAATCAATAAATAGTGAAATGCTCTATAAACAAAATGGAGATGGATGTAATTATTAATTAGACACAACAGTGAATTAGAGTGCATTAAATCCAATAGCATGTAACATAATTTAAAATAAGTTTGTATTCCCTAAGGGCCATCTTCTATACCTCAAAATAAAAGTATCTTAACTCCTTAACTAGATCACCCACGATTACTAGGTGCTTAATATAATTTCATTATAGAGCCATATCCCAATCCAATTTTATTGCACAAATTTCATCACACCATCTATTGTCTTTTAAAATGTTTTCATCGGCAATTTGAAAACAACAATCGGCTCTATAGGTTCACAAATTGGGAACGAAGTATACACTTTCAATTAAAGTAACTTAAGGTTTTGTTTCATGAAAAACCAAAAAAGAAAGGTTTTGAGTAAACTAAAGATATTTATAGCCTGTCTTGTTCTAAATTTGTAGCCTGTCATGTATGATATTATACCTAGTCAACTACATCAATTTCAATCAAATAAAACTTAACATACGTTTGCAAAACATAACATATGTTCAAAATACATACCTTCAATCTAACAGGGAATATAAATTTTGTCATTTTTTTGAGAAAAATGTGTGATCCTCTTCGAAAAGAGGAGAGCACACATGCAAATCTATATATATCACTAATATAAAGTGCTGCCAACAAGCCTGGCAGGTAACAAAAAACCAAAAAACATAAAAAAAAACAAAAACTCGGGTACTCCTAAGATGAGTTCCGGCAAGGCCACCACCCATCACACCTCGATATCAAGCCCCGGCATGGCCACCGCCCGATATTAAAGTGTTAGAAGTATCTAAAAACAACAAGAAATACAAGAAAACAATTGGAAGACGTCCCAGGCTAATGAGGAAGCTCCAATCCGCTGGATCATGAGAGGTGAATAAGCATCTGCTCTAAAGTGGATCTACCGAAAAGAGAAACCGCTCTGAAGACTCTGAAACAAGAGAAAGGGAGACCCTCTATGCTCTCGTGACCTCTCTACCATCTGGTGTCTAACAATCTGAAGAAATGAAAACCTGCAAAGTGAACCTGATATCCTATCTCCCATACCTGTAACTGGAAAAAGACTAAAGAAAAAAATTAGAATGATACATATATATGTATATTTATATAATAAATATACATATATATGTATTAAAAAGGAAGGAAAAAACCTAAATAAGACTAACTGGACAATAACAGAATAAAATAAAAAACCTAAAAGCCAATACCAAACAGAGACAAGAACAAATATTGAGACAGATCTATCTTATGAACCTTTAATCAAAAGTAAGTTATGATTAGAAGTGAAGTCATCATCTAAATTAGAGAAAATATTAATAATACTATTATTAATGATAAAGAAATTATTGTTGTGTTTAAATAAATTAATATTATGATTAACCTTATTAAGATAACTTTTGAAAAGGATATTTTTAGCTAATTTATATTTGGGATTAGAGATCCAATTAAAACAAAATGAAGAAATTGTAAAAAATAATTTGTTAAAATGACAATTATTATTATTAAAAATTCTTTGATTTCTTTCAAAACCAAATAAACCAACTAATAATAATGAATAATGTGTCTAGTAAAAATCTAATATTCTTTTTGAACTTGAATCTATAAATATTCCAGTAAAATTCACAATCCGAAATTTTAGTTGTTATATTAAAGTTAAAAATTTTAAGAGTGTTAATTAGAATGTAATTAGAATCCATACAATTAAAGTATATATGATTAATGTCCTCAAGATACTGATTACAAAAATAACATTTATTGTCATTTTGAATATTTTTTCTCTTTAAAATTCGATTGTATTAAGTTTTCCATGAAGAATTAACCACATGTGAATTTAGGATTTAGGAGGAGCATTAGATTTCCACATATATTTGAAAGAGTTATTTATTGTACCAGAAAAATTGATGAATCTGTAGAAAGAATTAGAAGTATATTTCTTACTTTTATCACATTCCCAACTAATAAAATCATTGACATTATCAAAATTATAAAGATTTAATCTGGCATAAAGCAAAGAAAGATGTCTAAAAGTTGAATCAACTAAAATTCTGTTAAAATTGAAATTCCAAGGATGATCGTTCTCAGGAGAATAAACTTCTTTGATTAAAGCATGCTTAAAATTACAAATTTCATAAAGATCCTTAAATTCAATCTTAAGAGGCAAGATCGAAATCCAACGGTCATGCCAAAACGAAGTACGATTACCAGATTGAACAATTGTATTTATTCTAAATTAAATATCTCATTACATTTTAATATGTTTTTCCAAAAGTTAGAAATATTTTGAGTGGCTGGAGAAGCAATTTGATATAAATTGCTATTTCCATTATAATAATATTTAGAGATGATCTCTTTCCCAATAGCATTATCATTTATATCATTGAACTTCCAAAGCCATTTACCTAACAGAGACAAATTCATATTACGCAAATTAATGACACCTGATCCACCTTCCTTTTTAGCCTTACAGACGGTTTCCTAATTTACAAGACATTTAATATTATTATTTGAATTATCTCCACTCCATAAGAAATCTCTTCTAATCCTATCAATTTTATCAATTACCCAATCTGGAAACAAATGCAAGGACATCCAAATCGGAAGAGCTGATAAAACCGAATTAATTAAAACTAATCTACCTGCTCTCGAAAGAAATTTTCCGCTCCAGTTAGAAATCTTATTTTTGATTTTATCAATAATAATAATCCAGTCATCATGTTTGAGCCTGGTGGGTCTAATCACAAAGCCGAGGTAGTCAAAAGGGAAGTTCATAGTTTTGCAATTAAGGGTATTAGCAACTAAGGCCCCGTTTGGCTTGTCGCTTTTAGTTTTGTTTTTTCGTCTATACAAAAACGCGTCCGTTGTATGTATAGTTGAAAAACAAACAATTTTGAAAAATGAAATTAACATATAAAATAGAAAATAAGTTTATTTTATTTTTCGTGTTTCGAGAGATAATAAAAGCATGAAGAACAATCAAACTCTTTCGTTGTCCGTTGGTCGTCCCAACGGCTAAGAATTATAAATCTTCTATTTTATTTCTTGCAATTTCTTAGTGCAAGTTGAAAACACAAAACTCAAAATACAAAATGAAACCAAATGGACCCTAAGTTTTCAACTTTATCAAAATCATTTAAAATTAACACAGAACTTTTGTCAAAATTTATTCTTAAACCAGATAAAAGTTCAAAACTGTAAAGGATAAACTTAAGGGTAATGATGTGTCTAGGAAGATGAGAAGAAAAAAGTAAAGTATCATCTGCAAATTGAAGAACCGATAAACCATTACGTGAAATTTCGTTGCCTATACGACCAAGAGAACCATTATCCGCTGTTCTTTTAATAATTTTAGCAAAAACATCAGCAGCTAGGTTAAATAATAAAGGCAATAAGGGGTCTCCTTGCCTTAAACCTCTCTTAGATTGAATTCTATTATCTAATATACCATTAACCATAATACTAGAGTTTCCGGTTCTTAGCAAAGTCAAAATCCAATAAATCCATCAAATGACTAAAGCCCCTAGCATGAAAAATATCTACAAGAAAATCCCACTCAACTGAATCAAAAGCTTTAGCAAAATCAAGTTTTAAAACCGCACAAGTTATGTTATTCTTACAACAGTAATTAATATATTCTTGAACCACTGCCACTCCATCAGTAATATTTCTCCCTTTTATAAAAGCCGATTGTGAACAATCTATTAATTCATTCATTCTTTTACTAAGTCTATTTGTTAGAACTTTAGAAATGATTTTAACTGAACAGTTAATCAGAGAAATAGGTCTAAAATCTTTTAAATTTTTAGCTCCTACTTTTTTGTGTAACAAAATAACATTAGCGAAATTAAATCTCCCTTGTCATTAAAAAAATAACCATCAAGTTAAAAGAATTTTAATTAAGATCAAAACTATCTAAACATAGTGATTTGCCACATATTCTTTTAAATCGTCACTTAATTTGTAATAAGACTTAAATTCCTCTGACTCAGCAGATCTTACAAAAACATACAGATTAAACAGAATCATGTACTTAAATCTCTACATGCTATGGTAATTATATTGAAAAATATGCAGCAAAAGCAGAGCCAATATCAAGGAACTTCACGGATACATTCAGAACAATAATTGAAAACATTAATCAATCATGTCAAACTTCTACATCCGCAATAAAAAACCTATCACTTTATGATATGAAAAAAATATTTCAACTACTATAATAAAAGCTGGTATAAAATTCGAATCGAGACAGTAGTGTGAATTATACCAGATAAGCAGTAATATTTCTCCACTTAGCAAAAAATGAGAATTTTTCTATGAACAATATGTATTCATTATATATTACATCATTTTCTCTATTCTTTATTAATTCAACTTCTTTATTTTCTATTAATTCTTCTCAAAATGTCGTATATTTTAGTCTTATGTCATACAATTAGTCCATGTCTAATGTTCCCAAATAACTTCTTTACAGTTTCAAATATATAAACAATACTGGGTTATTACTTTTAATGGTATTATTTTAACACATTCACAGTTACAATGAAATTTTGAATAAAAATAAAATGCAAATAAATTAAAATAACAAACTCCTTCAACCCATATCCACTAAATATGATTTAGAATAAATAAACAAAATAAGGTACAATGCAAAATCAACCATAAGAATTTTTTTAATTTTAGATTTCCGCTTTTTGGCCCCGCCAACGCATCTGATTCGATAAATCAAGTGCACAAGCAACGAAACAAAAACGAAAAATTCAAATATGAAAGTCTACAAATAAAAAATATTATTATTATTTACTTTTCTCTTAACAATGTAAATTTACAAATGTCTTATTAACTAATTAATAACTTAATATTTGGTTTACAATATTATACACAACTTTGTGATATATTGCTACATAATATCAAAATTTTTTAAGTTTTAATACAAACTTCATGGCATAAATCGCATGTGAAATAGAATTTGTATGTTAAACTTGTATATATTTAAATAATTACGGTTATATAAGTATTTCAAAAATTCACATGGATTAAAACGGAAAAGAACCTTCTTCATCTTTTTAGTAAACTCTAACTGCCGTCTAATTTCTTCGAATTTTCGTCATTGCCAAAGATCATCAGACAATGTAACAACCCGCATATTTGTCGATTTTATATTTAAATATTTTATTTAAATATTTCATCGTTAGTCGGATTTTAGTCCGAAAAGCTACTTTTTGCAAACAGTCGAATTAGGACTCGAGACCACTTCCATTGAGTTCAAAATGCCGTTTGCGACCTTTTTGAGTATAAACTTTGATATGTTTGGAACTAGTCAAAAATTTGACCATTTGCACTTTGGGTTTGGTTTTGGGTTGAGCCCACTAGCCAACTTAACCCCCAAATCTGAACCACTCCTCTCCATTCTCCCTCACTTCCTCCTCATTTCAGTTCTTGAGCAACAATGGTGAGTGGAATGGGAAATTAGAATTCCCAAGCCCTAGTTCTCTCTTGCAAATCAAATTCTAGCTCCAAATCCAAGTTGAAGCCATTGGTAAGCATCCTCTTCTCCTTCTCCAACCCTTTCTCCTTTCAATTTCAGAAATTCCTAACCCTAACTTTGGGAATGTTCTTCTTTTTGAGCATAGATTCAAGCTCATTTGGGTTGTGTTGAAGAGTGGTTGATTCTCCCTTTGCTTTCAAGCTCCTTCTTCATTTGTTTGGGTTCAAAGGTGAGATTTTTATCTCACATCTTAGCCTATATTTATCTTTGATTGTTAGGTATGAATTCCTAACACTTATTCTTGTGCAAATGCTTTTGGTTTGAATTGCTTTGGCGAACATTTCAATTTTTGATGCTTTTTAATTCAAACTTTGCATCTCCTTGCTTTGATTTGTGAACATGTCTTTGGTTGTGAATCGGAGTGCCTATAGGGCCGTATTATCGATTGTCAAAAAGCCCCGAAGTCCATTGCTCGATCGGGTGAAAAATGTGGGAGAGTTTGCTCTCCTACTGGGCTGAAAAACAACTTCAGCTCCTCACCAGACGTCTGCAGGTAGGCTCAGACGTCTGGAGTCTGTTTCAGGAAGTTCCCGAAACTTCCTGCAGACGTCTGAGCATTTACCTCAGACGTCTGGTGCCTGTGAGCGGCTCTACTTTGCTTGCTTTTGCCTATTTATCTCGAGATTCCAATTTCTATCGATTCAAGGTTATCCGATTCGTCGTTATCATTTATTTTCTTCATTGATGACTTCTTCTTGGGATTTTTGAGAATGTCGCTCGACCCGCCTTCCTCTTAGGTCGTTTGGCTTCACGAGGTCGCTTGCCTTCACTTAGGTCGTACCGTTTTGACGGGGCGCTGCCCCGCACCCCGCCGTGGGCGCTGCCCCCTGGACCCCCGCGACCTGACCGGGCAGGTCGAACCCCGAATTACTCTGCGTAGGCAATCTTATCCGAAAGCCATTTAACCGAACTTCTTACTTTGATGGTTTTGAGAATTGATTTCTTTGGATTTTATTCACGTCTTCGAATGTGAACTTTTATAATTGATTGTTTCTACAATCACTTCTATGATTTGTCACTTCAAAATATAAAGGTTTTCTATACTAGTATTAAATATCAAAATTAAAACGATTTCAACTCTATTTTCAATATCAAAGCTCGTTTCTTAAAAACCGTTTTCCAATCTAATAGTATATACAAACCTTTACCTCATTCGTATGAGAAAATCTAATTAAACGGCTTAGCAGAACAAGTGGTATGAAACGCTTGCGTTTACTTCGTCGGTTAATTTTTGGACTTGTTCGATTGAAACTCTCTTGTGACAATTTTCTAGTGGAAATCTACAGTTTGTTCGTAAATATTTGAGTTAAGCAAGTGGTTATGGGACATGAAGCTAAACTCTTATATTCACTAGCTTAGTGTAATTGACACTTCCTTATGATCATGATGATCATTCTTGTGATTTAGACTAGCGATTGAGCGATGTCTCTTTGTTTGCGAGGTTAGACTAGACACCATTTGTGTGATTTCGATTCACACATATCTCTTTATCTTCAAGGTTAGTCTATACCTCATTGGTGTGATTTCGATTCACACATATTGAAACTCTTGTGACAATTTCCTAGTGCAGATCTACAATCTGTTCGTAAATATTTGAGTTAAGCAAGTGGTTATGGGACATGAAGCTAAACTCTTATCTTTACTAGCTTAGTGTAATCGACACTTCTTTATGATCGATGACGATCATTTTTATGATTTAGACTAGCAATGTGCGATGTCTCTCGTCCGTGTGTTCGGACTTGCCTTTCTCGTCCGTGTGTTCGGACTTGCCTTTCTCGTCCGTGTGTTCGGACTTGCCTTTCTCGTCCGTGTGTTCGGACTTGCCTTTCTCGTCCGTGTGTTCGGACTTGCCTTTCTCGTCCGTGTGTTCGGACTTGCCTTTCTCGTCCGTGTGTTCGGACTTGCCTTTCTCGTCCGTGTGTTCGGACTTGCCTTTCTCGTCCGTGTGTTCGGACTTGCCTTTCTCGTCCGTGTGTTCGGACTTGCCTTTCTCGTCCGTGTGTTCGGACTTGCCTTTCTCGTCCGTGTGTTCGGACTTGCCTTCGGGCCATCCGTGTGTTCGGAAAATTAAAGGGATAGCTTCCATGAGATAGCTTCTCGTCCGTGTGCTCGGACTTCCCCCTTTTTGTGATTTCTAGATTTCGTGTGTTGATTTCTGAATTTAATGTTTCACCAACTTTTACAATTGGCATTAATATGTATGTCATTTATTGTGGCTTGGTGAATTAAATAAAGAGTATGACATTATTCTTTTTTATCTTTGAGAAGATTCTTGTGGTATTGATTAATCTCTTGTTGATTTTCAAATTACGTACTTATCACAGTACGCTATTATGGTTATGATACGTTTTTGTCATATCTCTTATTCTATATCACTTTATCTGATATTTATAGCTAGACTGATCCGTTTATTATTTTCTTATAAATAATACTCGGGTCAGACTGAGATTTTACAGGTGCTTCCTCATGACTTCCTATCTGGAGCCATCATCCGACTTTTTGGCTAACTACTCTAGTTTTGTAGCTTTTGTCGTATACATTTGAGATTGAGACTCCTTGATGTATACATATTCTGTTGTCATGCACTTGTATCTTTTATTTTGTGTTATTGTGGATCTTATTTGACCACTACTCTGATGTACACTTTCATGTGTTGTATATTTATTCATATCTATTTCCGCCTCTGTGATATGAATTGTCTGTGACTGATTTATGTTACGTTTATTTCTATATTTGTTTCCGAAGATTATATATATATAGCCACCGTGTGATAGCTTTGCGTTTGTGTCGGTATGTCGGATTTCCTCCTTAAAGATACGCATTCTATTCTATCTGACATATCGGTGCTCGCACAAAGAAGTTACATGGATGGTCGCTCCTCAACAGCCTTATTCTCCGTGCTAATTGACAGCACTACACCGTAGTGTTCTTGGTTAGCGTGGGTATAGAGGTGGGGCGTCACAGACAACCTCTAAGCATCGCTGCTATGCTCACCATGCTTGACAATGAACTATCACCATGCCTATGCTCAACACCCCATGCTTTTTATCATTGACAGTCGATTTTGTTGGGTGCAACAATATGAGACATGCACGGTAACAAACTGTTCATCACACGTCCAACGTATAAAAAAAAATCATTTTTAATTTAAAATATGTACGTATTTACGTATATTTTTATTTAATTTTGATATAAATTTAAATAAAAAATTTGAAAAATCTTACCGACTAAATACACTTAGACTATCGACTTTGTCTTTAAGAGAATTAATCTCCAACTCAATAATGATGTTACAAAATCCATCGTCAAAATAATTTATTTTTAAAACATATAATGAATGTGACTATTAAATGTGGTATGTACATTTATTAATTGCACATTAACGAACTATGTATAATATTTTATATAGATTCACTATTTAAGGTATGACTTATCATAAAAGAATTTATCTCACATATTTCATTAAATTCAATTAATTTATACCCACATATATTTAGATCCGTTGTGCTTCAAAACATATGCAACTATGAATTAATTAAATGAATTTTAATATTAAGTGAAATAAAATATTATTTATAATTAGTTAAGACTTAAAAAATGAGTGTAGGTAAAATATCATACAATTTCGACATCCCCTTCACGAATTTTAATATTAAAAAATGATATAAAATACGCCTCAAACGTAGAGAAAAACTATATTCGTACTTGAACGTTTTCAAAATTATCGTACACCATAACAAATACCCAAGTAACATGTAATTCATTAAGCCTAAGAATAGACGAAAATAAAATAAATCTAATAGCATATAATATAATTTAAAATCCATTAGTATTATCTACATATCATCTCTTGTTCTTCAAAAATAAAAATGTCAAATTATTTATAACAACCCGCCACAATTCCTTAGCATTAAATATAATTTCATTGTCAAACCAACTTAACTCCAATTAAATGAGACCTATAATTATTTATTTCATGTTAATGGACATAATATTTTATCAGATTCACAATCTAAGATGTAAGAAACTATAAAAAATTTCGCTTAAATATATGATTCTTCATAATTCTAATTTTTTAATGATTTGATGTTGAATGGAAATAGTTTATAACAATCAACAAGTCAAGTTATGATCAATCAAAACAATTCGTACAAGACAATTTACCACATCTTACATCTTCAAAATAAAATATATCTTTAATAATAGTTGTAATACCTTTGATGTCACACTTTTTTGGTATCAACGTTAACTACCAAAAATACCCCTCTGTATTATTCAATCTTAATCACTTAAATATAGAATCTAATACTAATTTTTTTTTACAAATTCAAACGCCCATAAAAGTGGAATCTAATAATTAAACATGATTTACAAATTCAAAACGCTTCTAAAAATATGATATAAAACTAAACTTTCTTTAAAATTCAAAATACTTTTCAAAAAATATCTATTATTTCATGTACAAATATCTAAAAAGAATCGGTAAAATCCTATTCAAATGTAAATGTTATTCCTATTATATTTAGTCTATTATTTCTTTACAAATTTAAACTATCCCTCTACCTTTAATAATAGAATCTAACAAATAAATATCATTTAAACAAATAAACATCATTTACAAATTTATTGTTTATAAATTAATAATATACATAAAATTCAAACTAACAAAAAATTAAATGTTACAATCTAGAAATAAAAATTTAAATTAACTAGACATGATTTCAATGTAAAAACATAATTAAATATTTTTACAGATCATTTTTTTAAATGTATTAATCATTTATAAATTGTAGAACAATTCACGCGTAGAGCTCATTCCATCAACACGCGCGGAGCTCATGTCATCATCATGCGCAAAGCGCGTGACACTCGTCTTTAATAATAATTATAATAACTTTGTCATTACACCTTTTTGGTATCAACGTGAACAACCAAAAACGTCCTTCTATATATTATCAAATTTTAATCACTTAAAAATAAAATCTAATGTTAAACTTCTTTTACAAATTCAAACGTCCATAATAATAGTATCTACCAATTAAACATATTTTACAAATCTCAAAATGCTTCAAAAATTAGGATCTAATATAAATTCAAAATACTTTGCACCCGTCGTGACACTAGTCTTAAAAATGAAATTTAAAGTTCCACCATTGAATTAAAAACTTGCTTTTTCAAACTAACAGTTTTCTGTTATAAACAATTAAAAATATGTTATAAAAAAAATAAAAGCAGAAACCATTAAAGAAAGAGAAAGGAAACATTTTTATTCATTCTAGAGATCTATATACTATTTACATTACATATGCTCGTTTATATAAAGGCTTTGCAATTTGGTACAAAACTTATTCCACGATGTGGAACTGAACAAAATAACATAAAAACATATTCACTTTATGATATACATATTAATATCAAAAATTTTGAATGCTCTGATAACTTGAAATTGTCCATTTTGAAACGTGTATGATGATTGATGCCCTCATTATTTTGCTTGCATATTTCCATTCAGTTGTCAGTTGCCTCATTAAAAAAACCTCTGTTATGAAAAGCCAATGGAAAAAACCTTAAACAAGAAAAAGAATGCAGCTTGTAAAATAATATTAATAATTATATTCTTTCTAAAGGGTTTGATACTTCGAGATTAAAACATTGTATCATTAAAACCTTAATAAGAAAAACCATATGGAAAAAATCTTAATGAAGAAAAAAAATACAATATAATATAACATATTTCAATAATTTACTACATCAAATGAAATTTGATACTTCTGAATCAATTTAATGCATCATTAAAACATTAATAAGAAAAACCCGATGGAAAAAATCTTAATGAAGGAAAAAAAGTGCATTAAATATATTTAAATATTCTTCCCCTGATTTTATATTTTTCCATTTAAGTTTGAATACATATATTGATAATCCAAATCAACTACAAATACTTTTGATTCATATCATAACTTAGACAAACATTAAAAAACATAAAAATCAAAAGACAATAATTCTTCTTTTCCTCCTTTCATCATTTATAAATAATTGGCTTTGATATGATCAATTTTTTTAAGATTATTTCTTTCAAAGGAAACTATTTCTAAATGATGAAAAAAGGTAAAAACGAATTATTGTCTCTTGATTTTTATTTTTTTTAATGTTTGTCTAAGCTATAATATGGATCAAAAGTATTTGTAGTTGATTTGAATTATCAAAGGCATGACATATTAAGAATATTTGCCTTTGATATAATCTTAAAATGTTAAAATGTTTGTTAAACCACTTCTAGGGTTATGTGACAATCATGTCATGCATCTCTTTCAAATCCACGAACATTCTACGAACCAACTAATCAGGATTTAACATTTTAAGTTCGTGCTGATAACGTATTATAAACAATTAAGAATATGTTATAAAAGAATAAGAGCAAAAGCCATTAAAGAAAGAGAGGAAACATTTTTATTCATTCTAAAGATCTATAAACTTATTTCACGATGTGGGACTAAACAAAATAACATAAAAGCATATTCACTTTATGATATACATATTTTCTTTCAATGTGAAGTAGACGGAAGAAGACTAAAATTATGAAAGCATCCCCAAACAATTAAAAGTTCAATGTGTGTCCAAAGGCACAACTATTTAAAGCTAATAAAAAACAATTGTAATAGAATGTTGTGTTGAATATAAAAATAATAATTAGAGATTTTCTAGCAGCAATACCACAAGGCAATTATATTATGAACGAGTATGCCTAAGATCTATCTGGAAATGGTCAGTGGTATAGGCAACTGGGAATAAACTAGCAAATGTAATTAAATTTTATTAAGTACATCTCTTGACAAAATCTTTCAATTACAGAAAGAAAGCATATCTAACACATAAGTTTGGTAAAAAAATGTTATTATTTGCCAAACGACGGCACTCAACTGCGCTCTTAGTGAGTAATTAATAATGGTGTAAGCGAAATAGATCGAGATTTATAAACATGTAAACTACAAACTGAGATGAAATGAGATGCGATTTATTTTAGGTTAGGACTAAAACAGTAAAAGTGAATGAATGAGAAAATCTAACTAAAAAATTATGAGGAAAATGATTGTTAGTATTGCCTATCGTTTTAGGCACCCAACTGCCCATTTTCCTCAGATTTACTATAGCAGGAAATTCTTTCAGTTTATATTGCATATAACGCAAAATACTGATACACACAATCCTGCATTTACATAACAATATCAACTAAACAAAGAAAGGCTAAATAGTATCATCTTTGGCAACAAAGTTTGCACATAATATCCTATCTGTCTTTTAAATGACAGTTATTTTCTTGGATCGAAAAAGTTCAGCAATTGAATTAGGATAATATAGAAACTATTTAAACTTATGCAAACGAAGAACAAACGATATACGGACTTTAACAAGGTTTCTCGATTCGATCAGATAAAATAATTTAAAATTTAATTAAGATAATCTACTGATTAAATCCGAATTTAGAGCTCAGTATGCTTTCAAATCATCTGAAATTTCAGATGCACACGGTAGAAACCGAAATCACCACAAAGCAATTTTCGTCATCGCTCAAAAAAACGACATCGACATCTTTTTTAAGGAAAAATTTAAAACAAATGGCAGAAGTATACAAGGAGAAAATTAAAATTTAACTAAGATAATCTGCTGATTAAATCCTAATTTAGAGCTCAGAATACTTTCAAATCGTCTGAAATTTCAGATGCACGCGGTAGAAACCGAAATCACCACAAAGCACTTTTTCTCATAGCTCAAAAACATGACATCGACAACATTTTCGAAGGAAAAAATAAAACAAATGGCAGGAAAATACAAAGAGAAATGAAACCCTACCCAGATGTCAGCCGCCATGAATGAATGAGATGACTATAGCTGCAGTATGGTGGTGTGTTTATAAGAAACTTCAGACCTAGTATCAGAATGTGGCCTATTTGGAAGGAACCAGCCCATCACTTTTTAATCGTAAATGGACCAGAGCAATAACATTTTCAGCCCAAAATTGCCCCTATATCTCTGCTATATTCTCAAACCAAATAAGATTTGAAAATAAGGTACCGTTGTTGTGACGAACTGAGCAGACAAAGTGGGCGTCCGTGTCCGACGCGTTGGAGGTGGGCCCCACTAGTTTGTCTAGTTCAACTTAACGGTTGAAGGGGAGTCGTCTGAATCGGACGTGTCGGACGCGAATCGGACGCGGGCGGCTTCCCTAAAACCGCCATATTTTCCTATCTCATTCTTCTCTATGTTGTAGTATTATATATGTATATCACTTCAGGAAACGATTGAATCGTTGTCATTTAAGAATGTTTTCGTCTTTCTCAGATTATAGAGGTTATCATAAAACATTCCCAACATACTCATTTGTTGTTTGAATTCAAATTCAAATAGTAAACGAAACGTACCTTTTTCAGACTGGGCGCTGCCCCTTGGACCACCGCGACCTGACCGGCCAGGTCGACCGCCGTCAGCGGGGGCGTTGCCCCCGCACCCCCACCTAAGTGGGTTGCCACCCCCCCCCCCCAGACCCCCCGTTCATAGTGGCAATCAATTTAAACTGTTGGACAATCCCGAGCAGTTCAACTTAACAATCCTTTGCATGCCCTGCTAGACAACCCCGAGTAGCTTAGAAAGGCTGTTATTTATCTTGTTAGGCAGTTGAGAAGGAGAATGTAGTTTGTTTTATCTGTATTTTATTTTATGCATTTTTATTCGGTACTTTTATTTCTGCATTTTTATTCGGTACTTTTATTTCTGCATTTTTATTCGGTACTTTTATTTCTGCATTTGTATTGTGAATTCTGAACTATGAATTTTTATTTCTGCAATTGTATTCTGTATTCTGTATTCTGCATTCAAAAATAATTAATGTAAATAAAATAATAACATAAACAAACAATAAAATAATAACTTTGCCCCTTTCGTAAAAAGAACGCATTCCTCTTTCGCGAATTTAACCATTTCCCAGCCTCTTTCGTTTGCCCTATTCATTTGCCCCTTTCATTTAAAAAAAGAACGCACCCTAAGTGTTCAACATTACATAATGGGTTCTTAAAAGTAGTTTTCTACGATGATAGAAATTCGATTTTTTTCCAAATGTAAAGTATGCAAAATGAAGGGAATTTAGAGGACACTTTGCGTCGTTCCTCTTAATTTTTTGATTCAGATGCAAAATTTTATAAAACACTAATTCAAGTTTAATAGCATTTTTGTACATGAGAGACATGTGATCTCATTTTGACTTTTTGTATGTGCTATTCCATTTTTAAAATGAACTTAATTAAGGATATTTAGAGTTTGTTTGGAAACGACTCGAAAGTGGTCAAAACTACCTAAAAGTAACATATTTCTTTTTTGGTGTTTGCCAACTTCTATTAAGGGACTAGCAAAAGTTACTTGGAAGTTGAAATATGAGAAGCAACTATTATTTGCTTATGACTTATGATCTAATTTCATAAGTAATTTTGACCAAACAAATTACCAAAATGACCTAATATCTTGTCCATGTGCAAAATGTATTTTTCATGTACAATTACATGTCCAGTTATGTGATTTACCAAAGATTAATTACTTATAAGTCATAATAGACAAACATCAAAATTAACTTAATCCAACTTATAAGTAAAAGTACATCCAAACACTTCTACTTATAAATCACTATTTAAAACTACATAGAAGTTACAATACAAAATTGTTTTTAAGGATTTTTAAAATAAGTTATTATCAAACGGGATCTTAGATATGAAATATACAAATGAAAATTATGAAAAAGGGTATTAATGAGAAAAAGTGTAAAAATAGTTAAGTTCAAATCGCCTATCCTCAATTAATTATGTCTTCATATACCCATCAAATCTCATCTAAATAATATGATTAATGAATATGAAAGGGAGGGATACAATTCAACGGGAGTATTGTGACACACGCACATCTTAGAGATAGAGGATACCATGTGAAAACATATATGTAAACAAAGCAATATATCAAACGGAATATGAAATATAACATAATAATGCACACTCAGTACAGGTAAAAAACGCATAAATATAAGATGTACAAATATTATACATAGTATATATAGTCGGCACTTACGAAAACACATTATCCTACGTGTCCCTAATTGTGATCGTAACATGATCTTGATGACATGTGATTAGGCACAATCAAAGTATAATATAGCAATTTAAGATCAATGGTACTCTCAAGTTCGAAGACTACGACACATCATTGCATGAGATCTTTTATTTTAACTTAGTTGTATTAACTTATAGAAGACACACGTTGAGTCATTATATGATGGTTCAAAACAACCACAAGTATGTAATCCCTTAGTATCCCTAACAGTCATGAGTAATTCACCATCCATCGTATGGAGAGCATTACGTACGGTTTTCTCGACAAATGTATCAATATCCTTTTATCGATACATCTCGAACAGGAATAATTTAAGGATAAGTATTTTGAATGTTCGAGTAAAAATTACGGTTACGAGCACATTCACAACTGTAGTAAATAAAATGCTTCTTCGAAGGATTCTCTACTTATATAAGTTTAATGTACTCATATCATTACTTATATCACAATTTAACAACGCATATAGTAGAATATAAAACCAAAAGCATACTTCATTATGAACAAGTTTCTTATACAAGAGTTAACTAATATAATAAATTAAATAATTACTTCTAAGGCACACCCATAGCCTTATCAATCACTCGCTTGCTCTTCTGGTCAATTATGGAGCCTCATTCCCTTACATTTGATCAGTCTACTTAAACAACACTGAGAAAGAGCCTTAGTTAATAGATTTATGATGTTATCTTTAGTATCTACTCTATAACGACCTAAATTTTACAAATTGAATGATCGTAAAATATTAGTTTTAAATTGGTATTGGGTTGCATGATGATACAACTTTAAGAATATTAGGTATTATTATTTGTTACCTTTAGAAATTTTATTGGACGGTTTTGGCTATAAAAATTGTAGTTCTTATAATTTTTGATAGGAGCCGAATAAGAGTCTAAATTACTTCCACAAGAAAGATTTTATAGTTTCTCTTTCTGTGGAGTGGTCACAGTAACTTTTTGGACCTACGCTTTGGAAGATATGACAATTTGAAGTTAGATAGTTTTTGGACAGCTTAGTGGGTAATCAGTGAGGCACCCCTTAAGCCCGAAAGCCCATTTCAGGATTAGTGCCTAGTGGAGCTGATATGATAGCCTCCTAATCATTTTCATCTTCCCAAAAACCCAACCTCCATCAATTATCTCCATAGCCAAAAAGCGACCAAATTTCTTACTTTAATTAGCCAAATCTAGCAAATAGGAGGTAATTAGCAAGGGGATTGGCTTAGTTACTTTTAGGGGTTCATCTGGAATCATGAAGGCTATTATTCATCACATGATTTCATTGGCATTTGTGCAGTTATTGATTTTGGTGAGTAGTTTGTTCTTTACACTTTACTTTGCTAGTTATATAGTTAAGAATGACATTTTAAATGGTTTTCTAATTTTAAAATGATTTCTGACTTAGATCCAAAATTAATAACGGTTTTAAAACGTATTTAAAAAGATAAACGTTGATTTTGATTCTTTTTCGTGTGTTTGATCATATTGATCATCATTTTCCATTTTGATAAATCTAAGATTGTAGAAATGCTTGGATATTGATTGTATTGCGTTGTAATGATCTTCCTTAAGCTTCTCGTTAACACGATCAAGTTGTTTAGTAATCTCCTCTAATCTTGTTTCAGCATTCCTCTCCCTCTATGCCCCTGCCTCAATGTCCAATTTCAATCAGGTAATCTCCACCTAATCCCTAACTGATGCTGTTTCCAAATCCAGGAGTGGTTTATGCAACTCCATCACGTAAGCCATACCGTGAGTACAACGACATAATTAAGCATAATAAATACTTTTAAATTTCCACTAAATTAAGTTAACAAATGAATAATCAACAAACTTACTTGAAAAATACAGCGATGAAAGCTAGAAAAAAGGTCCTCAATAAGTGGAGGAAGAGAATCTATCAAAGCAAGGGCAAGGCAGTCACATCATCGATGAGAAGGCACCTCATCCGTTTGATCAAATCGAGAATGGCATCCTCCCCCGAGATAGGTAAGAAGCGGGAGGAAAGAGGAAGCATACTAATAGAATGGGGATTGGAGCAGGAGTAATAGTTTTGGAAGAAGAGAGAGGGTCGACTTTTCGCCTCTTTGCAAGGTCGTCTATCATAGTCATATCATCCCCAGGTCTTTTGCCGTCTTCCTTTTTGTTCAGTGCAACGACCAATTTTGAAGACATGGTACCTACACAGTTTATGCAACAACACACTTAATATACCACACGGTGCAAAAAAAGAAAGAAAAGAAGAGAAAAACATAAAGAAAAAAGCAGAAAAACTAACTAAAACACATATAACCAAAGTATACCACTTGGTCAGCCTTGTCAAAAAGCGTAAATGAAAATAGAACGACAAAAATGGTGATGTTAGCAAATTTCTTTGCTAGCTTAAATGCAAGGCATGCTAAAGCCAATTTGAATAAGGGTTTAAGTGGACTTATGCAAGCTTAGGAAAATATGCAAGTCCAAGTCCATTTGTGTTCAAGTTCAAGTCCATTGCTATATGAACCTAGAACGTTTCGACAGTACTAAGGAAAGGTGATTATAAAAGGATCCGACTGAGTCGTTACTAAAGGTTTCGAAAGGGACGATGAGGCATTATGGTTTTGAAAACATACTAAAGAGAAAGGATTTCAATCAGCACAAAAGGTTTCGACTCAGTTGAAACATTTTGCTTTCGAGGGGATGACTACATTCTGTTTCACAACCTTTCGACAAAGTTGATCAAATTCACGCTACAACACCTTTTGACACCATCAAAAGGGGCTAAGAAAGCAAAACCAATGTTGTCGCCTTAATCCCTTTCGAAGGGGTAGAAAGGTCAATTTGTGGCGTCAATTTTTGATCCGTACAACTTGAAACTTCCGGGCAAAGAAAACAGAAGCTTCTGTCTTCCCTAAACCCGGTTGCAAATCCAGGATTTCAAAAAAAAACTTATTAAATAAATAATTATACCCATTAAGGAAACGGATTTCAATATCAATTAACCATTTTCAATTTCAAAATTTGTGAAACGAGAATTCAAATTCTTTCAAAATAGCAGAGAATCATAAATGCTGGAATCAAGTTTAAAACGAGAAATAAATCTCGTCGATCCTTGAGACCGAATCGCGAAATTATCTCGGAGGATTTGAATCATAAACTTAAACGACTCTCAGTAAATCGAATTAAACTTACTTTCAAGAAATTAAGATTCGAACATTTCTAAATCGAAATCCCGATTATAAAATCCAAGAGAGTGAAATTTACCGTGAAACACAAAGAACATAGAAAGAGAAAATATAAAAAAGTAGAAATAATCTCGAACTTACATTTAGATCTGGTTAATATTTGATTCAGGAAAAAGAAAATTGGGGAGTTTTAGAATTCTTTTACTTATACTTGGAAATTCGATTGCAGTTAAATGTGGAAGAAGAGAGAAAGAGCGTACTTATAAGAAAAGTCTTCAAAGAGCTACAAACCGTTAGAATAGATTTAAACAGACGGCCCAGATTCACGCGGGAAGACCAAGAGGAGAGAAACTTTTAGGTTTCGACATAGATGACTTGGAAAGTCAAGAGCATCCCTTCGCAGGGGAGGAGGGCAAATGTTAGTACCAAAAAATCCCTTCGACTAAGTCGAAACATGTTTGAGCAGAGAACAAAGGAAAACAAAGGGAAAGAGCTCCAGCTAGACCTTTAGAGAGAGTCGAAGGGATTCTACAGCCAAATTCCGAAGCTTCAGGACCTTTCAAAGGTGTCGAAAGGATTCTACAATCAAGATCCAGTAGGTTAGCACCTTTCGAAGGAGTCAAAAGCACCCTTCCGCCTTTAGTAATAACCTTTCGACTAGGTGAATCCATATGCATGAAGACCTTTCGAATAAGTCAAAGCAGCACCTTTCGAAGAGAATGAAGAACCGCTCTTTGCAAATGCGCCAAACCTTTCAAGACCAAAAGTTTCACCTTCATTTAAACCACGCGAAAGCAAGCATTGTCCTGAACAACCCTTTCAAAAGCTATAATAAGCCTTTCGAACCGGTCGAAGCACATGAGATCCAAGAGGGTTCCGCATCAAATCAGAAACAAGAGCTCAGATGTAACCAACATCATCGAAACCATTGAACGAAGCCTATCAATAAAGTTGGAAGCACTTGCAAGGCAACACAAAGAAGAAAAGCACAACCGCTCTTTTCGACAAAGGCGGAAGCATACTTGAGTTATTCGGCAGCCACCTTTTGACTAAGTTGAAAGCATTGGGGTCGAAAGGTGCTAACCCGCATCTATAAATAAGACCCAAGGGGTCAGGTTTTGGGTATCCAGTTCTTTCCATTTTAAACTTGTATTTTCTTAATCAAAATTATTGTAAACCCTAATTACCAAATCAATTTGGGGATTTTGAGAAATAAAGTCTTTTTTAGCTTGTGAAAGGGAAGTCTCAAATATTTCAGATTACTTTACTGTTTTTAAAACTTTTGCTAGGTTCAATCTTGTGTTTCAGGTGTCGCCTACATCGAAAGGTCACTACCAACACAGTTGAAACCTTGCAGATTTAAATAACTTTAGTTACATACTTCAAGCTACCTTTCCCCGAGTCTCTGCTTTCGATGAAGTCGAAACCAAGCTTCAATCTACTGAAACCTTTGATTAATACAAGGTGCCAAAGGGTCTAGCTTTCGACAAGGTCGAAACTTAGCTCCAAATCATTCCAACTTGAGATTCTCAATTCAAACCTGAGACAATTAAGCCTACAGATTTCGACAAAAACGAAACCCTAACCTCAGATTCCTGGTTCAAGTTCTAACACCAAAACAACCTTGCTTTCGACGGGGTCGAAACCTCTATTTCAGATTCTTGGATAGAGTCCTAGCTACACAACAACTAAGGCCATCGACAAGATCGAAACCAACAAAAGAAAAATCTTATCCAAGGTATCACAACCGTTTCGAAAGGTGGGCTTTCGAAGGAAAAACCAATCTATCTCAACATAATCGAAAGGTTAATAAAGGAAGAAGCTGACCCTTTCGACTGGGTCGAAAGGTCAGTCTGAACAACTTTGTACTTCAGCAATCTTCTAGAAAGGAAATTCAAGGAAGACATACCCTTTCCACTCCTTTTATCTACCCAAGGGAAAAACTTATTCCATAACTCAACTTTGGGGTGTTGGAAAGATTTCTTGTTAACATTTGGGTTAACGAATAAATTCGTTAACATTTTAGCGCTAGAAGGAGGGCTCGAATCTCCATCTCCGTTAAAACCCTAAGCACATTTAAGGCTTAAAGAACTTACCCCTACTAAGCATATTCCATTCGAAGCTAACCTACCTTGGATTTTTAACACCAATTAATTATATCAACTAAGTTTTGCTTAGTCATGCCAGTTAATCATGTTAAGATCTATGAACAAGGATCCTCCGAGGCTCAAACGACTAGGCCAACTTACCAAATCACTAATGATTCCCGGCTTCATGAAGAACAAGTATTGAGAATCAAGGCACTATAAATCATGGAAAATAAAGGAGGACATGTGGCATATTATAACCCAGATATATGGAGTTTGAATCCATTTCATATAAGGCCAACATCGATTTTCACCCTGGGAAAGCAATACAAAAAGGATAACATACTCTTGAAAATAAGGAAGGAAATTCAACTCAAAGCAAATGGGACCATTTTCAAAAGAGAAATAACAAAGGATTTTGATCCATTCACTAGAAGGTGGGAAAGTGTCCTTAATCACTCTCAAGACATAAGTGAAACTCGAGACTCTTTAAGAAGAAAGCTTATTATGGAAGCTAAAGAGCCTATCATGCATAAGAGAGCCATAAGGAATTCAGAAGGATCAACTTCCAAAAGATCAGGACTTTCTAAAAATTGTTCTCTTACCATCTCTTACGATAATATCTACTTCCTGACTAAAGACAAGCTCAACTATTGGCCTTCGCAAAAGAAGCGACCAAAGAATGAAAGAAATCTCGGAGGGTTATATTGTCATTACCATCGCTCTAACGGCCATGACACCTATCACTACTGAAGCTTGGAAGGAATAATCAACAATCCCTTAGGGTAAGGAAAGCTTGACGAATTTGTACAAAGATATTGAACGAGTCAACAATAAAGAAAGAGTTTCTTAACAAAATAAGTGTATCTACATGGTTGAGGAGTAAAACTCTCCTAAAATAATGGAAAACCTAAACCATCACCTAAGATGGTAGTAAGGGGCTAAAGCCTTTGTCCCTACCAAGATGGCTTGCACCTATTAGAGGGAGGTCAGAGTAAGCCTTTGGTTCCGTCTGGAAAGACCTAAAGAGAGCATCTGTAAGCCTTCAATCCCTGCCTACGCGGCCCGGTTGGGGCGCCTCCTAGAGGGAGGATGGATAAGCCTTTGGCCTGTCTAAAGCACTGAACCAGACTCAGTGCCATCATCAAAGGCCTCATTGAAGTGCCTCCTGGAGGGAGGTAAGTTAAGTCTTTGGTTCAGCTTAAAGATAGCCAGCCAAACGCACTGAACAAAGCCTTTAGTGCCATCATCAAAGGTCTCACTAAAGCGCCTCTTAGAGGGAGGTCGGGTAAGTCTATGGTCCCGCTTGATGATGCTAACCAAATGCTTCAGCCAACAGAACCTAAATCATCATTTACGATGGTGATAAGGGGTTCGATCCAAGTAGAGATCTTCACCTAAGATGGTGCCAAACAAATCAATCAAAATCAAAGCAAAGTAGCGCTCCAAATCAATCTTCTAGGGGAAAACCTACCAAAAATCAAAGCCAATTAGCGCTTCAGGTCAAACAATCTTCTTGAGAAATATCCATTAAATATGAGCCATTTGTGCTCCTCAACAAACACAGTCTCCAATTGGTAGATAAGAATTTCCGGTCTTCTTCTATTATTATTACCAAATAAGGATTTCCAGTCTTCTTCTATTATTATTACCAAATAGGAATTTCTGATCTTCTCTAATTATAGCCAGATGAGGATTTTTGGTCTTCTTTTATTATTGCTAGAGAAGTGTTCTGGTCTTCTGTTACCATTGCCAAATAGGTGTTCTGGAATTTTATTATTATTTGCCAGATAAGATTTTTTGGTCTTTTGTCTATTGCTAGATTAGTTTTCTGGTCTTCTATCTATTGTTGAATTAGCTTTCTAGCCATCTATTAATTAGTATTGAATGGGATCTTCAATTATCAATCAACAGACAAAGTGCTTTAAGAAATTATTCAAAGAATTTATCACTTTGACGATAGAGTTTCACCAAATCAATTCTTAATTCAAATTCATTTAACGGGAATCTCTGTTACTAGACAAGCTACAAAATATTATGGGAAAGCAACTTCTTATATCAAGTTCTAAAGAGCTCAACAAGCAAGGTTCTCAGTTCCATTAGAAGCGAAAATTGATCTATAGATCAAAAGCTCAAAATGCAGAAAACAAGATACTAATTGCCAAGCAATTTCAAATAGGAGCCAATATTTGATTTAAAAGCTATATACTTAATATTTGAGGAAACATTCATTTAAATACAAATTCATTCATGGTTTAGTATACTATTTGCAAAGTTGTAGGTATAAAAATCAGGTAAAAAGAAGAATCTATTTAAAGCAAATCTTCACTAAAGATCGTGGATTCGTGCTAGCTTGTCCAAATCTTTGGCCATCAAATGGTCGGCAATATGGTGAAGGGCCACGTCCAAAAGCTCTTTGAATTTATTTTCCTTCTTTCAAATGGAATCTACACCATCAACTGAATCAATTTAAGTTTTCAAAGCATTCTGAAGTGTCTGTTGGCTCCTCTCAAAGTTTTAGTCATGCTTTTTAACTCTTCAATTTTCTGTTTAAGAATAAATTTCTCACATTCAAGCTTTTCAACTTTGCTTTTATAGTCATTAAGGCACTGGGATACTTTTTCATTCCACTTTTTGTTGAAATGTTGCATGTATTCATGTTTAACATGTCTACTCCATTTTGATATCGTCACATCGCTTAAGCCCGGAGGTGGATTTAATAAGGCATGAAATTCTTGATTTGCTAAAGATCGAGATCTGGTCATTTTGTCGGGAGTAGGGGTAAGAAGACCAATGTCCCTTCACTCACAATAAGCTCGAATGAATGACAGTAGACTTGACTTTCAATAAGCTCTAATTCGAGATCGTTTATTCGTTGATGTAACTTAGCTATTTCGGCATCAACCACAACTGAGGGCCTAGATTCAAGGGCTGAGTTTATTTGTTTCTCAATTCTGGAATTCCTTTATCCATCTTCTTAATATCTTTTTCTAAGTTGAAAATTTATTCCTTTGGACTTTTAAAGGACAATTTCAGCCGAAAGTATCTCTTATGCCTGTAACGACCCTGAATTTCCGACCCAATTTAAAAAATTTAAATCCATTTATTTAAAATAAAAATTTGAATTTTATATATGATCTCAATTAAAGTCCAAACTTCGGTTATAAGATGCGTCTATTTAGTTATGGATATGAAAAACTTTCGTCGCAGATTATTGCAGTAAATTTCGTTCGCGTTTTGATTGTATATCAGCTCATTTTAAACTGCGGAAAATTTATCTATCGAATCCAAATATTTTTACACAGCAATGTTGTAAAAATTTATCTGATCAAGACGTTGCTTTTCGTTTCGTCAAATTCCGTCGTCACCTGCTATATTTAAATTGTTTTGTCAAACGAACAACTCAATCGGCGTAAATTCGAGTTTTGATAAAACTGTCGTATCACAATTATCTGTGTACCGTTGGAAGCGTCTCGTCGCGCTAACCAAAACGGTATATTCGTTTGTAAAAAAAAATCAGAGTTCAGCATAAAACGTCGCGTTAATTTAACCATTCCAAGCGGACCGGTTAAACCATATTCAGTCCAAAACAAACAGCCCGTGTCCATTTAAAAATTTGAAAATAAATTTTGGCTGGGGTGCATTCATTTGAGTGGTTGGGAGATGGTGGTTGTAGCTTGGAAATAGGAATGACGTTTCGGAGTTCAAAACAATATTTTCTACTGCGAAATTATAAAAATTTAAAGTAATGAAAAACATATTCGCTCATTTCAAATTGCTACAGGTATTCTTCTCTGCCTTCTCTCCTCTTTCGTTTTCTCTTATATTTTTCTTTTCCTCGTTCTATATTTCTTCCTCTGAAAAAAAAAATTTGCATAAAGGAAATGAACGAAGACGCACGCACACCACGCCAAGCACCACATCCACTCGCCGACCCCTCCTTCACTTCGCCCCTCCCTTGCGCACTGCCTCCCCTACCTCCCTGAAACGCACACACCCATCCGGCCGCCTGTACCGAGCCCATCAACCCCCACCACAGCCAGTAACACACCACCATTTCTCCCCTCCACGCGCGCCCCTCCACCGCCTCAGCCGACCTCCAGATCGAGCCATCACTCCTCTGGCCACGCAACAACCCGCCGCATCTTGCTTGAACCACCACCGAGCATCACGATCCGTCCAGCCTCCTCCGCGTGCACGCACAACAGCCCAGACCTCGCCTGCGCCACCTTCCGGAACTGCCACACTTACAACCTCCCCTGCCTCGCCTGTGTTCGTGCGTAGTGTGCATGCCGCATGCATATATATATATATATGTGTGTGTGTGTGTGTGTGTGTGTGTGTGTCTGTGTGTGTGTGTGCTTGTGTCATTTGCAGAATAGAAATGGTGATGAAACAGTCTCTATTTCTAGTAAAAAAAAAGAACAGTGTTGTTATATAAGAAAATGAAAGTGTACAGTGTGCTTGATGGAATGGTGAAGTGATACTGTCACTTTCAGAGGGTTGCAAAAGAGTATATATATATATACGCAGTGTATATATATTTTGTTCACTGAATAGCAGTAACTGCTTCTTTAACTATTGTGTACAGCAGCAACCAGTTGAAGTTCCACTTTGCAGCAGCATCAAAATTCTCAGCTTTCTTCCTTTTCTTCGTCGTTGGTAAGCGCATATATAAATTTATAAAATATATATGAACGTCCATTTGAAATTAATACCATCTTTCTTTTGTCGATGGTTGCAGTGTTCCATTATTCGTGTTTGAGCTGTGTTGAACCAATTCCATTCGTGCTTCTTCGTGCTTCGCTGTTCAGTTTCTCTAACCACGAAAGGTGAATTAATTTCACGACTTATATTCTTATACGATGATAATCAAGTTTGGTTGATAAATGATTGATTGTTTGATGTTGATATTGGACGTTAAAAAATTGTTAATGTATGAAGTGATAAATAATATACGATTGAATTTGACGTAGGATAGTTAACAATTTGGAATTGATATATGTATTGAATTTGATTAGATAAAATTTGTATAATATGACCCCTTTTAATGTCTATTGAATTGACACGTAGAAATATGGTTAATTACACCTTGAATCATTTAAATTTATGCGGTATAAATTAATATAGTATGAAATTGAATAAGTAGAAACCAAGTGTAGAATTGTATAAAATAATAAGTGTAATGATCTTTAATCTACATGAAATGATAGTGTAGATTCTAGAAATAATTATATTAATTTATATAAACAACAATGCAAATTAATACGATTATTTCAGGATTATTTGAATTGATTATTGGATTGTTATTGATTGTTGTTATTGCTTGTTTATTTATTTTGACACCATCCCAGTTATCACACTGCAAGTTCCCTTTATTATGTTTTGATTTTGAATTGAAATGGAATTGGGTTGAAATGATAAATACCCAATAAAACATTGACTTAGGATAGAGAATTAAATAAAAACTCGATTGGTCAAATAATTCGATTTAAATAAATAAATAAAGATTTTATTTATATGAAATAATAAGAGTTTAAAAATGAAGCTTGGAATTTGAATTCTAGTGAAATTTAAATGTTAATATTTAATAATTTGAGACAAATATTAACAAAGTGTTTGATGAAAGAATGTGTTTAAATTTAAATAAATTATTAAATTAAGTTTTGAAATTATTTAATAATTAAATAAAATTAAATTATTGAATTCCTTAATAAGTGAAATTGAATTTCGTTAATAAGTGAAATTGAATTTCTTTAATAATTAAGTTTTGAAATTTGTTTAAATTGAATAAGTAAATAAGTGAATTTGAATTTCTTTAATAAGGAATAAAATGTGATTTATTGAAATTAATATAAGACTTGTAATTTAAAGAATTTAATTTGATGAATTTAATTTAATTAAATTTGCAAGTTTTGATATAATATAGGTAAACTTAAATTGATTTAATGAATTGGAAGGTTAATGGAAATTATTCGAAAGGATAAAATTACTTAATTTAAATGATCACTGAATGAATCCATCAATGAATCTAAATTGTTTGAATGTTTATTAACTTAATTTAAATGATTATGGAATGAACTTATATATGAATTTAAATCGATATTTGAATTGTTTAATAAAATTTGAGTTGAATTATAAAATTTTGAAATGGAAAAAAATTGGAAGATTTGAAACGTAAATTTTGGAAATTGATATAGAAAGAGAAATGAAATGTTGGCCTTCGAATTCCAAGGGAAATTGAAATTGATTTAGTTTTGAAATTTATTAAATGACCAATCGGTATAATAATTACAAAAGTTATTAAAGAGACCGGAATCGGTTAGGGACATACTCATTGTCTAAGCCGAATACCACTTTAATAACTATACGCGGAGTGTGATCCAGAATGAAGTGGTTGGAATGATGTACGATGATGACTGAAGAAAGAGAACGATAATGGATGACCTTGACACTTGTGTCAAATTGGAAATGACTAAAACAGGAGCCGTGCCGGGCCAAATGGGGTTAGCTACCTCGAGCGAACACACTTCTTCGTAAACTACTCATTACTTGTTATTGATTGGTGCGCACCCTTGAATTGGGAGTGTTGTTTCACGGTGTTGCGATCGTTGCGGTGATGCGTTCTCACCAGTCCGGATCAGGCAAACGGTAGTTTCACTACCTTGGGTATTGCCTCATGTGCCTTGTCATACTTGTATCCCTATGCGCCACCACTACGATTTGTTTTTGTGTTATACCTATGGAGTACTCCCTGATAGCCCACTAGTTTACGGTGGAGTTTACAGTGCTGTATAGACTATGATGCTTATATAAAATGTGTTAAGGGGGATAATGGTAACGCCTTAACGCTATTTTGATACTTTATCTTACTGATAAGCATTATCTACTTAGCGTACACTATTACATAGTAGATAGTTTAACGGATCCTGAAAGATGTTATTCCATTCATCTTGTATAAGAATATATGTCCTGACTCGAGTGTTTGTTTATGCTTATGCTCGGGTCAGCCTGAGGATTTCTGTTGCTGTGCTGTTTGGAAGCTAAAGACTTGAAGACTATCATTTATCTTTATCTTTATCAGTATTGCTCCATTCTATTTTGATATTGTATCGAACATCTATGTATTTCTATTTCACTATTTTCTTGAGACACTGTTGTATTTACTTAGTAGCTTCATGAACTACTATTATGACATTGTTGTAATTCCACTGTGTTATCCTATTATTGTATATGTCTGTGAGTCTGTAATGATTCTCATTTATATACATATACTCCATTAATGATTCGTGTTTTGTACTATTTAAGTTGACATGTGTGGATTATTGTCAATTTAAATGGTCCAAATATACGGGTTGTTACAGTTGGTATCAGAGCTTTGGTTCCCGATAACCTTAGCCTGTGGAGTTTTAAGCTCATTAGAGATAGGGTAACCATACCCTAGAATGAGGAGAATCATTTTAGAATCTATATCCTTTGATTCCATCCTCCTTATTGAATTCGTTTGATTAGAATTTCCTTAAGTTCTATAAAAATTTCTATCTTTGATTCTAAATCACTTTTGGTATTCCAGGATGAGTACCAGAAGGAATGCTAGAGGTGGGGGTAAAGGAAATGCTCTCGAACCACGTGCCCCAGCTCCCGCAGTCAAGTTTTCTACTCGTAGCAAGGAATACACCCAGCTTGGCGGCATAAAATTCTCTGGATCCGAGAGCATCATTGGAGCGCAATAGTGGCTGAAGAACCTGGAAAGGATCTTCACTGGCCTGGAGATTACTGATGCACAAAAGCGTCAATTGCCGCTTGGCAACTTCAGGATGCGGCACAGGATTGGTGGGAGTCAGTAACCTCCCGTACTGATGAGGAAACCATCACATGGGCCCAGTTTAGGTAAAATCTAACTGAAATTTCATTCAAATAATTCCTTCTTTCTCTTAGAATCTTGACTCATCTTTGTCTCGCTTGTGAATAGGGATTCTTTTTCGGCTCAGTGGATGCCAACGGCCGGAAAGGCTCAGCTTTACCGATCATTTATGGATCTTAAATAGGGTAACATGACTTTCTCCGAGTATGAAAGGAAGTTTAACGAACTCTCCAAGTTCGGACCTGGCTTGATTGATACACCACTTCTGACAAACGAGAAGTTCATTCATGAAGCACGTCCAGAGTACTATGATCTCCTCACAGCCCATGTCCATGGCACTTTCATCGAGCTGATGGATTATGCACTTAGATATGAGGGAAAGCCAAAAGGTGCATCAGCCACCAAGGCGCCAGTTGTTCAACCATCCTCTAGTCAGCCTGGAAAGAGGAAGCCGAATTTCGAGCAGCAAAGGAAGAACTGGCAGAAAACTACCGGGCTTGGCTATTCTCAGAAGAAGCCCATTGACTTATCCTCCATCACATGTTTCAAGTGCGACCAGAAGGGTCACTATGCCAACAGTTGTCCAACATCTGTCAGTGTCTCCATTCCTCCACCTCAGGATACCAGGAACAACCTCTGCCATGTCTGTTTGCAGCCTGGCCATTTCAAGAAGGATTGTCCCATGCATCAAAAGGGCAAGACATCTGGAGTATTTGCTATGACTTCTTCCACCCATGCTCCACCTACCCCACCTGCTCCTAGTGATACCCAAGGTACATTACAGAGTACTTTTATGTTGCATACTTTACATGTTAGAGTTCTATTTGACACTGGAGCAACACATAGTTTCATATCTATTGATTTATATAATAAACTTGGATTGTAACCTATCCTTGCATCTACTTTCTTATGTGTATCAAACCCTATTGGAGGACTCGTTAACCTTAAAAGGGTATGCAAGTATGTCACGCTTATGTATGGCATGCATCGGTTCACTTGGGATTTCTACGTCCTTGGATTCAAGGCATTCGATATCCTATTAGGTGTTGATTGGCTATGAAAGTTTGAAGCCGTTATCTCTTGCAAAGCTCGAAACGTCTCTCTAATTGACGCCAAGAGTAAACCTTTAATTATTGAAGGAAAATCTCCTCAGGAGTGTGCTGGAAGTTTTATATTCTCTATGGACTCTCATCTGAATGATCTAAGCTCTACCCCGATTGTTCAACTCTTTACTGATGTATTTGGAGAAGTCAATTCTCTACCACCTCCGTGGGAAATTGAATTCCGCATTGATCTTATCCCTGGTGCTCGACTAGTAGTTATCCCTCCTAGGAGAATGGCTCCTAAAGAGAAGGCAGAATTGAATGCTCAGATTGAAGACTTATTTGCTAAAGGCTTGATACGGCGAAGTCATTCAGAATGGGGAGCTGCAGTTGTATTCGTCACCAAGTCAGATGGTTCTCTCAGAATGTGTGTGGACTATAGAGAGCTAAACAAGCTCACACAAAAGAACAGATATCCATTGCCCCGCATTAATGATCTATTCGACCAGCTCCATGGAGCTTAAGTTTTCTCTCAACTCGATCTGGCTACCGGCTTTCACCAACTCAGAATTACCGAGGAAAGTATTCCTAAAACAGCATTCCATGCTGAAAATGGTTTCTTTGAATGGTTGGTTATGCCGTTCGGACTTACTAATGCTCCAGCTTATTTTGTCGATTTGATTAATAGAGTTTTCCGTGATGTTCTTAACAAGTTTGTTCTTGTTTTCATCGATGACATTCTTGTCTTCTCTAAAGATGAGAAAGAGCATAGGTCACATTTTGGATTTTGTTCTTAAAACTCTTCGTAGTCACCAGCTTAAAGCCAAGTTCTCGAAATGCCACTTTTGGAGAGATGAAGTTCGATTTCTTAGCCATATTGTCTCGGAGAATGGGATTTCGGTCGATCCAGCTAAGATTACCGTAATCAATGTAAGTTCTATTCTTACTCGTCATTTCTATCTGAACATCTTATCTCTATCTAAATTCGAATCCTTCGAATTTGCAGGATAGGGAGACTCCCAAAAATCCTACAGATATTCATAGCTTCTTGGGCTTGGCCGACTATTATCGCAGATTTATAGAAAATTTTGCTCGTATTGCCGCACTGCTCACCGCACTGACCAGAAAGAATGTCAAATTTAATTGGAATGAAAAGTGTGAATCAACTTTCAATGAGATGAAGCAAAAGTTGACCTCTGCCCCAGTTCTTACAGTTATTGACGGAAGCGAAAGATTAACTGTCTATACTGATGCATGCCATGATGGATTAGGAGCAGTTTTAATGCAGAAAGGAAAGGTCATTGCCTATGCGGGTCATCAGTTAAAGACCCATGAAGCAAATTACACAACTCACGATTTAGAGCTTCTTGCAGTTGTATTTGCTCTAAATTTATGGAGGCATTACCTTTTGGGAACCAAATTCGAATTATTCACAAACCATAAGTCATTGAGATATATTTTCTCACAAAAGGATTTGAAACCGAGACAAGTCCGATGGCTCGAATTCTTAGCTGCATATGATCTTGATATTAACTACACCCCAGGAAAAGCAAACGCCGTAGCCGATGCTTTGAGCAGAAACCAAGCAATGGTATGTTGTAATCTTGTGGAAGGAATGTTATTTCAGCTCGTCGTCTCCCCAGCCCTTATGGATCGCATCATAGCCAAGCAATACGAGGACACTTTGCTCTATCGTATCAAAGAAATAGTTCTCGGTAGAGTCGGAAATGTTGACAGTAAAATGGGTGCACAAGTAGATAGTAAGGGAGTTTTGAGGATCGACAATCAAATTTGTGTTCCTAATGTTGATGGTTTAAGATAGGAAGTGCTGAGAGAAAACCATCAATCCTCGCTTTCATTTCATCTAGGAGTCACAAAGATGTATCAGAATATGAAGAAATTATATTGGTGGAGTGGGATGAAGCGTGATATTTCTACCTATGTTAGTAGATGCGCAACTTGTCAATAAGTTAAGGCTGATCATAGAAAGACGGCAGGATTGCTTCAACCTCTAGAGATTCCAAGTTGGAAGTGGGAGCAGATTTCTATGGACTTTATTGATGGGCTACCAAGGACCAGAAAGGGTAACGAGAGCATTTGGGTGATTGTCGATAGGCTGACAAAATCCGCTCATTTTATTCCAATCAAGACCACTCGTACTGCTTCGAGTTTGGCCGAGATATATATGAGGGAAGTTGTTAAACTTCATGGTGTACCATCTAGTATCGTATGCGATAGAGATCCTATGTTCACTAGTAAATTCTGGAAAGCATTTCAGGTTACTTTGGCAATAAAATGAATCTGAGCACAGCTTATCATCCTCAGACAGATGGTCAAACTGAGAGAGTGAATCATATTTTGGAAGACCTTCTCCGAGCTTGTATTATAGACTTTAGTGGATCCTGGGAAGACCATCTTCATTTGGTTGAATTCACCTACAATAATAGTCATCAGCTAAAGGAATCGAATTTCAAATTTCAATAAGTATATTTGAATTGGAATTAATTATCTTTAATAAAATCAGGCAAGCATTGGTTTGGCACCGTTCGAAGCCTTATATGGACGACCGTGCAAATCGCCAGCTTGTTGGATTGAGTCTGGGGACCGATTAGTGCTTGGTCCAGAAATGATTATGGAAGCTTCCGAGAAAGTTGAAGAAATCAGGAGAAAGATTAAGACGGCACAAGATAGACAGAAGTGCTACATTGACAGAAGGAGGAGAGATCTCGAATTCAGCATTGGAGATGAAGTATTTCTCAAGGTGACACCTTTGAAAAATGTTATTAGATTTGGAAGGAAAGGAAAGCTTGCTCCCAGATTTGTTGGTCCGTTTGAGATTACGGAGAGGGTAGGAACTTTGGCCTATAGAATCGCATTACCAGAAAAGTTTGCCAATGTGCACAATGCGTTCCACATCTCACATTTCCGCAAAGTTGTGCGCGATCCATCTATGACCATTCCTACCACTCAGTTGGAAGAGTTAGTTGTCGAGCCTGACTTGACCATTGAGCGGAAGCCACTTCGGATAGTCGACCGTGAGACAAAGCAACTTAGAAGGAGGTCGGTCAATCTCGTCAAAGTTCAGTGGAGTGCATATGACCGAGATTGCACATGGGAAACTGAGGATAGTATTCGGGATTCAAACCCCGAATTACTAATTTCAGGTATAATTCAATTTTCTTAAATCTATCTTGACTTTTCTGCTTGTTTCTTTCCTACTTCTCCCATCTCGTTCCTTTTCGAGGACGAAAAGTTTTGAGTGGGGGAGATTGTAACGACCCAGAATTTCCGATCCAATTTAAAATTTTTAAATCCATTTATTTAATATAAAAATTTGAATTTTATATACGGTCTCAATTAACGTCCAAACTTCGATTATAAGATGCGTCTATTTAGTTATAGATATGGAGAAATTTCATCGTAGATTATTGCAGTAAATTTCGTTCGCGTTTTGATTGTATATCAGTTCATTTTAAACTGCGGAAAATTTATCTATCGAATCCAAATATTTTTACACAGCAATGTTGTAAAAATTTATCTGATCAAGACGTCGCTTTTCGTTTCGTCAAATTCCATCGTCGCTTGCTTCATTTAAATTGTTTTGTCAAACGAACAACTCAATCGGCGTAAATTTGAGTTTTGATAAAACTGTCGTATCACAATTATTTGTGTACCGTTGGAAGCATCTCGTCGCACTGACCAAAACGGTATATTCGTTTGTAAAAATAAATCAGAGTTCAGCGTAAAACGTTGTGAACCGTTCCAGGCGGACCAGTTAAACCATATTCAGCCCAAAACAAACAGCCCTTATCCATTTAAAAATTTGAAAATAAAATTTGGCTCGGGTGCATTCATTTGAGTGGTTGGGAGATGGTGGCTGTAGCT
The DNA here is from genome assembly GCA_030737815.1 of Allium fistulosum. Lineage (NCBI taxonomy): Eukaryota > Viridiplantae > Streptophyta > Magnoliopsida > Asparagales > Amaryllidaceae > Allium > Allium fistulosum. The sequence continues at coordinate 673,418,076 of CM060905.1, forward strand.
TGGAAATAGGAATGACGTTTCAGAGTTCAAAACAATATTTTCTGCTGCGAAATTATAAAAATTTAAAGTAACGAGAAACATATTCGCTCATTTCAAATTGCTACAAGTAACTTCTTCTCTGCCTTCTCTCCTCTTTTATCTTCTCTTCTATTTTTCTTTTCCTCATTCTATATTTCTTCCTCTGAAAAAAAAATTGCATAAAGGAAATGAACGCAAACACACGCACACCACGGCGAGCACCACATCCACTCGCCGACCCCTCCTTTACTTCGCCCCTCCCTTGCGCACTGCCTCCCCTTCCTCCTTGAAACGCACACACCCCTCCGGCCGCCTGTACCGAGCCCATCAACCCCCACCACTGCCAGTCACACACCACCATTTCTCCCCTCCACGTGCGCCCCTCCACCGCCTCATCTGACCTTCAGACCGAGCCATCACTCCTCTGGCCAAGCATCAACCCACCGCATCTTGCCTGAACCACCACCGAGCGTTATGATCTGTCCCGCCTCCTCCGCGTGCACGCGCAACATCCCAGACCTCGCCTGCGCCACCTTCCAGAACTGCCACACTTACAGCCTCCCCTGCCTCGCCTGTGTTCGTGCGTAGTGTGCATACCGCGTGCATATATATATATATGTGTGTGTGTGCTTGTGTCATTTGCAGAATAGAAATGGTGATGAAACAGTCTCTATTTCTAGTAAAAAAAATGAACAGTGTTGTTATATAAGAAAATGAAAGTGTACAGTGTGCTTGATGGAATGGTGAAGTGATACTGTCACTTTCAGAGGGTTGCAAAAGAGTATATATATATATATACGCAGTGTATATATATTTTGTTCACTGAATAATACTAACCGCTTCTTCTGCTATTGTGTACAGCAGCAACCGGTTGAAGTTCCACTTTGCAGCAACATCAAAATTCTCAGCTTTCTTCCTTTTCTTCGTCGTTGGTAAGCGCATATATAAATTTATAAAATATATATGAACATCCATTTGAAATTAATACCATCTTTCTTTTGTCGATGGTTGCAGTGTTCCATTATTCGTGTTTGAGCTGTGTTGAACCAATTCCATTCGTGCTTCGCCGTTCAATTTCTCTAACCACGAAAGGTGAATTAATTCATGACTTATATTCTTATACGATGTTAATCAAGTTTGGTTAATAAATGATTGATTGTTTGATGTTGATATTGGACGTTAAAAAATTGTTAATGTATGAAGTGATAAATAATATACGATTGAATTTGACGTAGGATAGTTAACAATTTAGAATTGATATATGTGTTGAATTTGATTAGATAAAATTTGTATAATATGACCCCTTTTAATGTCTATTGAATTGACACGTAGAAATATGGTTAATTACACCTTGAATCATTTAAATTTATGTGGTATAAATTAATATAATATGAAATTGAATAAGTAGAAACCAAGTGTAGAATTGCATAAAATAATAAGTGTAATAATCTTTAATCTACATGAAATGATAGTGTAGATTCTAGAAATAATTATATTAATTTATATTAACAACAATGTAAATTAATACGATTATTTCGGGATTATTTGAATTGATTATTGGATTGTTATTGATTGTTGTTATTGCTTGTTTATTTACTTTGACACCATCCCAGTTATCACACTGCAAGTTCCCTTTATTATGTTTTGATTTTGAATTGAAATGGAATCGGGTTGAAATGATAAATACCCAATAAAACATTGACTTAGGATAGAGAATTAAATAAAAACCCGATTGGTCAAATAATTCGATTTAAATAAATAAATAAAGATTTTATTTAAATGAAATAATAAGAGTTTAAAAATGAAGCTTGGAATTTGAATTCTAGTGAAATTTATTTAATAATTTGATACAAATATTAACAAAGTGTTTGATGAAAGAATGTGTTTAAATTTAAGTAAATTATTAAATTAAGTTTTGAAATTATTTAATAATTAAATAAAATTGAATTATTGAATTCCTTAATAATTGAAATTGAATTTCGTTAATAAGTTAAATTGAATTTCTTTAATAATTAAGTTTTGAAATTTGTTTAAATTGAATAAGTAAACAAGTGAATTTGAATTTCTTTAATAAGAAATAAAATGTGATTTATTGAAATTAATATAAGACTTGTAATTTAAAGAATTTAATTTGATGAATTTAATTTAATTTAATTTGCAATTTTTGATATAATATAGGTAAACTTAAATTGATTTAATGAATTGGAAGGTTAATGGAAATTATTTCGAAAGGGCAAAATTACTTAATTTAAATGATCACTGAATGAATCCATTAATGAATCTAAATTGTTTGAACGTTAATTAACTTAATTTAAATGATTATGGAATGAACTGATATATGAATTTAAATCGATATTTGAATTGTTTAATAAAATTTGAGTTGAATTATAAAATTTTGAAATGGAAAAAAATTGGAAGATTTGAAACGTAAATTTTGGAAATTGATATAGAAAGAGAAATGAAATGTTGGCCTTCGAATTCCAAGGGAAATTGAAATTGATTTAGTTTTGAAATTTATTAAATGACCAATCGGTATAATAATTACAAAAGTTATTAAAGAAACCGGAATCGGTTAGGGACATACTCACTGTCTAAGCCGAATACCACTTTAATAACTATACGTAGAGTGTGATCCAAAATGAAGTGGTTGGAATGATGTACGATGATGACTGAAGAAAGAGAACGATAATGGATGACCTTGACACTTGTATCAAATTGGAAATAACTAAAACAGGAGCCGTGCCGGGCCAAATGGGGTTAGCTACCTCGAGCGAATACACTTCTTCGTAAACTACTCATTACTTGTTATTGATTGGTGCGCACCCTTGAATTGGGAGTGTTGTTTCGCGGTGTTGCGATCGTTGCGGCGATGCGTTCTCACCAGTCCGGATCAGGCAAATGGTAGTTTCACTACCTTGGGTATTGCCTCATGTGCCTTGTCATACTTGTATCCCTATGCGCGACCACTACGATTTGTTTTTGTGTTATACCTATGGAGTACTCCCTGATAGCCCACTAGTTTACGGTGGAGTTTACAGTGCTGTATAGACTATGATGCTTATATAAAATGTATTAAGGGGGATAATGGTAACGCCTTAATGCTATTTTGATACTTTATCTTATTGATAGGAATTATCTACTTAGCGTACAATATTACATAGTAGATAGTTTAACGGATCCTGAAAGATGTTATTCCATTCATCTTTGAGTTATTGTTATTTCAAATTTGAACCATATTATCTTGTATAAGAATATATGTCCTGACTCGAGTGTTTGTTTATGCTTATGCTCGGGTCAGCCTGAGGATTTCTGTTGTTGTGCTGCTTAGAAGCTGAAGACTTGAAGACTATCATTTATCTTTATCTTTATCAGTATTTCTCCATTATATTTTGATATTGTATTGGACAGCTATGTATTTCTATTTCACTATTTGCTTGAGACATTGTTGTATTTACTTAGTAGCTTCATGAACTACTATTATGACATTGTTGTAATTCCACTGCGTTATTCTGTTATTGTATCCGTCTGTGATTCTGTAATGATTCTCATTTATATACATATACTCCATTAATGATTCGTGTTTTGTACTATTTAAGTTGACATGTGTGGATCATTGTCAATTTAAATGGTCCAAATATACGGGTTGTTACAATGCCACTCTTGCGCCTCTGGATAAATTCGGAAATCGTGAAGCTGAAACATCTTGGGTGGACTTCCTCTTTTCAACATCTACTAGTAATCTATATTTAATCTCAATCACTAGCGAGAAAACATCTAGTGGATCAGATGCATGCACTAATTAGGTTTCCTATTCATAATAAGTAAAACATGGATTAATACATGAAAAACAAACTTTTTCATTAATAACAGTAAAGTTTACGGATAATAAAGAAAATCAAATTATGTTACAATTCCATTTCCTTAACATTCAAATAACTTTTAGAGTTTCGAAACTACAGTTTTGGCCTTTTCAAACGACCTAGCAGATAGTGCGAGGGTGGAATCAAAAGAAGTTTTAATCCCTTCCAGAGTGTTAATTGGAGGGAATCGATAAAAATCTCATTCCCCGACCAAAGGACTAGTGTGATTGCATGTTAATTTGGCGTGATAAGTTCGAATTTCACTAATCAACTTATCCTTTGCATCATCCAAGAAGTCAAAACGGAAACAAAGAAACCGTATGTAAACTTCTTGTAGATCTCTTAGAAAGCAATGTCTCACTAACTATGATGTCTTGAGAATTAAATATCTTTCCTTAACCAATAAATTTACTCAACAGTTCCATTGGAACCAGACTGCTTGAGATGTCTTTAGTCTATGTAGTATGATAAAATTAAACTAATAGAAAAAGAATCAAAAGTGAAAAAGTTCATAAGCTACTAGAATATCATTATACAATCACTCGGGTTTATAAAATTGATTTCTTATACAACTCGAAAATAAATTTTTCTTATGTTATTCGATTTTCTTGAGAGGAAAAGAACGAGAAGAAAGAGGAATAGAGGCAACTCTTAACAGATTCCAACACACCCTGGGGTGGGGATCAAACCCATGCTCTTCCAAGTATCTACGATGAAAGCGCCTGAGCAAACTTCCACGGTTGTTGCCTAAATAGGAGTAGTCAACGAACTTACCCCTAGAGTAAGCTCTATATAGGAACTCCTCCAAGGTATTCCTATCATCAATCAACATCCAAAAAAGTGTCATTAGCTCTGCATTCTCTATTAAGAGTTTATATCGATAGAGGCGTGCTCTCTTCATTCGTGGAGCAGCTTCCCTTTCTTTAAAAGATCTTAATTTTGATGCACTTGCAGCAAAGTTATTGTATTTCTCAGATAACTCATTGTACTCTTCCAGTTGCTATCTAACTCTCTATTCAATCGATCTACTTCCAATTGCTTGTTTTTAAGCATAACGTCATAATGATATTTTGATTTTCTCCTTAACTAAAATAACCAACGTATTAACTAAGAGTTGTTTGGTAATTTAAGACATTTAAGCAGGGGAAACCATACCTTAGAGAGTGAGCTTGGAGAGGAAGAAATTTGCTCTTTCCCTTTAGACTTGTGGCTTTGAGAAGCACCATATTTTTGGGAAGAATCTCTAGTTGTGGGATCAAGAATATCAATAGCTTCTATACCCTGGGCCGCTAAGTCCGAATTGGCATCTCCCGATCCATCCATATCATCCGGCGGTCCAGAGAAACCCTTTCCATCCCCTCCACCCTTACCATCCTCATTACCAGTACTATAATCATCATCATCATCATGGCTATCATTGCCTATGTTCTCATTGATATCTTTCTCTTCCTTCTCTGACTTTGTCTCCTCATCGGTTGGGAGATCATCAAAAGCCAATAGCTTCTTAACATCATTTTCTTCCTCTTCCTTAGACGGTCCTTCTCCAGTTGCTTGAGCTTTGTTTAGCATTGCTTCAAATTTCTTCATAAACTTCTTATTACAAACTAAAGGAAGATAAGGAAAGTCAAAATCAGACATTTGTTGGCATTATCAACATACGCTATAAAAGGAGCCTTCTCATAGGATCTCCCAATGATGATATTGAGGGTCGAGTCAAGGAAATGGGATGCCTTCTGCTTTGCATTAATAATCATGCCATTTGATTTATTCAGGAGGATTCTTTTCTTTTGCAGCCTTCTCTTAAGAGATACATTCTCCTTCACAAACTTGGCCTCCCTCATGCCAGCTTCCTCAAGTGCTATTTCCAAAGCTTTTACTTTATCATATCAAATTTGTTTAGCATTTCTTTCTTTGTAAAGTAAAGTTTCTGTTTCCTTAAGTGAGGTGGCGAGCTTTTCGTTTTCTTTTATAACCTCATCTCTCGTAATTGAGATGCCAATTATGCAATCGTTAAGAGAAGAAAATTGCTCTTTAAGCTTGGACAATTCATTAGAAGATCCCAAAGCATCCTCTTGAAGCATAAACATGTGTTTAGCGACCTGAAATGAGTTGCAAACGTGAATGAGGATGTTATGCATGAAAAGTTAAATAATCTGAGACGTTTAAGCAGGAAAAGTACATACCGACAGAAATTATTTAGGAATAGCAAATAGATGATCTTGAGTCTAAGACGAAGGCTATGGTAGCTTAAGGGTAGCGAAAGACGGGGATTGAATGACCAATAGAAGAAGGTCATCAAACTTACTTATGGGAGTTAGGGATTGAGATTTGGAAGGAAGCGGATCTTGTGGAGAGATACACAGTCCAAGCTTCTCAGAAAGACAGTTTAGTACCCTGGGGTACCTGAAAAAGTAATATGAAGGAGTGGATCTTAAGGCTGTTCCACTTCAGTCGTTTGATGGGTTCTCTCCCTAGAAAGGCCAAGGTTTAGTGCCCTAGAATCTGAATTGATATCCACAAATGGATTCTCATCTATAATAACAGGAGTATTGGCACCCCCTACTTTAAGCTTGTTACTAGGGGTGGTAGTAGCTGTAGAACCATCGCTTAGTTTCCTTTTTATAAATTTGAACGAACTAGTAATGGCATCCCTGAGAGACTGGGATTCGGGAGCCCGAGCCGAGGCAGAACTATCATCTTTATTCATTTTATCTTTGGAGGCATAACTTGTGGCCTCTTTCTCTTTAAGGACAACTACAAAGAAAATGAGCCCGGATAAGGAAAATAAGTTTATGAGATAATATCACATGAGGTTTTGTACAAAATGCAATGATAACCTACCCATCTTGGGCTGAACTAGTGAATTAGAAGTGAAGGAATTTGGCTTGCCCATTACTAATGAGCATTTTCCTCGAGCATTGTACTAGACCATTGGGGGCTCCCTCAAGACCTTGTGGCAATCCAAAATAATGGAATACTAAAGAAGTTTAGCCGGATTTAATAGCTTGAGCCTGTTCCCCATTTTCTCTACTGCCTGAGTTAGGGACATTACAATTTTTTAATCTTCAGGGTTTAGCTTCTTAGGGACGGGATATGAAAAAAAATAGCTATTAGTAAAGGATAATAAACTAACGTGAATAATTAGAAATAAGAAACTTACTAGCTATAGAGAATGTTTCTCTAATGTTAGAGAAGCACTTGACGAAAAAGAATTGTGTTTTCCATCCTCTCGTTTTATTGACACCCTCAGAAATCATGCTTTTTGGGTGGGGACGGATTCAGTACAATTGATGATCTTATTATTCACCAACCATAGCAGGATTGGCTATTGAGTGGAGAATTTTGGCACTAGGGGGAGGAAGTCCTGATTCCTGAGCAAAGACTTCCAAGAAAGAGATATGTATAGGAGTTTGACAGGAATTGAATTGGTGCAGTCCCTAAATGTTCCAGATATCTTAAGAGAAAGCCCAGAAAAAGGAGGTAACCTATGTACCAGACGTGTATAGCGGTAAAGGCAAAATACCCTTTTGGTGGGTTATAAATGTTGTCTGCAATGCTCGCGGAATGGCTTTAATCCTAATAATTCAAAACTGCTCAAGTATGGAATTCACTTCTTCTTAGGTCATGATATATGAAGGAGTCAAAAGATTATCTCTTTTCTTATTAGCTAAAGGTGAAGATTTAGGCCCTTTGTTAGGCTTCTTGACGGACTTCTTAATGGGCTTTGAATTTTCCACTGGCCTGCCAGGTGATATTATTCCAATTTTAAGAAATGATAATGTTCATATTATATAGAAAGAATCATTGCATGTTAAATCAAAAAATTACTATCTAGATGATTTATCTACCATCTAATTGCTAGAATCAAGATGCTTAAAGTATATCACTACAACAAAAAGGCACTTTTGCAGCGTTTTAGAATTGCTGTCATTATCATCCGTAGCGTTTCGAAGAACGCTGTATTATGTGCAGCTGCAGAAGAGCACGAATATACCGCAATGTTTTCTGAGAATGCTGCTAAAAAGAATATACCGTAGCGTTTCTGAATAACTACTAAAAATGAATGCTGAAGCTTTTATGAAACGCTGCGAAAAGTTGTTAGTGCAGCATTTTCTAAATCATGCGAATTCATTTAGCAGCATTTTGAAGAATGCAGTCAAAAAACATGCTTCAACATGTCATTAATATAGCATCATTTATGAAACGGTGCAATAATATATAATGCAGCATTTTTGTTCTTAAGTTTGATACCTATAGCTTTTTTTAGCTTCGATTGTTGTTTTGCAGCATTTTGCTATTTTAGTTTGCAATACTTTATAAACGCTGTGGTATATCAAAGTTTTGCTTCATTTATTCCACTTACTGCAGCAATTTTAAATTAGTTATAGCTAATGTATTCAATAACAAGCTACTCAATTTATAACACAATAATGTGATATAATAAACAACTTTAAAGATTAGACGTAATCAAAGCTACATCAATTTCATTAACTATAAGATTTAGTCATATACAGAATTTTAAAAACCGTGTTTTCACTCTCAAATGTTAGCGACATAATATCTTACAAATTTTTTTTTGTTAAAAGAGCATAATATAAATCAGGGAAAGTCCAAGCTCTTCTCCTTCAAAAGTACAATATTCCTATATGAAAAAAACAATTAGAGATAAACGGCGAAAGAATGTCATATAGTGCTTGGAAATGGTCATTCAGCACACATAACAAGAATGGTTATTCAAACAATAATGACCTGCATACTCATACTATTTCAATAGAGTTCGTCAAAGTTTAACACATAAAATCAATCTAAAAGTATAATTCAAATATTTACCAAACATAATCCAATAACCAATTCATGTTTTTCTGTCTTTGTTAATACTTCATACAAATGTTTGTCATAATTCAGGTCTTGGGTTAGGTTTTAGGTGACTCAACACTTAGCTGCCTTGTGGTGCATTATCCTTTTCCATCATTGTAATGGTGATTTGATGAGTAAATAAAGGACAGATGCCAAAAATATTAATCTTGTATATTACTTTTGTACAGGGCAAGAATTTACAAATGGGAAAATCACAACCTTCCATCACGTAAATACAAAGGCACAAGCGGTGGATTAGCCATTTGCATAAGTGGCTGTGCTGATCATCAACTTTCCGTAGACACTATGGTAAACAGATTCTACACCGTGTAGCAGTATTTTGTTTGTCCAATTTGTTTTATTTTAGCTGTAGTACATGCTCCTATTCAAATCACATTACTATTTGGTAACCATAAGCTGCTTATTCAAAATGGGTTATATATAAAATGCAGCTTCTTAGTTCATTTCATGCTTAAGAAGCATGTGCTTTCCAAATCTTAGTTTACAATGAATTGTCTTCTCATAATGTTTAGTTTTACATCACCCTGGTGGATTTACATCAATCAGTAATTGGTTGACTACAGGCTTTGTCAGGACATACCACAACTAGTGCGATGACTTACAGTTTAATTTTAGCATTAGAAAGTAATCCTGGAACAACATATGGGCAATTGCTATATTCCATGCGATCTGTGATTGGTAGCGCCAATACAAACACCAAGCTGTCTGGCCTAGTTGCCTCTTTTGCAAGGAAAGTTCTCAAGTCTGGTTTAAGACAGGTACATTCTCTTATTATTATTATTTTTGTATTTTATTTTAGTGGACGAAGAAAAAGAAGAAGTCGCTATAATTTTTTTTAATGTAATTTATGCATTGCTGCTTGATGGAGAAATAAAAGATGTTGAAAATTAACGCAAGAGTTTTAGTTTAGTTTCTTACTGCACCTTAAATATAAACTTTATCAAGATAATAAGCATGTACTTTCTACTCTTAATGGGAGTAAAGTTACACTTTCAAGGCTGCTTAATGTTATTGATGGTCTATGGTCGGCTTGTGTAAGTGAAATACTGTTTGTTTTCACTGCGAATTATAAGGACAAACTAGACGAGGCACTTATAAGAGCAGGAAGAATGGATATGCATATAGAGCTTTCTTACTGCAAGCAAGTTAGAAGCATTCAAAATTCTTGCCTTGAATTATCTGTATATTGATCATCATGAATCGTTTTCTACAATTGAGAAATTGATAAAGGAACATGATATTACACCTACAGATGTAGCAGAGAAATTGATGCGAAAGGGTAACACAGTTGATTGGGTTAAAAAAATGCTTGGATGATTTAATCAAAGCTTTGACTGAAATCAAATTTAAGAAGGAAGCCGTACAAGGAACTGAACACGTTATTTCAGAAGGGGAAACGAGTGAAGAAATTATGCCCGCTTAATTAACATGCAACAGAAGATGGGTGATATGTGTGATTTGTATGTAAATTTTATGCTTATGTTTGTGTTTATGTATATTGTGACGCCCCACCTCTATACCCACGCTAGCCAAGGACACTACGGGGTAATGTCGTCAACTAGCACAGAGAATAAGGCTGTTGAGGAGCGACCATCTGTATAATTGCTTTGTGCGAGTACCGATATGCCAGATAAAAATATAACTTTTCTTCTCAAGAGAAAATCCGACATACCGATACAAACTCAAAGCTACTACACAGTGGCTATATGGACTTCGGAAACAAATATAGAAATAAACATAACACAAATCAGTCACAGATAATTCATATCACAAAGGCGGAAATAGATATGAATATAAGACATGAAAGTGTACATCAGAGTAGTGGTCAAATAAGAACCACAATAACACAAAAGAATAGATAGAAGTGCTAGCCAAAAGAATATGTATACATCAAGGAGTCTAATCTCAAATGTATACAACAAAACTACTAAACTAGGGTAGTTAGCCAAAAGTCAGATGATGGTTCCAGATAGGAAGTCAAGAGGAAGCACCTGTAATATCTCAGTCTGACCCGAGTATTATTTAAGAAGAAAATAATAAATGGATCAGTCTAGCTATAAATATCAGATAAAGTGATATAGAATAAGAGATATGACAAAAACGTATGATAACCATAAAGCCATACTGTGATAAGTATCTAATCTAAAATCAATCCAGAGATTAATCAATATCACAAGAATCTTCTCAAAGATTAAAAAGAATGTCAAATTCTTAATTTAATTCACCAAGCCACGATAAATGACATACTTATCATTGCCAACTGAAAAAGGTGGTGAAACATAAATCCCAGAAATCAATAATTAGAAATCCAGAAATCACAAGAAAAGAGGATGGCCAATCCCATAAACTGAACATCGACGCACCTAGAAAGATTCGACCCATGTAAAGTCTAGCATCGATACACCTAGAAAGATGCACCCCATGCAAAGTCGAACATCGACGCACCTAGAAAGATACGCCCCATGCTCTAGCATCGACGCACCTAGAAAGAAACGCCCCATGCATAAATAGACATCGATGCACCTAGAAAGATACGCCCCATGTAAAGTCTAACATCGATGCACCTAGAAAGATACACCCCATGCAAAGTCGAACATCGACGCACCTAGAAAGATACGCCCCATGCTCTAGCATCGACGCACCTAGAAAGATACGCCCCATGCATAAATAGACATTGACGCACCTAGAAAGATACGCCCCATGCATAAATAGACATCGGCGCACCTAGAAAGATACGCCCCATGTAAAGTCTAACATCGATGCACCTAGAAAGATACATCCCATGCAAAGTCGAACATCGACGCACCTAGAAAGATACGACCCATGCATAGACGAACATCGATGCACCTAAATAGATACGCCCCACGCCCCGACTTATTGAGTCGATTGCTCCACGAAGTAAACAAACATCGACGCACCTAAATAGGTACGACCCATGCGAGAAATAAACATCGACGCACCTAGATAGGTACGTCCCATGCGAGAAGTGAGACGAAGCTCAATAAAACGAGGAACAGTCCTCCACGTGGACAAAGAGACATCGCACATTGCTAGTCTAAACCATAAAATGATCATCATCGATCATCAAGAAGTGTCAATTACACTAAGCTAGTAAATATATGAGTTTAGCTTCATGTCCCATAACCACTTGCTTAACTTAAATATTTACGAACAAATTGTAGATTTCCACTAGAAAATTGTCACAAGAGATTCAATCGAACAAGTCCAAAAATTAACCGACAAAGTAAACGCAAGCATTTCATACCACTTGTTTTACTAAGCCATTTAATTAGATTTCTCATACGAATGAGGTAAAGGTTTGTATATACTAGTAGATTGGAAAACGGTTTAAGAAACGAGCTTTGTAATAAAATAGTATTGAAATCGTTTTGGTGAAAGAGTTTTGATATTTACTACTAGTATAGAAAACCTTTATATTTTTAAAGTGACAAATCACAGAAATGATTGTAGAAACAATCAATCATAAAAATTCACATTCAAAGACGTGAATAAAATCCAAAGAAATCGATTCCAAATCCATCAAAATGGACGTTCCAAAAATCCCGAAGAAAAGGTCATCAAAGTCGATAATAATTGATAACAATAAGTCGGATCAACAAAAATCGATAAACCTTGGAAATTTACTCGAAAATAGGCAAATTAGGCAAAATCAGTAGTTCCAAACGTCTGGTAGGTGTTCCCAGACGTCTGGCCCAAGGTTATGGAAGTTTAAGTGTTTTCTCCCTTCTATTTTTAATTCCTGGGCTATTTCAGACGTCTGAAAATTTCAACCAGACGTTTGAATTTGATTTCAGATGTCTGGATTTTGTTTCAGACGTCTGGATTTTGTCACTGCCTTTTCCAGACCCCTTTCCAGACGTTTGGATTTTTCAACCAGACGTTTGGATTTGGTTTCAGACGTCTGGAATTTATTTCAGACGTCTGAAATTTTCTGCTAGGCAAAAAAAACAGCCTAGCTCAAAAACGACAAATCCTAACCGAAATGCGATCGAACGAGCGACGAGCACTAAGGGTTTACACCAATCGGCAACCCAGCCCTATAGGCACTTCGATGCATCACCAAAAACATGTTCAAACATCCATAAAAGGATTTTTAAAGATTTTAACTTCAAAACACCAAAATTGGAAAATTCACCAAATTAACTCAAATTAAAAGCAAATGAATATGAACAAGCGTTAGGAATTCATACCTAACAACAATGATAGTTATAGACGTAGATGTGAGTTAAAGAACTCACCTTTTACACAAAAACAATGAAGAGGAAGCCATAGAGCAAGGCAAGGACAATCACTCTTCAATTCCAATTCAACAAGCTTGAATCTAAGCTTAAAAGAGTAACATTTCCTAAGTTAGGTTTTGGAAATTTCTGAAATTGGAAGGAGAAAGAGTTGGAGAAGAAGAAGAGGATGCTTACCAATAGCTTCTCTTCGAATTTGGAGCTAGAACTTGGATTTGCTAATAGAACTAGGGTTTAGGAATTCCTAATTCTTTTATTCTTCCCCCATTTTTGATGAAGCTTGAGTTGTATTAGGAAAATGAAGTGAATGAAGATAAGTGGGGGTGAAGCTAGAGGCTTGTGTTAGGATATAGGGCGGAAACCCAAACCCAAAGTGAAAAAGTAGCAAAATTCTACTAACTCCAAACATATCGAAGTTTATACTCAAAAAAGTCGCAAACATCATTTTGAACTCAATGGGGGTGGTCTCGAGTCCTAATTCGACTGTTTGCAAAAAGTAGCTTTTGGACTATAATCCGACCAACGACAAAATATTTAAATAAAAATATTTAAATATTCAATCGTAAAATATGCGGGTTGTTATAGACTCCCCTCCTTAAAGAAATTGCGTCCTCGCAATCTTAAGAAGAAAATAAATAGTAACAACCATATAGGCATATCAACACAAAAGAAAATTTGAAATAAGAAGTTCACCATAAAGAGCACAAAAGAGTTAGCCCGAACGTGTTCGCTCGATGAATTCTCTGGATTCCCAAGAGAAATCCTTAGGATTTGAGAACCATCGGACTTTCACAAAAAGAACATCTTTATTTCGAAGGCACTCAACCCCCGAAGAAATGATGCGAATGGAATGTTGCTCAAAAGTCAAATCTGGTGAAACTTCAATCCCTACTATAACACCAGGCTCAAGAATAAAAATCGGAAACCTAAAATTATTTCCATAGTTAAAAGACGTGGAAAACGTCAAGAATAGCAGAAAATTGAGCCGGTGCAACGGCGTAGTACAAAAACGGTACGCCCGAGAAACGAGAAACTCGAATAATTTGGAACACCGACGCAGTACAAAAATGGTACGTCCAATGAACCGAAAATCCAGGACATCGTTGTAGTAAAATAATAGTACGTCCGATGAACCGAACACCATAAAAGAACATCGGACGCTAGTCCATAAAAGAAATGAGATAAAGCTTAATAAAACGAAGTATATCAAAACGTCTGATGAACTTGATAAAAAGATAATTCCATTCAGACATCATCTAAGAATCAACCACCTGTTGCTTACGACTAAGTGCATGGGCAACACGATTTCCCTTCTGGGAATAAAAGAATATCAAGATCATAAGATGCCAGGAACTTGAGTCAACATGAAGTTCCTTATGAGAAAATAAACATTTCAAAGATTTATGATCGAGGTGGAGAACAAATTTCTCCCCCAAAAATGATGATGCCAAACTCTAAAAGCGAAAACAATAGCCGCGAGCGCTAGATCATGAGTAGCATACCTAGTCTCGATCGACTTAATGATTTAGAAGCACAAGTGATAGCACGTTCTCTTTTGCAAGAGAACGACATCCAAACCAATACGATTAGCATTGGTACAAAAGATAAAGTCTTGGTTCCCTTCGGGAATCACAAGAATAAGAGTATCGAAAAGAAAGAATTTCTTTTAAATAATCTTCTTTCCTGTAAAGCTAAAACTTTCAAAATTACATTTATCTTTATGTAATAATCTTTCAAGAAAAATTTACATTTTTACAAGTCATTATATTGTGTCTGACTGTCTCATCAAAGCGTTTAGGAAACTCCTATCGATAACATTGATCAAGCGCATCGACCAAAATTCTTAAAGCACGCAATGGGCAATACAATCACAAAATCATTTTCTATATGATAAACATGTTTCTTAAAAACCTTTAAGAATATTCTTTGCTCGTTTAAGAGCGAAAATCAAATTGTACTTATAAATAAATCTTATGAAAAAGATTTGCAAAATTTTAAATTGCTATTTTCATCCAAAATCAATATATACAAAAATGAAGTCATCGAGATATTTGTAGAATACTCGATTCATAAAATAGATGAAATAAGCCAGACAAACTGAATGACATAATGAGTCATTCTAAGGAATCATAACGAGTGCGGAACGCGGTAAGTGGAAGGCTAACTTCCGCAACTCGTAGCAAATGAAAACTGGTGACAAGGTCGAACTGAAAAGACCTTAACACCACTCAAAAGACTGCTTAGGTGATATTTCTAAGACAAGCTCAAAAATCCTGGAAAATTCTCAAACTACATGAATGAGAGAAATAACGCTTTCCTCATCATGAGGGCTTAAAGAATAAAATGATACCATCAAAGTGGAATCGAAATCACAAAGGAAAAACAGAAATCTGCTTAACAGATTGAAAATGTCGAAGATGAATAGTCCACATGGGACAAAGGATATGGCTTCATAATAATTAAGCCAATCCTTACAAAAGTCAATTCCGAAGCATAAGAAAAAAATCGGCTCGGAAAGAAAAATAACATAAAATAATTTCGACATCAATAAAAAAAACAAATTGAGTGTTGCGGATCCACCAATCCGGATTCGCAATCCTCAAAGAAGTCATTAAGCCCAGAAATGTTTAAAGAAAAAGAATAACAAGTTCTTTTGATATATAAATAATGAGATGAAACCCATATCAAAAAGAACTCGAATAAGATAATCACAAAATAAATGTCATCAAGGATAGAATGGATACCTTGACTAAGAGAAGAGTTGCTAGGGGCTTGCACAATATTTAGCTTTCTCATGTCCTTGTTCAAAAGTTTGAGACATGTAGATAAAAGATGACCCGGTTTCTTGCAATAGCGACAAGAATGGGGTTTCAGACACATATTCGCATAGTGTTCCTTAGAATTGCAATTGTAGCATCCTCCATGATTAGGGATTGGAGTCTTTGCTACAAAAGTAGTTTGTTTCACTCTCTTATTGGGATTAAGGCTCTTGAATTTAATATGCATCTTCTTGGAAGTCCCAATATCACAAACACTTCCTTTACCAACCTCTTCATGTCGTAGAGTGATATCCACAAGCTGATTGAAAGGAACTTCAAGTTTCAAAGGTAAAATCTTTTCGGGGTTCTTACCCAAAGCAGAGATAAACCTTTGATTCTTTACAAGATCCAAAAGTTGTTGGGCCGACATGAATACGCCATCCAGAGAAGGACTACTGGATTGACCAGCGCTAGGACTGCCAGAACCAACCATTTCTCTTCTTTAAGAAAGAAAGAAGAAGAAAAGGTTATTCTCAGAATGAATATCAAACAATCATTATTGATAAAACAAGGAATCATACAAGAAAATAGGATAGAACGGTACGAAGACCCGAATTAAATCTTATGGCACGATTCCTAAGAAAGACTTAGGACAATGATCCTTGCTAGATTATTCCACATTGTTCCGAAGATTGGCTCTGATACCAAGCTGTGACGCCCCACCTCTATACCCACGCTAGCCAAGGACACTACGGGGTAATGTCGTCAACTAGCATGGAGAATAAGGCTGTTGAGGAGCGACCATCTGTATAATTGCTTTGTGCGAGTACCGATATGCCAGATAAAAATATATCTTTTCTTCTCAAGAGGAAATCCGACATACCGATACAAACTTAAAGCTAATACACAGTGGCTATATGGACTTCGGAAACAAATATAGAAATAAACATAACACAAATCAGTCATAGATAATTCATATCACAAAGGTGGAAATAGATATGAATATAACACATGAAAGTGTACATCAGAGTAGTGCTCAAATAAGAACCACAATAACACAAAAGAATAGATAGAAGTGCTAGCCAAAAGAATATGTATACATCAAGGAGTCTAATATCAAATGTATACAACAAAACTACTAAACTAGGGTAGTTAGCCAAAAGTCAGATGATGGTTCCAGATAGGAAGTCAAGAGGAAGCACCTGTAATATCTCAGTCTGACCCGAGTATTATTTAAGAAGAAAACAATAAACGGATCAGTCTAGCTATAAATATCAGATAAAGTGATATAGAATAAGAGATATGACAAAAACGTATGATAACCATAAAGCCATACTATGATAAGTATCTAATCGAAAATCAATCCAGAGATTAATCAATATCACAAGAATCTTCTCAAAGATTAAAAAGAATGTCAAATTCTTAATTTAATTCACCAAGCCACATTAAATGACATACTTATCAATGCCAACTGAAAAAGGTGGTGAAACATAAATCCCAGAAATCAATAATTAGAAATCCAGAAATCACAAGAAAAGAGGATGGCCAATCCCATAAACTGAACATCGACGCACCTAGAAAGATTCGACCCATGTAAAGTCTAGCATCGATACACCTAGAAAGATGCACCCCATGCAAAGTCGAACATCGACGCACCTAGAAAGATACGCCCCATGCTCTAGCATCGATGCACCTAGAAAGATACGCCCCATGCATAAATAGACATCGATGCACCTAGAAAGATACGCCCCATGTAAAGTCTAACATCGATGCACCTAGAAAGATACACCCCATGCAAAGTCGAACATCGACGCACCTAGAAAGATACGCCCCATGCTCTAGCATCGACGCACCTAGAAAGATACGCCCCATGCATAAATAGACATCGACACACCTAGAAAGATATGCCCCATGCATAAATAGACATCGACGCACCTAGAAAGATACGCCCCATGTAAAGTCTAACATCGATGCACCTAGAAAGATACACCCCATGCAAAGTCGAACATCGACGCACCTAGAAAGATACGACCCATGCATAGACGAACATCGATGCACCTAAATAGATACGCCCCATGCCCCGACTTATTGAGCCGATTGCTCCACGAAGTAAATAAACATCGACGCACCTAAATAGGTACGACCCATGCGAGAAATAAACATCGACGCACCTAGATAGGTACGTCCCATGCGAGAAGTGAGATGAAGCTCAATAAAACGAGGAACAGTCCTCCACGTGGACAAAGAGACATCGCACATTGCTAGTCTAAACCATAAAATGATCATCATCGATCATCAAGAAGTGTCAATTACACTAAGCTAGTAAATATACGAGTTTAGCTTCATGTCCCATAACCACTTGCTTAACTTAAATATTTACGAACAAATTGTAGATTTCCACTAGAAATTTGTCACAAGAGATTCAATCGAACAAGTCCAAAAATTAACCGATGAAGTAAACGCAAGCGTTTCATACCACTTGTTTTACTAAGCCGTTTAATTAGATTTCTCATACGAATGAGGTAAAGGTTTGTATATACTAGTAGATTGGAAAACGGTTTAAGAAACGAGATTTGTAATAAAATAGTGTTGAAATCGTTTTGGTGAAAGAGTTTTGATATTTACTACTAGTATAGAAAACCTTTATATTTTTAAAGTGACAAATCATAGAAATGATTGTAGAAACAATCAATCATAAAAATTCACATTCAAAGGCGTGAATAAAATCCAAAGAAATCGATTCCAAATCCATCAAAATGGACGTTCCAAAAATCCCAAAGAAAAGGTCATCAAAGTCGATAATAATTGATAACAATAAGTCGGATCAACAAAAATCGATAAACCTTGGAAATTTACTCGAAAATAGGCAAATTAGGCAAAATCAGCAGTTCCAGACCTCTGGTAGGTGTTCCCAGACGTCTGGCCCAAGGTTCTGGAAGTTTAAGTGTTTTCTCCCTTCTATTTTTAATTCCTGGGCTATTTCAGACGTCTGAAAATTTCAACCAGACGTTTGAATTTGATTTCAAACGTTTGGATTTTGTTTCAGACGTCTGGATTTTGTCACTGCCTTTTCCAGACCCCTTTCCAGACGTCTGGATTTTTCAACCAGACGTCTGGATTTGGTTTCAGACGTTTGGAATTTATTTCAGACGTCTGAATTTTCTGCTAGGCAAAAAAAAAACAGCCTAGCTCAAAAACGACAAATCCTAACCGAAATGCGATCGAACGAGCGACGAGCACTAAGGGTTTACACCAATCGGCAACCCGGCCCTATAGGCACTTCGATGCATCACCAAAAACATGTTCAAACATCCATAAAAGGATTTTTAAAGATTTTAACTTCAAAACACCAAAATTGAAAAATTCACCAAATTAACTCAAATCAAAAACAAATGAACATGAGTGTAGTTGTCTAGTAATTCTGTAAATTAATTGCATGAATGAATTTGATTAATTAGAGTACTCGCACTTGACCATTATCCCAAATGGTTTTGAAGGAAAATAAATTGTGCAGTTGCCCATATAGAAGAAAACCTTTATCCAAAAAGTTTGCATTGAAGCTTTAACAATTACCTAAATGAAAAAAAATTACAACCATTAATTAAAAAACAATATGCACATTTATTTATGATTTATCTATTTGAATTAAATGTAAAAAAGAAAGAAACTAAATATGATCCTCCTAAGTGTAAACAAAAGCATAATAAATTATATCTCATGCTTACTAGAAGGTGAATCTGCTATAACATTTGCAGAAGGCCAAGCCAATTGCATCTTCGATGGTTTCAAACTCATATGTAGGTCTCCACAAACATGCGTTTGGAATTTTTTCCGTGTCTACCCAAACTTTAACTGCATTTTCTCCAAGTGGAACAAAATGGACCAATACTTTTGGGTCAATTGAAAACACACGTCCTTCGGCAATCACTTCAATTCCATCAAGACCAATTAACTTGTATTTAGTGTTTAACTTCAAATTTGTACTCTATCACACAACAAAAGAAACTGTTTAAATATATTTTTAAAAAATAAAAGATTGTCTACACGTATATTTAATATATTTAACACATAAATTATGCACATTACCGTTGAAGATAGTATGGCATTCATTGTGTTAGAAGATGTTGTGACATTGATATCCTCAACAACTACATTAGCTCCGGCCATGCAACTTTGCTACCTGTAGCTTCTCCAACGTATGTCATACTCGTTGGCTGTAACAACCCGGGGTTTTGTAACTTTTAATTATCGTCAAAATGACGATTAAATTGTTTGTTAATTGCTATTGAAATTAAATCGAATTGAAATTCTTTTATAACTATGTTAAATGTTGGGCGGGCTTTAAAATTGTTTTGGCCCATGTTTTATTTTGTTGCCGAGATGGTTATTATTGTCGTTCCTTTAACCGATCCATTCATTTTTTCGAAACCCTAAACAATCGAACGAAAGAAAAGAAAAATGGCGGCCTCGTTTATTCTCGTTTGTCTCCAAAAATTAGGGCTTCTGCCGATTTCATTCGATCGACTTCGTGATGCCACAGCTTCGATTACGATTCTTCGATCTTTGCTTTCGGCCGCAGTTTGGATTTGAGTTCTTCTTTGCTCATCGAATCAAAGGTGAGTTTACTTACATCTAATTCAAACTTCGCCTACATGTGATTTTGTGACTTCCGCGATTTTGAATCCCTTTATTTTCGTCGTATATATTTATTTGACTTCGTCTGATAATTATGCTTGAGTTCTTCTCGGTCGTGTGATTATGCTTGAATGCTTTGTGATGATTTCTGACCTTTTTCAATTCGTATATATTTTTCTGGGATCGATGGTGATTTATCTGACTTGGTTCAATGTTGACTTCGGCACTGATTTATTGGTTGCCACGGCTTTGAATTCTTTGGTGCTTTGACTTCTTTTTTTCTGATGACTTCGCCCTTGACACTGATCGTGTTCATTTTGATTTCTTAAAATGCTGGTGATATTGTTCGAACTGTACCATACTCTTGTAACTACAGTTCTTTCATTCCCTGTTGTCTTCGGTGATGATATTTCTGACTGATATACTTGTTGAGGCTGTTGTACTTGATTGCTTGCATTTCTCCACTGATGCATTTCAATACATGTTCTTGGTCGTACTATCCACCTGAGTTCATACGCATTGATGTTGGTTTTCATGTATGCCATTTGAAGTGATCTATTTCCATATGGTCTGGTTCATTTGATGATGATATGTTCTTGTTGTATATATGCACTGTGTATATACATTACTTTGTGCATCTCTCTGTTGATTTTTGCCTCTAGGACTTGTCATTTGTACTTATGTTGTCTGATATGTATGCATTGGTAAGTTTGGCCATTTGAACCATTCCTTGAGTCACTGTGTATTAGTTCCTGTATACTTTGTGGATCATCATGTCTGCACACTATGTAGTAGCCTTGCTTGTGCATTTTGATGTTGTTGAGCCATCGAGTCAGTTTGCATTATTAACCTGGTTAGTCTGCAGTTTTATATGTAGTCTACATTGTGCATTGCCTTGCCTTGAACTTTGTCCATCTTGATGTCTACCTGTCATCTAGTTGTTCACTGGTCTTCGATACATGATTGCATTTGTGGTTGCACTTCAGTTTCTTGTATATGTATATAAGTGTGCACTTGTGTTTTAGTGGAATTTACTGGTTTTGGGTACATCACTGTTTCATTTGAAGTCTGGCACTTCACCATTGACAGTTTCATTGTACATTTGGAAATTGAGTCTAATTCTTGAGTTTACTTGAAACTGGGTAACTTGTCACTGTATTGGTTTCATGATGTATCTTTGCATTGTTTTCAAAACTGTTGTAGTTTTGTGCTATTTCATTTTGAACTGGTCGACACGTACATTGATGTTACCTCTGTCCTTGGTTCCTGTGCATAGTATATTGAAGTAGTCGAGTTGTTTTGTTGCATTCATTCTTCACTATGATATTGGGAGTCTGATACTTTTGTATATATTTGCAGTCGTGATTTGCATAGAGATTCACTGCACTTGTATCTTGCCGTTTCATTTATTAGCACGGTATACATACATGTGTACATACATATATAGGTATGTATGTGCTAGTTCCTGTGCACATTGTATATCTCTTTTGTTTCATTTTGTTTTGCTGGTTTGTGGTCTCGAGCTTTGTCTACTTGTTTATTCGAGTCTGCTACGTGACTTGAGTTGAACCCGATTTTTGGGTTTGACCTTGTGCTCGTTTGTGACTTTCATTGAACTTTCGTGTATTTCATCACGGTAGTGGCCAGGCAGTACACGCGTGCGTGTACTGCAGCCACACAGAAGTGATGTTTAAATTGATGATGTCAATTACTTGAACTGTTTCTTTTATTCAATTCAATATGTTTTGAATTGTATTTTGATTGGTTTAATTTGATGATTTTGTGTTGTCTAATTATCAATTTGATAATTAGATTATGAGTTTCTAATTATTTATTTAATGATTAGATTTTTGTGGTTAATTGCTGCTTAGGCAATTCTGTGGTTTTCATATTATCTTCATTGATAACCTTTTATTTATCATTGTTGATGATTCGAATTTGCTGATATGCTATTTAACACTATTTAGTGTTATATCTACCGTTATCCGATTCTCTTATCGAAGAGTTGGATATACGAGATTTCTGTGACTGTCGTCTATTTGTTCTTTATTATTATTGCTCCTGTGCATTAATAACTGAGTTTGAATTAGACTGACCCGTGTATTATTTTCTTTTGAATTTAATACTCGGGTCAGACCGAGTTATTACAGGTTGTAGATATTCTGCTTTGGGTTGCTGCTTGAGCTATGAAGCCTTTTCATATCTTTTGAAGCGGTCTTCGTCATTTTGTAGTAGTCAGTGTACTAATTTAGGTTGATATGCATTCATGTATATTAGTCGATAATGTACTTGTATATATAACATCCAGAGTCGACAGTTGTAGTTGTATCATATGTATTGTGTCAAATGTATTGTAACTGACATCAGTTATATATATATATGAGACTTTTGTTATCTGTGTTCCGCATTTTTAGTATCTGTGTTATTATTATATATATTGTCCTAAACTATTATGAACCATCGTGGTTCATTTTATATTGGAATTGGGTATGTCGAGGGGAGTAAATAAATAAGAGATGAAAAATAAAAATATATACCACTCCTATCGAGGTAACCAATACTAGTGTAAGGCCCAACTACGGATGGCCGCTCCTATCCAGCCTTATTCTTCGTAATAACAGACAGTATTTCTTTTAATACTCTTTGTTATTGTGAGCATAGAGGTGGGGCGTCACACTGGCGGTCTCCATAAAAATGCGTTTGGTTTCTTACTCTCGTCGATCAAAACAAGCACAGCAGACGGTCCAAGAGGAATATTATTCACAAGCTGTTTCGGATCACTGGAGTACAACCGTCCTTCAGCAACTAATTCTTTACTTCATATCCAATCATACAGCTTGCATTTGATATTTGTACTGTTGGTTTTACTCTAGGAATGATCGTATTTATTAAATAAATTTTGTGTACTAAACCATAAAGTTGTTAAATACATGAAGAAATTATGTTTACCGTACTATCTTCTTTCTCGGAGTATTTCATGGTGTGCAAAACAACTCTATCAGCTGGCCATTCTACTATCTCATCCTTAGCTTCTCCAATATATGTGATCATTATAGGTGTAGTCCTCCATAAAAAAGCGTTTGATTTCTTTGGAAAATCTATCAAAATTTTCATGGAATTCGGTCCAAGAGGAATACTATGTATAAGCTCTTTCGGATTACACTACAAGGAAAAAGGCATTTTCCGACGACAAAAAACCGTCGGCCGCCGTCGGAAGCCGTCGGAAAATGCCGTAGGAAGATAAGGCGTCGGGGTACAGTGTTTCTGACGGCTTCCGACACATCTCGTCATTCGTATTTCCGACGGCTTTCGACGGATTCCGACACTTGTCGGAAGCAGTTGGAAAAATATAACCTGAAAGCTGTCGGAAGCCGTCAGAAATATGCTGCAATTTTTTTTATATTTCTGCTGCAATATAGCCTTCCATCCACATTTCCCATACAAACACTATTCTGCAGAATCCAATATATAATATTCCAACCAAATATCAAAAACCAAACTATACACAATTCACCAAACAAAAAAATACATAAAATTAAGTCAAAACACATAATCATCACCCAACATCCCAACATCCACATAATTATACAACAAAACAGCTAAGTGTATCATAACATAGTACATAAATCAACAACTACCTCCACCGTCTACCAAATCATACAAAACAGAAAAAACATACCGACCAAAGCAATCAATCAATCTCCTCCAGAACCAGAGCCAGCATAGGAAGGGAAGCGGCCACCATACTGCTGCATGTACTCGGCGATACGCTGGTCTAGCAACTGTGTGGTCTCTATGACCTGCCGACGGTTCTGCTCCTCCAGCTGCGCCACTCTAGCCCGCAAATCTTCGATCTCTGCTAGATCGATCTGAGCTCTAGTCTGCCTACCCCATCTCTGACTACTGGCCTGTAATAAATATTTAATTTAGATGTGTGATCTCTGTAAGTGTATGTGCAGGTATGTAAATGATTAGTAGTGTGATAATGTTATTTAATTTAGTTTATGCATGTTTATGTAAGTGTATGTGTAGGTATGTGAATGATTAGCAGTGTGATAATGTTATTTAATGTGACAAATTTATGCATGTGTACAACATATATCAGGCAAACTAAATTAAATAACATGTCTTTTTCGTTATTTTTTTTTGAAATGACATTCAAGTAACCAATTAATATATTTTGGTAATGCATAATGCTTTTATAATGAAGTGACTCAAAACCAATGTACTGAATTTGAAAACTTATATGATACCCAATATATTATTTACTTACCACTTGATTGCCAAATCCGTATCGTCTGCCATACTCCGATGGATCCATCACTGACTCAAAAATAGCGTCCTCCTCATCCGTCGTCAGCTGATCTCGACCCATATCAGCAAGGAGTTTCTGGCGCTGCTCCATAAACTTTTCCTGCATTAACAAATTAATATCATCATATCTTATTTCATTATATTTTAACAAGTAGAACAATTACTAATACTGCATAAAATGAAATATGCTTACATGGCTCTTGCTGGATTTATCGTCCTGCCATGTATACGAAACTGTCCCATCCGGATTTACATGCTCGACAGCATGCGTATGAGTAAACACGTCCATATAGCCCACGGGACCATGCGCCTCAGCTTCCTGAAATTGATTTTACATACAATTATTGTACATTTAAAATTATGTAGCACAAACTATTTACAATTTGCATTCATTAAATTTACCAACTCCTGCCGATACCGCTGAAATGACTTCGACCCTCCGCGATGAGTGACGGGATTTTTATTTCTGTTTGCAGAGTTTCTTTTCGACTCTGCCTGTACATTCAAAATTCG
This sequence comes from Allium fistulosum, assembly GCA_030737815.1. NCBI lineage: Eukaryota > Viridiplantae > Streptophyta > Magnoliopsida > Asparagales > Amaryllidaceae > Allium > Allium fistulosum. Next base: position 673,443,312 of record CM060905.1, read on the forward strand.
ATACATTATTTATCGATCATGTATTTTTTGATATTTACTACCAGTCAAATAATTTAAAAAAAATTAGTATACTTGCCTTTGCCTCGTCAGTTTCCCAGCATCCCAACCATGCTTGCCATATGCTCTCCCCCATCCAACGTGGTTTCTTACCTGATTTCTGGATTTCGGATATCGAGTCCCTATAGTTTTTACGCATCTTCTTCATCTAATATTATCGTGCCAACTGCATATCGTCTGTCTGAATGTCTATCTCAGCCTGTGTTTCGCGATAAAAAGCAAAAAGAATATTAAACTGTAAATGATAAACAGTAAAAAAAAACGACAAAAACAAATTAAAAATGGAAAACAGAAAAATATACTTACTAGGACATCCTGCCAAATACACTCTACTATGTGGGGAGGGATGTTATCCCACTTCGGCCAACACGCACTCATCCTACTCTGGTAAGAAGCTCTAGAAACATCCAACACAACCTTCGAGGGAAGTAGGTCGAACCCCCTGTTTTTAAATATGATATAGATAAGTACGTACGTATATCAAAAAATAAATAAGATCCTGAATAAAATTTAATTCTTACCCCTCTGCTCTAGGTACTAAAGAAACTACAGGACGTTGTGATGCTTACGATGGACCACTGCCATCGCCTCCTGAAGATCGGGAAGAGCTCCTACCTCTAAATGACATGATGATAAACCTGTGACATATATACACATCATTTCAAAAGAGAATAATAACATGATAATGAAATATATTTCATACGTAAATGACATCAACGATATAAATTGCTAAATTAATGACAGAAATGGAAATAGAAATGGAAGTGCGTTATACCTGATTCATAATGGGTCTCATGTTCTGACGATAAGCAGATTACATTGCATTTTTAATAAAAATTGCTAAATAAATGACAAATGGAAATGACATAAAACATTTAAACAATGGTAAACGTACAGATTTGGTTTCATAGTTACATCAATTTCATAATACATCAAGAATTCAACATAGTTACATCAGTTGCAAAAAAATCAGATTCAGATTTTTATCAATCATCGTCGTCTTCTAATTCAGATTCGGTGTTGTTTTCTACGATATTTTACTCTGCATTGTCAAACGCTTCTACCAAAACATTTGATTCATCGATCAAAGGACCAAAATCTGTATGATCGTATGTAATTATTATTTCATTATTTTCCTCAAGATCTGCCTGATAAGCTTGTTCGTCTAGAATATTCTTCCCATCGAATGTAAATCTGGCTTTTGTTTAAAAAAACTACAGACCAATCTGCTTTACCTCTTTTTAGAGATGGATAAGGAGCATAATAAACTTGCAATGCTTGTTTGGCTAGTACAAAAGGATCGTACTTGTGATAATGCGATGTATGCTTTATTTCGATAAGATTATAATCCTTATGCACATTAATTCCAGAACCTGGAACATTGCTAAACCAATTGCATCTAAATAGAAACACCTCCGCGGGTCGTGAGAAATATGTCAGTTGCAAAATTTGTGTTAGAACGCCATAAAAATCATTTATGTGATTTTCTGGATCGTCACTACCTTTAACAAATACACCAGTATTATTCGTTAATTTTTCTGCACCGTATTCATTGGTGTTAAATTTATATCCATTGACGAAATATATTGGATATGTCTTGACCACTCTTTTTGGTCCCATCGCAAGATGTTTCAACCCTTCGTCAACAACACAATTTCTTGGCTCATAAACGTAATTTGAAAACCAACCAGAGAATTCTTTATTGAGATCCCTGTTCGGATGTTCACGTTCATAAACACTGTATATATAAACAAATTATTACATTAGGTTATACACGCGCATGCATTATAGAAAAGAATAAAACACAAATTATTATTTCAGATTACCTAACAAATGGTGCAACCTCGGCACAATTTAGAAGAATATAAGTATGTGCTACATGAAGATCTCTATCGTCTAGCCATATTTCTACACATTTTTCAGATGGCCGACCATGTTGTCTAAAAATAGATAACATTGCTTGAGAGGACTCTTGTTCGTCGCCTTCATCATTACGAGGAACACTTTCAAATGATATATTCACATGGTCACTGAAATAGTGAGAGAAAAAGAACAAAGCTTCTTCTTCGATGTAAGATTTACATATCGAACCTTCAACTCATGCTTTTTGCCTCACTTTTTTCTTCAGATGATTTAGATATCTATGCAAAATTAATTTACATTAACTTCATCTTTCAAATGCAATTAAATTACGTGATAACATATTACATACCTCTCAAATGGATACATCCATCCATATTGGACAGGACCTCGAAGTCGTGCTTCAGATGGGAGATGAACAGGTAAATGTTCCATTACATTAAAAAAACCTGGCGGAAATATTTTCTCTAATTTGCAGAGCAATATAGGAATATCTACTTCAAGTTTACGTAAACGTTGCACTTTTAAAGTAGTCGAACAAAGCTCTTTGTAAAACATACTAAGCTCCGTTACTACCTTCCAAACTTTTAACGGCGGTAGTTCTTTGAACATAACGGGAAATAAATTTTCCATCATTATGTGACAGTCGTGGCTTTTCATTCCGCTCAATCTACCGTTTTTAAAGTCAACACATCTACGAAGATTTGATGATATCCCATCAGGAAATCTTAACCCTTCCACCCATTTTAACACAACTTTAGCTTGATTATTATCTAATTCGTAACATGCTTTGGTTTTTTTACTGTCATTTGGTTTTGTATGAAGCTCAGGACGTTTGCATAATTCTTCTATATCGCGTCTTGATTTCAAATCATCTTTTGTCTTCCCTTTCACATTCAAAATTGTGTTAAAAACATTATCAAATACATTTTTCTCATTGTGCATCACGTCTATATTATGACGAAGCAGAAGATGTTTCCAATACGGCAACTCCCAAAAAATAGTTTGTTTGCACTAGTTATGAACAATCGATTTGCCTTCAATTTCTGTTTGCACTCAAGTTTCATATATCTTTGGATAGTCCCTAACAAGTTCATATATGTCTTCGCCTAACCATATCGTCGGTGGTTGTCTGGTTTCTACTCTATTAACTAAAAAGTTTTTCTTGTCTCCTCTGAAGGGATGATTTACATGGAGAAAATATCGATGACAGTCAAACCATGAAATTTTCTTACCATGAGGTAAAGAAAACGCTCGTGTTTCATCCATGCAATATGGACATGCTAGACGACCGGCAGTACTCCATCCTGAAAGCATTGCATAGGTAGGAAAATCACTTATAGTCCACAACAAAGAAGCAAACATACGAAAAATTTTCTTCTTGGACACATCGTATTTTTCTACTCCTTCGTTCCACAGTATTTTTAACTCCTCAATCAACAGTTGTAAATATACATCGATTCCTTGTGTCGGATCGTTGGGGCCAGGAACGACAACAGTAAGAAACATATATTGCATTTTCATACACATCCATGGAGGTAAATTATACGGTGTGACCATAATGGGCCAGGATGAATATTTAGAACCAAATTGAGAAAATGGCAAAAAACCATCCTTACATAATCCTAATCTAACATTTCGACTCTCCGCTGCAAAATTTGGATACGTTTTATCGAAATGCTTCCATGCTTCTCCATCGGCCGGTGTGTCAACGTACCCTCTTCCTCCGTTCTCACACTATGCCATCTCATATTAGATGCAGTTACAGAAGATGCATATAATCTTTAAAGCCTTGGAGTGATGGGTAAGTAATGCATATGCTTATACGGAACTTCCTTCCCCTTCTTTTTTCTTGGTTTGTATCTCTCCTGATTACAAATTTTACAATTTCTAAGGTTTGCGTCTTCTTTCCAAAACAACATGCAGCCTTTTAAACATGTATCTATTGTCTGATAAGGTAAACCAAAAGCCGACATAAGTTTTTTAATTTGATAGTGATTTTCACACATTAGATTATCGGGCGGCATATGTCTTTTTGCAGCTTGTACAACAGCCGTAAACCCAGCTTCAGTGATGTTGTATTTTGACTTCATCGCAATGTATTCCGCGATTACTGACAGCTGAATGCCGCTTTTACAACCATCCCAAATAGGTTTCTTAACAGCATCTAGTAAATCATAAAATTTTTTTGCTTCAATATTAGGTTCTTCAACATTTCCATCATCGTCGTCAACTTCAACCATAGGAAACATTGATCGTGCTGCATCTTCGACCATATTTTCTATACGAGTCGTCGTAATTACTTCGTTAACGACACTTTCAGACTCTACAGAAGTATTTGCTACAACTTCTCCATGCCGATCCCAAACATAATACTCGGGTATGAAACCGTTTTGGCAGATAATGAACTTTCACAATATCTGTTAACAAATACTTCAAATGTCTACACCTACTACACGGACAACGAATTTCTGGATCGTTTCCGTTATTACTTAAAGAGAATTCAACAAATACGTTTATACCAATATAAAAATCTTCTTTTATTGAGCCACTCAGTCTTTTTCTTTAGTACATCCATCTCATCCGATCAACAAAATAATCAATCATTTTTTCTTTTTGAGAAAATGAGTCACAAGTTCAAAATTTAATATTTATTTTCAGGAATACAAATTCGAAAAAGATTATTTTCATGGTCGTATAATATTTGAATTTAAAGAACTATTTCACAAATTAAAAAATATTTTCAAATATGACACATTTTATTTTTTAACGCATCGATACAAAATTTTGTACAAAAAGATATTTTTTTTCCATGGTCAGGCATCCTACTTCCCAATACAAACATAGTAAGCATTTACATTTCGTATATTACTTCGTCTCAAACGATTCAACAAAATTTCGGCAGCATTTCCCTTTTGTTCCCTGCATTGTACACAAATGCGTGTACGCAGGAAACAAAAAAGAAAAGTTAGGCCGAAATTTTATGAACCGTTTGAGACGAAGTTGTATACAAAATGTAAATGCTTACTGTGTTCATAACTTGTCCAATATAGGGGCAAATCCAACAAACATTGTACTAGATGAATATAAATGGTCGTTTTTTGAAAAAAACGACTATTTATATAACGATCATGTACAACACTCGTCAGACGGGGTCAAAAACTCTCTAAGGGACATTAGTTAATTAAATGTGCGCATTTTACAAAAAAATACAGTTTTGCTAACTGTTCACATTTACAAAAATATATTTTAATTTAACACATTTATTCGATGTATTACATCAACTTAAGGCTGGTTTAACATTTTTGTCATTTTTCAATACACACAATTATAATTAGACTCATGCATTTTTTTTGTTGCATAAGTCAATACGTGCACAATATAATGCTCCTAGCTCATGCATTCATTTTATCTTATTCCAACTAACACAATACAATAATAGCAGCGCTACACACATATACAATCGTAGAATCAAGGCATACACAACGATTTACATATACACGAACAACCACAAATTATACATGTTTTTCACAATTTCACGATAAAAGATGAAATAGGTATACCATGGAATGTTAGAAACTATTATAACACTATTGGAAACAATTTCAATCACCAATTAGCCCTAATTTTTCAACTTATGCAAATCTAGAAATAGGGTAAAAATTGAAGTTTTCGCGAAAATAAGAGATTATACCTGAGCTAGAAAGCAAGAGAGGTTGAATTCATAGCCGAGGAGGATGCAAAAATACGAAATTAGTGACTGAAGGCTTGGGGGAGTGAATTTAGGAATTTGTAATTAGGTTTTGGGTATTATGAAATGAGGAAGAAGAGGCTCGGCTGGAGCCAGTATTACGCGATTTTCCGACGGCCACCGACGGCCCGTCGGAATCCGTGAAAAGCAATTATTTTTTCCCCATCAATTCGAGCATTTATTTCATTTCATTTTCACACTTAGTTGAAATATGTGAAAAGCAAAACAAATTGAAAAAAAATAGTGGTGCTACATATTGATTTTCGACGTTTTTTCACAACTTATACGAGTTTTAAAAAAATAAGATTGCAATTTACAAGGTTTTATTGATAGAGGTATTTTTCCTATTTTGAAAATTTAAGGGAGCATTTGCCAAAATTCCCCTAAAATAAAAATTAAACTGGGAAAACAAAAGAAAAATCATTGTTTCCCATATCAATTTTTCCCTTGAAGTTTAAACCAGTTTAAAAACATACGCATGCTTGGTAGTAGTTAGTCGTTACAAACTACTTACAATAGCAAAGTGAATGCATACCAGCAGGCTACATGGAGACAAGTGCAAGAGAAGCTAGGTCTCTTGCTCCAAAATATATAGCTCTTACATTTATTCATGAAGCCTCAGAATTTAGGACTGGAATATTTTTCTTAAACAAAGATATCAATTCCACCATTTTGGTTGATAAACTGTTATGCACTCATAACAGGTGCAGCTTGGTTCCTAACTTCCTGCTATTAGGTTAACGAAGGGAAAAAAGAAAAAGAAAAATCTAATCAAACTATTTACGAAGACTCGCAGTTTGGGACTGGAGCATCTGTGCTCAAGCAAAGATTGTAAGTTATTTATTTTCATGTCAGATTGTTCAACTGGTGAATCCACCTTCTATTGTATTTCAAAAAGTTACTATGATGAGATCATAAAGGGTCAACTTGATTCCTATATTTGGTTTGAGAAGGAAAAAATAAAAGGTTGATCAAACACCTTTGTCTTATGCGAATTAGCCAGTATTCAGGATATGAATTAATAATAACTAATAAGTCCATATTTCACTTGCAAATTGCAATTCCTTCAAATTCAATGTATCAATTTGGTTTTACATATTTATCAAATATAAAAAGAACGGTGGCTTTCATGTTTTTTGGTGTTTTTTCAGTCGCAAAATATGTGTAACGTTTCTTTTGCTTTATCTACATCATTTAGCACTTACTCCCTTATAGATGACATAGCAAATAACACCATCCCACTTTAGATAGGAAATTTGGTTTTAAGTGCTTTTACAAAATGGAATACAATAGTTATGATGTAGTAGAAAAATATAGGTACTCAACAGTCAACATATAGTATTTGACTATTAACATAAGTATTAAAAGAAAACTCAAGAAGCTCGATACATTTGTAATCTCTCACGATGGAATAAAAATAGAGTGAAGAGTATAAAAGACACAACAAAGACTTGTTTTCCCACGTGGATTTTTGTAGCTCTGATGAGAGCTGAAGTGTGTTACAAGTTGGTGACAATGTTTGTTCATGCATGTTTAATAGGTAAGAAACAAAAGAAACAAAAATGCAAGTACATATTAACTATCAGCATCCTAAAAAGATTTAAATAGAAGTACCAGCTGTGGGTCTAGGCTTCCTCCTCTCTATTAAGATCTCTGGCCTTGGAATGATGACACCCGAAGCTTCTTGACCACGTGCAATTCTTACTTTTGTTCCATCTTCCATAAAGCAAAATCCTATCTTACAAGGTCTCCTGATGAAAAAATATGTATAAAGATATTAACAAGTTCTGGGAAATTTAATAGAAATGATATAAAATTGAGAGTTATGCAGAGTTTACCTAGGTCGAGTGACACATAACTCCGCTAAAGTTACATGTTTATAATCAGCTGCTCATAGCACAATCACCTCAGCCATGTCAAACTCAAAAATACATATATTTTTCTTATAAATTCTTACATTATTCAAGGTTTCGTTTTGCATGTAATGCGAAAAAAAAGGAAAAAAGGGGGAAAAATGAAAATAAAAGGAGGAAGTGTACGGTGTACTGATGAATTCAAGGTATAAAGGCATCAATAGCAGTATATTTCAACTTTCAAGATAAACATGAATTGCAGAAGTATATCTTTTCATAAAACAACTTAAATTTTAATTATTTATATATTAATATGGTCAACATAAGTTATACCTGGTAAGAGGATCCAAAACTTGAACAATTGGAGACATGAAGAGGTGCCTCTATACTGAAGATTCCTCCTTCATGACCTTTCCCCTGCTTGATGTGCTTCTTTACCTGTTTAGCAAATGCAAGACACCGTTTCATCTTCAAGCATGATATAATTTTCATATCATGAATGTATTATCAAGGGATTCAATTTGAATGCAAACAATTTGCTCCATGATATTCTATCATATAAACAAATTTAGGAATACAAAATCATAAGTCCTCAATTTGGTAAAACTACAAACATGCAATGTGCATTAAATCAACATAATATTTATTTTGAATCTCTACTCTAATGTAATGTAAACGACTGAACCCAAACCTCTAGCAACAACTAAGGCAGGCCTTATTCGTTAAAGCTACAAATCTTATCGCTTGCACAGTGTCATTGGCAAATTCTAAAATTCGCTACTCCAATAGATAACCTAACAAGTGCAGTTTTGGATGTGTTTAGCAGGGATAGAATTTCGTGGAAATTAGGATCTGTCGCTTATTGTCAAAGTTAATACACAGAAAACTCATCTCAGAACCTTTTCAATGAAAATACCTTGGTTGTTTACACTGCAAATATTTGTTGGTTTAACAGCAGAATAATTAATAATAATAGAAATATTTAATTATAAATAATATAAACAAAAGTAAATTTTCGGAGTTAAAGATGCAAATATCTGCGATATAAATATTGTTCATTGGACATATAAAAACAACAAGTTAACATATTTATTAGAGGATAAAGAACGATTCTATGGCTTCTTCTTCTTCTTAGCTTCATAAATCAAGAATACCCCTAGCTTTACCTAAAAATGAGAAAAAACTCACCAAGCTTCAATGACGATAGACCCCGCCTTCTTCTCCGCTTTATCACCATCCATCTCCACGTTATTGGTCTCCTTCTGGTTCTTCTTCTTGGAGACCATGGCATCGCTCTTCTTTGATTTCTTAGCCTCAGGCTTCACCGCTGGCGGAGGCGGCCTCTTTCCAGCTATGAGATTACTGACCTCTGATTCGACATCAGTCGAGCAAGATCACGTGAGCCACATCACTCGAGCAAGATCTAATAGAAATCAAGACGGAGGAGGCGGAGGAGGCCGAACGAAGGCAATTGGAAATTAGGGATTTGAGGAGGATGAGGAACGAAGGCGATTTGAATTAGGGATTTGATGAGGACGGGTCGCCAGTCGCCATTATTTCGTGAAAAAAGGAATATGATTCTCTAATAACCGGTAAGTAAGAAGTCTATTAAAATGATGCTCGGACCTCTTGCAACGGGCAATGTATAAGTGTTCTAAAACCGCTAACTATTACAACGGTCATTTTGTGAACGTTGTAAAATTTGGATTCTATTACAACGGACATGAAAGGACCGTTGTAATAGCATTCTATTACAACGGGCAGCCATTGTCAGTTGTAAAAAATGTGTTGTATAAGCATCTATTACAACGGTCTTGAATGGACCGTTGTAATAGACCCCTATTACAACGGGCAGAAAATGCCCGTTGTAAAAAGGGCGTTGTAATAGAGTAAACGGGCAGAAAATGCCCTATTACATCCTTCTGGTCGTGTATGATTTCTTACATAATGTTTAAGTGTTTTCATGTATCTTTCAAAAGGGTACATCCAATGAAAGTGAACGGGCCTACACAATCGTGCTTCTTTTCCAAGATGAACTGTCAGGTGTATCAATATATCAAAAAAAGAAAGTGGAAAATATCTTTCAAGTTCGCACAAAGTTATAATAATCTCATCATCAAGTTGTTACAGTTTTTATCTATCAAGAACACGTTGACATAATTTATTGAAGAATGAACATAAACGAATTATTGCATTTCTTGGCTTCTTTGATAATAGTCCTCTTATTGCAACTGGTAATAATTGCTGCATTAAGACATGATAGTCATGTGATTTCAAGCCGCTGATTTTGCAGTCCTCTAACGATATAGAATTTTTGAAATTCGAGCAATAACCGTTAGATCCTCTGAAATCATACAGTCTTTTACATAATAGTTTTTTTTAGAATTTGACAATGTATAGGAAGCTGGTGGAAGATATGTTTTTTTTTCCCACGAGACTGTGCATAAAGAGCATGTCAAATTCCCCAATCCTCCAAATCATTTCTTGAATTAATTCCATCTTTCGATTTGTTATCATATAACATCGTGCTTATAATACTTTCACCAACATTTTTTTATATGCATTACATCTAAATTATGACGCATTGGAAGTTCCTGCAAATTTTTTTTCAACCTTTTCATACTTCAATAATATATTTATGGACTATTGGTTTATTAAAAAAATTGGATAACTAACCTCCCAATATGGTAAATCAAAGAAGATCGATAATTTTTTCCACCTTGATAGCTCTCCTTTTGTAGGATCATCTTCATCTTCTCTATTATTAAAATTTTTTCTCTTCTTACCTGGCTGCTTCTTTATTAATTTCGTTTTACCTTTTCCGTTCTTGTTCTTATTATTTTCCATTTCGCCTTTTTCCCAAATTATTCCGAAAGCTTTTTAATATAATAGAAATATTTCTTCCGGTTAAAATTCTAGGTCTGCGGCCGTTTTCTATAGTATTATCAAACCAAGTTTTCTATTTTGTTAACGAATCTGAATGAGGTAAAAAATTTCTATGACCCATATAGACAGTTTTCCGACTATGATTCAACCACCGATGATGAGTATGGACACCACATAATGGGCAAGCTTTTTTACCCTTCACGCAACATCCAACAAGATTTCCATATGCTGAAAAATCATTTATCGTCCATAACAAAATTGCTCTCATATTAAAAAGTGTTTTACAAAATGCATCATAAATCTAAACTCCGTTATCCAAGTAATACAAATCTTCTACCAATGGAGCCAAATATATGTCAATATCATTTTCAGGTTGTTTTGGGCCAGGAATAAGCAATGTTAGCATGATATTTTCTTTTTTCATGCATAACATTGGCGAAAGATTATATGTCACAAGCATCATAGGCCAACAACAATATTTTGAACTCAATGTTAAAAATGGATTAATACCTTCAGTAGCAAGACCAAGTCTTAGATTGCGTGGATCAGCTACCAATGATTTCCATTTCTCATCCACCACATTCCATGTCACAGAATCTACAGGATGACACATTTTTCCGTCATTACTTTTGTTGCTGAAATGCCACCGCAAATCTTCTGCCATCTTCTGTGATCTAAACATTCTTCTAAATCTTGGAATAATGAAATTATCTCAAAACTTTAACTGGAATACCATGCATAATTTATTTTGTGCGTTCGTTCATCTTCCATCTTGAGAATCTACATTTTGGACAATTGTCAAAATCTTTGTACTCTCCTTTAAAAAGACAGCAAATCATTTTGACAAGCATGAATTTTCTCGAAACTCATATCAAATATTTTGAGAAATTTTCTTAAATCATATAACGTCTTGGGAAGTACGTTATCTTTTGGCAATAATAGTTGTTGCACATCCAGAAGTTTGTCAAAACCAGTATCGGACAATCCAGTCTCACATTTAAGATCATACAAGGCAATAATTGCAGATAATTTTGTTTGATCAGTGCAACCAGGATATAATGGGGTTTCCGCATCTTCCAATTTTTTTAACAAATCCTCCTCTCTTCTTTGTGCGCAATCTTCATTTTTATCATCATCGGAAAAAGTATGATTGATGAAATCTTCATCTTCATAATGAACGGCTTTGAATAAATCATAAGTGTCATCAGATTTAACATCTTTGATTATATTTATTTGCTCGCCATGATGATACCACGTACCACTCTTGTATATGGGATCCATTCCTTTTATAATTAAATGCTCAATGACACTATTTCCGCAATAATGACTAAGATTATGACAGTCTAGGCAAGGGCATAAAATCTTCTCTACATTTCCCAAATTTCTCATTGCAGCATGCACAAACTTCCAAGCTCCTTGCTCATATTCCTTGCTTTTTCTATGAAGAACGATATTATTAAAAGTTAACATCAAAGTATATGACTTGGTTCTTAATTATTTTTATCGTCAGTATTATATAGTTACCTGTGTAGATGCACCTAATCTTTGTCCATCAGAAAATGAAAATAGGATCTTATATATAAACTGTATTAATAACAATCTATAATATAATAAAAGGATTAGCATCAAGTGAAATTCACAAAAAAAGAACATAATATATGATAACCGTTGCTTATAAAATAGTCGAACGAATAAGGTGAAAACTTATTCAACTTGTTGGAGGTACAATTAACTCAATTAAGAAAATAGAATATATAGACAGAACTAAAACCAGAGATATTACTATGTGATGCAAATAGGATTAATACATAGAGGGTACAACTCAAATCATTTCAATAGAATGATGAACGAGAGACAAAGCAACAGATAATCATGTACAAGAAATAATGTTAAAATAGAAAATGTTTAACATTTCGCATTTTAACAAATGGGCAATCAAATCCACAAAGCCATGAGCATGTAAATTAAGTCTATATTTTTCTAAATCAGAAAGCACAAACTAGTTTGTGTGCGCTTTTCAACAAGTTTTTAAAAAATTGAATTAAAATTATTTATTCGTAAATAGCGATGATTGTTTTTTAAGAACAATTTTAGTAAATAACTGTAGTTTTTCACCATTACCGAGCTTTATAGATTTTTTTTCTCTCGAAAACTGCAAGTCAACTCCCATTTTCTATTAGAAAAATGTAAACTACCTTTTGTTTTCTGTTTTTAAAATATAAAACCTAACTTACATATTCATTGCTATAGGAACCTTTCTTATAACAACATTAGAAAATAAAGACCCATGGCTTTTTTTTATTAATTTGTAAAATTAATAATACAGAAATTACGATAATACAGGATTACCGGTCCCAGTTCTTTTGATATTACATAGTCATCAATAGGTACATGCTTAATACTGTGTTACATTTCTACCTTGGTGGTCTTAACAGGTGGAACTGGAGAGAAACCGCAAGTCCTCAATAGGTACACTTATTGAGCTTTATATGTTTCAGTTTCATGTTCAATGATTTTCATATATGACATTAACGTTTAAGTGTTTTAATTTGGCTCAAGTTTTCACATAATTGTATAGGTTCAAAGTCATCTGTTAGCTTAGGAAAGCAAATGAGGGAGGTTGCATGTCCTACATGCATAGTCCACTTACATGTTAGACAATAACCCTGAACCATGCTAAAAAAAATCAATATTAGTTATAAAACCTTAATGTTTTCGCTAAGTTTATGTATGTTTGTGCACTGATATTCGACTACATTTTTTTTGGGTGAATATATACAGGTACAAGTTCCAGCTTCAGGTTTTGAAACAATAAAATGAGGTGTCTGCCAGCAACCCTTCCTAGTTAGTGCACACTAACTTAAAGAGCTAAGATTTTATAAAGCATCAAAAATGAACTACTGCCTATGCCTGTTGCGTCTCATTTTATGTTTTATTTGTATAAATAACATTAGGACGTGACAATTGAACACTTGTATCATGTTTGGGTGGGAGTCTGCTATTGTGTGATATTACGCTACTACGCCTATAGCTTCGAGTTAAATTTAATGATATATGTTTGTTGATACTGTTAATATATATATATATATATATATGATTTGTAGTGTGTGTTTACTATGTTTAGTCATCTACGTGTGTGACCAACTATATGTGCGGATGTTTCTTTCAAGTTTCAAGGGGAGAGAATGATGGGCAGTACAAACTAGGTTTTATGTCATATGGTGCATCTTTTTTCCTTATCCAAGGTGATTTAAATCCAATTTTCCTTATCCAAGGTGATTTAAATCCAATTTACCTAATGTTTTTAGAAACGTCCTTCATTTGTACAGGTGGCCCACACCATTTAATTTGTGAGCTTCATCATACTCTCTGCAATTCATATCTCACTCTGCATGCATCATACCAATGAAACTCCTAGCGAATCGAACTGAAACTGCTGCTACATTACTTTTTACTAAATTTTCTCCATTTTATATTAACATCCCCATGTTTTAGAGTTTTTTATTTTTATTTCTATACATATTTTTTTAACATCCCCAAGTTTTAGAATTTTTTATTTTTATTTTTATACATATATTTTTTTAACCAATAATCATAAAGCAGCTTTCAATGGCACCTCGAATAGTATAGCATCTCTGTAGCCTCCTGATCTCTACCACACAATCCAAGTTAAATAGTAGCGCTTATCATAATTATACATGCAATACTTTTATTTTATTTCTATTTACGAGTGACATAATCTCATTTTGATCATTGAAACTGTGGTTTATATTGAATTAATGGGGCAATGTGAAAAGTAAGCGTTTCCTACGCCAGAGTAAAACTATGGTTTATATTGAATACATGCAAAAATACGGTTTAGGATGCGGGTTTGTTTAGTTTTCCATTCGTTGTTTGTTTCAATGTGAAAAGATTGAATCTTGTGTTTTTGCAGGCTACTGTTAGTGATTTGCAGGAGGGCATTCATGCTAAAAGTAAGTGTTCCCCATTCTATTTATGATTTTAACTGAGGTTTATGTCCCTATAGGAAAAAAATGTTACTTGCAAGTGAAACTTCAGTGTTCCTACGTCAGAGTGGTGGAACTTATTTCGCTTAATATAAGCTCTAAAATAATGTTAGGAAATAAATTTTTATGTTGATAGACCTTATCCATCAAGGGTAGTGCTTTGTTCACACCTTGAACATTTGTTCAAATTCAAAGGATACACTAAAATGTGCATGCTAATTTAATTCCCAATCGTTCTATTTTTTCTTGATATATTATGACATCTTTTATTGTTGGGATAGAAAGTCATTTTTTTAATCAGATTCACTATATAATTAAAAAAATAAAATTAAAGTTGTCGTGACAGAAAGTCATTTTATTGTTTTACCGTATAATAAATTGAAGTTGCTCCTACTTCTATCTGCATAGTGCCTAATGTACTGGCTTTCTACAAAAACAAAAAATGCATGTACCATTCTTTCCAGCAAAGCACTGTAACACACGGCGTCAAAATTAATTAACTCGATATTATTTTACTTAAAATGAATTATAGTCCATAATAATAAATATTTGCCCTTTTTTCCCAATTTCTTCCAAATTCAAAAACACAATAAAAATTTACCCTACTTTCCCATCAATTTTTCTTTGGCAAACCATTTTGCGTTGCCTAGCATATGCCTGTTCGATTCGTTATAAGTGCAAAATTTGAATTCAAATTAGTTCCTTTCCCTTTCAAACTATTCGAGCTAAGATTTGTAGTACCGAGATACGAAGAAATATAAAACGAAATACCGTTGGCTTCAAGGAAAAAAGATAGACAGATAGATTAAACAAAGTGAGTATTGGTATCATGTAAGACTTTTTTTTGTCTTACATCATACTAAATTAGGTCGCTGACCACACAAAATAAAAGGCATGATGCAATAAAGTTGGTACCACTAAAGAGTGCATATGTGGCGTTGTGACCATGCAGCTGCCCACGATATAGTACTGTTTAGTAATTCCACGTAGCCAATGGATAAGTTTTAAAGTGAATATATCATTATAGTTGAGTTATGTGCTTATCAAAAAAGAATAGGAAAAATTGACTAGATTCCCACGCTTCTATTATCATATCTATATCCACCTATTCTACTCTAATCCGTATATCATCCACGTTTTAGTGGAATTTTCTACCTACTTGCGTGTCTTTACCGAAATTTCATTTGTGTGTACAATAAATTTAGGATCCTTTTATTTCACATTTCTATTTTTCTATAGTTCGTACACATGACCACGTAAGATGCAAAGCCATTGAGCAAAAATAATGTAACAACAACAATAGGTCAAGTATTCAAGATATTACCCAATTATATGCAAACACCCACATGACATGTTCATACACACACATACCTTGCCATGCATACATACACCTAAATACTCAACACACGCGCACCTCATATATCTGCACATGCTTCGCCCTTATATCTATACACACACATGCACTTTGCTTTCCTATAGTAAATTTTTGACAACACTTAAATAATAATAAATAATATCAATATATTTTATATTCCAAACAATCATGTTCATTTAGAAATATTAACATGGTTGCTCTCTAGTTCAATATGACAAGGATAACTCAAAATTGTCTTTGATTTTATCATTTTCTTGCCTTTGATTTTTAGTGAGTTACCATGTTTTACTATGCAACATTGTCTATTACATCAAAAGATTAGGTAGCTAACATTTTATCACAGTTTAAGGAAAACTTTGTTGTTGCATTCAGCAAGAGTCTCAAACATTTTCTCATGAAACAATTCACAACAACTTCTATCCTCATACTTATTATTTGGATTTATCAAGGAGATGGTTAGTAATCATAATAAACCATTTAGATTCAATAACGTATGGATTCTTCAACCCAGTTGTTAGGTTGTCGTTCAGGAATGCATAATCTATCAAAATAGTGATAACCCTTTATTTAGTTTTCTGAATGAGATTAATCTAATTAAGTGCTACTTGAATTCTTAGAATAAAAACAATGTCAATATTAAACAACAATATGATAACCTCTGGGAGTACTCCAATATTTATACTCACTTCTAATAACTAATCCTAACAATGTGGAAATCATTTAAGAATATAGGAGTTGTATACAATAACCGCACCACCTACATGAAGTTGAAGTAATAGAAAATTATCAGAAATCTAAGTAAATTGGCCTATTCAAGGGGACCAGCCAACCAGATTTTTCATATTTACCGAACAAAATATGCAAGAGAATCATAGCAAACGAAAGTAGGAGAATCATAGCAAACGAAAGCAGGAGAATCATAGCAAAATCATTAAATTACTGTGACGCCCCACCTCTATGCTCACGCTAGCCAAGGACACTACGGGGTAATGCCGTCGACTAACGCGAAGAATAAGGCTGTTGAGGAGCGACCATCTGTGTAATTGCTTTGTGCGAGTACCGATATGTCAGAAAATATAACTTACATTTCATTTCAAGAGGAAATCCGACATATCAAATACAAACTCAAAGCTACCACACAGTAGCTAAGTGGACCTCGGAAACAAACGTAGAAACAAACATAACACAAATCAGTCATAGACATTCATATCACAAAGGCGGAATAAGACATGAATATATCACATGAAAGTGTACATCAAATCAGATATGGGTTGTGCGAATGGTTAGTTATGCCGTTCGGACTGACTAATGCGCCGGCTTTTTTTGTGGATTTGATGAACCGAGTTTTTCGAGAGCACTTGGATAGGTTCGTATTGGTTTTCATAGATGATATCTTGATATACTCTACGGATGAAAGAGAGCATGAAGTTCATCTTAGAGTGGTGCTTGAGACGTTGAGGCAGCATCGGTTGAAGGCGAAGTTTTTGAAGTGTCATTTCTAGAAGAAGGAAGTGAAGTTTCTGGGTCATGTAGTCTCAAAGAAAGGGTTGTCAGTAGATTTGACTAAGATTGAAGCGGTGAATAGTTGGAAGAGACCCGAGATAGTGACGGAGATAAAGAGTTTCCTTGGGTTGGCTGGTTATTATCAGAGGTTCATTAAGGATTTTTCGCGGATAGTGGCAACGATGACTAAGCTAACTAGAAAGGATGTGAAGTTTGTGTGGACCGATAAGTGTGAGGAAGCATTCCAGAGTTTGAAACACTTATTGACTCATGCACCTATGTTGGTTGTTCCGGAAGGGAATTAGGATTTGGTGGTTTATACAGATGCGTGTGGAACGGGATTAAGAGCTGTGCTAATGTAGAGAGGTAAAGTGATTGCCTTTTCTTCTAAGCAGCTTAGACCGCATGAGGTCAGATATCCGACACATGATTTGGAATTGGCTGCTGTTATTTTTGCTTTGAAGGTGTGGAGACATTACCTTTTAGGAGAGAGGTTTGAGTTATATATAGATCATATCGCTGAAGTATTTGTTCTCTCAGAAGTAGTTGAACATAAGACAACAGAGATGGTTGGAGTTTATTGCCGCTTATGATTTTGTGATTGAGTACACACCGGGGCAAGGTAACAAGCTAGCATACGCACTTAGCAGAAAGCATCAGAATGCAATGTTGGCGGTGATTGCTAAGTGGAAAGATTTGGAAGCGTTAGAAGATTGCGGGGTGCAGTGGAGATCCAAGGTTAGGTCTAGCGCAGAGACTGTTGTGTTATTTTGTTTGAAAGTTTGACCAGTGATGATTGGAAGGATTCCTTCTAAACCGGAGGAGGATCCAGTGTTAGCTAAATGGATCAGGAAGCTAAGGGAAGGAACCGAGAGCAATGACTTGAAAGATTTCAATCTTGACCAGAATGGGTGGTTGAGAAAGAAAGGAAGATTATGTGTTCCGAGTGTAGGAAACATAAGAAAGGAAGTCTTGGAGGAATGCCATCGTTTGAAGTTCTCTACTTATCTAGGAGGTACTAAGATGTATTAGGATATGAAGAGAAGTTTCTTCTTGGAAGGTATGAAACTGGATATTGGTTTATGGGTAAAGTAGTGCTTGAATTGCCAGTAGGCAAAGGCTGAACATTAGAAGCCAAGTGGATTGCTTCAGCCATTAGATATTCCGGTATGGAAGTGGGATTCTATTTCTATGAATTTTATTGACGGGTTGCCAAGGTCGAACAGAGGAAATGAAAGTGTATGGGTCATAGTGGACAGATTGACCAAGAGCGCCCATTTCATTCCAGTTAAGTCAACTAGGATGGCTCCTATTTTAGCGAAGTTGTTTAAGAAGAATGTGGTTAGACTACATGGAATTCCTAGTAGCATAGTTAGTGATAGAGATTCCTTATTCACTAGTGAGTTCTGGAAGAGTCTACAGGAAGTTTTATGAACCAAGCTCAAGATGAGTACCGCTTACCATCCGCAGACAGATGGGCAAACAGAAGTGTTAACAAAATCTTGGAGGATTTGTTAAGAGCTTGTGTTCTAGATTTCGGGGGATCATGGGAGGACCATTTGCATTTAGTCGAGTTTTCATATAACAACAGTTATCAGACTAGTATTGGAATGGCACCGTTTGAAGCTTTTGTATGGAAGGCCATGCAAATCTCCCGTTTGCTGGTTGGAGACCGGGGATAGGTTGGTTCTTGGTCAAGATTTAGTTCGAGAAGCTGCAGAAAAGATTGAGATCATTCGGGCTAGAATGAAGGAGGCTCAGTCAAGGCAGAAGAGTTATGCAGACAGACGATGGAAAGATTTAGAGTTCTCAGTTGGAGATCAGGTATTTATTAAGGTGTCGCCAATGAAGGGCGTGATCAAATTTGGGAATCAGGAAAATTAGCACCGAGATTCGTTGGACCTTTTAGTATTGTGGAGAGGATCGGGAAGCTCGCGTATAGAGTTGAGTTACCAAGTAGTTTAGCAGGAGTCCATGATGTTTTCCATGTTTCTCATCTCAGAAAGTATGTTAGAGACCCGAAGACTACTATTGCACCGACTGTGCTAGATGAATTAGTGGTAGAACCGGACTTGACCATAGTTAGAAAACTAGTTGGTATAGTTGCAAGAGATGAGAAAAGGCTTAGAACTAAGACGGTCAGATTAGTCAAGGTCCAGTGGAGTGACGATGACAAGGACTGTACTTGGGAGGTTGAGAGCAGGATTAGCGATGCTTATCCTGATTTGTTTGATGGTACGTTTTACCTTCTTGATTGTTGTGTATCTTATCGTAATTTCGAGGACGAAATTCTTGAAGGAGGGGAGTCTGTAACACCCATATTTTTGGTAACATTATTTAGCATATTTAATTTTTTAAATTAAATAAAATAATGTGTTGATTAAGGGATTAAGATTTGATTTAATTAAGATAAGAGTTTAAAATGAGATATAGGAGGGGGAAAATAGGAAAGAGGCCATTCCTATATCTAAATCCCTTAGCCGTGTATACTCCTACACGTTCATTTTCATTTGTTCAAAATTTTAAAAGCTAAGACCGGTCACCATTAACAAGAGCTAGAGAAAGAAAGAGAAAGAGGAAGCTTAATCAACATCAAATTCATTCAAATCTCACATCCTTTTTCTCTAAAGCTAAGGTGAATAATGTTTACATCTCTCATTTGTTTTGTTTTCGGTTTTAAGGGGAAATTTGAAATGTTTTGCAATGTTTTTCCATGTTTTTGAATAATGGAATGATTATATACTTATTGATGATTTATGCATGTTCATAATGATTTTATGATATGTTTTAAGGTAAAAACCCTATTAAATGACATCTAAATGCCTTGCGAATTTTTATATAGACCAAAAATAATATTTTGGAGATGAGTTTCAATTTTCGGAAGTTTCTGAATTTTGTGGATTTTATATGAATTTTCTAGTAAAGAAAATGTTATTTTGGGTTATAAATTATTTATGGTTAATTAATAAAAGGTTTGGGTGTGAAATTTTTATATGTTGGAAAGCATATTAAAAGAGATTTTCTAGAATTTTGGAAATTTTTCCTAAGTATTTTAATGGATATATAAAATTATTTAAGGTATGAGACTTAAATGTTTTATATATTTATAAAAGAAGAAGGGGCTCTTGGTAAATAATTCATATTTGTTATTTCTGGAAATTAGCAGCACTTTTGAAAAAGTAAAATGACAACCAATAAGATTTAGAGAAACAAGGCAGGTTAGGTACAAAAGAAATAGTTTTAAAAGACAAATAAATAGTTTTTTCACTATTTCGATGATTTCGGCACTAGGTTCTGCCTCTTTACCTTCGCCTCTGACACAGTCACAACCAATGCACATGGTATTAGGGAACTGGTTCGTAGTGAATTGGATGTAGGCGAAAGGTAGTGGGTCGAAACCAGAGGTTCTGAAGGGGTTGAGGCTTCACTTTGTTTTTAAATAAAAAAGCGCTTGCTTGCTTTCGACTTAGTTGGCTTTCAACTAGGCTAAATGGAGTTAAAGGCAATGGTTTTGATTGGGTTGTGCGTTTGTTTTTAAACAACTACTTTCGACTATGTTGAAACCTTTTGCTGCCGCCTTTTTACCTTTCGACCCTGAGGGTTTCGAAGGGGTACTTTGTTTTCTAAAATTTGGCCACTTCTCTAATGCTTTCGAAGGGATGGTTTTAACACCATCACTTCTTTACTCAGGAATGCTTTCGAAAGGTAGGCTTTTAAATAAATGGTTTTAAGGACCCTTTTACTTAATTGAAGTATAACCTAAATGGTTTTGAAAGAGATGATTTAAATGATTTTGAAAAGAAGTGCTTTCGATTTTAATGGGTTTATGATCTTTTTCTCTACTTGAAGGCATAATCCAAATGGTTTCGACCGAAACATTTTTCAAAGGGAGGAGTAAGCTTTGAATGGTTTTGAAAGGTTCCACATATTTTAAATTAAACCCATGTGCTTTCAAAAGATTTAGATTTGATGGCTTTGAAAGGTTTTAAAGTAAGGTTTCGAAGGGGCTGTTCTGTAACACCCATATTTTTAGTGACATTATTTAGGAAATTTAATTAGTCAAATTAAATTAAATAATGTTGGTTGGTTAATGGATTGAGATTTGTGAATTAATTAAGGGGTAGCCGTGCCATTTAAAAGAATAAATAATGAATTAAAGAATTAAGGTGTTAAGAAATAAGCGAGGGTAAAATAGGAAAATGATTAAACTTATACCCTAAACCCTTAGGAAACCAAAACACATGTTCATTACACATTTTCTCAAACAAAAACTTCTAAGGCCGGCCACCATTACCTGTCTTAAGAGAAGGTAAAGTTAGGAATTCAAGAGAAGAATCAAATCAATTAATCAAGATCAAATCTCACATCCTTAATCACAAAGCTAAGGTGAATAATGACTACATCTCACTTTTCTATATGTTTTCGGTTCAAAGGTTAAATCCGATTTATCTTGCAAGTTTATGCCATATTTTTGAATGATTAAATGATATATATATATATATATATGCTTGTTGATGATTTATGCATGTTCATATTGATTTTTATGATATGTTTTGGTAATAAAACCCTATTAAATGACATCTAAATGCCTTGTGATTTGGGATATAGATCATAAAAAATATTCTAGAGATGGGTTTCAATTTCATAATTTTCTGAATTAATGTGGATTTTATATTAATTTCCTTGTAAAGAAAATGATTTATTGGGTTATAAATTAATTATGGATGAATAATTAATTACTTGGGTCTGAAATTTATATATGTTAGAAAACATATTGAAAAGGATTTTCTAGAATTTTTATAGAATTTTCCTAAGTGTTTTAATGAGTATATAAAATTATTTGAGGTATGGGACTTAAATGTTTTACATATTTAATTAAGGAGAAGGGTTATTTTGTAAAATAAAATTATTGTTTATTTCTGATAATATTGGCAGCACTTTTGAAAAAGGTATTTAGCAACCAATGGATATTTGACAAATAATAGCAGGTTAGTTAAAAGTGCTTCTCTTTTAAGTTAAAAACAAAAATAACATGTTTTAGTATGTTCCGCCACTTTCTGCATCAAGGGTTCCGACTAGGACGTTTCGCCACCATGCTTTCGAAACCAATGCGTATAGTATCAAGTTACTTAGTGCACAACGTATTGAATAAAGGCGGAAGGTACATTGTCAAAACATCATGTTACGAAGGGGTTGGAGGGTTGCGCTCTTCTGTTTTATGTAATGCTTTCGAAGGGGTCGAAACCCTAGTTGCCTTCTTTCTACCTTTCGAAGTTAATGGTTCGAAAGGTAAACTTAGCTTTTAAAATTAGCCACTTATCCCATGCTTTCGAAAGGGTGGTTTCGACACCATCTCTTCTTACTTAGGAATGCTTTCGAAAGGTTGGCTTTCGACTAAATGATGTTATAGACCCTTTTTGTTCTGTTGAAGTATAACCCAATGGTTTCGAAAGAGAAGGTTTAAATGGTTTCGAAAGATGTTTTCCCACATGTTTTAAATTGAACCCAAGTGCTTTCTAAAGGTTTGATGCTTTCAAAAGGCTTTAAAAATGGTTTCGAAGGGGTGGTTCCCTAATGGTTTCAAGGAGTCGAAAGGTAACGTTTTCTGATGGTTTCGAAAGGGTTGAAATGGAAGGTTTTTCCAAGTGTTTATAAAGACAATGTTTTGAAGTGTTTTATGATATGATGTCTAAGGTTTTAAAGCTTTTGAAAGGAAGGTTTTCAAAGGTTTCGAAAGGGTTTTTAGAATGGTTTTGAAAGGAAGGTTTTGGCATTTTGGCATAAGATAAATAAAGGGTTTTACTTGGTTTCGAAAGAGATGCTTTCAATGGGTTTTGAAAGGGGTACTTTCAATAGAATCGAAAGGGGTACTTTCAAGTGTTTAAATGTTTTCATCAACTAAAGTTTGAGTAAAGCATAGAGTATAAATGTTTTCCTTTTAAGTTTGGTTTAAAAAGGGTTTAAATCAATTTCAGATGAAAAAGGTTTTCAAGGAAAATTATGGGAAGGTATCCTTAAGTAAAATGACTCAGATATTAGAAATACCAGATGAGACTGGTATAAGGTCGTGCACTATACATTAGCTATTGGCCCCAGTTAATTTAGTCCAAAATTCTAGTGTGTATGGCTTTATCACAGGTAAGACTAAAATTATGATTACACAGAGAAGGGAATATATATTTGCATACAGATGGTTTATTGGTGAGCCCATAAAACCATTAGGATCAGGTGACCCTAGGAGATGTTAAGTTAGGGACAGACCGTGAAGAGAAGTATTTAACATATAGTTAAGAACAAATCATCCAAAAGAGGTGTCTAACAGATGTTAGATTATTTTGTCATTTTATCTGGTAGGCCCGAGCCAGCCAAAGGTTAATAGTAAGCCAAACAAAACTATAGAGTTTGGACAGATAGTCCATTTTTTACCTGATATGTATGTTTACATAATAATGCTTTACAGTTTTAACCAGTTTTGGTTGTAGGATGATGATTTGCAAAAGATATGTTTTAAAAGGCTGTTAGTGAGGGGAAACCCGTTCCGCTAAGCGGTGTGGTCTACTTAACATTAAATAACTGAGATGTATATTATTATTCACACCAGGCTTTATGTCTAACTCGAAGTTTATGTTTTCCCCCGTAAACTCTCAGGTGCTCGAAATTGATTTGAGTAGGCCGAGGGTTGAGGCTTTTCAATTTTTTGGTAGGATGACTAATAAAGCTACCGAAGGCGAGCAGGAGGCTAACGGATAGCTATTTGGGAGTTGCAGTTCTTGTTTTGTGTTTATTCCCGCTGTGTATTAAGTTAGTTATGACTCTGATCAACCAAGGCCATCTTCATATGTCGCTCGTGGCGTATTTTGTAATAATTATATTTGATCTTTGCTTGGGAAACGTTATGGGATTGTGTAATTTGAATATGGAACATATGTTTTGAAATGTAATGGAAAATTTTGTTCTGAAATCTATGATTTGTTTCATATTCAAGTGCTTCTGATATTATGGATACCATTAACATAGTCGTATTTAGTCGCCGAAAGTTAATACTATAGATGATTGAAGCATCTGTAGTGCTTAGCTTTGGGCCTCTAGATAAGGGATGTTACAACTTGGTGTCAGAGCATAGGTTTATGAAATATTTTAACTAAAAAAATGGTTTTTGAAAACATAATTCTTAGGAATTAGAGTTAAGATCGGGGTATGGGATAACGCTATAATAACACACTTGTATTTGCTATGTATAAGTATACGCTTTATCTTTAGTCTCCTATCTTTGTTAGGCTATTCTTCTGTATCTCACTAGGCTTGCATACATATATGGACGAAAGAAGAGGCAGAGTTAATCTAGGAGGAGACAACACCACCACAAATGGAAATGCCCGATCGAATACGAGGAGAACTCAGGGTCAGGATCAAGCTGAGAATGTTGGTGCTGGAGTCCTACAGGTAGATATGGGGGCTATGTATTAGTTTTTCGTAAACATGATGCAAGATGGGATCGCTGCTGGGGTTGTTGGAGGAAATGCTGCAGGAGGAGTTCAGGAAGCTCAGTTTGTCAATCATTATGCTAACATGAGTAGAGACTACACTAGGCTTGGAAGGAAGCCATTTATCAAAACCGAAGATGCTATAGAAGTAGAAAACTGGTTGTTACACTGTGAAAGGATATTTGTTGATTAGGGCTTAATGACGAGCAGAAGAGAAGACTTGCCTCGAGACAGCTTCAAGGGTCAGCCTTATATTGGTGGAATAGTGTGATAACTGGAGTAAACGAAGAGGTGATGACATGGGCTGAGTTTAGGAGAAGGTTCCAGGAGAGGTTCAAGTCAGTAATGGCGCAGTCCATCTTGATTAGGAAGTTCGTTGAGTTGGAATAAGGAGAAATGTCAGTTCTGGAGTATGCTAGCAGGTTTGAAGAATTGGCTAGATATGGGTTTGCCATTGTTGATACAGTGATGAAAAGGAATGAGAAGTTCATTAGAGGTTTGAAGCCAAAATTGGCTAGGGCTACTTTACCACACATTAGAAATCCATGTGATGTAGTTGTGGAGATGGCACTAAGACATGAAGAGATGTTACCTTGTTTGGAGAAGAAAAAGGAAAAGGAGGTCCAGGTTGGACAAGGCCAAAAGAGGAAGTTTTTTCATAAGAAGAATGCTAAGAAAGGAGGAGTAGTGAAGAAAGGAAAGTCTAAGGTGGTCTGCTATAAGTGCGACAAGAAAGGACATTATGTTCATGAGTGTCATACTGGAAAAGGAAAAGGAAAGAAGGTGATTGGAAAGAAGAACATTAGGTTTTTCAACTATGATCAAGTTGGGCACTACAAGAACCAGTGCAAAGAGCCAGCTAAAAGAGATAAAGGACAAGTATTTGCATTGGAGCTTGCTACTTCGAAGCCGACAGTGCAGAAGAAAGGAAAAGCAATATTGGGAGGTATGCTTCAGATCCATGATATATTTGCTAGCATTTTATTTGATACTAGTGCATCGCATTCTTTTATATTTCGATATTTGGTAGATAAGCTTAACCTAGAACCCACATATTTAGTTACTTCCTTAAGAGTTGCAAATCCGATAGGTGGGTATGCGACACTTGGGATGAAGTGTGATCACTTAGAGTTTGACTTGCTAGGTTACACCTTTGTTTGCAGTTTGCATGTATTTGATTTTGTAGGGTTTGGAATTATATTGGGCATGTATTGGTTAAGTAAATACGATGCTAGGAAATTTTTCTAGGATAGGAAAATATCACTTGGACACCCGGATTATAGTGATCAAATAGTTTATACCGTAGAAAACCCTAGCTATGAGGTGAATGCTTTATTGGGTGTTATGGAGTTAGAAGATGAGTTGAATCACGTTTTCATAGTTAGATAATTCGCAGATGTTTTTGAGCCGGTTGTTGGTTTACCACCGAAACGAGCCATAAAGTTTTGGATAGATTTGGTGCCTGGAGCAGAACCGGTGAGTATGCCGCCAAGTAGGATGACACCAACAGAGATGAAAGAGTGGAAGGCTCAGTTGGTAGATTTGGAAGGCAAGAGTTTTATCAGACCAAGTAGTTCACCTTGGGGAACAGCAGCAGTGTTTGCTAAGAAGCCGGACGCGTTGAGGTGTATCGATTATCGTAAGTTGAATGAGAGGATGATAAAGAACCGATATCCACTGCCTATGATTGACGATTTGTTCGATTAGATGAGTGGAGCTAAGGTATTTTCTCAGTTAGATTTGGCTACAAGTTTTCATCAGCTCAGAGTAGCAGAAGATAGTATACCTTTGACGACGTTGAGAATATGGTATGGGTCATACGAATGGTTAGTTATGCCGTTCGAACTCACTAATGCACCGGCATTCTCTGCAGATTTGATGAACCAGATTTTCCGAGAACACTTGGATAGGTTTGTGTTGGTTTTTATAGATGATATTCTGATATATTCTAAGGATGAGAAGGAGCATGAAGTTTATCTTAGAGTTGTGCTTGAAACACTAATGCAGCATCAGCTAAAAGCAAAGTTTTCGAAGTGTCATTTCTGGAAGAAGGAAATGAAGTTTCTTGGTAACGTGGTTTCGGAGAAAGGATTGTCAGTCAATCCAGATAAGATCGAAGCTGTTAATAATTGAAAGAGAGCAGAAACGGTAACTGAGATAAGAAGCTTCCTTGGATTGGCTGGGTATTACCGGAGGTTCATAAAAGATTTTTCACGGATAGCAGCACCGATGACCATGCTAACACAAAAAGATGTAAAGTTCGTGTGGACCGATAAGTGTGAGGAGGCATTCCAAAGCTTGAAGCACTTGTTGACCCATGCACCTGTGTTAGTGGTTCTGGAGGGGAATCAGGACTTGGTAGTTTAAACAGATGCGTGTGGTACTGGGTTAGGAGCTGTACTAAAGTAGAGGGGTAAAGTGGTTGCCTACGCTTCTAGACAGCGTAGACCGCATGAGGTCAGATATCCAACGCATGACTTGGAGTTAGCTGTAGTTATTTTTGCTTTGAAAGTGTGGAGGCATTACCTTTTCGGAGAGAGTTCGAGCTTTATACCGACCATATGTCGTTGAATTACTTGTTCTCTCAGAAGGAGCTGAACATGAGACAGCGGAGGTAGTTAGAGTTCTTAGCCGCTTATGATTTTGGAATAGAGTACACACCAAGGAAAGGCAACAAGGTTGTAGATGTTCTTAGTAGCAAGCATCAAAATGAAGTGTTGGCTATGATAACATAATGGAAAGACTTAGAAACCTTGACAGCTTGCAGAGTGCGGTGGAGATCCGAGGCTGGGTCTAGTGGAGGATCTACTACATTATCTTGTTTAGAAGTCTGACCTGTATTGATTGAGAAGATTGCTTCTAGATAGGAATAGGATCCAATGTTAGCTGAAAGGATCAGGAAATTAAAGGATGGGATGGAGAGCGATGGCTTGAAAGATTTCAGTCTTGACCAAAGTTGATGGTTAAGAAAGAAGGGTAGATTATGTGTTCCAAATGTAGGAGACATAAGGAAGGAAGTTTTGAAGGAGTGTCATCGTTCGAAGTTCAATATTCATCCAGGAGGAACGAAGATGTATCAGGATATGAAGAGAAGTTTTATCTGGAAAGGAATGAAGAGGGATGTTGGCTTATGGATAAAAAAGTGTTTGAACTATCAGCAAGTGTAATCCAAGCATCAGAAGCCGAGTGGATTGCTTCAGCCATTTGATATTCCGAAATTGAAGTGGGATTCTATTTCTATGGATTTATTAGAAGGGGTACCGAGATCTAATAGAGGGAATGAAAGTATATGGGTCATAATGGACAGATTGACCAATAATGCCCATTTCATTCCAGTTAAGTCAAATAAGACGGCACCTGTATTGGTTAAGTTACTTATGAAGAACGCGGTTAGACTGCATGGTATTCCTAGTAGTATTGTTAGTGATAGAGATTCCTTATTCACTAGCGAGTTCTGGAAGAGTCTACAGGAAAATTTAGGAACCAAGCTCAAGATGAGTACCGCTTACCATCTGCAGACCGATGGGCAAACGGAAAGGGTTAACAAGATCTTGGAGGACTTGTTGCGAGCTTGTGTATTAGACTTCAGGGGATCATGGGAATACCACCTACACCTAGTCGAGTTTTCGTATAACAATAGTTATCAGACTAGTATAGGGATGGCACCGTTTGAGGCTTTGTATGGAAGACCATGGAAATCCCCTACATGTTGGTTAGAAACCAAAGATGGATTGGTCCTTGGTCCTGATTTGGTAAAAGAAGCAGCAAAAAAGATTAAGCTGATAAGGGCAAGAATGAAGGAAGCTCAGTCTAGGCAGAAAACCTATGCAGATAGAAGACGAAAAGATTTAGAGTTCTCTATTGGAGATCAAGTTTTCGTCACAGTATCGCCGATGAAAGGTATAATCAGGTTCGGGAAGACAGGGAAGTTAGCACCGAGGTTTGTAGGACCATTTCCTATTTTAGAAAGGATCGGGAAACTCGCATATAGAGTAGAGTTACCGAGTAGTTTGACAAGAGTCCACGATGTTTTCCATGTATCTCATTTGAGGAAGTATGTAAGGGATCCAGACACTACTATAGTACAGATTGTGTTGGATGATTTAGTAGTGGAGCTAGACATGACTATAGTTAGGAAGCCTATCCAGATAGTCGCGAGAGATGAGAAGAAATTGAAGAACTAAACAGTAAGATTAGTAAAGGTCTAGTGGAGTGACGATGCTAGAGACTGTACTTGGGAGACTGAGAGCAGAATTAGAGACGCTTATCTTGAATTGTTTGATGGTATGTTTTACCTTTGATTGTTTTGATGTGTACCTCATCGTAATTTCGAAGACGAAATTCTTTAAGGAGGGGAGATTGTAACATCCCAAATTTTTAGTGACATTATTTAGGAAATTTAATTAGTCAAATAAAATAAAATAATGTGGGTTGGTTAGTGGATTGAGATTTGTGAATTAATTAAGGGGTAGTCATGCCATGTTAAAGAATAAACAATGGATTAAAGAATTAAGGTGTTAGGAAATAAGGGAGGGCAAATTGGAAAAATGATTAAACTTATACCATAAACCCTTAGGAAACCAAAACACATGTTCATTGCACATTTTCTCAAACAAAAACTTCTAAGGCCGGCCACCATTACCAATCTCAAGAGAAGGTAAAGCTAGGAATTAAAGAAAGAACCAAATCAATTAATCAAGATCAAATCTCACATCCTCAATCACAAAGCTAAGGTGAATAATGACTACATCTCACTTTTCTATATGTTTTTGGTTCTAAGGTTAAATCCGATTTATCTTGCAAGTTTATGCCATGTTTTTGAATGATTAAATGATATATATGCTTATTAATGATTTATGCAGGTTCATATTGATTTTTATGATATGTTTTAGTAAGAAAACCCTATTAAATGACATCTAAATACCTTGCGATTTGGGATATAGATCAGAAATAATATTTTAGAGATGATTTTCAATTTTCATAATTTTCTGAATTAAAGTGGATTTTATATTAATTTCCTAGTGAAGAAAATGATTTATTGGGTTATAAGTTAATTACAGCTAAATAATTAATTACTTGGATCTGAAATTATATATGTTAGAAAACATATTGAAAAGGATTTTCTGGAATTTTTATAGAATTTTCCTAAGTGTTTGGATGAATATATAAAATTATTTGGGGTATGAGACTTAAATGTTTTATATATTTAATTAAGGAGAAAGGGTATTTTGTAAAATAAAATTATTTTTTATTTCTAAAAATATTGGCAGCACTTTGGAAAAGGTATTTAGCAACCAATGGAAATTTGACAAAATATAGCAGGTTAGTTAAAAGTGCTTCTCTTTTAAGTGAAAAACAAAAATAACATGTTTTAGTATGTTCCGCCACTTTCGGTATCAGAGGTTCCGACTAGGAAGTTTCGCTACCATGCTTTCGAAACCAATGCGAGTTGTACCAAGTTACTTGGTGCGCAGCATGTTGGATAAAGGCGGAAGGTACATAGTCAAAATGTTGGGTTCCGAAGGGGTTGGAGGGTTGCGCTCTTCTGTTTTAAGTAATGCTTTCGAAGGGGTCGAAACCCCTAACTTCCACCTTTCTACCTTTCGAAGTCAATGGATTCGAAAGGTATACTTAGCTTTAAAATTAGCCACTTCTCCAATGCTTTCGAAAGGGTGGTTTCGACACCATCTCTTCTTACTTTGGAATGCTTTCGAAAGGTTGGCTTTCGACTTAAATGATGTTGTAAACCCTTTTTGTTCTGTTGAAGTATAACCCACTGGTTTCGAAAGAGAAGGTTTAAATGGGTTCGAAAGGTGTTTTCCAATATGTTTTAAATTGAACCTAAGTGCTTTCGAAAGGTTTGATTTTCTAAAGGTTTGATTCTTTCGAAAGGCTTTAAAAATGGTTTCGAAAGGGTGGTTCCCCAATGGTTTCGAAGGGGTCGAAAGGTAATGTTTTCTGATGGTTTCGAAAGGGTTGAAATGGAAGGTTTTTCCAAGTGTTTATAAAGACAATGTTTTGAAGTGTTTTATGATATGATGTCTAAGGTTTTAAATCTTTTGAAAGGAAGGTTTTCAAAGGTTTCAAAAGGGTTTTGAGAATGGTTTCGAAATGAAGGGTTTTACTTGGTTTTGAAAGAGATGCTTTCAATGGGTTTTGAAAGGGGTACTTTCAATAGAATCGAAAGGGGTACTTTCAAGTGTTTAAATGTTTTCATCAACTAAAGTTTGAGTAAAGTGTATGTGTGTGTATAGCATGGCAAGATGATTTTGAGTAAAGCATAGAGTATAAATGTTTTCCTTGTTTAAGTTTGGTTTAAAAAGGGTTTAAACCTTTTTCAGATGAAAAAGGTTTTCAAGGAAAATTATGGAAAGGTATCCCTAAGTAAAATGACTTAGATATTAGAATACCATATGGGACTGGTATAGGGTCATGCTCTATACATTAGCTATTGGCCCTAGCTAATTTAGTCCAAAATTCCAGTGTGTAGGGCTTTGTCATAAGTAAGACTAAAATTATGATTACACACAGAAGGGAATATATATTTGCATACAGATGGGTTATTGGTGAGCCTGCAAAACCATTAGGATTAGGTGACCTTAGGAAATGTTAAGTTAGGGACAAACCGTGAAGAGAAGTATTTAACAGATAGTTAAGGACAAACCGTCCAGAAGAGGTGTCTAACAGATGTTAGATTATTTTGTCATTTTGTCTGGTAGGCCAGAGTCAGCCAAAGGTTAATAGCAAGCCAAACAAAACTATAGAGTTCGGACAGATAGTCCATTTGTTACCTGATGTGCGCGTAAATGTGCATATATGTACATCCATATCTTATCTCTTTTTATGTAAATAGATATCATATTTGAGCATTTTAACATGTTTAAAACCAAAATTAAATTGTTTTCAAATCATCATATATTCATCTTCATTCAAGGGCAAAATGGTCATTTTTGTTCATGTGTAAATTTGAGAATTTTATTTGGACATTTTTATAGGAATCTGGATGCATATGGAAAAGGCTTATATGAAGATACATGCATGCACAAATGAATACAAAGGAAAGAAGAGGGAAATAATTCAAGGCCATGAACATGGAGGACCCCACCTACTTACCTAAGTCTACAATTAGAAGCTAATGGACAACTAAGTGGAGGTTAAAGCTTCATGCACATTAAATGATGGATTAATTAGTGGCTAATGGTTACTTGGTGGACACACTTCCTAAAAGGCATTTTGGGATGCTCCCTAAAAATAGAATTAGGGTTTTATGCATGTTTAAATAGCCCTCTTATGTACATGAAAACATCTTCTACTCTTTCACATTACTTAGGAAATTAAGCAAGCAAATTGTAAGCTCAATATTACATGAAATAAAAATGGCTCCCAAGCCTCTTTCTCTTCTCTTTTCTACATGCTTTTCTTTGCTTTTATGTTAATGTTTATTTTTATGCTCTCTTTCTTTTAATGTTCATAGCTTAGATTTACATTCATGCAAGTAGTGTAGGTTCAATTTTTATGCAAATAGTTAGTAGTTAATCTCTCTTTCTTCCTTTTCTTAGTTTTCATTTCTTTGCTTTTTAATGTTGAAATTTACAAGTGTTGATTTGATAACACAAATGAGTAGCTAAACCCCTTCAATTTAGTGGTAATGAAGCTCTCTAACTCTATGTAATTTCAACATTTTTATGATTTATGATCTCTTTGTTTGTGCTTCATGAAAGTGAATTTTGATGTAAGTTTATACAAGTGGATTTGATAGCTTATATTGCTTATGCAAATGAGTTATTCTTATTCAACATAAACACAATTTACATCATCATTTGCTAACTAATTTTTGATTTTGAAATGAAAGTAAAAATGAAATATGATGATCTATCTTACTAATTACAATAGCAAATAGATCATACTTAAAATAGCTTTTGCTTGGCTTTATTTTTATGATATTTTATAAGTGGTTTATTTGTTGCATTATAGTTTGATGGTTTAAGTTATGTTAATTAATAACATAAATAAACCATACTTATGATAAATGCAACAATTATTTCATTTGATATCAAAACTAGAGATCATAAATTATTGTTTGTTGATTTACAAAAATATGAGAGTGGATTTATCCCTAAATTATTCTCTAGTCCCATAGTTTTTAAATCACATTTTAATTCTAGCTTTAGCTTCTTTTTTGTAGTTAACAATTTCCTCTCACTTTGGTCTAATTTGATTGAATTGAAAATTTTTAAATCTAATAAATTCCCTGCGGATCGACCCGTACTAAAATTGTACGCCGTGCGCTTGCAATTATTTTATTTCAAAATTTATCGGAAAATTTGTAATCCGATAGAAATTTTGTCGTTAAAGAAGTTTTTGGCGCCGTTGCCAGGGAAGTTTTCTTTGATTTTAATTTTCTATTCTTCGGATTATTTTTGTTTGATTTTTGTGTGTTTTATTTTGTGTGTGTTTGCATTAAAAAAAAATTTGTGTTTGTTTGCTGTTTGATTTGGGTGACATTGTTGTGTCTTGTTTTCTATTTGTTTTTGCATTAGCATATTTGAAAAAATAAAATACACAATCTCAACTGCAAAAGATTTTTTTTAATATTCCATTTTCATTTTCAATTACATTTGAAGTTACATTTCTTTGCACTTGATTTCCCTTACATTTTGTTTTTATGTACAAATTTCCATGTTGCAAAAACCTTGTATTGCCACCGCCTACTCACAGTCCTGCACATTCATCTCCCTGCACATACCCCTCCTCTGCCTCAACATTCAACTGCAGCCTGTTAGTCCATGAGATGATGAGATGATGGTTTTGATGACAACAACATTAGAATAGATTATAAAATATAAATACTAACATTACAAGTTTAGATATATATGTATATGCAGGATCTAACCATGCAGGTACCAAGAATGAAGACTGTACAGTTAAGAGATTCAAGATATAGAGATAGAAGACTCATGAGTATCAAGAATTTCAAGATTTCAAGATTCCAAGATAAGTTATATAGTTAGGAATATTGTTAAAACTCATAGAAAGGCACTGACATCTTAATATCTATTTTATTCGTGGAATGGAATCCACTTCGTGCTCGTTAAAGGGATGGAACCCTAAGTAGGATGGAACCTACAAAAATCTAGTGGGACATTGTTTTGTATCCACTAATTTTAATTAAAATGATTTTACAAAATTATCTTGTTTTCAAAATGATTTCAAAACTTTCCTTTTAAAAGATTCAAAACTCTCTATCCTGATTTTAAATAATTTTAGCCTCAAAAACATCTTTATTTTCAGAGTCAAAATTACTTCTGATTTTAAACTATCTTTTCAAATAATATATTTAACTTTTAAATTATTTATACTTTGATTTAAATTATAGTTAAATAATATGTATATATTGGTCTTTATATTTACTTATGTATTTTAACTATAGTTAAGTATATTTATAAAGTTTAAAATAATTTTAATATAAGATAGAGGTTATTTTCAAAGAAAATCAAAACACCAAAAATCCCTTTGGAATGTCGACATGCCCAAGTACCCCATGTCGACATAGTGTCAGTTGGTTTCAAAATTCAAATTTCAAAAGAAGTGTCTATTCTCCATAACTCTTCATGAATGGTCATGGCTGTTGCTCTTCTATAAATAGGGGTCAGTTTCAACGAATTTTTAATCACTTTTTTCTGGTTTTCACTCTTCTTCTTCCACATTTCTTAATACAAAATCATACCATTACTCTGCCGAAATCAACATCGAATCATACTCGATTACTTCTAGTGTGATTCTCCATCACTATCTCTACAAGATCCAAGTGCTAATCCGAGTTATAGACTTTTTGTAATCAATCGAGCGAGAGAAGGTGTGATTGTAGCCCTGGAAATCAATTGGGTGAACTTGTTGCCCCGGAAATCAAGTATCTCTACCCAGAGGATTGTTATTCTGGAGGGTGTACCTCGTAGCCTTAAAACCGAGGGTTGTAATTGTTGAATTGGTTTTGAAAGGAAATCCGTACTTAGTTGTGCGGGACTGGATGTAGCGTAACTCCGAACCAGTATAAAATCCGATGTGTTCTTTCCTTTACTGCTTTTACTTTATATTTGCATCTGTGTTTGATTCTGTGTTCATATCTGTGTCTGATTAGTGCATACATTGTTAACAAATTAAGATAAACTCAAAAAGATTAACAAATTTCTTAAAACACTATTCACCCCCCCCCTCTAGTGTTAATTCTAGCCTTAAGATCCTTAATCCGCATTTCTCACATTTGGTATCAGAGCTTTGTTTTCAAAAGTTTCATTATCTGAATTTTGAAAAATTACAAAATGGCTACTAACACTAGTACTGCTATTACCACCAACACTAGTTCATTTGTAGAAGGTCAGTCTACTGCTAGACCACCACTTTTTAATGGGAGTAACTATGCATATTGGGCATATAGGATGAAAATATATTTACAACCTGTAGGATTAGAAACTTGGAATATCACACAAACTGAATATTCTGAACCCACAACTAATTTTGCACAGTGGAACACTCAGCAAAAGACTGTTGCATAAAATAATTCTAAAGCAATGAATATTCTGTTTTGTTCACTTGAAAGAAATGAATTTAATAGAGTGTCAGTTTGTAAGTCTGCATATGAAATCTGGAAAACTTTGCAAGTAACTCACGAAGGAACAAGCAAAGTTAAACAAACCAAAATTTCCATGCTCACAAATCAGTTTCAGTTATTTAAAATGAATACTAATGAGTCTATTTCCGATATGTATAGTCGATTTCAAGATATTGTGCATTCTTTAATATCTTTATTAAAGGAATTTTCAGAAGAAGATCAAGTCAGAAAATTTTTGAATTCTCTCACTCCAGAATGGGATCAAAAGACACTTGCGATTGAAGAGGCAAATGACATCAGTACTTTAAAGATAGAAGAATTGATTGGAAATCTAATGTCGTTTGAAGTTCAAATGATCGGGAGAAGAG
Organism: Allium fistulosum; assembly: GCA_030737815.1. Classification (NCBI taxonomy): domain Eukaryota; kingdom Viridiplantae; phylum Streptophyta; class Magnoliopsida; order Asparagales; family Amaryllidaceae; genus Allium; species Allium fistulosum. The sequence continues at coordinate 673,479,065 of CM060905.1, forward strand.
AAAGCAAAGCATCTGAAAAGAAATCAATGGCATTCAATGCATTAACCGACGGATCAGATTCAAACAGTGATAATGATGAAGAGATAGCATTTATGACCAGGAATTTTCGGAAATTTCTGAAATACAGAAAGATGAATAATCTCAAGAGAAACAACTTTAAGAATTCCGGTAATCACACTATAGTATCAAACTTTATCAAATGCTTCAACTGTGATGAACCAGGTCATATCAAAAGAGAATGTCCGCATCCAGATAAGCAAAACTCTCCTACAAACAATGATTCTGCAAAGAAACGGAAACGTGCATTCAGTGCTACTCTAGATGACTCTGACTCATCCTCCAGCGACGATGAATAGAAGAAAGATAATTCAAATCTGTGTTTCACAGCAATTCTCGATTTAGTCGATACCAAAGACACGGACTCTGAAAAAGGTACACATTTACAATACATTGGCTGAAATTGCATGCTTGAATTGATTGATTGATTGGTTGTTTTTGAATTGATTGATTGATTGATTTTGAATTGATATGTTGTTTGAATTTTAAAATTTATTTTCTATTTTTACTATTATTTTATTATTTTATTATTATTTTTATTATTCTTGACACATTCTGAAATATATTATAAGTACAATAATATTTTAGAAATATAGACATTAATAATAATATATATATATGTATGTATGTATATTAGATAATTTAGGAAAAATCATGTCATGAAAATTCAAAGCCACATGTCGACATGGCCCCTACCATGATGTCGACATGCCTACATGAATTTGAATTTCAAATTTTGAATTCAAATGTTTGAATTTCCCTCCACCTTTTCACTTCATTTATTTCTCTGAAAAGATACCTTTTGACCAGAGAATATGTCCTTTGAAAGTCTATTTATTCACTATCTTTTATCATATCTTTTCACTTTCATTTTCAAATTCAAACTCTCTCTTCATATCTTCAAGCTCTCTACTCTCTACTCTAATGGCTTCTTCAAGCAACCCCTCAACCATGAGAATTTCTAGAAAAATCAAAGAGCAATTATTCAATTATCCGGAGGAAATTAAAGCATACATCAATTATGCTAATTATGCCAAAGTCCATCCCGTAAAATTTGCTATTTTTCAAGATTTTTCTTCTTATGAAATTGGTTCTCTTTTTGCAAACAATGGTTTTTTAAGTCTTATTGACTCTTCTCAAAATGATTTTGTTTGCTATCCTAATCTTGTCAAAATCTTCTATGCTAATTTAAACCGTGGTTTTTATATTGGAAATGAGAATGAAATTTGGAGTAATGTCAAAGGCACTCAAATTGTTTTGAATTGTGACCTTTTGGGTACCATTCTCAATTGCAAAAGCACGGGAATGGATCTTTCTAGTTTTCAAATCGATGAACATGATCGTGAGACATTTCATCATATTTTTGAAGGAGATGAAAACTTTGAATTTAAGAATCGAAACTTTCGTCCTAAAGCAAGAATTGTCAATCTTCTCTTACAACATACTTTGACCCCAAGTTCGGGAAATTTTAACAATCCTACTTCAAAAGTGTGCAAAGCACTTTTTGCTATTTTCGGAAATTATGATATCAATTGGGCGCAAGTTATTTTGGATGAACTTCGTCCTAAAAATTTTGAAATGGGAAAAAACACTTTATATCATGGAATTTACCTTACTTGGATTTTCAACTATTTTGGAGTAAATTTCAAAGGAGAAGAATTTATTTCAAGAAAAGTTTTTAATATTTCAAACATTTCTCTCATGAAAATCCCATATGTTTTTCAACCTTATGAAACCCTTACCGAAAAGGAAGAGCGTTTGGCTCATGAGGAAATGGAAGAAGAGGAAGAGGAAGAAAGAGAAGAAGGGGATGAAATGGAAATTGAAGAAGAAGAAGAAGAAGGTGAAACCTCTTTGGAAAGCATCGAATATCCATCCAATCCTTCCAACAAAACCCTTCCCAAAAACCAAAAGATAATTGTGGAGAATCAACGGATTTTAAAACGATCCGTTAGTAAGAAGTTGGATAACATTTCTTCGAAGATGAACAAGTTCTTTTCAAAAGTCAGCAAGAAACTTGGACTATCTTCATCATCTTCATCTTCTAACTAGTTTTATCTTTTAGTATCTTATTGTAGTTGTCTTAGTTTGTTTTTTTTCGAATGTTCGTGTAGTTTATTATGCTTAATCTTTGTATTATCGTAATGAAATTGAATTTCCTTTCTGTTATCTAGCTTATCTTATCTCCTGAATAAATGTTAGTATATTATATAAATTTATATACATATACACAATTATTCACAAAATCAAAGTTGTCATAAATTTTCATTAACCCATGTCGACATCCCCTAGTAGACCATGTCGACATATACTGGTCAGAAGCGATTATTGATTTTGAATTTGAAAATTGAATAACTACCAAATGTCTATTCATTTCAAACGAATTTCTACACCTATATATACCTTTTTCTTCCAGAAATCTTCAGTGAAATTTATTTCTCATTATCTATATCCTTCATTTCTTTCTCAAATTCAATTATGGCCAATCCTATTCACAATCTATCTGAAAATCTTGAAGAAACACTCAGTTCATTCAAGAATATTCTCTCTTTTATTCTACAAAACCAGCGTCACTTAGAGTTGAGTCAAATGCAGATGATCAAGGAGCAAGAAAGGCATTTCGATGCAATACGATGGATGATCTCCTCTCTACACAAGGATGATAATGAAGCACATCCTCCTGTCTCTCTCACCAATGACATGAGAATTGGGATGCAATTAAAGCAGACCCTATATTTGGAGAAGATGGATGGGTAGATGTTCCTCGAAACGTTTAATTTTCTTTCTTTGTTTGATCTGTTTGAATTAATGTGTTTGATTTAATTGGGTTTGATTTGATACTTTGTGTGGATTGATATTATTTGGTTTGAAGTTTGGTGTGTGAAACATATATATATATATATACACTGAAATGAATATAGCCTTTAATTAAGTTATTATGCTCATAAGTATCATTATTTCTTAATCAATATATTATATATTCCATTGTATAGTTTATCAATACAGGTACTGAAGTCCAAGAATAAGGGGGAGTAAGTTTTTGTTGATGACAAAGGGGGAGAAATATAAAATAGGGTAGTTAGGCATAGATTAAGGGGCAGTTGTTAGTTTTAGGGGGAGTTATTAGGATAGAAGGAATATTTTATAAACAAAGGTTGTCATCATCAAAAAGGGGGAGATTGTTAGTCCATGAGATGATGAGATGATGGTTTTGATGACAACAACCTTAGATTAGATTATAAAATATAAATACTAACATTACAAGTTTAGATATATATATATATGCAGGATCTAACCATGCAGGTATCAAGAATGAAGACTGTACAGTATAGAGATTCAAGATATAGAGATAGAAGACTCATGAGTATCAAGAATTTCAAGAGTTCAAGATTCCAAGATAAGTTATATAGTTAGGAATATTGTTAAAACTCATAGAAAGGCACTGACATCTTAATATCTATTTTATTCGTGGAATGGAATCCACTTTGTGCTCGTTAAAGGGATGGAACCCTAAGTAGGATGGAACCTACGAAAATCTAGTGGGACATTGTTTTGTATCCACTAATTTTATTCAAATGATTTTACAAAATTATCTTGTTTTCAAAATGATTTCAAAACTTTCCTTTTAAAAGATTCAAAACTCTCTATCCTGATTTTAAATAATTTTAGCCTCAAAAACATCTTTATTTTCAGAGTCAAAATTAATTCTGATTTTAAACTATCTTTTAAAATAATATATTTAACTTTTAAATTATTTATACTTTGATTTAAATTATAGTTAAATAATATGTATATATTGGTCTTTATATTTACTTATGTATTTTAACTATAGTTAAGTATATTTATAAAGTTTAAAATAATTTTAATATAAGATAGAGGTTATTTTCAAAGAAAATCAAAACACCAAAAATCCCTTTGGGATGTCGACATGCCCAAGTACCCCATGTCGACATAGTGTCAGTTGGTTTCAAAATTCAAATTTCAAAAGAAGTGTCTATTCGCCATAACTCTTCATGAATGGTCATGGCTGTTGCTCTTTCATAAATAGGGGTCAGTTTCAATGAATTTTTAATCACTTTTTTCTGGTTTTCACTCCTCTTCTTCTTCCACATTTCTTAATACAAAATCATACCATTACTCTACCGAAATCAACATCGAATCATACTCGATTACTTCTAGTGTGATTCTCCATCACTATCTCTACAAGATCCAAGTGCTAATCTGAGTTATAGACTTTTTGTAATCAATCGAGCGAGAGAAGGTGTGATTGTAGCCCTGGAAATCAATTGGGTGAACTTGTTGCCCCGGAAATCAAGTATCTCTACCCAGAGGATTGTTATTCTGGAGGGTGTACCTCGTAGCCTTAAAACCGAGGGTTGTAATTGTTGAATTGGTTTTGAAAGGAAATCCGTACTTAGTTGTGCGGGACTGGATGTAGGGTAACTCCGAACCAGTATAAAATCTGGTGTGTTCTTTCCTTTACTGCTTTTACTTTATATTTGCATCTGTGTTTGATTCTGTGTTCATATCTGTGTCTGATTACTGCATACATTGTTAACAAATTAAGATAAACTCAAAAAGATTAACAAATTTCTTAAAACACTATTCACCCCCTCTAGTGTTAATTCTAGCCTTAAGATCCTTAATCCGCATTTCTCACACAGCCATCCCAGTCATCTAAACACTCCGGTCACCATTATCATCAACCACCACATCTGTCAACTCCGATCCTTCAACACTCCACATCCTCCTCTACATACCAGATTTTAATACCACACTCCTCTCTGTGCACATCATTTCTGCACACCATAACACACAAAGCACTGCATCTTTCCCCCACTGTCAACAACTTCCTTTACTGCCCATACCAAATTTTACATATACTACTCAGACATCATCTACTAACTTCTACATCCCTTTGCCAAAAGCAATCACCATCTTACTTCTACAACCTATCTACAGTCAAACACCTGTTTCCATAACCAAAATCAATCAACTACACTGCCCCTCAAACCATTCATGTTTATCACAACCTAACTTACTGCATCACTGCTTCCAAACACTTGCACCACATCTCCAGTTTTCCACCACAACAATACCCACTTACAACACTTCTTTTCACTTTCCTTCTACCTCTGTCTTCAAACAGACCACTTCTAAACAATTACATCTACCCATAGCAGCACTTCCAGCCTTACATTCTTCATTCTCCATCAAAAACAACTCCAAACCCACAAAACAACTTCCTCCCCTCCTACCAGAACTTTGACATTCAAAACTCCAAACATATACAGCCTACAGCAACCATTCACTGTTGCACATCCCCTGACATCACTTCCATACAGAGAACTGCTGCTCCTTGTTCCAACCATCGCCTTACATCAACAACTCACCATCCACATAGATCACTTCTCTACTGCTGCATAATCACAACACTGCCTTAAACTTGCTATTCCACTGCCATAAATAATTCTGCAACACATCAAATCCTGTCACCATCCCACTGCATTGCTTCGACAACAACTACCTTACCTCCCCGCCCTCAAACAACAGATCTCCTTCACCATTTCACTTCTCGTCCGTACTTTCATACAGTCTCCTCCCCTACTGTCTGCCACTTACCTCAAGTTCATCAGCACACAACCACCACTTCTCTTCCATTCAACATCTTCATATCACTGCTCAACAGCTCTTCCACATATCAGAACTGCCACCATTCCACTTGCATAATCACAAACATCCACCATCAAGTCACAGTCCAATTCAAAACCAAACAACTGAATAAAAAAAAACTGCTCACCTTTCTGCTTGCCTGTACGTTTCATCATAGTCATCACAATCCAACATACATCACAATCCAACATACATCACAACTTCAACCACTCCACTAACTGCTAATCACGAAATCCATTGTGAGAACAAACCCAGCTACTAAACTTCGAACCACTCACAGACCAAATTGCGTTCATCGACATCAACTGTCGGCGATCAATCGAACAACCTCGAACTCCTCCACGCCTTCCCATTCTATCGCCACCAATCGCCTCAAAAAAATCAAGCGCGTGACTCCCCACAGCCACAATCATTCCATCAGTTCACGACTTCGCCAATTCAACCCTCTCAACCATTCCCCTGAACTACAAAGCATAACTCAAAAGCTGCAGCTTCAACAATCGCCCCATCGACCGAACCAATTCCTCAACCCCAAATCGCCAGCAACCAGCTAAATCGTGAACAATTGCGAGCTGTCCCAAACCACTCCGCAACTTGTTCTCAACTCCAGCTCCTCCACCAATTGCAACAAAGCCACGCGACCACCACTTTTTTTTTCTCTTTTCATCTGCTGTTGAAATTTGAGTTCGAATTTTTTTTAGAACGAAGATTTGGGGGAAGTTGTTTTAATTTGTTTATTTGGGCCGTTTCCTTTTTTTTGGGTTTGAGTTAAATTTTTTTTTTAAAAAGCTTATTTACTTTTGTTTTAGTTTTTTTAGTTTGTTCAAAACCGAAAAAAAGAGAAGGGTTTGCTTAATTTTTTTCCCCTTCTTTTCTTACCTTATTCTTAGTTTTATTTCATCCTTCTTTTAAAAAAATAATAAATTTTTAATTAGTTTTTTTGTTCCATCGGTCCATATTAAAATATATATATATATATATATATATATATATATCTTGTTCTCCTTTTCAGAGCACAGGTGGCAGAAGTGCTTGCTAAATAATCACCTTTGCTTGCTTGCTTAAAATTGCCGCTAAAAATTTTTTGCTAATAATCTGCACACTCTGGTATCGTGCTTTCATCTCCAGTTTTATTTTGATTTGCATTATAGGCCGCTTGCATTTGCATAAAAAAAAATTCAAAATCCAAAAACAAAAACAAACTTCATTTTAGTTGCATTGTTAATACACATTTAATTTTGCTTTGCATTCACCTCATCTTATTTTATTTTCTAAGGGCAATACCCCAATTCACACAAGGTGAGCGATTTCATCACCCTTTCCTTAGCCCATAAACGCATTTCATTGTAGAATTTGACTAATAATAAAGGTTAGACATTCGACTTAAGAGTGTCGCGAGCTTATTTAGGGCTTAATTGTATCTTCACAATTATTTTCTTTGAACAATTTTATTTCTTGGTGTCTAGGCTACGACAGAGTAATAACCAGTTATAAAAATTACGGTGATTCGTAAATATTATATTGGTTGTTCCTTTGAAGGTACTTAAACCTTCGGTTGCATTACTACGGTGATTCGTGGTGCACCGATAACCCTTGCCCGTTACCTGGCTGAGAAATATTTTTGTTGATTTAAGACAAAGTGTGATTATACAATTTTGGTTTAGGAGCTACTAAGGACAGAAAACTGTAATTAAGTCATTTGCATTCATTTAGTTGCATTAGTTCATGCATATTTAAAAAAAAAATCAAAAAATCCAAAATCCAAAAAAAAAATTTGTAAATTTTACTTAACTTAGTTTTTAATCCAAAAAAAAATTCCTTCTTTCCTTTCCTTTGAAAATTTTCAATCAAAAAACAAAAATCCAAAAAAAAATCTTTTAAAAAAGAAAAAAAAAATCAAAATTCAAAAACAAAAAAAATTTGAAAATTCAAAAACAAAAATCAAATTTCCATTTTCTAAAAACAAAAAAAAAACAAATATCCTTTTGGTAAAGATTTGAAAGTTTGAAAATTCAAAAACAAAAAAAAAATTACAAAAACAAAAAAAACATATAAAAAGTTGAAAAGCCAAAAACAAAACAAAAATAAAACTTCTCTTTTGAAAATAAATTTCACTTGGTAAGTATTTTTCTTCCTTTAAGAAAAAAAAACAAAAACAAAAACAAATTTTCACTTCGTTTTTCAAATCTTCTTTCATTCTCTAAACTCGTTTCTAACTTCTTTCTCTTCTCGACTTCCACTTGTGCATGAGTACTTGGACTCGTGACAAAACAACCAATCGTTGGACTCGCGACTCAACAACTAATCGTTTAACTCAAACAGACGATCCTCCCGAAATGGCGAACGAGAACGCCCCTCGAACTCTTATGGATAGAATCTTTCCCGATAGAGTTTCTATTCCATCTTGCATCAGGTTACCCACCCCTACGGGTAACCATTTTGAAATTCACTCGAACCATATTGCCACACTTCCGATATTTGGCAATTTCGAGCACGATGATCCATACATCTTTTTGACTAAATTTGAACAAGTTTGTGCAACCATTAAACTCCAACAACTTTCCGATGAGGAATCAAGCTTCGATTAATCCCATTTGCTCTTACGGATTACGTTGAAAAATGGTTGTATAGCTTACCATCGAACTCAATTAAAACGTGGGAAGAATTCGTAAAAGCTTTCTTAAAAAAGTTCTACCCCTTGGAAAAAACGAGTAGAATCTAAAACGAAATTATAAATTTCCATCAATTCAAGGGAGAACCATTTGGAAAATATTTTGAAAGATTCAAAGAGCTTTTGATAAAATGTCCACACCATAAATTTGAAAAATGGACGATTTGCCAAATCTTATACGATGGACTTGAAAACAGCTCACGAACCATGCTCGAATCAATGTGCCAAGGCAACTTTCTTACCCAACATCACGATGATGCTTCGCAATTTCTTGAAAACCTCGTCAAAAAATCATCCCAACGGGAACGTTCGAACGAAAAATCAATTTACTCACGATCGAGTGCACACTCGATAGGATCTTCTTTTGCTTTGGAAGCTAAGATCGACGCAATGATTAAAATATTCGATAACGTTTTCTCATCAAATCAAATGAACCAAGCTTCTCAACCAATGTATTATAAATGCAACGATCTTAATCATATAGCCAATCAGTATCCCAATTATGTCGAACAAATCAATGCTTTCAATAAAGCCAAAAATGACCCGTTTTCTCCAACGTACAAACCTGGTTGGAGAAATCATCCGAATTTTGCGTGGAACCAAAACAATCCCAACACAAATACAGTTCGTCCAAATTTTGAAGCATTTCCGAATAATGCTTCGAATCCTCCCTTTCAGCCCAACAATTTTCAACAAAATTTTACGGGTCCATCTCATAATCAACCGCAACAATCTAATTTTCAACCAAATTCTGCTCATCCTCCCCAAGACGATAAACGTTTAACTTTGCTTGAGAAAACTCTCGACACGTTGGCTAAAGAAACTACTCAAAGCCTTCAATCAAATGGCAATTTGCAAAATTTATTGACTTCATATATGCAAAACACAAACCAATCAATTGCAAAACTCGAAATGCAAATGAGTCAATTAGACACATCTGTAAGTGAACACGAACGAGGAACATTCCCAAGCCAACCTCTTCCAAATCCCAGAAATCAAAACTCAAATTCAAATCAAGTCCATGTTGTTCAAGATAGCAACGTCACACAATTGAATGCTATCACAACTTTACATTCCGGTAAACAAATCGATAATCAAGTTGTTAACCCAAACGATTTACCGGAAACTTCTCTCGATACTTCTAAAACAACGAACGACTCAGAATAGAACGTGGAGCCAAACGTTGAATCGAATGCCAATCAAAACTCTTCTTCTTCTACTCGAGTAGACCCACCTACCGAGTATTGTGTTCCATTTCCACATTGTCTTCGACCTAAGAAACACTCGGACCAAATGGAAAAGATGTTGGAAATTTTTAAACAAGTGAAAGTTAACATCCTGCTTCTTGACATCGTTCAGCAAGTCCCAACGTACGCGAAATTTCTTAAGGACTTGTGCACCCAAAAGATACACACTCAAGTGCCCAAAAAAGTCTTCTTAGCCGCCAGTTTGAGTGAAGACTTGTCCCAATCCATGCCCGTTAAATACAAAGATCCTGGCTGCCCTATGATTTCATGTACAATTGGAGACAAGACGATTAACAAATGTTTGATAGACTTAGGCGCGAGTGTCAACTTGATTCCATACTCCGTGTACGAACAATTAAGCTTAGGTGAGCTCAAACCCACAAAAGTCACGCTTCAATTTGCCAATCGCTCGATTATGAAGCTCGTGAGAGAAATCGAAGACGTGCTCATTCGAGTAGGGCAATTCATATTCCCCGTTGATTTTATTGTTCTCGAAACACAACCCATGACAAATCCCACGAGTCAAATTCCATTGATTTTAGGCCGACCATTCTTAGCCACCTCAAATGCCTTAATCAATTGCCGTAACGGTTCAATGAAAATCTCTTTTGGAAACATGAATTTGGATCTTAATATTTTCAATCTTGAAAGCCAATCGAACGAACCTTGTGACCAAACGTTGGAAGTTAGTGCCATTCATGAAAAATTTAAAAATGAGACACTTGAAATTAACGATGAACGCGAGGCCGAGTATGAAAAATTGTTTCACGAAATTCCCAATGAAATTGGATACACTCTTCCTTTTGAATCACTTCCAGTTGAGTCCGAATCTCAACCTAATTCTTCGATCGAAAAACTCCCAATGTTGGACCTCAAACCACTTCCCGATCACCTTAAGTACACATACTTAGGTGATAACGAAACATTGGCCGTCATAGTTTCCGCAACTCTCTCTCTTGATCAAGAAACTTCTCTTCTCTCTATTCTTTCTAAAAACAAGGAAGTGATTGGAAGGTCGATCTCCGATATTAAGGGAATTAGCCCTGTTATTGTTCAATATCTCATCCATTTAATCGACGATGCCAAGCCTGCTCGTGACGCGCAACGAAGGCTTAATCCAAAAATGAAAGATGCGGTGCGTGATGAAATTCTTAAACTTCTCGACAACAGAATCATTTACCCAATCTCTGATAGTTCATGGGTTAGCCTAATTCACGTTGTATCGAAAAAGTCTGGGCTAAATGTTGTCAAGAACGATTCAAACGAACTTATTCCAACTCGTACTCAAATGAGTTGGTGTGTCTGCATTGACTATCGAAAACTAAATGCTGCAACACGTAAAGATCACTTCGCTCTTCCTTTCATTGACCAAATGCTTGAACGTTTAGCCGGCCACGAATTTTACTGCTTCCTTGATGGTTATTCCGGCTATAACCAAATTCCAATCGCTCCCGAAGATAAAAAAAATGACTTTCACATGTCCATTCGGTACATTTGCTTATCGACGTATGCCATTCAGACTTTGTAATGCTCCTGGTACTTTCCAACGATGCATGGTTGGAATCTTTTCTGACATGATTTAACGCTTTCTAGAGGTTTTTATGGACAATTTCTATATCTTTGGCGATTCTTTTTCCCAATGTTTACATCATCTCGAGTTGGTTCTAAATTGATGCAAAGAGAATCATTTGACTTTGAATTGGAAAAAATGCCACTTTATGGTCAAACAAGGCATAGTCCTTGGACATATCATCTCAAATAAAGGCATTGAGGTAGATAGCGAAAATTGATGTCATTGCAAATCTACCCATTCCCAAATCTGTTAAGGACATTCGATCATTTCTAGGACACGCTAGCTTTTACCGACGCTTTGTGAAAGACTTTAGCAAAATCGCTTGTCCTTTGACGACTCTCCTCGGAAAAGACGTTCCGTTCGATTTCAACTCTAAGTGTATCTCTTCTTTTGAACGTCTCAAGAACAAACTCATTTCTGCTCTAATCATTTGCGTACCCAATTGGGATCTTCCTTTCAAAATAATGTGTGACGCTTCTAACTTTACAGTTGGTGTTGTATTAGGACAACGCGTCAACAAGATCCTTCACGTTATCTACTACACTAGCATGACCCTGAATGACGCTCAACTCAACTACACAACAACCGAAAAAGAGCTTCTAGCCGTCATTTTTGCGCTTGAAAATTTTCGACCTTACTTGATAGGTTCACACATTACTGTGTCACGGACCATTCTGCGCTTCGATATCTCTTCGCTAAAAAGGATGTTAAATCCTGTTTGATTCATTAGATCCTTTTACTTTAAGAATTTGACCTTACAATTAAAGACAAAAAAGGATCCGATAATGTCATAGCTGATCACTTATCTCGTCTTCCGAACGCACCATCTTCTTTGCCAATCAATGAAAACTTCCCCGATGAGCAACTTCTTTCAATTTCTATCGATCCATGGTACGCTGATATAGTGAACTACTTAGTCACTAAAGAAACTCCTTCATCTTGGTCCGAACAGGACAAATGCAAATTCATGTCCCAAGTGAAATATTTCTATTGGGACGATCCATACTTGTTCAAATATTGTCCCGACCAAATCATCCGATGTTGCATTCCGGATAATGAGATCAGGAGTGTTCTTTCGTTTTTCCACGATCAAGCATGCGGTGGACATTCGGTCCTCGAAAAACTGCGGAAAAAGTGCTTCAGTGTGGTTTCTATTGGCCTTCTCTTTTCAAAGACTCGTTTGAATTTTGTAGAACTTGCGATCGATGTCAAATGCTTGGACGAATTTCTTGACGAGATATGATGCCTCTAAACCCCATTCTTACGATCGAAATCTTTGATGTTTGGGGTATCGACTTTATGGACCTTTTCCCAATTCTTTTGGAAACTTATATATCCTTCACGCTGTCGATTACGTTTCAAAATGGGTCGAAGCTGTTCCATGCAAAACCAACAACCATAGAATTGTTGTGAAATTTCTCAAAGACAACATCTTTTCGAGGTTCGGCACACCTCGCACAATAATCAGTGATAACGGAACTCATTTTTGTAACTGTTCTTTTGAAACTTTAATGAAAAAAAACTCGATAACCCACAAGTTATCCACTCCATATCATCCTTAGACTTGTGGCCAAGTTGAAGTTTCAAATCGACAAATATAACAAATCTTGGAAAAAACTGTTAACAAAAATCGAAAAGATTGGTCTTAGAAATTGACCGACGCGCTTTGGGCTTACCGTACTGCTTTTAAAACTAACCTTGGGATGTCCCCATTTTGTTTAGTTTACGGTAAAGCTTGCCATTTACCCGTTGAAATCGAACACAAAGCATTGTGGGCAATAAAGAACTTAAAATTTGATCTTGAGAAAGCCGTCGAAAACCGAAAACTACCACTCAACGAACTAGAAGAACTTAGGAACGACGCGTATGAAAACGGGAAAATTTACAAAGAAAGAACCAAAGTTTTTCATGACAAGTCAATCCTAAGGAAAAAGTTTTTGCCTAACCAGAAAGTTCTTTATATGACTCAAGACTTCATTTATTCCCTGGGAAACTTAAATCAAGATGGATCAGACCATTTGTGGTACGAACTGTTTTCCACATGGTGCTGTAGAAATAGAAAACCCCAGAAATGGATCGATTTCCAAAGTCAAAGGTCATCGTTTGAAACCTTTCTTGGAATTTCCAAATAACCAAGAGGAGGGGCTCATGATCCTTCATGAACCAAGCAACGTCTAGTAAGAATGTTAACCCTCTTTTGTAAATATGTACATAGTTTTCCCCGTTACACTCAATATATCATGCATTGACTGTGGGGACACAGTCAAAAATTAAGTATGGGAGGGGAGTCTCATTTTCATTTTTTTAAGTTTCATGGCATTTTTGAACTTTCATTCTTTTAAAAAAATCTAAAAATTTCTAAATCTCAAATACATTTTCTTTTTAGTATTTTGATTTATTTTTGAAGAAACACTATAGGATAGGTATAAGTTTTGGTTAATAAATTGAAATTTTTGAAAATTTATTTGTCTTAAAAAAATAAAAATGAAGTTTGATTACAAATAACAATGGTTTAACTAGTATATAGGAAGGTTCGTATGTGTTAATTATGAAGTATGTTCTAATTGAAAATCTTTGTTTACAAAAGTGGTAAATTTAAAGTAAAGGATATAACAATTTTATCTTCCAAGTTAAATGGCGCTAAGATGAATTTGCAAAACTCTCTCTTTCTAAAAAACATTAAAAAAACATTTGTATATATGTATATTTATTTTTAACACCTAGAGTCATGTGTTCACACTCGTGTGTTCACTCGCCATTCTCTGTACCGTTCTCACGTAAGCCCGAAAGGCAGTGCATGATCGGTATATCCGGTCTCTGTTTATCTGAGTTAGGTGTATGTATATTAAAATTCTTTTTAATAATGCATACAGTGGATAAGTGTTCACACTTGTGTGTTCACTCGCCACGCTCTATATTCCCCTCACATCAGTCCGCAAGGCAGTGCACGAGTAATATATCTGGCCTAAGCTTACCTGAGTTAGGCATATGTAAATATTGTTAATATCAATGAAATTTTCAAGTAAGAGAGAGTAAGCAATTGAAATCCAAGCACCATTTTAACTTGTTATTGAAAAGAAATGAGAATACCACTTTGACAATTGATAATCAACTAAGGATTTATTTTATAGTTACACTTTGTTATCAACCGAAATAACGAGTTAAACTATTGTCTATTTGCTATGATAACTTGATTTTTGTTGGAAATTTTGACGAGTAAATGACTTGAATTTTCAAGATAAGGACCAAACTTATATTTAACTTATTTGTGTTGATTTAAAAGTAAATCCTTCATTTGTAAACATTTTCAAAAACTCGCATTCATCTCTTTGTAAATAAATCTTGCATTTTGTAAATATTTTCATCCTGCATTTGGATTTTGTGGGTAGTATCCGCTAAAAACCCTCACGAGACAACACTCGTCCTACTGGGGACACCAAGAGGTTTAACGGCTTGTTGCATACGCCCAATGCAATCGTGCTCCCTACAAAAATGGATTTATCTTAGTTTTCCTTTATTCGAGGATGAATAAAAACATAAGTGTGGGGGTATTTGATGTGCACGTAAATGTGCATATATATACATCCATATTTTATCTCTTTTTATTTAAATAAATATCATATTTGGGCATTTTAACATGTTTAAAACCAAAATTCAATTGTTTTCAAATCATCATATATTCATCTTCATTCAAGGGAAAAATGGTCATTTTGTGCATGTGTAAATTTGATAATTTTTACTTGGACATTTTTTGATGATTTTTTATAGGAATTTGGATGCATATGGAAGAGGCTTATATGAAGATACATGCATGCACAAATGAATACAAAGGAAAGAAGAGGGAAATAATTCAAGACCATGAACATGGAGGACCCCACCCACTTACCTAAGTCTACAATTAGAATCTAATGGACAACTAAGTGGAGGTTAAAGCTTCATGCACATTAAATGATGGATTAATTAGTGGCTAATGGTTACTTGGTGGTCACACTTCCTAAAGGGCATTTTGAGAAGATCCCTAAAAATAGAATTAGGGTTTTATGCATGTTTAAATAGCCCTCTTATGTACATGAAAACATCTTCTACTCTTTCACATTACTTAGGAATTTAAGCAAGCAAATTGTAAGCTCAATATTACATGAAATAAAAATGGCTTCCAAGCCTCTTTCTCTTCTCTTTTCTACATGTTTTTCTTTTCTTTTATATTAATGTTTATTTTTATGCTCTCTTTCTTTTAATGTTCATAGCTTAGATTTACATTCATGCAAGTAGTGTAGCTTTAATTTTTATGCAAATAGTTAGTAGTTAATCTCTCTTTCTTCCTTTGCTTAGTTTTCATTTCTTTGCTTTTTAATGTTGAAATTTACAAGTGTTGATTGGATAACACAAATGAGTAGCTAAACCCCTTCAATTTAGGGGTAATGAAGCTCTCTAACTCTATGTAATTTCAACATTTTTATGATTTATGATCTCTTTGTTTGTGCTTCATGAAAGTGAATTTTGATGTAAGTTTATACAAGCGGTTTTGATAGCTTATATTGCTTATGCAAATGAGCTATTCTTATTCAACATAAACACGATTTACATCATCATTTGCTAACTAATTTTTGATTTTGAAATGAAAGTAAAAATGAAATTTGATGATCTATCTTACTAATTACAATTGTAAATAGATCATACTTAAAATAGCTTTTGCTTTGGCTTCATTTTCATGAGATTTTATAAGTTTTTATTTGTTGCATTATAGTTTGATGGTTTAAGTTATGTTAATTAATAACATAAATAAACCATACTTATGATAAATGCAACAATTATTTCATTTGATATCAAAACTAGAGATCATAAATTATTGTTTGTTGATTTACAAAAATATGAGAGTGGATTTATCCCTAAATTGTTCTCTAGTCCAATAGTTTTTAAATCACATTTTAATTCTAGCTTTAGCTTCTATTTTGTAGTTAACAATTTCCTCTCACTTTGGTCTAATTTGATTGAATTGAAAATTTTAAAATCTTAAAAATTCCCTACGGATCAACCCATACTCGCAACGTACTAAAATTGTACGCCGTGCACTTGCGATTATTTTATTTCAAAATTTATCGACAAATTTGTAATCCGATAGAAATTTTATCGTTAAACAAGTTTTTGGCGCCATTGCCGAGGAAGTTTTCTTTGATTTTAAATTTCTATTCTTCGGATTATTTTTGTTTGATTTTTTTTGTGTGTGTTTGCATTTAAAAAATAAATTGTGTGTATTTGCTGTTTGATTTGGGTGACATTGTTGTGTCTTGGTTTGTAGTTGTTTTTGCATTAGCATATTTGAAAAAAAATACACAATCTCAATTGTAAAAGAATTTTTTTTATTATTCCATTTTCATTTTCAATTACATTTGAAGTTACATTTCATTTGCACTTGATTTCCCTTACATTTTGTTTTTATGTACAAATTTCCCTATTGCAAAAACCCTGTGTTGCCACTGCCTACTCACAGTCCTGCACATTCATCTCCCTGCACATACCCCTCCTCTGCCTCTATATTCAACTACAGCCATCCCAGTCATCTAAACTTCACTCTGGTCGCCATTATCATCAACCACCACATCCGTCACATGTAAAACATAGAATATATAAATTTTCCTTGTTTAAGTTTGATTTAAAGGTTTGAAATAATTTTGAAAAGGTTTTCAAGGAAAATTATGGGAAAGGATCCCTAAGTAAAATGACTCAGATATTAGAATACTAAATGGGGCTGGTATAGGGTCGCGCCCTATACATTAGCTATTAGCTCCAGCTAATTTTGTCCAAAATTCCAGTGTGTAGGGGGCTTTGTCACATGTAAGACTAAAATTATGAATACACATAGAAAGGAATATATGATTGTATACAAATAGGTTATTGGTGAGCCTGCAAAACCATTAGGATCAGGTGACCCAAGGAGATGATAAGTTAAGGACGGACCGTTCAGAAGAGAAGTATTTAACAGATAGTTAAGGACATACGTCCAGAAGAAGAGGAGTTTCTAATAGATGTTAGATAAAATTTGATATGTTGTCCGGTAGGCCCAAGTCCACCAAAGGTTAATAGTTAACCAAACAAAACTAAAGTCTTTGAACATATAGTTCATTTGTTACCTGATATGTCTGTTTACATAATAATGCTTTACAGATTTTAACCAGTTTTGGTTGCAGGAAAGGATTTGCAAAAGATATGTTTTAAAAGGATGTTAGTGGGGGGAAACCCATTCCGCTAAGCGGCGTGGTCTCACTTAACATAAAATAACATAGGTGAACAGTATTATTCACACCAGGTTTAATGTTTGACTTGAAGTTTTTGTTTTTCCTTAAACTCTCGGGTGCTCAAAATTGATTTGAGTATGCTGAGTGTTGAGGTTTTCAGGTTTTGTTGTTCTAGCGAATAAAGCTTCCGAAGACGAGCAGGTGGCTGACGGATAGCTAATTAGGAGTACAGATTATTTTGTTTATTTCTGTTGTGTATTAAGTCAGATATGACTATATTGCTTTGATCAACCAAGGGGGCATCATCATATGTCGCTTTTGGCGTATTATTGTAAATTATATTTGATCATTGCCTTGGAAACGATGATATTATGTAACTTGGATATGAATTATTGTTTTGAGATATAATCAGTAAAATTTGTTTTTGAAATATGTGATTTTGTTCATATCCAAGTGCTTCTGATATTATGGATACCGTTAGCATTTCCGTATTTTGTCACCAGAAGTTAATACTACGGATGACTGCAGCATCTGTAGCCCTTAGCTTTCGGCCTCTAGATATGGGATGTTATAGTTATAATGTGCATGTGACATGTATATGCATGTACATGTTTGTGCATAAGGGGACAACAACATTTCAAATGACTTCGAACAACTTTTGTTCGTTAAATCACGGAAAACCGGGAAACCAATTACCGGTCACATTTTGACTTATTATTTTATATACATATATTAGTAAAAAAAATTTGAAAAAAAATTTCTTATCATCGTTAATAAATTAAAATGATCACATTTCATTTATAAAACCGTATAAATTAATATTAATGATTATTTGCAAAAATTGCTATTATGCCGATAAAGGGATATTGATTTTTTTCTTATATTTTCAAATCAGTTATGTGTCTTTATAAAATTATCGTAAATGTTTCCTTAACACTTATAACTATTTAAAATGAATTACTATCATTTAAAAATAATTATTTGAATAATTATAATAATTATTAAATCATTAAATCTCAATTTAATTTAATAAATCAATTATTATATTTAAGGGCATTACTAACAGTGTCATAAATACATTTAATTTTTAAAAATACAATAAATTATTTTATTTCATATTCTTATTCAATTATAAAAATAAGTGTATGTATCCAGCTCCGTGCGCGACGTTTTACGATTATAGAGTTGTTTGTCGATAAAACAATTTTCGGTCATTTTATCGAATTTAAATCCCGAGGAAAAATATTTTTGTAAACATCTATTTAAAATAATATTTACTATTATTTATTATCACTCAAAACAATATTATTTGTATTTTCAATCTTTTATGTGAATAAATTAAAAAGTAAATATAATTTATCAAAGTGATAAATTTGCGGGTCGTTACGCCAGACTAAACTTGACTGAATATGAACTTAGATCTTTAAACCAAAGGTTCTTAAAGATAGTAACAAGTAAAAAAATGGTTTGGGTTTGTTGCGACAATGTGTTAATCGCATTTGTCTTTAACCCATTTTGATTACCCTTAGGAATGTAAATAGATCTTTAAAAGAACGATTTAAAGGTAAATAAAAGCTAAATGGTTTTGGGTTTGTAGTGACAATGTTTAAGTAACATTCATCTTAAACCTTTTGAATGGATTTGTGAAAGTACTTAGATCCTTAAAATGGATATTTGAAGGAAATAATAAGTAATGGAATCTTTTGGATCAAGGTAAATGAAGTTTACTAATAAAGGAGATTTAATTAAAAAAAATTAAGTGGAAAGGATTAGGAGTTACTTAAGTAACTTAATCATACTTGTGTGGTTTGATTGTTTTTTGGATGATGATTTGTTTTGTTTGTTTATTTGTTTATGGAAATTAAACTAGATTTGGTTTCCATTTACAAACTTCTATCTTATACTGAGTAGTTGATTAGTCCACTATCAAACTTGACCTAATATTGACTTAGGAAGTTATCAAAGGGCTTCACGAGTTCATATCAATGAGAATCCCCAGGGAGGAGCATTAGTACAAAACTTGTCTAGCTTTCGCTTACTTCTGAGAGAATCGGGATTGAGTTAACTGGAAAATTCATTCATTTGGTTTTGAAGTGACCGAGATCAGTAAGTGTTCTACTTATCGAATACCGCTTCAAAACCATATACGTGATATATGCTAGAAGCGGTTGTGAAGTGGAATGTTATAGAGTTGAACTGTCAATCCTAAAGATCAAGTCCAAGGGAGAGGTCGGCGTTAACATTTCAAACAATGGTATCTTGTGGGACTGTCTATTTTGAGGAGTACTCCAAGAGAGAGGACAACATTAGCATTCGTCAGAGGACTTATGTGGAGGAAACTATGTGGAGGTTCGAGATCTATTCAAGATGCTCAAATCCATGTAGTTATTCGTGATCTGTTCGAGATATGGTAATTCATTTGAGAATTCGTGACATGTTCGTGATGATGGAATCCATTTGGGGATTCATGTTCTATTCAAGTGATGAAGACTTGTGTGAAAGATGTCGAACGTAACCTTGACATCGGAAATGGCTAAAGACAGAGTAGGATGCATGACCTAAGGTTAATGACCTATGTTAGGATGTTATCAACTCCATATCTAGTGATACTTATCGATTGTTGGCTGGCATGGGTTATGATATTTGGTTCACGTTGTTCGTGTTTATGTTCGGATGTTGGGCCTATTGTGTTTACCTGATGGTATATCATATCTAGAGATATACGACACTCAAAAGGTATTTTCTGATCCTTGTGCATGGAGTTTGGATTTGACTTCCCGGAAGAGATCTCCGTGGAAAAAACCATTATGCAAACATTCCTTATCGATTTTGGTTGTATCCTCTATTATGTTGTTGAATGTATCCAATGCAACCATACTTGCCATGGTTAATATTTATTTTGAATCTTAGACATTATTATAATATCACTGGATTCTCTATAAATTGTTTGGTTATCGTAAGGTAAACCCCCGTCCATGTTCATGTGCAGCGTGGTCTTATGAGATACCTTTATTTTGAAAGGTTTTTATAACATAAAAAAATCTATTTGATATGTATTTCTCACGCTAGTTTACCAGACTGATCCGGGCGTTATTTTCTGATAATGCTCCGATCATCCCTGTGTATGTTTTCATATTTACCTTTGGATGCTTTGGAGATTTTAGAGAAGAATTGGAGTTCTACCTATCTTAGTACTTATTTTTGCTGCATTACTTTGTGCGCATCATCAGCATTTTTGAGGACGGGTTATTATAACTGTCCAGGATGATTACTGTAGCTCTGAAAACTTTGTATCATAGAATGATAGTTTATGTAGTCTTTTGATATTATATATGATCAATCCATTGTGAGATTTTGATCTTGTGTTCATTCTTCCTTGTTCTATTTTCTTTTTCTTTTATTTTCCCCTAACAATTCGTCTTTCCAACACTTGGGTGCTCGACACATGAATACCGTGAATGTGTTAGTGTCGACATTTGGGGGTCGAAAAGGTGAGTCGTCACAGCTAGTAACGGAGTTGAAGGTTAAGCGAGAACCTTGGCTTTAGTGGGTATGACTAATTAAGAGATGGGGTAATGGAATGCCCTAGCTTGAGTTGAGAGTATTATACACATAAGAGCGTATTTGTTAGTACTGTAAAAATGTTTTATATTGTGTTAATTGGTTTGTTGAGTGGTTTATGAATTCTGATCGATATGCCTGATCAACGTTATCGATATGGATTTAAAAATGTTAACAAGATTTCTTGTTAACACCCCAAAATGATGCTAAATAAAGTGAAAATTCCTTTGTATGAGTAGAGCAGGAAAGAAGGTGTCGATCCTTTTTAGAATTGCCTTTCGATTAGGCTTTATTTGTTGATATATCCCAAGCAGACCTTTCGACTGTGTCAAAAGGGTGGGTTTCCGTGTTTGTTAACCTTTCGACTCAGATGGGTTGGTATGGTTTCTCTTTCGAAAGCCTTCCTTTCGATTTGATTGGAACACCCTGGGGTTAAGATCTGTCAAATAGGTTTTGACCTTGTCGAAGGCCTAAAACTGTTGATTGACTTGGGTTTTGGTTTCTAAGAAGATAGGGAGTTACCTCTTTGGGTTTGAATCTGTAATTTCAAGCTTTGGTGTTTAGAAGAAGGGCTTCGACCTTGTCGAAGGCTTCAACTTAGAGAGGAGATGGCTTTGAACTGGTATAGTGATTGTTGGAACTTAAAGGGGTTTCGACTTCGTCGGTAGTAGCCTTTCGACGGAGTTAAAACCTAAAATGTTGAAGTGAATCCAACAAAAGCTAAAATGAATTAGTAAAATAGCATAAAGTAATTGAAACTTCCTTTTCTCCAACTCCAAAGTCTTTATTTCACTAAATTCCCAAATTGATTTCCAAACTAGGGTTACAATGCTTTTGTTTAAGAGAATTCAAGTTTAGAATGAGAGGAATCATATCCTAAAAACATGACCCTGGGGTCTTATTTATAGATGCGGCTTGGCAACTCTCGACCCTGATGCTTTCGACTGGGTCGGAAGGTGGCTATTGAGAGACTTAAGCAAGCAACCGCCATTGTCGAAAGGTATGGCAGCACTTTTCTTCTTTGAGTTGTCTTAAAAGTGCTTTCGACTCTATCGTTAACCATTGCCTTTTTGAAATGACCCACTTCTTTATACATTTATTTTTAATAATTTTCAGATGAGTTTTTTTATATATATAACAATGAATCATTTCTCTTAATTTAATTTCCCAAGATCCAGAATTTTACCAATATAAAAATATTAGTATATAAATCAAATCATACCATTTATATATATGAAGATATATAAATGTTTCCTTGCTTATCAGAGTAATTAAATTAGCAAAGAAATTCAATCACACTGTATTTCTCATGTTTGAGAGATTTTGTGTCACATAGCCATTTCCACTTTTTAATCTTCTTCTTTTGAACTCAAGCTTGATTAATATTTAGTTCAAATATTACCACTTATTATTTTCTTGTTTTACTTCTCAAATTAATTGATTCCTGGATTTACAAGCCATACATTTGATTTCTGGGATTTTGTAATTTGATACTTATTGTTTTTTATTAAATATAGGGTGTTTAAAACATCTCGTACATCTTTGTTTAGTCCGGGATTCTCACCATGAAACTCAACAATTTTATGTTAGATAAAATACTCCTTTTCTGGTTTATTAAATATATAATGATCATATGAATAATAAGGTGATAAACTAGATTGAAGCCAAGCAGAGTAAAACAATACAATCAAACCAGAATGCTAACTCAAACTAACATGCCAAATGGAGACTTAGCATATGCATGAAGACAGTATAATTAAGGCAATGTCAACAAATCGGACCTTGCCAAACTTTCAGTTGAACTTATAATGAAGTCTACTGATGAATTCCCAAATAGTGGAACAAAAGATTGTGATCAATAAACAGTGGAATACTTGACATGCTAAATACATAAATAAGACTACATGACAATGCATACTACAACTGATTTGTCTATACCCAAAATGCAACCAGACTTAAATCAAATAAGTAAACAACTAGGTGCAGTTCAATGTGGTTGTAGTGAAGATTATAGGTATATAGTATGCACCTCATCTTACCATACAATGTAACACAAATTTCCACTGGAAATCAGATATTCAAGTAGGATTTGCAGGCTAAGGCTTCAAGCTTTTTCCATGGTCTTATATCAATTATAAGGCATGGTCAAGCCTTACTGGTTAGCCAAGACTAGGTTCATCTTATCACTTAACAATTTTATTACATGCTTTCCCAAAAACTGCTTCAACCTTACAATTAAAAACTTATCAAATATTGCCAAAGAAAGTATGTCCACATATCAGATTACATGGCATAATTTCCTTCATCATAATTCACCAGATTACTTCAGAATCTATTTCTTAAATCCATGACTCACAAGCACATCTGTTACCTTAATCAATAATCCACAAGAACATATAATACTTCAGTTTTTACATGCTCTTTTCAAAATAACAAAGCAAAGACAATCCTGGAAATACACAAGACACAAAAGAGTTTGCCCAGTTTATTTTATTACAACTAAGCTGCTACTCTTCTAAGCATTTTAAAATCAACAAGATCTTCAAACATCCATACAAGCAAGCTTCTCAAGCACCTTCCCTGCAGCAACACTTTGAACTTCCCCATTGAAAATGAGACACCCCAAATATTGCAAAGGCAACAAATAGGGTGAGAAATAAATTCTGGTGTGAGTGAAATCAAAGTTTGCAATAACTTGTAAATTACTATGACTGGGTAAAGAGCTCATAAATATGATGCTATTCATTTTCATATTAAACCTGAGTATATGAATATTTAAACTTATCTAACAATTATATATCCAAGCATTCATCCATTCACTTCATTCAGTCATACATGCACCTGCTCCTATGGATTAACTCCCTAGTTCCATAGCTCACTTTCTCAATCTCATTTATATTTTTATTTGGTCTGAACTCTTGCCATTGAACACCATGTGTGCATTGCAAAGGGGCTCAGTTCTGTTAACCCTTTACACAGAGGCCTACAGGACTTCAACAAGTCATGCACATACCCACCTGATGATGAATAGATCAAGGCACTACTCCTAAATTATTTTATAATTTAGAGACCATGCTTATTTATTTTTTTGGGGAATTTTCTTTTTATTCCAGAGATACTTGTGTTCTTTCCTTCATTACATAAGTCAAGAATTATTGAACTCACTCAAAGATTATATCCAGACATACAAAACATTCATGCAAAATTGCACATCTCATTTCAAAGTCATTTTTTCTTAATCACATTTTCTAAAACCAACTTGTATATTTATTCCTAGAAAATTTTCCCATTGCTTACATAAATCTGAAGAAGTCATATGAAATACTATATTCATTTTTACTGTGAACATAGGATATGGTTTTTGAGAAAAACCCATAAAAACATATTAGCTTATGATCTGAACAAATCAGCACATATTTGTAATATTGCATTGTTCATATCATTTTTAATATAAATTAGGCATAAGCATGAATCTCATTATTCACACTGCCTACTTCTTTTTCTTTCATTGATAACCTATTTCTCAATAAAACATTTAGTTCATTTTCATATAAAAACTAGGATATAAAATCTATTTCTATGATTAGAGTATTTGTTTGATTATTCAGATTTAAAATAAAAACTGAAACCATCACAACAGATCAAAACAGATTAAAATCTCATCCAAAAATTCAACCAGAATACCATCCATGATCAGCATATTTTCATCCAGAGAATAAAATCAAACAGAAAATCATAATGTAATTTTTATATAAAATAACTTGGATGCCCTTAACTTGGGTCTTAATGCCTCAAATCTCATAAGTGATTAATCACTCACCTTCCTCTTTTCTTCCCCGAGAATACTTTAGCTTGAAGACAATGTGAACTCTTCCCTTCTATATTTTTTTTTGAAAATATGTTTCTGTTTTTCCCTTAGAGAAAACTACTGCTTCCTTGATTTAAATCATTTAACTATGGTTTTTAGTAGAGGAAAAACCCATTTTATCCTCACAAAAATAATATAAGTTTGTATGCTTGTTTATGGCTAATTATGCCATTTTCTTTTTAATTTCCATTTCGGGTAAAAGCAATTGCTTTTCTTCTTTTCTGGGTACATGCTATTTGCATGTTTCTTATGTACATTGTTTTCATGTGTCTCAGCTTCATTGTGTATTTCCTTAAATCCGAATTGTCCACTTATATCTCTCTCTTTATAAATTTAATTCCTATCTATTATTTTAATCATTTGTTTTTCTCTTGATTTATTTTAAAAATGTATTTATGCACAAATAATACTAAACTGGTTTTATGCAATTTTAATTGTCAGAAAGATTTATTTTATCACTTGATATTTCTCTGGCTACTCATATTTGATCATTTTCTTCTCCTTTTTATTCATTGAAAAATCACTATCCTCTTATTTAATTATTTCACTTACTCTTAATATTTATTTTCAAACTATTCCATTCTTTAAATATTTCCTATTAACTGATTTTCATTTTTCTTTTCAAAATTATTTTCATCTCAATAATTTGGGTCTTCACATACTCTCCTCCTAAAAGGAATTGTGTCCCACAATTATTATTATTTTCAAAAATTTCAGAAACTCATGCATCCAAAACCAATCAATTACACATAAGTAACATTTAAATTTATTATAATTTTAGGCATACCTTTAAGCAGAAAATAGATTAGGATATTTATCCTTCATCCTATCTTCAGCCTCCCATGTACAATCATTTTTATCTAAACTTCACTGGATTTTAACCAATTTAATTATTTTATTCCTCAATTTATTTTCTTCTCTAGCCACAATGCCCACTGGTTCCTTCTTATAAACCAAATTTTCTTGAATTTCAACATGTGTAGGAGATTTAAGAATGGTCTCCTTATCATGCACCCATTTTCTCAATTGAGATACATGAAATACATCATGTATATTACTCAATTCCTCTGGCAATTTTAGCTTATAAGCCAAAGTTCATATTCTTTGAATAATTTCATATGGACCTATATATCTTGGTGTTAACTTTCCTGCCTTGCCAAATCTCAGTATCTTTCTCATTGGTGAAACTTTGAGAAATACATAATTTCCTACCTCAAACTCCACTGGCCTTCTTCTTTTGTCTGCATATGCCTTTTGTCTTTCTTGTGCTGCTCTCATTCTTTGCCTCACTAATTCAATTCTTGCAGAAGTTTCCTTCACATGTTCTGGTCCAAGCAATACTCTTTCACCTACCTCCATCCAACATGCAGGAGATAAACAAGGCTTTCCATACAAGGCCTCAAATGGAGCCATACATATAGTGGATTGGTAACTATTGTTATAAGCAAATTCAGCTAAGTAGAGATGATCTTCCCAGCTGCCTCCAAAGTCAAGTATACATGCTCTAAGTAAATCCTCTAAAATCTTGTTAACAATCTCAGTTTGCCCATCTGTTTGTGGGTGGTAGGCTGTGCTTAAGCTTAATTCTGTCCCCATGGCTTCTTGAAAGCTACCCTAGAACCTTGAAGTAAACAAGGTGTCTCTATCACTAATGATAGTCTTGGGGATGCCATGTAATCTCACTATCTCTTTCACAAATAATTGAGCTAACTTGTGAGCATTTCTGTTTGAATTCACTGGAATAAAATGTGCTGTTTTTGTGAGCCTATCAACCACTACCCAAATACTATCATTGCCTCTTCTTGTTCTTGGCAAGCCATCCACAAAATCCATTGAAATGCTTTCCCATTTCCAGGTAGGCACTTCTAAAGGTTGCAGTAGGCCTGAGGGTCTCTGGTAATCTACCTTGACTTGTTGGCAGGTTAAACACTTTGCTACATATTTTGCCACTGCTCCCTTCATCCCTAGCCACCAATAATTCCTTTTAAGATCATGGTACATTTTTGTACCTCCGGGATGTATGGTGTATTTGGTCTTGTGGTGCTCATCCATAACTTCTTGCTTCAGTTCTTCCACATTGAGTATGCAGAGCTTCCCTTTCTTCCTTAAGTAACCATTATCATCAACTTCATAATTTTCCACTGATATACCTTGTGATATCATGTCCTTCTTTTCTTTCAAATTAGCGTCTTGACTCTGTATTCTTCCTATTTTATCAACCAGGGTTGATCTTAAAGAGATGAGACTTAATTTCCCATATTCAATCATGTCACTGTATGCCTTATCTGATGCATCAATTTCTTTCTTTATTTCTACTTCACCGAGGATTGTTAAATTCTTGAATTCAGTCATCATTAAACTTTCCAATCTTGGTTGATGCCTACTCAATGCATCTTCCACTTTGTTAGCTTTTCCAAGAGTATATAATATATCAAGATCATAGGCATCTAGAAATTCTACCCATCTATGTTGTCTCATGTTCAAGTCTTTTTGGGAAAACAAATACTTAAGTGATTTATGGTCTGTAAACAATTCAAATTTAGTACCTAACAAGTAGTGTCTCCATAGCTTCAATGCATAAACAACAACAGCAAGCTCTAAGTCATGTGTAGCATATCTTGTTTCATTTGGCTTGAGTTGCCTTGATGCATATGCTATGACTCTACCATGTTGCATAAGTACTGCCCCTAACCCAGACCCACTAGCATTTGTATATACCACTAATCCTTCATTTCCCTCTGGAACTTGCAAGACTGGAGCTTCCATCAATGCTTTCTTCAATGATTCAAAAGCTTGTTCACACTTTTCTGTCCATACATATGGCTGCTCCTTTTTGGTTAGTTTGGTCAGTGGAATGGCTATCCTTGAAAAGTCTTTTATAAACCTTCTATAGTAACCTGCCATTCCTAAAAATGATCTCACCTCAGTCACTGATTTGGGTCTACTCCATGATTGCACTGCCATGACTTTGTTTGGGTCTACACTAACCCCCTGTTGAGATATAATGTGTCCTAAGAATTTAACTTCATTTTGCCAAAATGTGCACTTAGTAAATTTTGCCTTTAAATTATGTGCTCTTAGTCTTGACAAAACCAGATGCAAATGCTTTGCATGCTCCTCTTCTGATTTTGAATACACCAATATGTCATCAATAAAGACAACCACAAATTTGTCTAGAAAATCTCTAAATGTCCTATTCATTAAATCTACAAAATAGGATGGTGCATTTGTCAATCCAAAAGGCATTACTAAAAATTCATACAGCCCATACCTTGTGTTGAATGCAGTGTATTTAATACTTTCCTCCTCAACCTTCATCTGATGGAACCCAGAGGCTAAGTCTAGCCTTGAAAAGATTTTTGCTCCATTTAGTTAGTCAAATAAATCATCAATTCTGGGGAGTGGGTATTTGTTCTTGATGGTAACTTTATTTAATTCTCTGTAATCAATACACATTCTCAGTGTACCATCATGCTTCTTCACAAATACCACTGGAGAACCCCAGTTTGAAGTACTACTAGGCCTTATGAAGCCTTTCTGCTCCAATTCCTCCAATTGTTGTTTTAATTCCACTAATTCTTTTGGACCCATTCTGGTAGGTTTCTTAATGATAGGACTTGCTCCTGGGATTAATCTTATTTGAAATTCAACTTGCCTATTTTCTGGAACTCCTACTACCTCTCCAAAGACATCTGGGTACTCACTTATTACTTCTATATCTTCTAGAGTCAATTCTTTTTCTATCATGCTCCATATTTGATTAAGGCAATTTATCTTGGTTGTTTCACTCATGACTATAATATTTTTACCATTTTCTATTTTAAAAGAAATAGTAAAATTTTCTAAATTCAAAATTGCTTTGAATTTACTCAACCAATCTACCCCTAGAATAATTCCTATTCCAGGATATTTCAACACAAATAAGTCAGATTTAAACATATTTCCTCCTATGTTTAATTCTACTTCCAAACATTTTAATTCAAACAGACAAGAGCTACCTAGGGGACTCTGAATAAACAAGGGGTTTTCAACTAAATTGCATGTGAGTGCCAATTTATCCACTATGTCTTGTGATATTAGAGAATGGGTAGCCCTAGTGTCATATATAACTGAGATTGGATAATTTTTTATTAGAAGTATACCTTCCAATTGTCCAAAATTTCCCACTGCACTTGCTTTTGCCTTGCCTTCCAGTGCTCCTACCCTTGCTCCTTTCTTGAACTCTGGGCAATTCCTTTTGATATGGCCTTCTTTCCCACAATTATAGCAACTGAATGGGATCTTCTTAGCTGCTTGACACCTATTGCTCATGTGTCCCTCTTTGCCACAGTTGTAGCAAGTAACTTTCTTCTTAATTTCCCCAGTGGCTGCTCCTTCAACTTTCTTATCTACATTCTTCTTATCATAAGGATGTGCTCTATTTTTTCCTTTTTTTGATTATTAGCCCTCATGTTCCTAAATTTCTCCCTTGCATTATCATGTGGTTCAAAAGAAAGAGTGAGATCTATGACTTGATCAAATGTTTTGTCTTTGTATGGTAGCATTGCTCTACTTAAACCAGCATTTAATCCTTGTATAAACCTTGAATTATTTGATTCCTCATTCCCTATGAGCATGGTTCCATACTTAGATAAGCTCTCAAATTTTTGAGTGTATTCAGTCACACTCATTGGCCCTTATCTCAATTTTATAAATTCCTCAAGCAGTGTTGCCTTAGCTGTTGCTGGAACAAATCTAGCCTCAAGCATATCCTTGAACTGATCCCATGTTATCTCATTTTCTGGTCTTCCTGTGATGATTACCTCCCACCAATCTAGTGCTGCTCCCTTGAGCCTTCTGGAAGCTATTTGCCTTTTCCTTTGATCATTTATTTGCATGTCTGCTAATATTCTTTCTAAGGTTCTCAGCCATGTTTGCACACCCATGACTCCTTCAGTGCCTTCAAAATCCTTGCCTCCTAAATTTGAAAATGTTTTCAATAGCTTAGCTAACTCCTCATGAGGATTTCCTTCCCTCTGCACTGCTCCTTCCCTAAATGCTGTAACGACCCCCGATTTTTTATGAATTTAAATTGATAATTAAATTAAATTTTGATTTAAAAATTTGGGTAATAATCGGTAATTTATACCAAATGTTAGTTAAATTTTAATAATCGAGAATAAATTTGAATATTAATATGTAAGATAAAATAACTATTGAAGTTAGGAATGCATATTTAATTTGGGAATAGGAAAATATCAAGTAAATACAATCGTTAGAAATTTAACAACATATTAAAATAGGAACTTATTTATAGTACAAAGCCATAAGGCAAAGACATAACAAATAAATACATTTGTAAAATAACATACAAAAACATAACAAGATAAACTAGACAAAGACAACATTTTATATATGCAAATATGAAGACACTAAACAAAAATAGAACAAATGAAAGCTGCCAGGCAAATCAAAGCAAAGAAAAACCACTGACCATTGTACAACAAAGCATTATATCACTTGTACAAAATGTATCCATCAGCCACCAAATTGTCTCAGCCGAAATTAACAAAATAAGTAAAGATACAAATGAAAAGTTTGCATAAGAAGAAGTCAACAATATCTCATGTAAAGTTGAACAGCTGAAATGAAGTATGGGAAAAAATATATATATAAAGGGTACAATACTAATTAATGCAAGTGTGCTAAAGAATCAATTTCAGCCATGCTCTTTGTATAAACAAAGATATCAACTTGTACAAAATATTTTATCATCTGTACAACCCCTCATTTCAGCTGAAAACATCAATACCCTGCAACACTTAGTTTATATTTACTTCATCTCAGTTTCGAGTAGCATCTGAGTAAATATCATAACTTAAACAAAAAAACTTCAATTTAAACATCAAAACAAATCAACTGCAAACTAGAGATCAGAGAAAGGTTTCAACTTTGCAAATGTTTCAAAGCCTGGTTTAAAAAGGAAAGCTCTGTTTCTTTTCTGGAATCTAAGGTGAGTAACATTTTGTTTTAAAACTTTAAAAATATAATTTTGTGAGCAAACTCTTAACTTGATAAATAAATCCTTTTATATGATCTTTCTTGTGATAAACAATCAAAGTAATGTGGTTTCTATGGAAGTAATTATGTGATTGCCTGGGATAATTGATGCATGACTGTATAGGTTTATATATTCACCTTGTTCTCTGTTAAAACCCAAAACTGTGTGTAAACCACATGACATTAAAAGCTTAAGTAAAATTTATTCAGTGAATGACCTTTGTTTAACCTGGATACTTAGTTATCATTCTATTTCAACTCTATGAGCATATGTATTTGAAATTTGAAGTGCTGGGCTATGTATCTCCTTCTCTGTCTAGTTCCAAAGTAATGCTCATCAACTAAGAAATTTAATTTCTTGCTTTCTAATCAATATTAGCCTTTGGATTCTAAATGAGAAAGGTATGTTTAGGTAGGAATGATAACTTAAAAATAATTTTATGAAGAATGGGTGTGCCGAAGAGAAAAAAAGAGATTTTTACTGATGAAACCTTAAACTTGTAAATTTCGAATTTAACAAAACATCAATTCAAGTATGTAGCTTGAATCCTTACTTAATGCCATGATTTTTAAGATGTATTTGAGGATTTTTAGTGGACTATTGAAAAAGCAGTTCGACTTTGAATTGTAAACGTTATTTGGTCAAATTCTGGCGTGTTGGTGAACTGGGGTAGTCGAGATTTTGTGAGGTGGTGGAGGAGGCTACGGAGGTGCCTGGAAAAATGGTCGGAGGTGGTAATAACGGCGGTGGCGACGGCGGCGACCAGTTCTTGGCAGTAGACCTAGTTTTGGTGGTGTTTAGAATTTTGATCGCTGAAGCCTCCAAAGTCGATCGAGTGTAACGACACTGAGGGGAAGGCTAGTGTGGGGTTTGTCGGAGACGTAGCCGGAGGGGGTGACGCTCCATGTGGTCGGAAGATGGTGTGCGAGGGGATTTTCGATCGAGAGTTCTGTTCTAGTTCGTCTGGTTTGGCTCGATTTCGACTTTGAGGTTGATGATCGAGTGGGATGGTCGGAATCGAGTGTGGGGTGGATGGGCGACTTGTTCGTGGAGTTGCCGGAGGCAAGATCGTCGTTGACGATCTGTGCACGTGCACGATGATGAACTGGTATCAGTTCATAAAGATAGGGGAAGGAGAAGTTCTTCTCGAAGTGATCTCGAGAAAATTGGGTGATGGGCTCGAGTGATTATTGGGTTTGTACGCGAGTGATAACATGTTTCAAAATTTAAAACAAACGAGTTTTAAAAAGTAAAAGAAGGAAGAGAAGAAGCAGGTTTGAGACTCGAGTTTTTCCTGAGTGATTTCGTGATTTACCCGAAGTAAATCAAGTCTGGACTCGAAGCAAATTTTAGTTTGTCTCGGGTTGTCGAGATGGTTACAGGTTTTAGGTAAAACCTGTATGTTGAATTTAAATGATTAATTCAATCTCTTGTATAAATTTCTTTTATAAGGTAAATGTTTTACTAACATTTGATTTTAAAATAAAAGGGTTCTTACTTAGTTAAATTTACTAAAATTTAGATTTATAGTTATTTCAAATCTTTAGTTTGAAATGGGATTTGAAATTGAATTTGAAAGTTAAAATGTTTTCAAATATGGTTTGAAAATGATAATTAAATCATTAATCAAAATAATGTTTTTATTTAAAGTTAATTAAGAATTAATGATTTGTAATTCATTTAAATTTTAAGGTAAATAAATATTGTTTAATGGATAGGATAATTAATTTACGATTTGAATTTATTAAGTTATTAAGGGTTTGAATTAATAAATTAAGGTGAATTAATTGGGAATTAAGAATCATTAATTAGATAAGTTTTGATTTTAAATTAAAGATTAAGAAATTAATTGCTCATCATAATTAATTTAGTTTACTTTGATTAATTTAAATCTATTTATCCAATATTGTGTACTGGATTGGTATTTCTGTTTGTGATTGTGATGCTTCGTGATGTGAATTACTTTGTACTGTACTGTGATTTGTGATTTATCTCTGTGTTTATGTAGAAACCCTGTTGCCCGTAAAACGGCATTTAAACTTCGATGCGATAGGGAGTCGGATTCCAGTTGGTTATCCGAAACCCACATCGAATTGTAACGATGAACCCTTGTGATTGATAAATTTATTTTATCTATGAAATTGTAAATGAAGATAAGCGTTATCGATTATACCGCTTATCGATATATCTGTGATGATTGATGTTGCACCATTGTGTGTAAAACCCCTGGACTACACCATACACACACAAATATGGATTTCACATGGAAATCGGTTAAATCACAGATAATGTAAATTTGATGTTTTTGAAATTGAAATTTTAATTTCAATTGATTTTGAAATTGGAAAATTTGGATTTAAAGTGGAAAGCTTTTGAAATGGAATTTCAAAGATAAAAGTTATTTTGAATAACTTAATCGAGTTTGAAATTTAAATAATTTGATTTAAATTTGAATTCAAGTTTGAAAGTGAATTCTATGATTTGAAACTAGGGATTAAAAATGCTGTACAAGTTATATATGGGTTAAACCATTTTAAAGTTATTGATTTGGAAATTTGATTTTATTCAAGGGTTTTAACTCGTGTAAATATAACTGGATTTTTCTGAAACGAAACTATTTGTTTTCAAATAGTAAAAGCTTTCACATAAGTAATGAACTTCCAATTTGTGTTGAAAGAATTTCAAGTTTGAAATAGAATTGAAATGTTTTAAAACCTATGAAATGAGTCTTTGATTCAAAGACCGAACGAGTTAATCTAACTTGAAATGGAATTGTTTTGAAAAGCTATGAATGGATCCTTGGAAACGAGTTTTGAAAGCTATAAGTTAAATCTTGATTTAAAGATTTAACGAGTTAATTCAATTGAAATGGAAATTGTTTTGAAATCCATGAATGAATCTTTGTGAATGGGGTTAACTTTGTGAATTGATTTTTTTTTGTTTAAAAGATTAAAAGTGTGGAAATTGTTTAAACCGTTGAAGGTTGTTGAAATAAATCTTTTTGTTTAAAAGAATGGAAATGGTAATTTGTTTTAACCATTCGAATGAAAAGTTTTGGGCTTTAAGCTGTGATTTAACTGAGACCCCAGTATCCATATGATTGTTAATTGCGCTCGTTATTCGGTTTAGCCGGGAGAGGAACTTTGTGTCGTATAACCCATTCCGAATAATGATACGTCGTATATGGATAACATTTGAAGACCGGTGGTGAAGACCGGGTATTTGCGAGAGCGATAGGATGACCTATCAATTGTCTCTGCACTGAGTAGCTATGGTATAGAGATTCCCTAAGTGATGTGTAACGACCCGTATTTTTACGGATCGACAAGTTCGTCAAAATCTGGGATTTTCAGCATTTTAAGTCATTTCAGATTTTAGGTATAATTTGTCTAAGTCCTAGGTCGTGAACGACCTAAGAGCTAAGTCGTGACCGACCTATAGGATGGTAGCGAGTTAAGAGCTATGTCGTAGGCGACTAAGGGATGTGGTGCGACCTAAGGAGGACCAACGGTTAGGTTGCGTAGTGGTTTAGGTCGCGAGTTAGTTTGGGACGACCTATAGAATGTTAGCGACCTAAAGGAAGCGCGAGCTAAGGAATGTACGACCTAGTGGTTAGTGTGTTAAGTCGTAGACGAGCGATCTATAGAGTTAGGCGACCTATAGGAGAGCGACCTAAGGAACATGCGACCTAAGAGAGGTATAGAAAACAGGATAGGTCGGCAACGACCTAAGGTAGTTAGGTCGTATGACTTATGTGTAGTTAGGTCGCTAGGCTTTTAGTCAGTTAGGTCGCTGATGTGCTTTGCTGTTAGGTCGCGTAGGTTGCTAAGCCGTTAGGTCGTAGGAGTGTTAAGCAATTAGGTCGTTGAAGCACCTGGGTTGTTAGGTCGCGAGAAAACACTTATGTGTTAGGTCGCTGAGGAGTTAAGTCGTAGCTGTTAGGTCGCTGGGTGCTTGGATGCGCAGAAGTGTTAGGTCGTAGGCTGGGTCTGTTAGGTCGTAGTTGTTGGCTAGGGCTTAGGTCGGTGGAAGTCTTAGGTCGTAGGTCGGAAACGACCTAACTCCGAGTTACGACTTAAGAGAATTTCTGCCTATAAATAGAGGGGGTTGGCTTCATTTTTGGGATCCGGATTTTGAAGCGACGAAGTGCTGCCATTTTGAGAGCTCGACTTCTACACTTCTTCACTTCTTTTCTCCACTCTAATCTAGTGCTTCCATCCATCCAAGTTGAAGATCAAATTGAAGATTCAAGAGCATAGATTGAAGATCTTCATCTTTTCAAGAGAGATTTCTTCGTTTGAAGCGGATTCGTGATAGATCAAGCTTGATCACTCGCTGTCCAGATCTGAAGCGTGTTGATTTGGGTTTGTTTTGGTGATTTGGTGAGTGGTGATTATCTCTCACACGGATCCAAAGGAGTATATCGGATTGTTGGCTCGATTTGGTGTTAAAATAGTGATTTCCATGCATTTTCTTCATCCTAAGTATAGATCGACATAGATCCATTGTTCATGAGGATGTTACATCCATTTTATCATATGTTAATCTATGCAAGTTCACTCATTAAGTTTGTAGAGATATTGTTCATGTTTTCATGCTTGTTAGACTTTCAACTCTTTAATTACGAAATTGCCATTATTGTGATAATTGTCTACTTAGATCATATTTGAATGCTTGATTGTTTGGATTATTGTTTGATTTGATTGATTGCTATGAATTAGATGATTGATGGTTTGATTTAGACCAAAGACGATTCAAAAGCTAAGGGAAAGGCTCTTGAATTGGGTAAGCTGCTCGTGGCATATGTAGCGGGATGATGAAGCTCTTATGCGTAGATTTGATGATGTGATGTTGAGATGAGGCTTTGCGAGGATGTGATGAAGCGAGGCAATCATGTGATGAAGACTTGGTCTAATCCAGACGGGATCATTCCAAGCATGTTGATAACTCGGTGATATGATTCGAGTTGAGGATAATGAATGGATATGAGAATAGTCGTCGAGGAGGATGACTAGGAGGCTTGGATGGCATCGTTGTTGAAGGTTCTAGCATGCTCTAAGCAAGAGTACGTTTGGGCAGATTCGATAGTCCCAACGGCCAACTGTTGATGGTCGAGTACTCTGGGCAGATTCGATAGTCCTAGGCACGGGCTACGACGACGTGCGGGAGTTATGTCTAGAACCGGGGTTTCCATTAGCCCTTGACGGACGGCTGAAAGAATGTGCCGGTCATTCAATTAACGGTGATATCGAAGCAGTGATAACAGTGATAGCCAGAGTCATGGATGTTTGGTTGTATCGTCGTTCGGACTCAAGAGCGGTATTTTCTGGGTGCTTATCTGATTTAGGCCTTGGTACTTGGAAAACATCGCCCTTGACTCGAATTATTATTACTTTACTTTAAATTGTATGCTCTGCTATGTTGCTTCTGCTTAGTGTGTGTCTGGGGCTATCACTGTAGAAAGAGGTGGAGTGGGAGGGTTGTATTCCTATTCCTTTTCCTTTATGCTCTTTTGGTATGTTGTTAGTTAATTTACTGCTCACTAAGACTGTTGTCTGACTCAAGGCTTTATGTTTGAATTCTTATTGCCTTGGGCTGTTCGTCCATTTTTGGGACGGGCAGACTAGGTAGCAGGTGACAGGTGCTGTTCTCTTCTCACGATGCTGATATCGAAGACGAGCTGGAGGGTTGCATATTTTCTTCTTACTATATGTACTGGATGTTCCGCTGTTTTGTATTCTCTGAGTGTCATGTAGTGAGGCTTGATGTATTGGCTATTTGGATGCTTGTATTCAACTATTATGGAGTTTTATATGATGTCATTTTGTTCTGTAAAGCTTCACTATACATATGTTCTATTGTATTTTGTCCATGCGCTGTGAGTAATACGATAGATTCTGTTGTTTTAATCTACCCTGACAATCGTCCATGGTCGCCTGGCACACTTTACAGCGCACTATCTCTAGATTCGGTGCAGGGGTCATGGGCGGTCGTCACATTTGGTATCAGAGCATTGGTTAATCGATTTTACCCAACGCTCACCGACGTAACTACGTATGAGAGACATAATTGTATTTTGATGGATGATTACTATATATAATATAGTAGTTTAGTTGAGTTTGAGTCCTTTATGCAGTTGTTTCTCTAGATGTTCTAATCATTCCTTTTTATAGATATTGAGAATGAGTCGAAGAGGGAGACCAGCTGCTAGGGAAGGCCGTGCTACTGAGGGGGCTGCTGATTATGCAGCCATGTTCGAAGCTATGATGACTTCGATCATGAGAAGGATACCAGTTCCGGGGGCGGCAGTTGATGTTGGAGTTCAGGTTCAGACTCCGAAACCAGTGGATTTTGCTAAGTTGTGCAAGGACTATACTGCTCTTGGAGGGAAGGTTTTCTTGGGAACAGAATCAACTATTGAGGTCCAGAGGTGGATAGATGCTTGTAGAAGGATCTTTGGTGATTTGGGAATTGAGGATGCAACTAAGAGGAAGTTGGCATCAAGGCAGCTTCAAGGGAGAGCCTCTGATTGGTGGAATTCTATTACGATCACTACTCCGGAGGAAGAGATTACTTGGGAGCAATTCCAAGTTAGGTTTGAAGCTAAGTTCATTTCTACAGCTCAGAAGTCTGTTCTGTTCAAGAAGTTTGTGGAGCTCAAGCAAGGAGGGAGATCATTTCTTGAGTATGTTTCTGAGTTTGAAGCGTTGTCCAAGTATGCCCGGTCATATATTGAATCTGCTTATCAGAAGAATGAGAAGTTTGTGACAGGCTTGGACAGTTATCTTGGGATACAGTTGGTGGATCATTTGGACGATTCATTTGAGAAGCTTGTGGAGAAAGCTCTTAGGCATGAGAGTCTGTTTCCTAAGGAAGGATCTGTTGTTGCTGTGGCCAGGGAAGAGTCTAAACCCCAGCAGGGTGGAAACAAGAAGAGGAAGCAGCAGCAGCAGAAGGGTAAGGATGGCCAGAAGAAGCCGAAAGGCGAGGTGACTTGCTACAATTGTCAGCAGAAGGGCCATTTCTCGAAGGATTGTAAGAATCCGAAGGTGCCGATGAAGTGTCACAACTGTGACAAGCCGGGGCATTTCAGGAAGAATTGTCCAGAACCGAGGAGGGACAAGCAGATTGTGCAAGCTTATGCTTTGGGAGCTGTTCCATCGTCTTCGAAAGCTCCTACTGCTGAAGAGAAAGGAAAGAGTGTGGTTGTTCAAGGTACTCTTTTCCTATGTGGTGTTCCAGTTAGAGTTTTGTTTGATACTGGAGCGTCGCATTCGTTTGTTTGTAATGAACTCGTAGGCCGGTTAGATTTGAAGCCGGATATTGTCGATAGGCCATTGGTTGTGACTAATCCAGTTGGGGGTTCGTCTTGTTTGTGTATGTTATACCATGGTCTAGTTGTATCGAGTCATGGTTGCTCTTTTTTTTGTGATTGCTTTGTTCTGAACTTTGCGGGGTTCAGAATTATTTTGGGTATGGACTGGCTTAGAAAGTATGCGGCAAAGGTTGATTGCGAGAGGTTGGAAGTGACAGTCGAGGATGTGGAGGGGCGAAAGGTTGTAATACGATGTAAGCATGAGGAAGGCGTCTTCATGAGCTTCATGTATTCGCTGGTTGTTCCACGGGATGGACTGTCATCGGTGCCAATCGCTAATGGATTCGAAGATGTCTTTGACGAAGTCAAAGGGTTGCCGCCGCATAGAGAGATCGAGTTTCGTATAGATCTAGTTGAAGGAGCCAGACCTGTTGTGATGCCTCTTAGGCGGATGGCGCCTAGGGAACAGCAGGAGTTGAGGGTGCAAGTTGATGATCTTTTGCAGAAAGGATTCATTCGGCGTAGTGTGTCCGAGTGGGGTGCACCAGTTGTGTTTGCAACCAAGGCAGATGGGTCGTTGAGATTGTGTGTGGATTATCGTGAGCTGAATAAGGTGACTAAGAAGAACAAGTATCCATTGCCGAGGATAGATGACTTGTTTGATCAGCTTCACGAAGCTAAGGTGTTTTCTCAGATGGATTTGGCAACGGGATTTCACCAGTTGAGAGTAGCTAAGGATAATGTGCCGAAGACTGCTTTTCGGACACCATCTGGTTTCTTTGAGTGGCTGGTAATGCCGTTTGGATTGACTAACGCGCCAGCATATTTTGTGGATCTTATGAATAGAGTGTTCAGAGATCAGTTGAACAAGTTCGTACTTGTGTTCGTGGATGATATTCTGATTTATTCCAGAACGGAAGAGGAGCACAAGACGCACTTGCGTATTGTTTTGGAAATCTTGCGGAAACATCAGCTGAAGGCTAAGTTTTCGAAGTGTCACTTCTGGAAGAGTGAAGTGAGGTTCTTAGGCCATGTGATTTCTGGAAATGGTATAGCGGTTGATCCCGCTAAGGTGGCAGCAATCCAGGATTGGGTTAGACCTAAGAATGCGTCTGATGTGAGAAGTTTTCTTGGATTAGCAGGATATTATCGATGGTTTATCAAAGACTTCTCCAAGATAGCTGCACCATTAACAGGATTGACGAAGAAGAACCAAGTGTTCAGTTGGGATGCTAAGTGTGAGCAAGCTTTCGGAATCCTGAAAGAAAGATTGACAAGTGCTCCTGTTTTGACTATTCCAAGTGGGAATGATGAGATGGTGGTTTACACCGACGCATGTGGTACTGGACTGGGAGCAGTGCTGATGCAGAGGGATAAAGTTGTTGCGTATGCAAATCGACAACTGAAGCCGCATGAAAGGAATTACCTGACTCATGATTTGGAGTTAGCGGCGATTGTATTTGCTCTGAAGATGTGGAGACATTATCTGTTGGGAGTTCGATTCGAGTTGTTTACGGATCATAAGTCGCTGAAGTATCTTTTCTCCCAAAAGGATTTGAATCTTCGGCAGCAACGTTGGCTAGAGTTTTTAGCATCATATGATTTTGGTATAGCTTATACTCCGGGAAAAGGTAACGCAGTGGCAGATGCGTTAAGTCGAAGACATGCAGGATTGGGAGCCATGTTTTCAGAATGGAAGAGTCTCGAGTATTTAGCTGGATTTGACTTCAGGCCTAGATGTGAATTGGAACCTGAGATGTTGGCAAACTTATCGATAAGACCTTCTCTTGTGGAAAGGATTGGCGAGAGCCAAAAGCGAGACGATAAGCTTGTCAGGATTATCCGTGATTTGGAATCTGGATTGGATCCAGAAAAGGATAAAGGATTTGAGGTCGATCGAGAGGGTTGGCTTCGAAAGCAAGGACGACTAGTTGTTCCCGATATAGATGAATTGAGGAGTGAGGTTCTGAAGGAAAGTCATCACTCGAAGTTGACAATTCATCCAGGTGGAAATAAGATGTATCGGGATATGAAGAGAACCTACTACTGGGAAGGCATGAAGAAGGATGTTGGAAATTTTATTTCCAAGTGTATGAACTGCCAGTTGGTAAAAGCCGAACAGAAAAAGCCAAGTGGATTACTTCAGCCATTAGAAGTTCCTACATGGAAGTGGGAGCAGATACCGATGGATTTTATTGATGGACTACCTAGAACCAGAACGGGAAATGAAGGGATTTGGGTCATTGTAGATCGTCTGACTAAGAGTGCACGATTTATTCCTGTTCGATCGACTAGGACTGCATCAAAGTTGGTTGAGTTGTATGTTAAGTGGATAGTTCGATTCCATGGTATTTCGAAAAGTATAGTGAGCGATCGAGACCCATTGTTCACTAGTGGATTTTGGAAGAGCTTCCAGGAAGTTTTGGGAACCGAGTTGTGTTTGAGTACAGCTTATCACCCTCAAACAGATGGTCGGACCGAGAGAGTCAACCGAGTTTTGGAAGATCTTCTTAGAGCATGTGTTTTGGACTTCGGAGGATCATGGGAAGATCACCTTCATTTGGTGGAGTTTGCGTACAACAATAGTTACCAGTCAAGCATTGGTATGGCATCGTATGAGGCATTGTATGGAAGACTATGTAGCTCTCCGACATGTTGGTTGGAAACAGGAGAAAAGCCGTTACTTGGGCCAGAGATGATTCGACAGACTTCAGATTGTATAGAGATCATTCGGCAACGAATGAAGGCAGCCCAAGACCGTCAGAAAAGTTATGCCGATAAGCGTCGTAAGGATTTGGAGTTCGACGTTGGTGATATGGTTTTTGTGAAGATTTCTCCACTGAAGAATGTTATTCGATTCGGGAAGAAAGGAAAATTGACTACGAGATTTGTTGGACCATTCCCGATCATCGAGCGAATTGGAAAGCTCGCCTATAGATTGGAGTTACCAGAGAAGATGTCGGGTGTGCACAATGTTTTTCACGTATCATATCTACGGAAGTATGTGCACGACTCGAATACAGTGGTTTCTGCTAATAGCTGTGAAGATTTTGAAGTTGATCCAGTTGATAGAAGACCTCGTAAGCCGCTTCGTGTTGTTGAAACTGACACGAAACAGCTTAGGAGGAAGGTAG
Source organism: Allium fistulosum (assembly GCA_030737815.1). Taxonomy (NCBI): domain Eukaryota; kingdom Viridiplantae; phylum Streptophyta; class Magnoliopsida; order Asparagales; family Amaryllidaceae; genus Allium; species Allium fistulosum. The sequence goes on from CM060905.1 coordinate 673,520,440, forward strand.
TTAAGTTGCTCAAGATACAATGGAGTGATGATGATAACGACTGTACGTGGGAGGTGGAAGAGAGGATGAAGGCAGCTCATCCTGAACTCTTCAAGGTATGGCCCTAAGGTGTCGTGTCATCTCACAATATTGTGACTTGTTCTAGTGTTAGAATTCTGTACGCTAAGCTAGAATTGGACGCATGGTTTGTTGATTGTTATGGATGATAGGCGTACAGAATAGTCTTTGATTGATTTGTTTGTTTGGAATTTCGGGGGCGAAATTCCTAAGGGGGAGAGAATGTAACGACCCGTATTTTTACGGATCGACAAGTTCGTCAAAATCTGGGATTTTCAGCATTTTAAGTCATTTCAGATTTTAGGTATAATTTGTCTAAGTCCTAGGTCGTGAACGACCTAAGAGCTAAGTCATGACCGACCTATAGGATGGTAGCGAGTTAAGAGCTATGTCGTAGACGACTTAGGGATGTGGTGCGACCTAAGGAGGACCAACGGTTAGGTTGCGTAGTGGTTTAGGTCGCGAGTTAGTTTGGGACGACCTATAGAATGTTAGCGACCTAAAGGAAGCGCGAGCTAAGGAATGTACGACCTAGTGGTTAGTGTGTTAAGTCGTAGACGAGCGATCTATAGAGTTAGGCGACCTATAGGAGAGCGACCTAAGGAACATGCGACCTAAGAGAGGTATAGAAAACAGGATAGGTCGGCAACGACCTAAGGTAGTTAGGTCGTATGACTTATGTGTAGTTAGGTCGCTAGGCTTTTAGTCAGTTAGGTCGCTGATGTGCTTTGCTGTTAGGTCGCGTAGGTTGCTAAGCCGTTAGGTCGTAGGAGTGTTAAGCAGTTAGGTCGTTGAAGCACCTGGGTTGTTAGGTCGCGAGAAAACACTTATGTGTTAGGTCGCTGAGGAGTTAAGTCGTAGCTGTTAGGTCGCTGGGTGCTTGGATGCGCAGAAGTGTTAGGTCGTAGGCTGGGTCTGTTAGGTCGTAGTTGTTGGCTAGGGCTTAGGTCGGTGGAAGTCTTAGGTCGTAGGTCGAAAACGACCTAACTCCGAGTTACGACTTAAGAGAATTTCTGCCTATAAATAGAGGGGGTTGGCTTCATTTTTGGGATCCGGATTTTGAAGCGACGAAGTGCTGCCATTTTGAGAGCTCGACTTCTACACTTCTTCACTTCTTTTCTCCACTCTAATCTAGTGCTTCCATCCATCCAAGTTGAAGATCAAATTGAAGATTCAAGAGCATAGATTGAAGATCTTCATCTTTTCAAGAGAGATTTCTTCGTTTGAAGCGGATTCGTGATAGATCAAGCTTGATCACTCGCTGTCCAGATCTGAAGCGTGTTGATTTGGGTTTGTTTTGGTGATTTGGTGAGTGGTGATTATCTCTCACACGGATCCAAAGGAGTATATCGGATTGTTGGCTCGATTTGGTGTTAAAATAGTGATTTCCATGCATTTTCTTCATCCTAAGTATAGATCGACATAGATCCATTGTTCATGAGGATGTTACATCCATTTTATCATATGTTAATCTATGCAAGTTCACTCATCAAGTTTGTAGAGATATTGTTCATGTTTTCATGCTTGTTAGACTTTCAACTCTTTAATTACGAAATTGCCATTATTGTGATAATTGTCTACTTAGATCATATTTGAATGCTTGATTGTTTGGATTAATGTTTGATTTGATTGATTGCTATGAATTAGATGATTGATGGTTTGATTTAGACCAAAGACGATTCAAAAGCTAAGGGAAAGGCTCTTGAATTGGGTAAGCTGCTCGTGGCATATGTAGCGGGATGATGAAGCTCTTATGCGTAGATTTGATGATGTGATGTTGAGATGAGGCTTTGCGAGGATGTGATGAAGCGAGGCAATCATGTGATGAAGACTTGGTCTAATCCAGACGGGATCATTCCAAGCATGTTGATAACTCGGTGATATGATTCGAGTTGAGGATAATGAATGGATATGAGAATAGTCGTCGAGGAGGATGACTAGGAGGCTTGGATGGCATCGTTGTTGAAGGTTCTAGCATGCTCTAAGCAAGAGTACGTTTGGGCAGATTCGATAAATACCAAGCTGTGACGCCCCACCCCGAGACCCACATTAACAAAGAGAATTACTGGGTAATTCTGTCTATTAATGCGGAGAATAGGGCTGGTTAGGAGCGACCATCTATAATCTTGTCTTAAACATCTACTGCATACGTCGATAAATGCTCTATATTTTTTTTTCTCTATTTTAAGTGGATCGACATATCCAATAAATGCTTAATACAAAACTATAGGTGGCTAATGGATCTATCAGAACAACGTACAATAACAGTGTGCATATCACATCACAGAACAGTAATCATCATATATATAAATACATATACACCGATACATCCCAGTACAATACAAAACGATATACAAAAGTGGTTCAAAGACCACACTATATACATCGAATCAAAATACACATCAGAGTCAAACGGAAAGAAATATAAACTACACAAAAATGCTAGGCTGATATCCAAGCAGATGCATCAAAGCTAAGTCCTGAAACTGATAGCTAACCTGAAATAACTCGGTCTGACCCGAGTGATAAACACACGGGTCAGGCAACTGAATCTTATCGTTAGAAAGGAAATACGATAAGGTATAAGGGAAACATACATCAAGGGATCAATAATTGATAAGAATGACTAAGGTTGATATCAAGGATTGTCTATCTCTAAGAAGTTATAATTCTACACTTACTTGGGTTAATACTAGGGGATTTATGCATATAAAGAAAACATCCAAATATGATTCATGAATAAATAAACTTCTCAAAGTGGTAAATGAAACCCAAGTATAAAACCATAAAATTGAAATCACCAAAATCCTCAAGAACTCATATTCCGCCTTATTCATCTCTATAAGGCTAAGTAAACACATCAAAATATGGTGAAACCAAAATTCTCTTAACTCATAAAATAAATCTCAGATTGGCCAATAATTACATGCTAAAGCATGTTGCACGTGCTAAAGTTCTCAGACTAGTGCTAGTAATATAGTTAGGTACCCAACAGAGATCTCAGAGGCGACCGAGGTCACCTTTTCCGGATTTCTCAGATTCTCAGATTCTCAGATGACCCGAAGGTCATAGCACTAGTAATTCTAGAATGTGTCCCTTACTTTCGGAGAGGAATCTGTAAAGTGTTAACATGTGTCCCATACCACACGTTCGCACTAAACAGTTTACTAACCGTTAGTCAAATCCACATTAAAATAGAAACTCAGATGTTCCCAAAAATCATATACCTTGCCTCATATCATCGGCATATGGTATAAAATACTAAGCTCAAACTATTCGCAAATCAAGTGAAAAAAAAAACAAATCATCGGAAAACTCATCAACCAAAGCAAATACGACACACAAGACTACATGCAAGTGCTCAAGACAGCGATCTTGCATCAGCTATTTCAATCCTTTATTCACATAATTTCATAAAGTGATACAAATGAAAGTTGTCACATTCTTTCTACAGTTTGTAAAACTTTAAAAATTATAGGATTTGGATAAGAAACGCAAAAGTTATGCTCGAAATACTAGCTCAGGTTTGCACAAAACACTGAGTACACTACAACAACAGGACAGCGAGTTTGCAAAAGGTTTTTCAACATTTTAATCAATGAATTTCAGAAAGTGATACAAATAAAAGTTTTCACACTCTTTCTGCAGTTTCCAAAACTTTAAAAATTATAGGATTTGGATAAGAAATGCAAAAGTTATGAACAAAATACTAGCTCAGGTTTAAAATTACATAACTGAGAACAATATGCATAACAACAGGGCTGCGACTTAAAGAGCCATTTTGACTCTGTAGATCATAGATTTTGACAAATCATAAAACATAAAAGTTGAAGAGCATTTTCATAGCTAGAATTCAAAAAAAGAATCACCTGATTCGGACTTACAAGTCAAAAGATATACCCAAAACAATTATCAGGTATGGATTTATTGTCGCTGTCTTTTGCTCTCGGGATAGCGACAAAGAAGTGCATTTTTGACCAAATTAAACTCAAAAATTCATAAAACTCAAAACATGAAACTTTTAGCTTAAATCCTAAGCTTTACAGAACATCAAAGATCATCCAATTTGGATAATAAACGTGAGAGATATGATAAAATTAGTTTCAGCTTCAAAATAGACAGAAATAAGCTACGAATTTTTTTCAACCAGAGGCAAAATTCAGCTACTGTAAGTTTTATACTTACTGTACTTAGCAAAGGAGACGAATTTTGGCAAGAAGACTTGAGCTTTCAGCGCTCTGGAGCTTCGATTCCACCTATAGAAGCTAAAAGAAAGCCATGCAAACCAAAAAGAGGGGTAAATAAAAAGTTACAGTATATGAAAAATGGATTTCTCCTCAAATTGGAGAGATAAATAGATTAGAGATTACCTTCTCTTGTTTTTGGACTGAAAATCTATCTAATTCGAGCAATAAAATGGAGATTTGGATGAATTCTAAGTTGAGGAGGCCATTTGCAAAGCTTCAGGAAGTTTTCTGAGGAAGGAGATGAAAGAAGAGAATGAACTGTACGTTCATTTTCATGTTTCTCATCCAGAAGCTTCTCTAGGCAATGGGTTTGGGCCAAAAGCAATAGCAACCCAATAACACTTAATCAAATTTTAGTTTATCAAATTATGTTCATGTCATTTATTTAAATCTTCATAACTTCTTCAATTAAAATCCAAATTTAGCAAACTTGGACTTGTTGGAATCGTCTCAACACCTAGATTCCAAATAAAAATGTAAAAACCCAAATTTTACACTTTTATTATTTATTTTACTGATATTACTAAATTTAACTAATTTCTACACTTTTGCAAAATAAATTGCAATATGATACAAATTGATTAAATATAAACGTATATTACATTCCAATGAATGTAAATACATGTTCTAACACTAATAAAATATTTTGCATCATTATTAATCATATTCCCCGTGAATAATTATTATATTAACCAATTCTCATATATTTAAATTAATAAAATGGCAATATTGGCAAAAATCATAATATTGCACACATTATCAATTTTTAATTGAATGTACCCAAAACAATACATTCAACATTCATGAAATAAAGTAAAACTTTATTTCTCTCATGTTTATCATTTTATTTAGCCCAAGCTAACCCAAATCCATTGTTTATTAAAATAAATAATATTTTCTACTTATTAGTCCAATTAATTCCAATATTAAATTATAATCACCATTATAATTTAATATTCAAGGTAATCTCAAAAACCAGGGTTGTTACAGACTCCCCTCCTTATCAAAATTGCGTCCTCGCAATTTCTAGAGAAGAGTTTGTATTCAACACAATTATTTCATCAATCAAAGAAGGATAGACAAGCATGAGATCAAAATTCCTCACTTTCAACTCAAGATGAAAGAAGACCAAGATAAGTTTGCTCGATTAATTCTATGGTTTTTAAAGTGCACATATGGAATTACCGAACCATTGAATTTTCTGATTAATACACAAGATTTCGAAGGCGTCTCACCTTCGAATAAGAGCATAACAAGATGCTACACAAAGGATCAATCAAATGAGATTGATTTCTCATAAGCTCCTCGAGTAGAGTCGGGACTTAGCACAACTCAAACTCGAACTCTAATCAACAAGATGATTATCGATATGATCTTTCTATATAACACTACGGAAGGAACCACACCGATATAAGATATACACAATAGAGGCAAGATAGTTCAACGAAAAGGTGGTTTCAAACTCGAACGAACGCATAAATGCACATCGTTAGAAAATAGCACAAGAGTAAGATAATCACAAGGAACTAAAATATATGTATATACTCTCAATCAAAAATTCTTAGAGTTCCAAAAATTCAATATCTTTATAGTTATAACCATAAATTTCAACTCTTGAATTTTTTTTTCAAAACTTCTTACTTGGATTTTAAATTTAAATTTATTACTCTTCATTAGAGTAAACAAATTTTAAGTTGTTTATTCTCTAATTCTTCCATAGGTATACTCTAGTTTGTAACATATTATTTTTTTCAATTTGTTTCTCAAATTTTCTAAGTGTTAGAACTTTTCGGAAAAATCGGCGGAGTCTCCTTTGTACGGAGGGCCGTATACAATTTTACAAAAATGAATTATATAATATACATCGACCATTAGGTCGGAAACACAATATATATCATCATTTAACACTTTAAAATTAATCTGAAAACATACCATCCTTTTTAGCATTTCCTTTAGCGAGTTTGCACAAACTTATATATATTCTTTTTGATCAAAATATAGTCCAACTATCCTCTTTTTACCTGTACTTAACTCAAATAGATTATATTAGTTCATGTTCATAGATAAGACGTGCTACACTTAACAATTAAGGGAAATAGAACAATTTTATTTCAGATCTGCTGTAAAGAAGACCCGTTTGGACTCAGAAAACCACAAAATATGAAAAACTTTATAATATGAAAGTTGTTCTACTCAGTTTAAGCTTTCCAGAAATATAAAGATCATCAAAATCGGATTTACGGTTTGAAAGTTATGTTAATTTTACTTTCAGCTTAAGTCTTAGAGAATTTTGCAATAGGGCAGAACTGCCTATCCACTTTCAAACCCAATTTAGGCTTAGTAAAAAGAAAAATATTTAAAAGTGGTAAAAATAAACTTTATTGTTTATTGAATGTTCTTTCATTTACAAAAAGATTCAGCTAATTTGGAGTTATAAATCTCAAGTTATCTCTGTTTTAGTACAACACTTTTCTAAATGAAATTTCAGTTTTTCAAATCAATTTAAAATTTGAAATTTTCCCAAACCATTTTAATTTCAAACTACAATTTCAAACAAGCTTTTTGCTAAATCATTTATTAAATGATTCTCTTTTTCCCCGAAAAGCTAAGACATACAAAATTATGATCAACCTTATGTAATTATCATAAAATATTCTATTAAGTGGAAATATTTTCATTACTTTCCAAAATCTAGCTTTAAAAACAATTAATTATGAAAACTCATTTTGGAAGAGATAATTAATTTCTTCCATTATCAAGAGATGATTATTAATTATCCATCAAAATAAATTTTTATAGTCATCATTAATTACTTGTACTAAAATATTCAATTAATATTTTAATTTTCAAACCAAAGTATTCTTTTACTTTAAATACATCATTTTATTAATCAATGCATCAAATGATATTTTCTTCTAATTAAGACATTTCCTTAATTAGAATTATTCACTTTACTTACCCAAATTACCATATTAAATTTCATAAATTTCAAATAATTTAAGGGTATTTCCTCGCCATTGATTTATAGTGAATGACCTCATCGATCGACTCTGCAGCCAATCAATGAGGTCATTCACTATAAATCAATGGCGAGGAAATACCCTTAAATTATTTGAAATTTATGAAATTTAATATGGTAATTTGGGTAAGTAAAGTGAATAATTCTAATTAAGGAAATGTCTTAATTAGAAGAAAATATCATTTGATGCATTGATTAATAAAATGATGTATTTAAAGTAAAAGAATACTTTGGTTTGAAAATTAAAATATTAATTGAATATTTTAGTACAAGTAATTAATGATGACTATAAAAATTTATTTTGATGGATAATTAATAATCATCTCTTGATAATGGAAGAAATTAATTATCTCTTCCAAAATGAGTTTTCATAATTAATTGTTTTTAAAGCTAGATTTTGGAAAGTAATGAAAATATTTCCACTTAATAGAATATTTTATGATAATTACATAAGGTTGATCATAATTTTGTATGTCTTAGCTTTTCGGGGAAAAAGAGAATCATTTAATAAATGATTTAGCAAAAAGCTTGTTTGAAATTGTAGTTTGAAATTAAAATGGTTTGGGAAAATTTCAAATTTTAAATTGATTTGAAAAATTGAAATTTCATTTAGAAAAGTGTTGTACTAAAACAGAGATAACTTGAGATTTATAACTCCAAATTAGCTGAATCTTTTTGTAAATGAAAGAACATTCAATAAACAATAAAGTTTATTTTTACCACTTTTAAATATTTTTCTTTTTACTAAGCCTAAATTGGGTTTGAAAGTGGATAGGCAGTTCTGCCCTATTGCAAAATTCTCTAAGACTTAAGCTGAAAGTAAAATTAACATAACTTTCAAACCGTAAATCCGATTTTGATGATCTTTATATTTCTGGAAAGCTTAAACTGAGTAGAACAACTTTCATATTATAAAGTTTTCATATTTTGTGGTTTTCTGAGTCCAAACGGGTCTTCTTTACAGCAGATCTGAAATAAAATTGTTCTATTTCCCTTAATTGTTAAGTGTAGCACGTCTTATCTATGAACATGAACTAATATAATCTATCTGAGTTAAGTACAGGTAAAAAGAGGATAGTTGGACTATATTTTGATCAAAAAGAATATATATAAGTTTGTGCAAACTCGCTAAAGGAAATGCTAAAAAGGATGGTATGTTTTCGGATTAATTTTAAAGTGTTAAATGATGATATATATTGTGTTTCCGACCTAATGGTCGATGTATATTATATAATTCATTTTTTTAAAATTGTATACGGCCCTCCGTACAAAGGAGACTCCGCCGATTTTTCCGAAAAGTTCTAACACTTAGAAAATTTGAGAAACAAATTGAAAAAAATAATATGTTACAAACTAGAGTATACCTATGGAAGAATTAGAGAATAAACAACTTAAAATTTGTTTACTCTAATGAAGAGTAATAAATTTAAATTTAAAATCCAAGTAAGAAGTTTTGAAAAAAAAAATTCAAGAGTTGAAATTTATGGTTATAACTATAAAGATATTGAATTTTTGGAACTCTAAGAATTATTGATTGAGAGTATATACATATATTTTAGTTCCTTGTGATTATCTTACTCTTGTGCTATTTTCTAACGACGTGCATTTATGCGTTCGTTCGAGTTTGAAACCACCTTTTCGTTGAACTATCTTGCCTCTATTGTGTATATCTTGTATCGGTGTGGTTCCTTCCGTAGTGTTATACAGAAAGATCATATCGATAATCATCTTGTTGATTAGAGTTCGAGTTTGAGTTGTGCTAAGTCCCGACTCTACTCGAGGAGCTTATGAGAAATCAATCTCATTTGATTGATCCTTTGTGTAGCATCTTGTTATGCTCTTATTCGAAGGTGAGACGCCTTCGAAATCTTGTGTATTAATCAGAAAATTCAATGGTTCGGTAATTCCATATGTGCACTTTAAAAACCATAGAATTAATCGAGCAAACTTATCTTGGTCTTCTTTCATCTTGAGTTGAAAGTGAGGAATTTTGATCTCATGCTTGTCTATCCTTCTTTGATTGATGAAATAATTGTGTTGAATACAAACTCTTCTCTAGAAATTGCGAGGACGCAATTTTGATAAGGAGGGGAGTCTGTAACAACCTGGTTTTTGAGATTACCTTGAATATTAAATTATAATCACCATTTCTATCAGAGCTGAGGTCAGAACAAAGTAGGATAAACACAGAACAGTACGTTTATCACGATACTTCGAAGTACAGTACGAGTGAATCATTGTCCTTTATTTGAGCTTGTTTTCGAATCGTGCTTTGATTCCTTGTCGAATCTTTGGTATGGTTGAGATGGAATATTTCTAGGAATATATTATTTTCGTAGTATTTAATAATTGAGTTTGATGTTATCTTATCATGTGAATAATCTTATTAGGAGATTATTCTATTCTTATTTTTGTCGATACGAGTGAGTTCGTATCGATGGAGCTTATTGATTCCTTTGAGAATTCATGTTGTATTTATTTGAGAGTTGTGAATCCTATTAAGGGGATACACAACGATTGGCTTGTAATGAGCATTCTGAGATTTCTATTTGATGTTGCTTTTGTGAGTATCTATTTGTTACTCACAATCTTGAGATGCATTTGATTTGGGATGGATTGACTTATTTGATATTAAGTCCAATCCTTTGTTTTATAGGATCCTATTGTATATTTAGATTTCCTAATTCCTATTTTGGTTGGTTTATTATTTCTGTCACTTTGGAATGTTAATGATGATTCCGAAGTTTCTAAATTCACTCTTGAGTATCGAGATGTTGATGAAATATCTCGAATTCCAGTCAAGGTGACTTTGTTGAGTTTTGATGAGTCTGTTTGGGTTTGATATCCAATCGGGCAATCAAGTGTTAAATTAACCTTAGTCCTAGCTGTTAGCCTTCGGCTATCCTTCTAATAGGACTTCCACTAAGGAATGGGTGAGTTTCTAGATTGTTCGAGTTTGATTGAGTTTATCATTCAGTTTCTTTGAGTTATCCTTTTCGGATACTCAATCGGTGTTATTCATTGTAGCATTACTTTGTTTGAAGTAATGATATGTTGTTAGTATTCTTCTTCTCATTCGGTAAGATATCTTAACCTTACTCTATATCTCATTGATCTCTTTGTAATCCATTAAGTGGTGCTAGGGTCATTCCTAACCTGGACCCTACGCCGATTTTTCATGAGCTACGAGTTGTGGAGGATAGCGTTACTCTTACCGCATTCCGAACTCGCTATACGTCTTGTGAGTGGTTCGTTATACCATACAGAATAATGAACACTCCACTCTTTTCCATCAATCTTGAGGATCAAGTATTATGGGAATATCTCGATGAGCTCTATTTGTGTTCCTTGATTTTGAGAATAAGTAACAAACTGTGTTTTCAATTTTTTCAAAAATTGAAGTTAGGTTTCTAAGAGAAATTGGATTTTGTTTTTGGGAAAACCAAAGAATAATTTTGAGTATTATATATGAGGTATTTCTTTTTAAAGAAAATGAATTTTTGTGTTGGGTTGTCCGTCTAGTGCTTTAAGAATTCTAGTCGATGCGTTTGGCCAACGTTATCGATAGGAATTTCCTAAACGCTATGATGAGACAGTCAGACACGGTAAATTGAGTTTTAATAAGTAAAGTTTGAAAATAATTAATATGATGGATTATTAATTTTATTTTAAATGTTTAATAAAGCCCTTGAACCATAGTGAGTTTTGGATGAGTGGCGAGGCAGTTTTGATCACTCGATCAACTCTGCAGCCAATCAATGAGGTCATTCACTATAAATCAATGGCGAGGAAATACCCTTAAATTATTTGAAATTTATGAAATTTAATATGGTAATTTGGGTAAGTAAAGTGAATAATTCTAATTAAGGAAATGTCTTAATTAGAAGAAAATATCATTTGATGCATTGATTAATAAAATGATGTATTTAAAGTAAAAGAATACTTTGGTTTGAAAATTAAAATATTAATTGAATATTTTAGTACAAGTAATTAATGATGACTATAAAAATTTATTTTGATGGATAATTAATAATCATCTCTTGATAATGGAAGAAATTAATTATCTCTTCCAAAATGAGTTTTCATAATTAATTGTTTTTAAAGCTAGATTTTGGAAAGTAATGAAAATATTTCCACTTAATAGAATATTTTATGATAATTACATAAGGTTGATCATAATTTTGTATGTCTTAGCTTTTCGGGGAAAAAGAGAATCATTTAATAAATGATTTAGCAAAAAGCTTGTTTGAAATTGTAGTTTGAAATTAAAATGGTTTGGGAAAATTTCAAATTTTAAATTGATTTGAAAAATTGAAATTTCATTTAGAAAAGTGTTGTACTAAAACAGAGATAACTTGAGATTTATAACTCCAAATTAGCTGAATCTTTTTGTAAATGAAAGAACATTCAATAAACAATAAAGTTTATTTTTACCACTTTTAAATATTTTTCTTTTTACTAAGCCTAAATTGGGTTTGAAAGTGGATAGGCAGTTCTGCCCTATTGCAAAATTCTCTAAGACTTAAGCTGAAAGTAAAATTAACATAACTTTCAAACCGTAAATCCGATTTTGATGATCTTTATATTTCTGGAAAGCATAAACTGAGTAGAACAACTTTCATATTATAAAGTTTTTCATATTTTGTGGTTTTCTGAGTCCAAACGGGTCTTCTTTACAGCAGATCTGAAATAAAATTGTTCTATTTCCCTTAATTGTTAAGTGTAGCACGTCTTATCTATGAACATGAACTAATATAATCTATTTGAGTTAAGTACAGGTAAAAAGAGGATAGTTGGACTATATTTTGATCAAAAAGAATATATATAAGTTTGTGCAAACTCGCTAAAGGAAATGCTAAAAAGGATGGTATGTTTTCGGATTAATTTTAAAGTGTTAAATGATGATATATATTGTGTTTCCAACCTAATGGTCGATGTATATTATATAATTCATTTTTGTAAAATTGTATACGGCCCTCCGTACAAAGGAGACTCCGCCGATTTTTCCGAAAAGTTCTAACACTTAGAAAATTTGAGAAACAAATTGAAAAAAATAATATGTTACAAACTAGAGTATACCTATGGAAGAATTAGAGAATAAACAACTTAAAATTTGTTTACTCTAATGAAGAGTAATAAATTTAAATTTAAAATCCAAGTAAGAAGTTTTGAAAAAAAAATTCAAGAGTTGAAATTTATGGTTATAACTATAAAGATATTGAATTTTTGGAACTCTAAGAATTATTGATTGAGAGTATATACATATATTTTAGTTCCTTGTGATTATCTTACTCTTGTGCTATTTTCTAACGACGTGCATTTATGCGTTCGTTCGAGTTTGAAACCACCTTTTCGTTGAACTATCTTGCCTCTATTGTGTATATCTTGTATCGATGTGGTTCCTTCCGTAGTGTTATACAGAAAGATCATATCGATAATCATCTTGTTGATTAGAGTTCGAGTTTGAGTTGTGCTAAGTCCCGACTCTACTCGAGGAGCTTATGAGAAATCAATCTCATTTGATTGATCCTTTGTGTAGCATCTTGTTATGCTCTTATTCGAAGGTGAGACGCCTTCGAAATCTTGTGTATTAATCAGAAAATTCAATGGTTCGGTAATTCCATATGTGCACTTTAAAAACCATAGAATTAATCGAGCAAACTTATCTTGGTTTTCTTTCATCTTGAGTTGAAAGTGAGGAATTTTGATCTCATGCTTGTCTATCCTTCTTTGATTGATGAAATAAATGTGTTGAATACAAACTCTTCTCTAGAAATTGCGAGGACGCAATTTTGATAAGGAGGGGAGTCTGTAACAACCCTGGTTTTTGAGATTACCTTGAATATTAAATTATAATGGTGATTATAATTTAATATTGGAATTAATTGGACTAATAAGTAGAAAATATTATTTATTTTAATAAACAATGGATTTGGGTTAGCTTGGGCTAAATAAAATGATAAACATGAGAGAAATAAAGTTTTACTTTATTTCATGAATGTTGAATGTATTGTTTTGGGTACATTCAATTAAAAATTGATAATGTGTGCAATATTATGATTTTTGCCAATATTGCCATTTTATTAATTTAAATATATGAGAATTGGTTAATATAATAATTATTCACGGGGAATATGATTAATAATGATGCAAAATATTTTATTAGTGTTAGAACATGTATTTACATTCATTGGAATGTAATATACGTTTATATTTAATCAATTTGTATCATATTGCAATTTATTTTGCAAAAGTGTAGAAATTAGTTAAATTTAGTAATATCAGTAAAATAAATAATAAAAGTGTAAAATTTGGGTTTTTACATTTTTATTTGGAATCTAGGTGTTGAGACGATTCCAACAAGTCCAAGTTTGCTAAATTTGGATTTTAATTGAAGAAGTTATGAAGATTTAAATAAATGACATGAACATAATTTGATAAACTAAAATTTGATTAAGTGTTATTGGGTTGCTATTGCTTTTGGCCCAAACCCATTGCCTAGAGAAGCTTCTGGATGAGAAACATGAAAATGAACGTACAGTTCATTCTCTTCTTTCATCTCCTTCCTCAGAAAACTTCCTGAAGCTTTGCAAATGGCCTCCTCAACTTAGAATTCATCCAAATCTCCATTTTATTGCTCGAATTAGATAGATTTTCAGTCCAAAAACAAGAGAAGGTAATCTCTAATCTATTTATCTCTCCAATTTGAGGAGAAATCCATTTTTCATATACTGTAACTTTTTATTTACCCCTCTTTTTGGTTTGCATGGCTTTCTTTTAGCTTCTATAGGTGGAATCGAAGCTCCAGAGCGCTGAAAGCTCAAGTCTTCTTGCCAAAAATCGTCTCCTTTGCTAAGTACAGTAAGTATAAAACTTACAGTAGCTGAATTTTGCCTCTGGTTGAAAAAAATTCGTAGCTTATTTCTGTCTATTTTGAAGCTGAAACTAATTTTATCATATCTCTCACGTTTATTATCCAAATTGGATGATCTTTGATGTTCTGGAAAGCTTAGGATTTAAGCTAAAAGTTTCATGTTTTGAGTTTTATGAATTTTTGAGTTTAATTTGGTCAAAGATACACTTTTTGTCGCTATCCCGAGAGCAAAAGACATCGACAATAAATCCATACCTGATAATTGTTTTGGGTATATCTTTTGACTTGTAAGTCCGAATCAGGTGATTCTTTTTTTGAATTCTAGCTATGAAAATGCTCTTCAACTTTTATGTTTTATGATTTGTCAAAATCTATGATCTACAGAGTCAAAATGGCTCTTTAAGTCGCAGCCCTGTTGTTATGCATATTGTTCTCAGTTATGTAATTTTAAACCTGAGCTGTCGAGTACTCTGGGCAGATTCGATAGTCCTAGGCACGGGCTGCGACGACGTGTGGGAGTTATGTCTAGAACTGGGGTTTCCATTAGCCCATGACGGATGGCTGAAAGAATGTGCCGGTCATTCAATTAACGGTGATATCGAAGCAGTGATAACAGTGATAGCCAGAGTCATGGATGTTTGGTTGTATCGTCGTTCGGACTCAAGAGCGGTATTTTCTGGGTGCTTATCTGATTTAGGCCTTGGTACTTGAAAAACATCGCCCTTGACTCGAATTATTATTACTTTACTTTAAATTGTATGCTCTGCTATGTTGCTTCTGCTTAGTGTGTGTCTGGGGGCTATCACTGTAGAAAGAGGTGGAGTGGGAGGGTTGTATTCCTATTCCTTTTCCTTTATGCTCTTTTGGTATGTTGTTAGTTAATTTACTGCTCACTAAGACTGTTGTCTGACTCAAGGCTTTATGTTTGAATTCTTATTGCCTTGGGCTGTTCGTCCATTTTTGGGACGGGCAGACTAGGTAGCAGGTGACAGGTGCTGTTCTCTTCTCACGATGCTGATATCGAAGACGAGCTGGAGGGTTGCATATTTTCTTCTTATTATATGTACTGGATGTTCCGCTGTTTTGTATTCTCTGAGTGTCATGTAGTGAGGCTTGATGTATTGGCTATTTGGATGCTTGTATTCAACTATTATGGAGTTTTATATGATGTCATTTTGTTCTGTAAAGCTTCACTATACATATGTTCTATTGTATTTTGTCCATGCATTGTGAGTAATACGATAGATTCTGTTGTTTTAATCTACCCTGACAATCGTCCATGGTCGCCTGGCACACTTTACAGCGCACTATCTCTAGATTCGGTGCAGGGGTCATGGGCGTTCGTCACATGATGGGAAGTCTGATTGGGATTGTGAATACCCGGATTGCAAGGGCTTCTTTGGAAGTGCCTTCGGTTCTGTTCGAACCCGGAACAGACTTGTATGGATGTGTGTCTGACATTACACTTTGAGATGTAAAGCTGGTTTCTATCAAATACATTTCTGTTGGTGGCGGAGAATTTATTCTCTTAGCTTAACACCCTTCTCTGAGACGTACGAGCTCAGAGGTTATGTAGTTGATGGTTACTAGTGATACATTCCCAATTTGGTAATGTGGCATACGAAGTGCTGTTGATCATTTGTTTTGATCAAAGCGTAGTTTTGTGGACGAGACTTCGTCGAGCCTCACAACCCGGTAATGGTCGAAACAGGAATGTTGCGGCAAAGGTTTGTAGGGGTAGCGCCCCTAGGGTATGTCATTTCCTTCTGGATAAAAGGTGATATCATAGTATGGAGCCCAGATATTTTACCTATGTGGATGCTGCACAGTTATTATACTTTGTGGTTGTTGCTTTATGATCGAGACGTCTCGGATAAAGGTCGGTGACGACCGGGGGATGACATGACTCGTGTGTTAGTTACCTAGTTACAGCTGTACAGCGTGAGGTAGCGTCGGCCTTTTGTTTGCAGAGATCCGGTTAGGTTCTCGGGGCGTCTTTCCAGAGGCGTTTCTATTTCGGTAAGGAAGTTCCTTAGCCTGATCATTTGTTGGAAATCCAAAGAAACAATACGAACCCTGTACGGTTTTTAGTTGTATAACCTGCCATGGAATGTGGCGGTAATCTGTTATTGAACATGGTAGCTATAGTAGGCATACGATGAAATGTTGTATGCTGGCTAAGGTTGATATTATACTTTCGAAATATTTTCACACTATGCACTAGTAATAATATCAAAAGAGTTTTGATTTTGCGTAGTAAGCATGTTTGACTATCATAAGGAGAAATCTCCTCCAATTCTGCGATTGCATTGTGTGTGTGGCGGGAGGCCTTATGGTAGTTTCATTTTCGAAATGCATTGCGGATTTCAATGTTAAAACAACCTTTTGTGTTTGCTTAAAGATAAACTGTTTTTATTGCTCACACCAGTCCCATGACTGACCCGGAGTTTATTGTTCCCTTCCTAAACTCTGGGTGCCCACTATTTTCCACACGGGCAGTTTAGAGTTGGGTTTCTCAGATATTCAGGTTGAGTAGATTATCTGGAGCTAGTTCAGTTCTTGGAGTTCATGGATTGACGTTGCTTATTTTGGAGCATTCTATTGGAGACATTCTATCCGTCGCTGGTGTTATCTATTTTCTTTCCGCTGCTATTTCTTGTATCATATCTTTGATATTACTGATGTATATTGATATCATTGTTGTATATCATTCTGGATATTGTATTCATTGGAGTTGTATATGATATCATTGTTTTCTTTTTTTCCGCCGTGTTGTTATACTTAATGGTGTTATAAGCTCCGGAGAACCAGATTCGGCATTTGAATCTACGGCATTTTGAGTACGAATAGAGTACGGGTGCCGATTTTCGAAGGCCGACTTTTGGGTCTTTACAAATGCCCTCACCAAATCTTGCAAATTGACCAATGATGTTGCATTAGAGGATCCCGCTCCAGTGCTTGGTGGTCTTCCTACCATGATTCACTATTCAATTGCATAGCTAGTTAGTCTTGTTTATTATTTCAGCAATTTATTCCTACTGAGAATATTATATTTATTTTTAAATTTTTTTTCCATATGCTATGTTGTTATTAACTAGCTCTGATACCAATTGAAATGACCCACTTCTTTATACATTTATTTTTAATGATTTTCAAATGAGTTTTTTTATATATATAACAATGGATCATTTCTCTTAATTTAATTTCCCAAGATCCAGAATTTTACCAATATAAAAATATTAGTATATAAATCAAATCATACCATTTATATATATGAAGATATATAAATGTTTCCTTGCTTATCAGAGTAATTAAATTAGCAAAGAAATTCAATCACGTTGTATTTCTCATATTTGAGAGATTTTGTGTCACATAGCCATTTCCACTTTTAATCTTCTTCTTTTGAACTCAAGCTTGATTAATATTTAGTTCAAATATTACCACTTATTATTTTCTTGTTTTACTTCTCAAATTAATTGATTTCTGGGTTTACAAGCCATACATTTGATTTCTGGGATTTTGTAATTTGATACTTATTGTTTTTGATTAAATATAGGGTGTTTAAAACATCTCATACATCTTTGTTTTGCCCGGGATTCTCACCATGAAACTCAATAATTTTATGTCAGATAAAATACTCCTTTTATGGTTTATTAAATATATAATGATCATATGAATAATAAGGTGATAAACTAGATTGAAGCCAAGCAGAGTAAAACAATACAATCAAGCAAGAATGCTAACTCAAACTAACATGCCAAATGGAGACTTAGCATATGCATGAAGACGGTTTGATTAAGGCAATGTCAACAAATCAGACCAATGCCAAACTTTCAATTGAACTTAAAATGAAGTCTACCGATGAATTCCCAAATAGTGGAACAAAAGATTGTGATCAATAAACAGTGGAATACTTGACATGCTAAATACCTAAATAAGACTACATGACAATGCATACTACAACTGATTTGTCTATACCCAAAATGCAACCAGACTTAAATCAAATAAGTAAACAACTAGGTGCAGTTCAATGTGGTTGCAATGAAGATTATAGGTATATAGTATGCACCTCATCTTACCAAACAATGCAATACAAATATCCACTGGAAATCAGATATTCAAGTAGGATTTGCAGGCTAAGGGTTCAAGCTTTTTCCATGGTCTTATATCAATTATAAGGCATGGTCAAGCCTTACTGGTTAGCCAAGACCAGATTTATCTTATCACTTAACAATTTTATTACATGCTTTTCCAAAAACTGCTTCAACCTTATAATTAAAACCTTATCAAATATTGCCAAAGAAAGTATGTCCACATATCAGATTACATGGCATAATTTCCTTCATCATAATTCACCAGATTACTTCAGAATCTATTTCTTAAATCCATGACTCACAAGCACATCTGTTACCTTAATCAATAATCCATAAGCACATATAATACTTCAGTTTTTACATGTTCTTTTCAAAATAACAAAGCAAAGACAATCCTGGAAATACACAAGACACAAAAGAGTTTGCCCCGTTTCTTTTATTACAACTAAGCTGCTACACTTCTAAGCATTTTAAAATCAACAAGATCTTCAAACATCCATACAAGCAAGCTACTCAAGCACCTTCCCTACATCAACACTTTAAACTGCCCCATTGAAAATGAGACACCCAATATATTGCAAAGGCAACAAATAGGGTCAGAAATAAATTCTGGTGTGAGTGAAATCAAAGTTTGCAATAACTTGTAAATTACTATGACTGGGTAAAGAGCTCATAAATATGATGCTATTCATTTTCATATTAAACCTGAGTATATGAATATTTAAACTTATCTAACAATTATACATCCAAGCATTCATCCATTCACTTCATTCAGTCATACATGCACCTGCTCCTATGGATTAACTCCCTAGTTCCATAGCTCACTTTCTCAATCTCATTTATATTTTTATTTGGTCTGAACTCTTGCCAATGAACACCATGTGTGCATTGCAAAGGGGCTCAGTTCTGTTAACCCTTTACACAGAGGCCTACAGGACTTAAACAAGTCATGCACATACCCACTAACCACCTGATGATGAATAGATCAAGGCACTACTCCTAAATTATTTTATAATTTAGAGACCATGCTTATTTATTTTTCTGGGGAATTTTCTTTTTATTCCAGAGATACTTGTGTTCTTTCCTTTATTACATAAGTCAAGAATTATTGAACTCACTCAAAGATTATATCCAGACATACGAAACATTCATGCAAAATTGCACATCTCATTTCAAAGTCATTTTTTCTTAATCACATTTTCTAAAACCTGCTTGTATATTTATTCCTAGAAATTTTTCCCATTGCTTACATAAATCTGAAGAAGTCATATGAAATACTATATTCATTTTTACTGTGAACATAGGATATGGTTTTTGAGAAAAACCCATAAAAACATATTGGCTTATGATCTGAACAAATCAGCACATATTTGTAATATTGCATTGTTCATATCATTTTAAATATAAACTAGGCATAAGCATGAATCTCATTATTCACACTGCCTACTTCTTTTTCTTTCATTGATACCCTATTTCTCAGTAGAACATTTAGTTCATTTTCATATAAAAACTAGGATATAAAATTTATTTCCGTGATTAGAGTATTTGTTTGATTATTCAGATTTAAAATAAAAACTGAAACCATCACAATAGATCAAAACAGATTAAAATCTCATCCAAAAATTCAACCAGAATACCATCCATGATCAGCATATTTTCATCCAGAGAATAAAATCAAACAGAAAATCATAATGTAATTTTTATATAAAATAACTTTGCTGCCCTTAACTTGGGTCTTAATGCCTCAAATCTCATAAGTGATTAATCACTCACCTTCCTCTTCTCTTCCCCGAGAATGCTTTAGCTTAAAGACAATGTGAGTTCTTCCCTTCTATATTTTTTTTTGAAAATATGTTTCTGTTTTTCCCTCAGAGAAAACTACTGCTTCCTTGATTTAAATCATTTAACTAGGGTTTTTAGTAGAGGAAAAACCCATTTTATCCTCACAAAAATAAAAGAAGTTTGTATGCTTGTTTATGGCTAATTATGCCATTTTATTTTTAATTTCCATTTCAGGTAAAAGCAATTGCTTTCCTTCTTTTCTGGGTACATGCTATTTGCATGTTTCTTATGTACATTGTTTTCATGTGTCTCGGCTTCATTGTGTATTTCCTTAAATCTGAATTGTCCACTTATATCTCTCTCTTTATAAATTTTATTCCTAGCTATTATTTTAACCATTTGTTTTTCTCTTGATTTATTTTAAAAATGTATTTATGCACAAATAATACTAAACTGGTTTTATGCAATTTTAATTGTTAGAAAGATTTATTTTATCACTTGATATTTCTTTGGCTACTCATATTTGATCATTTTCTTCTCCTTTTTATTCATTTAAAAATCACTATCCTCTTATTTAATTATTTCACTTACTCTTAATATTTATTTTCAAATTATTCTATTCTTTAAATATTTCCTATTAACTGATTTTCATTTTTCTTTTCAAAATTATTTTCATCTCAATAATTTGGGTCTTCACACTTTTGGTTTCGATGATGTTGGTTATGCCCATGCTCTTGTTTTGATCTGATGCGGAACCCTGCTGGACCATGTTGGTTTCGACCGATTTGAAAGGCTTACTTTAGCTTCCGAAGGGGTTGTTTTGGTCAATGCTTTGCTTTCACGTAGTTCAAATAAAGGCGAAATCTTTGGTGTCGAAAGGTTTGGCGCATATGCAAGTAGTTGTTCCCCTTGTCTTCGAAAGGTGTTTCTTTGACTCAATCGAAAGGTCTTCTTCGAAAGGTTGTAAATGAAGGCGGAAGGGTGCTTTTGACTCTTCCATCTTCTTCGAAAGGTGAAACCCTCTTAATGTTGATAGAAGGGACCTTCTGACACCTTCGAAAGGTTTTGAGGCTTCTAAACTTTGATGGCAGCATCCCTTCGACTCCTTCGAAAGGTTTGGCTGCAGCTCTTCTCTCCATATCTCTATTCAAAAAGGCCTCGACTTAGTCAAAAGGTGAATTTTTGGAGTAACATTTAATGCCCCTCCCTTGAGAAGGGATGCTCTTGACTTTCCAAGTCATCTTTGCCGAAACCTAGAAATTTCCCGTCACTTGGCCTCCTCGTGTAGATCTGGTCCGTCCATTCAAATCTGATCTAATGGGTGATAACTTAGGTGACCTCTCTTATAATACGCTTTTTTTCTTCCTCTTCTTTTTACCTTTCTACAATTAAAATTCAACACGCAAGTAAAACAGTTCCAGACATTCTCAAACTTCCATCTTGCTTTCAGAAATCAAAACAACCAACAAATCCAATTCGTAAGTTTCAAATTTAACCTTATTTTATAAACTTCAATCGGACTCTATCCCTCCAGATTTTAAAATTGACATTCGTTTTTGAAAACGTTCGAATTTCGATTTTTCTGAAGGTGGATTTCAATTGATTTACTGAAAAGTTTTCTTTAATCTAGTTTCAAGAATTTTTAAAGTGGTATTTTTCGTTCATGACTTTTAAATTTACAGTGGATGGTTCTTAAATCCATTCCCTTATCGGGTTTGGATTTTATTTCAAATTTGCTATGTATTTTTTTTTCTTATTTTTTCCATTGTTGGGAAATATGAATCTTTAACTCGATAATTACTTCAACACTTTTGAAATTGAGACAGTCTGATTTCTGTTTGAATTTCCTTTTTTTTAGATTTGGATTTTTTTGTTCGTGAAGAAATTTTAGAAAACTTGGATTTGCAATCGGGTTTGGGGGTTAGTTAAACCCGATTAATTTACCCGAAAGTTTCTTGTGTACGGATGAAAATTTTGACGCTACAAAATGACTTTTCTACCCTTCGAAAGAGATTGAGGCGGCAACATTGGGTTTGCTTCCTTAGCCCCTTTCGATGGAGTCGAAAGGTGTTGTAATGCCAATTAGATCATCTTTGTCGAAAGGTTATGCTATTAGGTAGGGAATAGGAACTTCTTCGATAGCAAAACGTTTCGACTTTGTCGAAACTCTTTGTTCGATTGGAAACCATTTTCCTTAGTTAATTTTTGGAATCACCAGATCCTTTCAACCCCTTCGATACCACCTTTCCTTCTAGGTCGAAACCCTCCTAGAGTTGTTTATGTCCATCTTTGTCGAAACGCCCTAAGTACATATGAGTTTAACTTAGAACCTTTCGAATTAAATAGGTAAGTTAGGTTTCGACAACATTGGTATTTTACCCAGAAATCTTAATTTATTGGTTTCAATAGTGTCGAAAGGTCCTATTGTCTAGTTTATGTAATGTTTGTAGTGTATATGTTTGTTGTACACCATTTTGCTTTAGTATTTAAGTTAATCTTAACCATCTTTCCTTAGCAATTAGGATCTTGTAGAGCCTTTCACATTGTTGAGAAGTAATGTACGAACAAGTATTATGCTTTAACCTTTTGAGTTTGTCGATAGCTCAAGGAATACTTTTATCTAGGCTTTAGACAATGTCGAGACATGTCTGTTAAATGATGATGCTCTTTTCCTTTCGATTTTTTCGGAAGCCTAGTGTTTTTGGTTTTTGACTTAATCAATTTGCACAATCTTGAAGTTTCATATTTGTTTTCATGTTTAAGATATCTAAGTAGTTTTCTTTATCTAATTCTTCAAAGTATTCCAAACTCATAAATAATCAAGGATTTTAACTAGATTGTTTTCACCTAGCATAATCATGAGTTCTTCGAAGAAAGCTGAAGCCATTTCCAAGCATTCTTCCAGTGCATCCCAAAATGAAGTTAATGCCGTCCTCAATGATTTTGGCATCACCGGAATTGAAGCTATTCCTCCTCAGGAAACTGACACCATAGACAACCCTCCTGAAGGGTATTTTGCTTAAACTGCCGTTCACATATGGCATGGCGGATTCTTACCCTTCCCAGAGTTCTTATCCTCATATCTATCTCATGTTGGAATCGCCCTAATCCAGTTGTCTCCAAACGTCTACACTCATCTCCTGTCTCTAGAGATATGGCGCTGGAATCCGGGCTCCCTTCTCTTAGCGCTAAAGTGATAAACTTCTTAACCAAGTTAGTAAAGCTGAGCGATCTCGACAACCAAATATACAGAGCTAACCCCCATAAGAAGTTAGTATCAGATGGGGTCAACAAATTCAGGGACTGGGAGAACCAGTTCTTCTTCATCAAATGCTTTCCCAATATTCGCGGGGTTTTTGCTTCTCCCCGTAAGTCTTGACATGTGTTGTCTTTCCCTTGCTCAATGTTTTCTGTTAACTAATCTCTTGCTTTATCGGCATCCCTACCAAAAAGCTTAATGATGTCGACAGGAGAACAGTTGATTCTCTAATTGCGGCTTCAAGGCAAATTGGGAGCAGACTGACGCTTCTAACTCCCTCAAATCTAAGAAAGCACTCACTTCTTCCAATGGGACAGAGGACCTTAGAAACTCCTCCCTTTGTCCAGCACACTTCACGCGACAAACGCTTTCTCTCCCTGGGAGATGCTGAACACTTCTCTCCAATGTCTCCAATCTGTGCAAACCATCCTGGTACATTATTGGTCTTGTATTTGCTTTTCGTCCCTGGTATTCTTTGAATTATTTTGGCTGATTTTTAATCTGCTTGAATTTGTTTCAACTTCTTCTCAAGTCGCAGTGTCTGCTAGCGGTGCTGCCCCTCCTCCACCAACTTTTGGAGTGACATCAATTATTGCCTCCTTTGCAAAGTCCAAGCAAACTTTCAAAAGGAAGCTAATGGAATCTTCCTCAGATGTGCCTCCGAAGAAAATTGCAAAAATTATAGAAGTGGAGGAAGAGGAGGAACGCTTATCTTTTGAACAAGTTCCAAAGAGCCCTGTTGTTGAAGCCCCCAAAGATAAGCCGAAGCAAACTCTGCCTACTCCTGGTCCTCTTTCACGTATTTCTATCTCTGTTTCCCCAGTTGCACTTGAGCAGATGCAGCTGGCTTTATTGACGACCCCTTTCATGAAACAAATTCCTCCAAAGCCATCATCTTCTACTCCATCATCTACAAATTTTGAAGAGATGATTGAGCTCATTTTGCATTCTGAATATTTTACTTCTTCTTGCCCGCCCTCTTTCACTTCAGATTTGGCAGGGAATTATCGCTCTCTAATTGTAACGACCCGTAAATTTTAAACTGTTTTAATAACGTAATGAGTTGAAATTTTGTGAAATTTTAAACGATAAAATTTTGAAATAAAAATTTGATATTTGAAATGCGTCTAATTAAACATAGCAAACTGTAAATTTTCATCCAAAAATATGAAAGTTTATTTCGTGTGTAATTTTATTTCAATTTAATCAGTTAGTAATTGATGAAAATAAAACTTTTTCGAAACTTGAATATTTTTACATAGAAAAATTCTAAATCGTCTTCTGAGCAAGACGCCATTTTTCGTTTTTCCAAATTTGGACTTCTTTAGCTCCGTCGATCTTATTTTTCTGCGTTTTTGCTGCATTTTCCGTAGTAGAAAAGTCGAATTTTTATAATTAAATCGAACCACTAGTATCCATATACCGTTTTGATCGTCTCGTCGTGCTGATCTCTACGGTATATTCGATTGTCAAATTCGGAGTCCGGTACACAACGGAATTCACGAAACCGATAACTGTATCGGTACGAGATCCGTAAACTTTTGTTTTCTTTTATGTTTCAGACTCTGAACGAGCAGCCCAAGCAATCTACTAAATTGCTTTAAATTGTGTTGTCTAAAATTGATATCTGATCTTCAATTTCCTATGGCTTTGGAAAATTTATTATTTCGGTCCGTTCATTTCTTCACCTCGTTTGGAACATTGCATTCATCTTAGTAACCGACTCCTTTTGCTAACTTACTTACCCATCCTCTCAGTTCTCAAATCCAATCGCCAACTCGTGAAGAAAAATAGAAGGTGAACTGTCATACATTTATTTTCTTCAAAGGCTGCACATATATTTTTGTTATGCAGTCCTACTATTTCACATGGCTATTCATTTTCTTCTTTACACTCTGGCATTTCTCTTCCTTTATACTTTGCACCCAACCGCCTCCCATGGCCATTACTGACCGATGCCCGCCTTCCACCACAACACATCGGCAGCCACTCCACCCTACAAACCCGAGCGCCAAGATCCCCTAGCCCACCTCCGCATGAACGCCACCCGGTACAACGAAGACCTGACCTCCGAGCACGCGAGTAAACCCACTTCCCTCTGGCCGCTCATGCATTAAACCCAACCCAACTCACCACCTGAAGCCGTGAGCCACCCCTCCCTATTGAACCGAGCAACCACCGTCGCCCTCCACTGCCCCTCACTTCCACTACCGCTCACCACAGCACGAAAACTTTCCTCCATCGCCCTGCCTCTGCTTGGCCAAGGCCCAACGCACATGTTATAGCTCCACCCATCAGCGCTAACCCCACCGCTTCCTCTACCCGCCACCTGGCACCCATGCCGCAGCAGCCTTGCGCCCCGTGTCGTCCTCCTCATCGAGTGTGTGTGTAAGGTGTAGGCATATTATAATTTTGGCCTCTGTACTGCTTCATTTAAATCTGGTAAACATTTTATCACCTATATGTAAATATATATATTGTATATAATGTTATAATGTATATATTAGTCTATATAAGCTTACGACCCGTCATTTAATATATATATATGGCTTCGGCTGCAATGTCTATCTATATAAGATATATATAGTTTTGTAAGGGATTATATTATATTATATATATACTTTTGTAACAAACTTTACGCAGGTAACATATTTGTTAAAATTTGATCTGTTGTTACGTGCGCATGCGTGATTTTATATGTATATTTATGCTGTGAACTATACAGTGTTACGGCTTATGTATATATAAATAGAGATTTTGTGACCGCATTCACATTTGCCTTCGCTTGAGACATTACATGAATTTTTGAAAGATAGGATAAGGTTATAAATTAGTGATGTTTAATGGTATATTTTAAGTTGTGAAGAGTACAAAAGCTTTGCCGCCCATATATATATGGCCGTGTACATATATTATATCAGTTGGAGCTTATACATTTTTCTATGTAAACTATTTATACCTATAAGTATATATATTTATATGTTAGATTATTGAATGTGTTATACTTTAGTTTCTATAAGTTTATTTTATATAAGTCACAGTTGTATATAACGTTATAAGTCTAGTATATATGAAGTAACAGCAGGTTTTGTTATATAGGTTTCATATACATAGCTATTTGATCTCTCTTATATTATTATTACTAAGTTTCTATGGCTTACCTATGGGTTGTATATTTGAGTATATATATACATAGCAGTTTTGGTCAGTATACGTATGAATGTCTTTGAAATCTCATATGTTTCAGAGTATATATATAGATACTGTATGTTTATATATTTAAATAAAATACATGTCTTAATGTATTTGGCCATGGTTGCCTTGTTATATTTGTATTTGTAATAAGAATGATGCTGGGATAGATTTGTAACGATTTTAAAAAAATATATATGCGCGTTATATATTAATTTTGAAAGGGTGATAGTTTTGTTTTATAAAACTGATTTTAAATTTGTTTGATATAATATAAAGTGTTTGCAATGTATATTTTATAATTTAATATATGTGTTTTAATACAAAACAATGATTTTTCTTACATGCGCATTTTGTTTTGATATTGGTCTTAAAGTGAAACATTGGTTTAATAAGAAATTAATAATGTTATATTTTCGGTTTAGGTCGAAACTGATTGGAATTTGTTCTCGTCAATTTCTGTTATCGGATCTATCCGTCGAATTCGTGCCAATCTTGCGTTGCTTTGGAATTCATGTCTGGATTCATAACTTATTCCGTCATCAAATTCCTCTAGCCTCGAAAGGTGAGCAATCACTCACGATTAACGTTCTTTTATTTATTAAATTTGATTTCAATTGAAACGACAATTGAACTATACTGCTGTTAGTTATTTACACTGTTATATATGATATTACATGTATTTGTTCACCTATGACATTTGACACCATTATCTGTTAATTATTTATGCGATGATAATACAGTTTGGTTGATAATTGATTGTTTGTTATTTTTATTGGATGTTAAATTGTAATGTATAAAGTGATAAATATTATGCAATTGAATTTGACGTAGGATAGTTAAAATTTGAAACGACACATGTGTAAATTTGGTTAAATGACATTGTATAATATGACCCCCTTTAAATGTTAAATTAATTGACACGTAGGATTTGTTTAATTACACCTTGAACCATTGAATGTATGTTGTTTAAATTGATGATGTATAAAATTGTAAATAGATGACTTGTGAAGAACCGTAATGTAATAATCTTTAATCTACATGAAAGGATAGTGTAGATTCTAGAAATAGTTAAATTAATTTGCATAAACAACAATGTGAATTAATACGGTTATTTCAGGATTATTTGAATTGATTATTGGATTGATATTGATTGTTGTTCTTGCTTGTTTATTTACTTTGACACCATCCCAGTTATCACACTACAAGTTCCCTTTGCTATGTTTTGATTTTGAATTAAATTGGAATCGGGTTGAAATGATAAATACCCAAAATGAACTTGACCTAGGATAGAGAATTAAATAAAACCCGATTGGTCAATAATTTGATTTAAAAATAAAATAAAGATTTTATTTGAATAAATAATAAGGTTTTAAAATGAAGTTGGAATTTGAATTTTTGAAAGAAAATTGTTAATATGAAATAATCCGAAACAAAATATCAACATAGTAGTTGATGAAAGAATGTTGTTTAAAATTTAATTATTAAGTTTGAAATTATTTAACAATCAAGTTTTTGAAATTATTTAATAATTAAAGAAGATTTAATCATTTAATAATTAAATGAAATTGAATTCTTGATATGTGAAATTGAAGTTCGTAATAAGTGAAATTGAACTTCTTTAATAAGTAAAGTTGAGTTATGAAATAATTAAGTTTTGAAATTTGTAATTAAGTAAATAAATAAATGAAATTGGATTTCTTTAACAAGAAATAAAAATGTGTTTTATTGAAATAAATGAATGACTTGTAATTCAAAGGATTTGATTTGACGAATTTAATTTAAGCAAATTTGTAAGTTTTGATATAATGAAGTTGAGCTTAAGTAATTGATTTAATGAATTGGAAGTTAAAAAGAATTGTTTTGAATGATAAATTTACTTAACGAATATTGAATGAAATCGATAAATGAATTTAAATTGGTTTGAATGTTAAATTAAATTAATTTAAATGATTTCGAAATGAAACTTATATACGAACTTGAATCAATATTTGAATTGTTTTAAATAGAAATTGAAATTGAACTATAAGATTTTGAAATTATGAATTTGGAAGTTTGAAATGTAAATTATGGAAATTGTTTTGGAAAGACAAATGAAATGTTGATTTACAAATTCTAATTGAAATTGAATTTGATTGCTTTTGAAATATATAAACAACCAATCGGTGTAATAATCACGAAAGTTATTAAAGAGACCGGAATCGGTTAGGGACATACTCACTGTCTAAACCGAAAACCACTTTAATAACTATACGCGGAGTTATGATCCAGAATGAAGTGGTTGGAATAATGTACGTGATGACTGAAGAAAGAGAACGATAATGGATAGCCTTGACACTTGTGTCAAATTGGAAATGACTAAAACAGGAGCCGTGCCGGGCCAAATGGGGGTTAGCTACCTCGAGCGAACACACTTCTTCGAAACTACTCATTAGTTGTTGTCGATTGGTGCACACTTGATTTGGGAGTGTTGTTTCGCGGTGTTGCGGTCACTGCGGCGATGCGTTCTTACCAGTCCGGATCAGGCAAACAATAGTTTCACTACCTTGGGTATTGCCTCATGTTCCTTGTCATACTTGTGTTCCTATATACGCGACCACTACAATTTGTTTTGTGTTATACCTATGGAGTACTCCCTAATAGCTCACTAGTTTACGGTGGAGTTTACAGTGTTGTATAGGCTATAACGCTTATATAAAATGTGTTAAGGGGGATAATGGTAAAGCCTTAACACTATTTTGATACTTTATATTACTGATAGGCATTATCTATTTATCGTACATTACTACATAGTAGATAGTTTAACGGATCCTTAAAGGATAGTTATTCCAAACATTCTTTGAGTTACTTGTATTTCAGTTGCTATTTCACTTGAGTTGGATTTATTGATATAAGAATGTTAATCCTGACTCGAGTGTTTTGTGTTTTGCTTTACGCTCGGGTCAGACTGAGTGTACCAGTATTCGAGACTCACCTTTGGAGTTGGAGCTTCGCTTGGGGATCCAGCTATCTATCCAGCTTTCAGATATCCAGTTGATTCCAGTGATTTATTCTGATATTGTATTTGACTATTGTATTCGGAACTTCTGCTGTAACTTATTTAACTCTGATATGTATATAGTAGCTTCATGAACTACTATCTTTTATTTCCGCTGCAACTATTACTCTGTGTCTGTGATCTGTGATTATTTATTTACTGTATATGTTCAGTTTTGCCAATTTAAATTAACAATTCGGTATTTTGAATTATTCAAGTACGACATGTGTGTCTGCCTATGCACTTAGCGGGTCCAGCATGATATGGGGTTCTCGCATTTTGGTTTGGTAGCGAGCGGATGACTCTTACTCCTACATGTCCCTGCAGGGTTGGTGCAATCGAGAGGCTGGCTGTAAAGGCAGAACACAGGTACAGTTGTATGCTACGGTGGGCGTTACCCCACTGACGCGGTCCGTTACAGTTGGTATCAGAGCTTTGGTAGCTCTAGGCAAAACTTAGCATATAGGGTAAATTTATTTACAAAATCACTCTCATTCGAGTTTCAATCACTTCCTTCTGATTCAATTCCTTTGAATTTTGGAACGTTCCCTGCGGTTCCAAAATTCATTCGTGTCCCTCACTATTCGTCTTCTTTCAAATCTGGAGCATCCCATAAATCCACTTCGAATGACTCTTATAATGAATTGGCGGTCTCGCCAAACTTCGAATGATTTGTATAGGGGTGAAAATCCTTTACAATAGGCATTGATTTACCGGAGATTTCTATACCCTCGGTTTAGATGCTGACATCTTTGGTTATGCCGAATTCTATCTCTTGAGAGCAATGTCGATTTGCCTCGGAATTCTACATTGATCTTATTTTTGAAGTCACGGTTGACCCGGTTAAGGTTGCCCGCGATTTATATAAATTTATCAATCTTCCTACTTTGTTATTAATCATCATATCTTTGTTTCGAACTTATCTTCGAATCAAATTCCTCTTTGGTTTGAGTCCATCAAATTTGAAACCCTATCCTTATTTGAAATTTTATTCTTGTATCGTCGAGCAAAGAAATGTATTTGTAAACTAATATATATAAATGTTTTAATATATGCTGTGTTGTTTGAGTTGTTGATGTTGATTTGGGTTTCCGATCGATTCGTCTGATCAACGCTATCGATAGGATTTCCAAAACACTTGAGCAGAACAAACTGACACAATATTGTTTTCAAATTTGGTAAATGAAATAATTTTGTATGATTATATTATAAATATATAAGTAAAATTTTCTAAAAAAAAAGAAGAGGTTAATTAATTCGTTGTTTGAAATGATAATATTTGATTATCATCTATTGTTCGATAAATGAATTTATAAACTTGGTTTATAAACTGATTTAGAATTTGAAATGAAATTAAAATAAGAATTTGAGAATTTAATTTCCAATGATTTTGAACTATGGTTTTAAAGGTTTAAAATGCACATTATTTAAAGGTATTTTGACTATAATTTGTTTCCAAAGAATTTTAATGTATATTATTTAAAGTATTTTCAAATAGAAACCGTTTTCAAAGAATTTTAAAATGTTGAAATCAGTGCTCTTCCCTTTGTCGCTGGAAAATAATTTCGGTGATGGCGGCCGCATCATCGACGTTCATTTTCGAGTTTCGAAGTGGAGAAACCATTCTGTAGCTTTGCTACGGTTTTGTTTGGGAAATATTTTAATTTGAATTTCTTAAATATGACTTGATTTATATATATATATAGGGGAATATTATTTTAAATTTAATTTGATTTAATATATATAGTATATACATAATTATCTCTAAAGGGTTTGAAATTAAATGGAAATTTAATCCTTAAATTTATGTTAAGGGATGTTTTCAATTATAAATAAAGCTAAATTTTGGATAAATATTTAAACTTGAAATAATTGAATTTGAAAATTTTATTTGTATAGTACTAAATTGCATTTCAATATAACTTACCTTAATTATTCAGAAGTTAAAATGTAATTGGGTAATATACAATATAAAATGATTTTATAAATAAAATTTGAGTGTTTATAATAAATATTATACACTTAGATTTTAATTATAAAAATGCTAATAAAGATGATAGAATAATAAGTTAATTGAATGAGATGAATATAATAAATTTTGTTCTGAAGGAATTAACAAATTGAAATTAGATCAACTTATGGAAATACCTTAAATTTAAAACCAATTATTGAATATAAATTAATTTAAACTGAAATTTATATGGTTTAAATTAATTTATATGGTTTAAATATATGTAATAAGATATATTAAGTGGAATAAACTTAATAATAATTTGAAATAAAAGCATTAAATTTGTTGAATATAGTATGAGTAAAACAAATGATTTTACAAATTAATGATTTAGAAATTGTTAATTGAGGATGACTAGATAATAAGATAATGAATTTAGAAATAAATAGATAGATTGATTTAACTTAAGTGAAACCAAGTGGATTAAACCAAATTGTTAAATATTAATTAGTTTAATTTGAAATTATATGGTTTAAATTAATTGTTTTACTTGTATTTCAATCTATTTTCTTTCTGGTTGTTTCTATTCTCCTACCTCCTTCCTTTTCGGGGACGAAAAGTTTTGAGTGGGGGAGAGTGTAACGACCCGTAAATTTTAAACTGTTTTAATAACGTAATGAGTTGAAATTTTGTGAAATTTTAAACGATAAAATTTTGAAATAAAAATTTGATATTTGAAATGCGTCTAATTAAACATAGCAAACTGTAAATTTTCATCCAAAAATATGAAAGTTTATTTCGTGTGTAATTTTATTTCAATTTAATCAGTTAGTAATTGATGAAAATAAAACGTTTCCGAAACTTGAATATTTTTACATAGAAAAATTTTAAACCGTCTTTTGAGCAAGTCACCATTTTTCGTTTTTCCAAATTCGGACTTCTTTAGCTCCGTCGATCTTATTTTTCTGCGTTTTTGCTGCATTTTCCGCTAGTAGAAAAGTCGAATTTTTATAATTAAATCGAACCACTGGTATCTGTATACTGTTTTGATCGTCTCGTCGTGCTAATCTCTACGGTATATTCGATTGTCAAATTCGGAGTCCGGTATACAACGGAATTCACGAAACCGATAACTGTATCGGTACGAGATCCGTAAACTTTTGTTTTCTTTTATGTTTCAGACTCTGAACGAGCAGCCCAAGCAATCTACTAAATTGCTTTAAATTGTGTTGTCTAAAATTGATAGCTGATCTTCAATTTCCTATGGCTTTGGAAAATTTATTATTTCGGTCCGTTCATTTCTTCACCTCGTTTGGAACATTGCATTCATCTTAGTAATCGACTCCTTTTGCTAACTTACTTACCCATCCTCTCAGTTCTCAAATCCAATCGCCAACTCGTGAAGAAAAATAGAAGGTGAACTGTCATACATTTATTTTCTTCAAAGGCTGCACATATATTTTTGTTATGCAGTCCTACTATTTCACATGGCTATTCATTTTTTTCTTTACACTCTGGCATTTCTCTTCCTTTCTACTTTGCACCCAACCGCCTCCCATGGCCATTGCTGACCGATGCCCGCCTTCCACCACAACACATCGGCAGCCACTCCACCCTACAAACCCGAGCGCCGAGATCCCCTAGCCCACATCTGCATGAACGCCACCCAGTACAACGAAGACCCGACCTCCGAGCACGCGAGTAAACCCACTTCCCTCCGGCCGCTCATGCATTAAACCCAACCCAACTCACCACCTGAAGCCGTGAGCCACCCCTCCCTGTTGAACCGAGCAACCACCGTCGCCCTCCACCACCGCCCCTCACTTCCACTACCACTCACCACAGCACGAAAACCTTCCTCCATCGCATTGCCTCTGCTCGGCCAAGGCCCAACGCACATGTTACAGCTCCACCCATCAGCGCTGACCCCACCGCTTCCTCTACCCGCCACCTGGCACCCATGCCACAGCAGCCTTGCGCCCCGTGCCGTCCTCCTCATCGAGTGTGTGTGTAAGGTGTAGGCATATTATAATTTTGTCCTCTGTACTGCTTCATTTAAATCTGGTAAACATTTTATCACCTATATGTAAATATATATTGTATATAATGTTATAATGTATATATTAGTCTATATAAGCTTACGACCTGTCATTTAATATATATATGGCTTCGGCTGCAATGTCTATCTATATAAGATATATATAGTTTTGTAAGGGATTATATTATATTATATATATACTTTTGTAACAAACTTTACGCAGGTAACATATTTGTTAAAATTTGATCTGTTGTTACGTGCGCATGCGTGATTTTATATGTATATTTATGCTGTGAACTATACAGTGTTACGGCTTATGTATATATAAATAGAGATTTTGTGACCGCATTCACATTTGCCTTCGCTTGAGACATTACATGAATTTTTGAAAGATAGGATAAGGTTATAAATTAGTGATGTTTAATGGTATATTTTGAGTTGTGAAGAGTACAAAAGCTTTGCCGCCCATATATATATGGCCGTGTACATATATTATATCAGTTGGAGCTTATACATTTTTCTATGTAAACTATTTATACCTATAAGTATATATATTTATATGTTAGATTATTGAATGTGTTATACTTTAGTTTCTATAAGTTTATTTTATATAAGTCACAGTTGTATATAACGTTATAAGTCTAGTATATATGAAGTAACAGCAGGTTTTGTTATATAGGTTTCATATACATAGCTATTTGATCTCTCTTATATTATTATTACTAAGTTTCTATGGCTTACCTATGGGTTGTATATTTGAGTATATATATATATAGCAGTTTTGGTCAGTATACGTATGAATGTCTTTGAAATCTCATATGTTTCAGAGTATATATATATAGATACTGTATGTTTATATATTTAAATAAAATACATGTCTTAATGTATTTGGCCATGGTTGCCTTGTTATATTTGTATTTGTAATAAGAATGATGCTGGGATAGATTTGTAATGATTTTTAAAAAATATATATGCGCGTTATATATTAATTTTGAAAGGGTGATAGTTTTGTTTTATAAAACTGATTTTAAATTTGTTTGATATAATATAAAGTGTTTGCAATGTATATTTTATAATTTAATATATGTGTTTTAATACAAAACAATGATTTTTCTTACATGCGCATTTTGTTTTGATATTGGTCTTAAAGTGAAACATTGGTTAAATAAGAAATTAATAATGTTATATTTTCGGTTTAGGTCGAAACTGATTGGAATTTGTTCTCGTCAATTTCTGTTATCGGATCTATCCGTCGAATTCGTGCCAATCTTGCGTTGCTTTGAAATTCATGTCTGGATTCATAACTTATTCCGTCGTCAAATTCCTCTAGCCTCGAAAGGTGAGCAATCACTCACGATCAACGTTCTTTTATTTATTAAATTTGATTTCAATTGAAACGACAATATAACTATGCTGCTGTTAGTTATTTACACTGTTATATATGCTATTCCCTGTATCGGTTCACCTATGACATCTGACACCATTATCTGTTAATTATTTATGCAATGATAATATAGTTTGGTTGATAATTGATTGTTTGTTATTTTTATTGGATGTTAAATTGTAATGTATAAAGTGATAAATATTATGCAATTGAATTTGACGTAGGATAGTTAAAATTTGAAACGACACATGTGTAAATTTGGTTAAATGA
The DNA here is from genome assembly GCA_030737815.1 of Allium fistulosum. Taxonomy (NCBI): domain Eukaryota; kingdom Viridiplantae; phylum Streptophyta; class Magnoliopsida; order Asparagales; family Amaryllidaceae; genus Allium; species Allium fistulosum. Next base: position 673,555,644 of record CM060905.1, read on the forward strand.
CATTGTATAATATGACCCCCTTTAAATGTTAAATTAATTGACACGTAGGATTTGGTTAATTACACCTTGAACCATTGAATGTATGTTGTTTAAATTGATGATGTATAAAATTGTAAATAGATGACTTGTGAAGAACCGTAATGTAATAATCTTTAATCTACATGAAAGGATAGTGTAGATTCTAGAAATAATTAAATTAATTTACATAAACAACAATGTGAATTAATACGGTTATTTCGGGATTATTTGAATTGATTATTGGATTGATATTGATTGTTGTTCTTGCTTTTTTATTTACTTTGACACCATCCCAGTTATCACACTACAAGTTCCCTTTGCTATGTTTTGATTTTGAATTGAATTGGAATCGGGTTGAAATGATAAATACCCAAAATGAACTTGACCTAGGATAGAGAATTAAATAAAACCCGATTGGTCAATAATTTGATTTAAAAATAAAATAAAGATTTTATTTGAATAAATAATAAGGTTTTAAAATGAAGTTGGAATTTGAATTTTTGAAAGGAAATTGTTAATATGAAATAATCCGAAACAAAATATCAACATAGTAGTTGACGAAAGAATGTTGTTTAAAATTTAATTATTAAGTTTGAAATTATTTAACAATCAAGTTTTTGAAATTATTTAATAATTAAATAAGATTTAATCATTTAATAATTAAATGAAATTGAATTCTTGATATGTGAAATTGGAGTTCGTAATAAGTGAAATTGAACTTCTTTAATAAGTAAAGTTGAGTTATGAAATAATTAAGTTTTGAAATTTGTAATTAAGTAAATAAATAAATGAAATTGGATTTCTTTAACAAGAAATAAAAATGTGTTTTATTGAAATAAATGAATGACTTGTAATTTAAAGGATTTGATTTGACGAATTTAATTTAAGTAAATTTGTAAGTTTTGATATAATGAAGTTGAGCTTAAGTAATTGATTTAATGAATTGGAAGTTAAAAAGAATTGTTTTGAATGATAAATTTACTTAACGAATATTGAATGAAATCGATAAATGAATTTAAATTGGTTTGAATGTTAAATTAAATTAATTTAAATGATTTTGAAATGAAACTTATATACGAACTTGAATCAATATTTGAATTGTTTTAAATAGAAATTGAAATTGAACTATAAGATTTTGAAATTATGAATTTGGAAGTTTGAAATGTAAATTATGGAAATTGTTTTGGAAAGACAAATGAAATGTTGATTTACAAATTCTAATTGAAATTGAATTTGATTGCTTTTGAAATATATAAACGACCAATCGGTGTAATAATCACGAAAGTTATTAAAGAGATCGGAATCGGTTAGGGACATACTCACTGTCTAAACCGAAAACCACTTTAATAACTATATGCCGAGTTGTGATCCAGAATGAAGTGGTTGGAATGATGTACATGATGACTGAAGAAAGAGAACGATAATGGATAGCCTTGACACTTGTGTCAAATTGGAAATGACTATAACAGGAGCCGTGCCGGGCCAAATGGGGGTTAGCTACCTCGAGCGAACACACTTCTTCGAAACTACTCATTACTTGTTGTCGATTGGTGCACCCTTGATTTGGGAGTGTTGTTTCGCGGTGTTGCGGTCGCTGCGGCGATGCGTTCTCACCAGTCCGGATCAGGCAAACGGTAGTTTCACTACCTTGGGTATTGCCTCATGTGCCTTGTCATACTTGTGTTCCTATATACACGACCACTATGATTTGTTTTGTGTTATACCTATGGAGTACTCCCTGATATCCCACTAGTTTACGGTGGAGTTTACAGTGCTGTATAGACTATAACGCTTATATAAAATGTGTTAAGGGGGATAATGGTAACGCCTTAACACTATTTTGATACTTTATATTACTGATAGGCATTATCTATTTACCGTACACTACTACATAGTAGATAGTTTAACGGATCCTTAAAGGATGGTTATTCCAAACATTCTTTGAGTTACTTGTATTTCAGTTGCTATTTCACTTGAGTTGGATTTATTGATATAAGAATATTAATCCTGACTCGAGTGTTTTGTGTTTTGCTTTACGCTCGGGTCAGACTGAGTGTACCAGTATTCGAGACTCACCTTCGGAGTTGGAGCTTCGCTTGGGGATCCAGCTATCTATCCAGCATTCAGATATCCGGTTGATTACAGTGATTTATTCTGATATTGTATTTGACTATTGTATTCGGAACTTCTGTTGTAACTTATTTAACTTTGATATGTATATAGTAGCTTCATGAACTACTATCTTTTATTTCCACTGCAACTATTACTCTGTGTCTGTGATCTGTGATTATTTATTTACCGTATATGTTCAGTTTTGCCAATTTAAATTAACAATTCGGTATTTTGAATTATTCAAGTACGACATGTGTGTCTGCCTATGCACTTAGCGGGTGCAGCATGATAGGGGGTTCTCGCATTTTAGTTTGGTAGCGTGCGGATAGCTCTTACTCCTACATGTCCCTACGGGGTTGGTGCAGTCGAGAGGCTGGCTGTAAAGGCAGAACACAAGTACAGCTGTATGCTATGGTGGGCGTTACCCCACTGACGCGGTCCGTTACAGTTGGTATCAGAGCTTTGGTAGCTCTAGGCAAAACTTAGCATATAGGGTAAATGTATTTACAGAATCACCCTCATTCGAGTTTCAATCTCTTCCTTCTGATTCAATTCCTTTGAATTTTGGAACGTTCCCCACGGTTCCAAAATTCATTTGTGTCCCTCGCTATTCGTCTTCTTTCAATTCTAGAGCATCCCATAACTCCACTTCGAATGACTCTTATAATGAATTGGCGGTCTCGCCAAACTTCAAATGATTTATATAGGGGTGAAACTCCTTTACAACAGGCATTGATTTACCGGAGATTTCTATACCCTCGGTTTAGTGTTGACATCTTTGGTTATGCCGAATTCTATCTCTTGAGAGCAATGTCGATTTGCCTCGGAATTCTACATTTATCTTATTTTTGAAGTCACGGTTGACCCGGTTAAGGTTGCCCGCGATTTATATAAATTTATCAATCTTCCTACTTTGTTATTAATTATCATATCTTTGTTTCGAACTTATCTTCGAATCAAATTCCTCTTTGGTTTGAGTCCATCAAATTTGAAACCCTATCCTTATTTGAAATTTTATTCCTGTATCGTCGAGCAAAGAAATGTATTTGTAAACTAATATATATAAATGTTTTAATATATGCTGTGTTGTTTGAGTTGTTGATTTGGGTTTCCGATCGATTCGTCTGATCAACGCTATCGATAGGATTTCCAAAACACTTGAGCAGAGCAAACTGATACAATATTGTTTTCAAATTTGGTAAATGAAATAATTTTGTATGATTATATTATAAATATATAAGTAAAATTTTCTGAAAAAAAAGAAGAGGTTAATTAATTCGTTGTTTGAAATGATAATATTTGATTATCATCTATTGTTCGATAAATGAATTTATAAACTTGGTTTATAAACTGATTTAGAATTTGAAATGAAATTAAAATAAGAATTTGAGAATTTAATTTCCAATGATTTCGAACTATGGTTTTAAAGGTTTAAAATGCACATTATTTAAAGGTATTTTGACTATAATTTGTTTCCAAAGAATTTTAATGTATATTATTTAAAGTATTTTCAAATAGAAACCGTTTTCAAATAATTTTAAAATGTTGAAATCAGTGCTCTTCCCTTTGTCGCTGGAAAATAATTTCGGTGATGGCGGCCGCATCATCGACGTTCATTTTCGAGTTTCGAAGCGGAGAAACCATTCTGTAGCTTTGCTACGGTTTTGTTTGGGAAATATTTTAATTTGAATTTCTTAAATATGACTTGATTTATATATATATGGGAATATTATTTTAAATTTAATTTGATTTAATATATATAGTATATACATAATTATCTCTAAAGGGTTTGAAATTAAACGGAAATTTAATCCTTAAATTTATGTTAAGGGATGTTTTCAATTATAAATAAAGCTAAATTTTGGATAAATATTTAAACTTGAAATAATTAAATTTGAAAATTTTATTTGTATAGTACTAAATTGCATTTCAATATAACTTACCTTAATTATTCAGAATTTAAAATGTAATTGGGTAATATACAATATAAAATGATTTTATAAATAAAATTTGAGTGTTTATAATAAACATTATACACATAGATTTTAATTATAAAAATGCTAATAAAGATGATAGAATAATAAGTTAATTGAATGAGATGAATATAATAAATTTTGTTCTGAAGGAATTAACAAATTGAAATTAGATCAACTTAAGGAAATACCTTAAATTTAAAACCAATTATTGAATATAAATTAATTTAAACTGAAATTTATATGGTTTAAATTAATTTATATGGTTTAAATATATGTAATAAGATATATTAAGTGGAATAAACTTAATAATAATTTGAAATAAAAGAATTAAATTTGTTGAATATAGTATGAGTACAACAAATGATTTTACAAATTAATGATTTAGAAATTGTTAATTGAGGATGACTAGATAATAAGATAATGAATTTAGAAATAAATAGATAGATTGATTTAACTTAAGTGAAACCAAGTGGATTAAACCAAATTGTTAAATATTAATTAGTTTAATTTGAAATTATATGGTTTAAATTAATTGTTTTACTTGTATTTCAATCTATTTTCTTTGTGGTTGTTTCTATTCTCCTACCTCCTTCCTTTTCAGGGACGAAAAGTTTTGAGTGGGGGAGAGTGTAACGACTCGTAAATTTTAAACTGTTTTAATAACGTAATGAGTTGAAATTTTGTGAAATTTTAAACGATAAAATTTTGAAATAAAAATTTGATATTTGAAATGCTTCTAATTAAACATAGCAAACTGTAAATTTTCATCCAAAAATATGAAAGTTTATTTCGTGTGTAATTTTATTTCAATTTAATCAGTTAGTAATTGATGAAAATAAAACGTTTTCGAAACTTGAATATTTTTGCATAGAAAAATTCTAAACCGTCTTCTGAGCAAGTCACCATTTTTCATTTTTCCAAATTCGGACTTCTTTAGCTCCGTTGATCTTATTTTTCTGCGTTTTTGCTGCATTTTCCGCTAGTAGAAAAGTCGAATTTTTATAATTAAATCGAACCACTGGTATCCGTATACCGTTTTGATCATCTCGTCGCGCTGATCTCTACGGTATATTCGATTGTCAAATTTGGAGTCCGGTACACAACGGAATTCACGAAACCGATAACTGTATCGGTACGAGATCCGTAAACCTTTGTTTTCTTTTGTGTTTCAGACTCTGAACGAGCAGCCCAAGCAATCTACTAAATTGCTTTAAATTGTGTTGTCTAAAATTGATAGCTGATCTTCAATTTCCTATGGCTTTGGAAAATTTATTATTTCGGTCCGTTCATTTCTTCACCACGTTTGGAACATTGCATTCATCTTAGTAACCGACTCCTTTTGCTAACTTACTTACCCATCCTCTCAGTTCTCAAATCCAATCGCCAACTCGTGAAGAAAAATAGAAGGTGAACTGTCATACATTTATTTTCTTCAGAGGCTGCACATATATTTTTGTTATGCAGTCCTACTATTTCACATGGCTATTCATTTTCTTATTTACACTCTGGCATTTCTCTTCCTTTCTACTTTGCACCCAACCGCCTCCCATGGCCATTGCTGACCGATGCCCGCCTTCCACCACAACACACCGGCAGCCACTCCACCCTACAAACCCGAGCGCCGAGATCCCCTAGCCCACCTCCGCATGAACGCCACCCAGTACAACGAAGACCCGACCTCCGAGCACGCGAGTAAACCCACTTCCCTCCGGCCGCTCATGCATTAAACCCAACCCAACTCACCACCTGAAGCCGTGAGCCACCCCTCCCTGTTGAACCGAACAACCACCGTCGCCCTCCACCTCCGCCCCTCACTTCCACTACCTCTCACCACAGCACGAAAACCTTCCTCCATCGCCCTGCCTCTGCTCGGCCAAGGCCCAACGCACATGTTACATCTCCACCCATTAGCGCTGACCCCACCGCTTCCTCTACCCGCCACCTGGCACCCATTCCGCAGCAGCCTTGCGCCCCGTGCCGTCCTCCTCATCGAGTGTGTGTGTAAGGTGTAGGCATATTATAATTTTGGCCTTTGTACTGCTTCATTTAAATCTGGTAAACATTTTATCACCTATATGTAAATATAATATTGTATATAATGTTATAATGTATATATTAGTCTATATAAGCTTACGACCTGTCATTTAATATATATATATATATGGCTTCGGCTGCAATGTCAATCTATATAAGATATATATAGTTTTGTAAGGAATTATATTATATTATATATATACTTTTGTAATAAACTTTACGCAGGTAACATATTTGTTAAAATTTGATCTGTTGTTACGTGCGCATGCGTGATTTTATATGTATATTTATGCTATGAACTATACAGTGTTACGGCTTATGTATATATAAATAGAGATTTTGTGACCGCATTCACATTTGCCTTCGCTTGAGATATTACGTGAATTTTTGAAAGATAGGATAAGGTTATAAATTAGTGATGTTTAATGGTATATTTTAAGTTGTGAAGAGTACAAAAGCTTTGCCGCCCATATATATATGGCCGTGTACATATATTATATCAGTTGGAGCTTATACATTTTTCTATGTAAACTATTTATACCTATAAGTATATATATTTATATGTTAGATTATTGAATGTGTTATACTTTAGTTTCTATAAGTTTATTTTATATAAGTCACAGTTGTATATAACGTTATAAGTCTAGTATATATGAAGTAACAGCAGGTTTTGTTATATAGATTTCATATACATAGCTATTTGATCTCTCTTATATTATTATTACTAAGTTTGTATGGCTTACCTATGGGTTGTATATTTGAGTATATATATACATAGCAGTTTTGGTCAGTATACGTATGAATGTCTTTGAAATCTCATATGTTTCAGAGTATATATATAGATACTGTATGTTTATATATTTAAATAAAATACATGTCTTAATGTATTTGGCCATGGTTGCCTTGTTATATTTGTATTTGTAATAAGAATGATGCTGGGATAGATTTGTAACGATTTTTAAAAAAAAATATGCGCGTTATATATTAATTTTGAAAGGGTGATAGTTTTGTTTTATAAAACTGATTTTAATTTTTTTTGATATAATATAAAGTGTTTGCAATGTATATTTTATAATTTAATATATGTGTTTTAATACAAAACAAAGATTTTTCTTACATGCGCATTTTGTTTTGATATTGGTCTTAAAGTGAAACATTGGTTTAATAAGAAATTAATAATGTTATATTTTCGGTTTAGGTCGAAACTGATTGGAATTTGTTCTCGTCAATTTCTGTTAATCTATCCGTCGAATTCGTGCCAATCTTGCGTTGCTTTTAAATTCATGTCTGGATTCATAACTTATTCCATCGTCAAATTCCTCTAGCCTCGAAAGGTGAGCAATCACTCGCGATTAACGTTCTTTTATTTATTAAATTTGATTTCAATTGAAACGACAATTGAACTATGCAGCTGTTAGTTATTTACACTGTTATATATGCTATTACCTGTATCTGTTCACCTATGACATCTGACACCATTATCTGTTAATTATTTATGCGATGATAATACAGTTTGGTTGATAATTGATTGTTTGTTATTTTTATTGGATGTTAAATTGTAATGTATAAAGTGATAAATATTATGCAATTGAATTTGACGTAGGATAGTTAAAATTTGAAACGACACATGTGTAAATTTGGTTAAATGACATTGTATAATATGACCCCCTTTAAATGTTAAATTAATTGACACGTAGGATTTTGTTAATTACACCTTGAACCATTGAATGTATGTTGTTTAAATTGATGATGTATAAAATTGTAAATAGATGACTTGTGAAGAACCGTAATGTAATAATCTTTAATCTACATGAAAGGATAGTGTAGATTCTAGAAATAATTAAATTAATTTGCATAAACAACAATGTGAATTAATACGGTTATTTCGGGATTATTTGAATTGATTATTGGATTGATATTGATTGTTGTTCTTGCTTGTTTATTTACTTTGACATCATCCCAGTTATCACATTGCAAGTTCCCTTTGCTATGTTTTGATTTTGAATTGAATTGGAATCGGGTTGAAATGATAAATACCCAAAATGAACTTGACCTAGGATAGAGAATTAAATAAAACCCGATTGGTCAATAATTTGATTTAAAAATAAAATAAAGATTTTATTTGAATAAATAATAAGGTTTTAAAATGAAGTTGGAATTTGAATTTTTGAAAGGAAATTGTTAATATGAAATAATCCGAAACAAAATATCAACATAGTAGTTGATGAAAGAATGTTGTTTAAAATTTAATTATTAAGTTTGAAATTATTTAACAATCAAGTTTTTGAAATTATTTAATAATTAAATAAGATTTAATCATTTAATAATTAAATGAAATTGAATTCTTGATATGTGAAATTGAACTTCGTAATAAGTGAAATTGAACTTCTTTAATAAGTAAAGTTGAGTTATGAAATAATTAAGTTTTGAAATTTGTAATTAAGTAAATAAATAAATGAAATTGGATTTCTTTAACAAGAAATAAAAATGTGTTTTATTGAAATAAATGAATGACTTGTAATTCAAAGGATTTGATTTAACGAATTTAATTTAAGCAAATTTGTAAGTTTTGATATAATGAAGTTGAGCTTAAGTAATTGATTTAATGAATTGGAAGTTAAAAAGAATTGTTTTGAATGATAAATTTACTTAACGAATATTGAATGAAATCGATAAATGAATTTAAATTGGTTTGAATGTTAAATTAAATTAATTTAAATGATTTCAAAATGAAACTTATATACGAACTTGAATCAATATTTGAATTGTTTTAAATAGAAATTGAAATTGAACTATAAGATTTTGAAATTATGAATTTGGAAGTTTGAAATGTAAATTATGGAAATTGTTTTGGAAAGACAAATGAAATGTTGATTTACAAATTCTAATTGAAATTGAATTTGATTGCTTTTGAAATATATAAACGACCAATCGGTGTAATAATCACGAAAGTTATTAAAGAGACCGGAATCGGTTAGGGACATACTCACTGTCTAAACCGAAAACCACTTTAATAACTATACGCGGAGTTGTGATCCAGAATGAAGTGGTTGGAATGATGTACGTGATGACTGAAGAAAGAGAACGATAATGGATAGCCTTGACACTTGTGTCAAATTGGAAATGACTAAAACAGGAGCCGTGCCAGGCCAAATGGGGGTTAGCTATCTCGAGCGAACACACTTCTTCGAAACTACTCATTACTTGTTGTCGATTGGTGCACCCTTGATTTAGGAGTGTTGTTTCGCGGTGTTGCGGTCGCTGCGGCGATGCGTTCTCACCAGTCCGGATCAGGCAAACGGTAGTTTCACTACCTTGGGTATTGCCTCATGTGCCTTGTCATACTTGTGTTCCTATATACACGACCACTACGATTTGTTTTGTGTTATACCTATGGAGTACTCCCTGATATCCCACTAGTTTACGGTGGAGTTTACAGTGCTATATAGACTATAACGCTTATATAAAATGTGTTAAGGGGGATAATGGTAACGCCTTAACACTATTTTGATACTTTATATTACTGATAGGCATTACCTATTTACCGTACACTACTACATAGTAGATAGTTTAACGGATCCTTAAAGGATGGTTATTCCAAACATTCTTTGAGTTACTTGTATTTCAGTTGCTATTTCACCATAGTTGGATTTATTGATATAAGAATGTTAATCCTGCCTCGAGTGTTTTGTGTTTTGCTTTACGCTCGGGTCAGACTGAGTGTACCAGTATTCGAGACTCACCTTTGGAGTTGGAGCTTCGCTTGGGGATCCAGCTATCTATCCAGCTTTCAGATATCCAGTTGATTCCAGTGATTTATTCTGATATTGTATTTGACTATTGTATTCAGAACTTCTGCTGTAACTTATTTAACTCTGATATGTATATAATAGCTTCATGAACTACTATCTTTTATTTCCGCTGCAACTATTACTCTGTGTCTGTGATATGTGATTATTTATTTACTGTATATGTTCAGTTTTGCCAATTTAAATTAACAATTCAGTATTTTGAATTATTCAAGTCCGACATGTGCGGATGCGAATAGTCCAAAATAGCGGGTCGTTACACTAATGGAGCAGCAACTTTTGGTAAGTTTCTCTGTAACCACCCTTATCATCGTTGGTTTTTTCTTAAATCACTAAATTGTGTTATATTTTTCTTTCAGATCTCAAAGAGCTGGTTAGCTTTGAATGAACATGTTTCAAAGTCTTCCGCTGAATCCTCCATGCTTCAAGAGGAAAATTCTAAGCTCAAAGACCAAATGTCTTCACTTTTTGCTGCTAAGGATGATACCTCCAAAGAATAAGAATGAGTAAAGGCCTCCCTTGCTCAAGTTGAGTCTGATCTTGAGATAGAAAGGTGTGCTCGCCAACTTGTTGCTGACGAGAAACTTGTTATTGAGCTCACTTTGAAGGATTCAGAAAACGAGAAGGCTTGCCTAGTCACGAAGAACATCTCTTTGAAAGATAAATTTAAGAAGACTAGAGCTTCGCTTAAACTGTTGTCTATAATCTTACTGACGTAAAGCAACAAGTGTCTCAGTTTTTCGATGTCACCTTAGGGAAAATAATGCTTAAGAATTATGAAGGTTCCCTCATGCTTGCATACACTGACAACTACAAGAATTGCCTTGACTTCGACTTTCCTTCACTTGATCCTGCCCTAGCCGAAAGAGTGATGGGAAAAATCAATCAGATGAAGCAGAGTATTGAACCTGAGGACGAGGAGGAAATTAATGTTGCTGAAGTTCTTTCTTTTAATGTCCCCTCCTTTGATATCGAGTCAGACTCCAAAGATGAGGGTGGCGAAGAACATGTCGTTGGGGAGGAAGGTAATGATGACGATGATGATAACGACGATGATGATAATGGTGATGATGATGATGACCTTGCTGGAGGCCAAGGTCTTGATGGTGACAAATGGGGTCCTTCTAGAGCTTCAGAAAAGGATGGTGGCGATCAAGTTGAATTTCCTAAAAAAGAGTCATCCCCTCAAAAGGATATGCCACCTTCACTACCCAGGCCTTCTGCTGCTCTAGAAGGTGAGCCTGCTCCTGCGCAAACTGAGGATCCGAAAGAGAAAGAGCAGACCTCCTAGGCTTCTATCCTAGTTTCTTAGGTATGGAATTCCCTGTTTAAACATCTTTCTCTTCGAAAATAATAATTAGTGTAAAATCATTCATTTTAGATAAGGAGGAAGTCTCAACTTCCCTATAGAACAAAACTTGAAAGAAAACAAGTAGAAATTCACAAGTTATATAAGGAGTTAGACAAACAGATAAAGGAGCATAACATCCTCTCTGAAAGGATCACAGTCTCGATCGGAGTTCCTCTGTTCTAGCATCTTTTAAAGGAGCATAACATCCTCTCTGAAAGAGAGGGCGCCTCCGATACGACGCTCTCTTAAAGGAGAATCGGGAGTTGTTTACTTTATTTTGGATGATGATCGAAGAAAGGGATATTTTAGTTAACTTTTTGTATAAAGCTTATTGTAGACATTCTATTATAGACTTTTCGTACTTAGGTGAATTCAGCGAGGGTTTACGCAGACGTTTCCATAAAAGATACTTAAATGAATTCGGATCTGACCTGCATCCAGGAGCTTGCTGGAACTTACCACGGGTCAGATCGATTCCTCAAGGTCTCCCCCTGAAAAGCTTAAGTACTATAAAGATAAATTTGTTTCTGAGTTTTTCTCTAAGTCTATTTTGTATGAACCAGATGAATGATCGAATATGTAACAATTAATTGATTTATGAATATATGTTTTAGCTCTGTTTTCTTTGCTTAGCTTCTCTTTACTATACTATTACAGAATGACAGTTCTTTAGGTCGACTCGTCCCTAGAGACCACTTAAGCCAATATGTTAAATTGAGAAGGTTTTATTATGAAAATGCATCAATTTTAAAGACTTCGAAATTAGCGAGATATTGCTTTCTTCAAGATTTACAAAAATTGTACTTGGAATACCCTCGCCTCCATTTTGACTTCCTTGGTGATGAGAAGGAAACTTTCCTTAAAGAGATCAGAACATTCCACTCTAAATTAATTTGCGGTCGCGATAGTCCCCTAGTTGGGAAATGGGACTATAGCAAACGCCCACCAGTCATAACCCCAGAAGGATTTACTATGCCTTTTGATTCGGCAGTTATGCTTTCAGCTAACTCTCTAGATAAAGTTAGAAAAGTAGTTTCCCGGCTTTAAATGTAATCAAGTTATTTATTGTACCTTTTTAATTTTGTTGCCGTTTGAGTTGTAATCTATCATTATAATATTAAAGATATGTATTTTTTTATATTCTGATTTTAATTCTATTTTATTTCTTTTGCTTAAATAGGAGCTACAGTTATCCTCAACTTCTCTTCCTCATAATTTATCGTCACGCGTTGATGCTATTAGAGAGAAGTTGTTGACAGCGAGTGAAAGGATTGTGGTTAGTGATTTTGTCTTATTAGAACGATTCGGCAGTAACGTCGAAGCTGTAAAATGGCACAAGAGGTATTTTCTTCAAAAAAACCATCGCCAGCGGTCAAAAAGATCACATTTCCTACCTTGAGGTTAAAATCAAGAATAAAGATGAGATGATCATCATGCTTAAACGGCAAGTGAATACAGATCCCACAATCGACTTCAATCAAAAGATGTCTGAACTTATTTAGCAAATAAGTGACTTGGAGTTGAAATTAAAAGATAGTCAGGCATAGTGTGCCTCTCTGGAATTCATCGTGGGGGACAAGGCTTCGAGTATTGACTTGTCGGTCCCTTACTCTACTCCTACGGTTGCTAAATCCACCAGGTCGAAGCTTCTTGTGGTCGAAAAATTCCCTACTATGCTCAACCCTCCCCCGGGCTTAGATGAGAATGCCGTGGGTAACTGGTGTAGGAGAGTCAAGTTTGAAATAGCCAAATATTTCGATGAGCAACAAAAGGTCAAAACTCTCAAACTATTAATGATTATGCCGATAAGAATCAAAAACTCGAGCGCGATATTTATGTCTTTTAAAAGCGCATTACAGAATTAGAAAGGGATAACAAGACCCTTAAGACAGCAAATAGAGCCTTCAATCGCGCTCTAAAAACTAACATTGATGCCATTGACGACGAAGACAAAATAAGGAAGAAAGAGAAGAAACTCAAGGAAGTTCTCTACGCGGCCATTCGCCATGTCGTGGACCCTTCAGTCACAGAGACTCTTAACAAGGCCACTCAAGACTTGTAATTTATTTGTATGTCTAACTTGAATGAACTTGTTTTGTATATATATATGTAAACAATTCATAGACTTGTAAATTATTTCATGACTTATGTAAATTACATAAATTTGGAAAGTAGCACCTGGTTTGCAATCCTTTTCTGTGATGTCACTTTTGAAATGCCTTTGAATTGCTCATTCATTAATTTTTGGACTCGCTGAATCTTTTGTTATTCATTGTTGTTCTGATTTTCCTAAAAAGCACGTGGCAAACAATATTTCTAAATGTTAGCTTGAAATCGATATATTTGTCTAAGTATGTCATTTGCTTAGATTAACGAATCATCCTGTTAATTGTATGAAAGTGGTTTATACTAAATGTTCGAATCTCATCTTTAACCACGATGAGGGATGATAAGGAATTTAACTCCTTCCACTTGGCTGGAATATCAAGAATTTTTTGATGGTAAATTCCGCTTTTTCATGAGGGTATAAAAATTGGGATGTGGCCTTTATTTAATAAAGAACCAAATTATCACATCCCCTATCTAGAGGCATAAAACTAAGCGCTGCAGATGTTGCAGTCATCTATTGTGACGCCCCACCTCTATACCCACGCTAGTCAAGGACACTACGGGGTAATGCCGTCAACTAGCACGGAGAATAAGGCTGTTGAGGAGCGACCATCTGTATAATTGCTTTGTGCGAGTACCGATATGCTAGATAAAATAGAAAGCATATCATTTAAGGAGGAAATCCGACATACCGATACAAACTCAAAGCTACTACACAGTGGCTATATGGACTTTGGAAACAAATATAGAAATAAGCATAACATAAATCAGTCACAGGCAATTCATATCACAAAGGCGGAAATAGATATGAATATAACACATGAAAGTGTACATCAGAGTAGTGTTCAAATAAGATCCACAATAACACAAAAGAATAGATACAAGTGCAAGGCAAAAGAATATGTATACATCAAGGAGTCTAAATCTCAAATGTATACAACAAAAACTACTAAACTAGAGTAGTTAGCCAAAAGTCAGAAGATGGCTCCAGATAAGAAGTCATGAGGAAGCACCTGTAAAATCTCGGTCCGACCCGAGTATTATTTAAGAAAATAATAAACGGATCAGTCTAGCTATAAATATTAGATAACATGATATAAAATAAAAGATATGGCATAAACATAAAATATCCATACTGACATACTACTATAAGTATGCAAATGATGATCAACAGGAGATCAACCAATAAGAGATAAATCAATATCACAAGATCCAAAGAGGGCATCATACCCTAAACTTCTTCTCATAACAAGTTATTGACATAAAATCCAGAGATCCATACAAGAAATCCAGAAATCATAAAAAGGGAAAGAAAGAGGCCTATCACATGACGGTCCGAAGACCATGGGGAGCTACCCAATATGTGTGAGTCGGAATCACACAGATTGAGGTCCAGACTAACCAAAAAGCAAAAAGGTATGTGTGAGTGGAATCACACAAGTGGTGTCTAGTCTAACCTCGCAGGCAAATAGATATGTGTGAGTCAGAATCACACAGATTGAGGTCTAGACTAACCAAAAAGCAAAAAGGTATGTGTGAGTGGAATCACACAAGTGGTGTCTAGTCTAACCTCGCAGGCAAACAGATATGTGTGAGTCGGAATCACACAGATTGAGGACTAGACTAACCAAAAAGCAAAAAGGTATGTGTGAGTGGAATCACACAAGTGGTGTCTAGTCTAACCTCGCAGGCAAATAGATATGTGTGAGTCGGAATCACACAGATTGAGGTCTAGACTAACCAAAAAGCAAAAAGGTATGTGTGAGTGGAATCACACAAGTGGTGTCTAGTCTAACCTCGCAGGCAAATAGATATGTGTGAGTCGGAATCACACAGATTGAGGACTAGACTAACCAAAAAGCAAAAAGGTATGTGTGAGTGGAATCACACTAGTGGTGTCTAGTCTAACCTCGCAGGCAAATAGATATGTGTGAGTCGGAATCACACAGATTGAGGTCTAGACTAACCAAAAAGCAAAAAGGTATGTGTGAGTGGAATCACACAAGTGGTGTCTAGTCTAACCTCGCAGGCAAATAGATATGTGTGAGTCGGAATCACACAGATTGAGGACTAGACTAACCAAAAAGCAAAAAGGTATGTGTGAGTGGAATCACACAAGTGGTGTCTAGTCTAACCTCGCAGGCAAATAGATATGTGTGAGTCGGAATCACACAGATTGAGGACTAGACTAACCAAAAAGCAAAAAGGTATGTGTGGGTGGAATCACACAAGTGGTGTCTAGTCTAACCTCGCATGCAAATAGATATGTGTGAGTCGGAATCACACCAATGAGGACTAGTCTAACCTTGCAAACAAAGAGACATCGCACATTGCTAGTCTAAACTATAAAATGATCATCATCGATCATCAAGAAGTGTCGGTTACACTAAGCTAGTAAATATAAAAGTTTAGCTTCATGTCCCATAACCACTTGCTTAACTCAAATATTTACGAATAGATTGTAGATCTCCACTAGAAAATTGTCACAAGAGTTTCAATATGTGTGAATCGAAATCACACCAATGAGGTATAGACTAACCTTGAAGATAAAGAGATATGTGTGAATCGAAATCACACAAATGGTGTCTAGTCTAACCTCGCAAACAAAGAGACATCGCTCAATCGCTAGTCTAAATCATAAAATGATCGTCATGATCAACGAGAAGTGTCAATTACACTAAGCTAGTAAATATAAAAGTTTAGCTTCATGTCCCATAACCACTTGCTTAACTTAAATATTTACGAACAAACTGTAAATCTACACTAGAAAATTGTCACAAGAGTTTCAATCGAACAAGTCCAAGAATTAACCGACGAAGTGAACGCAAGCGTTTCATACCACTCGTTTTACTAAGTCGTTTAAGTCGATTTCTCATCCGAGTGAAGTAAAGGCTTGTATATACTAGTAGATTGGAAATCGGTTTGAGAAAACGAACTTTTGATATTTAAAATAGTGTTGAAATCGCTTTGATGAAAGAGTTTTGATATGTATTACTAATATTGAAACCTTCATATCTTTAAAGTGACAAGTCACAAAACGATTGTTGAAACAAATCGAATCACATAAATTCACGTTCGAAGACGTGAGTAAAGTCCAAAGAAATCAATCCCAAAACCATCAAAGTAGAAATTCTGATGAATG
This sequence comes from Allium fistulosum, assembly GCA_030737815.1. Classification (NCBI taxonomy): domain Eukaryota; kingdom Viridiplantae; phylum Streptophyta; class Magnoliopsida; order Asparagales; family Amaryllidaceae; genus Allium; species Allium fistulosum. The sequence continues at coordinate 673,572,195 of CM060905.1, forward strand.
TTTTTCAGATAAGATCCCCTACGAAGGGGGGTACGGGGTTTGACCTGCCCGGTCAGGTCGCGGGGGTCCAAGGGGCAGTGCCCCGTCAAAACGGTACGACTTAGTGAAGACAAGAGAGGCGAGCGACATTCTCAAAAATCCCGAGAAGAAGTCATCAATGAAGAAAATAAATGATAACGACGAATCAGATAACCTTGATCCGATAGAAATTGAAATCCCGAGATAAATAGGCAAAAGTATGCGAAATAGAGCAGGTCACAGGCTCCAGACGTCTGGGGTATATGCTCAGACGTCTGCAGCAAGTTTCAGGAACTGCCTGAAACAGTCTCCAGACGTCTGAGCCTACCTGCAGACGTCTGGTGACGTGCTGAAATCGTTTTTCAGCCTAGTGGGAGAGAAATCTCCCATACTTTCACCTGGTCGAGCAATGGATTTCGGGGCTTTTGTCAATCGATATTACGGCCCTATAGACACTCCGATTCATCACTGAAACATGATCAAAACATCAAAGTTAGGATTTTCAAAGAATTGAACTCAAAACACTAAAAATTGGAATATTCACCGAATCAATCCAAACCAAAAGCATTTGCACAAGAATAAGTGTTAGGAATTCATACCTAACAATCGAAGATAAATATAGATTAAGATGTGAGATAAAAATCTCACCTTTGAACCCAAACAAATGAAGAAGAAGCTTGAAGACAAGGGAAGATCAACCACACTTCAATCTCAACACAAGAAGCATGAATCTAAGCTAAAAGAGAAACATTTCCCAAATTAGGTTTAGGAATTTTCTGAAATCAAAGAGAGAATGTGTTGGAGGAGAAGGAGATGAAGCCTACCAATGGGTTCTCTTTGAATTTGGAGCTAGAACTTGATTTGCAAATGGAAACTAGGGCTTGGGAATTCTAATTTCCCATTCCACTCACCATTGTTGCTCAAGAACTGAAATGAGGAGGAAGTGAGGGAGAATGGGGAGGAGTGGTTCTGATTTGGGGGTTAATTTGGCAAAGGGGCTGAACCCAAACCCAAACCCAAAGTGCAAATGGTCAAATTTTTGACTAGCTCCAAACATATCAAAGTTTATACTCAAAAAGGTCGCAAACGACATTTTGAACTCAATGGAAGTGGTCTCGAGTCCCAATTCGACTGTTTGCAAAAAGTAGCTTTTCGGACTAAAATCCGACTAACGATGAAATATTTAAATAAAATATTTAAATATAAAATCGGCAAATATGCAGGTTGTTACATCTATAGTATTAGCTTTCGACGACTAAATACAGCTATGTTAATGGTATCTATAATATCAGAAGCACTTGAATATGAAACAAAACACATATTTCAAAACAACATTTCTTCATTACATTTAAAATAGATGTTCCATATTCTTAATACATAATCCCAATACATTCCCAGGCACAGATAAAATATACTTAATACAAAATACGCCAAGAGCGATATATGAAGATACCCCCTTGGATGATCAGAGTCATATGGTTATAATAGACTTAATATAAACACAGGAAATACAATAAAACATAAAACTGCAACTCCTAAATAGCTATCAGTTTGCCTTCCGCATGCCTTCGGTAGCCTTATTCATCATCCTATTAAACCTGAAAAAGACCTTAACCCCTCAGCCTACTCAAATTAATTTTGAGCACCTAAGAGTTTGTGGGGAAAACATAAACTTCGAGTCAGACATAAAGCCTGGTGTGAATAATACTATACATCCCGGTTTAGTATGTTAAGTAAGACCACGCCGCTTAGCGGAATGGGTTTTCCCTCACTAAAACCCTTTTAAAACATATCTTTGCAAAACCTTTTTCTTGCAATCAAAACTGATTAAACACTAAAGCATCATTATGTCAACATACATAAATATCAGGTAATAATGAACTATCTGTTCAAGCACATAAGTTTTGTTTGGATAACTTTTAACCTTTGGCTGACTCGGGCCTACCTGACAATATAATCAAAATTAATCTAACCCTGTTAGCTATTCTTCTTCTGGATTACCTATCTTTAACTATCAGTTAAATACTTCACTTCTGGATTGTCTGTCCTTAACTATCTGTTATATATTTCGCTTCTGGACGGTCCGTCCCTAACTAACTCATCTCCCATGTCTTCCTGATCCTAATGGTTTTTCGGGCCCACCAATAACCTATCTGTATACAAACATATATTCCTTTCGGTGTGTAATCATAATTTTAGTCTACCTGTGACAAAGCACTACACATTGGAATTTTGAACAACAATTAGCTGGGCTAATAGCTAATGTATAGGGTGCGACCCTATACTAGTCTCATTTGGTATTCTAATATCTGAGTCATTTTCAATGAAGGATCCCCTCCCATAAATTTCCTTGAAATCATTTTCAAAATGATTTAAAACCTTTAAATCAAATTTAAACAAGGAAAATATAAAATCTTTAAGCTTTACTCAAAATCACATTGCCATGTTATATATATATATATATATTCTTTACTCAAACATTAGTTGATGAAAACATTTGACATTTGAATGCACCTCTTTCTAACCCAAGTAAAACCCTTTAATTTTCTAGGCCAAGAAGCCAAAACCTTACCTTTCAAAATCATTCATCAAACCTTTTGAAATCATTGATCTCAAACCCTTCGAAACCATTGAACTAAAACCTTTTGAAACCACTGAAACTTTAGACACCCCACTTTATAAACACTTTAAAACATTGCCATAGAAAATCATTGGAAAACCTTCCATTTAAAACCTTCCAAAATCATTAAAAAATAGGACCTTTCGACTTTGTCGGAAGCTACCTTTCGAACCCTTCGAAAGGTTACCTTTCGATTCCTTTGAAATCATTCAAAACAAAACCTTTCAGAAGCATTAAACTCTTAAAACATAAACCTTTCGAAAGCACACTGAGTACAATTTAAAACATGTGGAAAATCCTCCTTTAAAACCTTTCGCCTTCATTGGAAGCAACCTTTCGACTTTGTCGAAATTTCTACTTCGTAAGCTTTAAAACATATTATAAAGCAATAGGCCTCTACCTTTAAAACAACTTCTTCGAAAGCTTGGGTTATACTTCAATTTATAAAACAAGGGTAAATCATCTAAGTCGAAAGCTTTCTTTAAAAGCATGGAGAAGCGGTTGGTTTTGAAACAAGTAAACCTTTCGACTTCGTCGAAAGGTTCAAAACAAAACAAAGCAACAGTAAGGTTTAAAACCTTTATTTTAAGTAATTGACCTGGTCGGAAGCAACCAAGTCGAATGCTCCTTTCCGAAAGCAAGCAGGTGAAAGCTTTTGGTTTATAAAACAAACATACCCCAACCTCTTTGGCCATCAACCTTTTGACCAAGTACCCTTCGACCATGTCCAATTCATTACGTACCAAGTAACTTGATACCATATGCATTGGTTTGGCCTTGTCGAAATCTATGAACCTCTCGACCTTATCGAAAGGTTTGGTCGGAAGGTTTGATGCCGTAAAAGGCTGAAACATGCTAAAAGTATGATTTCTTTGTTTTTAACTTAAAAAGGACAACTTCTCAACTAACTTACCTTTGTTTGTCAAATTCTCATTGGTTAACAAATAATTTTCAGAAAAGTGTTGTCACTATTTTCAAAATTAATTAATAATTTTATTTTACAAAATGTCTCTTCTCCTTAATTAAATATATAAAACATTTAAGTCTCATACCTTAAATAATTGTATATATTCATCAAAACACTTAGGAAAAATCTGGAAAAATTCCAGAAAATCTATTTTAATATGTTTTCCATCATATAAAAATTTCAAACCCAAATAATTATTTATTTAGCCGTAAATAATTTATAACCCAATAAATCATTTTCTTCACTAGAAAATTAATATAAAATCCACATAAATTCAGAAAATTATGAAAATTGAAACCCATCTCTAAAATATCATTTCTGACCAATATTTAAATTTTCAAGGCATTTGGATGTCATTCAATTGGGTTTCATATCATAGAAACTAATATGAACATGGATAATTCACCAACAAATATATATATATATATATATATTTAATCATCTAAACATGGCATATACTTGCAAAAACATTTCGGATCTAGTCTTAAAACCGAAAACCAAAAGAAAATGGGATGTAGTAATTATTCACCTTAGCTTTGAGATTATAAGGTGTGAGATTTGATGTTGATTAACTTCTTCCTCTTGAATCCTAGCTTTATCTTCCTTGAGAATTAAAAATGGTGGTCGGCCTTGGTATTTCAATTTGAGTGAAATGAAATGAACATTTGTTTAATTCCCCAATGGTTTAGGATATAAGCCTCTCCTATTTCCCATATTGTCCTTACTCATTTTCCTAACACATTAGTTTATATTGTTTCAATTTAATTTGCATTTTAACATGGCACGGCTACCCCTAGTCTAATCAAATCTCAACCCATTAATCTTCACATTAATTTATTTAATTTACCCAATTAATTATTTTAAATAATGTTATAAAAATATGGGTTGTTACAGACTCCCCAACTTAAAGAATTTCGTCTTTGAAATTACGATAAGGTACACAATCAAAACAATCAAGGATAAAACATACTGCTAAAAAAATTAGGATAAGCATCTCTAATCCTGCTCTCAGTCTCCCAAGTACAGCCTTTAGCAGCATCACTCCACTGAACCTTTACTAATTTGACTGTCTTGTTCCTAAACTTCTTATCATCTCTAGCGACAATCTGAATCGGCTTTCTAACTATAGTCAAATTTGGCTCTAGTACTAAATCTTCTAACACTATAGGTACTATGGTAGTCTCCGTGTCTCTAACACACTTTCTAAGATGAGAAATATGGAAAACATCATGGACTCCTGCCAAACTATTCGATAACTCGATTCTATAAGCGAGTTTCCCGATCCTCTCAACAACACGGAAAGGTCCTATGAATCTATGTGCTAACTTTCCTAACTTTCTAAATCTAATTACACCTTTCATCGGTGAAACCAGAAAAAACATATAGTCTCCAATAGAGAATTCCAAGTCTTTCCGCCTTCTATCTGCATAACTTTTCTGCCTAGACTGAGCTTCCTTCATTGTAACGAGTAGGATTTTTCGCATTCGAAAATCGACATCCGTACTTCACATTGTACTAGAATGCCGTAGATTCGACCATTCAAATCCGATTCGCCGGAGCTTATAACACCATTAAGTACAACAACACAGCAGAAGAAAAAGAGTATATCAATATATATATAACATTGATACAATGACAGATACAAAATCTGGTACAATATGATACGATAGAATGATACAACAGATATCAACATACATCAGAGATATGATACAAGAAATAGCAGCGGAAAGAAAATAGATAACACCAGCAGCGGATAGAATATGTCCAATAGAATGCTCCAATCCATAGCTAGCGGAAAGCAAGGTCAGTCGTCCAAGGACTGACTAGCTCCAGATAATCTACTCAACCTGAATATCTGAGAAACCCAACTCTAGACTGCTCGTGTGGAAAATGATGGGCACCCAGAGTTTAGGAAGAGAACAATAAACTCCGGATCAGTCATGGGACTGGTGTGAGCAACAAAAATAGTTTATCTTTAAAAACAAATAGCAAAGAATTTTAAAGTCAATTCGCAATGCTTTTGGAAAATGAAACTACCATAAGGCCTCCCACCACACACACAATGCAAACGCAGAATTGGAGAAGATTTCTCCTTATGATAGTCAAAGATGCTTACTACGCAAAATCAAATCATTTTTGATATTATTATTAGTGCATAGTGTAGAAAATATTTCGAAAGTAGAATATAAATCTTAGCCAGCATAGACATTTCGCACTTATGCCTACTATAGCTACCATGTTCAATAGCAGGTTACCGCCACATTCTATGGCAGGTAATACAACTAATACCGTACAGGGCTCGTATTGTTTTGTTTGGATTTCCAACAAATGGTCAGGCTAAGGAACTTCCTATGCCACGAAAGAACGCCTCTGGCTGGACGCTACGAGAGACAAACTGCTCTCTGCCAAACAAGGCCGGCTACCCCCCTTCCCGGGGAATATACAAAACCTCAGATATGCCACCCCCGGTCCTTTGGGACCTTTAAACGAGCGCTCGTCACCAACATCACACATAATAAATAAAGTGTGTCCACATGAGTGAGTATCTGGGCTCCATACCATGATACTACCCTTTTCCAGAAGGAATGGTCATACCCTAGGGAAGCTACCCCTGAAACCTTGCCGCACAATTCCTGTTTCGACCATTACCGGTTTGTGAGGCTCGACGAAGTCTCGTCCACAAAGCTACGCTTTGTCACAAAGCCATGCTTTGGGTCAACAGATGATCAAAGTAATGATCATAAAGATAAATGATCAAACAAATGATCATATCACAAATGATCAAACGATGATCATCACACAGCAACACTCAGCATGCCACATTACCAAATTGGGAATATATCGCTGATAAATTTCAACTACATAACCTATGAGCTCGTACGTCTCAGAGAAGGGTGTTAAGCTAAGAGAATAAATTCTCCGCCACCAAACAGAAATGTATTTGAAAGAAATCTGCTTTATATCTCAAATTGTAATGTCAAACATGTAACCATACAAGTCTGTTCCAGGTTCGAACAGAACCGAAGGCACTTCCGAAGATGCCCTTGCAAATCCGGGTATTCAATATCCCGATCGGACTTCCCATCACTTAGGAAGTCTCTATACCGGAGCAACTCAGTGCAGAGATAATCGATAGGTCATCCTATCGTTTTCGCAAATACCCGGTCTTCAACACCGGTCTTCAAATGCTATCTATATACGACGAATCACTTATTCGGAATGAGTTATGTGACATAAAGGTCCTCTCCCGGCTGAACCGAATAATGAGCGCGATATTTTAAAAATATATGGATATTGGGATTTCGATTAAGTCACAACTTAAACCCAAACTTTCTTTTCAAATGGTTTAACAAATTACCATTTTCAAATCTTTAAACAAAAAGATTTATTTTAACCACCTTCAACGGTTTTAAATAGTTTCCACACTTTAATCTTTTAAACAAAAGATTCATTCACAGATTTTCCAAATTAATTCTCATTTCAATTTGATTAACTCGTTAAATCTTTAAAACAAAGATTTAACTTATAGCTTTCAAAAACAATTCCATTTCAAATGGTTTAAACAGTTCATCATTTTAAATCTGTTAAAAATAAACAGATTTAATTCATAGCATTCAAAAAGAATTCATTCATAACTTGGAAAAAACATTTTTTCAATTCAATCTTGAAATTCCTTAAATTAAACTGGAATTTCATTTCTTATCTGAAAGCCTTTATTCTTTTAAAACAAACAGTTCCATTTCAAAAAATCTGATTCATTCATACGAGTTGAAATCCTTGGGTTAAATTCAAATTCTCAAACCAATACTTTAAAAATGGTTTAAACACATTTATAACATCTTAACCAAAATTTCCAATCATTGAATTCAATTCTAAATTTTGAATTCAAAATTCAAATTTAATTTATTTAAATTAGAAAACTTACCAAGTTATTCAAAATAACTTTCATCTTAAAAACCCCATTTCAAAAGCTTTAACTTTTAACCCAAATCCATTTCAAAAATCAATTGAAAATTAAAATTTCAATTTCAAAAATATCAAATTTAAATCATCTGTGACTTAACCGATTTCCACGTGAAATCCATATTTGTGTATGTAAAAGTGTGGTCCAGGGGTTTCACACAATAGTGCAACATCAATCAATCATCACATATCAGAATACATAAACATAGTTGATAAGCGATATAAACTATAACGCTTATCATTCATGCACAGACCACAGATATATATCACAGATAAGTAAATTATAGATCACAACATAAATCAGGATGTATCACAAAGCATCATATATCAGGGATATCAAACAATTCAACATTCCATAGAATTCAAACATTCATAAGTAAGGTCAATTTATTTATCTGATTAAATTAAATTAGATTAGTCACTAATCCTGGTTTAATTAACATTAATTAATTATAACTTTAATCATTAATTAACCTTAAATCATTCATTAGTTAATCTTTAATTAACAAATCAATTGACCCGTAATTACTTCCATTAAGTAATTAATCTTTAATTAATTTCATTAAGTAATTATCCCTTAATTTCCCATCTTAATAAATTACATTAATTATCTTTTAATTTATCACATTAACATATTTACTTTTAAACAATCACATTAATTAATTTACCCTATTGATAAATTTCCTTGAAATAATTTATAAACCAAAATCATTTCAATTTAACATTTAACTTTGAAATCAAATCATTGAAACTTATTTAAAACTTGTTTAACAGAGACAACCCTGAGGCACCCCTCCTTTTTAAAACTTTATTAAAAGTTAAAATGTGTTACTCAGTTAACATATGCTAACAAACCCGAGACTTCCCCTGCTTAGCTCGAGAAACACCTCGAGTTCCTTACCAACATTCCTGAGTCGCTCTCCCATTCTTCACGCAATCCTCCTTCTCCTCTTTTTTTTGTAGTTTTAAGTTTATTTGTTTCAGTAAGTTTTAAAAAATTTAATCAGGAAACTTGCATTCGAAATCCATATAAAACCCAAGGAAAATCACCTATTTACTCGAGCGCGTCTCAAGTCAGATGTCATCGACGACACTGACATGGTTCACCTTGCTGTACACGTGCACGGCGGCGCGGACGACCTCGGGCAATCACCAACATCATCGACAAATCCCAAATCTCATGTAGGCACGAAAATTAAACTCGAATCGCCTCAAAGAATTTCGAATCAAAATTTAGATGTTTTGCTTAAAACCTGTCACTCTCCACAGTCGAACTTCCACCTCTCCATCGCCACTCACACCACCGAAGTTGCTGAAACTTCGTCCATATGATGACATCATGCTTCTCTTCCAATCCCAAAAATATCATGACACTCGATCACCTATAGGGGCCCTACGCGTCTAGTAACAGACATGAAAAAAAACTTTGAACAAAACCCTAAATCGATCTCGTTTCAAAAATTTACTGAAATTCTTCTGATAATTTTCATGAAAAAATAGATGCTTAAACTTGCTTCATCCCAAATTTTAACTGTAATTATTTGATCAAACATCTGAAGTTGGTAAAAATGTAATTTTATTTCAAATACAAACTGCTTTCAAACTACTTAAGTAAAAATCATCATATTACCTTTAAAAATCATATTTTGGTATTTGTATTTGATTCATAAACCTGAATTTATAAATCATGACAATTTATTTTTGACTAAATTTAAGTTTACACTGTGTTTTACATTTCCAAAACCCATACAAGTTGATTTCTTTTTTTAAACAGATTTTTAAACATAAGACTATGTTACAACAATCATTTTATATTCATATCTTAAGTCTAATTAAGGCTTGGATTAAGAGCAGAAGAATTTTGATGAGTATTCAAGCTTGGAATCAGAATAGAGGGATACACAGAAGTATTTACCATATATTCATACTCAAACACAGAAATATATTTAAAAATATACTCACAAATGAACTAACTTTAGAGAGAACATTCATCAGAATGAATATACTTAAAACATTTTGGGATGTGATGTTACTCACCTTATTTTAGAAAAAAGAAGAATGAACAGAGCTTGTAAATTTGCCAGCTGAAACTCTTTTTCTTCCATCTTCTTGTTTGAGTTGATTTTGTTTAAGTTTAAAGATGATGTTTATTTACTCACATCTTTTCTCAGCTGGAATGGAACGAGGATGAAAATGATGGAGATTGATATATGCAAAGTGAACGAATTACAGGGTAAGTTGTTTTTGTACCGGGTGATGTGTATTTTAATTAGTTTGTACAAGTTTTTAGCAGTGATATTTTCTTGCTTGTGGCTGATGAGAACATTTTGGGTGCTAGCATTAATTAACATGTACAAATTCATTTTTTTCTTTGGTTTGTCAAGCAAGATCTCGGCTGATATGATTTATACTATGCATGCTAAGATATTGGCATTAACTCCTTTGTCTTGTTTAGCAATTCAGTTGGTACATGACCATATATTTTACTGTCTTTGTTTGTTTACTTTATATGATATCCCTTGTCTTGTTTTGTTTGCAAGCTATTCTCATGTACATTTGTTTACTTTCTTAAATGTATTTTATTTTCCTTTTCTTTTGTTTTTGCTTGTCTTGTAGCTTTGTAATATTAGTGAGATTCTATTTTTTATATGTTGTTTTAATTTAACTAATGTGTTATTTTATACCTTTACACAGTTTACTAACATGGTGTTTTGAATTTATTTATGTATTCATTTTATTTCATTTTTATAATTTATCTTATATATTTATTCTGTATTTTATATCTTATATATTTTCATTTGTAAACCATTTATTTACAATTTAAATTCAAATCAAATATATATATATATATTATTTCAAATTTACTCATATATGCTCAAATACATATATTCTCATATATACACATATATACAATACTTTAATTTAAATGATTTATCCAAAATTTATTTGAAGATCGGGGAAACTCGCATCACTTAAATCAATTTATTTTACTATTTTTATTCATAAATTAATTTAAATTATCAATTTAAATTTATATAAAATTCGGGGTCGTTACATTCATCCTAGCTCGGATCAACTCAATCTTCTCTGCGGCTTCTTTCACCAAATCCGGACCAAGAACCAACCTATCCCCGGTCTCTAACCAACATACAGGAGATTTGCATGGTCTTCCATACAAGGCTTCAAATGGTGCCATCCCAATTCTAGTCTGATAACTATTGTTGTACAAGAACTCGACTAAATGAAGATGGTCTTCCCATGATCCCCCGAAATCTAATACACAAGCTCTTAACAAATCCTCCAAGACTTTGTTAACTCTTTCTGTTTGCCCATCAGTCTGTGGATGGTAAGCGGAACTCATGTTGAGCTTGGCTCCTAATGCTTTCTATAGACTCTTCCAGAACTCACTAGTAAACAAAGAATCTCTATCAGTGATGATATTACTAGGAATCCCAAGCAGTCTAACTACATTCTTCATAAATAACTTTGCCAAAATAGGTGTTGTCCTAGTTGACTCTACTAGAATGAAATGAGCACTCTTAGTTAGTTTATCTACTATGACCCATATGCTTTCATTTCCTCTACTAGACCTTGGCAACCCATCGGTAAAATCCACATAGATAGAATTCCACTTCCATAATGGAACTTCCAACCGTTGAAGCAATCCACTTGACTTATGGTGTTCAGCCTTTGCCTGCTGGCAATTCAAGCACTGCTTAACACATAAACTAATGTCCCACTTCATACCTTTCCAGAAGAAACTTCTCTTCATATCCTGATACATCTTCGTTCCTCCTGGATAGATAGTGAACTTCGAACGATGGCATTCATCCAAAACTTCTTTCCTCATGTTTCCTATATTTGGAACACACAACTTTCCCTTCTTTCTTAACCACCCATTTTGGTCAAGACTGAAATCTTTTAAGTCATCGCTCTCTGTTCCCTCCTTTAACTTTCTGATCCATTCAGCCAAAATTGGATCCTCCTCCTGCCTAGAAGCTATCTTCTCAATCATTACTAGTCGAACTTCTAAGCAAGACAATATAGCACTTCCTGCACTAGAACCTGCCTCGGATCTATACTGCACACTACAAGATGACAATGCTTCCAAGTCTTTCCACTTAGCAATCATAGCCAATACTTCATTCTGATGTTTCCTGTTAAGTGCATCTGCTACCTTATTCTCTTTTCCGGGTGTGCACTCAATTCCAAAATCATAAGCAGCAATAAACTCCAACAATCTTTGCTGTCTCATGTTAAGCTCCTTCTGAGAGAACAAGTACTTCAACGACTTATGATCTGTATAAAGCTCAAATCGCTCTCCCAACAGATAATGCCACCACACCTTTAAAGCAAATATTATGGCAGCTAAGTCCAAATCATGCATTGGATACCTAACTTCATGTGGTCTGAGTTGTCTAGAAGCATAAGCAATCACTTTACCTCTTTGCATTAACACAGCACCAAATCTAGTTCCACACACATTAGTGTAGACAACCAAATCTTGATTCCCCTCCGGAACCACCAACACCAGTGCATGGGTCAATAAGTGTTTCAAGCTCTAGAATGCTTACTCACACTTATTAGTCCATACAAACTTCACATCTTTTCGTGTAATCTTAGTCATCGGTGCAGCTATTCGTGAAAAATCCTTTATAAACCTTCGATAATATCCGGCTAATCCAAGAAAGCTCTTTATCTCAATCACCATCTCGGGTCTCTTCCAGTTATTTACCACCTCAATCTTAGTCGAATCTATAAACAACCCTTTCTCTGAGACTACATGACCAAGGAATTTCACTTCCTTCTTCCAAAAATGACACTTCGAAAGCTTAGCCTTCAACTGATGCTCCCTCAACGTCTCAAGCACTACTCTAAGATGAACTTCATGCTCCTTCTCATCCTTAGAGTATATCAGAATGCCATCTAAGAAGACCAACACAAACCTATCCAAGCACTCTTGGAAAATTCGGTTCATCAAATCCACAAAGAATACCGGCACATTAGTTAGTCCGAATGGCATAACTAACCATTCCTACGATCCATACCTTGTCCTAAACGCCGTTAAAGGAATACTATCCTCTGCCACTCTAAGCTGATGAAATCCCGTCACCAAATCTAGCTGAGAGAAAACATTGGCTCCACTTAACTGATCAAACAAATCGTCCATTCTCGGCAATGGATATTGTTCTTTATCGTCTTCTCATTCAACTTACGATAATCGATACATAGTCTTAACGATCCATTCAGTTTCATAGCAAACACTGCGGCAACTCCCTAAGGTGAACTACTTGGTCGGATAAAATTCTTGGCTTCTAAATCCACCAACTGCACCTTCAACTCTCTCATCTCAGTGGGTGTCATCCTGCTTGGTGGCCTACTCACCGGTTCTGTTCCCGGTACCAAATCAATCCAAAATTCAATGGGTCATTTCGGTGGCAATCCAGTTACCGGCTCAAACACATCAATAAACTCTTTAACCACAAAGACTCGATGCAACTCATCCTCGAACTCCATAATACCCAATAAAGCATTCACTTCACAACTAGGATACTCTACGGTATAAACTATCCGATCACTACAATCCGGGTGTCTAAGTGATATTTTCCTATCATGGAAAAATATCCTAGCATCATATTTACTTAACCAATCCATCCCAAGGATAATCCCAAATCCCACAAAATCAAACACATGCAAACAGCAATCAAAAGTATGTCCTAGCAAATCAAACTCTAAATGGTCATACCTCATCTCAAGTGTTGCATACCCTCCTATCGGATATGCAACCCTTAAGAAAATAACTAAATTTGAGGGTTCTAGGTTAAGCTTATCTACCAAACGTTGATAAATAAAAGAATGTGATGCAAGAGTTTCAAACAGAACGCTAACAGACATACCGTGAATCTGTAGCGAGCCTTCCAGAATAGCCTTCCCTTTCTCCTGCACAACCATCCTTGGAATTGCGGGCTCCGGTGAATACATCTGTCCCTTTTCTTCTCTAGCAAGTTCTGGGCATTTGTTCTTGTAATGGCCGATCTGATTATAATTAAAACATCGGATATCATTCTTTCCAACTACTCCTTTCCCTTTTCCTTCTCCGGTCTAAAACTCATGAGCGTAATGTCCCTTGTTATCACATTTATAACAAATCACCTCAGCTTTTCCCTTCTTCTGTGCTCCTCCCTTCTGAGCATTCTTCTTTTGGAAAAACTTTCTTTTCTGGCCTTGTCCCACCTGGGCCTCCTTCATCCTCCTCCTCAAACAAGCTAACGCCTCTTCGTGCCTCAGCGCCATTTCTACCACTACATCACTTGGATCTCTTAGGTGCCGCAAAGTAGCACTTATCAATTCCGACCTCAAGCCTCTTATAAACTTCTCATTCCTCCTTATTACTGTATCAACCAAAGCATACCCGTACCGGGCTAACTCTTCAAATTTTCTTGCATACTCAAGAACAGACATCTCCCAATTTTCTAGTTCCGCAAACTTCCTTACCAACCCCGACTGTGCCATCACCGACATAAACCTTTCTTGAAAACTTCTCTTAAACTCCTCCCAAGTTATGGTTTCCTCATCAACACCAGCTACGACAGTATTCCACCAAAATAAGGCAGCTCCCTGAAGCTATCTTGAAGCCAACCTCCTCTTTTGCTCGTCATTCAATCCTAAGTGAGCAAAAATTCTCTCACAATGTAACAGCCAGTTTTCAACCTCAATCGCATCTTCGGTTCCAATGAATGGCTTCCCTCCAAGCCTGGTATAGTCTCTGCTCAAGTTAGCATACTGGTTGACCATCGAAGCTTCCTATACTCTACCTCCAGCAACATTTCCTCTGACAACTCCAGCTGCAATTCCAGCTTGCATCATGTTTACGAAAAACTAATACATGGCTCCTATATCCACTTGGGGAACTCTGGCACCAACAGTTTCAGCTTGAGCCTGACCTGGACCTCTTCTAGCATTTGGTCGGGCATTTCCATTAGTGGTGGTGCTATCTCCTCCAAGTTTAACTTTGCCTTTTCTTCCTTCCATACTTGTATTCAAACCTCATGAGATACAAATGAATAGCCTATCTAAGATAGGAGTCTAGAGATATAGCGTATACTTATATATAACAAATACAAGTACGATACTATAATGTTATCCCATACCCCGATCTTAACTCTAATTACTAAGGATATTTATATAATAATTTCAAATTTTAAATTTATTAATAAGATTAATAAATTAATTAAATATGTTAATTAATTAATGCATATATGCATGTATTATATATGTTGATATATGTTATGTTATTAAATGTTTAAGATAACATAAGTATACATGTATGTATACAAGATAAAATTTGAAATTAATAAATTTTAATAAAAATTGTTTAATTGAATAAATTAATTAAAGGTTAATTAATTAAATAAAATACACATATATATGATATATGTGTGTTACACTATAAAGGTTATAGTAGATATGTCCAATATAAAAGTTATACTGGAATACTAATTTAAAATTAATTAAAGAGTTAATTGATTAAAAATAATTAGATAAGATTTAATTAATAATATATTATACGTAAGACTACCATATAAGTAATATGAAATATAAAAGTTATATAATAATGAAACTTATATGATATGTGTATAAACTAAATGTGGAACATTAAAGAAACCTGAATAGACTTGAGAAATATATACATATGTAAATGTACATATACCGTGATTTCTGATGTGTCTGACACTTGAATCACTAGGGTATTTTATAAGAAATATATTATTCTATAAGTTGATATCACTTAATATATATATTGAAGATTATGAATCTTCAATATAATGTTGTCCTCTACCATATATATATTAATAAATTACTTACATGCTCCTTAGTTGTTGAGCAAACTCAAGCTAGGGATGTTATGCGCAGTATTATTAATATATTGAACATATGAGGTAAGATAACTATATGTATTTGTTGAGCAAACTCAAGGTACATATACTATACTTAGATCATCACGATATGGTAGGTATGAGTGAATAATCTCTTTCGATTTGTTGAGCAAACTCAAGGTTGAAATGAGATTAGAACAAGGAAAAATGGGTTAGGAGTTGTATCTGATACAACCGATAAGAAGTTATCCATCGTTTGTGGGGCTATGATTTGTTGAGCAAACTCAAGGTCAGAATACCAAAACAAACGAGTCCTAACACCCACTATTGAAGTTGTAAGACTTCCATGTTTCATCTTAGGGTTTAAAGAAACATAAAAGACTAGTGGGAGCCTTATTAGAAAAATGAAATGGTAACATTTAACCTTTCTAATATTGGAAGAACATATGCTATATAATATTATAATTATCTACAATGATAAATTTGTGCATTTAATATGATTGATAAAACATTTGTCAATTAACATATATAAACAAAATGAATTGAAAGTTGACAAATAGAAATATAATATATACTTACTAATAATTCTAATTGCATGTTATATAATGTTTCTATACCCATGCAAGTGCCTAATTTCAACTACTTAATACATTCATAAGTTGGTCACTTATATGATTATTTGGTTTAGACCGTGTATTGCATTTTATGATTTTTTGAACTCTAAATACAATTCAAGACTATGGATATTTGATCCATGTACTTTCACATATAAATGTTATATGGTGAACAGTCATAGTTTGTGGGGTACAATATTTCGATGAAGTTAGTTCATTCGAAGTAAGCCTATAAACAGTATTTTAGGATCATGTATTCAACTTGAATGATTTCAAAAGGATCATATTGTGTTAACGTAACACATGACCATAAATTACGAGATACATCTAAGAACTCGATCGTTGAAATGTCATCTTGATCGTTTTACATAAAGTGCAACATATTTGATGTCTTAATTGTTAAGAATAATCGAATGCGCTTTTGTAAAAGTTTGTTATGATATTGTACTTAGGTTTTCTTTTGAATAGTTTGACCATTTGAAAGAAGAACGAATTTATAAGAATAGATGTAATTTGAGGTAAAGTTGGAATGAAGAGAATTAATAGTCACTTCTGCTTCATAGAGAACCATTGGAAATAAGAATTGTAATAATAATTGATACTTAATATTGGAATATGAAATATGATTTTTATTCCGAAATGTATTTTCATATAGAAAATTGTTTTCTATAACATTTATTCCTTTGAGTTCAAGATATTTGATCAAAGAACTCTCCACTGTAAACTAGTTATAGCATATGAAATAAGTAAACAATATTAACAATATTACGTGAATGGTGGACCTCTAAATTTAGCATGTTGTTATAGTAATGGCGAAAATAGTGGGAGCATGCCATATAGCATCTAATGATTGCATCAAATTATGAAAATTATTTTCGTAAAATGTACTGAAAATTATTTGTGAAATAATGTTTATTTTTGGTATTGACTGAAAAATAGATATAACTATATTTCAATATGAGTATTATGAATATTCATTATGAAATAGAACTATATTATGGAATTTGTTTTCATAGTAAAAGTGATGCAACAAAAAATACATGTGTCTAATATTATCTACAGTTGTTTTGGAATTATAGACTGTCGTAGTTTTGAGAAATAATTTTACTATATGATTATGAATCATATGATACAATTAATTATATCTCAAACAATTAATGGCTATGCACCCATTCTGTGAGAGCATCATAAGAGTTGATGAACTCTTTGAATTAATACATATTGATGTATGCAATCACAAGTCTATTAATACCAAAAGGGTTCCACATACTTTGTTATATTCATCGATGATTTAATTACCAACACGAACATGTGTATTAGATACACATGTAGTGAGTTTATGATAAAATCATATAATATAAAGGAAAAGTAAATAAAATAACATGCAATAGAATAAAATGATTTGATTTGGTCGAATAAGTGAGTATATTGGAAAGAGTTTCAAATGTATCTAAAAATGAATATATATTCAATCTCAAAATTCACTCCTCCATGTGATACATAATGATGCATCGATAAGGAGTAATCAAACATTGTTGGACAATTTATGATT
Source organism: Allium fistulosum (assembly GCA_030737815.1). NCBI lineage: Eukaryota > Viridiplantae > Streptophyta > Magnoliopsida > Asparagales > Amaryllidaceae > Allium > Allium fistulosum. The sequence goes on from CM060905.1 coordinate 673,589,806, forward strand.
AATTGTGAGTGAAGTTGAGTTTGTTTCTTTCTATAAGGTCATGTACTTAAGAGTAGTACACAAGGTTGATATTATCTCATCTAAACAATAGTTTACAACATCATACAAGATAAGAGTTTGTAAGAAATCCTAACATATCTTAGGCCAAGGAGTTGGCAGTTTGTGCGAGTCGAAAGATTACACGTAATAATTGTTCATGAGGGATCTTGTATGAATCTCCAAAAAGTTTTTTGGAAAGGTCTGTCATTAAATGACATATTTATGTTTTGAACATAATTTTTGTAAACTAAAATCAGTTTTATAAATAAAAAGGTTCATAAAGCGTTTATGAATCTCTATTCTATTTGCACTAAGAAATAATTGTTGTTTCAAGATATATCAACTTCATTGTGAAGGAATTTCTTTGAGAAATTTTTGATAGTTAAATGGAATTGGATCTGATCCATAGATAGAACTGATTATATGAGATGAAGTGAAATTAACTAACCTAAATGAACACATAGCATTAGAGTGTCTAATAAGTATTCTCATACATCGAAGAGAAACTATGAGTTTCTTATTAATGTCGAAAATATACATTACCCTCGGTTGTTCAATTAAACCATTAAGATTGTTGACCCTATATGGTATGATGCATAAATCTGAAAGAATTCCAAGTACACTATCAAAATATGATTTTGGTAGTCATAACCAAAGAGATGTGATCCATCGGCCGAGATTGTGTCTTTATTAGAAAGACTAATGTGATTGGAATTAAATGAGCAATGTTGATAAGAATAATATCGCAAATTTAAATTATTGAAATTAGCATAACAGATTCGGTATTCAACATGCTCAAGTTAATTCAGATTTACGTACAAAATTATCGCTCGATAAGACTTAGTGTTTGGTACTTATGTATTGAAACAAAAAATTCTAAATAATGATTTAGAGTAAGCTGTTAACACATATTAACCAAAAATGCCTCGAAGTCAGTGGGAGCGATATTGGGTTTGTGAGTCTTTAGATATAATCCAAGAAATGATACAAATGTATCATTTTATAAGCATCAAGATTGAATAAGTATTTTGATAGAAATATCTAATAGTCTGATTTTCAATCAAAGTGCAGAGGAAGCGCGTGTTCATAAGAAAGAACGTTAAAAGGTACATTGATATTTCTAAACTATAAGTAAACAACACGTTGTTGATTTTAACAATGTGCTTGTATTAAAATTAACTTTAGTTGTTTTAATACTTAATTTTTGATTGTAAATGATGTCTTTTGTGGTGAGTATAAAAGATAAAGAGATTGTCCCAAAATGATATACAAGAGCACCCTATTAAAAAGAGAACATATAAGTTGAATTACTTATGCATTAACAATAGGAATTATCATCATGTTATATTGTGTATGACATTGTGTTTTGTTTATGTATTTGATACATGGAGCAAATATAAAATCCAAATTGATATCACTAAATGGTTGTTTGAGGTGTTCTCGCGTATTTATGAAATACTAGAGAATTGTTTATAGAAACAACGAACTCGTTATTATGGAACGTTTTGACACAAACTTTTATAAGTGATATTAAATACAACATGTCAATGATAAAATTCAAGTTAAAATCTTTAATTTGAAAATGTTTCAAAATAATGGTGATTGTGGTCGATTCAACGAAATGTTGAGAACATTAACTTGAATAGCACTACAATAAACAATGTATATAGATATAAATGCACAAATTTATAATTGAGCCAAAGGTGATTCCAAATGTTGGGAATCCCATAATATTGTTATAAGATAACAATGTCATGAAATTGGTCATGATAGAACTTAAAGTTCACTAGAAGTCGAAAGACATACTTTGAATTGTTCCACATGATAAAGGCAGTGTATCAGTGTCAGAAAGAGTTAATCGACAAAGTAGATAATTAAAACATAATAACATACCCATTCACTAAGAGACTGACCTAATTGGTTTTGAGAAAACTAATTGAGAAGTTGGAATTAGATTCCATAATTGACCCCAAGTGCAAGTGGGAGATTGATAGAGTTAGGGGTATGCCTTAAGGGCAATTATGTAATTTGTTACATATATCTAACTCGTTGACCAATCTTGTTCGAAATAAAAGGTATTTTCTTCTTATTATATACTTGATATAATGTGATTATATTAATTAATTAACTTAATTAAAAGTATATTTAATAGAAAAATCCATAAATGGTATATTTTGTGATAGTAGTTACAAAGTGTTGTAACCGTGAGTAATTTATCACAACAAAACAAATATATCATTTTAAATGTTCCTAATCAAGATGCATCGAGACTGGATATTGATGTATCCGTTGAGACTGGAGTACGTAACGCTCTCCAAATGTTGGACAGTGTATTACTCATGACTGCTGGGGGCGCCTAAGTGTTACGTACTAATAGTTATTGGATAGCCATGGAATGACTCACTCAATAGTTTTATGTTGGTTAATATAACTAAGGCCGACAAGCATCATTGTCCTGGTAGTTAAGTGATTCGACTTTGGTGCGAGAGGTCACAAGTTCGAAACTTGCGTAGCGTGATTCGAACATATATTGACATGTGAGTTGTGTTATGTTGTCCCAGTGACATGTTGTATCTAAGTACCATTTCAAAAAAAAAATAAGTAAGGTCAAACAGAAAATATCGATGTGATTGATTTACACAGTTTTCTCGACTTGAGAATACTGTGGATCTTCAATTTGAAAGCTCCGCTTTGATTATAGCCAAATCATGGCATGACGTCCATCGAGTGACTATAGTTGGGTCGAGTGGAATTATTGGAAGTGAAGCAGTATTCAAGAGAGGATTCGTCTCCTCAGCTATATTCGGTTTGTATCACGGTCAACTCAAGTCACCTCAAAGTCTAAGTCTTTGGCTAGAGCATTTCGGTTAATAATAATTTTTTCTTTTGAAAATGGTACTTTATATACAACATGTCACTAGAACAACATATCACATGTCAATAAACGTTCGAATCACACTACGCAAGTTTCGAACTTGTAACCTCTCGCACCAAAGCCGAATCACTTAACCACTTGGACAATGGTGCATGTCAATAATTGTTATTATTGAACCAAGGACTTTGTATTTGGATTATAAAGTTGAATGTGGATGAGGTTGGAATTTTGACCATTACCAAATTCCATAAGTCCAAAGTGATATAGTTTTGACAAAGAGAATTGGTGTAAACAAATGTTATAACTGGGTAATGCTTATTAAACTAAAATTGGATTTTACCGAAAATGAATAAGCGATAAATTTGGCCATAATGTCACACCACCTGCTAAGTGATGTGTGAACGTTAACATTAGAATAGTAAGATGTTAATCGCTGACCAAATTTACACCCAAGAGTCACACAGCTGAAATGATGAATTCCCTTAAGACCGAACGATTTAATTAGTTTATAATTATTATAAATTAATTAAATTAATTAATATTTATGAAATATTAATTATAAAATTTGAATATGATTTGAGAAATAAATAATGTTATATATATTTATAACAGTTATAAATATATCGATCGATATACAATATCGACAAGCGATTAAATTAGATTTAATTGCATAGTATTTTGGCTTGGGCTTAGATGGGCTTAAGGCCCATCATCAGGGCTGCAAAATTTCGGTTTTGGGAAGGTCTAGGGGTGGCTAAACCATAGGGAATTGAATTGGAGATAATGGGTTGAGATCAAGTGAGAATGGGTAAAAAGTTTTTCCTCGTTTCTCTCTAATACAACCCTATATATATGTATGTATGTATGTGTGTATATGTATGTATGTATGTATGTATCTCTAAAATAATTACTAACCTTTTTTGGCCGCCATTACCTTCTACATTGCTGGTTAAAACATAGCTCTCAATGCACTCCAAAGTTCTCAAATATATTTCAAATTAAAATAATACTATTCGATAGTTAGAGGTCGGTGATTACGGACTTGCAATCTGACGAATCAAGAACGGTAAAATGAAGGGAAGTCATTGCTTCAACGTGGATTCAAAGGCATCATTAAATTGGTAATTTTAATTCATATTAAAGTAATTAAATTATATTCTATGATCCTATAATGAGCAATTTCATATCTGTTTAAATATATTGCTACTATATGTTTAGTTAGGTGAGATTTTGTACGTAGATGTAGTTGTCACAAATAAGTTTGGTTATATGCATAATTTGTTTATTACACTATTTGATCTATGGATCGACAAATATTGTTTACTGTACAAAATCAATTTTTGTCATTAATAATTGTTTTATATATATATTTATTAATAAATTCATATATATATATATATATATATATATATTAGTGTATATTTCTCTCTCATAATAGCATATATGCATATATAAAATATATATATGATTTAAAAAATTTAGTACACTTATTTATATATAATATGGATTTACAAATTTTAAATTTAATTATCATACATATACTCATATTTTTAAATTAACATTTATTGAATTTTTGAATTGTTTATTATATATAAAATAATTATTACATTAAAAATTAAATTTTATATTTTTTTAAAATATTATATCATTTTAGAAACGTATAGGAAAAATTTAGGAATTTTTCAATAAATTTTATTATTTTTAATAACTAATATTATTTCGGAAAAAATGTTTATGATTTATTAAAATAATAAATTAATTGAAAAGTTCTTCAAAAAATTTCGTAACTTTTCATTCAATAACCTAAAGTTTCTAAATTTTGAATTTTTAATAATATATTATTTTATATTAAATAATTATTGCTGGAATAAATGTATTTATTTTTAAAAATAATATTTCAACTTTGAAAAATCTTCAGATTTTTTCTAAGCTCTATTTTATGATCCCAGTTTTTAGAAAATTGTAAAATTTGAATTTTCAACAATATATTATTTTATGTTAATTATTTATGGATGAAAACATTATTTTATTCATAATATATACAAATTAAAATACTAAAATTATTATGTTTGCAAAACTAAATTTGAATTATAAATAATTTTTAATAATTGTTCTCTCTTTACTATATATATATAAATGTTTTATGTTCATATATTATATATAATATATTTATACATACATGTATGTGTGCGTGTTTTTGTAAATAGAGGATGTCGTGCTCTTTTTTCTTGCCACAATGATAAGGTTTTTTAAGGAGGCGAATCCTGCTAGTGTATGGTTCTTATCATCATTAATAATAGAACCTTTTTCTTCAAAAAAATATATATTTTGTAACACATATACATGCACATATTTGGACAACATACATGGCATACAAAATGAGCTAATATGTATATTGCGATGTAAATCCCAACATCTACATATGGGCATATTATACCTTTCACGGATTATTATGTTACACATGCACTCGCACATATATGTATATGATACATTTATGTATAAACTAAATCAAATAAAATTAATTTCATATCTTAATATATTTGAATTTAAATAAAATAAATGATTTTGTTTAAATGAAATTTAAAAATACTCTAATTCAGTTAGACTTCATAGGCTCAATTAAGATCCAATAGGGTAAAAAATTTGAAATTCACCCATAACTTCCGCTGCGGGCTGGTCCAGTTCCAACAAAAACTTATCTTAAATTATTGGTAAAAAGAAGGAAACCCTAGTATTACTAATCGATAATTGTGATCCTCTATCCTATCTCTAGTTCATTATCCTTTATTATTTCATATGCTCGCTATCTCTATCCAATCTTGTTTTGTTGAATCCTCATTCCAGAATCTCACCAATTACATGGTGGTGACAATGAGAAAAAGAAAACATTTAGGCGGTTAAGTCGGATAATTGACCGATCGGTTTGGTTAACCACGATGCCTAAGTTCAAACAAAATAATTAAAAACCAACTTATTTTGATAAATAAGAATTGATATTTTAAAATATTTTAAGATAAATGCATCTATTTCAAAATCTTTTAAAATATCGATTCTTTATGTATTTTGATAAATAAGAATTGATACTTTCAATGATTTTGACATAAATTCATCCATCCAAAAAGAAGTGGTTACGAACAGTTGACTCCGGTTAACCTTTTTCACTTAAATTTTTCATCTTTAAATTAAGTGCAGTATAATCTTAAAAATATGATCCAACTTTGTTTAAAAGTACGGATGTCAATTCCAGTTTCTCTCTATTGAAAATATATTATATTATGCATATTCCACCATTTGACACACTAAACAAAGAATTAAATTGGACAATATTCGAAATGATATGGGCCCAACTAGGAAGCATGTTCTAATTACATTTTAAAGATGAAATCTCTGTTGATTTTAGCTTTTTTAGCTTTAAAGAATTACATTTGACAGTACTATAATAAGATGGATCTCCCTTTACATCATTGTGATTAACATACATTAATGCAATCAACAATAGTAAATTTCAATACAAGAAGGAAATATAAACATTGCGTCACTGGATCTGTGTTTTTATTTTTATTTCATTTGTCCGTATACATGAAAAAATGAAAAATAATTCACCAATGAATTTAATTCAAAAACAATGAATTGAATTCAAAAGAGCTTGTTAAGTACTTTATGCTCGCTTGGTTAGTTCTCTCTGTTGTGCTATCTATTGGGCTTAGCACACTATCAATTGGGCTTGACAAACTATGAATTGGGCTCAGAAAATATGAATTCTTTTCTGATGTAAAATATTTTCTACCCCTTCAAGGAAATATGTATCTTCATCCATATTAATAAATTAGAACGTTAATAAAGAAATAACTAATAGGTCCTTAGGCTAGATGCTAACATTATTTCTGTTATACGTTCTACTAATTATGGCATTTTGTAATTGCTATGTACAACATCTACTTTTGTAAAATTCTCGAAACATAAATAGGACTAATTTTTAAATTTTTTCATAAAACTGTTGATAGTGCATATTATACATCATCGTGTTTATAATGGAGGGTACAGATAAAAAACTAGTAATAGAAAATGAACATGTTCTTTTTGCCAATAACAATAAAAATACAATTAAATTTTATTTCAACAACTATTTTCTATGATATTCAAAAGTGAAATTTCCACTTTTAAATCCCATAGCAAAAGGTTGTTGACATAAAACAATTGAATTTTTAAATACCTGAAACTAAAACTTTTAAATAGAGGTTCAGAAATATATGCATTAATTAGCACTAAGGGAAATAAAGAAAATATAAATTCAGCCTACTAAACTTACATTTAGTCCAACTAGAGCCCACGATGTCTTCAAAATCATGGCGGTATAACTTCGTAGTGCACACCACATTTTTTGCTACGGACATCGTTGTTTGGTAGATATCCATCGAACAGAATTTTTATTTTTCTTTTTTACACTGAGATCGGCGTACAGTTTGTCGGCGGAGACCACGGTGCCGCAAGCAATCAATGTGGTATGTTTAGCACCACACTTTAACTATAACATAATATGCAAAGCCAGAAAAACCTTAACTAAAATCATGGTGTAGAAAAAATATATGTTTAAAAACCTTAACTAATAGTATGTATTCAAAAAAAATAAGAGTGGAATTTAAGGCAAGTTATGGGTCTAAACGAAACGAAGACGTAAATACAAATATAAACATCGAATGCTGGTTTCCGCTACTTTGACAAAAGATTTGGAATGCCTCTAGTTGAGTTTCAAATTATGTTCCGTTATCTGACATAATCTTGTAGGGGATTCCAAATTTGGTAATAATTTTTTTATTGACAAATCTAAGCGCTTTTTCTGAAGTGATTTTGGAAAGTGGTTCTGCTTCTACCCACTTAGTAAAGTAGTCTAAGGCGACTACAACATAATTTGCTCCCCTTTGGAAATTGGCAATGGTCCGATTAAGTCGATTCCCCATATATCGAAGGGTCATGGACTTGAAATCGAAGTTAAATGACTTGGTGGCAATCAAGGGATCTTTGAGTATTTTTAGCATCATTCGCATCTCTTCACATATACAATTGTTTGACTTGCCATTCGAGGCCAATAAAAATCTTGTCTCATTATTTTCTTTGTCAATTTTTCCCCGTAAAAGTGGTCTCCGCAAAATCCCTCATGCGCTTCAACCAACAACTTCATCCCATCTTTCAGCCTCACACATCTTAAATAAGAAATACATATCCTTGTAAAGGATTCCATCCACTATTGTGAAAGTTGGAACATGTCGTTTGATTTTTCTAGCTTCCATTTTGTCAGATGGCAATGTCCCTTTAGAATGATATTTAATAATAGACGACATCCAAGTGTAACTATAACAGTCATCTGTCCCCGGATGATTAATCCTCCCATCTGGTATTTCTTCATTAATTTCCCTTTCTTCTCGCTTTTGTGCCATGGTTTGGGATCTAGTTAGGACTAAAAATTTGTAACAACCTGGGGTTTTGCACCGGTTAATAATCGTCATTAAACGATTAATGGTGATAGCTGATTGTTGTTGGGAGTTTAATCGAGTTGAAATTCTTTTCAATAATTTGTTAAAGGAGTTATGCGGGCTTTAAAATTAATTCTAGCCCATGTTTTATTTTTGTTTTTGGTGCTGTATTATCAAAAGTGTATACCCGTTCCCCTTATTCATTTTTCAACCGCATACCCTAAACCAAAACACACGAAATAATGGCGGCTTTGTTTTCGTTCGTTCCTCTTTGCAAAATTAGGGCTTTTGATTTTCGAAGAGGCCGACTTCCATTGCTTTGACGATCAGTGGTTTCTTCGCTTGGCTCACGGCTCCTTCAAATTGTCGAAAAAAGGTGAGTGATTTCTTTTCACTCACATCTAGTTCGAATTGATTTTAGATGAGAATTTGCTTTGACTTTGCAATTGCTTTCAGTGTTGACTTTGGTCGTTATTTGGTTTGAAACATATATCTTGATTTTGTTTTGATGCCGAGGATGTTAAACATTATATAGGGTTCGTAACCCTTGTTTTTCGTTCGTCTTAACATATTTGAATTTGTCAATCGATTTCTCTGGTCGATTGATGTTGCTTGGATGCTTGAGATTTATCTGACTTTGTCAACTTCGTATATTTTTGAATGGCTTGAATTTCGAGGCAATGATTTCTCGACTTGGTTTCTTGGCTTTAATTTGTGACATTTGACTTTTTCAAATTCGCATAGTTGATAACTTGGCTACCGGTTTTGTCGTTGATCTGTTTCTTTTTCTGTTGACTTTGATAACACCCGGCTGAGAATTATTTTATATGCTAGTTGACTCTGGTCACTTGATATTGTTTATTTGGCCTATTACAGTTGTTCATGTTTGCAACTGCATTTTTATTGGGATTTGAGTTGTACATGAGTCTGGGTTGCTTCTTTATTTCGACCAGAGCTGATCATTGAAGTGTTGCATATTTGTTGCCTTGGTGCTGACCATGTTGCACTATAATCTGGTCTGGTTTGCATTCATATTTGCTTGATGTTGAGCATTGGTTTTGTCTAGGATTATGTGCAGTCTTGTTTGGAGTCGATACTTGAGTACTGGGTTTGAGTCAGGGTTCAGGTTGCACATTTGTTTGTCTTTGGTTGTGTATTTGGTCGTCCGCACTTTGATATTGTGTAGCCTGGTCTGGACATTTTATGGTTCGGGCTTGAACTTGACTTTTGTGGTCATTATGTAGTTGCATAGCTGGGTCATCACTTGTGTCTACTGCATGCATATTCATCATGTAGTTCACTATAGTGGTTCGTATCTGCAGTTTTTAGTGTTGTGCCACTATTGCGTACTGTGCCTTGGTCTTTGAGTATTGTTGAGTTTGATTCTTCTTTTTGTTGCATTTTTTTGGGTAGGACTGCCCTTGTGCACTTTGATACCTGAGCTTGTCTTGGTTTGTCGAGACCACAGTGGCATTGGTATATGTATTCTTGTCCTTTTGCCACCACTGCACTGTTTTGTTGCTGCAGTTGAGTTGAGCAGTGACTTGACCTCTGCAGTTTCGATTTGCTGTTAGCATTTGGTGTTGTGATGATTTTATATGCTGTAGTGGCGAGGCAGTGCACGCGTGCGTGTACTGCAGCCACACAAAATTGACGTTTTAATTGATATTTCAATTGTTTGAATTGTTTCGTGTGTTCAATTCAATATTTTGAAATTGTATTCTTATTTGATTTGATCATTTTGTTGTTGTCTAATTATCTATTTGATAATTAGATTATGAGTTTCTAATTATTTATTTAATAATCAGATTTTGTTGTTAATTGCTGTTTAGGCAATTCTGTGGTTTTCATATTATCTTCATTGATAACCTTTTTACTTATCTTTGTTGATAATTTGAATTTGCTGATTTGTTGTTTAACACTGTTTCGTGTTATATCTACCGTTATCTGATTCTCTTATTGAAGAGTTGGATATACGAGATTTATTGTGACTGTCGTATATTTGATTACTTAATTATTATTGTTTCTGTGCATTAATAACTGAGTTTGAATTAGACTGACCCGCGTATTATTTTCTTTTGAATTTAATGCTCGGGTCAGACCAAGTTATTTCAAGTTGTTGATATCTTGCTTTGTGTTGCTGCTTGAGCTAGGAAGTCTTTCATGCCTTTTGGAGTAGTCGTTGTCATAGTATAGGATGATATGTATTCATGTATATTATTTACAATAATGTACTTGTATATGTAACTTCCAGTGTCGACAGTGTAGTTGTATCATATGTATTATATCGCATGTATTGTAAATTACTTCAGTTATATATATGAGATTTTATATTATCTGTGTTCCGCATTTAGCTTATCTGTGTTATTATTATATATGTTGTCCTAAACTATTATGAACCATCGTAGTTCGTTTTATATTGGAATTGGATATGTCGATGGAAGTAAATAAACAAAGAGATGAAAAATATATATACCACTCCTATCGAGATAACCAATACTAGTGTAAGGCCTAACTACGGATGGCCGCTCCTATCCAGCCTTATTCTTCGTAATAACAGACAATATTTCTTTTAATACACTTTGTTATTGTGAGCATAGAGGTGGGGCGTCACACAATTCATTTCCTTGTTCAAATGTTCCCTCCACAGTACTTGGATTTGCTTGGTACCCTACTGGCACGATTCGAGTTTCTGGGACTCCCCTTGAACTAACCAACTTCACTAACGAATCTGCTTGAGAGTTTCCTCCCCTTGGAACTTAATGTATAGTAAAGTCTTCAAATAAAGCTAGCATCTTCAATATCTTCTTTACATATAACGAAAATTTGACATCTTTAGTCTAATAAACTTGCTTCACCTGGTTTCCCGTTAGTTGTGAATCGCTAAAGATTTAAATTCGTGGAATTTTGAGCTCTAAAGCCACCTGCCACCATTGATTCGTATTCGGCCACATTATTTGTTATGGAAAACCCTAACTTCATTGCATAGTGTAGGCGGTGTCTGTCTGGTGTTATTATGACATATCCCGCCCTGGCTCCTTGCTCGTTCAACGCGCCATCCACAAATAACTGCCACGTAGGATTTTCATCATTTTCCTTTCCTAATTGTCCTTTAATGATAGCTGACCGTGGTTGAAACTCAATGTCATACTGGCTAAGTTCAATTCTCCATTTTAATAGCCTTCCTGATTTCAAGCTTACTGAAGACTTCTTTGAGTAAGATAGTCAATACTTTGATTGGGTGTGCTTGAAAGTACGCCCTGAGTTTCGTGCGGTAAGTATTAAGCAATAAGTTAGTTTTTCTATTGTTGGATATCGAACCTCTGCATCCTTTAACCGCCTGCTCACATAGTAAACCGAAAGTTGAGTCCCGTTTTCCTCTTTGATCAAAACTGAAATAACTGCATGTTCTGAGAATGCCATGTATAAGTACAAAATTTCACCATTCTTAGGACTAGATAGTATTTGAAGGTTTTTCCAGATGATTTTTCAATTCTTGAAAAGCTTTCTTACAGCCTTCTCCCCATTCAAAGTTGTTTTTCTTCTTGATTACATTGAAAAAGGAAATGCACTTATCAGTCGCCTAGGAAATGAACCTGCTTAAAGCGGTTGCTCTATCATTTAAACTCAATACATCTTTACTAGTCTTAGGCTCAGCCGTGTCCTTGATAGCTTGAATTTGGTCTGGACTAGCCTCAATTCCTTGAGCACTCAAAATGTAGCCTAAAAACATTCCAAATGAACCCCAAAAAAGCACTTCTGGGGATTCAATTACATATGATATTTCCGTAATACTTCAAACATTTGTTTTAGGTCCTCGAGAAGACTCTTAGCCTCATTAGATTTTACCAGCATGACGTCAACATAAACTTCCATTTTTCATCTGATTTGTTCATTGAACATTCTGTTGACTAATCTTTGAACATTCTAGAGAAAAGGCCCGTCGATGGTTTTGCTCCATTGCGTGGGCCGCTTGGTGGTTTACAAACTACAATCCCTGAAAATAAAATTTGTTATGAGTATCTAAATGAACTACGATGTATTAGATCAAATAAAACCCTAATATCAAAAATCTTTCCACCTACTTAGACGTAGAAACTCCCTCTTTTGAATTTTTCATCGAAGGCGGAAAGATTTTGATACTAGGCTTTTTTTTAATCTAATACGTTGCAGTTCATTTAAATACTCATGACAAATTAATGCCATTGCTAAAAAATACAATAAAATTTTACACTACACTTTCAAATACCAAACTTTTTAAAAGACTACCAAAGACATTATTTTCGACACTATTTTGCACAGCGAACAACCATCGATGCGATCAACCACCGAACTACGGTAATTCGATGGTTAATGACAGTGAAAAATGGTGTTGGTCGACGGTTGTTCGTACACACTGATTAATTGCCGTGTGAAATAACATTGATATAGTAAGCAGACAAATTTTAATACGTTTATTCTTTTTTCTATAGTATTAGAAAGAGAAAACTGAGTGCCTTTAGCACCACACAAAATATACTAAGCTTGCTAAACTTACATTTAGTTCCACTAGATCCCAAAATGTCTTCAAAATCATGAGACCCAAGCACATATTTAACTAGTGTAATGCTAAAGGCAATACCACGTTTTATGTTAGAAACACCAAGTTCGACAACTATCCACCAAATAGAATTTTTTTTACGTTGCGATCGACGAACAAATGTTAGGATCGGTGCTGCAAGCAATTAACACGGTACACTTAACACCACATTTTAACTATAATATAATAATATCCAAAGCCAGGAAAACCTTAACTAAAATCATGGTGTAGACAAAATATATATTTTAAAACCATAACTAAAAGTATGAATTTAAAAAATAAGACTGAAATTTAAGACAAGTTATGGATCTAAACGAATCGAAAACTTAAATACAAATATAAATATCGAACATCGGTTTCAACTACTTTGATAGTGAACTGCCTCTAGTCGAGTTAAGAAATACTCTATCTAAGGTCTATTTGATCTCCACTATGAGAAATGATCAATCGTAACCCTAATCAGTTAGATTCATATATACAAATGAGATCAGTATCACATAGAACAGCCTAATTTTGCTTTAAACAACTAAAAATTTCTTTCAGACTTCAAAATTTTATTCGTACCATAACATATTAAAACATGACAATCTAAATGGCAGAAATAGACCTGAGTTTATAACATGTGAAACATGACTATCTACATTCCCAAGAAACTTGTCTCGCTTGTAAAGAAAAAACAACAAAATTAAATAGACATCACACAGTTGCTGGAAAAAAAATAGTAACATATATAGCCATGACAAGAACTCAAAAAACATACAGCGTCCAATCAATTTCAGTAAATCACAATACAAATTTTGTATTTAAGCACATATTTGCTTTATAGATGACATATTGAAAGAAAAGGAATAAATGCTATAATAATTTAACACACACAGAATAAATTCTCATTTAGAGCTCATAATGCTTTAATATCCTGAATAATTCTGAAGCCCATGGCAAAAACCAGAATTACCACGAAGCAATCTTCTTCATCGCATATGCATACATATATTCAATAACATTTTCAAATATCGAATATTCATAAAGATATGAACAAATATCAAATAATCACCCGCTCCATAATAATTAATAAATTGGAAAAAAAATTCAAAAAGGTAAATAGAAAATTTTAGATTAACATAATTCAATTTAAATAATAAAACTAATAAACGTACATGAAATAAAAAATACGATGACAAAACTAGGTTATGTTCAAAAAATATTTATTTATACACTCGTAACATTAATCGTTACCTAATTAAAAAGGAAAGTAATAATTACTATTTTATTAAAAAGGTAAATATCAATCATTTTATGTATTAAAATAAGCGTAATCTCAACTATCATCTTACTAAAAGTCAAACGAATAACTTTCAAATGCACATACTAACATATCCTTATCGATATCCATTTTTCATATTTTGAATATTCATTCGTTTTCAAACGGATTTTTGATTTTTGAAATATTCATTAACAGCCCTACTATTGAATCTTGTTCACTCAATTTTACCTTTTTACTTCTATTTTTAATCATACGGGTCGATTATGGCTAATCTTCTATATAAGTCTTTAACCTTCCATCGTACGTGCTATCTTTAGCCCTAATCAAGCAACGCCCTAATCGTGTAAATATTCAGCCATAATCGAGTACGGTTAATTGTGAGAGGTAGTTGCATATATTTCAGTGCTTTTCAACTTTAGATTTTTATATCTATATGGTTTTATGTTTATTTCATTTTCAGATTGAATAGCAAAAAAAATGATTGCAAAATCCTAATCAATATGAAAAAAGTGAATGGAAAATCTAAAAATCAATTTCGTTGACAAACAAATAAGAAAAAATAAATAAATGCAAAATCCCGACCATTTTGAAGAATAAAAAAATAAACATTAAAACATACAGATACTCAAATTTAAAGTCAAAAGAACACTAAAATATATATGACTAACTAACCCAATTAATTGATACTATTGCATGATGAGAGCAAAAAAATAACTTGTGAATAAAGCTAAATTTAGCGTAAGACTAGAAATTACAATTGAAGATTAGGTATTACGGTTAAAGTTTGGATATAATTGATGATAAAATCCTAAATAAATTCCAAATGCACCACAAATAAATTTGTATATGAATGCTAATTAGGAAGAATTTCTTAAATATATAATAAATTTGAAGCAAATCTACCGTAGAAAAATGAAACTCCCATCTAGCATTGAATGGATGTTAGCTTTGTAAGAATGAAAAGAATTACAACAAATGTACAAAATTGAATCCAACATCATATTTCCATTCATTGTCCGGTTGGTACAAAGAACATCTATACCTATATTTCATCTGACCATCCAAAATTCTTATAGGAATGAACACTAGCACGTCTACATTCAACCAATCTATATTCGACCAACTCGATCTAACTGATTTAACCAACTAACACCTCTAGGGAGAAAAGATCAAAAATTAGTCAGATCAACCTAATTATGCTTTTAATAACATAGAAATTCAAACCTTATCACCAACTTCAAAATTACTTCTACAACTCAGTTGGCTTAATTTCTGAAGAAGTTGCAAAACATGCCTATGTTCTACTGAATGCAAATTAATTCCAAATCCAAATTCTACAATGTTAGCCAAGTCATATATCACAGTATGGCCAATAGAATCGATCTATTAATTACTCTCTTACATATTAAAACTTAAAAATGGACACAAAACAACATCTAATACAGTTCAGAAAATAGCTAATGACAAAACAAAAGAAATAAAAAATAAAAACAAAAAATATGGGGAAAATGATTGTTGGCATTGCCTATTGGTTTTAGGTACCCAACTGCCCATTTTCTCCAGAATTACTGTAGCAGGAAATTCTTTCAGTTTAAATTGCATTAAGGCAAAATAACGATACACACATTCCTGCATTGCTAATAGAGTAAAAGCAAAGCCTAACAATACAAACCATGGAGAGAATACAAGTAAAATGTAGCCATAACAAAATCCCAAAAGAGATATAACGTGGTCTCACGTATCAATTTCAGTGAATCATGACAGATATATCGTCATCTTCCGACACAAATTTGGTATGTAAGCGCCTATTTGCTTTATAGATGACTTGTATACTTTTCTTCAAAAAAAATTCAAAGGTCGAAATGATATACTGAAGGACAGAGAATGAACGGATATACAGAATAAATTCTCATTTTAGAGCTCGGAAGCTCATGGCACAAACCTGAATCACCACGAAGCAATCGTCCTCATCGCTCAAAAATACGTAGAAAATAATGAGAGCAATAAAACCCTAATCTGCTGCCAGCCGCCGCTAATGATAGTATGACTATCAGAGCAGTACAGTAGTGTGTTTATACAAACTCCAGACCTGTTATCAGATAGTGGGCTGAAAAAACGAACCAGCCCATTACGCTTAACCCATTTACTACAATTCCAGCCCATATTTTTCCTTATCCTCAATATTTCCGCTTTATTTTCAAACCAAATAAAATCCTAGTTGATAATTTATGAACTAAATAATTTGAACAGTCATGTCAACTAGCTCATTCCCGTCACCGCAAGCACGCCTCCTTGCAGCACGCCCGAATACCAAATCTATTCCCGCTGCGAAGCATTTTAACGTTCGATTCCGGTGCTCCGCCGACGCCACTCAGAGCGCGGCGTCAACGGCGGCGGTGGAGGAGGATAATGTGGTGGAGAAGAAATCGTTGTCCTCTTTGATCTCTGCTGAAAATGTCCAGAGAGCCCTTCGTGGAGTAGGTATACTTATTTACTAAACTTATTTACTAATTTGCCACTGGATTTGTAGATTTTGGGGCTGTATGTTGATTTTGTGTGGTTCTGCAGCAATTACGACTGCGGATCATTATGGGAGATTAGGGCTGACTAGAGGATGCTCTTATGAGCAGGTATGCTTTTTAGATTTCAATTGTAGTCTTTGTAGATGTATGCTGAACTGTTTAGAAATGCAGGATGTGGATATAACCTTTTGTTTATTTATAGTTATTTGTTATAATTTTAAATTTTCGGCTGTATAAATGGTGGATTATTTTAAATCTGTTTTCGGAACTTGCATATTTCACATTATGAAGTGATGATAAACGTAACTAGGACTTATAATCTCATACTGTGCATAACCATTGAAATATAAGGGCAACTCCAATAGATTATATATTCAGCCCGTAATATGGGTTCGGGCCCCAGTGGCCAGCCGTCCATTTAATGGGCGTTCAAGTCCAGTTCAGGATCCTGAATTGGATCCTGAACTTTCAGCTTAATATTAAATTTGAATTGAACGACTGGGAATGTTTTTTTCTCAAATTCAAGATGTATGGCTACCACTGGAGATGCCCTAACATCCTTCAGTTGAAACGTCAATGTCAGGTTTAGACGCTGTCTCCAACACAATGTGCAAACAGATTCACTATTATTATTAAATGTCTAGTAAATATTGTGTGAGCTTCCAGAAAAGTGCTCAAGAATACCATATGAAAAAAAATAATAAATGCAATAATATTTGTGTACTTTCTAATACCAAAATCTCTTCACACCTACGCTCCACTTTTGAATACGAGGGAGAGTCGTTTTTTTTATAGAATTGTTTTACCAGAAGGATACTACTAAAAGTTGTCCTCTTATAAAATCATATTTTAAGTTGACCAATATACCCTTTTATTTTTATTTTACGCTCGTTCTTGTAATCTCATTTTTATTTTACCCTCGTTCTTGTAATCTCATTTTTATTTTACCCTCGTTCTTGTAATCTCATCAATCTCCTCCTTTACACTATGATCCAAATCAGTAATCAAATAAATCAATAGAGCAATCAAACACAAATTTAATCTCTTGTATGTAAATGTGTAAATTTTATATATAACATAACCACGGTTTGACCGATTGAGCCATCAAAATCTTAAACTTTGAGTCATCATGGTTCGACTCACGATCCGATCATGAAAACTATTCTTCCAACCATCCATCTATTCGTAAATATTTTTTAGTATAACTGGATGGTGGAGATGAGTGGTATCTAGGCTCAGGTCGTAGGTAGATATCGGCCTGATGAGGCCATGGTCCAACCTCAAATTTTTATGATTTTCTTCCAAAAACCACTTATTTAGTTTTAGCCCCATCTCATTTTGATGGTTTGCCATATCTCATCTTGACTGAACTTAGGATATTTTTTCTCATTAATTACCATTAATATTTTACAAGCTACAACTATGCCCTATGTCAACTTATGTCTCCACCACTAGGCTTCAGCCATGAAATAGATCATGATGTTCCTATGCACACACACTCGATTGTAGCAAGCATGGTATATATATTTTAATAATAAAAACCGAAAGTTAAGTACAAAATTTATTGGAGAGAACATTTCAATATTTTGGCTGATGGTGAATAACTCGTTTGCCAGCCATGACCTTTTCCTCAAGTAGAAGAATGGGTGTAAATGTTACGGTCCAATTAGGTAGAACTCACCCTCAAAAGCTAACTTGTAAGGGGAGGGTGTTTAATGGGTTATATATGCATCACCTATCTCATACTAGGCGATGTGAGACATTACAGTACATTTGTCTGCTCTGGTTTTTGTTTGCCTTGAGAGATAAGCTGTCTGTCGTGGACGTTTTAGTTTCCTTGTAGGATTATCAAGTAAATGCATGTTTGTTCAAATTATGTAAATATTTGATAACATTTATTTTAGGTTAATGCTGCATACGAGAGCAAGTGCGAGGAACTGAATACGCAGGAGTTGGATGAAGCTGAGTCCAATGAAAAACTGGCACTTCTAAAGGTTTACATTCTTTTCTCACTACTAACCACGGACATGATTTATAACATACTTTTTAATGTTTGTTATTGTAATTTCTGTTTCCATACATCAGGAATCATATGAAATACTATCATGCGAGGAAGAGCGACGATTGTATGATTGGAGTTTGGCTAGAAGTGAAAAACCTGATAGGTATATGTGGCCTTTTGAAGTTGATATAACACAAACTCCCACAGAACTTCCTCCACCTGAGGTACGTTTCGTTATTGTTACGGTAATGTAGGCCTAATTTTAGCAAAAGTGTGATTTGCTAAACTTACTAGTGTTAACTTAACTTTTATAGCGAATCTTCTTTGAAATAAAATAAGCTTTAGTTTTATGTTTATCATGTCTACTGTATATATTGGGGTATCAGTCATGGTTTAAATACATCAAATATATATATATATATAAAATCCTTGGAAAAATGCATTTAATCTGGGGTTAATACAAACATATGACTGCTTCATATGCTAGCTTGGAAACAGTACTTGTTTTGTACATTTTCAACTGTTCCTCAATCTGTCAAAAATTATCAGTTCAAGTGGTAAGTTTGATTACCAGACATATCAAAATGAATGCCTCATTTGAATAAAAAAAACTACTGTTGTTCTAAAATATAAAATAAAAAATCTTGAATTTCAATGGAAAAACTCAAATTTTATTAATTTTCAAAACATTTTGAACATTCAAGTTTTTTCAAATATTTTTGCGGGGTAATTAGGAAAAATGACAAACTTTGAGAAAAAAATTAACTCAAGTTTTATTTTTAAATTGAACGACAAATGCGGGTTATAATTAGCATTATATTCAAGTTTTACACTATACAAAATGCTACTTCTAAATAGTATTGTCCTTCGGTTTAAAATAAGAACTTGTTATCCATCAATTTAAAAAAAATTCTAAATTTGTCCTTCTGTCTGTTTTCCAGTTTTTTCTAAAGGAAATATGTGTGTTCTTAACCAAATTTGGTTTTCCTTAAAAAAAACTTCACAAAACTCAAATATTTTTCTAATAAAAATATCAAAAAATGATTGGTTTACAAAAAAGTTTGATATTTTTATAATCTTTTTGAAACGATATAATTTCCATTTTGAAGATGGTTGAATTCAAAATAACATTTGTTAGGACTTTAAAACTGTTGATTTAAACATTATTTCAATACTAAAAGAACTACGAGAAAATTTATCTGACATAATTGTTGAGAGAACCAAGCATATATTTGGAGAGATTTAGTTAATATTTTAAAGATTAAATCTTACACTTGGCATGACCATAATAAGATGGATCTCCTTATCCATCATCGTGATTAGTGTACATTGATGCAATCAAAAATATTGAACTTTTTTTTTCTCATTTTTATTTCATTTATCTGTATGCATGAAACAAAATTCACCGATGAATTTGACTGATCCAGGAGCCTGAAGACGAAGGCCCAACAAGGCTTGTTGGGTATTTTATGCTGGCTTGGTTAGTTCTCTCTGTTGTGCTATCCGTTGGGCTTGGCAAACTGTGAATTCTTTTCTGCTATATAATATTATCCCAACTCGTAAATATGTATATTCTTAAATATGTATATTCTTCCACGGTAATAATTCAATTCGTTAATAAAGATATAACTGGCAAGTCCTCAGGCTGGCATTATTTCTGGCATATGCAATGCTTGTTCTACTAGTGTATTTCAATCATCATTGTGTTTGTGACAAGGGTAACAAATAAAATTGAATATAAAACATGCATATTTTTTTTTTTTTTTGCCTGATAGCATTAAACAAATTAAATAAACTTCATGTCAACTTTTTTCTACGGTAGTTTCCAGTCCAGTGAATAAATGCCCATTATAGACGGCCCAAAAAAAGTGATAAGTCTCCATTCTAATTTGACTTTATAGCAGATGTGGGCCATGTAATATACAAGGGTTGGGCCATATAGTCCATCTTCAAAAAATAAATGCACATCCTTCTTGTTTTAAACCTGCATATCACTGTGTTACGCTCTCTGATCTGGTAACCAATTAAATCAATATTTCTTCATGAATAAAGGCTTCTGATGAGGTACAACATCACCCCTGGAAATAGTGCATGAATTCTTGGTAGGATTCAATTCTGAACCACTTCAGTACAAATCCTGCATGTTTTTTCTTGTTGCTTTGGGTTCTTTTTAACGTGCTTTAACAGTATTATTAAAGCTTGTTTAGTTCTAACATAACTTAATCGGTTTACATAAGCTTTTTTTTGGCTTTTCGAAAATCATTCACAAAAAATTAGTTGCTTGTTTAAGTGAAAAACGGGAACAAGAACAAACTTTTAAAAAAAATTAAACTGAAAAACAACAAGTTTCATTTTAAACTGACAACCTTTAAAATAAATTAGACATACTAATTATAACTAGCATTTCGTATAGTGTAAAATTGAATATAATGCTAGTTATAATCAACATTGTCCTTCAGTCTAAAAATAAAACCTAGTGTCATTCATCCTAATTTTTCAAAGTTTGTTTTCTCTAATTCCCTCTTTATTTAAAATCCTACGGAACGAGCTTTGAAAAAAAAAGTCATTTTCATTTTATATATTAAAATAATTTCACAAGTTTATTATTTTCCAACCCAAAAAAAAAGTAGAAGTTTATTTAAATCCAACGGAACGAGCTTTGAAAAAAAAAGTCATTTTCATTTTATATATTAAAATAATTTCTCAAGTTTATTATTTTCCAACCGAAAAAAAAGTAGTAGTTTATTTAAATCCAACGGAACGAGCTTTGAAAAAAAAGTCATTTTCATTTTATATATTAAAATAATTTCTCAAGTTTATTATTTTCCAACCCCCAAAAAAAAGTAGTAGTTTATTTAAATCCAACGGAACGAGCTTTGAAACAAAAAATCATTTTCACTTTATATATTAAAATAATTTCTCAAGTTTATTATTTTCCAACCCCACTCTATCTTCTATGCATTTTGAAACAGTTTGAATATAGAAAGCACAAAACCCGTTTTCAAACATACAATCGTCCAAATGCTCACCCATCTAGTATATGAACCAACAACTTGTGTTCATTGCTACTACATTATAATGAACAAATGCCAAAGAACAATATTTTCAACAAATATGTACGATCTATGATAATGTTCAAATGTATTAGCCTTCGGATTAGTGATTTGATCACAGTGATGGTCAATAAATTACTCTTCCCTTTATCATGTTTACCAACGTGAAGAATGAAAGATCTTCCACTGTGAACGACTTCTGTATAAATTTTGAAACATTGAGTTTTATGTATCAATACAATAAGAATCAGTACTGCATGAAAACCCAAAGAAATACATCATATCAGTTTAACCAATTATTTTAGGAACATACGATATGGAAGTTCGAATGTTTCCATAATAGAATATATGTCCCAAAAACATTTGCACAAGTGCATGACTAGCATCTTTGAGTGTGAAAAGGCAAAATAAAATTCTACCAAAATGCCACATATTAGTATTTTAACTAATAAAAGAGCTGTTAAAAGAACTCCAGAAATGATTATAAGAATGCCGAATAAATGTTAAGAGCTTCAAAAATAAATCCCTCCAAAAGCGGATTTTTGGAGAAAAAGAATAATATCTTAGATTTGGATATTTTTATTCTGATAATATTTACACCTATTTTGATCAATATCTCAAATAAAATAAAGTTTATTCAGGCAAAACCTGTTAAATACATCATAGAGAAATTAGGCTTTTCAAGTTGGAAAAGAAAAGAAAAAGAAACCCTAGCAAGCAACAGCCAGCTAGGCTTTAAACTATTAAATCCCCAATTGACAAGTCGTTTTCTTTGCTTTCGTAGATGACCAAAGCCCACAATATTTGACTAACACCACCGAACATAAATCAACAATTCACAAGTAAATAAATGTTTATGATGTTTATAACTATTTTATTAGGTGAAAATCCATTTCGGATGATCTCAAATTAACTTTATGACGGTTGAAAAATAAATTTTTTAAAAGAAACTTTTAGCTGCATTTTTGAAAGATGGTTACTTTTTCTAATTGTAAATTAGTGCTTTTAACTGGCTTAAATAAATTGTAATGTTTATGTAAGATTTTAACTGCATTTTTCAAAGAGATCTTCAATTTAACATTTAATCAACTTAAATAAGTTCTAATTAGTATGTGAATTTTCAGTTTTGAAATATTATATTTAGCATTTTTATAGCATAATGCTATTGGTTTTTAAAAACTCAAAAAAAAACAAAAACAAAAGGTCTAGTGGGACCGTTCTTTTATTAGTAAAGAGATGTATTCATTTATTAGTTTTTAACTTCATCATAGAGATGAAGTTAAAAGGTGCATCATACCACCGCAGGTTTAACTACAACAACATTAAGCAGTTAATTATTAGATTATCTACATCATTTTGATGCACTTAACACTGCATATAAGAGGTGCAATTTCGACTACATTATGTAGTATTAATGCAATTTCAACTAGAGAGGTAATTTTAATGTAATTTCAACTAGAGGCACGTAGAGCTATTATGATAATGATTACTGTTACTATTTTGCAACCGATTTTACTGATAAACTAAAATTGTTTACCATTGCTGGGTGGTTCCGAAAAACCAATAACGGTTACATTGTTAATGGTAAATTACAATAAAATAAAAACTTAACATATTTTTACACAGTAACAATACTTCATTATATATTTCATCACTTCATTTAATACAATACATCAATAAGAAATAAATAAAAAGTGTATTTAGCATCATTTGAGCTGAATTACTGAATTAAATTTAACCATAAACTTGTTTCTACGAATATTCATTTGTGAAAAGTATTAGTAATCCTATGTTTCTATAAAAAATAATACTTCGTTTTGAGTAATTTAAATAAATTAAGGTGCAACGCAAGGGTGTGAAAACGGGAGTTGATTACAACGAAGATATCCGATAAGGGACATGGTTATCATAAAATTTCGTATCATGGATATTTTATCTAATTTTAATCTTAATAAGGATTGTCATCTAAAGCCCCTTTTATCAACACTGCTATTCATTTCCAAGCATAAACACGAAGTTAGTAGATTTTCAAGGACCACAAGTAAAAATATCAAACATTTCCCTAACAAGGATGAACAATCACTTTTTCGAAAAATACGAAACATCTAAGTCATATAAGTAAAGAGTACAATTCGTTGATAAGGAAAAGAAAAATGTGAACGATACTTGAATTGATGATAAATGGGATCCTGAGTCGCGAACAGTGATTCAGTCGATGATGAAGAAAGAATTCTTGGTTCAGTTGTCCACCTTAATATATATAAAAGAAAGGAGATTGATCAAATTCTATTGAGTCGAACCCATTGTGATTCTTTATCAAAGGATGACTTGGGCAATTAGCGTTACAAATTGATCATTTTTTCCCTTTTTCATCATTTTTTTTAAAACAAGATTGCTTTTAAAAAAAAGCAAAAGTAATGCAACTAGGTACTTCTCTATGAACTTACATTAATGGTTAAACATGTCAATGGATACTCAAAAAATCTAAATCCATCTACATTTGTATTCGAAAAATGGATATACATTTAATATCAAAAAAACGAATACGAATAGGCCTGTCAACAGATACTTTCGGATGCGGATAGTGACATATCTGTATCCGAAATCATTTTCGAATATCGAATATCCGCATCCACGGATACGAAATCGGATAATTATCCTATCCGTTAACAATCGAAAATCAAGAAACATAGAAGGAAAATTCTAGTTTTGCATAAACTTTTTTCAATCTCATTGATTATTAAAGTATTAAAAATAAACAAATATGACGATAACAAATAGTTTTGTACATTGAATTTTGAATTCAAAAGAAATATAAAGGAAAGATTAGATGATCAATTAAACAAAATAGCAAAGTAGATTGGATTAAATTAAAGACAGATAAAAAAAATGTAAAAATTTACATTTAAAGACCACCCCCCTTTTTTATAAAATAGAAAAAAAATTTGATTTTCGTTAAAAAAATATAGTTAACATGCATTTAGTGCGTATAATATATAACTTCAAACTTAATAAAACAATAAATAAATATCTTTCATTATATTAAAATACATATAATTTAAACTATAATTTTGAAAAAAATCGAACGGATAATTTTCGAATGCGGATGTCTTCGTATCCGCATCCGTTTTTTTGATATAGGATATTTATCCGCTTTCAGATACGGATGCGGATGGATTTTGAATTTTTCATGTATCCACTGACAACCCTAAATACGAATGCTGATACAAAGATATTCACGTTCGCAAATTATCAATTTTCTCAATATTATAGTTTACTTATGTGTAATTTAGTATAGTAAATGATATATATTTATTATTTTATTGACACAATCGTTCATATCATATGCGTACGTAAATGCATGTTAACTGCCCAAAATTAATTTTATCATACTTCCTTTGTTTTTTGTACTTCTATACTCGATGCGACCAAAAAAATATCAACTTATATCTTAAGATTAATCAATTATTAACATATGATTATATCTGATATCCATCGGCAATCCGTTGATATGAATATCCGTTCGAAAATGATTTTGGACACGAACGCAAATAGGACACTGCATGCATCAAAAGATATCCATTAACAGACCTACCAACGACGTTCAAGACATTTGACGTGATAATAGAAAATTATGAGCAATGTGACACCTCATGTCAAACATCGATAATTGGTGTAAATGCCCCTCTGTGCTCTTACATGACGATCAATTTTTTGCATCCCATTACTAGGTTAAATCAATAGAACAATGCAACTTGTATTTTAATAACAAATTTACCATTTTTATGATAAATATTGATAATGAATTTCAAAACCGATAATAACAGTAATTCACAACAACCTATTTATATCTTTTATTGTACATTTTTTCACAAAGATAAACCTTTAAGGCAAATCCTGTTAATTGACCATTAAATTTAGTGGCCTTTGATTTTTAGAGTTTGACATTTAGCTTATCATGTATATATATATATATATATATATATATATATATATATATATGTATGTATATGTATATGTATATATGTATGTATATATATGTATATGTATATGTATATGTGTGTGTGTGTGTATATATATGTATATGTATGTATATATATATATATATATGTATATGTATGTATGTATATATATATGTATATGTATGTATATATATATGTATATGTATGTATATATATATATATGTATATGTATGTATATATATATAAAAGTTTCTTCGCATTGGACGACAAAGAAGATAAATTATTATTAGAGATTTAAGGGCACGTGTGCAGGTAAAAAATTCTTATAAAATTATAAAAATATGAGGAAAAAATTGTAATTTTTTTGTTGGAACAGAGTTTCAACATTGTAACCTTATTAAATTTACATTTAAAAATAAATGTTAATATCTATTCTTTACGGGAGTTGAACTCCCAATCTCTTGTTTGCGTATAAAGGTATTTCTAGAACTTCGTGGTCAGAGCAGAAAATTTCACTTCTATTCCCACTATTAATAAAGATATATACTGCAACGTTTCGTACTTCACTTTAGATAAAAGAGAAGTAAAGGGGGAAATCATCAAATTTCTATGCTATTTTAATCGATAGGCAAATTCTATTCCAACATTAAAAAAATACCATACTTGCACCAACTCTTATATGACAAGTATAAACCAATATTTTACCTACAGCAAAAATTATTACAAAAATTCCCAAATTGGAATCAAGCATGGCAAATTCAAATCTATATGCTTTCATAAATTTTCATGTCTTCAATTCATGTCGGTCCTTATTTTAAGCAAACTATCAACATCTATTTCGAAAATCATTATCTCAATTTGGTTGATTTGAAAAGAAGAAGAAAGTCAAAGGAAATAGAAATATTCTCTCTTTAATTTTATTCTTTCTCAATCTTATAGTCAAAATTCCATAATAAAAATTATTAATGTTCGTTTTTCTTTCTTATAGGACTTACGATATTAATTTGCCGTGACGTTTAAATTGAGGTTCTACAGCTCTTAAATTCATAAAGTTCACTAAGTGGTATATGGATATTCATAAAATAAGCAGTATCACAAATATTTATTGGAAACTAGCTACTGGACTCCCTTACCCATCCAAATAAAATGCTGGCAAGGCCAATGTACATATCCTCTATTACCATGCACAATTATAGAAAATAAACAAAGGTTGTAAAGCTTCAAGCAAGTGAGAAGGGACGTCTGAGCCCCTCTCAAACAGAATAAAAATTCAGGTTTGTTTGGTGGCCATATTTGAAACGGGGGGGGGGGGGACCAACAGTCAAACATCTGAGGTATCTACTGCACATCATGAATCATGGTCAAATTGATCATCTAAATATCAGCTACTATATGTGTTACACCTTATATAGATTTTGAAATTGATCATCAAATTGACCATCTAAATATCAGCTACTGTATGTGTAAACCTGATAAGTAAACTTGATTTTACTTATAGAAAACGCCTATTGAGACGACAAAAAACACAGTATTTGATACAGTTATTGATTCCAACCTTAAATGATTGAAATCCAACAGGTAAAATATATCGTATCAAATTTTGTTGCATCCATAAAGTTACACATATTTATATAATATGATCAATGGCAAGCAGTTTAATTGTGAGATGAAATGACATGCAGATTGGATATAGGAACTGCTACAATCGCCTTTTTCTACAGCGTTTAATTGTGAAATGAAATGCACATACTCCTGAAAAATATGCATTCATGCATTTAGTCCAGTGTTAGTACAAACATATGACTGCTTCAGATGATGGCTTGCAAAATTGGTTCATATGAAACTGCTATATTTTAGGTGTGTTGCTAAATACCAGTCGATTTGTTCTTCCCGATACCATTCCTAATGCCATAATTTATCTTACTACTCAACACTTAATCATCGAACAATGAAAAATAATCTTGCAAATTGAATATGATAGACTATTTTCCACCGAGCTGAAGGATGTACTCAATGAGATTCAACATCAATTGGTATAATATTGTTGACACTCCGTGATTTCTATCGAATTTTCAAAAAATTAACTAGAAAACAATTGTAGAAATTAATTCCATCTAATAATAAGTAAATCGCAACATCTTTCAAAGCTATCTTTATGAAATAATTATAAATTTCCGAAGATTTAATCGTCAAAATTTAAATTCAAAAAAAAAAGGTGAAAGGAAATACTTCTTTTCTTTCAAAAAAATGCAAAGGCCGACTCATAGGGTTGTTTTGAAGCACAATCTTCATGATACCAGCTCTTAATAACGACTGAGTGGACCGATCGAACTTATGATAAATTTCGTGTATTCCCTATAAATATTCATACATTTTTGATAAATTTTGATTGCATTGGTAACCCTTAAATTATTGACAGTATTATAAAGCATCTTAGGTAAATTTAGTGGTATTTTTTAGATATGGTATCAGGAAGAACAAATCAAGATGCTATCGGCAGCAAACTACTTTAAAGTGAAAATCTGAAATAGAGGATTGCAGAGGTTGCTTGAAGTCCATAACAAAAAATTTACTAAAGAATAAAAAGGAAGATAATTAAGTTCAGCATCTGTCTCATGGAAAACCTTCAATTTCTCCCAAATAGACATACTGTGATAGCATCCAAGGCAATGCTAAATGAAAACCAGAACCAAATTACATACTAGGGTTTGAACGAATTTCAATACAAGACAAGTGGATCAACTATACCAAAAATTAGGTACAAATAGGTAATAAAAAGTGAATATGAAGAAAAGTTTAACAAATGGAGGGAGAGAAAACAAATTAATGGATCAACAAGTGCAGTAATCAAAAACAGTAACAAGTGAGAAAATACGCATTAAGCATAATATTAGGTTCTTCGGTCAAAAATAGAAGTCACTGCTTTGACTGCCAATGTTTTCAAAACGGGATTTAAATCGTAAATCGTAAAGTTCAAACTAAATCGAAACGAGATTCAAATCGTAAATCGTAGATTCAAAAGATTTGTATTTGAAGGTTCGCACTCAATTTGAAATTGATTTTGATGTTTGAACTTCTACAATTAAACATAAAACTCAATTTCCTCTCTTATTATATTTTTATTTTATTTTGAAAACATTGTATTTTGAATTTTGAATCCAAATAAACATATTAAGTATGTTAGTATATAAATAGAATGTTTTTTTATTTGCGGTTTTGACTAAGTTTGGATCGGAATGTAAAATCGAATCGTTAAGGGAGAGATCCGATCCGAATCGGGATTTAAATCGTAGGATTTTAGGATTTTTGACAACAATGTAATGACGGCTACTTTGACTGTGGTTAGGTGCTCGGACTTTGGTTTTAAGGTCACTTTGACTGTGGTTAGGTGCTCGGACTTTGGTTCTAAGGTCACTTTGACTGTGGTTAGGTGCTCAGACTTTGGTTCTAAGGTCACGAATTTGAATTGTACAACATGGTTCGAACATTAAACATACTTTAACTTGTAGTATATGTACACTACCTAAAACTTATACCATTAGGTACTGCCCACTACTAAGTCAGCTAATCAGACTTTAACCCTTACTATCATGATGAAAATGTAATAGCAACATGTTTCAAATGTAGGTCAAGTATGAAACAATGGATATCTAAAAAACCTTGGAATCAATATTTAAAAATACAAGTCCAATACAAAAAAATTGTAATATTAGATGGAGGATATACTAAAAATATACAGGTATGATGGTGTTAGCATCTGAAAATTATGTCTCGTAACATAAACCCAAAGTAAATTATTTAGCATGTAAGTAACAGACTACCTGTAGAAATGTGTGGTTAATATTTAGTGTTCTATCATCTTATATATGTGATCATCAATGTGCATTATTGTATCAGAGTTTTGTAATATTTGGTTAAACATAGGTATTGAAATATTATACTTTTCATTGATTGTTTTGTTTTTCATTTGAGTTTGTCAACTATCTTCTAATATATAAAATTTTCAAATCTTCCCTGGTATCCAAAAACATAATAAGATTTGTACATCTGAAATCAAAAGGAAAAAAACTGGTTAGAACACTACCTGAACGCAAATGCTTTCTCTCCTAACACGAACTAATTAACAACTTAATGTAGTAAAACCCGTAAGTTATAACATTTCCACCTAACAAGTCATTTAAGCACAGACACTGTTATAAGCTTAAGGGTTAAGAAAATCCATATGATTCGGAGTAAAAAAAATAAAACAAAGAAAGAAGGAAAAAAAATAAAAAATAAAAAGATAACTAACCGATGGACATTTACTTAGAGACCGACATACATATAATCGAATAACTTACCAAAACATTGTTTATGGAGATCATACCTCAGCTAGCATCAGAATTCCTCCAAAGAACATCATGTAAAACATTGTTTATGACAACTTCCTTGTCTCAAAATTCAACAAATGAGACAAGGAATCAACAGAAGTAACATGAGCTATCCATCAGTCTTTCTAAATATGTATCAACTAGTCCATATGTCCCATTACCAGGTTCCAAGACCACAGACCTATAAATCATTAAACATTGTACACAATTACAAACCGCATATTAAAATCTACAACAGGTGATTAACAAGTGAGTTTACGCACCCAAATGACAAAAGTGAATTTACTATGCTCTCCTGTGCTTGTGCCGTTTAACTCCATGAGATTCATCATCTGATAAGCCATCAACCATTTTTAATCTTTCATTTCTTGAATGCTCCCGACTGGAATTTTTTATCATTTTATGTCTCGAGGACCTAGAACTATGACTGGTTTCACTCTCTATTTGATGTTTATGTTCCGAGTGATTATGATGCCTATGGCTGCTCCTTCTATGTGACATAATAGCTTTACCGTCATCTTCAGAAAAATCTTTTCGACCTTTTTCCATGTCCTCGTATGATCGCTTTCTATGGTGATCTTTTTTTCTTTCCTTGGAATATTCTTGAGATTCAGAATTTGTATTCTTTGATCGATGATACCTTTCATCTTTTCCAGAAAATGAGTCATGGGAAACCCTTTTTTGTCTTTGTTCAAGATGATGACGACCTTCACCATTTGAAGAGCTTTCATTAGCTTCGCCTTGTAGTCGACGTCTATCATCATGTGAGTTTATTTGCTTTCCTTGTTGGTAGTAATCATCACGCTCGCTGAACCCAAAAAAAAAATCAAAATGTGAGTTTCCTTTAACAAAAAAATACAAACTCATCCAAAAGAGATTGCTATAAATTCGTGCGAAAATGAAATTTAGACTTGTGAACTTTTATACGCCGCTATAAATGGTTCGCGTCCATGTAAGTTTGAATAATGTAAAAAAACAGTTCTAGTACAAACTCATGTTTGTTTCACAATTCATCTCAACCCTCCAGCCTAAAAATAATTTGAAAAGGGGGGCCTCAACCAAAATCAAGCTCTTTTGTTAAAAAGCTTGATTATGTCGAGTCAAGTCTACCTCAGATTCTTTTTCACGAATGATGTAGACAGAACAAATGTATATAAAGAGTAAAATTCAGTCAAATAAGAGCAGAAAACATGGATGAAAATTTTCATCTGTTTATAACATACAGAAATTGCTGAGTAGCGGCAATCAGCGCATAAGTTGAGGTAAGATAGAAACCTGAACACATGACTTTTCCTTCATGGATTTTGTTTCAAAACAAGATATACCTGGGTTTCATTGTTTAATAGATGGGGCATAACATTTTATTGAGTTTTTCCCTTCTTGAAATGAAGATTTATCATATCATTGTGAATTTCTCACCATAAAAGTACATTTGGAATTGTTAAGAGACTAGTAAATGGATTGAATTTGATTTTTGATCCATGTATCAGTGTGACCGGATCCGCAATAGAAAAATGGATTTAGACTTCGCTTTCAATGTATTTCTTTTACAGTCTGTATATTTGTTTATACATTTGGTTAATGAGTGAAATACAGATAGATGTAGGTTTATTTGACATCATGTTATTAGCAAATATTTGCATTAAATTATTGGTAGTAATATTTTTAACTAACTTATGTACATAATATATTTGTATTATGGCATGCTATTCATATACTTACATAGTAAACAAAAAGTCTACTACAGATAAAGTATCAAACACCAAACCAAACAAAATCAAATAGCATGTAATTTTAGTAATGTATTTTGGTGATTGTTATCATTAATAAAACATTTTGGTATCTTAATTCACTATTTGACACATAGTATCAATTTTGCTTTAATATTTTGTGAGTGATATAAATTAACTTTGTCTCTAAAGGAATAATTGTTGTAAATGGATAATAATAGTGAATCTCATACCCATTAATTAGTGGGATCTTTGCGAATCTGGATTTGGAATTCATGATCCACCAGACTAACAAATTGGGTTTTGTTAATTACAAATGGGTACAAATTGAGGAAAATCCTAGCGGAACAAGTGAATTTTGCAAATAGAAGGGGAAAAGACATACACTTAGCAAGAATTCACAAGAAAAAAAAGAAAAGACAAATGCAAAGCTAAAGCCTAAATCGTTGAGGCAAATTAAACGTCCTACCTCCCTGAATGCCCAATCCTGTGCTGATGTTCGCCAAACTGAGGACCACGCCATTTTGCTTCAGGCATCATAGGGTATGGAACAGCTCCCATTCTCATATAACCACTATATATATTAAATTAAAAACAACTTCAATAAACATGTGTGTATACACATCTAAATTCAACAAGGCCTTAGTATTAAGGCTAAAAATATCTTACAAGGGGCTTTGCATGTCTGTACACATTGGTGGCATATAAGGAGGAATGCCAAAGGGTGAAACAGGACCTATTGCCGCATTATAAGGCATCATTCCTGGGTGACCATACATGTTCATGTATGACTGAGCTTGAGGGAATGGATTCGCATTCCAACAAGGATTTCCATACATTGGCATGCCTCTATTGAAACAAGCGCCTTCTGAACACAATAAAAAGAATTAGGGATGCAATTTTAATATGAATATTGTTATCTTCAATATAATTAGTGACACCAAAATTTCATTACCTGTTTGCTGCAAGGGGTATGATTGTGAAGCTTGTGGGCAATCTCTAATCAAATGGCTAGGTGAACCACACATGAAACAATTTCTCTCACCCTGATTGCATGTAGACATTGTGAATAAGAGATGAGTAGAGAGAATGAATATAAGGAAAAAAAATACCGCACATATCCATGCAAGGTTACATATGAAGGCATTATCATACTGCCAAAAAGTTGTATATTATGCAATGAATACACTTTAAAGCTACTCAAGATAAGAGTGAGTGAAGTAGAAAGAAAGTAAGAACATGAAAACATATTAGCTAAGGTGAAAGGAAGAAGTGTGCACAAGTAGAATATATTATATTGTTATATAATGTGGGGAAAACATAGCAGTATAAATTGCAGGAAACTATCTTCATCAAATTTTAATAATTGCATCTTATTTCCAGTAGGCACACACAAATGTGCTGTAAACAGTATGTCACCAATTTATTTACATTCTCATATGGAAGGTATAACTTTTAAAGGATTGCAAACTATACAATGAATATTCAAATGAGGAAAAAACGAAGTGTGTGTGTGTGTGGGTGCGCAAGCGTGCATGTGTATATATTTCTAAAAACCTACAATAAGAAAAAGGAATTTAAACAGTGTAATCAGTTAGTAAATAATGACATTGGCGTCAATAATATAAATGAATTTGAAAACATTATCTATCTTACTCCATTGTTTTTCTCTTGTAATGCCAAACCTTATAGTATGTGAGGATTTTGTTAAGGGTATACAGTTAACAAAATGTTATAATTAACCTTGCCAATATCAGATATCTTTCCATATAATCCGAATGGGAGGAATTTGATTAAGATTACCTTTCTATGCTTACTGGATGGCATGTATGTCTCAGTTCCATCTGTAAATTTGTGGGAAATAAACATCAAAACAGAAAATAATAATGATGTCTGGAAGAAAGAGCGTTAATGGAAAACCATAATTTACCAAGAACGGTGATACCAATCCCCTTATTACTCTGTGGTGCCAAATTGGCTGAAAAAGGAAATGACAGATCAATAATTTTATTGCATACAAAAGCTGCAATCAGTCAATCTCGTGTCAATATAGAAATGGTGGCTTGCAAATTCAACAATTTGACGAGTTCTCAAATATAAATGTATAATGATGAACCAGTCTCAGAATTAATCCTATATTCCCCATTCAATCACATGCATACCAGCAAACAATATGTTGATTTGTACTGTTGGGCGAACAAATGCTTTTTGAACGCAAATACATATACATAATGGATATGTACATAATAAAAAAGGGGGGTGGCTAGTGGGACACAAAATTGACACAATTGATGACGTGACATGGTTGGCCAGTGGATCTCCACTAGATCTAAGATATTGATAAAAATGCAAAGAGATCTAACAGCTGAGGTTTATTGTGTCGCCAAATTGTGTTCCAATAGACTTCCCTTAGAAAGGATATCATTGGTTTATCATACAAAAGACGAGAGTAAGTCTCGTCTTCAAAGAAGATGTGATTATGCTAGGTTTCTAGTATTTTACTGTACCAAGCACATTGCCTGATCATACCTTCCACCGGTAGATAATTATGAAGCACCTTCGAGGAATTGTGAATTTCCAATGTGTGCCCAGAGCAGTTTTCATCCATTTTCTTCACTTTCAGCTTATGAGGCAAAGAAGCTGGTTTCCCTTGAATCCCAGACTCCTCGTCTGCGTTTTATTTGAGTTTGATATTTTAGATATTACTTAATGAAAAACAAGTATTGGGTAACAAATCGAAATGGTGCTCATGTTTTTGAAACATGCAAATTTGATCTATCCTCACCCGGGATGCATCGTGGAGTTTTAATCTCAGTAGCAACGTTGTTTGCTTGTGTATCGATAAAATGTTCAATTGCTTGACGCAGAGTTAAGTTAGGTAGCAAGGAATCAACAGTGCATTTCACTGATGAGCACTTAGGACACTTCCCTTTTTCAAGTAATGTTGATTGAATACCTGTTTTGCAATGTGTGTGACCAAATAAGACATAAGAACATTCAAATTGATAGAATAAGATGTAAAAACATTCAAAATGCTAGAATATCTAGGATTTCTTTTGAGAAGTTTAACAAATCCAGAGCATATTGGTCGAAAGAAAAAAAACAATTATTTTTTAAAGACTTCATATTATAATATTGACAATTAGCAGATCTCACAACTGCCCACTGAGACCTGTTATATAAGATCTTTAATCAATGAATAAAGCTAACCTGTATGAAAAACCATAAGAGGCATAAAAGATATTTGTTTACCATTTTCTATGTGCACTTGCCAATAATTTATCAACTTAATTATGATAACAAAAGTAAGTGCTATATTTGATAAGCATAGTTAAACAGCTGTATTTTAGGTCCGTTCTTAGACCTATCAAATGCTATATAGCCACGGTATAATTACATAATACTTAGGCATAACATTATATATTGTTATCTTATTGCAGTACTCAAAAATTATTTCCAACTGTGCGAACCAAAATAACTAATATTGGTGTAGAGAACACAAATATAAAATCCATCAACCAAAACGTAAAAGATCCATTAAAATAAACTTACATTTTTCACAAAAGCTATATTGGCAGCATGGAATAAGAACTGCTTGTTTAATAATTGCAGTGCAAAGGGAACAACTATATTCTGATGGCAGATGCATATCCAGCGTTGTTGGTTGAGGCATAGCATTTATTCTACAAAATATATGGCATCAGATATATATAAATATAGACACCCACCAACCCACCCACACATATACACACACACACTTATGTATGTATATGTATAAAGGGAGAGAGTAAGCAAACTGGAATCCAAGGAAACAAAAACGAATTTTGACTTTGGTGAAATGTTAAGATGTAGGAAAAATTATCGTACTCTTTCAATTTAGGTTGCGCTTCTGTCTCAGGTTCTAACTTGATGTGCTTTTGTATCCCTTCGGCGCCAGTATTTTTACAACAGTTATCTCCAATAATTTCTGTAAATTTATTCATAAAAATGTATATTAATTAGCACATTTAAATCAATCTTATTTCTCAGACTACTAATGCTTTACTGCATGCAGTTAACCAAAAAAAAACCTAACCTTTCGACATAGACTCGCTGATTTCGCTTCCTTCGCTATTTTTACACATTAAGGTTGGTTGCTTGGGCAAACTATATCACATGATAATTATTGCAAATTTGTTTACAGACAAAACAATGCAAAGGTCCAACAAAATAAAGTCGTACAACAATATAACAAAATTAGATCATCCCAAAAAAGGATGACAGCAGCATTAAATATACTAAATTCGTACCTCGGAAC
Organism: Allium fistulosum; assembly: GCA_030737815.1. Classification (NCBI taxonomy): domain Eukaryota; kingdom Viridiplantae; phylum Streptophyta; class Magnoliopsida; order Asparagales; family Amaryllidaceae; genus Allium; species Allium fistulosum. The sequence goes on from CM060905.1 coordinate 673,625,970, forward strand.
AACGTCCCCTTCATCAACTATGAATCTAGATTTACCAACATCGTTGCAAGAATTGGGTAGCGTTAATCCATGGATGTTAGCATACAAATCTACACCAAAATCATCCAAGTCCTCATCGGCATTCTGTGCATAGGATTAGATAAACTCTATGTAATTCTGATATATTGACACTTTTCAAAGATGTATTGAAGACCAAAAGAAGAGCACAAACTATAGGATTAAAATCAAAACCAATGATCTAAAACTACCAATTTGTGTATTTTAAAAAGCAACACTATACTTCATATATGTGGTTTTATATTCTAACTAGTAATGTTATAGTTATGTAAAAGAATAAAATCTAAAATAAGAATAAATAGCATAGATACCACACAATGTATGTATAGAAAAGAAGAAAAGAAAGGGGAAAAACACATTACCTCCTTAGGCGCACACACAAGCTTAGCATTCCTATAATCAACCGTAGCAGTTAGTAATGGATTTAGAAATAACACTAAAATAAGACAGTAGTCACTCACATATCGCATGGAACTTTAGATCCTGCAGGCACTCTCTTGATCACAATACTGGAACCAGCCTTTACTTGAAAATTTTCATCCTCCAACACTAATAATTACCGATATCAAACAAGTTATATATATAAATATAATAATAATAATAGATCTCTAAACGTCAAATAAATCAGGGTATACCTGTTCCTGTATCAGCATCGGAAATATCGAGATCGAAATCTTTGCAGATCTGGAGCTTATTTTGGGCGATTATTTTTGCGCGAAGGTCACGGACAGAAATTGAATGGAGACCGTTCAGATTGATAGAATCGAAGGTGGCGGAGCTTCTAAACTTGAACCGGATTGACATGATTGATTAGGGTTTTTGAGATTTGGGAATTTTCTTTCAATCTGAAACAAAGTAAGGTGATGAATCTGTTTTCTATATAGGGTTGGTCGAGTGAAAATGGCATTGTTCGTTTTTTGGATAATCATTAAACATTTAACTGCACCAAATGATTTTAAATTGGTTGTAACCGGTATGGAACGTTTTAACTGCGCACGGAAATGGAATTTTATTTTTACAACATAGTGGGAAATCAGTTATAGTTGACATTTTTATCATTGTTTCATGTACACAATTTTGTTAAGAGATACATGTGGAAAAAATTACCATTTTATTATATGAATTTGATATACATATGGAAATTGATATTCTTAGAACTAACGTGCAACTCATTCTTTGCACACGGTAATGTTGTTAAAAATAGTATTTACATTTTAACTATTGCTAAAATTATATTTTATTATGCAATATATATAATAAATTTACAGTGATACATTAAGCATAAACTAAAATGATTTACGACGTTAAGATATAAGGTTGATGGTTCAATACTCGCTAACTACATATTTATGTAAAAATTAATATCCTAACTTAAAAAAAATTAGAATTTATAATTGTTACTATATATATGTAAATAACTTATATTATGTGGTATATATTTTTTATATGTATGAGTTAATAAGTAAATTCACCGTTTTGTTAATATGATTGTTGTATATATATTGAATTGTCATCTTTTTTAAATGATTTATAAATGGATTAATGAATATTAAATAATTGAATTTATTTGAATAACTTGAATTAATGATCAACAAAACTAATTGTATATAAAAAGGTAAATGTAAAGTCTCGAAGAAATTGAGAAGAGTTTTGTACAAATTTGTATTGAGAAGAACTAATTATGGTTAGCTTATCTGTATGTAAACTTTTTTTTGAACCAGGCATGTGAACTATTATTCATTATTAAGTTTTCATTTTTAAACAACTTTATCATCATAGTTAACCATGGATTCCGTGTTATTGTAGGAGGGTTGTACTTACGACTTTAATAATTGCAAAATAATGTTATGTAGCATTTTGTTGAGTAATGAGTTTGGTATGATTTGATAACATGTTAAAAGTGAAAATGTTCATATAATCTAATTTTTATCGGTGTAATCTTTTGCATTCACATCGTAATGCTGTAAAATATAAATTTATCTTTTAAAGGTTGTTAAAAATGGAATTATGTTATGTAATATACGATAAGTTTTTTGAAATGTACGATAAGTTTTTTGAGATAAGTGAATTAAAAATTAAGAAGTAATTATTATTTATGTATACATTTTATGTTATAATATAAATATCTTTGTATATTTGAACAAAGAAGAAATAATTTTATCATTTTTCTCATATACATGAATATTGTACATATTGAAATCCTCGTATTTTTATGATTTATTAGATGGATCAATAAATATTAGTTAATCATATTTATATTTAAATAGTTTGAATTTAGGATTATACAATTAGTTAAATATAAGGACTTGAATGCAAAATATTAGAAGATAATCGAGAAGGTTTTAAGTAGTTTCTAAGTAATTGTGAAAAGTTTAAAATTTTAGGTATTTGAAGTTAATATAATTTTATAGTACAATGTATGATAAATTCATTTAATAAATAAATTACTAAGTATATTGTTATTGTCATTAATGTATATAATTTATGTTATGTGATTTATATATATATATTAGTATCTAAATGAATTTTTTTACCACCTTATTGATGGCATGTAGTATACATATTGAAAATTTTATCTTTTAAGATTTATTAATAAATATTAGTTGATTAAGTGGATCAATTAGTTTAAATTTAGGATTATAATTAATTTAAATTTGTGAACTGTAATGTAAAATTTTAGAAGAGGATCGTGAAAGATTTGTAAATAATTGTAGATTCGTTTAAAAGTAGGTAGGGTTGGACGTTTTTATTATATTACCACTTACCAACCATTACCAACCGCTATCAACTAAAATGGTACCAAAAAAATAGTAACTGAATTGATTGGTACGGTGCGCCGAACCGTATGAAAATATGCAGTACGGTAACGACAATCAACTACCAATAACGGTAATTACATTCCTACCGCTTACCTTAACCGACATTTATATTTTCTTGTATTTCACTTATATATTTTTATTTCATAGCATCTAACATATAATGTGCAATGATTTAATAGAACATCTAGCAAAATGATATTATCATATTAGATTGAATGCAATTCTTACTGTATATTTTATAAAATAATATGATTTTATATAATAGTTTAGCTTTTTTTTACAATGTTTCCTTCTATGTTTTGACTGCCTAAATTGAAATTGTTAAATCATCATATAATAAAAAATAACACTCTTAATATTTACTCTAGTAAATAAATCAATATCATATTTGTAAACAATAAAGTTTATTACCAACATCTATCAGCCATTACCAACCATGAACCGAAGTATTGTTTTTCCGATTACTTTGGTTGGCAATGGTATTAATTTTTTATTACCAAATAAATCGGTATGGTAATGGTTTTGATTACAAATTTTCGACATCGAACCGAATCCAGTCCTAAAAGTAGATATATGAATGTAAAATAGTGTAAAGGTTTAGTGAAATAATTGTAAAGTGGTAAATTATAGGATTTTGAAAATAAAATATCAACTTGGAGAGAATTAAGATGAATAGAGACAATTTCTAGAATTAATAAGCAGGGATGGCAATGGGGCGAGCTGGGGCGGGTTTTTTGTGCCCCGGACCAACCCCGAGTTTTTTAAACCCTACCCCATACCCGCCCCATAGACCCGGTATAGGTCTGGATTTTCTTCCCATACCCGAAACTTACACGGGCAAGGTAAACCCGCCCCGCCCGAAAACCGGGTGAGGCTTTACATATTCATTCAAAATTATGTATTAATATACATATATTTACTTATTTTATTTGTAAGAGAGACAGTCACTAAATGATACAATAAATATAGAGATCAATGTGTTTACAACGATAAGTAAGATAATAAAAATGACGTGTATGATAAGGTTTAAGAAAAACATTCATATATATATATATATTATATAATTTTTATTAATGCAACTTAATACCATAAAAATCATATAACTTATTGAATGGAACAGTAGAATATCCACATTATAACAGCTTATGTATAAAAGGACTAACAAATCATCGTTATAGTAATAACGCGATTTTATGAGATCTCGGTAGTGCGGGTCGGGTTAGGGCGGGTGTAACAACCTGCATATTTTACGATTGTATATTTAAATATTTTATTTAAATATAGCATCGTTAGTCGGATTTAAGTCTGAAATGTCACTTTTTGCAAACGATCGAATTAGGACTCGGGACCACCTCCATTAAGTCCAAAATGGCGTTTACGATCTTTGTGAGTATAAGCATCGATATGTTTGGAGTTGAGTAGAATTTTGCTATTTTCAATTAGGGCTTTGGGTTTGGGTTTCAACCCACTAACCCAACTTATCTAGTATCCTAACTCCACCCCCTATCCTCTTCATTCCTTCATAATATTTCCTAACACTTCAAGCTTTAGTAATGGGGGAAGAGAAAAGGAATTAGAAATTTCAAGCCCTAGATTCATTTGCAAACTCAAATTCTTGCTCCAAAATCAAAGGAAGCTTAGGTAAGTCTCCTTTTCACCTTCTCCATCTCAATCTCTCTCCAATTTCAGAAATTTCCTATAACCTAATTTAGGAAATATTTGTTTTTGATATTAGATTGGAGCTTGTAGAGTTGAAGTGAAGAGTGGTTGATCTTTTCTTTGTGTTTGAGCTTCTTATCATTATTTTTTAGTTAAAAGGTGAGTTTTTGAACTCACATCTAAGCCTATAGCTTTTGTTGTTGTTAGGTATGAATTCCTAACATCTATTCATGTTCATTTGTTTTTTATTTGGATTGATTTGATGAATTTTCCAATTTTTGGTTTTTAAAGTCCAATTTTGTGAAAATCCTTTTATGGATGTTTGAACATGTTGTTTGGGGTGTATCGAAGAGCCTATAAGACTGGGTTGTCGCTTGGCGTAATCCCCTAGTCTTCGTTGCTCGTCCGATAGCTTCCCATTCGTCTTGGCCATCAAGGCCTAGGCAAATTGTTGCCCAGACCAGGTCTTCAGACGTCTGAAATGCAAGTTCAAACGTCTGGATTTAAACTTGGAACACAAAATTATACGGCAGAAATTTATAAAAATGGCAGAAAACAAAGTCAGACGTCCGAAACAACCTCTCAGACATTTGAAACATTGTGTCAGACGTTTGATACCACCTTTCAGACGTTTGATGCAACATGTCAGACATCTGAAGCCACCCTCCAAACGTTTGGAAGGTTTTTGAATTTCCAGTGAATAAATCCAAACGTCTGGATTTTAAATCAGACGTTTGGAACTGCCTATTTTTTCCTATTTGCCTATTTTTGAGTGAATTTCCATTTTTATCGATTCTTGTCGATCCAATTGTTGTTATCGCATTTTTTTGACTTTGATGATTCTTTTTAGATTTCGTACACGGGTTTTTATAAAGTGATCCTTTTAAATTGTATTAAAAGCTCGTTTCTCCAATTATAATTTCTATATAAAACACACAATTTTGCACTTCGAGCGAAGAGGGAAGAGAATTAAATGATTAAATAATACGCGTGCTATGAACACGTGTCTTTATCTTTTCAGTTAATTCCTAATCTATTCGTTTGACCGTTTTGACCTTTGGGTCTGGTTTACCGATGAGATGAGGTGAACTTTGTACTGCTTTGAGTGTGAAATTGACCAACGGTTAGTAAACCGTTTAGTGCGAACGTGTGGTATGGGACACACGTTAACATTTTTCAGGTTCCTTTCTGAGAGTTGTGACACATTCTGCTAGTTAGTGGTGTCCAGTACTGGGTCTACGGACCTTCGCCACTACGGTTTGTAGCCCTATAGTATCGCTTTTGGAGTTGGTCATTCGTCACCGCTCGAGAGATATTTGGGTATGTTGCCTTCGGGCTTGTACCTTCGGGTTTGTGCCTTCGGGTTTGTTGCCCTATTGTATCACTTTTGGAGTTGGTCATTCGTCACCGCTCGAGAGATATCCGGGTTTGTTGCCCTATAGTATCGCTTTTGGAGTTGGTCATTCATCACCGCTCGAGAGATATTTGAGTTTGTTGCCTTCGGGCTTGTGGATCCTTGTTATACAGTACTGAGCTCGAGCATCTTTTGTTTCTTTGACAATTATATTTCACTAGAGTTTCGCCTTTCGGTGCAGGTCCTTTGAACCACACGATATATAGCGATTACCTTGTGGAGACTTGTCTTACCTTTATTGGTATTTGTTATTTGCCTTTTTGGCTGGTTTTGGGATGTTCATATCCTTTGAATATTTGAGTTGTCGATGATATGAGGCTGGTTATGATTCATCTTTTGTTAGATGATCTGGTTATCTCTTTTGGAGATATTTGTGGTACTTTATGACCTTGTATGTTCATTATAATTTGGTTTATCTAACTGATTTGTTTAGCTAGACTGACCTGTGTATTTTATACTCGGGTCAGACCGAGATGTTTCAGGTTAGGTACATTGGACTTAGCCTATTTTGCTTCCGCATGGACTATTCTGCTAGCTCCTTTTTGTTATAGCTTTTTTTGTGTAGTCCTTTTTGTCTGTAACTCTGATATGCATTCTTTTAACTCGCATGTATATTGTGGTTTGCTTTACCACTTGACATGTATCATTTTGTATACTCTGTAATGTATATATATATGTGTAAATGTATGTGATGATCTACTGTTCTGTGATGTGTATTACATTTGAGTTGTTATATTTTGTTCTGATAGATCATTCAGCCACCTATGGCTTTGTATTATGTATTTATTGGATATGTCGATCCATTTGAGAAAGAAGAAAAAAAATGCATGGCAATTGTCGGCGTATTCAATAGATAATTAAGACGAGGCTATAGATGGTCGCTCCAATCCAGCTCTATTCTCCGTATTAGCAGACGGTGTTACCTTGTAATACTCTTTGCTAATGTGGGTCTCGGAGTGGGGCGTCACAGCTTGGTATCAGAGCTGAGTTCAGAATAAAATATGATAAACATAGAACAGAGACACATATTACGGTACATCAAAGTGTAGTACGAATGTTACGAATCTTTGAATCATCGTGCCTTTATTCTTTCCTTGCCTTTGGGGTAGATAGAATTTTGGGAATACGTTTAGGAATGCATTTTATTCCGTATTATTCCATATTTGAATTAATGATATCTACCTTGTGATTAATCTATATCTTACCTTAACTTTCAGCTAATGGCTGGAAGAGGTAGAGGACGACACTCGGATACTGGGCAATCCAGCGGCTCGCATCCGGACGGCGTTTATATATCTGCCGAGCAATTTTTGGAGTTTTTTAGGAGCACTCAGCCTCCAGCTCCTACTTGAGCATCTCCTCCACGCAAGTCTGCCTTTGCACGCCTGTGCAGTGATTTTTCTCATCTTGGAGGAAAGCCATTCAAAGGCTCCGAGTCCGTTCTTGAGGTCCAAGCTTGGATTCACACATGCGAGCGTATCTTCTCTCGCATGGATCTTTCTGACCACGATCGAGTTCTTGTAACTTCTAGCTTATTGCAAGAGCGTGCCCTTGATTGGTACGAGCTTCTTGTAGCCGAACTTGATGAGTCTGTTCTTTCTTGGACTCGGTTTCGGGAACGATTCGAACTCAAATTCGTTCCTGAATCTGAGAAAGTTTTATTAGCCCGTCGCATCCTTGAGTTGAAGCAAGCGAAGTCCTCCGTCTTTGAGTATGTTGCATCATTCGAGGCCTTGTCTATGTATGGTATTGAATTCATTAGCACCTCTTATAAGAAGAATCTGAAGTTTGTCTCTGGTCTTAAGAAATATCTTAAGAAGTCTTTAATGCTTCAGCTTAAACTTTCTTTTGAGGAATTGGTTTACTCGGCACTTCATCTCGAAGCCATCGAGAAGGAGTGTGATAGTGGTGATGATGTTGAGGTTCGCAAGAACTCCAATAAGAAGAAGTTTCCATTTCATAAGCGGGAATTTTTTTCCTTCCAAGAAAAAAAAGCCCGTTGAATCTGGTTCTAACTCTCAATCTGCTGGAACACCTTCCATTCGGAAGTGTTTCAATTGTGGTTCTCCTGATCATATGATTCGAGCTTGTCCTAAGCCTCTCTTCTGCCGTTATTTCAAGAAGGAAGGTCATCGTGTTTCCTCCTGCCCTACTGTTCCTGCTAATGCCAAGTCTGGCAAGCTTTATGTTGCTAAGGCTTCTGGAGGTTCTTCTCAGCCTAGAGGTATATCTCCATCTATTTTGGAAGGTTCTATTTTATTTCATGACCGTAGTTTCGAGTTCTTTTCGATACGACTGCTTCGCATTCTTTCGTACTGAAGAAGCTCGTCGATGATTTTTTTTTGGATGTTTTTTGTATGGTTACTTCGTTGAGGATTGCGAATCCTATTGGGGGATCCGCAACCCTTAGCATGCTTTGTGATGATGTTGAGATTGTTTTATGTGGCTTTACTTTTCATGCGAATCTGCACGTTGTTTCCTATCTGGGATTTGATATGATTTTGGGTATAGACTGGCTAGTGAGATATGATGCCAGGATTATTTGTTCTGAAAGAATTTTATATCTTCGACACCCAGATTCGTCTACTCAGCTATCACTTGTTCTTCGGAATGTGGATAATCCTGAAATGACTTTATATTCTCTTGACTCACGAGATGATGATGATGATGATATAGCTCGTATTCCTATTGTTTGTAACTTCTCTGATGTTTTTGAGCCGGTTTCGGGTTTGCCACCCAAGCGGGTGATCGAGTTCCGCATTGATCTCATTCCAGGCATGCAGCCAGTTGGTCGTCCTCCCACGAGGATGTCTACAAAAGAAAATGAGGAACTCAAGAAGCAGCTTTTAGAGCTTGAGTCCAAACAGTTGTTTCAATCCAGTTTTTCACCGTGGGGTGTCGCGGTCGTCTTCGTGAAGAAGTCCGATGGAACTCTTAGGCTCTGCATCGACTATCGCAAGCTTAACGAGTTGACCATCAGGAATAGGTATCCATTGCCTAGGATCGATGATATGTTCGATCTATTGAGTGGCGCTAAGGTCTTCTCTCAACTCGACCTTGCCACTGGTTTTCACCAGCTCCGAGTCGCGGAAGATAACATACCTCTTACAGCTTTCCGCACTCGATGTGGTTCTTTCGAGTGGCTCGTTATGCCGTTCGGTTTGACGAATGCCCCTGCTTTCTTTGTTGATCTTATGAATCGAGTATTCCGAGAATATCTTGATAAGTTCGTCCTTGTGTTCATCGATGACATTCTTGTTTATTCTAAGTCTGAAGTCGAGCATGCTAATCACTTGTGTCTTGAGTACTCTTCGTCACCATCAGCTTAAAGCCAAATTCTCCAAGTGCCATTTTTGGGAGAATAAGGTTAAGTTCTTAGGCCATGTTGTATCTTCCGACGGCATTTCTGTCGACCCCTCAAAGATCGAAGCTATCCAGAATTGGAAGAGGCCTGAGAATGTTCATGAGGTTCGTAGTTTCCTTGGATTGGCGGGTTATTACCGTCGGTTCATTAAGGATTTTTCCTGTGTTGTGCTTCCTCTCACCAGCCTTACTCGGAAAGGCATTCGTTATATTTGGTCCGATAAGTATGAAGCTTCCTTTCAGACATTAAAGGAACTTCTCACTAATGCTCCTATTCTTGTGGTTCCCGAGGGGAATCATGATCTTGTTGTCTACACCGATGCTTGTGGTAGTGGTCTCGATGTCATGCTTATGCAGAAGGATCGAGTAGTTGCTTATGCTTCTAGGCAACTGCGTCCGAATGAAGTTCGCTATGCCACTCATGATCTTGAGTTAGCCGTCATTATCTTCGCCTTGAAGATTTGGCGACACTATTTATTAGGCGAGCGCTTCATTCTCTATACCGATCATAAATCCTTGAAGTATTTGTTCACTCAGAAGGAACTCAATATGAGGCAACAACGTTGGCCCGAGTTTCTTGCCTCCTATGACTTTGATATCCAGTTTACCCCTGGTAAGGGTATTCGTGTTGCTGATGCGCTTAGTCGCAGACATTCGGCTGTCGTTTCTATGATGCTTGCCGAATGGGATATTCTTGAGACTCTATCTTTTTGTGATATTCATGATCGAGCTCCATCCTTTGATTCTCCGATAGTATTATTCAGTTTGGAAGCTTAACCCTCTCTATTTGATAGTATTGCCAAAGCTCAGCGGCGTGATCCTGATCTTGTGCATCTTATTCAGCTTTGTGAGACTAAATCTCGTGATGAGGCGTTGCGGGATTTCAGCATTGATTTTCATGGGTGTCTTCGCAAGAAGAACCGTCTTGTAGTGCCTTTTGATTCTGCACTTAAGCATGACATTCTTGATGACTACCATCGTTCTAAGTATACCATTCATCCTAGCAGTAGTAAGATGTATGTCGATATGCATCGCCTTTATTATTGGGAAGGCATGAAGCACGTTGTGGCGAGTTATGTGAGTAATTGCATGACTTGTCAACGTATTAAAGCCGAACATCAACGCCCTCATGGTCTCCTTCAGCCTCTAGAGATTCCATTATGGAAATGGGATCAGATTTCGATGGATTTCATTGATGGCCCACCTCGTACGAGATCGGGTCATTCTAGCATTTGGGTTATTGTTGATCGCCTCACCAAATCAGCTCATTTTGTTCCTATTAAATCTAATAGGACTGCTTCTCTTTTGGCTAAGTTATATATCAAGGAAATCGTGAGACTTCACGGTGTTCCTAGTTCGATTGTGAGTGACCGTGATCCTTTATTCACAAGTCATTTCTGGCAGAGTCTTCAGCAAGCTTTGGGATCAAAGCTTAATTTCAACACAGCTTATCATCCATAGTCTGATGGATAGATTGAACGGGTGAATCGTATCTTAGAAGATCTCCTCCGAATTTTTTGTATTCTTGATTTCGGAGGTGGTTGGGAGGATCATCTACCCCTTATAGAGTTCTCCTACAACAATAGTTTTCAGTCCAGTATCGGTATGGCTCCTTTCGAAGCCTTATACAGAAGGCCATGTCGATCACCTTCATGTTGGTTGGAATCTGAGGAGAAGCTTATTCTTGGCCCAGATTTTGTTCATGATTCTTCTGAGAAGATTGACCTTATTTGTCAGAGAATGAAAGAGGCATAGAGCCACCAGAAATCCTACGCGGATAACCGTAGGAAGCCTCTCGAGTTCTCGGTTGATGATCTCGTCTTTATTCGTGTTTCTCCTTTGAAATGGGTTATTCGCTTTAGTACGATGGGGAAATTGGCTCCTCGCTTTGTAGGACCATTTCCTATTACTGAACGTATTGGCCCTGTGGCTTATATAGTTTCACTTCCAGCTAAGTATTCACGATGTGTTTCACGTCTCTCAGCTTCGAAAGTGTCTTCAAGAATCGGATTCTGTTATCGATTCTCCTAATTTGCAAGGCCTTGAGATCTCACCAGACTTATCTATTGTACAGCAGCCTATTCACGTACTTGCCTCGGAGGTGAGACACCTTCGAAACAAGGACGTGCCGCTCATTAAAGTTCAATGGTCCGCTAATCCCAATGACCGTACTTGGGAAACCAGAGAGTTTATCAAGCGATCCTATCCAGGTTTTCTACCTTTGCTTAGCAATGGTTAGAATATCTCATTATCTCAAGCTTATTTTATTTTCTTGTTTTGGGTGATGTAAGTATGTAGTTGTTACAAATTCTTCTCTAGGAATTGCGAGGACGCAATTTCTTTAAGGAGGGGAGTCTGTAACAACCCGTATATTTTATGATTGTATATTTAAATATTTTATTTAAATATAGCATCGTTAGTCGGATTTATGACCGAAATGTCACTTTTTACAAACGGTCGAATTAGGACTCGGGACCACCTCCATTGAGTCCAAAATGACGTTTGCGATCTTTGTGAGTATAAGCATCGATATGTTTGGAGTTGAGTAGAATTTTGCCATTTTCAGTTAGGGCTTTGGGTTTGGGTTTGGGTTTCAACCCACTAACCCAACTTATCTAATATCCTAACTCCACCCCCTCTCCTCTTCATTCCTTCATAATATTTCCTAACACTTCAAGCTTTAGTAATGGGGGAAGAGAAAAGGAATTAGAAATTCCAAGCCCTAGATTCATTTGCAAACTCAAATTCTTGCTCCAAAATCAAAGGAAGCTTAGGTAAGTCTCCTTTTCACCTTCTCCATCTCAATCTCTCTCCAATTTCAGAAATTTCCTATAACCTAATTTGAGAAATATTTGTTTTTGATATTAGATTGGAGCTTGTAGAGTTGAAGTGAAGAGTGGTTGACCTTTTCTTTGTGTTTGAGCTTCTTATCATTGTTTTTGAGTTAAAAGATGAGTTTTTGAACTCACATCTAAGCCTATAGCTTTTGTTATTGTTAGGCATGAATTGCTAATATCTATTCATGTTCATTTATTTTTTATTTGGATTGATTTGGTGAATTTTCCAATTTTTGGTTTTTGAAGTCCAATTTTGTGAAAATCCTTTTATAGATGTTTGAACATGTTGTTTGGGGTGTATCGAAGAGCCTATAAGACTGGGTTGTCGCTTGGCATAATCCCCTAGTCTTTGTTGCTCGTCCGATAGCTTCCCATTCGTCTTGGCTATCAAGGCCTAGGCAAATTGTTGCCTAGACCGGGTCTTCAGACGTCTAAAATGCTAGTTCAGACGTCTAGATTTAAACTTGGAACACAAAAATATACGGTAGAAATTTATAAAAATGGCAGAAAACAAAGTCAGACGTCCGAAACAACCTCTCAGACGTTTGAAACATTGTGTCAGACGTTTCATACCACCTTTCAAACGTCTGATGCAACATGTCAAACGTCTGAAGCCACCCTCCAGACTTTTGGAAGGTTTTTGAATTTTCAATGAATAAATCACGACGTCTGGATTTTAAATCAGACGTTTGGAACTGCCTATTTTTGCCTATTTGCCTATTTTTGAGTGAATTTCCATTTTTATCGATTCTTGTCGATCCAATTGTTGTTATCGCATTTTTTTGACTTTGATGATTCTTTTTAGATTTCGTACACGGGTTTTTATAAAGTGATCCTTTTAAATTGTATTAAAAGCTCGTTTCTCCAACTTATAATTTCTATATAAAACACACAATTTTGCACTTTGAGCGAAGAGGGAAGAGAATTAAATGATTAAATAATACGCGTGCTATGAACACGTGTGTTTATCTTTTCAGTTAATTCCTAATCTATTCGTTTGACCGTTTTGACCTTTGGGTCTAGTTTACTGATGAGATGAGGTGAACTTTGTACTGCTTTGAGTGTGAAATTGACCAACGGTTAGTAAACCGTTTAGTGCGAACGTGTGGTATGGGACTCACGTTAACATTTTTCGGGTTCCTTTCTGAGAGTTGTGACACATTTTGCCAGTTAGTGGTGTCTAGTACTGGGTGTATGGACCTTCGCCACTACGGTTTGTTGCCCTATAGTATCGCTTTTGGAGTTGGTCATTCGTCACCGCTCGAGAGATATTTGGGTATGTTGCCTTCGGGCTTGTACCTTCGGGTTTGTGCCGTCGGGTTTGTTGCCCTATAGTATCGCTTTTGGAGTTGATCATTCGTTACTGCTCAAGAGATATTCGGGTTTGTTGCCCTATAGTATCGCTTTTGGAGTTGGTCATTCATCACCGCTCGAGAGATATTTGGGTTTGTTGCCTTCGGGCTTGTGGATCCTTGTTATACAGTACTGAGCTCGAGCATCATTTGTTTCTTTGACAATTATATTTCCCTAGAGTATCGCCTTTCGGTGTAGGTCCTTTGAACTACACGATATATAGCGATTACCTTGTGGAGACTTGTGTTACCTTTATTGGTATTTGTTATTTGCCTTTTTGGCTGGTTTTGGGATGTTCATATCCTTTGATTATTTGAGTTGCCGATGATATGAGGCTGGTTATGATTCATCTTTTGTTAGATGATCTGGTTATCGCTTTTGGAGATATTTGTGGTACTTTATGACCTTGTATGTTCATTATCATTTGGTTTATCCAACTGATTTGTTTAGCTAGACTGACCCGTGTATTTTATACTCGGGTCAGACCGAGATGTTTCAGGTTAGGTACATTGGACTTAGCCTATTTTGCTTCCGCATGGACTATTCTGCTAGCTCCTTTTTGTTATAGCTTTTTTTGTGTAGTCCTTTTTGGCTGTAACTCTGATATGCATTCTTTTAACTCGCATGTATATGTGGTTTGCTTTACCACTTGACATGTATCATTTTGTATACTCTGTAATGTATCTGTATATGTGTAAATGTATGTGATGATCTACTGTTCTGTGATGTGTATTACATTTGAGTTGTTATATTTTGTTCTGATAGATCCTTCAGCCACCTATGGCTTTGTATTATGTATTTATTGGATATGTCGATCCATTTGAGAAAGAAGAAAAAAAATGTATGGCAATTGTCGGCGTATTCAATAGATAATTAAGACGAGGGTATGGAAGATCGCTCCAATCCAGCTCTATTCTCTATATTAGCAGACGGTGTTACCTTGTAATACTCTTTGTTAATGTGGGTCTCGGAGTGGGGCATCACAGCTTGGTATCAGAGTTGAGTTTAGAATAAAATATGATAAACATAGAACAGAGACACATATTACGGTACATCAAAGTGTAGTACGAATGTTACGAATCTTTGAATCATCGTGCCTTTATTCTTTCCTTGCCTTTGGGGTAGATAGAATTTTGGGAATACGTTTAGGAATGCATTTTATTCCGTATTATTCCATATTTGAATTAATGATATCTACCTTGTGATTAATCTATATCTTACCTTAACTTTCAGCTAATTGCTGGAAGAGGCAGAGGACGACGTCGGATACTGGGCAATCCAGCGGCTCGCATCCAGACGGCGTTTATATATCTACCGAGCAGTTTTTGGAGTTATTTAGGAGCACTCAGCCTCTAGCTCCTACTCGAGCATCTCCTCCACGCAAGTCTGCCTTTGCACGCCTGTGCAGTGATTTTTCTCATCTTGGAGGAAAGCCATTCAAAGGCTCCGAGTCCGTTCTTGAGGTCCAAGCTTGGATTCACACATGCGAGCGTATCTTCTCTCGCATGGATCTTTCTGACCACGATCGAGTTCTTGTAACTTCTAGCTTATTGCAAGAGCGTGCCCTTGATTGGTACGAGCTTCTTGTAGCCGAACTTGATGAGTCTGTTCTTTCTTGGACTCGGTTTCGGGAACGATTCGAACTCAAATTCGTTCCTGAATCTGAGAAAGTTTTATTAGCTCGTTGATTCCTTGAGTTGAAGCAAGGGAAGTCCTCCGTCTCTGAGTATGTTGCATCATTCGAGGCCTTGTCTATGTATGGTATTGAATTCATTAGCACCTCTTATAAGATGAATCTAAAGTTTGTCTCTGGTCTTAAGAAATATCTTAAGAAGTCTTTAATGCTTCAGCTTAAGCTTTCTTTTGAGGAATTGGTTGACTCGGCACTTCATCTCGAAGCCATCGAGAAGGAGTGTGATAGTGGTGATGATGTTGAGGTTCGCAAGAACTCCAATAAGAAGAAGTTTCCATTTCATAAGCGGGAATTTTTTTCCTTCCAAGAAGAAAAAGCCCGTTGAATTTGGTTCTAACTCTCAATCTGCTGGAACACCTTCCATTCGGAAGTGTTTCAATTGTGGTTCTCCTGATCATATGATTCGAGCTTGTCCTAAGCCTCTCTTCTGCCATTATTGCAAGAAGGAAGGTCATCGTGTTTCCTCCTGCCCTACTGTTCCTACTAATGCCAAGTCTGGCAAGCTTTATGTTGCTAAGGCTTTTGGAGGTTCTTCTCAGCCCATAGGTATATCTCCATCTATTTTGGAAGGTTCTATTTTATTTCATGATCGTAGTTTCGAGTTCTTTTCGATACGAGTGCTTCGCATTCTTTCGTACTGAAGAAGCTCGTCGATGATTTGTCTTTGGATTTTTCTTATATGGTTACTTCGTTGAGGATTGCGAATCCTATTGGGGGATCCGCAACCCTTAACATGCTTTGTGATGATGTTGAGATTGTTTTATGTGGCTTTACTTTTCATGCGAATCTGCACGTTGTTTCCTATCTGGGATTTGATATGATTTTGGGTATGGACTGGCTAGTAAGATACGATGCCAGGATTATTTGTTCTGAAAGAATTTTATATCTTCGACACCCAGATTCGTCTACTCAGCTATCACTTGTTCTTCGGAATGTGGATAATCCCGAAATGGCTTTATATTCTCTTGACTCACGAGATGATGATGATATAGCTCGTATTCCTTTTATTTGTAACTTCTCTGATGTTTTTGAGCCGGTTTCGGGTTTGCCACCCAAGCGGGCGATCGAGTTCCGCATTGATCTCATTCCAGGCGTGCAGCCAGTTGGCCGTCCTCCCACGAGGATGTCTACAAAAGAAAATGAGGAACTCAAGAAGCAGCTTTTAGAGCTTAAGTCAAAACAGTTGATTCAATCCAGTTTTTCACCGTGAGGTGTCGCGGTCGTCTTCATGAAGAAGTCCAATGGAACTCTTAGGCTCTGCATCGACTATCGCAAGCTTAACGAGTTGACCATCAGGAATAGGTATCCATTGCCTAGGATCGATGATATGTTCGATCTATTGAGTGGCGCTAAGGTCTTCTCTCAGCTCGACCTTGCCACTGGTTTTCACCAGCTCCGAGTCGCGGAAGATAGCATACCTCTTACAGCTTTCCGCACTCGATATGGTTCTTTCGAGTGGCTCGTTATGCCGTTCGGTTTGACGAATGCCCCTGCTTTCTTTGTTGATCTTATGAATCGAGTATTCCGGGAATATCTCGATAAGTTCGTCCTTGTGTTCATCGACGACATTCTTGTTTATTCTAAGTCTGAAGCCGAGCATGCTAATCACTTGAGAATTGTCTTGAGTACTCTTCGTCACCATCAGCTTAAAGCCAAATTCTCCAAGTGCCATTTTTGGGAGAATAAGGTTAAGTTCTTAGGCCATGTTGTATCTTCCGACGGCATTTCTGTCGACCCGTCAAACATCGAAGCTATCCAGAATTGGAAGAGGCCTGAGAATGTTTATGAGGTTCGTAGTTTCCTTGGATTGGCGGGTTATTACCATCGGTTCATTAAGGATTTTTCCTGTGTTGTGCTTCCTCTCACCAGCCTTACTCGGAAAGGCATTCGTTATATTTGGTCCGATAAGTATGAAGCTTCCTTTCAGACATTAAAGGAACTTCTCACTAATGCTCCTATTCTTGTGGTTCCTGAGGGGAATCATGATCTTGTTGTCTACACCGATGCTTGTGGTAGTGGTCTCGATGTCGTGCTTATGCAGAAGGATCGGGTAGTTGCTTATGCTTCTAGGCAACTGCGTCCGAATGAAGTTCGCTATGCTACTCGTGATCTTGAGTTAGCCATCATTATCTTCGCCTTGAAGATTTGGCGACACTATCTATTAGGCGAGCGCTTCATTCTCTATACCGATCATAAATCCTTAAAGTATTTGTTCACTCAGAAGGAACTCAATATGAGGCAACAAGGTTGGCTTGAGTTTCTTGCCTCCTATGACTTTGATATCCAGTTTACCCCTGGTAAGGGTATTCGTGTTGCTAATGCGCTTAGTCGCAGACATTCGGCTGTCGTTTCTATGATGCTTGCCGAATGAGATATTCTTGAGACTCTATCTTTTTGTGATATTCGTGATCGAGCTCCATCCTCTGATTCTCCGATAGTATTATTTAGTTTGGAAGCTTGACCCTCTCTATTTGATAGTATTGCCAAAGCTCAGCGGCGTGATCCTGATCTTGTGCATCTTATTCAGCTTTGTGAGACTAAATCTCGTGATGAGGCGTTGCGGGATTTCAGCATTGATTTTCATGGGTGTCTTCGCAAGAAGAACCGTCTTGTAGTGCCTTCTGATTCTGCACTTAAGCATGACATTCTTGATGACTACCATCGTTCTAAGTATACCATTCATCCTAGCAGTAGTAAGATGTATGTCGATATGCATCGCCTTTATTATTGGGAAGGCATGAAGCACGTTGTGGCGAGTTATGTGAGTAATTGCATGACTTGTCAACGTATTAAAGCCGAACATCAACGCCCTCATGGTCTCCTTCAGCCTCTAGAGATTCCATTATGGAAATGGGATCAGATTTCGATGGATTTCATTGATGGCCCACCTCGTACGAGATCGGGTCATTCTAGAATTTGGGTTATTGTTGATCGCCTCACCAAATCAGCTCATTTTGTTCCTATTAAATCTAATAGGACTGCTTCTCTTTTGGCTAAGTTATATATCAAGGAAATCGTGAGACTTCACGGTGTTCCTAGTTCGATTGTGAGTGACCGTGATCCTTTATTCACAAGTCATTTCTGGCAGAGTCTTCAGCAAGCTTTGGGATCAAAGCTTAATTTCAACACAGCTTATCATCCATAGTCTGATGGATAGATTGAACGGGTGAATCGTATCTTAGAAGATCTCCTCCGAATTTTTTGTATTCTTGATTTCGGAGGTGGTTGGGAGGATCATCTACCCCTTATAGAGTTCTCCTACAACAATAGTTTTCAGTCCAGTATCGGTATGGCTCCTTTCGAAGCCTTATACAGAAGGCCATGTCGATCACCTTCATGTTGGTTGGAATCCGGGGAGAAGCTTATTCTTGGCCCAGATTTTGTTCATGATTCTTCTGAGAAGATTGATCTTATTCGTCAGAGAATGAAAGAGGCACAGAGCCGCCAGAAATCCTACGCGGATAACCGTAGGAAGCCTCTCGAGTTCTCGGTTGATGATCTCGTCTTTATTCGTGTTTCTACTTTGAAATGGGTTATGCGCTTTAGTACGATGGGGAAATTGGCTCCTCGCTTTGTAGGACCATTTCCTATTACTGAACGTATTGGCCCTATGGCTTATAGAGTTTCACTTCCAGCTAAGTATTCACGACGTGTTTCACGTCTCTCAGCTTCGAAAGTGTCTTCGAGAATCGGATTCTGTTATCGATTCTCCTGATTTGCAAGGCATTGAGATCTCACCAGACTTATCTATTGTACAACAGCCTATTCATGTACTTGCCTCGGAGGTGAGACACCTTCGAAACAAGGACGTGCCGCTCATTAAGGTTCAGTGGTCCGCTAATCCCAATGACCGTACTTGGGAAACCAGAGAGTTTATCGAGCGATCCTATCTAGGTTTTCTATCTTTGCTTAGCAATGGTTAGAATATCTCTTTATCTCAAGCTTATTTTCTTTCCTTGTTTTGGGTGATGTAAGTATGTAGTTGTTACAAATTCTTCTCTAGGAATTGTGAGGACGCAATTTCTTTAAGGAGGGGAGTCTGTAACAACCCGCATATTTTACGATTGTATATTTAAATATTTTATTTAAATATAGCATCGTTAGTCGGATTTAAGTCCGAAATGTCACTTTTTGCAAACGGTCGAATTAGGACTCGGGACCACCTCCATGGAGTCCAAAAGTGCATTTGCGATCTTTGTGAGTATAAGCATCGATATGTTTGGAGTTGAGTAGAATTTTCTATTTTCAATTAGGGCTTTGGGTTTGGGTTTCAACCCACTAACCCAACTTATCTAATATCCTAACTCCATCCCCTCTCCTCTTCATTCCTTCATAATATTTCCTAACACTTCAAGCTTTAGTAATGGGGGAAGAGAAAAGGAATTAGAAATTCCAAGCCCTAGATTCATTTGCAAACTCAAATTCTTGCTCCAAAATCAAAAGAAGCTTAGGTAAGCCTCCTTTTCACCTTCTCCATCTCAATCTCTCTCCAATTTCAGAAATTTCCTATAACCTAATTTAGGAAATATTTGATTTTGATATTAGATTGGAGCTTGTAGAGTTGAAGTGAAGAGTGGTTGATCTTTTCTTTGTGTTTGAGCTTCTTATCATTGTTTTTGAGTTAAAAGGTGAGTTTTTGAACTCACATCTAAGCCTATAGCTTTTGTTGTTGTTAGGTATGAATTCCTAATATCTATTCATGTTCATTTGTTTTTTATTTGGATTGATTTGATGAATTTTCCAATTTTTGGTTTTTGAAGTCCAATTTTGTGAAAATCCTTTTATGGATGTTTGAACATGTTGTTTGGGGTGTATCGAAGAGCCTATAAGACCGGGTTGTCGCTTGGCATAATCCCCTAGTCTTCGTTGCTCATCCGATAGCTTCCCATTCGTCTTAGCCATCAAGGCCTAGGCAAATTGTTGCCCAGACCAGGTCTTCAAACGTCTGGATTTAAACTTGGAACACAAAAATATACGGCAGAAATTTATAAATATGGCAGAAAACAAAGTCAGATGTCTGAAACAACCTCTCAGACGTTTGAAACATTGTGTCAAACGTTTGATACCACCTTTCAGACGTCTTATGCAACATGTCAGACGTCTGAAGCCACCCTCCAGACGTTTGGAAGGTTTTTGAATTTCTAGTGAATAAATCCAGACGTCTGGATTTTAAATCAGACGTTTGGAACTGCCTATTTTTGCCTATTTGCCTATTTTTGAGTGAATTTCCATTTTTATCGATTCTTGTCGATCCAATTGTTGTTATCGCATTTTTTTGACTTTGATGATTCTTTTTAGATTTCGTACACGGGTTTTTATAAAGTGATCCTTTTAAATTGTATTAAAAGCTCGTTTCTCCAACTTATAATTTCTATATAAAACACACAATTTTGCACTTCGAGCGAAGAGGGAAGAGAATTAAATGATTAAATAATACGTGTGCTATGAACACATGTGTTTATCTTTTCAGTTAATTCCTAATCTATTCGTTTGACCGTTTTGACCTTTGGGTCTTGTTTACCGATGAGATGAGGTGAACTTTGTACTGCTTTGAGTGTGAAATTGACCAACGGTTAGTAAACCGTTTAGTGCGAACGTGTGGTATGGGACTCACGTTAACATTTTTCAGGTTCATTTTTGAGAGTTGTGACACATTTTGCCAGTTAGTGGTGTCCAGTACTGGGTCTACGGACCTTCGCCACTACGGTTTGTTGCCCTATAGTATCGCTTTTGGAGTTGGTCATTCGTCACCGCTCGAGAGATATTTGGGTATGTTGCCTTCGGGCTTGTACCTTCGGGTTTGTGCCGTTGGGTTTGTTGCCCTATAGTATCGCTTTTGGAGTTGGTCATTCGTCACCGCTCGAGAGATATTCGGGTTTGTTGCCCTATAGTATCGCTTTTGGAGTTGGTCATTCATCACCGCTCGAGAGATATTTGGGTTTGTTGCCTTCGGGCTTGTGGATCCTTGTTATACAGTACTAAGCTCGAGCATCTTTTGTTTCTTTGACAATTATATTTCCCTAGAGTATTGCCTTTCGGTGTAGGTCCTTTGAACCACACGATATATAGCGATTACCTTGTGGAGACTTGTGTTACCTTTATTGGTATTTGTTATTTGCCTTTTTGGTTGGTTTTGGGATGTTCATATCCTTTGATTATTTGAGTTGCCGATGATATGAGGCTGGTTATGATTCATCTTTTGTTAGATGATCTGGTTATCTCTTTTGGAGATATTTATGGTACTTTATGACCTTGTACGTTCATTATCATTTGGTTTATCTAACTGATTTATTTAGCTAGACTGACCCGTGTATTTTATACTCGGGTCAGACCGAGATGTTTCAGGTTAGGTACATTGGAGTTAGCCTATTTTGCTTCTGCATGGACTATTCTGCTAGCTCCTTTTTGTTATAGCTTTTCTTGTGTAGTCCTTTTTGGCTGTAACTCTAATATGCATTCTTTTAACTCGCATGTATATTGTGGTTTGCTTTACCACTTGACATGTATCATTTTGTATACTCTGTAATGTATCTGTATATGTGTAAATGTATGTGATGATCTACTGTTCTGTGATGTGTATTACATTTGAGTTGTTATATTTTGTTCTGATAGATCCTTCGGCCGCCTATGGCTTTGTATTATGTATTTATTGGATATGTCGATCCATTTGAGAAAGAAGAAAAAAAATGGATGGCAATTGTCGGCGTATTCAATAGATAATTAAGACGAGGCTATAGATGGTCGCTCCAATCCAGCTTTATTCTCCGTATTAGCAGACGGTGTTACCTTGTAATACTCTTTGCTAATGTGGGTCTCAGGGTGGGGTGTCACAACTTGGTATCAGAGCTGAGTTCAGAATAAAATATGATATACATAGAACAGAGACACATATTACGGTACATCAAAGTGTAGTACGAATGTTACGAATCTTTGAATCATCGTGCCTTTATTCTTTCCTTGCCTTTGGGGTAGATAGAATTTTGGGAATACGTCTAGGAATGAATTTTATTCTATATTATTCCATATTTGAATTAATGATATCTACCTTGTGATTAATCTATCTTACCTTAACTTTCAGCTAATGGTTGGAAGAGGTAGAGGACGACGCTCGGATACTAGGCAATCCAGCTGCTCACATCCGGACGACGTTTATATATCTACCGAGTAGTTTTTGGAGTTATTTAGGAGCACTCAGCCTCCAGCTCCTACTCGAGCATCTCCTTCACGCAAGTCTGACTTTGCACGCCTGTGCAGTGATTTTTCTCATCTTGGAGGAAAGCCATTCAAAGGCTCCGAGTTCGTTCTTGAGGTCCAAGCTTGGATTCGCACATGCGAGCGTATCTTCTCTCGCATGGATCTTTCTGACCACGATCGAGTTCTTGTAACTTCTAGCTTATTGCAAGAGCGTGCCCTTGATTGGTATGAGCTTCTTGTAGCCGAACTTGATGAGTCTGTTCTTTCTTGGACTCGGTTTCGGGAATGATTCGAACTCAAATTCGTTCCTGAATCTGAGAAAGTTTTATTAGCCCGTCGCTTCCTTGAGTTGAAGCAAGGGAAGTCCTCCGTCTCTGAGTATGTTGCATCATTCGAGGCCTTGTCTATGTATGGTATTGAATTCATTAGCACCTCTTATAAGAAGAATCTGAAGTTTGTCTCTAGTCTTAAGAAATATCTTAAGAAGTCTTTAATGCTTCAGCTTAAACTTTCTTTTGAGGAATTGGTTGACTCGGCACTTCATCTCGAAGCCATCGAGAAGGAGTGTGATAGTGGTGATGATGTTGAGGTTCGCAAGAACTCCAATAAGAAGAAGTTTCCATTTCATAAGCGGGAATTTTTTCCTTCCAAGAAGAAAAAGCCCGTTGAATCTGGTTCTAACTCTCAATCTGCTGGAACACCTTCCATTCAGAAGTTTTTCAATTGTGGTTCTCCTGATCATATGATTCGAGCTTGTCCTAAGCCTCTCTTCTGCCGTTATTGCAAGAAGGAAGGTCATCGTGTTTCCTCCTGCCCTACTGTTCCTGCTAATGCCAAGTCTGGCTAGCTTTATGTTGCTAAGGCTTCTGGAGGTTCTTCTCAGCCCATAGGTATATCTCCATTTATTTTGGAAGGTTCTATTTTATTTCGTGACCGTAGTTTCGAGTTCTTTTCGATACGAGTGCTTCGCATTCTTTCGTACTGAAGAAGCTCGTCGATGATTTGTCTTTGGATGTTTCTTGTATGGTTACTTCGTTGAGGATTGCGAATCCTAATGGGGGATCCGCAACCCTTAGCATGCTTTGCGATGACATTGAGATTGTTTTATGTGGCTTTACTTTTCGTATGTTGTTTCCTATCTGGGATTTGATATGATTTTGGATATGGACTGGCTAGTGAGATACGATGCCAGGATTATTTGTTCTGAAAGAATTTTATATCTTCGATACCCAGATTCGTCTACTCAGCTATCACTTGTTCTTCGAAATGTGGATAATCCCGAAATGGCTTTATATTCTCTTGACTCACGAGATGATGATGATGATATAGCTCGTATTCCTATTGTTTGTAACTTCTCTGATGTTTTTGAGCCAGTTTCAGGTTTGCCACCCAAGCGGGCAATCGAGTTTCGCATTGATCTCATTCCAGGCGCGCAGCCAGTTGGCCGTCCTCCCACAAGGATGTCTACAAAAGAAAACGAGGAACTCAAGAAGCAGCTTTTAGAGCTTGAGTCCAAACAGTTGATTCAATCCAGTTTTTCAACGTGGGGTGTCGCGGTCGTCTTCGTGAAGAAGTCCGATGGAACTCTTAGGCTCTGCATCAACTATCGCAAGCTTAACGAGTTGACCATCAGGAATAGGTATCCATTGCCTAGGATCGATGATATGTTCGATCTATTGAGTGGCACTAAGGTCTTCTCTCAGCTCGACCTTGCCACAAGTTTTCACCAGCTCCGAGTCGCGAAAGATAGCATACCTCTTACAGCTTTCCGCACTCGATATGGTTCTTTCGAGTGGCTCGTTATGCCGTTCGGTTTGACGAACGCCCCTGCTTTCTTTGTTGATCTTATGAATCGAGTATTCCGGGAATATCTCGATAAGTTCGTCCTTGTGTTCATCGACGACATTCTTGTTTATTCTAAGTCTGAAGCCGAGCATGCTAATCACTTTTGAATTGTCTTGAGTACTCTTCGTCACCATCAGCTTAAAGCCAAATTCTCCAAGTGCCATTTTGCGGAGAATAAGGTTAAGTTCTTAGGCCATGTTGTATCTTCCGACGACATTTCTGTCGATCCCTCAAAGATCGAAGCTATCCAGAATTGGAAGAGGCCTGAGAATGTTCATGAGATTCGTAGTTTCCTTGCATTGGCGGGTTATTATCGTCGGTTCATTAAGGATTTTTCCTGTGTTGTGCTTCCTCTCACCAGCCTTACTCGGAAAGGCATTCGTTATATTTGGTCCGATAAGTATGAAGCTTCCTTTCACACATTAAAGGAACTTCTCACTAATGCTCCTATTCTTGTGGTTCCCGAGGGCAATCATGATCTTGCTGTCTACACCGATGCTTGTGGTAGTGGTCTCGATGTCGTGCTTATGCAGAAGGATCGGGTAGTTGCTTATGCTTCTAGGCAACTACGTCCGAATGAAGTTCGCTATGCCACTCGTGATCTTGAGTTAGCCGTCATTATCTTCGCCTTGAAGATTTGGCGACATTATCTATTAGGCGAGCGCTTCATTCTCTATACCGATCATAAATCCTTGAAGTATTTGTTCACTCAGAAGGAACTCAATATGAGGCAACAACGTTGGCTCGAGTTTCTTACCTCCTATGACTTTGATATCCAGTTTACCCCTGGTAAGGGTATTCGTGTTGCTGATGCGCTTAGTCGCAGACATTCAGCTGTCGTTTCTATGATGCTTGCCGAATGGAATATTCTTGAGACTCTATCTTTTTGTGATATTCATGATCGAGCTCCATCCTCTGATTCTCCGATAGTATTATTCAGTTTGGAAGCTTGACCCTCTCTATTTGATCGTATTGCCAATGCTCAATGGCGTGATCCTGATCTTGTGCATCTTATTCAGCTTTGTGAGACTAAATCTCATGATGAGGCATTGCGGGATTTCAGCATTGATTTTCATGGGTGTCTTCGCAAGAAGAACCGTCTTGTAGTGCCTTCTGATTCTGCACTTAGGCATGACATTCTTGATGACTGCCATCGTTCTAAGTATACCATTCATCCTGGCAGTAGTAAGATGTATGCCGATATGCATCGCCTTTATTATTGGGAAGGCATGAAGCGCGATGTGGCGAGTTATGTGAGTAATTGCATGACTTGCCAACGTATTAAAGCTGAACATCAGCGCCCTTATGGTCTCCTTCAGCCTCTAGAGATTCCATTATGGAAATGGGATCAGATTTCGATGGATTTCATTGATGGCCTACCTCGTACGAGATCGGGTCATTCTAGAATTTGGGTTATTGTTGATCGCCTCACCAAATCAGCTCATTTTGTTCCTATTAAATCTAATAGGACTGCTTCTCTTTTGGCTAAGTTATATATCAAGGAAATCGTGAGACTTCACGGTGTTCCTAGTTCGATTGTGAGTGACCGTGATCCTTTATTCACAAGTCATTTCTGGCAGAGTCTTCAGCAAGCTTTGGGATCAAAGCTTAATTTCAACACAGCTTATCATCCATAGTCTGATGGATAGATTGAACGGGTGAATCGTATCTTAGAAGATCTCCTCCGAATTTTTTGTATTCTTGATTTCGGAGGTGGTTGGGAGGATCATCTACCCCTTATAGAGTTCTCCTACAACAATAGTTTTCAGTCCAGTATCGGTATGGCTCCTTTCAAAGCCTTATACAGAAGGCCATGTCGATCACCTTCATGTTGGTTGGAATCTGGGGAGAAGCTTATTCTTGGCCCAGATTTTGTTCATGATTCTTCTGAGAAGATTGATCTTATTCGTCAGAGAATTAAAGAGGCACAGAGCCGCCAGAAATCCTACGCGGATAACCGTAGGAAGCCTCTCGAGTTCTCAGTTGATGATCTCGTCTTTATTCGTGTTTCTCCTTTTAAAGGGGTTATGCGCTTTAGTACGACGGGGAAATTGGCTCCTCGCTTTGTAGGACCATTTCCTATTGCTGAACGTATTGGCCTTGTGGCTTATAGAGTTTCACTTCCAGCTAAGTATTCATGACGTGTTTCACGTCTCTCAGCTTTGGAAGTGCCTTCGAGAATCGGATTCTGTTATCGATTCTTCTGATTTGCAAGGGCTTGAGATCTCACCAGACTTATCTATTGTATAGCAGCCTATTCACGTACTTGCCTCAGAGGTGAGACACCTTCGAAACAAGGACGTGCCGCTCATTAAAGTTCAATGGTCCGCTAATTCCAATGACTGTACTTGGGAAACCAGAGAGTTTATCGAGCGATCCTATCTAGGTTTTCTATCTTTACTTAGCAATGGTGAGAATATCTCTTTATCTCAAGCTTATTTTCTTTCCTTGTTTTGGGTGATGTAAGTATGTAGTTGTTACAAATTCTTCTCTATGAATTGCGAGGACGCAATTTCTTTAAGGAGGGGAGTCTGTAACAACCCGCATATTTTACGATTGTATATTTAAATATTTTATTTAAATATAGCATCGTTAGTGGGATTTAAGTCCGAAATGTTACTTTTTACAAACGGTCGAATTAGGACTCGAGACCACCTCCATTGAGTCCAAAATGGCGTTTGCGATCTTTGTAAGTTTAAACATCGATATGTTTGGAGTTGAGTAGAATTTTTCTATTTTCAATTAGGGCTTTGGGTTTGGGTTTCAACCCACTAACCCAACTTATCTAATATCCTAACTCCATCCCCTCTCCTCTTCATTCCTTCATAATATTTCCTAACACTTCAAGCTTTAGTAATGGGGAAAGAGAAAAGGAATTAGAAATTCCAAGCCCTAGATTCATTTGCAAACTCAAATTCTTGCTCCAAAATCAAAGGAAGCTTAGGTAAGCCTCCTTTTCACCTTCTCCATCTCAATCTCTCTTAAATTTCAGAAATTTCCTATAACCTAATTTAGGAAATATTTGTTTTTGATCTTAGATTGGAGCTTGTAGAGTTGAAGTGAAGAGTGGTTGATCTTTTCTTTGTGTTTGAGCTTCTTATCATTGTTTTTGAGTTAAAAGGTGAGTTTTTGAACTCACATCTAAGCCTATAGCTTTTGTTGTTGTTAGGTATGAATTCTTAACATCTATTCATGTTCATTTGTTTTTTATTTGGATTGATTTGGTGAATTTTCCAATTTTTGGTTTTTGAAGTCCAATTTTGTGAAAATCCTTTTATGGATGTTTGAACATGTTGTTTGGGGTGGATCGAAGAGCCTATAAGACTGGGTTGTCGCTTGGCGTAATCCCCTAGTCTTCGTTGCTCGTCCGATAGCTTCCCATTCGTCTTGGCCATCAAGGCCTAGGCAAATTGTTGCCCAGACCAAGTCTTCAGACGTCTGAAATGCAAGTTCAAACGTTTGGATTTAAACTTGGAACACAAAAATATACAGCAGAACTTTATAAAAATGGCAGAAAATAAAGTCAGACGTTTAAAACAACCTCTCAGACGTCTAAAACATCGTGTCAGACGTCTGATACCACCTTTCAGACGTCTGATGCAACATGTCAGACGTCTGAAGCCACCCTCCAGACGTCTAGAAGGTTTCTGAATTTCTAGTGAATAAATCCAGACGTCTGGATTTTAAATCAGACATCTAGAACTGCCTATTTTTGCCTATTTGGCTATTTTTGAGTGAATTTCCATTTTTAACGATTCTTGTCGATCCAATTGTTGTTATCGCATTTTTTTGAATTTGATGATTCTTTTTAGATTTCGTACATGGGTTTTTATAAAGTGATCTTTTTAAATTGTATTAAAAGCTCGTTTCTCCAACTTATAATTTCTATATAAAACACACAATTTTGCACTTCGAGCGAAGAGGGAGGAGAATTGAATGATTAAATAAAACGCGTGCTATGAACACGTGTGTTTATCTTTTCAGTTAATTCCTAATCTATTCGTTTGACCGTTTTGACATTTGGGTCTGGTTTACCGATGAGATGAGGTGAACTTTGTACTGCTTTGAGTGTGAAATTGACCAACAGTTAGTAAACCGTTTAGTGCGAATGTGTGGTATGGGACTCACGGTTAGTAAACCTTTTATGATGCCCACTAAGCTACTGAATGGTGGCACGATTTGCCAAGGATTGATGTTGGGTTTAATTAGGCAATGTGGCTAGGAGTGGTCCGTGCGAACTACTGACTGTAGTGTAGATGGGGTTGTATCGCTGGCTGATGATGCTGATGCAAACTGAAAATGAGGAAATTGAGTCTAATTGGCTGGCATGAGGTGAGGTGATAAATGATGATCCGATAGGCAGCCATTGAGTTATCTAACTTGTATATTGTTTTACTTGGACGACAACTGGATTTTTCTATCTTGTTAATGTGAATTGGTACACATATTAAAATGTGGAAATTAGTGGTCCGCCTTTATTTTTAGTTTTCATCTTTAAAAGACACATCCCAAGAAAACATGGTAAAACCTCCCTTTATAATTATTTTCCAAATACCAACTCAAATGTTAACCTTGATTGATTTATGAAATCATTCGATTATGTTCATTATTTTTTAGTCTTGGTTGTTTTAGTTTTTCTTCATTTTTACATAACAATTATTTTGTAGATGTTTGCAAAAATGCATTCATTTTGCAAATATTTGCAAAACCCCATTCATTTTGTAATTATTTGTAAAATGAAGGTGGTTTGGAAAATATTTGCAAAAACATATTCATTTTTTTAGAATCACTTAGGAAATATTTGCAATTGTTGTTAGGCCTGTCAACAAATACTTTTGGATGCAGATAGTACCATATTCGCATCCGCATCATAAACCATTTTCGGATATCGGATATCCGCATCCATAGATATAGACGGATATCGGATAATTATCATATCCGCTAACGATGAATAAAGCTAAAAATATAAATAGATAATTTTAGTTTAACATAAATTTTTTTCAATCCCATTAATTATAAAAGTTTAAAAATAAACAAATATGATGATAATAAATAGTTTTTAACAATTAATATGCATTAAGTGCATATAATATAAACTATTAACTTATTAAAACAATAAATAAATATCTTTAATTGTATAAAAATACACATAATTTATACTATAATCTTGGCAAAAACCGGACGGATAATTTTTGGATGCGGATGTCTTTGTATCCACATCTATTTTTTCGAATATCGGATATTTATTCGCTTTTCAGATATAAATGCAAATGGATTTCAGAATTTTCGGGTATCCATTGACAACCCTAATTGTTGTATCGAGTGCATTGAGCAACAAATAATTTAGTCCAAAATTCAAAAAAAATATCCAATTAATTTAAAACATTAGATCTTATAATGTGTTAATACTAATAAATTGGTGTACTAAATCATATTTAATGCATTGAAAAGGATATTTAAAAAGTTGCATTTATGTGTATTAATGATGATAAGTTGTGCATTAAATCATATTTAATACAATGAAAGTTATTTAAAAGGTTACATATAGGTGCATTAATATTAATAAATTAGTGGATTAAATCATTAATGTGTGAAAGTTATTTGAAAGGATATTGTTGGGTGTATGTTATTTTTAATATTCTCAGCGCATATTTAAATCTATATGATGTTAATATGTATGTGTGTGTGTATGAATATCAAATACCATAAATGCACACACACATACAAATACACATACACGTGCATACATGCATACATACATACACACACTCCTAAATCTAAGTGTAGATGTGCACATATATGTATGCAAGCATTTCATGTATAGGTAAGCGTACATATATGGGGTAACTTATGCAAACAAGACGTTATATATATATATATATATATATATATATATATATATATATATGATAGAGTTAGGAGTATGTCCTAGAGCAATTATGTAATTTTTTACACATATGTAACTCGATGACCAATCTTATTCAAAATACAAGGTATTTTCTTTCTATTGTATACTCGATATAACGTGTTTTATTAATTAATTAAATTAATTAATTTAGTTATAAGTATATTTAGTAGAAAATCCATAAATGGTGGTATGTTTTGTGATAGTAGTTATAAAGTGTTGTAACTATGAGTACTTTATCACAATGAAAATAAATATACCATTTTAAATATTCCTATTCAAGATGTATCAAGGCTGGATATCGATACATCCATTGATACTAGAGTACGTGACGCTCTCTAAATGTTGAGCAGTGTATTAGTCATGTCTTCTGGGGCACCAAGAGGTTACGTACTGATAATTATTGGATAACTATGGAATGACCCATGTTAACAAGAAAACTTATCAACACCCCAATCGTACTTGAAAGTAGAAATTGACTTGATAAGGATTCCTTCGAAAGGGCTTTCGAAATGGTTGAAGTTAGCTAAATTAAGGGTAGTTGCAATGGTATCGAAAGATGACCAATAACCTCGAAAGGTACTCCTTCAAAATGGGTAACTGAATAAATCTGTTCGGTAATGCAATACACGACACTTAATTGAGATGGAAGCTGCTACCAATGCTAAGTATTCACTTTATTAATGACGTTTATGAATACAAAGGCTTAAGTGTACAATGAAGTGAAATCCCCAATTCGATTTAGAAACTAGGGTTTACAACTCTTAA
The DNA here is from genome assembly GCA_030737815.1 of Allium fistulosum. Taxonomy (NCBI): domain Eukaryota; kingdom Viridiplantae; phylum Streptophyta; class Magnoliopsida; order Asparagales; family Amaryllidaceae; genus Allium; species Allium fistulosum. Next base: position 673,656,877 of record CM060905.1, read on the forward strand.
AAGAGTACAAGTGTGGAGGAATGGAATCGGCTCCCCAAAATAGCACCCCTAGGGTCTTATTTATAGGTGCAGGCTGGACCCTTTCGCATCCGTCCTTTCGACTCAGTCGAAAGAATGCCTTTATGACCTTCCACCGCTGTTGACTCTAAAGTGCCTCTCTAATGTTGCTTTCGCATAAGATCTGGAAGCCTTCGACTCCATCGGAAGGTATAAAAGTAGTACTTATGTTGTTGTAGATGTCTTGGATAAGCACGAAAGGGTGTCCTAACATATGCGGAAGGTATATAAACAATACTTGTGAAAGGTGATGATGCCTTCAAAAGCTTTTATTCTGATGGTCGTGGAAGCATTCATTGAGAATGGAATGGTAAATGATGATGTGACCCTCGCGAAAGGGTCAACTTCTTCAAAAGCACCTGCTTGGTTGGTTGCGAAAGGCATTCGTGTTGACTCCTACAGAAGTATTGGACTCTTTCAATACTTGCTGAAGGTATCTTTCGCTGAAATAGTTGTCTCTTATGGAAGGTATCAATCTTTGACTATTGCAGAAGCCTACCTTGTGATGCCTGTGGAAGCCACATTTACAAATGCGAAACCCCTGAACTCTTGCGAAAACTCTACTTAACATATGTGAAACCATTTGATGTCTGCGGAAGGGTTCAATTGACGTGGAAGAGGTGATACTTGCCTCACGATATGATAGTTCATCTTGGTAGCTTGATGATTACGGAAGGTGATCCTTCGACCCCTTCAGAAGGCGGGGCATCAACTTTTGCGGAAGGTGGAGATTCAACTTCTTTGGAAGGTGACAATGTTAGTGGAAGTATTCCATTTGACCTATGCAAAGGCGTCCACTTTGATATTTGTAGAACTCCTTCGATCACGATGAAAGTGTATTCTTAATGCTTAAGAGGCCCTTTTCAACCTTGTCGAAAGCCCTGTTTCCGCTTGATGACTTCAAAGGTGCCACTTCAACACTTTCGGAAGCTCCCTTAACTCTTACGAAAGCTTCTTTGATGCTTACAGAAACCATATTAAAACATGTAGAACCTCATCAATGCTTGCAGTAGCCATTCTAATGCCTTCGGAACCTTATCAATGCGTGAAGAAGCCATTTTCATTCTTTCGGTGGCTACTCCAATGCCTTCGGTAGCCCTCTTTAAATACTATAGCTCCATTTTTCCTACTTTTATTCTTAAGAGGATTTTATGGATAACTTTCAGCCCCCTTAGTATGAAAGAAGCTTTTGTTCTTTAGGACAAAATTCCAAAAATCCCTTTCAAACTACTCAAACTTCAATGAAATTTCTTTCTTTGTTTTTTTGTAAAATGGATAGTAACTTCTGTTAGGATTATAACCTTATTATGAGATTTGATTGGTAACACTAAATTCTAAAACTTAAATTCAAGAGATTATCCGATAATATCACTGGATATGGCATCCAGTGAAATATGTGATCAAATCCTTTCTAACAACGACGATAGAAATGTGGAATAATATCACCTGATCAGCAGATGTTGGTTTATGTGAGAAGACCTTTCAAGAACGCTATCATACACTCCAAAGCCTTTTTCCTTGGATTAAGTTTTCTTTGGCCATCGGGAATTAATTTCTTGCTTTATGTGGTTTTATCTTGTCTCTTTGTTATAATTTTATCTCCATCCCTTCATTGTATGTTAGTAATTTTCATTTATTCATTAATAAATTAGTAGATAGTTTGGTATTAATTTTGAACGTTGTCTAATAATACGAAGATCGGGGGGCTCATATTCCCTTTTACCATCATCTTCTTAACAAAAGGAATAGAAGTATGTCTGGTATCAAGAGACTCTTGTTCACAATTCCTGTGTAATAATAGTGCGAAAACATTGAATTTTCAGCAAAACCTCAATTTCAATACAAAATATCAAGACTTATCCAGAAAAATCACAAATCTAGAAATTCAATGGGAAGTGAAAAAATCATAAATCCAAAAATTCAATGGGAAGTCAAAAAATCACAAATCCAGAAATTCAACTAGAAGTCTACAGATCATCATTAAAATTAAATAAGGAAATCAAAAAATCAAGAATTCATAAAACTAAAAATTCAATAAGAAATCATCACGAAAAGAAAACGAGAATTCATGAAATCAGGAATTCAATCAGAAACTTGCCAGGATCTCATCTGACAAACAAAGTACTCAAAATTTTATCTAATATTAGTACAAATTCAGAAATTCAATGGGAAGTTTATAGATCATCATGAAAATTCAATAAGGAAATCAATAATTCATAAAACCAGAAATTCAATAAGAAATCATCACGAAAATCTAATAAGGAAATTGAGAATTCATAAAATTAAAAATTCAATAAGAAATCATCATGGAAATCCAATAGTGAAATTAAGAATTCATAAAACCAAGAATATAAAATCCGTAAATCATCATAAAAATCAATAAGGAAATTTAGAATTCAAAAATTCAATAAGAAATCTTTATGAAAAGAAACAAGGGAATTGAAAATTCACAAAATCAAGAATCCAATCATAAACTGTTTAGTAATGGTAACTTGAGCATACTTAAGCAAAAGATCCTTAATCCTATCTTGTCCTAATTCTAAAGTTCTACCTAAAATGTAATGCCAGAGATTTATGTAGAACTCATGCCTTGAATAACAATAGGGATTCCCACTAGTCAAGGAAAGTGTCTTATAATAGATAAGCATCTCCTAAAATGCATATAAGTTAGTAGTATTATTATTATATTGGAGTTGAGTAGTTCTACAAAGCCATGCAATCATTCGGAATAGTAGTTCCGTAATATCAGTCAACCATTCGGAGTAGTAGTTCCGTAAGACCAATCAACCGTTCAACAAATAGTTTTGTTCAGCTATTCAGCCATTCACTCGTTCAGCAAATAGTTCCATTCAGTTGGCTGGCCGTTCAGTAGTGCAAGCTCCATTTGACTAGTCGGTCATTCAGCTGTGCAAGTTCTTTCCTACTGCTTGGTTGTTCAGGAGTGCAATGGTCCAAATAACTTATTAATATATAAAAGGGATTTTTAGGCTCAAGGAAAAAGTTGGAGAAAAATTTAGTTTCAAGGACAAGAAGTTTGTTTTTTAGGTTGAAAGATATTTTTTAGTGTAAATCATAGAATGATAGTTGCAACTACCATTTTCTGTTTACACTAAAAAGTGTCCTTCAGACTAAAAAACAAACTCGTTGTCCCTGAGACTAAATTTTTTTGCAACTTTTTCCCTATGCCTATTTTCCTATATATAAAATATAGACTCTCTTATCCTAAAGAGCCACCTTGTTTCTAAAGATTTAGCAGTGGTTTACTTAATCTATTCTTCGAATGAAGTCACTTTTATCCTTGTAATAAAAATTTGTTATCTGTTCCATTCCTTTAGTTTTTATATAGATCTTTGTTTTTCATTTCAAATTGCGGATCCCTTTATCTATTTACTTGTCTCGTGTTTCCTTTTAGGATGCAGATTTCTCAGTTCTTTGCTGAGGGAGCCTCTTTTCAGGCATCATATGTATCAAAGATTGCTAGCTGATACTTTGTCCGTTTTGATTATGGTCATGGATATCTTATCTGTTCTTGTCTATAGCGTATTACATCTTCATCCTTTTTCTTTTGTTTGTACCCCTTCTTTGGGCTTCATCTTTGTTTTAGATGGTGGATAACTTTATTCCTTTGACCCTTTGTTCCCTTGGGTCTTGATTTTTGTTTTGATTTGTAGACATCTTTGTCCTTCTTTGTCTGTTTGGTGCCCCTTTGGGCTTCCCCTGATTCTAAGGGCTATAATGTATGTTAGGTTAACCTTCCTCTAAAAGGTTGTTGGTGGGTGCTAGACTTGATCCTCCCTCTAAGAGGTGAAGTTGACATTAGAGGTTTTATTCCTTCCTCTAAGAGGTGAGCTGGATGTTGGAGGTTTTATCCCTCCCTCCAGGAGGTGCTCCAAAGTGGACGTCGGATGCTTATTTTCAAAAACATTTTGCTTCGAAGTGGACGTCAGAGGCTCATTCTCAAAAACATTTTGCTCCGAAGTGGACGTCGGAGGCTCATTCTCAAAAAATATTTTTAATTAATTCCTTTTTTCTTTTAAATGTGTTTTTGTTCCACTTTTTAATAGATGCTTCCAGAGAAGGCTTAAATATTTCTTGACCCTCTCTCCAAAAGGTATAAAAGTAATTTTGACCCTCCCTCTAAGAGGTATAAAAATAGTTTTGGAAACTTTATTTGAGAGAACAATTCTTGAAATATCTATGAAAACCTTTTTTGGTCCATAGAACTTTTGAAATAGGATTCTCTTTGATAAATCTTGAAACCATTTTTGAAATTAGTCTTTCTTTTTAAAGACTTTGAATATCAGAATTTTTTATAATGAAGAAGTTCTTCCTTGGCGCTGTCACCAAAGACGGTTTTTAATTCATTCTTGTGATAGAAATGCAAATCTCAAATAAGGGACCGAATGGTCATGATTCATGAAACAATAGTCGTTTAATCAAGAATAAGTCTTTCTTGCTAGAATTATTACGATGAGATTTTGTAGCTCTAAAATTTTCCTTGGATAAGTATAGATTCTCTTTTCGTTAATAATTTCAGAAAGCTTTGAAAATCTTTTGTCAAGACATGCTTAATTTAAAATCTTTGGCGCGCATTTACTAATGCCAAATAACATTCTTTGAAAACTATATAAGTTTATTCTTAAAATAAATTAATGCTTAACATCCGTTATCTAAAGGGTAGTTAGAAAAAGACCTTTTTGATTATCAAAAGTATTCCCTTGAAAACATATTAGGGAAAATTTTCTTTAAATAATAGAATAACTAATTAGAAATAATATGTGTATAGTTATACCTCTTAGTAAAAGAATTGTTCTATTCGTAAGCCTGAAAAGCCATGATTCATGGATTAATAGGCTTTTACGGGCACAAGCACACTTTTTCCAAAGAATCCCCTCTTTTTGAGAGAGTTTTGGATATGTACCTTTCATTAGGAGCAAATTCACGACCAAAGTTTGATGATAATTTGAAATTCTGTTGGAATAGTTCTTTACACCAAATCGATTCAAGCTTTGAGTTAAGGATGACTCATTTCATTCTAAACGTTTGAGTAGTCTCTTCTTCTTAGATATCTAGAAATTTTATGCTTCAAGAGTCTGTTGAATGCCATGGACTGGTTTTGATTTTACCTATAAAGACACATGAATTTCATGTTAATATGTGACTTATTCAAAGTACTATTCAAATTAAAGAAGTTATAAGCAAAGGAAATTCCTAATAGATGGATGCTGCAAGACTTCTTAGCCTGATCAGAGTTTGAAGATGAAGTTGTAGAATTGATTCTCTATTATGACTTTAAGTGATTGAGTTGCTTCTTTCGAGGAAGAAAATCTTCTAATCCTCTTTGACAAATTCTTTTAAGAATCCAAACTTGATCAAGTTCTGAACTATTTTTGCTAAAACATTGCAGTTATCAGTTTCATTTCCATTCACTTTATGATAAGCACGGTAATTCTTCCCTTTGCTTGGTTTGGGACGGCTCGATATTTCATGAGTAATTGAAAATTTATTAGAGTCTTTTGCTGTGGCGAAAATATAAGAAAGGGGTTTGTTCAAATTCACGTAGTTGGATTCAAAAATCTCTCTCTAACTCCTTCTTCTACTTTTCTTTCCTTTTGATCTTTTAAAAGGAAACTCAAAGTTGATCTCTTCTTCTCTTTGATTTTGTTGGGATTCCCTTACAGCATGACGCCTCTTCTCCATTTGAATAAATTTCTTGGCTTGAGAAATAGAAGTTTCATAGATCTCTACATCCATGAATATGAAGTTCTTCCCAAAAGGGGTTTGCTCAATTAATCCTGATTGAACTACCATAAGCTTTTCTCTATCGATTGTATTCCCTGCTTTCAATGATTCTATACCGAATCTTTTCAAGTATTCATTAAATAGCTCTCCTGGCTTCTGCTTGATAGTAGCTAACAAACTAAAATTTATAGTTGGATCTTTGTATATGAAAAATTGCATAATAAACTCATAAGAAAATTGTTTCGAGGAGAGGATGGTCCTTCCTTGGTAATTCTTGTACCATTTGATGGCCGCTCCTTGAAAAGTTATGGAGAAAAGTTTGCAATGAATTGCCCCAGAAGCGTTGTAGAGATCCATTCATATTCCAAAAGCTACTAAGTGATCCTCTGGGTTGGTGGTGCCATCATACTTTAGTATAGGAGTTTGAATGTGAGGAGGAATGCTAATTGCCATTGTTTCTTCTGAAAAAGGAGTCTTTTGCAAGATAACATATTTCTCCAGTTCAAGGAGTACATCTTTTACCGTATCCGTTGTGACTTGGTTGAGAATGTTGTTGTGGTGAACATCATTGTCTTCCAGGGTTAAACTATTCGATTGCTCAAAGAACCTTTCTACTTTACTTTCTTGGTTTAGCTTTTCATCTTTTGCCTCTGCGCTTTCATCTCCTTCTTCCACAGCCTTTAATGATCCTTGAGATGGAGCCCCCTTCAAGAAGCTCCCGCATAGCTATCGCTTGTTGTAGTAGATTTTGAACTTTAATCTCATTGTTTTCGAATCTTATTAGGGTTGAAGGTTGCACAATTCCATATTCTCTAAATTGAAGTTCAGGACTATATCATCTTCCAAAGTTGATTGTGATGCAGCTTCTTCATTTGAAATGTTGTTATTACTCCTCGCTCTTACCATTTTCTTCTTTTGAATGAAGATCCTTATGCAATTAATCCATAGAGAAGGTTATAGGGAATCGGAGTTTCGAGCCCTCCTTCTAGCGCTAAATATGTTAACAAGAAAACTCGTCAACACCCTAATCATACTTGAAAGTAGAAACTAACTTGATAAAAATCAATTCGAAAGGGCTTTCAAGACAGTTGAAGTTAGCAGGATTAAGGTTAGTTGTAATGGTATCGAAAGGTAACCAATAACCTCGAAAGATACTCCTTCGCAAAGGGTAACTGAATAAATCTATTCAGTAATGCAATACATGACACTTAATTGAGATAGAAGCTGCTATCGATGCTAAGTATTCATTTTATTAATGACGTTTATGAATACAAAGGCTTAAGTATACAATGAAGTGAAATCCCCAATTCAATTTAGAAACTAGGGTTTACAACTCTTAGAATAGTACAAGTGTGGTGGGAATGGAATTGGATCCCCAAAACAGCACTCCTAGGGTCTTATTTGTAGGCACAGGCCGGACCTTTTCACATTCGCCCTTTTGATTCGGTCGAAAGGATGCCTTTATGACCTTCTGCTACTGTTGACTCCAAAGTGCCTCTCTAATGTTGTTTTCACATAAGATCTGGAAGCCTTCGACTCCATCGGAAGGTATAAAAGTAGTACTTATGTTACTGTAGATGTCTTGGATAAGCATGAAAGGGTGTCCCAACATGTGTGGAAGGTATATAAAAAAATACCCGTGAAAGGCGGTGATGCCTTCGAAAGCTTTTATTCTGATGGTTGCGGAAGCATTCATTGAGAATGAAATGGTAAATGATGATGTAAACCCCGCAGAAGGGTCAACTGCTTCGGCAGCACCTACTTGGTTGGTTGCAAAAGGCATTCTTATTGACTCCTACAGAAGTATTGGACTCTTTCAATACTTGCTGAAGGTATCTTTCGCCAAAGTAGTTATCTCTTATGGAAGGTATCAAGCTTTGACTATTGCAGAAGTCTACCTTTTGATGCCCGCGGAAGCCACATTTACAAATGCGGAACCCCTTGACTCTTGCGGAAACTCTACTTAACATATGTGAAACCATTTGATTCCTACGGAAGGGTTTAATTGATGTTGAAGGAGTGATACTTGCCTTACGATATGATAGTTTATCTTGGTAGCTTGATGATTATGGAAGGTGATCCTTCGACCCCTTCGGAAGGTGGGGCTTCAACCTTTGCATAAGGTGGAGATTCAACTTCTTTGGAAGGTAACAATGTTAGTGGAAGTATTCCATTTGACCTATGCAAAGGCATTCACTTTGATATTTGCAAAAGCTCATTATCATGACGAAAATGTCTTCTTAATGCTTAGAAGGCCCTTTTCAACCTTGTTGAAAGCCTTGTTTCCTCTTGATGACTTCAAAGGTGTCACTTCAACACTTTCGAAAGCTCCCTTAACTCTTATGAATGCTTCTTTGATGTTGACAAAAACCATATTAACACAAGCAGAACCCCATCAATGCTTTCAGAAGCCATTCTAATGCCTTCAGAACCTCATCATGCTTGAAGAAGCCATTTCTGTTCTTTTGGTGGCTACTCCAATGCCTTCGTAGCCCTCTTTAAATACTATAGCTTCATCTTTCCTATTTTTACTCTTAAGAGGATTTTATGGATAACAACTCACTCGTTAGTTTTCTGTTGATTAATATAACTAAGGCCACACAGAAAATATCAATATGATAAAATTATACAGTTCTCTTGACTTGAGAATACTACCGATCTTCAATATGGAATTTCTCTTTGATTATAGTTAAATCATGGCATAACATCCATCGAATGGTTATAGTTGAGTGGAGCGGAAGCATTAACGATGAAACACTATTCAAGAGAGAATTCGTCTCCTTAATTATATGAGGTTAGTTTCATAGTCAACTGAAGTCAACTTAAAGTCAAAGTCTCTGGCCAGAGTAGTTCGATTAATAATTATTGTTATTATTGAACTAAGAATTTTGTGTTTAGACTATAAGTTGAATATGAACGACAATGGAATTTTGACCATTATGAAATTCCATAAGTCCAAGGTGATATAGTTTTAACGAATTGAATTAGTGTAAATAATAGTTACAACCGGGTAACACTTAACAATGTAAAATTGGATTTTACTAAAACTAAGCAAGCGATAAATTTGGTCAAAATGTCACACTACCAGTTAAGTGACTTATAAATGTTAATATTTGAATAGTTCGATATTAATCGCCGACTAAATTTATGCCCAACGAATCACACAACCGAAACGATGAATACTCCTTTGACCAAACGATTTAATTAATTTGTAATTGTTATAAATTGATTAAACTAATTAATTTTTATGAAATATTAATTATAAATTTGATTTTGATTTGATAAACAAATATTATTAAATGTATTTATAATAGTTATAAATATATTTATCGATATACGATATAGATACGCATTTAAATTAGATTTAAATGCAAAATATTTGGTTGGACTTTAAATGGGTTTAAAGTCCATATAGGGGCTGACCATATTCGACCATGATGGGGCCTTGGTGCGGCCATGAGATAGTGCAACAGAGGCTTTGTGATGGAGGGCTATGATGGAAGAGAATTGGTAAGAAATGATATACGATATTGATCCTAAAATATCTTCAAATTTTCCTCTGTGTAACCATCTCTATCCACACTAGTTTATGATCATATTTAGCCTCCATTCCCCTTTAGATTGGTCGAACTCTCCCCCTCCATCTCTATAATTTTCTAAGTTCAAATCAAATCAAATCAAGTGTTTTACGAGTGGTGGTGGTGGTCAACGATTCAAATTTCGTCATTGTAAGGTATTGTGTCAAGCATTAGGAGTAAGGTATATTTCTAACTAATACATGATTATTAATATTTAGAAATAGTGTGTATATATATTGTTATTATTACTATTACTATTACTATTATTATTATATAGTTAGTTGGTTAGTTAGGTAATGACTCTGAATATACATATATATTATCACAATTGGATTGGTTGTATGTTTACATATAACTGTATATTAATAAAAAAATTAACATATATATGCCTATATGTAGCAACGTTAATAAAAAAGAATTTTTTATTTTGAATAACTTAAATATATAATATATACATAGTATATAACTTAATAATACATCGTACTTATATTAGATATAGTTATATAATTTTATATATAAAGTTTTAAAGTATAACATTTTCGACATAAATAAAAATAATTATATATATATATACATATTATTTTTAAATATTATATATATATATATCAATTATATTAATATATATATAATAAAATTATGTTTTATATTTTATAAAGCTAAATTATTATCTAATTATTCTTAGCAAAAATAAAAAACATTTTTTTATATTTAAAATTATTTAAATATAGTCCAAAATTAAAATTGGATTTAAAAATATTTTCAAATTATAAAATTACAAAATATATTCCAGAATTTTAATATAAGTTTAAAATTTAAAATTAAGTTTTGAAATTTTTTTTATTAATTTTTATTAATTTTTTAATAAATATCCATACATGTATTTATTTAAATATATTTTAAATTTTAAAAATGCGGTGCACATGACTTGGTATTTTGTATATTTAATATATATATATATATATTATATAAATTTAAAATGTTAATATATATACATATATTTTTTATTATAATATTATTTATGCATAAAAATATAAGTATTTAATATATATATATATATTACATATACATTCATATATTGTTTTCGACGTTAAAATATATATGTGTGTGTGTATATATATACATATATTCAATTATATTTTATTCAATTTATAAATGATTTAAATTTCATACATATGTTTACAAATATGTACATACACACATAATATTTAAACAAAATCTGGTTTACATACATATATTATTTATTTGCAATAGTTTGTAAATATATAGATATATATATATATATAAATTAAATATATATATATATATATATATAAACATATGTTTGGACAATATATTGGTTTGTAGGATGAACTAACGTGTCAGTTGCGGTGCAAATCCCAACACCTATACGAATGCATGTTATACCTTTCACGGATTGATATGTTACACATGCATGCACATATATATGTGTAGATGATACACATATACATAAAATACCTCAAATAATATAAAATCATTTTATAAATTTAAATAAAATAAAATTTAGAAATGTTCTAAATAAATTAGACTTCATAGACCGAACAAAAATCCAAAATGATAAAAAAATAAAATTCACTCATTACTTCTGCTATGGGCTGGCCCAATTCCAACAATGGTATAAGATTCCAATAGCCTATGCGGAGTAAATTAGACATATTAGGGTTAACTATTAATCTCACAAGCCAATTGGTAGGATGTCAGTCTAGAAAGGTAATGTCTAAGATTCAGTTTGGGTAATCAAGTACTCTACCTTACTTGGCTACCAACCTGATCCAAACAGATATGTGAGCCCAAAGGTTGTCCCTAATAGAAAAGGCATAATTTGAATGTGGCCTTAGCCTAATTTTCCAAATTGTTTGAAAATTTAAAATATAAGATTTTAAATTTAATAGTTAAATTTAAAATAAAATATACATATTATAAAAGTTATTATATATTAAGATTTTTCAAAAATGTTTGAAAAATAACATAAATTAATTTCAAAATTTTAAAATTTTATTAATAAGATTAATAAAATCAATTAATTAAATAAGTTAATTGATTAATAAATGTATACATGTATTATATATTATGATATATGTTATGTTGTTTTAAAATGTTTAATAACATAAGTGTACATATATGAAATGAATTTTGAAATTAATATAATTTAATTAAAACTGATTAAATAAGTAAATTAATTAAAAGCTTAATTAAAATAGTATACACATGTGTATGATATATGTGTTGTACTATAAAGGTTATAATATATAATTAATATTCAATATAAATGTTATATTAATATTATATAGAATCAACTAAAATGTTAATTAATTAAAATGTATTAAATAAGCTTTAATTAATATAATATTATAAATAAGACTATTATATAAGTAATATGAAATATAAAAGCAATATAATAATAAAACTTATATAATATGAATATATAAATCAAAGGTGGAACATTAAGAAACCCTAAATAGACTTAAGGAATAAGTACATATATAAATATATGTATATTGTGATTTTCGATGAGTTGGACACTTGAATCACGACGGTATTTCATAAGAAATAAATTATTCCATAGTTAATTAGTATTGGTTGATGGATGTTATGTCTGTTATTGTTGCTTCACCAATCACTTGTCACTCTTGGGTTATCATCGAAGATAGGTAGTGGAGACAGGGATACCTAGACATCCTTTATCACACTTGATTGTGTTACAGTTATGATGTGTAGAGTAGCATATTATGTTGCTATGTGCTAACTCTTTAGTTGTAGGGACATGTTAGGTATGATTTATATACCTTGCTCCTTAGTATATCGACTTGTATAGTATTTTGAGATTATTTACCAGTCACACCAGGCATTTGTCTGGCTCGAGGTTTTATGCTTTGCTTTATTATCACGGGTGCTCTTAAATGAGCAGACTTGGTAGCAGGTCTAGGTGCGACACTGTAGCTGTGCAGAGAACGAGCTGGAGGGAGCTATCTCGTATTATATAGGGATTTCTATGTTATTCCGCTAGGAAACAGTGTGGAGCCTTGGCAGCGTTCACTTATTATCAGTGGTATGAGACAATCATTTGAGTTTATTTCAATTGTATAACTATATTTCATAATGTATAACTCTGCGTATCTATACTGTAATATTTGGATCACTTAGTTATTACCGTCTCTCTTGTTTTATATTTGTGATATTATATTTTATTCCATGCGCCATGAGATATACTACAAGTTCTGTGATATTTTATTTCATTTTTTAAACCTTGATGGTCGCTCTACATCGATCGGCATGATAGTCACACAATATCTTATGTATATTGGGTGCTGGTGGTGTAGGGCGGTCGTCTCAAAACTCAAGCTAGGGATGTTATGTGTAGTGTATTAATATATTGAATAGATGAGGTAAGATAACTATATGTATTTTTCGAGCAAACTCAAGGTACACATATTATACTTAGGCCATCGCGGTATTTTAGTTACGGGTGAATAATTTGGTTTCGATTTGTTTAGAAAACTCAAGGTCGAAGTGAAATCAGGACAAGGTACCAAGGGTTAGGAGTTGTATACACTACAACCGATAAGGAGTTATCTATCGTCCGTGGAGCTATGACTTGTTAAGCAAACTTGAGGTTAGATTTCCAAGACGAATGAGTCCTAACACCTATTAGTGAAGTTGAAAGACTTCTATGTTTCACTAAGGGTTTTGTGAAACATAAAAGACTAGTGGGAGCCTTATTATAAAAATGAAAATATAACATTTAATCTTTCCAATACTGTAAGAGCATGTGATATATAATGGTATAACATTGATAAATTTATGCATTTAATACGATTGATAAAATGTTTATCAATGTAATATAAATGAACCGAATTGAAGATTGACAAATAGAGATATAACATATACTTAATTACTAATAAATGCTTCTTGCATGTTAATGTTTCAATACCCATGCAAGTATCTGATTTTACAACTACTAAATACATTCGTAATCTAGTCGCTTACGTGTTTATTTGGTCAAGACCTTATATTGCTATCTAGGAGTTTCGAACTCTAAAAGCAATACAAAACTATGTGTATTGATCCATATAATATCGCATATAAGTATATTATGGGGAACGCTCAGAGTTCATAATGTACGATACTTTGATGAAGTTGGTTCATTCGAAATAAGCCAATAAATAGTACTGTGAGATCGAGTATTCAATTTGATTAATTACAAAAGGATCATACTGTGCTAAATATAACACTAGACCAAAACTACAAGATAGGTCTAAGAACTCGATTGCTAAACTGTTAGTTAATTACAAAAAATGCAACATATTTGATGTCTTAAATGTTAAGGATGATCGACTGCACTTTTGTAAAGAGTTCGTTATGATGTTGTAGTAAGCGTATTCTTTTGAATGGTTCAACCATTTAGAAAGAAAAACAAGTATACAAGAGTAAATGTAATTTAAGGTACAATTAGGACGAAGAGAGTGAATAGTCACTTCTGCTTCATAAAGAAACAACAAAAACGAGAATTGTAATAATAATAATTAATACTTAACATTGAAATGAGAAATACGATTTCTATTCTGAAATGTATTTTCATGTAGAAAATTGTTTTCTATGAGTTTTTTTCTTTGAGTTCAAGATATTTAATCAAAGACCTCTTCACTATATACTAGTTACTGTATATGAAATGAATAATCTATATCAAGTGAATGATGGACCTTTGAATTTAGTACGCTATTATAGTAATGGCGGAAATAGTGGGAACACGCCATATAACACTTACAGATTGCATCAAATTACGAAATTGTTTTCGTAAAACACGCCGAACATTATTTTTGAAATAATGACTATTTCTCAGTGTCAACTAAAAAATAGACGTGGTTATATTTCAATATGAATATTATGAATATTTGTGATGAAATAAAACTATAATGTAGTATTGGTTTCCACAACAAAAGTAATGCATTGGAAAATACTTAGGTATCTAAAATTATTTACAATTATTTTGAACTTGTCACGACCCGGAACCTGGAATTTTCGATGCTCGAAAATCGACATCAATACGTGCACTATATTACATGCCAAATAATCGAATGCCGGAAATACCAGATCGTTAGGGAAAGAAGAAAGAGGTAGAAGAAGAAAATAGAAATAACAACACAAAATCTCACAATCGCAGCGGAACAATATATAATAGATAACAACAGATCTTTATACAAAAAGAACTATAACTGGCTTATACATTATATCATCAGAGTTCAACACAATCAATAGCACAATACTGGATAGTTATAATAACTTGTCCTCACAAAAGCTGAATATATAGCATACCATACGCAGTGGAATATAAATCAGATATGTGATATACGTCTTCATTACCCAGCTCGTCTCCTGAGCTCAACAGCATCCTATCCTGTATCTGTAATACTCGGTCTGACCCGAGCATTATAATAAAATAACACCCGAGCCAGTCTGGAAAACCAGCGTGAGAAGATACACTCAATTTAATTATTAAAGTTCAAAATCCTTTGAAAATCAAAGATATCTCGTAAGACCACGCCACAAATAAAACGACGGGTTATACGATAACCAAAACATTTCATATCAAATCCTCTGATATTATAATAATATCTAAGTACAAATACTTATTCAAATAGCTGAAATTGTTACATTAATTAAATTCCAGCAATACTAGGCTCTACAATCAAAACCGTAAAGGCACGTATAGAGAATGGATTCCAACTGAATGACTAGGCACTGAGATACCACCTGTCACAGTACATGTCTAGAAACACTATACCGAGGACCACTCCGGGGTCCCCTGAAACACAAGACCGGACTACCCCTTAAACTGGATAGCCGGAATAAGATTACCCCGTAGTTGGGATCAACAACCGCACCACAAAGCCGAATAAAAGAAAGGGACTCTAGATAGGGGTAACCTTACCCTACTTGGGTGCGACCCACTTAGCTTTGCTGCATCTTCCTTGATTTTCAGTCATTCTCGGTTGATGAGGCTCGAGGATAAGTGTTACCTTTTTAGAATTATTCACTTAGAATACACATTGTCCTCCAATGACAATGTACAGATAGCTTTCATTCATACAAGTTCATTCCCAGTCCGAACGGAACCGAAGGCACTATTCCTACTACATCCATTTTGGAATCACCCTCAAGATTAGTAGCGAGTAGCCCTTGCACTTCACTGCTCCATCTTCGACTCCAAGCTCTTGTCTTCCTTTTGAAAATGCACTCTTGGATCGAAGTGGTTTTCATATCACAAATCCGATCCCGATCTCTTCGAAACAACGTTCGATATTTCCCGGTAAACTCAACCCCGGTTCTTTAGGAAATAAATAGATGAAGATAAGATCGGAGATCACCTCCTAACTGTTAGTGGACGGGTTTCCTTAAAATCATCCTAGAAGAACGAAACGAGCTTATACGTATAGTATAGCACCTCGAACGGTAACTGTACCTTATAACTTCCGTACCTCTTCTAGATATTTCCAAAGTTATATTTGGGTCCAGATTTGATAGTTGGTTATTTAACTATCAAATAAAACAATCAATTCAAACAAACACTTCATTTTCCACTGAAACACACCAAGGCTTATTTAAATTAAATTTTAAATAATTTAAATCTCTTTATCCAAAAATATACACATATCTTATCGAGTTAAGTAAATTCACCAAAGCTATATTTTTCGAAGACATTTGGAAAAACCCTTAAAATAATTTTTGAAAGTACCACTGTGGTATCAAACCATGAATCACAGCTCAATGGTTACATCTCTATCCCAGGGAAATTCAAGTCTTAACTACAGGCACTCACTGCCTCCGATTTCGCCATGCGAGTATATCAATACTCCCGAAACTTTATTTAAAAAATTTCAAAACAATGCTTATGAAATTTCTATAAAAACTTTCCAAGTTAACTTTAGGAAAACTACTTTTTAAATAAAATTTATCAAAAATAATATTAATATTAAATAATTTATCCCTTTGAAATAAAAATGTCGATTACTTCTTAAATAATAATTATTTTAATATAACTACCTTAATTCATAATTTAAAATATACTTAAAGCCATTTTAAACAACTAAGTAATAAATTTTCTGAAATATTCTTTAAACACTTTAAATTTTCTAGTTAATACTTCAAAGATCTTTCCTTTTTAAAATAACTTAACTTCTCAGAAAAATGTTTTCAACTTCTATATTGCCAGCCCAATATTGATAAATCTTTCCCGATTTACCTCCAGTTTAATTTACGTTCCAATCCCGTAAAATTTCCTTTCACATTTCTAAAAATAAATCTCCCATTTATTTTTAAAACAATTTACCCATCTCCTTATAAATTCCCACCGTGAATTTATAATCCTAAATTATCCACTGATAAATACTTCACTTTATTTATAAACCAGTTTATAAATCCCATAGTCTCATTTTCCTTTTTAATCCCTGTTTCACACACTTAATCGGTTCTTCATCGATTTTGAAATTAATTCTTTAGTTAACCCAAATTTATTCCAAAGACCCCCTAATTTTAGATTCCACTTTCTTTTTCTAATTTAAAATCTTATTTAAATTTGGGACATCAATTTCATATTTTATTTTCAAAATTTCCCTTCTCTTTTTTTCAAACTATTAAAATCTTAAAATTTAAAAATACATTCTTTTATTACTTAAAACAACATCGCTTAAGTTCTATTCTTAAAAACCCTTTAATTCACATTTATTCAAAAATCTCTATTTTCTTTCCATATTTCGAAATTATTAAACAGGATTTTAAAAATCAACTATTTATTTTTCAACTACATTACCTTTTAATTTACCCATCTTTACTATAATTATTTTTACTTTGAATTCTTCTTTTTATTTTCCTTTAAAAATTCCATACTCATATTTTTGATATTTTAAAATACCAAAATATACCCAACAATACCATGGCATCTAGTAAATTCAATTCCCCATATAATCTATCACAGATTATTCAAATAAATCATATCACTGAATATGAAATAAATTTCAACAGTTTTGAAGAATCCAGTTTGATCCCTCCAACCTGTTTCCCTTCATCCACAGATGTTAGCACAATATAAAAATACCAATCCCACTTCGAGGGGGATATCGCGGTATATAGGGTCATCCGCTATTATGTGGGGCGCATAGGGTCTCATCCGCTATATATATGCGGGAATATCAATCACTCCAATATATGTATATATTTTACTATATACAACATCACATCAACTGATAATAATTTTTCAATTTTACCAATCAATCAACAATAAATTTTAACTATTTAAAATTTATTACGGTAATCCAAATGTGAGTGAGATTAACTCACCTTTATTTTTGTTTGCAATCCACTTCAATCTCGACTCGATTCTCGCGATTATTGACCTCGCATAAACAATTTACGAATTTGTAAATATTCGATTTATAATATGATTTATATATCCCAATCACCATAACATATATTTTAAAATTTAAGAGTAAGTTAAAAATATGTATATATATATATATATTTCTTAACCTATCATATATATATATATATATTTCACCTAGTAGATCAGCAAATTAAATTAAAAATTGAAGACCAAATTTGATATGCATATATACATATACAGATCGTGTGTAATTATTCACCCAAACATTCCCGTCGACATCCTCCTTCCAGGATGACTCGAATTCCCAAACCACGGCGATCAGGCATCCCACCTGCGACCTTCCCAGGTCGGGCCGCCGCCCCAAAACCCACCACCAAAGTTTCATCTAACCTTCGATCGAGCCCGCCGCTGCAGGCATTCGAACCGGAAACGCCGCACTCCTCAGCTCATCGACGAAGCTTCGCCCTCGAGTTTAAAAAGCGGAGCAGCACAAACAATTTGCTTCGATTGATTTTTTTTGTTCGGTTTTATACATTTTTTTTCTTTTGTTTGAGCTTTGAACTGGGAAATAGGAAGAAAGAAAATGAGACGCGATTTCAACTTCAAAACATTAAAAGTTCGGCCATTTTTTTTTACCGTTGAATGTTACGTGCATTATAAAAACAAAGAAAGGAGGGAAGCGATGGGAGAAGGACAGTAGGTTGCGTATGAAAGGGGTGTACAGTGATTAGGAGGTGAAAGAAAAACAGTTGATGTGAATTTCATTGACCAATCAACCCAAAATATAATATTTAAATTTAAACGTCTCGAAATTGTAGCTTAAAATTTTGATATCCTATTGAGGCGTGCCGCTAGGCATTTATAATGTTATACCCCTATTCCGAATGCAATGGAGAAGGTTTCGAGTCCTAATTCGACCGTATGGAGAAGATAGCTTTTTGGACCTAAATATTATATTGAATTTTCAATATAAATTTCAACGCGTTTATACACCGTACGATCACACGATAACTCCAAATGTTACGAAATTTGAAATCCGATAATAATATACTATTATGGATCCAATGGAACTGGTTTCGTCAAAATCCCAGGCTGTGCCTCGAAAAGCTATTTTTAAATGTCAATTTAAACGATATATTTTCAAAATTGAACAAATCACCTTTACATTCAATTTTAAAGCTTTTATTATCTTCAGTATTATCAATATAAATTTTATAATCCTTTAAAATATTTTTAACAAGCTTGAAACTCCAGATTCAATATTTTATCCAATTTCCAATTATTAATGTGACGCCCCACCTCTATACTCACACTAGCCAAGGACACTACGGGGTAATGCCGTCGACTAGCGCGAAGAATAAGGCTGTTGAGGAGCGACCATCTGTGTAATTTCTTTGTGCGAGTACCGATATGTCAAATAATATAACCTACATTTCATTTCAAGAGGAAATCCGACATATCAAATACAAACTCAAAGCTACCACATAGTGGCTATGAGGCCTTCGGAAACAAATATAGAAATAAACATAACACAAATCAGTCACAGATATTCATATCACGAAGGCGGAAACAGATATGAATATATCACATAGAAGTGTACATCAGAATAGTGGTCATACAAGATCCACAACATCACAAAAGAATAGTTACAAGTACTAGACAAAAGAATAAGTATACAACAAGGAGTCTCTATCTCAAGTGTATACTAACAAAACTACTACGCTAAAGTAGTTAGCCAAAAGTCAGGTGACGGACCCTGATAAGAAGTCAAGCAAGAGCACCTGAAACACCTCGGTCTGACCCGAGTATTATTTAAGAAGAAAATAATAAACGGATCTGTCTAGCTATAAATATCAAATAAAATGAGATAGGATAAGAGATATCACAAAAACGTATGATAACAATAATGTCATACTGTGACAAGTATACATCAGATAACAACAAAAATCATATAATATCTCAAATATTCTCAAACACCAAAAGAATGTCATATTCTTTAAATTATTCACCAAAACACAAATATTGATAGAGCTTATCAATTCAATCCATGAAAATTGGTGAAACACAAATTCTACAAATCAACCACCAGAAATCCAGAAAACACAAAAGGGGGAAGGCCTATCACAAACGGGAGCATGAAAACTCACCAACACGTGCATCACAAACGGAACGCTATTCCATGGTCGCTAACCATCAATTTTGAGTCGAAGCTCCATAAACGGCCCGAAGACCATGGGTCGCTACCCCACCAATTTTGAGTTGAAACTCCACAAACGGGGTTTAACCCCTACACAAACAAAGAGACGTCGCACATCGCTAGTCTAAATCACAAAATGATCATCATCGATTACACTAAGCTACTAAATAGATAAGTTTAGCTTCATGTGCCATAACCACTGGCTTAACTTAAATATTTACAAACAAATTGTAGATTTCCACTCGAAAATTGTCACAAGATTTCAATCAAACAAGTCTAAGAATTAACCGACAAAGTAAACACAACTGTTTCATACCACTTGTTTCGCTAAGCCGTTAAATTGGATTTCTCATACGAATGAGGTAAAGGTTTGTATATACTAATAGATTGGAAAAAGGTTTTATAAACGAGATTTGTATTAAAAATAGAGTTGAAATCATCTTTGTGAAAGAGTTTGAATATTTACTACTAGTATAGAAACCTTTGTATTTTAAAGTGACAAATCACAGAAATGATTGTAGAAACAATCAATCACCAAAATCCACATTCGACGACGTGAATTAAAACCATAAAAATCGATACCGAATCCATCAAAATGGATATTCCCTAAAATCCCGAAAAAGAAGTCATCGAAGTCGATAAATGATAACAACAAATCGGATCATCAAGAATCGATTAAAAATCGGAAATCCACACAAAACTCCCTGAAATAGGCAAAAAAGCACATCTCTTAGGTTCAGTCGACTGAACTGTGTGGTCAGTCGACTGATACAAGGCCAAAAACTCTCGGTTTCCTGGTTCAGTCGACTGACCTTCTGGTTCAGTCGACTGATATAGGGACAGGAACATTCGGTTCCCAGTTTCAGTCGACTGAACCAGAGGGTCAGTCGACTGATACAAGGCCAAAGAATTTTCTGGTTCCAGATTCAGTCAACTGACCTTTTGGTTCAGTCGACTGAACTGCCATTTGCAGTATTTTCAGTTAGCTCCATGAAGGGAAAAAATCCAATGGAACTGATCGAACGAGCAACAAAGACTAGAGATTTATGCCAAGCGACAACCCAGCCTTATAAGCTCTTCGATACACCCCAACAACATGTTCAAACATCAAAGATAGGATTTTTAAAAGATTTGACTTCAAAACACCAAAAATTGGAATATTCATCAAACCAATCCAATTCAAAGGCAAATGGATAAGGAATAGATGTTAGGAATTACTACCTAACAACTATAAAAGATATAGACATAGATGTGAGTTCAAAAACTCACCTTTTAAACCCAAAACAACAAAAGAGAAGCTCTAGAACAAACAAAGATTGATTTCTCTTCAATAACACCTCTAGAATCTTCAATCTATTGTCAAAGGTGAAGTTATTCCTAAGTTAGGTTATAGGAATTTCTGAAATTGAAGAGAGATTGAGATGGAGAAGATGAAGAGGATGCTTACCTAAGCTTCTCCTTGATTTCTAGCTTGAATTTGTATTTTCTAAACAAACTGGGGTTTTGGAATTCTAATTTCCAATCTCTTACCCCATTTTTACTTTAGCTTGAGTGTTAGAAAATATAATGAGTGAATGGATGAAGAGAAGAGGATTTAGGGTTATTTGTTAGGTTGGTGGGCTGAAACCCAAACCCAAAGCCTTAAATGAAAATATCAAAATTTTACTCAACTCCAAACATATCGATGTTTATACTCAAAATGGTCGCAAACACCATTTTGGACTCAATTGAAGTGGTCTCGAGTCCTAATTTGACTGTTTGCAAAAAGTGACATTTCAGACTTAAATCCGACTAACGATGCTATGTTTAAATAAAACATTTAAATATACAATCGTAAAATATGCAGGTTGTTACAGACTCCCCTCCTTAAAGAAATTGCGTCCTCGCAATACTTAAGAAAAAGAAATAAAAAGTAACAACCATACAAAGGCATAACAACACAAAAAGAAGAAATTTTGAAATGAGAAGTTCACCTTAAGGAGCACGAGAGAGTAAGTCCGGATGTGTTCGCTCGATGAATTCTCTGGATTCCCTAGAGAAATCCTTAGGATTTATGGACCATTGAACTTTCACAAGAGGAACATCTTTATTTTGAAGGCGTTTAACCTCCATAGCAATGATACAAATAGGATGTTGCTCATAAGTCAAATTAGGCGAAACTTCAATTTCTTCAATAACACCGGGCTCAAGAATGGAATTGGAATCTCGAAGGCATTTCCATAGTTGAGAGACGTGGAATACGTCATGAATAGCAGAAAACTGAGCCGGTAATAAAAGGCGATAAGCCACGGAACCAATGTGTTCGGTGATGGGAAATGGGCCAATATATCGAGGTGCTAATTTTCCCGATCGATTGAAACGCACAACACCCTTCATAGGTGAAACACGAATAAACACAAAATCTCCCACATAAAATTCTAATTTCCTTCTTCGATTATCAGCATAGGATTTTTGTCTACTTTGAGCTTCTTTCATCCTATGACGAATAAGGTCAATCTTTTCTGTGGCATCACGGACAAAATCTGGACCTAAAACCAGCTTCTCACTGGCTTCAAGTCAACACGAAGGAGATTGGCACAGCCTCCCATAGAGTGCCTCAAAAGGTGCCATACCAATACTAGATTGGAAGCTATTATTATAAGAAAACTCAACAAGAGAAATATGATCCTCCCAACTTCCACCAAAGTCAAGAACACATGCATGAAGGAGATCTTCAAGAGTTTGATTCACACGCTCGGTTTGTCCATCGGACTGAGGATGATAAGCGATGCTAAAATTAAGCTTTGTTCCCAAAGCTTTTTGAAGACCCTTCCAAAATCCGCTAGTGAACAATGGATCACGATCGCTAACAATAGAAGTAGGAACTCCATGCAATTTAACAATTTCTTTAACATAGAGTTTAGCCAAAAGAGGTACGGTCTGGTTGGACCGAACGGGAAGAAAATGGGTGGATTTTGTAAGTCTATCTACAATCACCCATAGACTGTCATGACCCGAACGAGAACGGGGAAGACCGTCAATAAAGTCCATGGAAATTTGATCCCATTTCCAAACTGGAAAGGTTGCAATAACCCACCGGGCCTTTCATGCTCAGCCTTCACGAGTTGGTAAGTCATGCAACGCTTTATAAAGTTAGCAATATCAGATTTCATTCCATCCCAATAATAAAGTCACTTCATGTCCATGTATATTTTACTACTACCGGGATGAATGGTAAATTTTGAACGATGAGAATCTTCTAAAATGTCTTTATGAAGATCAATAATATTTGGCACAATAAGTCTACCAAATTTTCGAATACCGCCACGAGTATCAATATCAAAGTTTTTCAAACCTTCAATATCAATTTTATCCCTACATCTTTGGTTAAGAAGAACCCATTCGGGATCATGCTCCTGAGCTTCAAGAATGCGGTCTAAAAGAGAAGGATGAGCCTCAAGGCTACACAAAACAAGAGAAGAACATGAATTGGATTCACGATCTCGAATCTCACAAGTGGATAAAGTCTCGAGATCATTCCATTCAGATATCATCATGTAAACAACCGCTTGTGGCTTACGACTAAGGGCATCGGCAACACGATTTCCCTTTCCAGGAGTATAAAGAATATCAAGGTCATAAGATGCAAGGAACTCGAGCCAACGTTGTTGACGCAAATTAAGTTCCTTTTGAGAAAATAAATACTTCAAAGATTTATGATCAGTGCAGAGAATAAATTTCTCTCCTAAAAGATAATGACGCCAAATTCTAAGGGCGAAAACAATAGTCACGAGCTCTAAATCATGAGTGGCATATCTAGTCTCGGCAGGCTTTAATTGCCTAGAAGCATAAGCAATAACACGTTCCCTTTGCATGAGAACAACACCCAAACCAACACGACTAGCATCGTTATAAACAATAAAATCTTGGTTCCCTTCGGGAATCACAAGAATAGGGGCATCGAAAAGGAGTTCTTTTAATTTCTGAAAAGCAGCTTCACATTTGTCTGACCAAATGTATTTAACTCCCTTCTTTGTCAAACCAGTGAGAGCTACGGAAATTTTAGAAAAGTCTTTTATGAATCAACGATAATAGCCCGCCAATCCGAGAAAGCTACGAATTTTCGTCACACTCTCCGGTCTCTTCCAATTTTGAATCGCTTCAATCTTTGAAGGATCCACAGAAATTCCGGATTTAGAAATAATATGCCCCAAGAATTTCACACGAGATTGCCAAAAGTGGCATTTAGAAAATTTTGCTTTCAATTGGTTGCTCCTAAGAGTTTTCAACACAATGCGAAGATGATTTTCATGCTCTTCCTCGGTTTTAGAATAAATAAGAATATCATCTATAAAGATGAGAACAAATCGATCGAGGAAGTCTTTGAAAACTCGATTCATAAGGTCAACGAAATAAGCTGGAGCATTCGTTAAACCAAATGGCATAACAAGCCATTCATAAGATCCATAACGAGTACGGAACGATGTCAAAGAAATGCTATCCTCTACAATACGGAGTTGATGAAAATCGGTTGCTAAGTCTAACTATGAAAAGACTCTAGCGCCACTAAGTTGATCGAATAAATCATCAATCCGAGGTAAGGGATATTTATTCTTGATGGTGAGATCATTAAGCTTGCGGTAGTCAACACAAAGCCTAAGTGTACCATCAGATTTCTTCACAAAAATAGCTGAAGCTCCCCATAGAGAGGAACTAGAACGAACAAACTATTTTGCTTCCAATTCGGATAATTGTTTACGCATCTCCTCATTTTCCTTATTGGACATACGATAAGGAGGACGAGTGATAGGTAGAGCTCCAGGGATTAGATTAATTCTGAACTCAATTGCTTGCTTAGGTGGTAATCCTAATACGGGCTCAAATATGTCGAGAAATTCACAAACAATGTGAATGAGAGAAATAACATCTTCCTCATCATCATTATCGTCATCATGAGGATTTAGAGAATACAAGCATGCTCCCGAATTGGAATCTGAATCTTTAAGAATAAGAGAAATCTGCTTAACAGATTTAGGATGTCGAAGATATATAGTCCGCTCAGGACATAGGATATGGGCTTCATATCGGTTAAGCCAATCCATCCCCAAAATCATTCCGAAAGCTAGGTAACGCATAACATGCAAATCAGCTCGGAAGGCATAATTACATAAAATAATTTCAACATCTTTACACAGTAAACTGAGTGTTGCGGATCCACCAACCGGATTTGCAATTCTCAATGAAGTCATCAAGCTAATAACATTCAAAGACAAAGCATCAACAAGTTCTTTTGATATAAAAGAGTGAGATGCACCCGTATCAAAAAGAACTCGAATAGAAAGATCACGAAATATAATAATGCCATCAAGGATAGAATGAGAAATACCTTGACCAAGAGAAGTGTTAGTAGGGGCTTGCACATCATTTAGCTTGCCTTCCTTCTTGCTTTGAAGTTTGGGACATAAAGATATAGTATTACCTGAACTTTTGCAATAGCGACAAGTAAGAGACCTCGGACACTTGTTTGCATAATGGTCCTTAGAACCACAATTGTAACATTCTCCACGACTAGAGGTAGGAGTCTTTGCTACCGAAGTTGCTTGCTTCCCTTTCTTGTTGGGATTAGGCTTGAACTTAAAAGGCCTCTTCTTATTGATGTTTTGTTTGGCACCCACAACTTCAACATCACTTTCTTTATCGGCCTCTTCAAGTCGAAGAGCGATATCAACAAGCTGATCGAATGAAACTTCTAATTTCAGAAGTAATGGCTTTTTGAGGTTCTTATTCAATCCATAAACAAATCTCTGATATATCTTCAATGGGGTATTAATATACTCGACCCCATATTTAGATAGAGATTCGAAAGATGCGACGTAATCCGTCACAGAAGATTCATCTTGAACAAGGCAATAAAGCGTCGAGCTAGAGATACTTTTTCAGCTTCTGGCACAAATTTTAACTCGAACCTTTCCCGGAATTGCTCCCAAGTAAGATCCGCTTCAATAATTTCAGAAATCAAAAGCTCATACCAATCTAATGCTCTCTCCTGGAGCATGCTAGAAGCCACTTGGACTCGATGTAGATCAATAAGATTCATGTAGGAAAAAATGCGATCGCATGTTCTAAGCCAAGCTTGGACTTCTATAACGCTCTTGGAACCTTTGAAAGGCCTTCCACCCAAGTTGGTGTAATCACTGCACAAGCATGCAAATCCAGATTTAGGATGAGTAAGCTCTAGAATGGGTCCGATAGCTTGAGCATTTTTCACAAGATCTAAGAGCTGTTGGGCAGACATAAATACTCCATCCTGAGGAGTAGCACTGGATTGACTGGCACTGGGACGGCCTGATCTAACCATTTCCCTTCTTTAAGAAAGAAAGAAGAGGAAAAAGGTTATTCACAGAATGAATATCAACAAACTTGATTGATAAAACAAGGCATCACAAATAAAATAGGATAGAACGGGTCCAATGACTCAAATTAAATCCTAAGGCACGACTCCTAAGAAAGACTTAGGACAATGCTCCTTGATAGATTATTCTACATTGTTCCGAAGTTTGGCTTCGATACCAAGCTGTGACGCCCCACCTCTATACTCATACTAGCCAAGGACACTACGGGGTAATACCGTCGACTAGCACGAAGAATAAGGCTGTTGAGGAGCGACCATCTGTGTAATTTCTTTGTGCGAGTACCGATATGTCAGATAATATAACTTACATTTCATTTGAAGAGGAAATCTGACATATCAAATACAAACTCAAAGCTACCATACAGTGGCTATGAGGCCTTCGAAAAAAAATATAGAAATAAACATAACACAAATCAGTCATAGATATTCATATCACAAAGGCGGAAACAGATATGAATATATTACATAGAAGTGTACATCAGAATAGTGGTCTTACAAGATCCACTACATCACAAAAGAGTAGTTAGAAGTACTAGACAAAAGAATAAGTATACAACAAGGAGTCTCTATCTCAAGTGTATACTAACAAAACTACTATACTAAAGTAGTTAGCCAAAAGTTAGGTGACAGACCCTGATAAGAAGTCAAGTAGGAGCACCTGAAATACCTCGGTCTGACCCGAGTATTATTTAAGAAGAAAATAATAAACGGATCAGTCTAGCTATAAATATAAGATAAAATGAGATAGGATAAGAGATATCACAAAAACGTATGATAACAATAATGTCATACTGTGACAAGTATACATCAGATAACAACAAAAATCATACAATATCTCAAATATTCTCAAACACCAAAAGAATGCCATATTCTTTAAATTATTCACCAAAACACAAATATTGATAGAGCTTATCAATTCAATCCACGAAAATTGGTGAAACACAAATTCTAGAAATCAACCACCAGAAATCCAGAAAACACAAAAGGGGGAAGTCCTATCACAAACGGGAGCATGAAAACTCACCAACACGTGCATCACAAACGGAACGCTATTCCATGGTCGTTAACCATCAATTTTGAGCCGAAGCTCCACAAACGGACCGAAGACCATGGGTCGCTACCCCACCAAATTTGAGTTGAAACTCCACAAACGGGGTTTAACCCCCATACAAACAAAGAGACGTCGCACATCGCTAGTCTAAATCACAAAATGATCATTATCGATCAATAAAAAGTGTCAATTACACTAAGCTAGTAAATAAATGAGTTTAGCTTCATGTCCCATAACCACTGGCTTAACTTAAATATTTACAAACAAATTGTAGATTTCCATTCGAAAATTGTCACAAGATTTCAATCGAACAATTCTAAGAATTAACCGAGAAAGTAAACGCAAGCGTTTCATACCACTTGTTTTGCTAAGCCGTTTAATTAGATTTCTCATACGAATGAGGTAAAGGTTTGTATATACTAATAGATTGGAAAACGGTTTTATAAACAAGATTTGTATTAAAAATAGAGTTGGAATCATCTTTGTGAAAGAGTTTGAATATTTACTACTAGTATAGAAACCTTTGTATTTTAAAGTGACAAATCACAGAAATGATTGTAGAAATAATCAATCACCAAAATCCACATTCAACGACGTGAATTAAAACCATAAAAATCGATACCGAATCCATCAAAATGGATATTCCCAAAAATCTCGAAAAAGAAGTCATCGAAGTCGATAAAGGATAACAACAAATCGGATCATCAAGAATCGATTAAAAATCGGAAATCCACACAAAACTGCCTAAAGTAGGAAAAAAAGCACATCTCTCAGATTCAGTCGACTGAACTGTGTGGTCAGTCGACCGATACAAGGCCAGAAACTCTCGGTTTCCTAGTTCAGTCGACCGATACAAGGCCAGAAACTCTCAGTTTCCTAGTTCAATCGACTGACCTTCTGGTTCAGTCGACTGATACAGGGACAGGAACATTCGGTTCCCAGTTTCAGTCGACTGAACTAGAGGTCAGTCGGCTGATACAAGGCCTGAGAATTTTCTGGTCCCAGATTCAGTCGACTGACCTTCTGGTTCAGTCGATTGAACTGCAATTTGCAGTATTTTCAGTCTAGCCCTATGAAGGGCAAAAATCCAACAGAAGTGATCGGACGAGCAACGGAGACTAGGGATTTATGCCAAGCGACAACCCAGCCTTATAGGCTCTTCGATACACCCCAACAACATGTTCAAACATCAAAGATAGGATTTTTAAAAGATTTGACTTCAAAACACTAAAAATTGGAATATTCATCAAACTAATCCAATTCAAAGGCAAATGGACAAGGAATATATGTTAGGAATTACTACCTAACAACTATCAAAGATATAGACATAGATGTGAGTTCAAAAACTCACCTTTTAAACCCAAAACAACAAATGAGAAGCTCTAGAACAAACAAAGATTGATTTCTCTTCAACAACACCTCTAGAACCTTCAATCTATTATCAAAGGTGAAGTTTTTCCTAAGTTAGGTTATAGGAATTTCTGAAATTGAAGAGATTGAGATGGAGAAGATGAAGAGGATGCTTACCTAAGCTTCTTCTTGATTTCTAGCTTGAATTTATATTTCCTAAACAAACTAGGGTTTTGGAGTTCTAATTTCCAATCTCTTCCTCCATTTTTACTTTAGCTTGAGTGTTAGGAAATAGAATGAGTGAATGGATGAAGAGAAGAGGAGTTAGGGTTATTTGTTAGGTTGGTGGGCTGAAAGCCAAACCCAAAGCCCTAAATGAAAATATCAAAATTTTACTCAACTCCAAACTATTGATGTTTATACTCAAAAAGGTTGCAAACGCCATTTTGGACTCAATGGAAGTGGTCTCAAGTCCTAATTCGACTGTTTGCAAAACGTAATATTTCAGACTTAAATCCGACTAACAATGCTATATTTAAATAAAACATTTAAATATACAATCGTAAAATATGCGGGTTGTTACAATTAAATTCAATAATTAACTATCAAAAATTAGTTATATTTGAAATTCACGTTAAAAATTAACTTTTTAATATTTAAAATCAATTAAATATTCTAATTTCAAAACCAAAATTCCGGGTCGTTACAGAACTTATATCAAAGCCATAGTTTTGAGAAATAATTTTTGTAACAGCCCGATATTTTAAACGAAAATTTTAATTTAAAAATAAAACATTTCGAAATATTGATTTGAAATTTAAAGTGTAATATCTAGCATAAAACGAAAAAAATTAAAGCGTTACATTTCGTTACGTTTTGTCCGTTTTTAACTTTACATTAGAATCAAATTTTATTAATGATGATAATAATTATTTTAAATTTGGTTTAAAAAGATACGTTATATTTTAAGAAACCGTTAGCATTTTTAAATTTATTAAATAAAAGAAACAAGTAACGGTTGTACGTTACTTTGGGCGTTACACTGTACGTGCATTGTTCCATTGTCCATTTATTTCTGCTGTATATTTCAGTTTGAAATTGTCAAATCTTGCATTGAATTGCACGTGAGAAATAGTCCACTTACCCCTTTATCTCCCTTACGTTTCGTTCAAAATTTATTTTGCCTAAATTCCTCTAACTGATCAAAACCTTTCGTTGCCTTCTTTTCTACAAAAGATATTGGCAGCTGTTCATTTTTGTTTCGTTCAAAAAGCTCCATTCACAAAAGTTTCTCTGCTTTTTTCGTTTTAAAATCTCATGAGCATCTCTCTCTGGAAGGTACAGGCAACATCTTTCTTCCACTTTTTGTTTACTTTATCATTTTGCTGTACCTTGCTTTAAATATTTGCTGAACCATGTTTGTCACCTCCTACCCATATTTCCCTCCGCATATGCCTACCCACCACGTCATTTCACCAGTCCCCACTTCACCTCCATGCTCGGCCTAGACCACCACCCCACGTCCCCATGACCGCCACGCCTACACCCAGGCAGCCTACCAACCACCCAGGTTCCAACCCGAACCCCACCCTATCCACCACGAGACCAACCACCACGTCTCCACCACATCAACTACCTCCCCAAGCCTGCCAGCCCTCCTCCACGAACTCATGTCAGCCAACCCCTTCGCCAGATCTAACCCTCTCCATACCGAGATCCAGACCCCTACCCAGCCTAGACCACCACGACCCCACACCACCAGACCGAGCCCTGCCCATTCGCCTCCATGCTGAGACCAGGCACCCCTACTCCGGGCCGAGACCAACGTGCCACCACGTCTCCACCACGTCAGTCCACCATCACGCCCAGACCGAGCCCACTGCAGCCACCTTCGCCTGACCGAACCCAGACAAAGTCCTCCGCTCCTACGAGCGAACCTACCCCATACACCACGTCACGTCCCAGGCCTCCCTGCCGAGCCACACCATGAGACCAGCCATTCAACCATTGCCTCGTTTTGTTTTTTTGAGTGGTATTGGGTTTAGCCGAGACAAATAATATAGTTTACTGACTTATATTGATGAAGTGCAAAAAAAATTCGTTTTGTTAGTCACATGGTATTGAGTAGCATGGTTTCCAGAGTTTTTGTTTTGAAGTTTAAATATGTACTGCCTCTAACTTTTGTTTTGAAAACGAATATGTCCTTTTGCTTTAGTTTTAGTTGGTAACCGAGCCTATTTTTCTACTAGCATTTGTTTAAATTTAAATGTACTAGTGTATGTTGTCACCTCTGTTTTGTTTGTTTTGAATCTTAGTTATACCGTGCCTTTGACCTTTGAACAAAAAAATTTGTTTTGTCACTTTGCAAATTTAAAGGTTATAATCGATATTTCAAAAGTGGGCGTGCTATTGTTTTTGATTTTTAACCTGTTACTTTTTCGTTGTTTGCTTCATCGAAAATTCGTTATTCGTGCAATCTTAGATTTGATTATTTATTGTGCTTTTGGTTTGAATCTAGTTGGCGCATCCGCTAACGACTGATCGTGCTATCCGCGTGCTTTCGATTGACTTCGTACTTCTTTCTTTCTGAATCTCCAGCTCCGTAGAGGTGAGTAAATCTCACACGAATATTCATACTTATATAATTGTGAAACGACCGCAACTGAATGTGTAGAAATAAATAAATAAATAAATGATGTTATAATTACCTGTGATTTATTTATAGTTGATGTTAATTGTTAAAACTGCATATCATATCATCTGTTATATCTGTTCTTATTTTATTGTTATTCTATTCTGTTAAATCACACTGCAAGTTCCCTGTAGAATAGAATCACTATGGGTTGAAATGATACATACCCGAACGGACTTTAGAATAAGGGAAGGTCGTTATGGGCTGAAATGATAGGCCTGAACGATTTTCAATTAAATTTTATTTACTTGGGATTGCGGGTTTGAAATGATAAAACCCGGATTTTTCTTTGTAAATTACGGATTGAAATGATATAGTATCCGTATCACTTGAATTAGGCTAGAAAATATTATACAGACCCATGGTTATTTTTTTCGTATTTTCTGAATATTTTTAAATAATTTAAAAATTGTAATAATTTTTGAATTGATTTAAACCGAAATTTTAAGTGATTTATTTAAAAATAGAAATGATTTTTCTATGTGATAAATATAAATAAATGGAGGAATATTGATTTTAAAACGAAACTTAAATTTGAAATTTTGATAAAAAGAAAGATGGAAACTTAAGTTGATTAAATTGAAATGAAATTTAGTTTTAAATTGGATTTAAATTTTAAATGTTGAAATGAATGTAAGAAGCAAATTTATAAGTTTTGTTTTTTTTTAACTTGTGAAATTTCTCTTTTTATTAAATTAGTTAAAGGATTGAAAATGAACATTTTTAATGTATGATTTTTAAGTTTTAACTAGGTAGAATCCGTAGCACTTGTTAAGTGTTGTGGATTGTATAAGTGAACCAAAAGACTAAAATGAACTAAGGCTATGATAGTACTTGGTAAGTGCTGTTGTAGCAGAAACTAAAATTGAACCTGAACTAATAAAGGGCTACTGTAGCACTTGTTAAGGACTGCAGTAGGCTGAAATATGATTTTTGTTTAAAACTGAATGGTTATAGCAGTTTATAAATGTTGTTTTGTAGAATAAAATTGTTTTCAAATATAACTTACCGCCGCATTTTTAAATGACGTGAAAGCTGAAAATTTTAACGTTATTGTTTTTAAGTGAATCAGTGAACTCCGAAAAGGTTAGATTTTGGAAATTTAAGATTTGATTTTTAAGGAATAATGTCTTTGTTTTTAAATGGTTTAATTCGAAGTATATTTGGTAAATTGTTTTAAATCTATAACCACGGGTTATAATAACGTTGGGTTGTTAAAGAGACCAGGATCAGATATGGACGTACTCTCTGTCTTACCGAAAACCACTTTGACAATCGTGTACGCGGTGGAGATTCCAGAATGAAGTAGGATGGTGGCGACGTTCTTAAGGTATGTTACGTGGACCTAACTCCCGTGAGTTGGCATAAGGTGGCTAAAACAGGAGCGATCTCGGACCAGTGAGGTAGCACCTCTTCTCGGACACATTTCTTCGACATTATACTCTTACTTGTGATTTGACTAGATGGCCATCCTCCAATTTGGGAATGTTGTTCGAGGTGGAACGGTAGTGGCCGCTATGCGTATCCATCAGTCCGTGTGCGTAATTGGTATATCTACCCTGGCATTGCCTAGTTGTGCCGTGTCACCTACCATATCGAGCTTTACTACGATTATGATTTTAAGATCCGACCGCGTTAAGGTTCTCCATCCCCTTAACGCTATTTTCCGATATGATTATACTTTACTTATGTAGACACTATTATAATAGCGAATATTACTACATAGTAGATAGTTTAACGGATCCTTAGAGGATGGGCGGTCCCAAGCATCTTCTAAGTTACTTGTACCTTTACTACAGTTCATTTGAGTTGGTTTACATTGTATAAGTATGTATATCCTGACTCGAGTGTTATGTTTTATTTTACGCTCGGGTCAGCCTGAGTATTCACGGCTTTGGATTCACCTTTCTGGAGCTCGAAATCACTGGAGATTCTGCTTATCTAGTTATCTTCCTATTTCAGTTACAGTTGTCTTATTTCAGCTTTTGTTTAGAGACTTGTGTATTTGGGATTTCTATTGTACTTGTTTCAGAACTGTATTGGGTTTCAGACTATGTATTTTGTATTTGATTTGAGACTATGTATTTTAGTGGCTTCATGAACCACTATGGTTATTTTTAAATTCCGCTGCGAGTTATTCTGATATTTCTGTGTCTGTGATTCTGTGAATGATTTTATTTGCTCCAAATTTTATTACAATCTGTTATTTTGCATTATTCAAGTCTGACATGTGTGGATTATTGTCGATTTGAATGGTCCAAAATAGTGGGTCGTTACATTTGGTATCAGAGCTTTGGTTTAGGCAAACCTTAGCCTATGGAGCAAAAACTCATTAGAGATAGGGTAGAAATACCCTAGAATGAGTGAAATCAAACTCAGAATCATTTCCTTGTGAGTGAACGTATTTTCAAAGTATAAAATGATTTTAAAATGATTTTTCAAAGATTATTTTGATATAAAGCTTTCTTGTTTTAAGAAGAAAATTTTTCTAAACTTCCTTCTTTCCGTATCTACCTTGTTAGGAATTTTGTTATTAGGATATTCACCCAAGTGACCTTATCGTATTTTATCTTAATTTATCTTTGTCTTCTCTGTACCTTGTCCTAAATTTATTCTTGATATTTCCAGGATGAATCGTGGAAATGCTAGAGGTAGGGGTCGTGGTATTGCCCCAGTTCCTCCACCTGTTGCACCCGTTAAGTTCACAGTTCTTTGCAAAGAATTCTCTCAGCTCGGTGGCACTAAGTTCATCGGTTCGGAGAGTATCATCAAAGCCCAGCAATGGCTAAGAAGTTTGGAAAGAATCTTTACTGGTTTAGAGATCACTGATGCCCAGAAGCGTCAGCTAGCAGCATGGCAGCTGTAAGAGTCAGCCCTAGATTGGTGGGAGTCTGTTACGACTCGCACTAACGAAGGTGATCTTTCGTGGGAGCAGTTCAGGTATCCTTTGTGTTAACTTGAATTTTCCCCATTTCCTTTCCTTTTGAATCTATCTTAAGTTTGGTTTCTGTATTTTTCCTTTCAGGGAGGCTTTTGTGGCAAAATGGATGCGCGAAGCCGGGAAATCTCAGCTTTACCGTGAATTCATGGACCTCAAGCAGGGTACCATGTCTTTTTCAGAGTATGAACGGAAGTTCAATGAACTTTCAAAATTCGGTCCTGGTCTTATCGACACTCAGCTAAAAAAGAATGAGAAGTTCATTTCTGGAGCTCGCCCAGAGTTCTACGATCGCCTTATTTCCCATGTTCATGGCACATTTACTGAGCTCATGGATATGGCTATTCGCTATGAGAACCCTACCTCCAAGGGTCCTGCTGCTTTTGGTACTCATGTCTCACAATCTTCCTCTGCAAATTCCAAGAAGAGAAAGCCCAACTTCCACCAGCAGAAGAAAAATTGGATCAAACATGCGGGCTTGGGATCTTCAACATCTGCTCCTTCTCAGAGACACCCTATTGATCTTTCCTCCATTACTTGCTTCAAATGTGACTAAAAGGGACACTATGCCAATAGTTGCCCTAATCCGTCTGTTGCTGCTGTTCCTCCACCCCAGGTTACCAGGAACGATCTTTGTCATGTTTGTCTTCAGCCGGGTCATTTTAAGAAGGACTGTCCTTTATATCAGAAGGGAAAGCCATCGGGCGTATTTGCTGTCACATCTGCTTCATCACCTGCTCCTGCACCTACTCCTGCTCCTAGCGATAGTCAAGGTACTCTTCAAGGCACCTTTACTTTATTTCATCATCCAGTTCGTGTTTTATTTGATACTGGGGCTTCGCATAGTTTTATTTCTGATGACCTGTGTAATAAGTTTGAACATCTCCTTTCTCCTGAGTATGCTTCTGTTCCTCTATGTGTTTCTAATCCTATTGGTGGTCCCGCAAATCTTAATAAGATTTGTAAACATGTGAAACTCCTCCATTCCGATCATAGTTTTAGTGGCGATTTCTATATCCTTGGTTTCGATGCTTTTGATTTGTTGCTTGGAAGTGATTGGCTTGATGGACACGATGCCCGTATCTCGTGTAAATCCCGAATTGTTTCTCTTAAGGATGATCGAGGAAATTCTTTGCTTATTCAGGGCCGTATGCCTCATGATTATGCTGGTAGTTTTATCTTTTCTCTAGATGCTTCTATTGATGATCTTCAGTCGACCCGTGTAGTTAATCACTACCCGGATGTATTTGGTGAAGTTACTGCTTTACCTCCCAAGCGGGAAATTGATTTCCGCATTGACCTCATTCCTGGAGCTCGACCTATAGTTCTTCCTCCTAGAAGAATGGCACCCCGCGAGAAGGTTGAGTTAAGGAAACAAATTGAAGACCTATCTTCCAAGGGTCTGATCAGACCTAGTTTTTCTGAATGGGGAGCCGCGGTGGTTTTCGTCACCAAGTCCGATGGTTCTCTTCGGATGTGTGTTGATTATAGGGAGTTGAACAAACTCACTATGAAAAATAGATATCCAATGCCTCGCATCAATGACATGTTTGATCAGCTTTATGGTGCTACTGTTTTCTCTCAGCTTGATCTTGCCACAGGTTTTCACCAACTCAGAGTTGCCGAGGAAAGTATTCCTAAGACTGCTTTCCGTACTGAGAATGGATTCTTCGAATGGTTAGTCATGCCTTTTGGTTTGACTAATGCTCCCGCTTTCTTTGTTGACTTGATGAATCGTGTTTTCCGTGATGTGCTTAATAAATTTGTTCTAGTCTTTGTGGATGATATCCTCATTTTCTCTAAGTCTGAAGAAGAACATGAGTCACATTTGAAATCTGTCCTTGAGACTCTTCGAAAGCATCAGTTAAAAGCTAAATTTTCCAAATGCCATTTCTGGAAGGATGAAGTCCGATTTCTTGGGCATATTGTTTCTAGTAATGGAGTTTCAGTTGATCCAGTCAAGATCGCTGCGATCAATGTAAGTTCCTCTCTCTTTCTCTTTCCTTGTTTCGTTCAATTTACTCTATCTTTCCTATTATCCTTCTTTTTTCCCTATTCTGTGCAGGATTGGGAAACTCCTAAGACTCCTACTGATATCCGTAGTTTTCTGGGCCTCGCCGGTTATTACCGGAGATTCATTGAGAATTTCGCTCGGATTGCTGCACCTCTCACTGCTTTAACTCGGAAGAATGCTAAGTTTATTTGGAATAGTAAGTGTGAAGCCGCATTCAATGAGTTAAAAGACAAGCTTACTTCCGCACCTGTTCTTACCGTCCCTAATGGAGATGAGGGATTAACGGTATACACTGATGCTTGTCGAGAAGGTTTGGGAGCTGTTCTGATGCAGGATGGTAGAGTGATTGCTTATGCTAGTAGACAGTTGAAGACTCATGAAGTAAATTATGCTGCCCATGATCTAGAGTTGCTTGCAGTTGTTTTCGCTTTGAAGCTTTGGAGACATCATCTGTTGGGTACCAAGTTCGAGATTTTCACAGATCATCAGTCTTTGAGATATATTTTCTCCCAGAAGGATTTGAATCAGAGACAAGTTAGGTGGTTAGAGTTCCTTGCTTCTTATGACCTCGACATCAACTATACACCGGGAAAGGCTAATGTAGTGGCGGATGCTTTGAGTAGGAAGAAAGCTTTGTTGTGTCAGATTGTTGTTTCTTCACCTCTTGTGGATCGTATTATGGCTAGACAGGATGAAGATCAGATGCTTAGATTGATTAAGGAGAATGTTCGAAGTAGAGTGGGAGGTAGTAGTCTTGATGGTAATGGAGCTCAGATTGACGATAAGGGTGTATTAAGGATCAATAATAGGATTTGTGTCCCGAATGTTGATGGATTGAGACAGGAGTTACTTCGGGAGAATCATCAGTCCAGACTTTCTATTCATCCAGGCGTAACCAAGATGTATCAGGACATGAAGAAGTTATATTGGTGGAAAGGTATGAAGCGAGATATTTCCATTTTCGTCAATAGGTGTGCGACTTGTCAGCAAGTCAAGGCAGATCATCAGAAGACTCCTGGTTTATTGCAGCCTCTTGAGATTCCCAATTGGAAGTGGGAACAAGTTTCTATGGATTTCATTGATGGTTTACCGAGGACTAGGAAGGGTAACGAGAGTATCTGGGTTATTGTGGATAGATTGACCAAATCAGCTCATTTCATTCCGGTCAAGTCTACCCGTTCAGCTTCTAGTTTGTCTGAGATTTACATGAGGGAGATTGTTCGTCTCCATGGTGTTCCTCTCAGTATCGTTTGTGATCGTGATCCTATCTTTACTAGTAGGTTTTGGAAAGCCTTTCAGGATTCTTTGGGTACTCATCTAAATCTGAGCACTGCTTACCATCCACAGACCGACGGTCAAACGGAAAGGGTGAATCAGATTTTAGAAGATCTTCTTCGTGCTTGTGTGCTTGATTATGGAGGATCTTGGGAAGATCATCTCCATCTTGTCGAATTCACTTATAACAATAGTTATCAGGCCAGTATTGAGACATCTCCATTTTCTGCTCTTTACGGACGACCTTGTAGATCTCCTTCTTGTTGGATTGAATCCGGTAATCGTTTGGTTCTTGGTCCTGAGATGGTTTTGGAAGCTTCAGAGAGAGTCGAAGAGATTAAGAGGAAGATGAGGATTGCTCAGGATAGACAGAAGAAGTACGCCGATCGTCGAAGACGGAGTTTAGAGTTTGCTGCTGGTGATTTGGTTTTCCTTAAGGTCTCTCCCTTAAGGAATGTTATTCGTTTTGGTCGTAGAGGAAAGCTATCTCCTAGATTTGTTGGTCCTTTCCGCATTTTGGAAAGAATTGGCTCTCTTGCTTATCGTCTGGATTTACCCGAGAAATTTTCTGGAATACACAACGTCTTTCATGTATCTCATCTTCGTCGCTATCTGCATGATCCATCTCTTATTATTCAGCCTTCTGCTCTTGATAGTTTGGATATTGAGCCAAATCTGACTGTTGAGAGGAAGCCACTTCGTATCGTCGATCGAGGTACGAAGCAGCTAAGAAGAAAATCTGTCAACCTGGTCAAAGTGCAGTGGAGCACTGATGAATGGGATTGCACCTGGGAGACGGAGGAGAGCATTCGTGCTTCGAATCCGGAATTGTTTATTTCAGGTACTTTTGCTATTCTGTATTATCTTTCTTTGTTTTCCTTCTTCGTTCCTTTTCGAGGACGAAAAGCTTTGAGTGGGGGAGAGTGTAACAGCCCGATATTTTAAACGAAATTTTTAATTTAAAAATAAAACATTTCGAAATATTTATTTGAAATTTAAAGTGTAATATCTAGCATAAAACGAAAAAAATTAAAGAGTTACATTTCGTTACGTTTTGTCCGTTTTTAACTTTACATTAGAATCAAATTTTATTAATGATGATAATAACTATTTTAAATTTGGTTTAAAAAGATACGTTATATTTTAAGAAACCGTTAGCATTTTTAAATTTATTAAATAAAAGAAAAAAGTAACGGTTGTACGTTACTTTGGGCATTACACTGTACGTGCATTATTCCATTGTCCATTTATTTCTGCTGTATATTTCAGTTTGAAATTGTCAAATCTTGCATTGAATTGCACGTGAGAAATAGTCCACTTACCCCTTTATCTCCCTTACGTTTCGTTCAAAATTTATTTTGCCTAAATTCCTCTAACTGATCAAAACCTTTCGTTGCCTTCTTTTCTACAAAAGATATTGGCAGCTGTTCATTTTTGTTTCGTTCAAAAAGCTCCATTCATAAAAGTTTCTCTGCTTTTTTCGTTTTAAAATCTCGTGAGCATCTCTCTCTGGAAGGTACAGGCAACATCTTTCTTCCACTTTTTGTTTACTTTATCATTTTGCTGTACCTTGCTTTAAATATTTGCTGAACCATGTTTGTCACCTCCTACCCATATTTCCCTCCGCATATGCCTACCCACCACGTCATTTCACCAGTCCCCACTTCACCTCCATGCTCGGCCTAGACCACCACCCCACGTCCCCATGACCGCCACGCCTACACCCAGGCAGCCTACCAACCACCCAGGTTCCAACCCGAACCCCACCCTATCCAACACGAGACCAACCACCACGTCTCCACCACATCAACTACCTCCCCAAGCCTGCCTGCCCTCTTCCACGAACTCATGTCAGCCAACCCCTTCGCCAGATCTAACCCTCTCCATACCGAGATCCAGACCCCTACCCAGCCTAGACCACCACGACCCCACACCACCAGACCGAGCCCTGCCCATTCGCCTCCATGCTGAGACCAGGCACCCCTACTCCGGGCCGAGACCAACGTGCCACCACGTCTCCACCACGTCAGTCCACCATCACGCCCAGACCGAGCCCACTGCAGCCACCTTCGCCTGACCGAACCCAGACAAAGTCCTCCGCTCCTACGAGCGAACCTACCCCATACACCACGTCACGTCCCAGGCCTCCCTGCCGAGCCACACCATGAGACCAGCCATTCAACCCTTGCCTCGTTTTGTTTTTTTGAGTGGTATTGGGTTTAGCCGAGACAAATAATATAGTTTACTGACTTATATTGATGAAGTGCAAAAAAAATTCGTTTTGTTAGTCACCTGGTATTGAGTAGCATGGTTTCCAGAGTTTTTGTTTTGAAGTTTAAATATGTACTGCCTCTAACTTTTGTTTTGAAAACGAATATGTCCTTTTGCTTTAGTTTTAGTTGGTAACCGAGCCTATTTTTCTACTAGCATTTGTTTAAATTTAAATGTACTAGTGTATGTTGTCACCTCTGTTTTGTTTGTTTTGAATCTTAGTTATACCGTGCCTTTGACCTTTGAACAAAAAAATTTGTTTTGTCACTTTGCAAATTTAAAGGTTATAATCGATATTTCAAAAGTGGGCGTGCTATTGTTTTTGATTTTTAACCTGTTACTTTTTCGTTGTTTGCTTCATTGAAAATTCGTTATTCGTGCAATCTTAGATTTGATTATTTATTGTGCTTTTGGTTTGAATCTAGTTGGCGCATCCGCTAACGACTGATCGTGCTATCCGCGTGCTTTCGATTGACTTCGTACTTCTTTCTTATCGAATCTCCAGCTCCGTAGAGGTGAGTAAATCTCACACGAATATTCATACTTATATAATTGTGAAACGACCGCAACTGAATGTGTAGAAATAAATAAATAAATAAATGATGTTATAATTACCTGTGATTTATTTATAGTTGATGTTAATTGTTAAAACTGCATATCGTATCATCTGTTATATCTGTTCTTATTTTACTGTTATTCTATTCTGTTAAATCACACTGCAAGTTCCCTGTAGAATAGAATCACTATGGGTTGAAATGATACATACCCGAACGGACTTTAGAATAAGGGAATGTCGTTATGGGCTGAAATGATAGGCCTGAACGATTTTCAATTAAATTTTATTTACTTGGGATTGCGGGTTTGAAATGATAAAACCCGGATTTTTCTTTGTAAATTACGGATTGAAATGATATAGTATCCGTATCACTTGAATTAGGCTAGAAAATATTATACAGACCCGTGGTTATTTTTTTCGTATTTTCTGAATATTTTTAAATAATTTAAAAATTGTAATAATTTTTGAATTGATTTAAACCGAAATTTTAAGTGATTTATTTAAAAATAGAAATGATTTTTCTATGTGATAAATATAAATAAATGGAGGAATATTGATTTTAAAACGAAACTTAAATTTGAAATTTTGATAAAAAGAAAGATGGAAACTTAAGTTGATTAAATTGAAATGAAATTTAGTTTTAAATTGGAGTTAAATTTTAAATGTTGAAATGAATGTAAGAAGCAAATTTATAAGTTTTGGTTTTTTTTAACTTGTGAAATTTCTCTTTTTATTAAATTAGTTAAAGGATTGAAAATGAACATTTTTAATGTATGATTTTTAAGTTTTAACTAGGTAGAATCCGTAGCACTTGTTAAGTGTTGTGGATTGTATAAGTGAACCAAAAGACTAAAATGAACTAAGGCTATGATAGTACTTGGTAAGTGCTGTTGTAGCAGAAACTAAAATTGAACCTGAACTAATAAAGGGCTACTGTAGCACTTGTTAAGGACTGCAGTAGGCTGAAATATGATTTTTGTTTAAAACTGAATGGTTATAGCAGTTTATAAATGTTGTTTTGTAGAATAAAATTGTTTTCAAATATAACTTACCGCCGCATTTTTAAATGACGTGAAAGCTGAAAATTTTAACGTTATTGTTTTTAAGTGAATCAGTGAACTCCGAAAAGGTTAGATTTTGGAAATTTAAGATTTGATTTTTAAGGAATAATGTCTTTGTTTTTAAATGGTTTAATTCGAAGTATATTTGGTAAATTGTTTTAAATCTATAACCACGGGTTATAATAACGTTGGGTTGTTAAAGAGACCGGGATCAGATATGGACATACTCTCTGTCTTACCGAAAACCACTTTGACAATCGTGTACGCGGTGGAGATTCCAGAATGAAGTAGGATGGTGGCGACGTTCTTAAGGTATGTTACGTGGACCTAACTCCCGTGAGTTGGCATAAGGTGGCTAAAACAGGAGCGATCTCGGACCAGTGAGGTAGCACCTCTTCTCGGACACATTTCTTCGACATTATACTCTTACTTGTGATTTGACTAGATGGCCATCCTCCGATTTGGGAATGTTGTTCGAGGTGGAACGGTAGTGGCTGCTATGCGTATCCATCAGTCCGTGTGCGTAATTGGTATATCTACCCTGGCATTGCCTAGTTGTGCCGTGTCACCTACCATATCGAGCTTTACTACGATTATGATTTTAAGATCCGACCGCGTTAAGGTTCTCCATCCCCTTAACGCTATTTTCCGATATGATTATACTTTACTTATGTAGACACTATTATAATAGCGAATATTACTACATAGTAGATAGTTTAACGGATCCTTAGAGGATGGGCGGTCCCAAGCATCTTCTAAGTTACTTGTACCTTTACTATAGTTCATTTGAGTTGGTTTACATTGTATAAGTATGTATATCCTGACTCGAGTGTTATGTTTTATTTTACGCTCGGGTCAGCCTGAGTATTCACGGCTTTGGATTCACCTTTCTGGAGCTCGGAATCACTGGAGATTCTGCTTATCTAGTTATCTTCCTATTTCAGTTTCAGTTGTCTTATTTCAGCTTTTGTTTAGAGACTTGTGTATTTGGGATTTCTATTGTACTTGTTTCAGAACTGTATTGGGTTTCAGACTATGTATTTTGTATTTGATTTGAGACTATGTATTTTAGTGGCTTCATGAACCACTATGGTTATTTTTAAATTCCGCTGCGAGT
Source organism: Allium fistulosum (assembly GCA_030737815.1). NCBI lineage: Eukaryota > Viridiplantae > Streptophyta > Magnoliopsida > Asparagales > Amaryllidaceae > Allium > Allium fistulosum. Next base: position 673,699,562 of record CM060905.1, read on the forward strand.
TATTCTGATATTTCTGTGTCTGTGATTCTGTGAATGATTTTATTTGCTCCAAATTTTATTACAATCTGTTATTTTGCATTATTCAAGTCTGACATGTGTGGATTATTGTCGATTTGAATGGTCCAAAATAGTGGGTCGTTACAATTTTTATCATATGATTATGAATCATATGATACTGGTTAATAATATCTTAAACAATTAATGGTTATGCACCCATTTAGTAGGAGCATCATAAGAGTTGATGAACTCTTAAGATTGATAAATATAGATGTATGTAATCTTAAGTCTATTAATACCAAAACGATTCCACATACTTCATCATGTTTACCAATGAGTTATCACAGACATGGACATGTGTATTGATATGCATGTATAAGTCTATGAGCTGAACGAAAGTAAATAATATAACATCCAATAGAAATGATTTGATTTGATCAAATAGGTCTCAAAGGTCACTCATCCTTATAATACATAATGATGTATTGGTAGGGAGTAATTAAACTTTATTGGACAAAGTATGATTACTGACGAGTTTATAAGAATAAGGGTTTATAAGAAACCTCTAAACATCCTAAGCCAAGGAGTTGGCCGGTTGTGCAAGTCGAAAGACTGCACATAATAATTGTACATAACGGACCTTATATGAATAATCCCAAGAGAATTTTGAGAACGATAGTCATTAGATGACTAATTTATGTTGTAAATATAAATATATTATGAACTAATACAAAATAAGTTTTATAAGGTAATTTTCATAAAATGTTTATGAATGGCCATTCAGTTGCACTAAGAAACAAATGTTGTTTCGAGAAATACCAACTTCGTAGTGAAGGAATTTCTTTAAGAAATTACTGGTATAAAATGAATTTGAATACAATCCAATGATAAAACTATTACAAGGGATAAAATCAAATTAACCATACCTAATGAACACAATACATTAGAATGTCTAATGAGTATTGTAACAACCCGCAATTTTACGATTATATATTTAAATGTTTTATTTAAATATAGCATCGTTAGTTGGATTAAAATCCAAAATGTGAATTTTTGTAAACAGTCGAATCCGAACTCAAGACCACTTTCATTGAGTTCAAAAACGATGTTTACAACTTGTTTAAGTATAAGCATTGATACGTTTGGAGTTGATTAGGATTTTGGTATTTTCATTTGGGCTTTGGGTTGTGTTCTAGCCCACCGACCCAACAAGATAACCCAAACTCCTCTACCAAATACCCTAACTCCTCTCCTCTTCATTCATTCCACTCATAATTTCCTAACACTCAAGCAAAAGGAAAAACGGGGAAAAGAGGGGAAATCAAAATTCCTAAGCCCTAGATTCTTAGGAAATTCAAATTCAAGTTCTAAAATCAAAGAGAAGCTTAGGTAAGCATCCTCTTCATCTTCTCCATCTCAATTCCTCTTCAATTCTTGATTTTTCCTATAACCAAACTTAATTAAATTTTTGCATGTAGTAATAGGTTGAAGATCTTTGAGGTGTGGTTGAAGAGAAATCAATCCTAGCTTGTTTTAGAGCTTGTCTTTTCTATTTTGGGTTTAAAGGTGAGTTCTTGAACTCACATCTATGTCTATAGCTTTGATAGTTGTTAGGTATGAATTCCTAACATATATTTCATGTTCATTTGCTTTTGGATTGAATTTGTTTAGTGAATCTTTCAATTTTGATGTTTTGAAGTCAAAACTTATGAAAACCCTAGTATGGGTGTTTAGGCATGTTGATTCGGATGTATTGAAGAGCATATAGGGCTGGGTTGTCGCTTGGCATAAATCCCTAGCTGCCATTGCTCATTCGATTGCTTCCGAATTCATTTGCCCATCTTTGGGCTAGGCAAATTCTGCATTGAGCTTCAGCTCAAACGTTTGGGAAAACCTTCAGACGTCTGGGCCTTAGGAATAAAAATTCCAAAACCTAGGATCAAACGTCTGAGGTTTATCCCTAGATGTCTGAGCGACCTGGAACGAATTTCCAGAGCTTCAGCTCAGACGTCTGACGTTGTTAATTTCTGAGAATCATCTTATTTTGGTGTGGATTTCCGTTTTAATCGATTTTTGATGATCCGAATAGCTATTGTCATCCCATACCGACTTTGATGACTTCTTTTCTGGATTTTTGGTGTTCCATTTGATGGATTTGATATCGATATCTGTGGTTTTGATTCACATTATTGAAATGTGGATTTTTGGTGATCGATTGTTTCTATAATCGTTTCTATGATTTGTCACTTTAAAATACAAATTTTTTTATACTAGTAGTAAATACTAAAACTCTTTCACAAAAATAATTTCAACACTACTTTTAATTCAAAGCTCGTTTTAAAACCATTTTCCAATCTATTAGTATATAAACCTTTACCTCATTCGTATGAGAAATCCAATTAAACGACTTAGCAAAACAAGTGGTATGAAACGCTTGCGTTTACTTTGTCAGTTAATTCTTGGACTTGTTCGATTGAAATCTCATGACAATTTTCGAGTGGAAATCTACAAATTGTTCGTAAATATTTAAGTTAAGCCAGTGGTTATGGGACATGAAGCTAAACTCATTTATTTACTAGCTTGGTGAAATTTACACTTATTAATATATATGATGATCATTTTGTGGTTTAGACTAGCGATATGCGATGTTTCTTTGTCCGCGTGTGGGACTATACCCTATTATGTGGAGCTTCGGCTCAATTTCGTGGTGTAGCGACCCATGGTCTTTTGACCGTTCGTGGAGCAATCGGCTCAATGAGTCTGTGCATGGGGCGTATCTTTTTAGGTGCGTCGATGTTCGGCTCATTCGTCCTCAAGGGGGACTGTACCCCATATTTTTATGGGTTAGCGACCCATAGGATAGCATCCCGTTTGTGATACACGTGTTGGTGAGTTTTCATGCTCCCGTTTGTGATAGGCCTCCCTTCTTTTTGTGATTTCTGGATTTCTAATTGATGATTTCTTGAATTTGTGTTTCACCAATATTTGTGATTTGCATTGATAAGCTTTATCAATATTTGTGACTTGGTGAATAAAATAAAGAATATGACATTCTTTTTGGTGTTTGAGAAAATTTGAGATATTGTATGATTTTTGTTGTTATCATATATATTTGTCATATCTCTTGTTCTATCTCATCTTACATGATAATTATAGCTAGACTGATCCATTTATTAGTTTTCTTCTTAAATAATACTCGGGTCAGACCAAGGTGTTTCAAGTGCTTCCACTTGACTTCTTAGTAGGGACTAGCTTCTGACTTTTGGCTAACTACTTTAGCTTAGTAGTTTTTGTCTTTCATGTATACAAGATAGAGACTCTTTGATGTATACATATTCTTTTGTGTAGAACATGTACCTATTCTTTTGTGATGTAGTGGATCTTGTATGACCACTACTATGATGTTCACTTCTATGTGTTATATTCATATATGTTTCGGCCTTAGTAATATGAATATCTATGATTGATTTTATTTTATGATTATTTTATATTGATTCTGAAGGCCACTTAGCCACTGTGTAGTAGATTTGAATTTGGATTGGATATGTCAGATTTCCTGATATACTATCTGATGTATCAGTCCTTGCTCAAACCAGTTACACAGACGGTCGCTCCTAAACAGCCTTATTCTTCGTGCTAGTCGACAGCATTACCCTATAGTGTCCTTGGCTAGTGTGAGTATAGAGGTAGGGCGTCACAACATGGTATCGGAGCCAAACTTCGGAACAATATAGAATAATTTGACAAGGACCATTGTCCTAAGTCTCCCTTTTAGGAATCGTGCCTTGGGGTTTAATTCGAGTCTTAAGACCCGTTCCATCCTATCTTATTTTATGATGCCTTATTTTATCAATCAAGCTTATTTGAATTCATTCCGAGAATAACATTTTTCCCCTTCTTTCTTTCTTTCTTTCTTTCTTAAAGAAGAAGAGATGGTTAGACCTGGCCGTCCTAGCGCTAGTCAATCCAGTGGTCCTCCTCAAGATGGCGTATTCATGTCTGCCCAACAACTTTTGGATCTTGTAAAGAATCAAGGGTTTATCTGTGGTTTGAACAAGAACCCCAAAAAGGCTTTACCTTTGAAACTAGAAGTGCCTTTCGATCAGCTGGTAGATATCGCTCTTCGACTTGAAGAGACCGATAAAGAAAGTGATGGTGAAGTTGTGGGTGCCAAGAAGAACTTCAACAACAACAAGAAGAGGCATCCCGACAATAAGCTCAAAAGCCCTAATCCCAACAAGAAAGGGAAGCAAGCAACTTCGGTAGCAAAGAATCCTACCCCTAGTCTGGAGAATGCTACATATGTGGTTCTAAGGGCCACTATACAAATAAGTATCCAAAGTCCTTTACTTGTCGCTATTGCAAAAGTTTGGGTCATCTTATATCTTCATGTCCCAGACTTCAAAACAAGAAAGAGGAAAAGTTAAATGTTGCGCAAGCTTCTAGTAACCCTTTTCTTGGTCAAGGTATTTCTCATTCTGTCCTTGATGGCATTGTTTGTTTCATGATCATCCTATTCGAATTCTTTTTGATACAGGTGCATCTTATTCTTTTATATCAAAAGAACTTGTGGATACTTTGTCTTTAAATGTTATGGGTTTGATGACTTCACTGAGAATTGTGAATCGATTGTTAGATCCGCAACACTCAGTTTATGTTGTAAGGATGTTGAGATTATTTATGTGATTATGCTTTCCATGCTGATTTGCATATTATGCGTTACTTAGGTTTCAGAATGATTTTGGGAATGGATTGGCTTAATCGATATGAAACCCATATTCTATGTCCCGAGAGAACTATCCATCTTTAACATCCCCAATCTGTTAATTAGATTTCTATTATTCTTAATGAATTTGATTCCAATCCGGTGGCATCTTTTTATTCTTTAAACCCACATGATGACGATAATGATGACAAGGAAGATGTTATTTCCCTCATTCAAGTAGTTCGTGAATTTCCCGATATCTTTGAGCCTGTCTTAGGATTACCACCTAAGCATGCAATTGAGTTCAGAATTAATTTATTCCTTGGAGCTCTTCCTATTACTCGTCCTCCTTATTGTACGTCCAATAAGGAAAATGTGGAGATGCGTAAACAATTATCCGAATTGGAAGCAAAACAGTTTATTCGTTCTAGTTCCTCTCCTTGGGGAGCTTCAGCTATCTTTGTAAAGAAATCTGATGGTACTCTTAGGCTTTGCATCAATTACTACAAGATTAATGAGTTAACCATTAAAAATAAGTATCCATTACCTAGGATCGATGATATGTTCGATCAATTGAGTAGTGCTAAGGTCTTTTCTCAGCTCGACCTTGCCACCGGTTTTCATCAGCTACGAGTTGCGGAGGATATCGTTCCCCTTACCGCATCTGCACTCGTTATGATTCTTATGAGTGGCTCGTTATGTCATTCGATTAGACGAACCCTCCAGCTTATTTCATCAATCTTATGAATCGAGTATTCTGGGAATATCTTGATGAGTTCGTCCTTGTATTCATTGATAATGGGTGAAAACAACAATTTAAAATTGCAAATCTTTCTAATAAGATATATTTATAAGTATAATTGGATTCTGTTATTAAGACAAGCAAAGAATATTTGTAAATTTTATAAGAGGCATGTTTATTATATAAAAGATGATTTTGTGTTGGATTGTCCATTGAGTGCTTTAATAATTCTGGTCGATGCGCTTGACCAACGTTATCAATAGGAGTATCCTAAACGCTATGATGAGATAGCCAGACATAGTAAATCGACTTGTAATAAGTAAATTTTCTAAAATATGATTACATAAAGTTAATTATAATTTTGAATGTCTTAGCTTTTCGGGAAAGAGGATCATGAAATAAATGATTTAGCATAGAAGCTGCTTTTCAGAAATTAAAAGAACCCCTTTCCGATGCTCCTATTCTTGTGATTCTCGAAGAGAACCAAGACTTCACTGTTTATACCGATGCTAGTCTTATTGGTTTGGGAACCGTTCTCATGCAAAGGGAACGTGTTATCGCTTATGGTTCTAGACAATTAAAGCTTGCCAAGGCTAGATATGTCACTGATGATTTAGAGCTCATGGCCATTGTTTTCGCTCTTAGAATTTGGCGGTATTATCTATTGGGAGAGAAATTTGTTCTCTACACCGATCATAAATCTTTAAAGTATTTATTATCTCAAAAGGAACTTAAATTGCGTCAACAACGTTGGCTCGAATTCCTTGCATCTTATGATCTTGATATTCTTTATACCCCCAGAAAGGGAAATAGTATTGCCGATGCCCTTAGTCATAAGCAACTAGCGGTTGTTTCCATGATGATATCAGAATGGAATGATCTCGAGACTTTGTCCACTTGCGAGATTCGATATCGTGACCCCGATTCATGTTCACCTCTTGTTTTATGTAGCCTTGAGGCTCATCCTTCTCTTTTAGACCGCATCCTTGAAGCTCAAAAGCATGACCCCGAATTAGCTCATCGTAGCCAAAGTTGTAGAGATGGAAATAATATTGGTGGTTTGAAAGACTTTGAAATCGATGCTCGAGGAGGCATTTGAAACTTTCGTAGACTTATTGTGCCAAATATTAGTGATCTTCGTAAAGACATTTTAGAAGATTCTCATCGTTCTAAATTTACCATTCATCCCGGTAGTAGTAAAATGTATGCAGACATGAAGCGACTTTGTTATTGGGATGGAATGAAATCTGATATTGCTAACTTCATTAAGTGTTGCATGACTTGCCAACTCGTAAAGGCCGAGCATCAAAGGCCCGGTGGGTAATTGCAACCTTTGGACATTCCCGTTTGGAAGTGGGATCAAGTTTCCATGGATTTTATTAATGGTCTTCCCCGTTCTCATTCGGGTCATGACAGTCTATGGGTGATTGTAGATAGACTTACAAAATCCACCCATTTTCTTCCCGTTCGGTCCAACCAGACCGTACCTCTTTTGGCTAAACTCTATGTTAAAGAAATTGTTAAATTGCATGGAGTTCCTACTTCTATTGTTAGTGATCATGATCCATTATTTACTAGTTGATTTTGGAAGGGTCTTCAAAAAGCTTTGGGAACGAAGCTTAATTTTAGCACCGCTTATCATCCTCAGTTCGATGGACAAACAGAGCGTGTGAATCAAACTCTTGAAGATCTTCTTCGTGGATGTGTTCTTGATTTTGGTGGAAGTTGGGAAGATCATATTTCCCTTGTTGAGTTTTCTTACAATAATAGCTTCCAATCTTGTATTGGTATGGCACCTTTCGAGACACTCTACGGAAGGCCATGCCGATCTCCTTTGTGTTGGCTTGGAACCGGTGAGAAGCTGGTTTTATGTCCAGATTTTATTCGTGATACCACATAAAAAATTGACCTTATTCGTCATAGGATGAAAGAAGCTCAAAGTAGACAAAAATCCTATGTCGATAACCAAAGAAGAAATTTGGAATTTTCTGTGGGAGAATTGGTATTCATTCGTGTTTCACTTATGAAGGGTGTTGTACGTTTCAGTCGATCGGAAAAATTAGCACCTCGATAAATTGGCCTATTACCCATCACTTGATGCATTGGTTACGTGGCTTATCGTCTTTCATTACTGGCTCAATTTTCCACTATTCATGATGTATTTCATGTTTCGCAGCTACAAAAATGCCTTAGGGATTTCGATTCTATTCTTGAGCCTAGTGTTATTGAAGAAATTGAGGTTTCACCTTTGACTTATGAGCAACATCCTATTCGCATCATTGCTAAGGATTGTTCTTGGGAATCCAGAGAATTCATCGAGCGAGCACGTCCGGATTTACTCTCTCTCGTGCTCCTTAAGGTGAACTTCTCATTTCAATTTTTCCTTTTGTGTTATTATGTCATAGAATGGTTGTTACTCCTTATTTCCTTCTTAAATATTACGAGGTCGCAATTTCTTTAAGGAGGGGAGTCTGTAATAACCCACAATTTTACGATTATATATTTAAATGTTTTATTTAAATATAGCATCGTTAGTTGGATTAAAATTCAAAATGTGACTTTTGTAAATAGTCGAATCCGGACTCGAGACCACTTTCATTGAGTTCAAAACGACGTTTACAACTTGTTTAAGTATAAGCATTGATACGTTTGGAGTTGATTAGGATTTTGGTATTTTCATTTGGGCTTTAGGTTGTGTTCTAGCCCACCAACCCAACAAGATAACCCAAACTCCTCTACCAAATACCCTAACTCCTCTCCTCTTCATTCATTCCACTCATAATTTCCTAACACTCAAGCAAAAGAAAAAATGGGGGAAAATAGGGGAAATCAAAATTCCTAAGCCCTAGATTCTTAGGAAATTCAAATTAAAGTTCTAAAATAAAAGAGAAGTTTAAGTAAGCATCCTCTTCATCTTCTCCATCTCAATTTCTCTTCAATTCTTGATTTTTCCTATAACCTAACTTAGGAAAATCTTTGCATGTAGTAATAGGTTGAAGATCTTTGAGGTGTAGTTGATGAGAAATCAATCCTATCTTCGTTTTAGAGCTTGTCATTTCTATTTTGGGTTTAAAGGCAAGTTCTTTAACTCACACCTATGTCTATAGCTTTGATAGTTGTTAGGTATGAATTCCTAACATCTATTTCATGTTCATTTGCTATTGGATTAAATTGGTTTGGTGAATTTTCCAATTTTGGTGTTTTGAAGTCAAAACTTATGAAAACCCTAGTATGAGTGTTTAGGCATGTTGATTTGGGTGTATTGAAGAGCATATAGGGCTGGGTTGTCTCTTGGCATAAATCCCTAGCCGCCATCGCTCATTCGATTGCTTCCGAATTCATTTGCTCATCTTTGGGTTAGGCAAATTCTGCCTTGAGCTTCAGCTTAGACGTCTAGGAAAACCTTCGGACGTTTGGGCCTTAGGAATAAAAATTCCAAAACCTAGGGTCAGACGTCTGAGGTTTATCCCCAGACGTCTGAGCGACCTAGAACGAATTTCCAGAGCTTCAGCTCAGACATCTGGAAAAACCCCCAGACGTCTGACGCTGTTAATATCTGGGAATCATCTTATTTTGGTGTGGATTTCCATTTTAATCGATTTTTGATGATTTGAATAGTTATTGTCATCCAATACCGACTTTAATGATTTCTTTTCTGGATTTTGGCTGTTCCATTTGATGGATTTGATATCGATTTCCGTGGTTTTGATTCACGTTATTGAAATGTGGATTTTTGGTGATCAATTGTTTTTACAATCATTTCTATAATTTGTCACTTTAAAATACAAAGGTTTTTATACTAGTAGTAAATACTAAAACTCTTTCACAAAAATGATTTCAACACTACTTTTAATTCAAAGCTCGTTTTAAAACCATTTTCCAATCTATTGGTATATATAAACCTTTACCTCATTCGTATGAGAAATCTAATTAAACGACTTAGCAAAACAAGTGGTATAAAACACTTGCATTTACTTTGTCGGTTAATTCTTGGACTTGTTCGATTGAAATCTCGTGACAATTTTCGAGTGGAAATCTACAATTTGTTCGTAAATATTTAAGTTAAGCCAATGGTTATGGGACATGAAGCTAAACTCATTTATTTACTAGTTTGGTGTAATTTACACTTATTGATATATGATGATCATTTTGTGGTTTAGACTAGCGATATGCAATGTCTCTTTGTCCGCGTAGGGGACTATACCCCGTTCTGTGGAGCTTTGGCTCAATTTGGTGGGGTAACGACCCATGGTCTTTTGACCATTCGTGGAGCAATCGGCTCAATGAGTCTGTGCATAGGGCATATCTTTTTAGGTGCGTCAATGTTTGGCTCATTCGTCCTTAAGAGGGGACCGTACCCCGTATTTTTATGGGTTAACAACCCATGGGATAACATCCCGTTTGTGATACACGTGTTGATGAGTTTTCTTGCTCCCGTTTGTGATAGGCCTCCCCCCTTTTTGTGATTTTTGGATTTCTAATTGATGATTTCTGGAGTTTGTGTTTCACCAATATTTGTGATTTGCATCGATAAGCTTTATTAATATTTATGACTTGGTGAATAAAATAAAGAATATGACATTCTTTTTGGTGTTTGAGAAAATTTGAGATATTGTATGATTTTTGTTGTTATCATATGTATATTTGTCATATCTCTTATCCTATCTCATCTTTCATAATAATTATAGCTAGACTGATCCGTTTATTATTTTTCTTCTTAAATAATACTCAGGTCAGACAAAGGTGTTTTAGGTGCTTCCACTTGACTTCTCAGTAGGGACTAGCTTCTGAATTTTGGCTAACCACTTTAGCTTTGTAGTTTTTGTCTTTCATGTATACGAGATAGAGACTCTTTGATGTATACATATTCTTCTGTTTAGAACATGTACCTATTCTTTTGTGAAGTAGTGGATCTTGTATAACCACTACTATGATGTTCACTTCTACGTGTTATATTCATATCACTTTCCGCCTTAGTGATATGAATATCTGTGACTGATTTTATGTTATGTTTATTTTTTATCGATTCTGAAGGCCACTTAGCCACTGTGTAGTAGATTTGAGTTTGGATTGGATATGTCAGATTTCTTGATATACTATTTGACGTATCGGTTCTTGCTCAAACCAATTACACAGATGGTCGCTCCTCAACAGCCTATTCTTCATGCTAGTCGACAATATTACCTTGTAGTGTCCTTGGCTAGTGTGAGTATAGAGGTGGGGCATCACAAGTATTCTCGTACATTGAAGAGAAACTGTGAGTTTCGTGTCAATGTCAAGAATAAATAATCCTCGGTTGGTTAATTAAACCATTAAGAGTGTTGACTCTATAATATGGCACAATGTACAAATCTAAAATAGATTCCAAGTACATTGTCAAAATATTATTTCGATAGCTATATACGAAGGGATGTGATCCATCGACCGTGAATGTATCTTTAAGAAAAATGCAATTTGGATTATAGTGTGCCACATTGATAAGAATAAAATCGTAAATTTCAATTGTTAAGTTAATGTAACGGATTCACTATTCGATGTGCTCAAGTTGGTTTGGATTTTGCTCACTAAATTATCGCATGGTATGACTTTATGTTTTGGTACATATATGTTGAAACAAAAATTATAAATAATGATTTAGAGTAAACTATTTACATATAATAACCAAAGTATCTCGAAATCAGTGGGAGCGATACCGAGTTTGTAAATTTTTGGATATGATCTAAGAACAGATACAAAAGTGTCATTCAAAAAGCATCAAAATTGAACAAATATTTTGATAGAAATATATCAAATAGTTTGATTATCAATCAAAATGTAGAGAAAGCGTGTGCTCATGAGAAAGAAAGTTAAAAAGGTACATAGATATTTTTAAATCATAAGTAAATAAAACACTGCTGATTGTTAATGATGTACCTGTGTTACAATAGGCTTCAATTGTTTTAGCACTCGACGTTGGATTTGTAAATGAATTCTTTTATAGTAAGTATAAAAGACACTGGGAATGTCTCAAACGATATGCAACAACACCATATTAAATGCATAATACGGAACATGTAAGATGAATCTGTAATGCACTGACAAGAGGATTTTCTCATACATGTTACGTTGTTTATGATATTATGATTTTTTTATGTATTTGATATATGAAGAAAATAGAAAATCGAAATAGATATCACTAAATGTTTGTTTGAGGTGTTCTCGTGTACTTAAGAAATACTAGAGAATTGTTTACATAAACAAAGAAATCCTTATGAAAGAGTGTTCGAACTCAAACTTCATAAGTGATACTGAGTATAATATGTTAATAATAAATTAATAATCTTTAAGTTGGAAATGTTCCAAATTAAAGAATGTGGATGATTCAATGAAAAAAGCTAAGTACGTTACCTTGAATATCACCGCAATAAAAGCATATATATATATAATATGAAATTTATAATTGAGCTTAGGGTGATTCTAAAAGTTGAGAATCTCATGACATTATTATATGATAACAATGTCACGATATAGTTCAACATAACTTAGAGCTCGTTGGAAGTCAAGAGACATACTCTGAATTATTCCATATGATAAAGGTAGTTTATCAACGTGGGAGTGAGTTGATTGACAGAGTAGATAATTGAAATATAGTAGCATATCCATTCAATGAGGGACTAACCCAATTGATTTTGAGGAAACTGATTGGAGAAGTTGGAAAAACATTCCTTAATTGAGCTTAAGTGCAAGTGGGAGATTGATAGAATTAGGGTTATTCCCTAGGGGTAATTATGTAATTTGTTACATATATCTAACTCAATCTTGTTTAAAATATAAGGTGTTTCCTTTCTATTATATACTTGCTATAATGTGTTATTTAATTAATTTAATTAAAATTATATTTAATAGAAAATCTGTAAATGGTATGTTTTGTGATAGTAGTTACAAAGTGTTGTAACCATGAGTAATTTATCACAATGAAAATAAATAAACCATTTTAAATATTCCTTGTCAAGATGTATCGAGAATGGATAACGATAACGTAACATCCCGAAAATCAACCACAAAATTTTGCATGAGATTAAATAAGGTAGGGATAAAAATGGAAATTTTGCAAAATTTGGAATTCAGTCACTGAAGTTATGTCGTTGTGTTCTTGAAATTCTGATCAGTTTCCATATATAATACATTAAAAACGGGGCTCAAATGGAAAAGTTATGGACATTTGAAGTTTTCAGATTTAAAATAATTTAAATAGAAATCAAATTCAAATGAATAATTAATTTTAAAATTTGAATTCAAAAGTTAGCAATAATTAGACTTGGGGGTTAAGTAAACGTTAAAATCAACGTTAATTTTAAATATTAATTAAGAGATATAATAAATTAAACAATGGTTGAAAATCAACGTTCCCAAAATAAATAGGTTGGTCAACCCCTTAACCTTGACCAATCAACCTCTAGCGGTCAACCTTGGTAGAGGGGTGGTCGACCACTTATTGACAGTGGCGGCTAGGGTTTGGCTTTTTGAACGTTTTAGATTTAGTTATTTAGATCCGACGGTTCTGCTGCTTTTTTACCACTATAAATAGACCCCTCACTTTTATTCACATCATATTTTGGGAACATTAGCGAAGCTCTATCAGTTCATCTCTTCAAAGATTCAGAAAACAAATCTTATAGATCTATCGTTGTTTATTATTTATTTTCTCAACTTCTTCTCCTCCAAACCTTTAATTTTCTGAATCTAACATATAAAAAAATCTCTTGCTTTGTGTGTGTGTGTGTCTCAAAAAGAAGAGAACCGATAAGAGATTATCAAAGGCGTGTCAAATCCAAAGGAGGCAAAGCTAAAGCTATAATGTGAGTGAAAATCTTAGCTTTTCTATTTTAGTAATTAATTAGTGTAAATTTGGCTTGAATATGCCTTGGGGAGTTTTGGTTTGCGAAAACATCATATTATATCCCAAAACTCCTCCAATGCGAAATGTCAATTCTATATTGAAATCTCAAATTTATTTATGTTAAAATAATTGAAATAGTGTAAATTTGCAGTTGTAATAATTTTCCCTTCTATTCCACTCCTTATTCTTTTTCTTTGAATGTGACGCCCCACCTCTATGCTCACGCTAGCCAATAACATTACTGGGTAATGTCGTCGACTAGCGCGAAGAATAAGGCTGTTGAGGAGCGATCATCTGTGCAATTGCCTTGTGCGAGCACCGATATGTAAGATGGTATAACATGCATTTCATTTCAAGAGGAAATCCGACATACCGATACAAACTCAAAGCTACCACACAGTGGCTATAAGGCCTCCAGAAACAAATATAGAAATAAACATAACACAAATCAGTCTCAGACATTCATATCACAAAGGCGGAAACATATATGAATATAACACATAAAAGTGTACATCAGAGTAGTGGTCATATAAGATCCACAATATCACAAAAGAATAGATACAAGTGCTAGACAAAAGAATAAGTATACATCATGGAGTCTATATCTCGAATGTATAACAACAAAAACTACAAATGTAATGTAGTTAGACAAAAGTCAGAAGATGATCCCAGATAAGGAGTCAAGTAGAAGCACCTGTAACATCTCGGTCTGACCCGAGTATTATTTAATAAGAAAATAATAAATGGATCAGTCTAGCTATAAATATCAGATAAATGAATGAGATATAAGCAGAGATATGATAAGAACGTATGATAACAATAATGTCATACCAGAACAAATATGATTTAAACAACAACAAAATCATACAATATCTCAAAAATCTCAAAGCACCCAAAAAGAATATCACATTCTTTATTTTATTCACCAAACTACAAATATTGACAAGCATATCATTGCCAATCACATAAAGAGGTGAAACACAAATTCTAGAAATCATCAAATAGAAATCCAGAAATCACAAAGGGGGAGGCCTATCACAAACGGGAGCATAAAAACTCACCAACACGTGTATCACAAACGGAACGCTATTCCATGGTTGCTAACCATAAATTTTGAGCCGAAGCTCCACAAACGGCTCGAAGACCCGGGTCGCTACCCCGCCAAATTGAATCGAAGTTCCACAAACGGGGATTGTAGTCCCCACACAAATAAATAGACATCGCACATCGCTAGTCTAAATCACAAAATGATCATCATTGATTAATAAAAAGTGTGAATTACACTAAGCCAGTAAATATATGAGTTTAGCTTCATGTCCCATAACCACTAGCTTAACTTAAATATTTACGAACAAATTGTAGATTTCCACTCGAAAATTGTCACAAGATTTTCAATCGAACAAGTCCATAAATTAACCGACGAAGTAAACGCAAGCGTTTCATACCACTTGTTTTGCTAAGTCGTTTAATTAGATTTTCTCATACGAATGAGGTAAAGGTTTGTATATACTAATAGATTAGAAAACGGTTTTATAAACGAGCCTTGTATTAAAAATAGAGTTGAAATCATTTTTGTAAAGAGTTTGAATATTTACTACTAGTATAGAAACCTTTGTATTTTAAAGTGACAAAGCACAAAAATGATTGTAGAAACAATCAACCATCAAAAATTCACATTCGAAGACGTGAAATCAAATCCAGAGAAATCGATACCGAATCCATCAAAAATGGATATCCACAAAAATCATGAAAAAGAAGTCATCAGAGAGATAATAAATGATAACAACAAATCAGATAACCTCGAATCGATAAAAACTGGAAATCAAAGCAAAATGATTAAGTAGGCTGAGATAATCAGGTCAGTCGATTGAACCAGGTGGTCAGTCGACTAGTACAGGGATACAAATTTCGTATCCCCAAGATCAGTCGACTGACACAAACGGTCAGTTGACTCATACAGACACAGGCAATTTCCTGGGTCTGGTTTAGTCGACTGAACCACTGGTTCAGTCTACTGAACCTGCTTTTGAGCAAATTTTGATTTCTGGTTTAGTCGACTGAACCACTGGTTCAGTCGACTGAACCTGCTTCAGATGCACATTCAGTCTAGCCCCATTTTGGGGCAAATCCGATAACACGGATGGAAGCGAACGAATGAGCAACTTCGATTGAGGATTTACGCCAAACGACAACCCAGCCTTGTATGGCCCTCCGAAACGCTCCACTAATGCGTTCAAACATCAAAGATTGGATTTTTACAAAAATTGGATTCCAAAAACCAAAAATTGAACAATTCACCAAATCGATCCAAATCGAAAGCAAATGAACATAAATAAGTATTAGGAATTAATACCCAATAACATCAAATCTATAGAATTGGATGTGAGTTCAAAAACTCACCTTTAAACTTAAAAATGATGAAGGAGAAGCTTGAAAGCAAAGGGAGATCAACCACTGTTCAACTTCAACTCTAGAAGCTTAAATCTAAGAAAGAAGAACATTTCCTAAGTTAGGTTTAGGAAATTTCTGAAATTAAAGAGAGAATGAGTTAGAGAAGAAGATAGAGATACTTACCAAAGCTTTTCTTTGATGTTGGAGCTAAAACTTGGATTTGCTAAAGAAACTAGGGTTTAGGATTTTAATTTCCCATCTCCACCACCATTTTTGCTAAAGCTTAAGTTGTAGGAAATATTATGAAGTAAGGAAGAGGAGTGGAGTAGAGTTGGGTTGATATGTTGGGTAAATGGGCTGAAACCCAAACCCAAAGCCCTAAGTGGAAAGGTCGAAATTCTAGCTAGCTCCAAACATATCAATGTTTATACTCAAAAAAGTCGCAAACGCCGTTTTGGACTCAATGGAAGTAGTCTCGAGTCCCAATTCGACTATTTGCAAAAAGTAGCTTTTCAGACTTTAATCCGATTAACGATTCTATATTTAAATAAAAATATTTAAATATTCAATCGTAAAATATGCGGGTTGTTACAGACTCCCCTCCTGATGCAAGTCAGGCTCAAATGTTCCAAGGCATAGGTCGTGACCGACTTAACTGTCTAAGTCGTGACCGACTTAACTGGGGAGAAGATGATGCAGGCCAAGTACTAAGTCGTGACCGACTTAAGGAAATTAAAGGTCAAAGTCGTGACCGACTTAACTGGGGAGAAGGCATAAGTCGTGACCGACTTAACGAAGGCGAGGAGATAAGTCATCCACGACTTATTGAATCGGAAGGCACGAGTCGTCCACGACTCAAGGGAGAGGCTGGCATAAGTCGTCCAAGACTTAAGAAGAAGGATACAGGAGGAGCAGCACAAGCTGGAAATTCACAAGAGTTAAGTCGTCTACGACTTAAGAGAAGTGATGAGTCGCTGCCGAGTTACGACTTAATATGAGTCGTCTAGTTTCTTAAGTCGTGAGCTGGGATAAGTCGTTTGTTCTTGAGTCGTGTACTTGTAAGTTGAGTCGTATGATTTTTGGGTCGTGCATTTATAAGTCGTAAGTCATTGTATGGTATTATGTTGTATTTCTTTAAGTCGTATGTCGTCTGTACTTAAGTCGTAGGTCGTAGACTTGTGTTCTGTATTGTAACTCGTAAGTCGTAAGCTGTTTGTAAGTCGTAAGTCGATCTGTACATAAGTCGTGAGTCGTGTTTGTTAAGTCGGCTGAGGCGGGTGGTGTTGTAAACTGTTAAGTCATAAACGACTTATGGTAGGTCGGCTATTCTGAGTCGTTCATTATAAGTCGGAACCGACTTAGGAGTTGAAGAAATTTCTGTTGTAAAGTTGAATGCCTATAAGTAGGCCGAGTGTCACACTTGTAATAGTTTAGTTGATTTGAAATAAAAACTTTGTTTTGTTAGCTTTGTGCTTTCACCAAATTGGTAGTTGAGTGTAATCTCCTATCTCCTCTTTCGGTTAATCGAGTGCGCTCGATTCAACGATTGTAGAAGCCGATTCGCGGAATCTAGTGCGCTAGATCAATGCTCGAAGAATTGAAGATCTTTGAACCCGGTATCGTGCGCGATCAACGAGTTCGGGATAGCTAGAATTCGGTATCTTCGGATCAACGAATTTGGGCATTTCAGTATTCATCAACTCACCTATTGCTAAATTTATCGATCTACATTGTTTTGATTAATCCGCTGCGTCACCTCCTTAAAGAAATTGCATCCTCGCAATCTTTAAGAAATAAATAAGAAGTAACAACAACAAAAGCATATCAACACGAAAAGAAGAAATTTGAAATAAAAAGTTCACCTTAAGGAGCACGAGAGAGCAAGTCCGGATGTGTTCGCTCGATAAATTCTCTGGATTCCCAAGAGCAATCCTTAGGATTTGAGGACCATTGAACTTTCACAAGAGAAACGTCTTTATTTCGAAGGCGTTTGACCTCCGAAGCAATGATTCGAATAGGATGTTGCTCATAAGTCAAATTAGGCGAGACTTCAATTTCTTCAATAACACCGGGCTCAAGAATAGAATCGGAATCTCGAAGGCATTTCCGTAGTTGAGAGACGTGGAATACATCATGAATAGCAGAGAATCGAGCCGGTAATAAAAGGCGATAAGCCACGAAACCAATGCGTTCGGTGATGGGAAATGGGCCAATATATCGAGGTGCTAATTTTCCCGAGCGACTGAAACGCACAACACCCTTCATAGGTGAAACACGAATAAACACAAAATCTCCCACAGAAAATTCTAATTTCCTTCTTCGGTTATCGGCATAGGATTTTTGTCGACTTTGAGCTTCTTTCATCCTATGACGAATAAGGTCAATCTTTTCTGTGGCATCACAAATAAAATCTGGACCTAAAACCAGCTTCTCACCGGCTTCAAGCCAATACGAAGGAGATCGGTACGGCCTTTCGTATAGTGCTTCGAAAGGTGCCATACCAATACTAGATTGGAAGCTATTATTATAGGAAAATTCAACAAGAGAAATATGATCTTCCCAACTTCCACCAAAATCAAGAACACATGCACGAAGAAGATCTTCAAGAGTTTGATTCACACGCTCGGTTTGTCCATCGGACTGAGGATGATAAGTGGTGCTAAAATTAAGCTTCGTTCCCAAAGCTTTTTGAATACCTTTCCAAAATCCACTAGTAAACAATGGGTCACGATCGCTAACAATAGAAGTAGGAACTCCATGCAATTTAACAATTTCCTTGACAAAAAGTTTAGCCAAAATAGGTACGATCCGGTTGGACAGAACGGGAAGAAAATGGGCGGATTTTGTAAGACTATCTACTATCACCCATAGGCTATCATGACCCGAACGAGAACGGGGAAGACCGTCAATAAAGTCCATGGAAATTTGATCCCACTTCCATATTGGAATTTCCAATGGTTGCAATAACCCACCGGGCCTTTGATGCTCGGCCTTTATGAGTTGGCAAGTCATGCAACGCTTAACAAAGTTAGCAATATCAGACTTCATTCCCTCCCAATAATAAAGTCAGTTCATGTCAGCGTACATTTTACTACTACCGGGATGAATGGTAAATTTAGAACGATGAGAATCTTCTAAAATGTCTTTACGAAGGTCAATAATATTTGGCACAATAAGTCTACCAAATTTTCGAATACCGCCACGAGCATCAATATCAAAGTCTTTCAAACCTTCAATATCAATTTTATCCCTACAACTTTGGCTAAGAAGAACCAATTCGGGATCATGCTTTTGAGCTTCAAGAATGCGGTCTAAAAGAGAAGGATGAGCCTCAAGGCTACATAAAACAAGAGATGAACATAAATCGGATTCACGATCTCGAATCTCACAAGTGGATAAAGTCTCGAGATTATTCCACTCGGATATCATCATGGAAACAACCGCTTGTTGCTTACGACTAAGGGCATCGGCAACAAGATTTCCTTTCCCGGGAGTATAAAGAATATCAAGATCATAAGATGCAAGGAACTCGAGGCAATGTTGTTGACGCAAATTAAGTTCCTTTTTAGAAAATTAATACTTCAATGATTTATGATCGGTGTAGAGAACAAACTTCTCCCCCAAAAGATAATGGCGCCAAATTCTAAGGGCGAAAACAATAGCCGCGAGCTCTAAATCATGAGTGGCATATCTAGTCTCGGCAGGCTTTAATTACTTAGAAGCATAAGCGATAACACATTCCCGCTGCATGAGAACGACACCCAAACCAACACGATTAGCATCGGTATAAACAATAAAATCTTGGTTTCCATCGGGAATCACAAGAATAGGAGCATCAGAAAGGAGTTCTTTTAATCTATGAAATGAAGCTTCATATTTGTCCGACCAAATGTATTTAACTCCCTTCTTTGTCAAATTAGTAAGAAGTATGGAAATCTTAGAAAAGTATTTTATGAACTGACGGTAATAGCCCGCCAATCCGAGAAAGCTACGAATTTCCGTCACACTCTCCGGTCTTTTCCAATTTTGAATCGCTTCAATCTTTGAAGGATCCACAGAAATTCCGGATTCAGAAATAATATGGCCCCAAAATTTCACACGAAATTGCCAAAAGTGGCATTTAGAAAATTTTGCTTTCAATTGGTTGCTCCTAAGAGTTTCCAACACAATACGAAGATGATTTTCATGCTCCTCCTCGGTTTTAGAATAAATAAGAATGTCATCTATAAAGATGAGAACAAATCGATCAAGGAGGTCTTTAAAAACTCGATTCATAAGGTCGACGAAATAAGCTGGAGCATTCGTCAAACCAAATGGCATAACAAGCCATTCATAAGATCCATATCGAGTATGGAACGATGTCAAAGGAATGCTATCCTCCGCAATACGGAGCTGTTGAAAACCGGTTGCTAAGTCCAATTGTGAAAAGACTTTAGCACCACTAAGATGATCGAATAAATCATCAATCCGCGGTAAGGGATATTTATTCTTGATGGTGAGATCGTTAAGCTTGCGGTAGTCTACGCAAAGCCTAAGCGTACCATCAGATTTCTTCACAAAAATAGCTGAAGCTCCCCATGGAGAGGAACTAGATTGAATAAATTGCTTCGCTTCCAATTCGGATAATTTTTTGCGCATCTCCTCATTTTCTTTATTGGACATACGATAAGGAGGATGAGTAATAGGTAAAGCTCCGGGGATTAGATTAATTCTGAACTCAATTGCTCGTTTAGGTGGTAATCCTAGAATGAGATCAAATATATCGGGAAATTCACAAACAATGTGATTGAGAGAAATAACATCTTCCCCATCATCATTATCGTCGTCATGAGGATTTAGTGAATACAAAGATGCTTTCGAATTGGAATCTGAATCTTTCAGAACAAGCGAAATCTGCTTAACAGACTGAGGATGTCAAAGATATATAGTCCGCTCAGGACACAGGATATGGGCTTTATAACGGTTAAGCCAATCCATTCCCAAAATCATTCCGAAACCTAGGTAACGCATGACATGCAAATCAGCACGGAAAGAGTAATCACATAAAATAATTTCGACATCTTTACAAAATAAACTGAGTGTTGCGGATCCACCAACCAGATTCACAATTCTCAAAGAAGTCATCAAGCCAATAACATCCAAAGATAAAGCATCAACAAGTTCTTTTGATATAAAAGAGTGAGATGCACCCGTATCAAAAAGAACTCGAATAGGGAGATCATGAAATATAATAATACCATCAAGGATAGAATGAGAAATACCTTGACCATGAGAAGTGTTAGAAGGGGCTTGTACAACATTTAGCTTGCCCTCCTTCTTGCCTTGAAGTTTGGGACATGAAGATATAGTATGACCCGGACTCTTGCAATAGCGGCAAGAAAGAGACTTTGGGCACTTGTTTGCATAGTGTCCTTAGAACCACAATTGTAACATTCTCTGCGGCGAGGGTTGGGAGTATTTGCTACCGAAGTTGTTTTCTTTCCCTTTTTGTTGGGATTAGGCTTGAATTTGAAAGGTCTCTTCTTGTTGATGTTTGGTTTGACCTCAGCTTCACTATCTTTATCAGCCTCTTCGAGTCGAAGAGCAATATCAACAAGTTGATCAAAAGAAACTTCTAATTTCAGAAGTAATGGCTTTTTGAGGCTCTTGTTCAAGCCATAAACAAATCTCTGGTTTTTCTTCAATGGGGTATTAATGTACTCGACCCTATATTTTGAGAGAGATTCGAAAGATGCGACGTAGTCCGTCACAGAAGATTCACCTTGAACAAGGTCTATGAAGCGTCGGGCTAAAGATACCTTCTTAGGTTCCGACACGAATTTAAACTCGAACCTTTCCCGGAATTGCTCCCTAGTAAGGTCCGCTTCAATAATTTCGGAGATCTGAAGCTCGTACCAGTCTAATGCTCTTTCTTGGAGCATACTAGAAGCCACTTGGACTCGATGAAGATCAATAAGATTCATGCGAGAAAAGATATGGTCACATGTTCGTAGCCAAGCCTGGACTTCTATAACGCTCTCGGAACCTTTGAATGGCTTTCCACCCAAATTGGTGTAGTCACTGCACAAGCGTGCAAACCTAGATTTAGGGTGAGTAGGCTCTGGAATAGGTCCGACAGCTTGAGCATTTCTCACAAGTTCTAGAACTTGCTGAGCAGACATAAATACTCCATCCTGGGGAGTAGCACTAGATTGACCGGCGCTGGGACGGCCTGGTCTAACCATTTCTCTTCTTTAAGAAAGAAAGAAAAAGAGGAAAAAGGTTAATCTCAGAATGAATACCAAACATACTTGATTGATAAAACAAGGCATCATAAAAAGAAATAGGATAGAACGGTTCGAAGGCTCGAATTAAATCCTATGGCACGATTCCTAATAAAGACTTAGGACAATGATCCTTGCTAGATTATTCTATATTGTTCCGAAGTTTGGTTTCGATACCATGCTGTGACGCCCCACCTCTATGCTCACGCTAGCCAAGAACATTACTGGGTAATGCCGTCGACTAGCGCGAAGAATAAGGCTGTTGAGGAGCGACCATCTGTGCAATTGCCTTATGTGAGCACCGATATGTTTGATGGTATAACATGCATTTCATTTCAAGAGGAAATCCGACATATCGATAAAAACTCAAAGCTACCACACAGTGGCTATAAGGCCTCCGGAAACAAATATAGAAATAAACATAACACAAATCAGTCTCAGACATTCATATCACAAAGGCGGAAACAAATATGAATATAACACATAAAAGTGTACATCATAGTAGTGGTCATATAAGATCCACAATATCACAAAAGAATAGATACAAGTGCTAGACAAAAGAATAAGTATACATCATGGAGTCTATATCTCGAATGTATAACAACAAAAACTACAAATGTAATGTAGTTAGACAAAAGTCAGAAGATGATCCCAGATAAGGAGTCAAGTAAAAGCACCTGTAACATCTCGGTCTGACCCGAGTATTATTAAGAAAATAATAAATGGATCAGTCTAGCTATAAATATCAGATAAATGAATGAGATATAAGCAGAGATATGATAAGAACGTATGATAACAATAATGTCA
The DNA here is from genome assembly GCA_030737815.1 of Allium fistulosum. NCBI lineage: Eukaryota > Viridiplantae > Streptophyta > Magnoliopsida > Asparagales > Amaryllidaceae > Allium > Allium fistulosum. Next base: position 673,722,346 of record CM060905.1, read on the forward strand.
TACTAGAACAAATATGATTTAAACAACAACAAAATCATAAAATATCTCAAAAATCTCAAAGCACCCAAAAAGAATATCATATTCTTTATTTTATTCACCAAACTACAGATATTGACAAGCATATCATTGCCAATCACATAAAGAGGTGAAACATAAATTCTAGAAATCATCAAATAGAAATCCAGAAATCACAAAGGGGGAGGCCTATCACAAACGGGAGCATAAAAACTCACCAACACGTGTATCACAAACGGAACGCTATTCCATGGTTGCTAACCATAAATTTTGAGCCGAAGCTCCACAAACGGCCCGAAGACCATGGGACGCTACCCTGCCAAATTGAACCGAAGTTACACAAACGGGGATTGTAGTCCCCACACAAATAAATAGACATCGCACATCGCTAGTCTAAATCACAAAATGATCATCATCGATCAATAAAAAGTGTGAATTACACTAAGCCAGTAAATATATAAGTTTAGCTTCATGTCCCATAACCACTAGCTTAACTTAAATTTTTACGAACAAATTGTAGATTTCCACTCGAAAATTATCACAAGATTTTCAATCGAACAAGTCCATAAATTAACCGACGAAGTAAACGCAAGCGTTTCATACCACTTGTTTTGCTAAGCCGTTTAATTAGATTTTCTCATACCAATGAGGTAAAGGTTTGTATATACTAATAGATTAGAAAACAGTTTTATAAACGAGCCTTGTATTAAAAATAGAGTTGAAATCATTTTTGTAAAGAGTTTGAATATTTACTACTAGTATAGAAACCTTTGTATTTTAAAGTGACAAAGCACAAAAATGATTGTAGAAACAATCAACCATCAAAAATTCACATTCGAAGACGTGAAATAAAATCCAGAGAAATCGATACCGAATCCATCAAAAATGGATATCCACAAAAATCCCGAAAAAGAAGTCATCAGAGTAGATAATAAATGATAACAACAAATCGGATAACCTCAAATCGATAAAAACTGGAAATTAAAGCAAAATGATTAAGTAGGCTGAGATAATCAGGTCAGTCGACTGAACCAGGTGGTCAGTCGACTGACACAAGGATACAAATTTCGTATCCCCAGGGTCAGTCGATTGACACAGATGGTTAGTCGACTGATACAGACACATGCAATTTCTTGGGTCTGGTTCAGTCGAATGAACCACTGGTTCAGTCGACTGAACCTGCTTCTGAGCAAATTTTGATTTTTGGTTCAGTCAACTGAACCACTGGTTCAGTCGACTGAACCTGCTTTAGATGCACATTCAGTCTAGCCCCTTTTTGGGGCAAATCCGATAACACAGATGGAAGCAAACGAATGAGCAACTTCGACTGAGGATTTACGCCAAACGACAACCCAGCCTTTTATGGCCCTCCGAAACGCTGCACTAATGCGTTCAAACATGAAAGATTGGATTTTTACAAAAATTGGATTCCAAAAACCAAAAATTGAACAATTCACCAAATCGATCCAAATCGAAAGCAAATGAACATAAATAAGTATTAGGAATTCATACCCAACAACATCAATATCTATAGAATTAGATGTGAGTTCAAAAACTCACCTTTAAACCCAAAAATGATGAAGGAGAAGCTTGAAAGCAAATGGAGATCAACCACTCTTCAACTTCAACTCTAGAAGCTTAAATCTAAGCTCCAAAAGAAGAACATTTCCTAAGTTAGGTTTAGGAAATTCTGAAATTAAAGAGAGAATGAGTTGGAGAAGAAGATGGAGGTACTTACCAAAGCTTTTCTTTGATGTTGGAGCTAAAACTTGGATTTGCTAAAGAAACTAGGGTTTAGGATTTTAATTTCCCATCTCCACCACCATTTTTGCTAAAGCTTAAGTTGTAGGAAATATTATGAAGTAAGGAAGAGGAGTGGAGTGGAGTTGGGTTGATATGTTGGGTAAATGGGCTGAAACCCAAACCCAAAGCCCTAAGTGGAAAGGTCAAAATTCTAGCTAGCTCCAAACATATCAATGTTTATACTCAAAAAAGTCGCAAACGCCGTTTTGGACTCAATGGAAGTAGTCTCGAGTCCCAATTCGACTGTTTGCAAAAAGTAGCTTTTCGGACTTTAATCCAATTAACGATTCTATATTTAAATAAAAATATTTAAATATTCAATCATAAAATATACGGGTTGTTACATTGCATTTGGTTAAAGGATCTTGGTTAAGGAATAGTGTGTAAGGAATGAATTTTGTTCATAGTTTGCATTGCTTATTCCCATGAATCAAATAGAAATTCCTTTGGTTATTTTTATGTGGGAAAAGGAGTTGAATAGAGCGTAAAAACTGGAATTGTAAGTTTTTATTATCAATATATTCCATTATTTTGATGTAATAAGTTGAGTTATTATTGTATATAAGTCTATTGATAGGAATCTTTGGATATGAATATTGGACTTTTGGTATTTTTGATAACATGGAATTAGACTTGTATAATAGTTTAAAGAGTTGACATTTAAATGCTAGTTTATGGCGTAAACTCCGCACTTCTAAAAATTACTAGGCGCATACATACATACATACATACATACATATATGTGTGTGTGTACATATATATTATATGTTAGAGTAATTAACGTATAATTATAACGTATAGTTGCGCGGTTAAATAGGTTGTTAATTCTATTAATCCGCCTTAGGTAGGTAATTAATGTTAAAGGCAAAATAAGAGTGATTTCTTATAAGGCCTTGATTTTAGAAACGGTGAGATGTGTGACAATACATGTAGAGTGTATATAGATTATAACTAAGTTATAGGGATGCGAGGCCAGTCAAAAGCACATGGAAGTATACCCAGCTAATCTGGCTACTAACAGTGTGACTATGGGGCTGATGTGAGACATCACTTATAATAAGTAACCACGATGACGTGGGGTTAGTCCCAAATTCTATAGGGTAAATCTCCCCAACTACTCTGGCTACCATTACCTACGAATAGTCTGGCTAATGTGAGACGTCACCATAGGGTACAGATCATAATACGAAAGATCTGCTTTAGAGATTAAAGGTATTAAGTGGTTGTGTGAGGGACCGCCTCTTCTTTATGTAGGAAGCAGTAAATTGTCGGGGTTATGGGTTAGGCACGATAGAGGATATCTCGGTAAAGGGCCCACTTCAATAGGAAGTATTAAGTGGCTGAAGAGATTCCGTGTAACGTCGGCTGGATAGTTACTAGTGAGAAGTCCGCCTTGGGATTATAGGTAATAAGTGACGTAGACTTACCTTAAATAAGGTATTAAAAGGTTGGAGTTTACCTAATTCCCATTAAAAGTTATTAAGTGGCTTGAGTAATATCTCTTACATTGATAGGACATTATGGACGATAGATTTGGGTTATGGGGTTGATGGTAAGCTTGTTATAGGCTTATATATGGAAAGCCTTTTGTTTAAGTTTGAGAATGGGCTTACATTTGACATGACTTATGTTGTAAGTAGAAACGTAAGACATATTCCTATTTAAATTGTATTGCCCAAGTACTAATATAGTAAGGCTCAAAATTTTTATTCACCAGATATACGTTGTTCTGACTCCCTTCTCATTACAATAGAGGTTAGGAAGGGTGATGCTGATGGCAGGGATGCTGATGAGACTTGTAGCAGTAGATTATCATTTACTCGTTATTTTCTGCTGTTTTTGATGTACCCATGAAATAAAAGAAATCTTGTAATTTTGGAATATTGTGGATATGTATGATTATTGTTGGGTTTTGACATTATGGATATTTTGTTATGGTTTTAAATGACAATTTGAAATTTGAATAAAATGGGTACTATTGTTATTATTATATTTTATCCTTCCTAGGGCTGCCAATGGATACCCGAAAAATCCGAAATCCGAAATCCGTATCCGAAAATATGAATATTATCCGATATGCGAAAAGCGGATGCAGATATCCGATATCCGAAAAGAATTTCGGATGCGGATATGAGTATATCCGTACCCGAAAAATATCCGTCCGATCCGAAACTAGGTATGTTTCTAATAATTATTATTTTAAGTAGACGGCTAAATTAAATTTAAAAAGCTATGGTGGATGGAAGAAGGAACAAATATTATCTATTGTTTTAGTTTATTTTTGTTTATTAAAACTGTTGTAATAGCGTATGAACTTGTTTGACATTATGTATGTTGCTATTTTGTCATTTGAATTGTTGTAATATCGTATGAACTTGTTTGACATTATGTGTGTTGCTATTTTGTCATTTGAAAAATTGATTAGTATTGTAGTTTGTGTATTGTCATTTGAGAAAGTGATTGTTTAGCTGTGATGTTTTAGTTCAAAAATATTAGTATAATAAAAATCTTATTCAATTTCGGATGTAGATATTTCGGATATTTTCGAATATCCGGAAATATCCGCTTTTTATTTTCGGATGCAGATATTTTCGGATATCCGAAAAATATCCGCGGATGCGGATACGGATGTTAATTCTCTGATATCAGTGGATATCGGATGCAGATTCAGATGCGGATTTAAATTTTCGAATGCAGATGCGGATATAGCCATATCCACATCCGTTTGCATCCGTTGACAGCCCTAATCCTTCCTCTGTGAGATTCTGAATGTGTAGATATATATCTCCATATTGCTCTTTTTATCAACCAACAGCCAGCTTTGAGATGGTTTTAAGTTTCGATGGTCTTTTCTAGGTTGGAATTTAGGCCCATTTTAGGGCGGGTTATTACATTTGGTATTAAAACCTAGGTTTCTCGGTCAATGTGGGAAAGAATATGTATAAGGGACATACTTGTTATTTTTGTAAAGATTTTCCAAAAACCTTTATTATGCATATACTTTATTATGAACATACGCATATATAATAGGCAAATCTTTCTTTCAGCGTATAATACTATCTCAGGAAATTATAGCTAAAAGTTTAAACTACAGATCGTAGGCTATGGCTGAAAATCCTTCTTCTGAGATCGGGAACCCCGCTAGAGAATGCCCACTATTCGAGGGATGCTCGAATGGTTTAATCAATACCTCAGGCATGTAGGACAAGTCTCCGTTCCCCAACAGACTACATCGATGACACCCGTTGTCCCACCGGCGAGGCAGCACCGCGTCCTATTGATTTTCCAAAAATGTGTATGGATTTTATGAGTATGGGAGGAAAAGTATATTCTGGAAAGGAAAACTTCGTGGAGACTAAGGCATGGATAAATGACTGCAAGAGCATATTTCGTGAGATTGGTTAGGAGGATCAAGTGAAGTAGAGAATGACAGCTTAACCCCTTAATGGAGAAGCCTTAGATTGGTGGAATATGGTGGCTGGGGAGGACATCGGTAGGGTTGTCGCTTGGGATGAGTTCAAGAACCGATTTGAGTCTAGGTTTATGTCAAGAGAAGAAGTGAGCCTACAATTAGTGAAATTTATACAACTTAGGCAGGGAGAATCCACTTCGAAGGAGTATATTAGCAAGTTTACCGAATTAGCTAAATTCGGAATGGGTTTGATTGATACACCCATGAGAAAGGCCATAAAGTTTGCACTCCCCACTTAAGGAATGGTTGCTGACTTAGATACCCATTAGAGCTACCTACGAGATGCTTGTTGAAATGGCTTAATGCATAAGATGAATGCAAAGGAGAAAGAAATGGAGAAGGAGAAGGCAGGACCCGCATAGAATCAAGGAGGGGCCAAAGAAAGGAAATTATTGGGCAAATAAGAAGTCAAAAATGAAATTTAAGAAAGAAGGTAAAGCGTGTAATAGATGCCAAAAGAAAGAACACCTCGCGAAGGATTATAGAGTAAATCAATCAAAGGAAGTTTTTAAAGGGAAGTGTTACCATTGCCATAAGGAAGGGCATTCCAAAAACTCAGTGTCTGTAGATGGTGAAAGAAGGGCAAAGTGGGCAAGCCTGCGCCATTGAGGCTACCCCTATTTTGAGTAGACCACCCCCTAGAGACCAAGGGAAGACAACTACAGAATGTATAACTCTTATTTTAGGAAATAAATTTCGTACTTATTTTGACTTGGAGTATCACATTCATTCATAGCTAGCATTGTGATTAACATCTTATACCTTTAAACCTAAACCATCACCCACCCAATAGTAGTTTCAAATCCTATCGGGGGGACGACACATCTTTTCTCAATTTGCGAAGACCTAGTTTTAAACATATGTAACGTTGATTTCATATGCAATGCGTATGTTCTAAATTTCAAGGGGTATCGACTTATTTTGGATATGGATTGGTTGTCACACTATGGGGCGGTCTTAGACTACGATAAAAGGGTTGTATGACTTAAGAGTTGTAAAGGGCGAGACCAAGACATTCATTGTACACCCTAAAATTTAGTCGAGTTAAGTTATATATACTCGATGAAACTATTGCAAACTGAAATTTCATCCATACCTATAGTTCAAGAATTCTCTAATGTCTTTAAAGAAGTTTTGAGGCTTCCACCCCGAAGAGAGATTGAGTTTAAGATTGATCTGGAGAAGGACGCTAGATCAGTCGCTTTGCCATTAAGACACTTGGCCCAATAGGAAAGGTGAGAATTGGATAAGAAGATCTTGGAGCTACTGCAGAAAGGATTCATTCAACAAAGTACCTCAGAATGGGGGGCCCCTATTATCTTTGCCACTAAGGCAGATGTCTCATTAAGGCTTTTTGTTGATTATAGGGAACTCAACAAGTTGACAAAGAAGAATAGGTACTCCTTATCTAGGATAGATGATTTGTTTGATCAACTTGTGGGAGCTAAAGTCTTCTCCCAATTGGACTTGGCAACTGGATTTCATCAATTAAGGATCGCAGAGGATAACAAACTAAAGACAGCATTTCGCACACCAGATGTACTCCATAAGTGGGAAGTGATGCCTTTTGGATTGACAATGCCTCCGCATATTTTGTAGATTTGATGAGTAAAGTCTTTAGGGATAATTAAACAAATTTGTGGTGGTTTTGTAGATGACATCTTGGTATTTTTCAAAAGTGAAAGGGAGTATGAAAGTCACTTAAGGGAGATATTTGGAACCTTAAGAAGGCACCAACTTAAAGCCAAATTCTCAAAATGCCACTTTTGGAAGAAGGAAGTAAGATTTCTTAGGCATATTGTTTTAGAACATGGATTAGCTATAGAGCCTGCGAATGTAGAAGCTATTAAGAATTGGAAGACTCCAAATAATGCCATGTAGGTTGGAAGTTTTCTAGGGTTAGCAGGCTATTATAGGAAATTCATAAAAGATTTTGCAAAGATATCAATTCCTCTAACCCGTTTGACGAAGAACAATTTCTCTTCGCTTGGGATGAGAAATGCACGGAAGCATTTGGGAAGCTAAAGGAACTATTGATAAGTGCACCGGTACTTGTCATCCCCGATGGAATGAAGCCTTTTACAGTTTATACAAAGGCATGTAGTCTAGGATCGGGAGCAGTTCTTATGCAAGAAGAAAGTGATAGCTTATGCTAGCAGGCAACTAAAAGGCCATGAGAAGAGATACCCAGTGCATAACTTGGAGTTGGCAGCCATTGTTTTCGCCTTAAAGATGTGGAGGCACTATCTTTCGGGGGAAAGGTTTGACCGTAAATAACTCAAATACCTATTTTCCTAAAAGGACTTAAATCTTCGGCAGTAGAGATGGATGGAGTTTATAACATCCTATGACTTTTGGATATAGTATACCCCTATAAAAGAGAATGGCATCACCGACGCCCTTAGCTGGAGGCATGCGACATTGGGTGCTATATACGAGAAGAGGCAATTGGAGTTCCTCTTGAATTTCAACTTCTAACCGCCAATAGAACCCACTCAAAACTATTTGGCAGCAATGAAGGTTATATCAGTGTTGGTGGATCATATTGGACTTGAGCAGAATAAAGACGAAGGGATAGTCGATATCTTGGATAAGCTAAGGAGAACAATTTCCCCACATCAGTAGATATGCAGTTGATGAAAAGGGATGTTTGAGGAGAGATGGATGCCTCTGCGTCTGAAGGGTTGATAGTAAATTGGAGGAAGTGCTTAATGAATGTCACCATTCAAGAATGACTATTCACCTCGGAGGAGACAAGATGTATAGGGATATGAAACAAAATTTCTATTGGCCAGAGATGAAGAAGAAAGTAGCTGTATTTATTTCTAGGTATTTGTCGTGCTAAAGGATTAAAGCTGAGCAAGGAAAGCCCGAAGGATTGTTAATGCCATTAGAAATCCCAACTTGGAAATGGGAACACATATCAATAGACTTCATAGATGTGTCGTCTATGAGTCGAAGAGGCAATGAAGCAATTTGGGGCATAGTGGATAGACTCACAAAAGTACCCATTTTATACCCGTTAGGAACAATATGACCGCATCATCTTTAGCCTAGAATTATATTAAGGAAGTGGTTCGACTTTATGGAATTCCAGTGAGCATCGTTAGTGATAAGGACCCCTTATTTACTAATGAGTTTTAAAGGAGTTTGCAGAGAACTTTAGGAACATCGTTGAATCTTAGTATCGCTTACCACCTGTAGGCAGATGGACAAACAGAAAGAGTAAATAGCACCTTGGAGGACTTATTAAGAGCATGCATCATGGACTTTAGAGGACATTGAAATCATCAATTACCTTTAGTGGAATTCGCTTATAATAATAGTTATCAATCGACGATTGGTATGGCACCCTTTGAAGCTTTTTATGGGAGGCCATATAGATCGCCTAACTGTTGGTGGAAACCACCGACAAAATTTTACTTAGACTAGATTTGATTCACGAAACTTCGATGATGGTAGCATTGATTAGGCAATGCAAGATTGCCATAAATCCTAAGTGGATAAAAGAAGGAATGGATTAGAGTACGAGGCTGGAAACATGGTGTTAATCAAAGTCTTCCCTCTTAGGAAAGTTGTGAGATTCGGAAAATCAAGAACGTTGGCACCAAGATTTGTTGTGCCTTTTCGAGTCATGGAAAGAATAGGAAGACTAGCTTACCACATGGAGTTACTCGATAGATTAGCATGAGTCTATGACGTTTTTCACGTTTTGCACTTGAGGAAATGCGTTCATGACACATCTATTGTGGTAGAGCCTGATCAATTGAGAGATATTGAGATAGAGCCAACAGCATCCCGTGCCACCGCACACATTGTGGAGCATGGAACTAGAAAGCTCAACAACAAAGAAATTAGGTTGGTCTGAGTACAATGAGGAGATAACTCGATAGAAAGCACACAGGAGACCGAAGACAAGATGAGGATATATCACTCCAAGCTTTTCACTAGTAGCCTTTTCTCTTTAAAATTAGATTTTTGGTTGCATTGTGGTTGCTAAATTGGATGGTAGGAGATGGTTGCTACACATTTCACCGTTACTTTGCACTTACGTAGAAATTTTCATGCCTATTTGGAGTGTTTTGCATACATACTTATATGTCACAGTTACACACTCACTCTAGGATTGAGCTCATTTGTTGTATGTCTGCAATACATAATCACGTTGTACTTTTGGATGAGTAGATGGATGTATAGATAACTTGGTTGTATAACATGGATGCTTAGTGCTGAAAGAGTTAGGGGTATGCCCTAGGGGGCAATTATGTAATTCGTTATATATGTCTAACTCTTTGACCAATCTTGTTCAAAATAAAGGTGTTTTCTTTCTATTATATACTTGATATAATGTGGTTATATTAATTAAGTAATTTAACTAAAAGTATATTTAATAGAAAAATCCATAAATGCTATGTTTTGTGATAAGAGTTACAAAGTGTTGTAACCGTGAGTAATTTATCACAATGAAACAAATATATCATTTTAAATGTTCCTAGTCAAGATGCATCGAGATTGGATATCGATGTATCCGTTGAGACTAAAGTACGTAACGCTCTCCAAATATTGGGAAGTGTATTACTCATGATTGCTGAGGGCACCTAGGGGTTACGTACTAATAGTTATCGAATAATTATGGAATGACTCACTCAGTAGTTTTCTGTTAGTTAATATAACTAAAGTCAAACATGAAATATCGATGTGACTAATTTACACAGTTCTTTCAACTTAAGAATACCGTGAATCTTCAGTATGAAAGCTCATCTTTGATTATAATCAAATCATGGCATAGCGTCCATCGAGTGACTATAGTTGGGTCGAGTGGAAGTATTGAAAGTGAAGCACTATTCAAGAGAGGATTCATCTCCTCAATTATATGGGGTTAGTATCACGGTCAACTCAAGTCAACCCAAAGTCAAAATATTTGGCTAGAGTAGTTCGGTTGATAATAATTTTTAATATTGAACGAAGGAATTTGCGTTTGGATTATAGAATTAAATGTGGATGATGTTAGAATTTTGACCATTACCAAATTCAGCAAGTCCAAAGCAATATAGTTTTGATGAAGCGAATTGGTGTGAATAATTATCACAACTAGGTAACGCTTATTAAATTAAAATGAGATTTTTCTGAAAATGAGTAAGAAATAAATTTTGCCATAGTATCACACCACCTACTAAGTGAATTGTGAATGTTAACGTTCGAATAGTTCGACGTTAATCGCTGACTGAATTTACACCCAAGAGTTACACAACTGAATCGATGAATTCTCTTAAGACCGAATGATTTAATTTGTTTATTATCATTATAAATTGATTAAATTAATTAATATTTATGGAATATTAATTATAAAATTTGGATATGATTTGAGAAATAAATTTGTTGCATATATTTATAAAAGGCTTATAAATATGTTGATCGATATGAGATACCAACAACAAATTTAGTTAAATATAATTATATATATTTAAATTGGATTAAATGGGCTCACAACCAATGCATTTTTAAAGGGAAAGTTTGTTGGTTTGGCTAGAGGAAAGAGGCAACTACTATGCATGAGATTAGGGTTTTGAGATGTGTGGTTGAGATCAATTTTTGCACTCTTATCCTCCCTATATAAAAGCTAATCTCAAAACCCTAGTGATAAGCTAATTCATTTTTTTGAGCTGCCACTTTCTTCTTCCTCTTCCTTACTTTAATGGCAGCAACTTTCCTCTAAAATCATCCCCAAAATTCTCAAATCCAATTAAAAATACTAATCTGTAGTAGAAGGTCTCCAATCCCGAATTAGCAACCTGACGGATAGGGAATTGTTCTTAGAAGAGAATTCATTGTTCAACGTGGACTCAATGGCTTCATTAGGAGGTGCACTTTTATTTATTATTATTGTTTTGATTTTAAGTTTATATATAAAAGTTGATTTACATCCAAATCCTCAGTTTGTATTCAGATCTGTTTATTGTTTAGATTAGGTGAGATTTTTATGGGTACATGTTTGTTACAATTAAATTGATTATGTGCTTGTTATAATATTTTGTTTATTGATTTATTGTTGAATTAATTTTCTGAAAAAGGCTTTAATTTTGATATATATATATATATATATATATATATGTTACCCGGTTACTTGGCCCGGCTACAAGGCGATATTAGTAGAGGCTTTGGTTGAATATAGACAAGACTCGAGCCAAGGAGAGATTGGAGATATAAGGGATTGACCCAATCTAGATAGTTCAGCATATACACATGGTTCGACAGATATATATGGGTTGGCCTATTTGAGTGGCTCGGCATTGGGGGAAGATGCATATGGATTGGTATTGATGAGATCGGCCTTGTTGGAACATGGTCGTTCGTGGGTCGGTCAAACTGGGTCGGTCATGATAGGCTGGCCTGATTGGTTCGGCCTCGGAGGGATTATATCAGGCGGCTCGATCCTGGATGGTTCGGTGTAAGTGGGAGCGACCTCAGGAGAATTGATACCCATGGGTTGGCATTTGTATGCGGCCCGAACATTGTGGTTCGGCTTTGGTTGAACAATATGTATGGTTCGGTATGGATCCGCTTGGTCAAGGTGGACCGGTCATATATGGCTCGACATATATCGTTCGGTCATGGTGAGAAGGCTAAGGTGGATTGGTCATACATGGCTCGGCATGCGTCACTCAGTACTTATGGTTCGGTAGCTTGGATCCAGTCTTGGTAGCTCAGCATATCTGGTTCAGAATGTATCAGGGAAGCCTACAAATTACCACAGGAGGATACGGTCGTTGCTTTCATGCTTCAAGTCGCGTACCTAGCTGCTCCGAGTCATGTGACAGCTCGCTTCGAGTCATCCGCAAGGAAACCCTGGATCGACATCACGTGGGTCGGTGATAGAGGGTCGGTGCATCTGGATCGGTTAACCTGAATCATCTCTTGTAGGCCGAACTGTCTTGTTCGTGGGCCTACATAGGGGAACCAGCCTATCTTCGTCTATAAATAGAGGGGCAGGGGTCCAGTTAAAGGGACCTTTTTTTCAGGAACTCCAGGGATACTCTGCCATTTTTTATACTCATTTCCTTTTTGTTCAAACTTGCATTCAAGCTATTTGTTTACGGATTGTATTTATACTCAAGTGATTGGAAAAGTAATAAAGATCATATTCAAAGTGGATGTAGGCAATTACGCTGAACCACTATAAATCTGGTGTTTCCTTTTCTGTTGTTCTTTTTATATGCTATTGTGTTACTTCCTCTGTTTTAATTTATTTTCTTCATTAATCCCTCTACAGAACTTTAGTCAAGGGTGTTAGTGACCAATTTTGGCGCTAACATTTTGGTGCTTTCACTGAGAACATGCACTCTCAGGCTGTTAGGATCTACTTTGTCGCTACTGGATTGAAGAAATCCCCCGAAGGAGATCCAAGTTCATTCTCAAGAGTTCATAGTTTCTATTCAGAGTTCCGACGGATAACTCTAAGATGGGAAGACGACGTACCAGATCAGCCTCCCACAATGCAGATGTCAATGAGACCGCCAGCATCCAGCAAGTGGGACTCAGTAATCAGCAAGCTAATCTAGCAGCAGGAACCGCCACTGCCCTAAACCAATCAGAAGTTGTCACGAAGACGGAGTTTAATGAGCTGATGAGAGAGCTCGTGGAAAGTAGGAGACAACTTAACGAGCAGATTCAAGCAAACGCCAACCTCATGACCTAGATCGCTCAGCAATAACGTCAGAACTCTGGAGGAAGCCTCACTTCCTACTCATCATCCGACAGCTCTGCTTTGTCAGATGAACATCCCAGGCGTAGACGCCGTAGGATTGAACCGGCACAAACGGGTGCAGTAGAGCAATCCAACAGAAATGGTCTAGGTTCCCTACCTAGGACCATGGCCCCTCACCTGCACCTGGGAAATCGCACCCAAACTGGAGTGGGAAACTTAGGATCCGGAGCACAAGTGGAAGCTGGTCCACCACCTCGCCAGGATTGTACCGAAGTCGGTCCTTGGAACGTGCACTTGGGAGATCGCCTACCAAGGAGGCACCAGTCGGAACGATCACGTGGGATGGATTCTAGCCTGCCACCTTCCATCCAGACTCTAGATTTATCAGCTATGGTCAAACAACTGATGAGGGAGAATCAGGGCTTGTCTAACGATGATTGGGGCGCATCTATGAGCCACACTCCGTTCACAAATGCTATCCTACAGGCTGAGTACCCCCGGAGGTTCAGTATGCCTACTATTCCAGCTTATGAAGGGAAAACTGATCCCCGACAGCATATAATGAGATATGAGTGGATGATGGATTCGGCACGGGCCAATGATGCGACCAAATGCAGATGCTTCCCAATAACCTTGTCTCGGATCGCTACCATGTGGTTCACCAGACTTCCCCCGCGATCGATCTCCATGTTTGATGAGTTAGTGGTGAAATTTATGGAGTAGTTTAGGATCCATGCCACTCACCCAAAGGATGTGATGTCTCTATCCAGTGTAATCCAGGCTCCGGGGGAATCGTTAAAGGATTATTTGCAAAGATTTCATGTTGCTGCTACCGAAGTTAGCAATCCGAATGACCATGCTATTCTTATGGCCGTGATGCGAGGAGTAGATCTGGACTCAGAGTTTGGTGATTGGCTGGCAAGAAAACCTCCGACTACCCTGGAATGATTTTATTAAAAGGCGAACCAATTCATGAGAAGGGAAGGGGCCAGGTGGACAAGGCGAAGTAGTGCGCCAGGGCCTAGTAAGGAAGCGGTGTAAAGCAACATTGCGGTAAAGCAATCTGGCGACAACTCTGGCAAGGTACATGTTAATGTTCAAAATAAGCCAGAGCAGTCTAAAGGATCCGAAGGAGGAAATTCCGGAAGAAAGAGGGAAGCAGGAACTTGGAAACCAAGAATCCTAACCTATGGAGAATACACTCCTTTGAACCCACCTCTGGAGAATATTTATTTATCAACTTGTAATACATTCCAATACCGAAAGCCGCACCCAAAGGAATCCACCGAGGAACAAAAACAGACTGGAAAGTACTGTCGGTTTCATGAGACCTACGGGCACAACACTGAGGAATGTAGACACCTCCATGATGCTATAGAAAAACTGATTCAGCAGAAGAAGTTACAGCAGTTTGTTAAGATCCGCAGAAAGGCGAACATGGGACATCCGACCCCAATCACGGTCAGGCTCTACATCGACCTGAGGAACCCGCTCGGACTGGAGGTATGCTGATCATAAACATGATAGTCAGTGGGTCTTACCCGACAGATAAGAGTTGGCAAGAAATGGAACGCTATGCTAATTCCCTAAAGCATGCATATTTCGAATGCTGCTCGAACACAGAAGACGGGACTCCCGCGAATGATGAAGTATGATATAGTATTCAGGAGCAGGGATGCCGATTAGGTGGAGGCACCTACCATTGACCCGATGGTCATCTCAGCCACGATTGGGCCGGCGTTTGTGAGAAGGATACTGATTGATTATGGGAGTTCTGTTAATATTATCTTCAAAAAGGCATATGACCAAATGAAGATGGAGGCGAAGGATCTGATACCATCTAAAGCCCGCATTCACCGCTTTAATGGTATAGCCACTGATGCGATAGGTTTTGTTGAATTGCCAGTTGAGTTAGGAGAAGGTGAACGTAGGAGGGTACGAATCCTCCCGTTCATTGTTTTGGATGTTGATTCCCCATATAATGTTTTTCTAGGCCGACCGGCCCTGGTGGAGTTTAGGGCAGCTTTGGCCCCATGGTGTTTAACCTTGAAATTTCCAACGGATAGAGGAGCTGCTGTAGTGCATGGTGATCAAGCGACTGTTCGTGTATGTTATATGGCTGAGCTGAGAGAGGCCCAGTGAAGAGAGAAGGGAAAGGGTGTAGACAATTCTGTCAGCATCCATGTTGTTGAAAATTGACAAGTAATGCCCGAGCCTTGGCTCGGGCAACAGGGTCGGATCTATAGAGACATAGATCTGAGAGACGATGATGAAGAACCCAAGGAGGCTAAAGCAGCACCGGCTGAACTAACGATTGACATTCCAGTCAGCCATGATGACCCATCACGAGTGCTTAAGATTGGATCACAACTCAACCCCTCGATGATTGAGGATCTTACCGATTTCCTCCGAACGAATCTGGATGTTTTCGCTTGGACCCACTCTGATATGTGCGGGATTTCTCCCGCCATCGCAAGTCATATGTTGAACATTGACTCGAAGTATGTGCCAATGAAACTAAAGAGGAGAGGCATGGACCCAGAGAGGTCTACTGCTCTCAGAGAGGAAGTGGGTAAACTTAAAGCCAATGGGTTCGTCCGCGATGTCCTCTATCCTAAATGGGTATCTGATCCCGTACTGGTGAGGAAGGAAAATGGGAAGTGGAGGACCTGTGTTGATTACTCAGACCTGAACAAGGCATGCCCAAAGGATAGTTTTCCATTGCCTAGAATTGAATAGCTGGTCGACTCGACAACATGACACGAATTATTGTCATTTATGGATGCATATTCAGGATATAATCAGATCCCGATGCACATTCCAGATCAGGAGCACACTAGTTTCGTCATAGACATTGGACTGTACTGTTATGTAGTGATGCCTTTTGGGTTGAAGAACGCAGGAGCAACTTATCAGCGTTTGGTGAATCAAATGTTTAAAGACCAGATTAGTAGAACGATGGAAGTCATTGTGGATGACATGCTTGTGAAGTCACGACAGTCAAATGACCACATTCGAGACTTAGTGGAGATGTTTGATATACTTAAGTATTACGGAATGAAAATCAATCCACTAAAATGTTCCTTTGGTGTTGCGTCGGGAAGTTTTTGGGTTTTATTGTCAATGTGCGGGGAATCGAAGCCAACCCAGAAAAGATTTAGGCTATTCGAGACATACAAGCACCCAAAACTATAAAACAAGTACAAAGCCTGAATAGAAAAGTCGCCGTGTTGAGTCGATTCATATCCAAAGCGACCGACAAGTGTATTCCTTTCTTCGATATAATAAGGAAAGGGAAGAGGAATTTTGAATGGATGCCGAACTATGAGGATGCATTCCGAGCTCTGGTGAGACACTTGGAGAGGCCCCCAGTTCTGTCAAAGCCTGTAGACCATAAGGAGTTATATGTTTACTTGGCCGTATCTTAGCAAGCCATCAGCACAACTTTGATTCATGAAGAGGACCGAATCCAAAAGCTAGTGTACTATGTTAGTAAGCGTTTAATGGGGGCAGAGAGAAATTATTCTAAGATTGAGAAGCTAGCCTACTGCTTGGTGATCGCATCACGTAAGCTACGTCCGTATTTTCAGGCACACCCGGTCAGTGTTTATACCGATCAACCACTGCAGCAGGTTCTCCAATGACCAGAAACCTATGGAAGGCTACTCAAATGGAACATTGAGCTGAGTCAGTTCGATATCAATTACCTGCCACGGAGGGCAATCCATGGACAAGCGCTAGCAGACTTCATTGCAGAGTTCACTATATCAGACGAGCCAAGTGGTAGTGATGTAATTCCCGCCATTCGATGGAAGCTATATACAGATGGAGCATCCAACGACCATTGTTCTGGGGCTGGTGTTATTCTTGTAACCCCCGAGAACCGTTTGATTTGTTATGCTTTGAAACTTGGTTTCCCCGCTAAGAACAATGAGGCTGAATATGAAGCGTTGATTGCAGGCTTGAAACTTACCAAAGAACTTGGAGTGAAATCGATTGAAATATTTTGTGATTCACAGTTGGTGGTGTACCAAGTACGGGGAGACTATCAGGCAAAGGGGCAAAGGCTTTCCCCATACCTCACTCGGGTTCAAGAACTGTTAGCGGACCTTGAGTATTATGATATTTCGCATATCCCACGTGAACAAAATGGGGAAGCCAACTCATTGGCAAAATTCACAAGCACTAGTGATGTACAACAGACGGGCTTGGTTCCCGTCGAAACCTTACATGCCCCAAGTATAAATGAAATGGAAGTAGATTTTGTGTTAGGGACGGAAACTGAAAGGGAGTTGTGGATGACCCCATTCAAAGAATACTTGCTACATGGAACCTTGCCCGAGAGAAAGAACGAGAGGCGACAAGTCGTTCGCAAGGCCTCGTGGTATATAATGTAGGATGGAATAATGTATCAGAAGGGATTCTCAGTTCCCTTACTTAGGTGCATCACCCACGACGAAACAAAGCGGTTCTTGAAAGAAGTTCACGAAGGAGAATGCAGTGACCATACTAGGGGGCAGACGTTAGCCAAAAAGATCCTTCGCTATGGATACTATTGGTCGACCATGAATCGGGATGCCGCAAACTATGTAAGGGAGTGCGACAGATGTCAAAAGTATGCAAAAATCCTAAGAGCACCACTGACAGAACTCATGCAAATGGTTAGTCCATGGCCATTTGCAATATGGGGGATCGATATAATCGGCTCCTTGCCAATCTCCAAAGGTGGTGCGAAATACGCAATTGTCGCAGTCGATTACTTCACCAAGTGGGCAGAAGCGGAGCCCTTAGCTACGATCACCACCAAGAAGGTCAGTAATTTTGTTGTGCAAAACATTATATGCCGCTTTGGCCTCCCATGAACTATCATTACTGACAATGGAACTCAATTTGAAAGTAGAGAGTTCAAAGAGTTCTGCCAAAAATATTGCATTGAGAAAAGGTTTGCAGCAGTCGCTCATCCCAAAGCAAATGGACAAGTTGAAGCCGTAAATAAGATAATCAAGTCCATCTTGAAAAAACATTTGGAGAAGGCTAGAGGCAAGTGGGTGGATGAGCTTCCAACAACACTCTGGGCCTACAGAACCACCCATAAATCCGCGACTGGCCATACTCCATTCACCTTGGCATACGACACTGAAGCTGTTATACCCGTTGAACTTGAAGTTCCCTCTCATTATGTGATGCATTATGATCCTAGAACGAATCAAGATCTTTTATTGGAATCGTTGGACTTTGTCGACGAGAAACGCGAAGAAGCTGATTTAAGGGCGGCCGCATGTCCCACCGAGTCGATCGATATTATAATGAAAAAGTTCGACCGTGAACCTTCAGTGTAGATGACCTAGTTTTGAAGCGTGTTTTTTCAATCCCATTGTATATGAATCCCACATGGGAAGGTCCTTACGTCATCGAACGAAAGCTTGGGGAAGGAACCTTCAGGCTAGCGACTGTTGATGGCATGACACTCCCTAGAGCATGGAATAGCGAGCATTTGCGTTGGTATTATACTTAGTCCATTTCTTTTGCATTTTTATGGCAATTGTTTTAGTAAATGTTTCTTTTGTTGTTGTTATCGGTTTCCGACATGTAATAAGACAATTTAGTTTATCATTGTTTTCTACAATCAATAAAGGCTTGAAGCTATTTTCCTATGAACTATTAGTGTTTTGTATTTTGTAATTTCGTGGCAAAATAAAACTGCATTAATCTATATGGTGTATGAATGTACGCACAAAACTAAAAGTTGATCGGCTAAATGATTCACAAAATCTCTAAGTCCCTGGAGTGCGGACTAGAGTACTATGAGTCCCCAGAGTGCGGACTAGAGTATAAACGACTCACAAACCTCTAAGTCCCCGGAGCGCGGACTAGAGTACTCTGAGTCCCCGGAGTGCGGACTAGAGTATAAACGATTCAAAAATCTATAAGTCCACGGAGCACGGACTAGAGTACTCTGAGTCCTCGGAGTGCGGACTAGAGTATAAACGATTCACAAAATCTCTAAGTCCCCAGAGCGGGGACTAGAGTACTCCGAGTCCCATCAGTGCGGACTAGAGTATAAATGATTTGAAAATCTCTAAGTCCCCGGAGTGCGGACTAGAGTACTCTGAGTCCCCGGAAGGCGGACTAGATTATAAACGATTCACAAACTTCTAAGTCCCCGGAGCACGGACTAGAGTACTTCGAGTCCCCGGAGTGCGGACTAGAGTATAAACGATTCACAAAATCTCTTAGTCCCCGGAGCATGAACTAGAGCACTTTGAGTCCCCGGAGTGCGGACTAGAGTATAAACGATTCACAAAATCTCTAAGTCCTTGGAGCATGGACTAGAGTACTATGAATTCCCGGAGTGCGTATTAAAGTATAAATAATTCGAAAATCTCATTGTCATGTGAAAGCGGTCTGGAGCTTATATAACCCACAAGCCTTTGAATTTCAATTACAAGTTAGGTGATAAGCTAAACGATGAGAGTTTGGGAATACAAAGAGACAAAATTTTATTTAATAATCAAAAATTAAGTTCTATTACAACTTCTCCGAAGTCTGGAGCCAAAGTCTATCTACGACGACTATAAAAAGAAAGGAAACAACTACACGATTTTGGCTTATTTAAGCTAAATGAGACATGACCAGACGATGGCTACTTCTTCGGCTTATCCGAAGCCTCCTCAGTTGAACATCTTCTCCTAGACCTCTTGCTTCCAAGCGACGAGGTATCTAAGGGAGGAAAGGGAACTTCTTGAGGCGTGGTCTCACCAGGAAGAATGACCTTCAAGGGCCTATTTAGGGGGTCATCGAGTTCCACCACCTTGGGTTTTATATTAACTTTGGTTTTCTTTTTCTCCTCTTCCTCGATTTGCTCCTTCATGCTAAGCTTGGAAGTATGCTCGGAAGTGCCTGTGATTTCGGCCTCATCATGTTCATCTACAGGCGAGGGATTCTCAAGTTTATCCTCATCTAGCACCCCAATCACTTGAGCATCGGGACCAGGGGTATCCCCAATGTGAAGTGCCTCAGCCGCTTTCTCTTCCCGCTCCGTAGCGACATCGCTCCTTGGAATCGTTTCGGGATCGGAATGGCCTACATGAAGTCATAAAAGGCAAATGTTAGAATACATCTGTTACTCGCCAAAAGCGATGGTTTCCTGAACTTTAGAAGGAAAAACTACATACTGGCTTCCAGTTGACTCTCAGCCGTCTAAGGATTATCACCCTCCAGAATAGGGGATAAAATGTGAACACCAAGCCCGGGCTTCTCCGTGTCATAGCCAAAATGCTGCTCAGGAGGCCCAAGTGATGAGCTATCGGCCGACTGAACGGGAGGAGGAATTGGGGCTCAGTGCCGGACGGGCCAGCAATATCGTCCTTATCCTTTGATGATGAGGAGTCTCTTCCGAAGAGGGCTTTTTCCGCGGATAGGTCTGAAGGCTCGTCTCCTCGAAGCACTTTCCTTACAAGAGCTTCTTCATCAACCTCTTCTACACCCAACTCGACTTTTTTAATCTTTATCAAAGTGTCCCATGCTTCGGCCAATGATTCGAGGTAACCATCGCCTAGAAAAGATTGGTCGCGGTGCATGAGGACTCATGCATTGTACTCGGAAATGAGCGGATCAAATAAGCACTTAATTTCTTCTCTGCCGGCCTCGGTAGCTGCCTCAAGGCGAGAGTCGACTTCGGTGAGTGCCATTTTCTTACCCTCCTCGCGAGGTGCCTCCTTTAGCGCTTCAAACTTGGAAAGCTCCTCATCGAGCTTTGTCGTTAGAAGTCGTGTTGCGATAATTTCATTGCAATATCGTTGTGACTCTTCCTATGCAGCAATTTTATCTTCTTTCTCTTTAGAGAGCAACTCCTCCAGCTCTTTAATGTGTCGAGAGAGTATCTTTTTCTTTCTAGATAGAGTCTTTCTCTAAAGCTAGAGCACCACTGCGTTGGATCGCCTCATCGATTTCTTTCTTGTGAGTGGCCTCCAAGCGACTAACTGTCTCGGCCATTTCCTTGGCATTTTTCTGGGCGGCCTCAAGTTGAGATTTGTATGAGGATAGCTCTTCATCCTGGGCTTTAATGATATCTTTGTCATGAATAGCTTTGAGTTTCAGGCGATCAATTTCGTGTTGACATTCCATGAAAACCTCTGAAACTTTCTCCGCCAAGTGTACAAACGCATCATGCTGAACATAAACATCGTTGTTGCAGGCGATGGCGCTTTGTTTGACATGTCTGGGGATAGGATGAATCACAGGTAGAAATTCCAATCCATTGAAACATATCTTCGGGAAAGTAGCCTCGAGCTCAGCTAATTTTTCTACCGTCGATGGATCGTGTGTGGAGGTGGAGGAGTCTGCCTAACCGGAGTCACAAATTTCTTATAGGGCTCGCAGGATTGCTTAGTACTCGAAGAGCCAGAATGTTGGTCGTGAGGAACTTCAGAATGAGATCCCTTCTGAGCAGTCTTTTCCCTACTATGCTCTGGGTAAGGGGGAAGATCGCTTGGATATGTGAATGGCTATAAGTTCTCTTTCTAGAAGATGACGACTCTCCGGGATGATAATCTCTATCACCGTTGTCATCCCTGTCTCGCCGTTTACCTGGCCCGAAATCCCGACTGGAATGATAAAAGACGGAAGATCCGCGAAGGTGGTCAATGCCATGTGTACGCCCCATGTCACCTGCATAGAAAGCCAAACGAGAACCAGTTAGTAGGATTCACGCGATGAGTGAAATTCGAATGCGTGGTGGAGTGTAAGTGTTTGTGTGTGTCCTAGTGTTCCCCCTCGATGGACCAGTGTTTTTTGCTTTAACTATTGGAGTTTTCTCTCCTTGAGAGTGAGTCTGAACGCCTTCATCACTTCTCGCGGGCAAATTTAATCCCATAGTCTCAGGGTTATTGAAACCGTAATTCAATATGTCATCAGGAATGGTCAAGTCAGATAGTCCTTTTAGTGAGCCTTCTAAGTTTTAGGAAGATGACTTCTTTTCGATCAGAGTTATCGTAACCTTTGAAGTTCCGCTAACCTTTTTCTTTTTCAACTTGTAAGCTAGGCTCTTCTTCCTCTTCGAAGGAGGCAGTGGTACGTTAGCACTGGGGGCATCAGACCTGGCACTTGGCCGGAACTTATGTTTTCATCGATCGACGCTGGCGCCTCGGTTTCTTTGATTTCACCTTCCTCAGTTGTATCGGGGGTCCCTCTTGCAGGGGGAACCAAAGGTCCGGATTACTATTTGCCTTTTTCCACAGCGGGCCCGGTTGTAGTGGGGCCGATTGGAAGGCTAGTCCGACGGCCCTCCTCCAGTAATCCGAACTTCGAAAGCAACTCATTGGAGATAATGGATTTGATGTCCCGATCTCTCACGGGAATAGCTCGAATGGTCTCGAGGACGTCAGAATATCTAGTGCCTTCAGGTCGTGGGCGGATATCTGTAAGAGTTGAAAGAAGTTTATAAAAGGTGCACTTCAAGCCTTAAGACGAAGATTAAAATAAAAATGAGACTTACTCCCTTCTAACCATCTTCTCGCAAACCCGGGAGGACAACGTACGTAAAACCACTCTTGTTTATACTGGGAAAATTTACTCCATGCAACCGTCAGGATTTGGCATTTGGAGTGTGGCTCGAGAAATATGAAGGATGGACTGTCGGAACGTCTCTTGAAGTGGTAATATAACGGATATCCTCGGGAGTAGGAAGTCTGAATAAGGTGCTCATAAAGAGGATGCAGGACCATGAATAAATGCATGGCTATTAGGGTGTAGCTGTGCCGGAGCATTCCCAATATAATGCAACACTTCATGGAGAAATGAATTGAAAGGTGGCACACTTCTGACCTAGCACATAAATTTGTTGCACGCCGTATATCCGGCTGGGGGCAGGTGAGGCTGATCTTGTCCTGACGACACCAAAACATCGTCAAAGGGGATTCCATGGATTGAGCACAACCGATTAAGAGCGGTTTCGCCAATTTTTGAGTCTTGTGAATCAATGGGGTTATCCAGAACAATAGCTACGTCTACGACATCAAGAGCCAGGCCTGTAACCACGACAGGTGGATCCGAAATGCTAGGTATGGAGGTTGACTGTGGATTCGAGATTCCCACTCCCTCTTGCCGAGAACTTGGCTCAGGCTTGTCAGAAACTGTAGCGGAGCTTGATTTTTTGGACATCTCGAAAGAACGATCAATGTGAATAGATACCTGTTTAAGCTATACTTGAAAGATAATAGACATCAGATATAACAACAAAATATTCCCCCGTGTTGTGTGTGAACTAGTGCGACGATTCAAACATGAGTCCAGCGAACTTATGATTTTAAAAACAAATGTGACATAATGAGGTTTTGAGTTATCGCCCTAGAGACTGTCATCGCTGACCGTCTCCAGTAATTTGTCATATGGTCGATGGCGGAAGTCTTGGAATCAAGCATTGGCATTATAGATTACGAAGACTGTTTCTTGCACTTGTTGGGTTAAATTCCCGTTTAAAGTTGCTTAGGCGGTGGATTCGTTGGTCCAAGTTAAGTCCATAGGCATATAAGTCAATAGTCCATGTCATTGTTCATCATTTTATGCTCAGGAAAGGAAGTGTATGGTCATAGTGTTTGTATTGATTAAATTGGAGTAGTCCCAATTGCCAATGTCGAACCTAACCAATCAGTACCGACTCCTATGCCTAACTCCTGAAACTGACCTGACTGCTCCTCTAAACTAAGATGACCTACCCACTTCCTCTCAAAACGTCGACCTGACTTCGTGACCACTTATATCGATCGCTACTCTAAACTGAAACGACTGACCCACTTTCTCTCAGAAAACCGACCCAGCCTCACATGACCTATACCGATCGATCGCTCACATTTCCTGCCGACCCATACTTCCATTGAATGCCTATAGATCCAACCCTGCTCCATGAACCTACCGACTCCTCTCCTTCGATCGGTAAGCCGAGCGCAGCTCTGTAGCCTATGCACCGATCCCAAACTTACCAACCTTCCTTTGTAAAAACACCTCTTTCGAGTCGGTGCCAATCCATGCCAAAAAAACTCTCCACTATCTTTGCCTATACTCTCACTCCCCATATTTCTCTCCTCTCCCACTTACCATGAAGAGTCGTATGCATACACGGCTCGAGCTTAGGTCGAGTTCAGGAAGGCAAGCCCTAATAGTTCTAAACGGAGCGTGGATCCTTACCCATTTAGTAATTTTAAGCTGGGGCGAGTGATTTCTGGGGCTTGAAGTCGAGAATGATGGGGGAGAGCGTTTGGGAAGAAGATTGAACGGAGGAGGATGGCAATTCGGTAAAGAGATGGAGCTTGGGTTTTGAGTAGAGCCGGAGGAGGAAAATAATAAAGTGAAAGTGGGAAGAAGAATGTAGGGGCCTGGGCTTTTATATAGAGAGTGGGATGTGAACTGGTGTTTTATTAAAGACCCGGTCACCTTGTTTCAAGGGGTCGGCTAGTCAACATGCCGACCCAAGCCTAGGTAAACCAATCGAGGGATCGACCTTCATATGCCGAACCCTCCCTTTATAAATGATAAAAATAAAATATATGTATATGTATATATATATGTATATGTATATAGGTGCATGTAATGATAAATGAAAGTGGTAGTGCGATGGAAAGATGAA
Source organism: Allium fistulosum (assembly GCA_030737815.1). Lineage (NCBI taxonomy): Eukaryota > Viridiplantae > Streptophyta > Magnoliopsida > Asparagales > Amaryllidaceae > Allium > Allium fistulosum. The sequence goes on from CM060905.1 coordinate 673,746,964, forward strand.
TTTTGCCCGATAGGTAAAGAAGCATGGGTTAGTGAAACCCAGTGTGATTCAGACTTCGAAAGGTTGTATGCATTCCACTTTTGAAAAGTTAAAACAGGTTTACTCGCTAATTCAAAGCGCGTCGTGTTGATTCATAAGACACGCTTTATAGAGCAAATGTTACCCGGTTACTCGACCCGGCTACAAGGCGATATTAGCAGAGGCTTTGGTTGAATCTAGACAAGACTCGAGCCAAGGAGAGATTGGAGATATAAGGGATTGATCCAATATAGATATTTCAACATATAAACATGGTTCGACAGATATATATGGGTCGGCCTATTTGAGTGGCTAGACATTGGGGGAAGATGCATATGAATCGGTATTGACGAGATCGGCCTTGTTGGAACAGGGTCGTTCGTGGGTCGGTCAGACTGGGTCGGTCATGATAGGCTGGCCTGACTGGTTCGGCCTTGGAGGGATTATATCAGGCGGCTCGGTCCTGGATGGTTCGGTGTAAGTAGGAGCGGCCTCAGAAGAATTAATACATGTGGGTCGGCATTCGTATGCGGCCCGGACATTGTGGTTCGGCTTTGGTTGAACGATATGTATGGTTCGATATGGATCCACTTGGTCAAGTTGGACCGGTCATATATGGCTCGGCATATGTCATTCGGTCAGGGTGAGAAGGCTAAGGTGGATCAGTCATACATGGCTCGACATGTGTCACTCAGTACCCATGGTTCAGTAGCTTGGATCTAGTCTTGGTAGCTCAGCATATCTAGTTCGGAATGTATCAGGGAAGCCTAAAAATTACCACAGGGGGATACGGTCGTTGCTTTCATGCTTCGAGTCGCGTACCTAGCTGCTCTGAGTCATGTGACAGCTCGCTTCGAGTCATTCGCAAGGAAACCCTAGATCGGTATTACATGGGTCGGCGATAAAGGGTCGGTGCATCTGGATCGATTAACCTGAATCATCTCTTGTGGGCTGAACTGTCTTGTTCGTGGGCCTGCATAGGGGAACCAGCCTATCTTCGTCTATAAATAGAGGGCAGGGGTCTAGTTAAAGGGAACTTTTTTTCCGGGAACTCCAGGGATACTCTACCATTTTTTATATTCATTTCCTTTCCGTTCAAACTTGCATTCAAGCTGTTTGTTTACGGATTGTGTCTGTACTCAAGTGATTGGAAAAGTAATAAAGATCATATTCAAAGTGGACGTAGGCAATTACGCCGAACCACTATAAATCTGGTGTTTCCTTTTCTGTTGTTCTTTTTATATGCTATTATGTTACTTCCTCTGTTTTAATTTATTTTCTTCATTAATCCCTCAACACAACTCTACTCAAGGGTGCTAGTGACCAATTTTGGCACTAACAATATATATTTATATATAGATTAAATGTGTACATATCTGCATATTATGAATATGTATAATTGTATATATGTTTATATATCATATATATTGTTACCACCAATTCTCGCTTCAACCCTGTCAAAACTAAGATGAATAGAAGGGAAGGATGTACAAGAGATAATAGCATCAACAAAGCATATCGAAGGAGTCGAAGGGATGCTACAACTACGAGTCATATGTGTTAGAAGCTTTCGAAGGGGTCGAAAGCACCATTGCGCTTCAATTGCTTCCTTTCGAAACAAATGCTTTCACCTACATGAAGATGTTTTGAATAAGTTGAGGAATACTTTTCGAAAGCATCAAATAACAGCCACTCACATGTGCACCAAACCTTTCGAAACCGAAGGTTTTGCCTTCATTCAAATTACTCAGAAAGATATTTTGATGGAGCAACCTTTTTGAAAGCATGACTAAACCTTTTGAACCGGATGGAACCTTTCACAACTAGGAGGGGTATTGCATCAATTAGCAAGCATGTATTCGAAAGTTACCTTCGGCATTGAAACCCTCAACATTTCAACAACTTCGAAACCCCAAAAAATTACCCGTTGACAGAGTCGAAAGCTCATGCCTTTTCTTACTTGCAACAACAAAGCAACACAAGGTGAAAAAGCGCACCTACCCCTTTCGATGAAGACGAAAGCACAAATCCATTCAAAAGCAATGTAGAAGGATGCAAAAATGTTAAAGGTGCGAAAGGTCTACAAGGCCGCCTTTCGACCAGGTCAAAAGCATTGAGTCGAAAGGTGCCAACCCGCACATATAAATACGACCCTAGGGGTCTGGTTTTGGGGATTCGAATTCTTTCACTCTACTCTTGTATTTTCTAAAATTTGTAAACCCTAGTTTTCAAATTAGATTGGGAATTTGATCAGTTTGTACTACTTGAGTTTAATGAAAGCAAGATCATGGAATTTTAGGATATTTGGCTAATTTGATATTTCTGTTAGATTTAATTCATAATTTTCTTATGTTAACTTGATTGAAGGTTCACCATTAGAGTGAGTCGAAACCCTTAGTTTAACCAATACCCTTAGAGCCTAAACTCCTACTCTCAAATTGTCGAAAGGTTAGCTTCCGAAGAAGTCGAAACCAATCTATCTAACTCATATCCTTAACTCATTAAAGCCAACCTTAGGGTCTCTTCAACTGATTCGATAGTGGGGTTTTGACAGAGTACAAAAGCAGAATAACTGGTTTGAAAGGCAATATAAGAAGGGTTTACAGTGTTTTATTTAAATCGAAGAGTCCAATAAGAAAGAGTTTCAACCACAATAACCTACACGAAAGGAAAACTGAAGAGATTAGAATGGATTATAACCATCTTAACCTGATTAAGAAGTGTCAACTACTCTCATCTTTTTGAAAGAAAGTCTCGAAAGAGTTACCTAACTTTTGAATTCAACTTTGGAGTGTTGACAAGTTTTCTTGTTAAAATTTTGGCGCTAGAAGGAGGGCTTGAACCTCCGCCTTGTTGAACTTTCAACTCCACTTACCACTAACTCGATCTTATTCCAAACCTACTTACTTTAAACTTTACATCGTCATGTTTAGCAAAGTCAAAAGACCCGAGCAAGGATCCTCGAAACCATATCTAATTGGATTCTCCCATGGAATAATTAATGGTTCAAATCAAGAATTGTTAAGAATGGAGGCTTTAAGGATCATAAGAAACAAGAAAGTGGAATCCTATGATCTAAACAAATAGAGTTTAAACCCTTTTCATATTGGCCCCGCTCCTATCTTTGCCTTAGGAGAAAAGAAAATGGAAGTGATAACTTGTTTGATCAAATGAGGAAAACAATTCAATATTACACCAAAGGCACATTCTTTGAAGAAGGAATGATGGCTGATTACAATGCCTTTGCACATGAATGGCATCAAGCAACAAATGGGACACTACCAACATAGGAACTTAAAAGGGCTTTAAAAAAGAAAACTAGTCTTTGGGGGTGAAACACCAGAACCAAATAATAAAAGACCTAGAAACCATCCTCAAAAGTCAAGCTTCAAGTCAAAACTTCCTAAGGAATGCAATTTGACAACATCAATCGAGAATGTTTATCTGTTAACCAAGGAAGAGCTCAACTATTGGCCATCACAAAAGAAAAAACCTAAATATGAAAGGAATCTAGGAAGATCCTATTACCACTACCATATGATGAATGGTCATGAAACAAATCAATGTAGAGAACTCGAAGGAATGATAATAAAATTTTCAGACAAGAAAAATTAATGGGTTTGTAAAGAGATCCTAGATGAAGTCAGAAAGAACTACTTTACTAAGAAAAATCTACATAGTCGGGAGTAGAATTCCCCTTGCACTTGGACATTACCTTAAATGGTAGCCTTTGTCCATGCCGAGTTGGCCAGGTCAAAGCGCCTCCTGGAGGGAGGTTAGAGTGACCCTTTATCCACACCACACTATGGCCAAGTTAAATCATTGACAAGCCCTTGACCGTGCCACGCTATGGCCATGTCAAGGTGCCTCCTGGAGGGAGGACGGAGTAAGCCCTTGGTCCCGCCACACTATGGCCTCCCAAGGCACCAAACAAGCCCTTGATCGTGCCATGATATGGCTAGGTCAAGGCGCCTTTTAAAGGGAGGTTGGGTAAGTCCTTAGGTCCTTCTTGTGGATAAGCTAACCAAGCACACCAGACAATAACGGACTAAGACGTCTGAGCCCAAGAAGTGGCATATCAGACGATGGACTAAGACGTCCAAGCCCAAAAAGCGGGATATCAAATGAAGGAATAAGATGTCCATGCTCAAGAAGTAGCAAATCAAACATCAACTACATACAAGGCCTAGAGGGATAACATAGGTCAAAAAAGTCAAAACCCAAGGAGCGGTACAAAACAGAAGGCTTAAATAAGAATCTACAACCTTCAACTAATATCAAAGAAGAATTTATGAACTTCACTTATTAATACCCGAATTAGGGTTTCGGGTCATTCATTATTAAGTTTGGGACCTCACTCATTAATACCCGAATCAGGGTTTCGGGTCTTTTAATCTACGATCTCCATCATACCCGAATCTGGGTCTCGCGGCTATTATTATTAATTACCGAACTTCATTCATTAATGCTCGAATCTGGGCTTAAGATTTATATTAAGAATATTATTATTATGGACTTCTGGTTATCATCCACTAATACCTGAATCCGGGTTGCAGATTCTTTAACTTTCCAATTTCATTTATTAATGCCCGAATCTAGGTCACTAGACTTCTACTATAAACTTTTAGATAATGATTTCTAGACTTCTATTACACGATTATTATTGACTATCTCCAGAAGATGAATAATTAAATCCAGAATTGAATTTTTGGTTCTCTATCATTGAATTTCTGGTATTCTATCAATATAATTAAAGTTGAATTTCTCGTTTTCTCTCATCATTACAAAAGATGGGTTTCAAAACATTCAACCGTATTCAATTCTAAAATTACTTTTCACCAATAATCATTTGATTACATAATGATCTGTTAACCTCCACTAATAATGTAGATAAACTTCTATATATATTTCAAGTTAACAATAAAGAATATTGTTTACTTCATACTTTTCAAGGAAATAAGATCAGAAAGGAAGGCTGAATGGATCAACAAATACAAAAACCATAGACCAAGTTATCAAAAAGTTGATTCGGAGACGACATTATAAGAAAGGACTACAGATCAGATGATATTTACAAAATTTTCATAATTTATGAAATTATTTATAAGTATATTGTACAAATATACTCTTGAACAACCTTATCTATATTATTGGCAATTAAAGGATCAATGATGTGACGAATTGCAATACGAAGAACTTCCTTAAGCTTCTTCTCTTTTTCCTTATGTTATCGGCGTCATCAATAGATTCAATGTGGGTCTTTAAAGCACGATTAAAGGATTTGTTTGCACCTTTAAGAGTTTTATTATCCCTTTCTAAATCAGCAATACGCTTCTGAAGAAGATACTTTTCGCGTTCAAGTTTCTGAATCTTAGCCGCATACTCATTTATGCGCTGCGAGTATCTCACTCTCCGTTGTTCATCAAAATATTTCATCATCTCAAATTTGACGTTCCTGCACCATTCTCCTACTACCTTCTCGTCTAAGCTAGGAGGAGGATTATTCGTAGCAGGAAACTTTTGGATGGCAAGGGAAGTAGACTTGTTAATTTTGCAATAGATGAAATATTGGAAGAAGCTGGTGAGTCAATGTTTGAAATGTTATTCCCCATAATGAATTCTAACATTCACACTGAGCTTGACTATCTTTTGACTTAATTTCCAAATCACTTATTTGTTGGAAAAGTTCGGACATCTTATGGTCAAATCAGTTGAAGGATTTGATTTAATTTGATGCTTCAATATGGAAATTGTTTCATTCTTGCTCTTAACATCTGCTTCTAGATTAACGATCTGATCATTGAGATATCTTCTATGCCATTCTAGAGCTTCGGCATTGTTTTGAAAGCGAGTAGACAAAGGATCGCTCAATATCTGCTAACAATCTATCTCTAATATTGATAAAGCGAGATGTTGAATCTAGCGAGAGTGGCATTGTAGATAACTGTAACTCCTATTTAAACAAATAAACAGAAAATAAAGTCAAGGCTCAAATAATAGTCTCTTTTATTATAACAGTAAAGGATTACAACTTAAGTAGAAATGAAATAAAAGGTACAACTCCATTGGACACTTGTTTCACGTTTAAAGTTGAGAAACGACCTTTTTGACGTTATTTAAGGAATTAGCCGAAAGGGTAACCGTCGAATCAAAAGGGGCATTAAATCCTTCCGGGGTAAAACCGAAGGATATTTGCTATAGTCCCACTCCTTGGCGGGAGGACTATCACGGCCATATGTAAGTTGGTATAATATTTTCGGATTTTCTTAAGAAACTTTTCTTTTTCTTCACTAAAAAAATTGAAACAAAGACGAGGATGTTCCATGTACAGTCTTTGCAAATCTCTAAGAAAACAATATCCGACTAATTTTGAAGACTTCAAAAGTGAAGCCTTTTCTAGATAATCTCTTCTTAATTTAACATACTTGCTTAAATAATCTTTCGAAACAAGGCTGCCTGGGGGACATTCATTCTGTGATAACGTAATAAAATACAACTAAGCACAAAAGGAAATTAGAGCGAAAAATTCATAAACCAGTATTATTACATGATTATGAATGTTCATCCGGTTCATACAAAATTGACTTTTTGAATAACTCTGAAACAAATTTGTCCTTATAGTATTTAAGTTTTTCAGGTGGCAACTCTTGAGGAATCGATTTGACTCGTGGTAAGTTCCAGCAGGCTCCCGGATGTGGATCATATCCAAATTCGTCCAAATATCTCTTGTGTAAATGCCTAAGTAGATCCCCACTAAAATCACCTAAGTAATAAAAATCTACAATTAGGTGTGTACAATAGGCTTTGTATAAAAAGTCTACAAGGATGTTCCTCTCTTCAACCAACATCCAAAAGAACGTAATTAACTCTCGATTCTCTTTCAAAAGGCTATCATATCGAAGGCGTGCCCTCTTCAGTCGTGGGGTAGCTTCTTGATTTTTGAAAGACGCTAACACTGCAGCACTTCTGTTAAGCCTATGATACTTATAAGAGAGGATATTGTGTTCTTTTAAATGCTTATCTAACTCTCTATACAAGCTATTTATTTCTGCTTGTTTTCTTTCAAGCTTGGTTTTATAAGGGTGAATGGATTTCCTCCTTATCTAAAATAAAAGATGTAAACTATTATTATCTTGGAAGTGAAAGCCATTTAAACAAGGAATTCCATACCTGAGAAATGGGAATTATAGTTTGAGAGATCCGCTTTTTCTCTCTTTTTTCATTGACGTTAATGTTCGCAGTCTCTTCTGGAAGTTCAGAAGGCTCCGGGGGTTCAGGTTGGCTTACTTCATGGATGATTGGATCGGGGTTGACCTTTTCTGAAGCCTCGGTATTGTCATCGTCATTTTTTTCTTTAACATCGGAGTGACCACCCCCATCACCACCTGAAACTTGGCCTCCATCGACATCATCATCATCATCATCATCATTGTCATCATCATCATTACTACCTTCTTCCTTGATGGCTTCATCTTTATCACCTTCATCCTTAGAATCGGTATCTACTTCGAAGAAGGGACTTCGAAGGATAAGATTTTGGAGGCATCAATCTTCTCTCTTTCAGGAACTTCAATCCCCTGCTCCATTTCTTTGACTTTAGCCATAAATCTATTAATAAGAGGAGGGTTGAGAGAAGGAAAGCTCAAATCTGGGCATTTTTCTATGTTGTCTGCATAAGCAAGCATCTGGGCGTCCTCATAGGAGTTAACAATGACGTCATCGAGGGAAGTATTTTGGAATTGCGACACCCGTTGCTTAGCATCAAAGATGACATTGACAGCCAACTTTAGAGAAATTTTCTTTTCCCCCAACTTTTCCATGAGAGAGGATTGTTTAGCCACCATTTGAGCCTTTTCATCTTTAGACTCTTTCAAAGCCAAATTTTCATCAGCTAAAAGTTGACGTGCTTTTCTTTCCTCAAAAATAATAGACTCTGATTGAGCAAGAGAGGCTCTCAATCTCTCCAGTTCCATTATAGCTTCATTTTACCAGCAGATAAGTGTTAGGAAATCAATTCTATGGTTTCGATGATAACAACTATACAATGGAAATCGAATATACATATATATATATCTACATTTACAGGTAGTTGATAGAGTAACATCACCAAAGAGACTAAAACAACACTCAAGAGAAGAATCAAAAGACGGCAAATCAGTAGAAGTTGAAGAGAAATGAAACATGCACAAGATAAATCAATATGCACACCTTCAGACGTCTGAGTGCACTATCCAGACGTCTGAATGATTCCTCTGGTTCATAATTCAGAAGCAATCAGACGTCTGGTTACCAACGTCAGACGTCTGAAAAATACCCAGGCACAAAACAGATATAAAAACCAGACGTCTGGATTATAAACTCAGACGTCTGAAAATAGGCTCGATTGTGTAAATTCAAACACCAACTATCACATCCGAAGAGACACACCCGCTCCTCTTCACTGCAACTCTTCATCACCAAAAGGAGTAACTATACAACGATTGTTAATGAAGGCAACTACACATAGAGACTCTTCATCACTATAAATAGCATCAGGAATTCAAGAGAAGATCTTACCTTACCTACTTACGCTTTTATCTCTTATACTCTGATCTATTCTTGATCTCTGAGCAATCAACTACTTGTATTTAACTCTTCCATATCTTCAGAACTTCTCATTCAAATATTCTCTAGATAGATATATTGGAAGCACTTGTACTCAATAGTCAACATCCATGTTATAGAACACATTCTTGACAAAGAAACTCTGTTATTGTAAACCTGTTCCTCCGGGTCAAGTGAGGGTTAGTTGAAAGGAAATTCCGAAAAGGAGCTTCGGGACTGGACGTAGGACGGGATGTCCGAACCATTATAAAATCCTGGTGTGATTATTTTCATTTACTTTGCTACTATCATTTATCAAGTTATAGTATATAGTCGGTTGTTTATACTTGCATATATATATATATATATATATATATATATATATATATATATATATATATATATATATATATCTTATACGATCCACTCATATAGACTTTCAATTGGTATCAGAGCAAGGTTTGTTTAAAAGAACAGTAACACGTTTTTTTAATCATTCTAATATGGCAAGTATTTTTCAAGAAGGACAATCCACAGCACGACCCCCACTTTTTAATGGCTCTAATTATTCATATTGGTCAACACGTATGAGAATTTTTATGGAAGCTAATGGTTTAGAAATTTGGTCAGCCACTCAAGATAAATATGAAGCACCAACTACTGCTATGAACACATGGACCGATGCACAAAAAACATCAGCATCAAATAATGCTAAAGCTATGAATGTTTTGTTTTGCTCACTAGACAAAAATGAATTTTCACGTGTCATGCTATGTACAACTGCATTTGATATTTGGCGTACCTTACAAATTACACATGAAGGTACAACAAAGGTCAAACAAACTAAAATTTCAATTTTGCAAAATCAATTTTCATCATTTAAAATGAAACAAAATGAAACTATAGTAGACATGTATTCTAGATTTCAAACTATCCAACATGATCTTATGGCATTAGGAGTTAAGTTTACTGATTTTGATTTAGTTTCTCGAATACTCAACTCTTTAACACCTGATTGGGAAAAAAAGGTATTAGCTATTGAAGAAGCTAATGATCTCTCTGCTCTCAAAGTTGAAGAGTTGATAGGAAATTTGATGTCCTATGAAGCTAATTTGCAGGCACGTAAAGAATTAAATTCGGAGAAGAAGAACATAGCATTTCCATCAATAAAGAATGATGACTTAGATTTAGATGAAGATGAGATAGTATTTATTGCCAAAAACTATAATAGATTCAAGAAATTTAGAAAGATGACCAAGTTTCAAAAAGAAGGAAAGATCAACTCAACAAATCTATCTCAAATTAAGTGTTATGAATGCGATCAATAAGGACACATGAAAAAGGACTGCCCAAAACTTAACAATGATAAAAAGAAGAGCAAATTTGAAAAATCCAAAAAGAAGAAAGCTTTCAAAGTAACATGGGATGACACCGATTCTTCTTCTTCAGAAAGTGATAGCGATAGTGATGGAGAACAAGCTAATGTATGTTTTATGGCACAAAATGATGAGGTATGTCCGAAACTTAACTATGAAGAATTACTTGAACTTAGCATGGAATTAGATGATAAATTTAGACAAATTAAAAAATTGAACAAGGAAAATATAGTAAAAATAAATAGATTAGAAATTGAAGTAGGAATGTTGAAAGATGAAAAAGTTAATTTAGAAGAAGAACTTGAAATATCTCAAGAAAAATTAAGAAATAATGTGATAGAAAGTGAGAACATTACTCTAGAAAAAGAAAAATTGCTTAAAACAAATGTTGATCTTAAAAATAGTATTGAATTATTGAAAACAGAAAATAGAGAATTAAAAGAAAAATTAGATAAAATTACCAATAATGTATCAAAATTCAACAAAGGAAAACAAGATTTGGAAAATCTTATCAAAACATCAAAACCATTAGGTAATAGAAATGGAATAGGATTTAAAAAATGTTCTAAACAAAAGGAAAATAATGCTAAAAATATTAATTATATTGAAACTAGAAGTTTATCTAAACAAAAATTGAACACCAAAAATATGAAAATTTGGGTTCCTAAAACAAATAATAATTTGATTAGACAAAAGCATATAAGTAATTACTTAGAAAATGTAGTCTATAATAAAAACTATATTTATAAAGGTTCCAAACCATCTTGGGTGTGGCTACCTTCTTCTAACAATTAGGACCCTAATCAAATATATGGGTACCAATTAAAACATTTTTTATCTTGCAGGTACCCAAAATAAAAAATAAGGAGAAATGGATACTAGATAGCGGTTGCTCCAAACATATGACCGGAAATTCAAAAATGTTATCAAATATAACATATATCGATGGTGGAACGGTAACATTTGGAGACAATTCAAAGAGATTTGTCATAGGCATTGGAGAAGTCATCAACTCTGGTATATCTAATTCTCCTATTATTACAAATGTTTTACTAGTAGAAAATTTAAAACACAACTTGTTAAGCATTAGTCAATTATGTGATAAAGGTTTTCAAATAAATTTTGAAAAAGATAGATGTAATATTTTAGATAATAACAAACAACTCATTTTTGAAGGTTTTAGAAACAAAAATATTTATGTATTAAACATGAATATTAATAAAAATTCAAACTTATGCTTAACTGCCAAACATGATGATCCATGGTTATGGCATAAACGATTTTGTCATATTAATTTTAAGAATATTAATAAGTTAACTAAACATTGAATCAAAAACTAAATTTAGTTCACCTCTTCATTACCACAAATTAATGAATTTATGAACCGTTAAAATTTTAGAAAATTAGTTTTCCTATAAATAAACTTTTCATCTTATATAAATACACATGTATTTATATCACAAATATATACAAAGTAGCAAATTCTTAAAGTTTAGAAAAACAATGTCTTCTGGGAGTTCCTATATATCTATCTCTGTCTCCACACCGTCGACGGACAGCTCAGCAGACACACCACAACGTCTTCCGACACCTACACCAAACCAAGAACCAATAAATAGGTGGTCCTCGTATCATACGGATTTTACTCCAGATAATAAGAAGGCTAAAAGATCCTTGTTTATCTCTCCTAATACAAAGGAGAAAATTGATGAAATTCATCATTACCAAAAACAACAAATGGATCTTCAACGGGAGCTTTATTTTGAACAGAAAGTTACGGCACGAAGGCTTAGTTTTCTAGAACAACTGGCGCTAAAGTTTTGCTCGTCCCGAAAGAAATATGTGCATGAACCACTACCAAAACCTTGTAATTCATTAGATCCATCTTCTTCGTATCGCACTCCTTCAGATCCTTCCCCAAGACGATATTCTGGCTCCCCACGGACTCACGAACGTAGGAATATTTGGTCTCTACTTAGACCATGGAAGGATAACGACTCAGGAAATCCAAAAACTCCATCGCCATCTAAATAAATAAATCGAATTAATTATTGAATGTATTTATATGATTTAAAATAAATATCTATATTGTCAACATTTAATAAATGAATGCATTCATCAATTTTTAGACTATTTTTAGAGAAACTGCACTTTTCAGACGTCTGACTATGGTCTCCAGACGTCTAAACTACTTATATATGTCACATTTTTTTCGACTTGTGCATATGTCAGATGTCTGATATACCTATCAGATGTCTGGATTGAGACTCTGCCCCCTTCAAAAATACATTCAGAATAATTCAGACGTTTGAACTAATTTCCAGACATCTGATTTACTTATCTGTTTCACAAATAAACCAAAAACAGACGCCTGTGTTAATATTCAGACGTTTGATGAATCTCTCTGCCTCTAAATCCTTCAAACTATGCCAAACAGACGTCTCGCATATAACAAACAGACGTCTGTTTGACTCTTCTGCATAATTTTTAGGGCAAATCAGACGTCTGCTTTCAACTTCAGACGTCTGGAATTCAATCGACCTTTATAATACCCAAAAAGAGCGTTATTTTTTTTCTACTTTTCAAATTCAAATACAATTTCTTCTCTGCCGATTCTCAATTAAACTTCAAATTCCGCCTTAAATCACGTCTATATCAGAATGCCTCCTCGTACAAAGAACATCAAAGCTCCAAAACAAAAACAAGATCAAACTGCGACGTCTTCAAACCCTCAAGTGTGTTTCGATGAGCAAATCGAACGTTGGATGAATAAAGCTCCTCATTCTATAAAGAGGTATGAAGAAATTAAAAAGAAGAAAATTCACACAGGACCCTTTTATAATCTCTTAAAATTTCCTATGTACGACTTGGATGAATTGTGTGAAAGTGCTGGTGTAGATACTCTAATTTCATTTCAATCCAATGATACTTAGATAGATCAACTAGCTATCTTCTTATTCTACGCCAATCTAGATAGCACTTCAGTATGGAATACAGAGAACGAAGATAATTGGTTATGGTCGAGGATTTATGGAAACACGATTAGGTTAACTCCGGGAATAATAGGAAGAACTTTGGGATGCTCCGATACCGGCGAAGACCTACACAACATTCCGGATATGCGATTTAAGCCTCGGAATAGTATTACACATCAAATATGGGAGGACAAAATGCCAAAATTTGCCTCAAAATATTTGCGTCCGAAAGCTCGGCTCCTAACAAGGATGATAATCAATACAATTATTCCGCGAATGTGGAGTCACGAGCAAATAACAGAATTGGAGCACAAAGCACTTTATGCTCTCTTTAGCGGGACTCGAATTAATTGGGCAAAGTTCATATTCGATGAACTAAAACAATTTTGGAATCAATCGAGGCCATCAATCATCTACCCTACCTACATTATGAGGCTACTTCATGCACATAATATTCCATCTTATTTATCCACTTTTGAAGAAATTTCGACGAAGTATGCCTCCACCAAATTTTTCTCTTTGATGCACCTACCTGAAATTCCACCAGAATATATGTCTTTTGAAGATTGGACACACAATCGCCACTCTCGAAGAGTTGAGCCTCCTCCTCAACAAAACATTAATCCATCTCAAGAGCCAGAACAACATAGAGAAATCACTCCTCCTCCTCCTGCTCCATTTGACTATCCAGGATAAGAAGACGTTATAGAGACTCGACTAGAAACAGATCCTAATGAAAGTATTCGAGATCTTACACTCCGAAATCAACATATATTATCTCGAAATCAAAAGTACTTGGCTAGGTGAATCGACAAATTTGAAACTTCATTTGCTACACGACTAGCCACAGTCGAAGACTCTCTCTCCAGTATCCTATCAGTTCTAAAAGAGGTTCTACAGCGAGTTCGTGGTCCAACACCACCCTCTGAGGATTGGCCAACTCCTGTACCCTCTCCTCCTACAAAACACTCTAAATTATTTGACGATGATCCTTCCAACGAAGCTTTGACATCTCCTTCTAAGCCAGGCACTTCTGACAAACCAAAGGAAGATGATCCAAAACAAGCTTCTCCTAAGAAACTCTAGAATTTAGGTTTTTATTTTCGTTTCTGTTCATATCTATGGATGTAACTCCTTCTTATTATTAATGAAAATTTCTTTTTGGCTTGAACTTTTATTTATTCTTTTTGATAATGTCAAAGGGGGAGAAATATATATATAATCTTATCAACAAAACTACGCACATATTCAGGGGGAGATTTGAAATATATATATAAGTACATTGAATAGTTGTCATCATAAAAAAGGGGGAGATTGTTAGGAAAACAATTCTATGGTTTCGATGATAACAACTATACAATGGAAATCGAATATACATATATATCTGCATTTACAAATAGTTGATAGAGTAACATCACCAAAGAGACTAAAACAACACTCAAGAGAAGAATCAAAAGACGGCAAATCAGTAGAAGTTGAAGAGAAATGAAACATGCACAAGATAAATCAATATGCACACCTTCAGACGTCTGAGTGCACTATCCAGACGTCTGAATGATTCCTCTGGTTCATAATTCAGAAGCAATCAGATGTCTGGTTACTAACGTCAGACGTCTGAAAAATACCCAGGCACAAAACAGATATAAAAACCAAACGTCTGGATTATAAACTCAGACGTCTGAAAATAGGCTCGACGGTGTAAATTCAAACACTAACTGTCACATCCGAATAGACACATCCGCTCCTCTTCACTGCAACTCTTCATCACCAAAAGGAGCAACTATACAACGATTGTTAATGAAGGCAACTACACATAGAGACTCTTCATCACTATAAATAGCATCAGGAATTCAAGAGAAGATCTTACCTTACCTACTTACGCTTTTATCTCTTATACTCTGATCTATTCCTGATCTCTAAGCAATCAACTACTTGTATTTAACTCTTCCATATCTTCAGAACTTCTCATTCAAATATTCTCTAGATAGATATATTGGAAGCACTTGTACTCAATAGTCAACATCCGTGTTATAGAACACATCCTTGACAAAGAAACTCTGTTATTGTAAACCTGTTCCTCCGAGTCAAGTAAGGGTTAGTTGAAAGGAAATTCCGAAGAGGAGCTTCGGGACTGGACGTAGGACGGGAGGTTCGAACCAGTATAAAATCCTGGTGTGATTATTTTCATTTACTTTGCTACTATCATTTATCAAGTTATAGTATATAGTCGGTTGTTTATACTTGCATATATATATCTTATATGATCCACTCATATAGACTTTCAACAAGGAGATGACTTGGCTGTTCAAGTTTAAAATTTCCTCTCGAAGCTTGGATGTTTCAGTGGAGGATTTTAATGCGTTTATTTGTAGAGAGAGCCAGTTTTTGGAAATCTAAAAGGAAAAGCATGATGCAAGTCATCATTTAGAGAGAAACAATGATAATAAGGATAAATAATGTGAAATGTACTAGGAGTTGTTGTTCTATAAGAGACCGACAATGACCCGCCGGATCAGGAACAGAAGAAGGCGGGTGAATAGAAGCAAAAGATGAAGAATTCAAGATAGACTGAACTATCTTTTCAAATCACTTATAAACATAGGTGACGTGAGGCCAAATGGAGTTGAAGTTCCCAAGTCCTTTTGCATCTGCTCAATGATGTAAGGAGAGTAGGAAATGACGATGCGAGATAAAGGATCATCCTTTGAGGGAGTCATCTTGGGTCGATCAATAGAAGCTTCAATAATTGGACTCTCCGAAGTTTTACTCATATCAATAGCCCCACCCTCTTCTAATGGCAGAGAATCTGGAACTTAAACAATTTTGTCTTTCTTGAGGGAACATGACCACTTTACCTAGTTTTCTTTCAACATCAATCTTGACCTAGCAATGGACTGAGTCAAAGATGATGCACAGGATGTAGAAGTTGGGAGAGCCGGATCACTTCTGATTGGTTCAACCTAAGGAGATGTTGCTGAAGATTCAAAAAATTGTAAGTCAGTGGAGTAATTTAAAAAGTAACACAACAATAAACTGCAAGTACTATGTTTAAACCTGCTAGAGTGATCAGGGCAAATTGGAGACATTGGGGAGAAGTTCTTCGGAGCACCCAAAGATAGCGTTTGCTCCAAGAAATGTGTTGAACTAGGGGAGGTTGACCAAGTACCCTTTGACCTGCTGGTAGGTTCTTTTGAAGTTTTGAGGGATTCAACAAAGTAAGCCTATTTCCAATGCTACTCGAAGCAGCAATCAATAGCTTGACAATGCTCTTATCCACGTCATTTAGATTTTTAGCGGAAGGACCTAACAAAGAGGCGTAGATTAGCAAAAGAAAGTAATTGAATAAAAATAATGACTATGATCAACTTATGGGAGGAAGAGAAGACCCCACTGATATTGGGAAAGCATTTGATAAAGAAGAATTGCGTTTCCCAATCTCTGAATTTGTTTACCCCCTCGAAAATTAGATTTTTGGGGGGAATGGCTCTAAAAATTTGATTGTTCAAGTTGTTGAGCTTAACTAATCGAATTAGATAGTTTAGAACTTCAGTATTTAGTGACGGAATCCCTAACTCCAGAGCCATAAGTTACAGGGATAAAAGGTATGTATATACATTTGGAGATAGCTGGATGGGACCAATACCCAGGTAGGTCAAGAATTTGGATAAGAAATCCGGGTAAGGCAAGAAGCCACCATACCAAATATGGATAGCGGTATAGGCAAAATATCCTTCAGGAGAGCTTTGGACGGTGTTGCTATCACTTGGGGGAATAGCTTCCACACTAGTGATGCTGAAATCATTTAGAATTACGTCCACCTCATCCTAGGAAGATATTAAGGAATGTTTAGAAATTGCTTCAATCTTCTTTAGAGAAGATTCCGTCGTTGGTACAGTTGAGGTCTTTTTCATGCCTATGATCCTGCCAGGTGAAATCATTTCAGTAGGAAGTTATAATTTGTTATGTAATCAACATTTTTTTAAGGATATCAAAAACCTATTACAACACTTCAAATATCAACCAAAACATGAAATTTCATATCCTTGAAAGAATGTTAGAGTTAGTTTAGGAAAATGAAATTTATTGAGCTTTCAATAGTGTCGAAAGGGAAAATGAAAGTGGACCTCCAACAAACACCCTTCAACAATGTCGAAGGCTCAAGGAAAACTTTATTACTGAAAGGAGTAGTTAAATCCTACACAACTAATTCAGATATAAATATATACTAAAAACATTCAATAAACAGGACAAATAAACCTTTCGACACCGTCGAAACTCATGACTTTGTTTTACGAAGGGAATATGAATGCCGACGAAACCCTGTATGTCGATTGAGTCGAAAGGTTTGAGTTTGAGTAATATTAATATAAATGAAAAGACTTTGGGATGTTCGACAATATTTGTATAAAGTGATGGTCGAATCCCAATTAGTTACAAAGGGTGTCGAGAAAGTCGAAAGGGGTATATTGTTTCGAAAACATACCAACAACCAAACTTGATTCATAACAGTAGGTTACGATCAAGTCGAAAGGTTTGATTTGATTTTCAACTTAAACAAAATATGTCTACCTCAATCTAATTTATGAAAAGAAATATGAATCTCTAACTCCTCGCATCTCCTAAAATAAATTAGAAGTAAGCGTGTACTAGAGGTTTCGAAACCTATAAAATGAAAATTATGCTTTCGAAAGTATGAACTATGTAATCATTTAGTGAAACACATCAGGAAACTTCTTTGAAAGGTATTAGAATAAACTAAAGCATACTTATGCTTTCAAAGAAGCCCACTTCATATAAACTACGTCAATGCTTTCGACGAGATCGATTAAGAGATAGATGCTGGACTTCCTTTCGACCCCATCGAAAGAGGTTGAAGAAGCAAAACAAAGTTAGCTGCCTTAACCCCGTTCGAAGGGGTAGAAAGGTAAAATTGCAACGTCAAGTCGCGATTCATACGGCATAACCTTCTCTATGAAGTAACTGGAAAACTCTTTCTTACCTAAATTCAATTTTAACCCAATACTTTAAAAAAAAACCAAACCAAATCAGATGAATTTTAGATATGGATTGATGTGGGAATTGGAACAGAATAAGTTATAGAAAGAAATCCAGGGACACTTTCATATGAACGAAAAACTCAAATTATGAAATTAAAACAACGATTGAATTAAAACCTAATAAATTTTAAAAGTCAAAATTCATCGTGGAAAGTTAGTTCGAAAAGCAAGATAACAAGAATTTACTTTGAATTCAAGCTTTTATTTGCTAGAAATAGGAATTATTAAGAAAATTGAGAATTTTAATTCTTGCTGGAAGTTTCTTTTAATCATAGGAAAATGAAAGAAGGGAAGAAAGAGGTGCGATTAATAAGAAAGTCAGCATAAAGGACATACCGTATGATCAAATTTAAATAAACAGCCAGGATTTGTGCAAAAATATGAAAAGGCGGGAAATCTCAGTGCTAAAATAAAGAAGAGTATCGAAGCAGATGGCTTGAAAATTCAAAGGCATCCCTTTACAAGGAAAGGGCAAATGTTACCACCAATTCTCACTTCAACCTTGTCGAAACCAAGATGAATAGAAGAGAAGGATGTACAAGAGATAATAACATCAACAAAGCCTTTCGAAGGAATCAAAGGGATGCAATAACCAAGGGTCAAATGTGTTACAAGCTTTCGAAGGGGTCAAAAGGGTCGAAAGCACCCTTTTTCGCTTCAATTGCTTCCTTTCAAAACAGATGCTTTCACCTATATGAAGACGTTTCGAATAAGTTGAGGAATACTCTTCAAAAGCATCAAATAACAGCCACTAACATGTGCGCCAAACCTTTCGAAACCAAAGGTTTCGCCTTCTTTCAAATTACTCAGAAAGATGTTTTGATGGAGCAACCCTTTCGAAAGCATGACTAAACCTTTCAAACCGAATGGAACCTTTCACTACCAGTAGGGGTACCACATCAATTCGCAAGCATGTATTCAGAAGTTACCTTCCGCGTTGAAAACCTCAACATTTCAACACCTTTGAAACCCCAAAGAATTGCCTGTTGATAGGGTCGAAAGCTCATGCCTCTTCTTACTTACAACAACAAAGCAACATAAGGTGAAAAGGTGCACCTACCACTTTCGATGAAGACAGAAGCATTCAAATCCATTCACAAGCAATGTAGAAGGATGCACAAATATTAAAGGTGACGACAGACCTACATGGTCGCCTTTCGACCAGGTTGAAAGCACTGAGTCGAAAGGTGCCAATCCACACCGATAAATAAGTCCCTAGGGGTTTGGTTTTGAGGATTCGAATTCTTTCACTCTAGTCTTGTATTTACGAAAAGTTGTAAACCCTAATTTTCAAATTAGATCGGAAATTTCTTCGGTTGTACTACATGAGTTTAATGAAAGCAAGATCATGAAATTTTGGGATATTTGGCTGATTTGATATTTCTGTTAGATTTAGTTCATGATTTTCTTGTGTCAACTTGATTGAAGGGTCACCATTAGAGTGAGTCGAAACCCTTAGTTTAACCAATACCCTAGAGCCTAAACTCCTACCCTTAAATTGTCGAAAGGTTAGCTTTCAAAGAAGTCAAAACCAATCTATCCAACTCACATCCTTAACTCATTAAAGCCAACCTTAGGATCTCTTTAACTGATTCGGCATGGGGGTTTCAACAGAGTATAAAAGTAGAATAACTGGTTTGAATGGCAATATAAGAAGGGTTTTCAATGCTTCGTTTAATTCGAAAGATCCAATAAGAAAGAGTTTCAACCACAATAACCTACACAAAAGGAAAACTGAAGAGAATAGAATGGATTGTAACCATCTTAACCTTATTAAGAAGTGTCGACTACTCTCATCTTTTTGAAAGAAGGTCTCGAAAGAGTTATCCAAACTTTAAATTCAACTTTGGGGCGTTGACAAGTTTTCTTGTTGACATATATTTAATCTTAATATTTTCTTATGATGATTTGTACCTATTATGAATCATAAAATATAGAAATATTTTATGAAATATGTATACACATATTTTATTTTTATTTAATGATTTTGTGAATGGTTTATAATGAATAAAATAATTAATGGTTTAAAATTTCAATTTTATATTTTTTATATTTGCTGCACGATGAAATAAGATTACAATAAAATTTTTAGATTTTTTAAACTTAATTTATTATTTTTTAAAATTAATTTACTTTCGTCCTACGATCAATTATTTAATTAAAAATTAAATTTCAATTGAGAAAATTCTATAAATTTTTCTTAAGCCTTAAATATCTATCTAGAATATTCTGAAATAGTTTCAAAATTTAAAACTTAATTTATTAATTTTTTGAATTAATTTATTTTCGAATTGCAATAAATGTTTTAATTAAAAATATAATTTCAATTGAGAAAATTTCAGAAATTTGTACCAAACCCAAAATAAGGCTTAGATACCATCATAAATTTTTAAAAACAAATTTAATTTGATTTATTATTTTTAAGAATTAATTTCATTACGGGCTATTATCAATTATTTAATAATAAATATTATTTTAATTGAAAAAAATTCCATAAATTAATCTTAAGCCCAAAATGTGTTTCTAGATTTTTTAAAACTTGTGTTATTATCATATAATTATTTTACATTAGTTTGTTTCGGTAGAAACTATTTTATTCAATAAATTACACACACACATATATTAGTATCTTGTTTTGACATATTATACAAGCACATATTTGGACAAATTATAATACATACAGAATGAGTTAATGTGTCCGTTGCAATGTAAATCCCAGCATCTATATGTGGGCACATTATATCCTTCATGGATTATGATGTTACACATGCACACATGCATATATGTATATGTATATGTATGTATATGATACATACATACATACATATAAATATGTATGTATACTTGTATAAATAAATAAAATAAATCTTAAACTACAAATTGTACAATTAGAATACATATGGATACAGTAATAAATATTGCCATAAATAAATTACTAACTAACGACATTTAGTGAACCAATCAATTCAAATTAAAAAGAGAAAATGAAAGGTTTCTCTCTCCATTAATATAATTAATGCTATCAATTGATTCTTGTTTTAGGGAAAGAAATGAAAGGTTTCATTCCTTGTACATTAACACTTATAAATAAATGTTAGGTGTATTTGATACACTATGCATTTGAAATTAAATTAGTTTAAACTTCCCTTTAACTATTTGAAATAGAACACATAGTTTAATTTAAACCAAATTTAGAAAAGTTCTAAATGAAGTTTAGACTTCGTAGGCCCATTAAAGATCCAAAATGGATTTTTCATAAAATTAACTTATTCCTTCCATTGCGGGCTGGCATAGTACCTTCAAGTGCATGTTACACTGTTCATCTATTGAAAAGATTACGGAGATGAAATCTTTTTTAAGAGGGGAAGAATGTAACACCCGTAAAATCAACCATAAATAATTGGATAAATTAAATTAAATAAGGTAGGGTTAAAAATTCAAAATGTTGGAATTTGACCACGAAAGTTATGCCCTTGTCTTCATGGCGAAATTCTAGTCAATTTCCATATATAATATGTTGAAAACGAATCTCAAACGAAAAAGTTACGGACGTTTGAAGTTTTCGAGTTTAAAATAATTTAAATAGAATACAAATTCAAATGAATAATTAATTTTAAAGTTTGAATTCAAAAGTTAATAGTAATTAGATTTGGAGGTTAAGTAAGCGTTAAAATCCACGTCAGCGTTAATATTAATTATTGAATATAATACATTAAACAACGGCTGAAAATCAATGTTCCCAAAATAAATAGGCCGATCGACCCCTTAACCTTGACCGGTTGACCTGTGACGCCCCACCCCTAGACCCATACTAACAAAGGGAATTATTGAGTAATAAGGTCTGTTAGTGCAGAGAAAAGGGCTGGTTAGGATTGACCATCCATGAATTTTGCTTTAAGCGAACATTGATACGTTGATATAGGTGTTGTATATTTTTTCTTCTCAAGTGGAACCAACGTATGCAATCTAGGCTTAAAACAAAACTATGAGGGCTATAATAATAATCTAATAATATATGATAAATACAAATCACAGAATCACATATCATAGAATATACACGGTGGAATACAAGTAGATACAAGTTGGTCAAATTGAATAGGTACATAAAGTCGACTACAAAATTATGATCACTACGAACTATGAAATATACAAGTACTACATCCCATATATACAAATATGAACATTTAAATGAGTCTGTACTCGATATAAGACAAAACACTACATGAATATGTACACATATACAAGATGAAGGTACGATGAATGATAGCTAGATAATTGGAGTGAGAACTTGTCTAAACTATCAAACTGGAGCACCTGAAATATCTCTGTCTGACCGGAGTATTATAAAATAATAAACGGGTCAGTTTAGACTGTAATAAATGAGTTAGCAAGATAGATGATAGATAAAATGAACTAGAACTAAAATATAGTCATCAATTCTAGTATCAACAATTATCAAGCATACTTTAATAACTTAAATCACCAAATATCAAAACTTAAGATAGCTTCTACAAGCAAAATCCCTGAAACTATTTAGTGATAACACAATAACATATAATCTAGAAATCTTAAATAGAAATCTAGAAATCTCATAAAGGGAAAGAGGCACCAAACTCCAAGATTGGTCAGTAACTTCACCTACATGCATGTAACTCCAAGATAGACATATGTGTCTATAAAACTCCAAGATGGGTATAATTCCTATAGTAACTTCAAGATAGGCGAGAGCCTATAAAACTTCAAGATAGGTGCAAGACCTATAAACTACAAGATATGAATAAGTCCTATGAACTACATGATAGGCACAAGACCTATGAAAACTCCAAAATAGGTACAAGACCTATAGAACTCCATGGGCAAGTCATAAACTCATCGATATAAATGTTAAATACTCCCAAATAGTAACCGAATAAGTAACCACCGTATATCCCATACCACATATGTTTACCTATACGTTACTATAAGCTAGTAAACTCTATTCATGTGTCTATGGGGTTCAATCGAACTAGTCCAGGAATTAAGCGGTAAAACGAACACGAATGTTCCATACCACTCGTTTCTCTGAACCGTTTAATTCGATTTCTAATCCGATCGAGTGCATGTGAATTTTATAAAACATTTAGCTTTGAAACCTGCTTAAAAACTATATATTAGTTTATACGCTAATATATATATATATATATATATATATATATATGAAAAAGGATTTTGTTATACTTTTAAATACATAAATATATTTAGACGTTGTTTTGTAAGCTAATATATATTGAAAAGCCTTTGCAAAATCTCTTTAGACATATGAAGAGTCTCATATCAATTTAAAACCATTATTATTATTATTGTAATATATATATATATTCAAATATATATACTTATTATAGAAAATAAGTTGTACTTAAAAAGATTTGGATAAAACACTTTAATTTCGAAGTCAGCCTTTTGCGAATTCTGATTGAAATTATGCTAGAAAACTTGTATATAAGTCCATGATCCCATAGAGCATTTCTATGGTATAATAACTCCAAAATGAATTCTCAAATTCATAAATCAAAAATTCATAAGTAACATTGAAACCCGCATGGAAAACAACATCAAAATAAGCAAATGGGATCAAACAATCAAACGGACAAATGAAGGGGCGAACGAGCGCGACCGGGGAGCCGAATGGCTTGATCAGGGACTCAACCTAGGTCACCACTTCTCCACAGTCTGCTGGGGCTAGTCCACCTGTAGACATGCCTGGACTGAGTTCTAGGCGGATCCGGTGGCGCTTCGACTGCCCGTTGTCACTCGTTTCTTTTCCGTTGATCAACTGGGGGTCTGGGGTATCGAATTAATATTCAAGCAAGCATGCAAATATGTACAATTGAATGCTAACTGAGATAATAATGTAAGGATTTCAGCAGGCAGAAAGTTGCGTAGAAAAAGATATAAACAAAAACAAAGATTGAGATTAAATCAATGCCAAAATTCATCCAAAATGACCAACACCAACATGCATTTTATATAGGCTAGAAGTGTGAGTATTACTCACCAATTTGAGCTTGAATTCATGCTAGAAACCTAGATTTTCCTAGGCTAATACCTTTCAGCTTCTACTTGGGTTAATTCTCAAAAATTGCTAACAATAAGGTGAACAATATAAGAAAAATCCAAAATAAAAGGCTCAATAGACACAATAGGGGCTGGAGGAGATTACCTTGCTTCTATTTCTTGAATTATTATCCAATTACCCTCTAATTTGATTTATATTTGGGGTAGATTTCAATTCTATATTTTAGGAGATGAAGCAGATGTATTTTCTGGTTTTTAGAACTTGGCTGAAAATGAGAAGGTGATAGGAAAATAAACGTATTTGTTTATTTTATCTCTTCCAAAACTTACAACATGGGCCAAGTGGGTCCTATGGACCCAATAAGGCTATATTGTTAATTTCCTTTGTTTTCACTTCATAAAACACTAATTAATACTCAAACTATGTTTACGAAATCATAGGTTAATTTTGCTCAAATTTTTCCCAAGCTTCAACATATCAAAATTACCATTTTTATTAATATTGATATATTTTATAAAATTAAATATAACTTTTGAAATTAAAAGCTATTCTCATTATTTTTAATAAAATAAACTACTAATTATAAAAAGCTCATTTTGAATAATAAATCTCAGTATTAACATTTAATTAAACTTACAACATTTGTTGTAATAATTTAAAATGGAAAATATTTATCATAAATCTCCATTTAAAATAAATAAGTGAATAAACATTGGAAAAACCCACATTTTAAATTACAAAATTATTTCCATATATTTTATTAACTCCTATTTTCCCCAAGATTATTCTTATATTATCAAATATAAGAAGTTTAATAACATATTTTTAATATTAAAAATAATTTTTTCCCAAATTTATATATTGCCATCTAAATATACATTTTAATTTGGAAATCATAACTAATAAATTTCTCATATTTATCTTAAAATTAATTAAGATAATTACAAATCATATTTTATATTTAATTCCAGGTAATCTCGACCAAGGTTGTTACAGACTCCCCTCCTATAAAAATTACATCCCCGTAATTTCCTTAAGGTAAGAATCTACAAAAAATTACAAAGAATATATTCTCTCAAAGGAAATCGATTTATGAACGAAGGATAACTCAAAAAAAGAGGCTCATCACAGATGAACTCAGGAAAATACATAGGATATGTTCACTCGATGAATGCTCTAGCTCCGCAAGAATAGTCCTTAAGATCATCAGGCCGTTGGACTTAGATGAGCAAAACATCTTTATTTTGAAGGTGTTTAACCTTCAAGGCTACATACGAATAGAATCAGAACTTAAGGTCAATATCTTTCCCCGACTTAAGCTAATAAGAGAGTGATTGATATGGTCTCCTAAATAAAGTCTCAAAAGGAGCCATACCGACACCGGATTAGAAACTATCAACAAAGGGAAAATTCAATCAAGGTAGACATGATCATCCTATTGCTACCAAGTGAAGAATACAATTATAAGGTAGATTTCTTATATTTAATCTATATCCAAACCATTAGAAGCTCCCTATTTAATTTCCCAATAGATGCATTCTTATATTTTTATTAATTTGAGATGAACTCGCTTGATTGGTTTGAACTCGCAAAATTTCTATAATCTATTACTTCCATAGATTTCTTAGTTATCTCATTCTTAGATTTCACCATAGACTACTCCTTTATGACTTATTTAGAGGATTAATAATTTTAAAAATTTCAACCTCATCCAATCAAACAAAGTTTATAACCCAAAAGAGGTTCTTAGTTGTAAATTTTCGAATAAGTTTTGAACTTAGTTTTCACACCTTAATTTACTAAAAGTATTTTCTCTATTCATAATACCTAACATTCTCAATGTTTTAAGATACTTGTTTAATTAATCAAATTTAATAGTTGTGGATTAATTCTAGGATTTCTCCTTGATATGACTTCTAAATTCATAACATATATTTATCTTACCGCTAAAATACTTCACCATAGGTTTTAAATTTTCAAAATTTGCACAAACCCCAATTACAAATCATTTTTTTTTAAAACTTTCCACTTACTCATTTCTATATTAAATAAATCTCGGAATTGGTTTTTAATTTGAAAGGTTCAAATTATATAACTCATTCTAAAGTATTCATGTTACTTAACTAAATTTCCTTTATAGTCTTGCACTACAAATTTCCTTTCAAAAATAAAGAGTACTCTTTACCAAAGAAATCCTAATTATTTTCCTTCGCTAAATATTTACTTTCCAAATAAAGAAACTTCCTTTAGTTATTTCCAAAGTGTTAAGTTTTGGAAACTTAGAAGATTTTCCAAAAGAGGTTTTTTTTGATGCCCTTATAGTTCAACCATTACTTTTACCTATGCACTTCACCTTTATTGCATAATATGTATATAAATCAATAGGATCCTCCACTTAGATTTTATCCTCTTAAAGAATTTATTAATTAAATTTTCCATCTTATTTAATGAAATAAATGAATCGGCTTCCTAAGAAATTATTATTATTATTATAACAAAGTCTCCAAAAATTCATTTTCCCATTAGAAAGTCATTTACATGAACTCCTAACTTAATTACCAAACTCCATTTTAATTTAGAAATAAAATTTCCAAGTCTCCTAATTAATTTCTTATCTCAATATTCAACAAAGCCTATAGTCATTACCATTAAACATCTTATAGAAAACTCATAGGATGATATTTCCAAATTAGGCGATGATTGCATCAAAACAATTCTTAATCAAACTCTTAGTTTAGTGTAAATAATAAATCATTTATTTTTGATTAATTGGTAATCAAATACCAAAACATATCTCTATTTCCAATTGACCAATTTTTATATTTACAAGATCTGATCTTGGATTATTCTAAATTCAAGAAATTCAATATCTCTTGTGGTGATTTCTAATTCGAAGATACCGCAAGATTCAAAACCTTCAAATAGAATTCCAATTATCAAGGGATAACTCTTAGTTGAATTAGAATCATCACTAGGAATCTTATGCAAATAAACATCCAATCAACCAATCATACAATCACAAATTTACTGGATAATGTGCCCAACGGAACCATCTGTCTGCTTCCGCTATGCAATTTTGATCATATAAAGATCGACAATAAACTTCTTAGTTTGCTGGGAGGATAAAGTACTACATCTTAACTAGGCTCACTGGATTACCAAATACTAGAACGAGTGACTCAGCGGCCAGCCAACTACATTTCCGGAATATATAAGACTGGATCAAAGATTGCCTAGGAATCACATGATTCGATAATAGGAACATCAAAGAGTGGAAATGAAGGAAAACATTCTTAGAATCCCAAAAGTCACTTCTTATTCTAAAGGGAACGATTCCTACTATTTGCCCCAAGAACCACTAATGGACGGTCTCTAAGACTCATCTAGGGCCAAGAGTTGTATCTGCAATATCATATTTTGTTCTGAACTCAGCACTGATACCAAGCTGTGATGCCCTACCCCGAGACCCACACAGACAAAGGATATTAATGAGTAATACTATTTGTTAGTGTAGAGAGTAGGGCTAGTTTGGAGCAACCATCCATGAATTTTGCTTTAAGTGAACATTGATACGTTGATTTGGGTGATGTATATATTTTTTCTTTTCAAGTGGAATCAATATATGCAATCTAGGCTCCAAACAAACTACGATGGCTATAATAATAATACAGAACAATACATAATAAATACAAATCATAAAATCACATGTCATAGAATATACACAATGGAA
This sequence comes from Allium fistulosum, assembly GCA_030737815.1. Lineage (NCBI taxonomy): Eukaryota > Viridiplantae > Streptophyta > Magnoliopsida > Asparagales > Amaryllidaceae > Allium > Allium fistulosum. The sequence continues at coordinate 673,774,758 of CM060905.1, forward strand.
TAAAACTAGACACAAGCTGATTAAATTGAATAGGTACATAAAGTCGACTACAAAATTACGGTCACTACGAATAATGGAATAAACAAGTACTATGTCCCATAGATACAAATATAAACATTTAAACGAGTTTATACTCGATATAAGATACAACACTACATGAATATGTACACATATACAAGATGAAGGTATAATGAATGATAATTAGATAACCAGAGTGAGAACTTCTCTAGAACTATCAAACTAGAGAATTTGAAATATCTCGGTCTGACCCGAGTATTATAAAAGAATAAACAGGTCAGTCTAGACTATAATGAATGAATTAGCAAGATAAATGATAGATAAAATGAACTTGAAATCAAATATTGTCATCAATTCAAGTATCAACAACTATCAAGCATACTTCAATAACTTTAAGAATGAAATCACCAAATATCAAAACTCAAGATAGCTTCTACAATCAAAATCCTCGAAACTATTTGGTGATAACATAATAACATAGAATCTAGAAATCTTAAATAGAAATATAGAAATCTTATAAAAAGGGAAAAGGTGCCAAACTTCAAGATTGGTGAATAACTTCACCTACATGCATGTAACTCCAAGATAGACATAGGTGTCTATAAAACTCCAAGATAGGTATAATTCCCATAATAACTTCAAGATAGGCGATGTGAGGACCCGACTTTTCGACCCTCGAAAATCGATATCAATACGTTCACTGTATAGCATGCCGAACAATCGAGTGTTGGAAAGATGGATTATTAAGGGAAAAGAAAGAAGGCAGAAGAAATAAGAAACTAAACAAATACAGAATCTCACAGCGGACTAAATAACATACAATACCAAATAGTCCTTTACACAAATGAAACTGTAATATATATATCTCAAAACAGAGTACACAAATTAATAATTACCAGCCTGGACAGTTATAACAACCTGTCCTCACAATTGCTGATAATTTCAAACCAAACACTGCAGTGGAATAAACAAGTACGAGAATACGTCTCAGCCTCTAACTCATCTTCTGGGCTCCAAAGCAATCCAAATCTATATCTGTAATATGCTCGATTTGACCCGAGCATTATTATAAAATAATAACACACGGATCAATCTAGTAAACCAGCGTGAGAAAACACACTCAATTTGATTTATTAAGTTATAAAACCTTTCCAAAATAAAGATATCGTAAGACCACGCCACACATAAATACGACAGGTTTTTACCTTACGATAACCAAAACATTTCTATAGAAAATCCAGTGATATTATAATAATGTCTAAGGGTCAAAATAATAATAATAAAGTAGATATGATGCTCGTGCTGTGTACATCACAACAATACTAGTATAAAATCAAAACTCGATAAGGCTCGTTCGCTGATTGTGTAGGATTTCCACGGAAGTGCCCTCAGTACTTCAAGAACAGTCCTCCTGCACAAGGATCAGAGTTATCCTTCCGAAGCATCATACCCATCTAGTCGGGGTATTATAGGAAAAACATAACCAGTCTTGCTAAGACCGAGTGCATCGCTCCGGCATGCCAAAAATAACTTAAGGTATCCGTATTGCTAGAAAAGGATCCGAGTACACCCTATGGGTTTGCCAACCCTATTGGCCATGCCTCTTATCTCTGGTTTCAGTCATTTCCGCTGATGAGGCTATATCCGGCGTTCCAGCTTACGCATTGCTCCAAAAATAGATCACGAAATCCCATATGCATTCCCACACCACAACTTGGAATCGCATACAGATTCCCACATCTCAAATAGATCTTGGAATCTCACACTGATTCCCACACTCCAACGAGTCACGGAACCACATATGGATTTCAACATCCCAAAATATAATGCATCTCCTCCATTTAACCGTATATGGTTTTCAGAGTAGGTCATGGGTTTCGAGTCATCTCTTACGATTACACTCTCTATTTCCTGGGTGCTCCAAAAAAACCATTCGTCAATTTCTGGAATACTCAATACCGGTTCTTTAGGAAATAATCAGACAATACATAAGAGCGGGGATCAACCCCTAACCGTTTAAGTGGACGGATCTCCTTATCATTTATCCTAGAAGAACAACGAGTTTATACGTACAGTATAGCACCTCGAACGGTAACTGTACCATATAATTCCCATGTTTTCCCTAGATATTTTCAGAGTTAAAATCCCTCGGTGTTGAGTAGGAAATCGTTTCCTACCACCAAAATTAAGAAGGATTACATATTTGGGCCAAGATTTGATAGTCGGTTATTTAACTATCAAATAAACAAACATTCAACCATAGATCACATTTTCCACTGAAATCACTAAGCCTCATTTAATTTGATTACGATAAATCGAGTTTCCTTATTAAAACATTCATATAATTATTTCATCTGAATAAGTATATTCACAACTCATCCTTTTCAAATACTTGAAAACTATATTATAAAAATAGATATGGAAGTGCCATTCGGTGTCGACCATGGATCGCAGGTCGATGGTTGCGTCTCTATCCCAGAAAAACCAAACTTAACTTAGGCAATCTCTGCCTCCCGATTTCCTCCATGCAATCAATCATAGATCGTAGTTTGCACGATGGTTACGTCGCTATCCCAGCGAAAACATCCCCAACTGTAGGCAATCTCTGCCCTTCAAATTATGCTATGAAAATATACCATTACTTCCTAAAAATTTCTTTACTTCATAAATATTCCAAAATCTATTTATAAAACTTCTTTATAAAATTTCAAAGTTTAATTTAGAGAAATATCCTTTTACCAATTTCAAACCATTTGTAACTCCCTTTTCAACTCCAAACCACCTTCACATTGATAAACCCCTTTAACCAATTCTTCTCACAAAGGATTTCTGTTATAAACAATTTATTACCTAATTTTAAAAAATAAGATTTTAAACGTCACAAAAATATCTCAGCCATTTTTGATAATATAAAAATAATTTTAAATATTTATTAATAATATAGTCATTTAACCTTTGACATTTTAAAATCTAAGAAAATAAACCAAATCCACCTTTAAATAAAATTAATCAACTTTTAAAAAATTAATTAATTTTATAATAACTACTATTAATGAAATAATTATCAAGTTCTAATCACTAAAAATAAAATAATTCATTTCTTTAACAAAATCAAATCAACAATTAACTCTAAAACATAATTAACCTAAACAAAGGATTTTATAAACATTTGTAAAATAATAATTAAATAAACAATTTGTATATATAATAATTTAATAAAACATTTTACTCCAAATTATAGAAATTGAAGTTAACCAAAAACTTTAACTTTCCATATTATACTAAGGCTCGGAAATCCCAATGGTACTTATCAACTACCATTCAATTCAATTTAACTATCAAAGTTAAATCGCAAGCATTTACATAACAGTCATATACGTAAATCAAATCCACATTTAATAACGATTTGTTAACATATCAGTTTTTCAAATCAACTAGCATTTGAACAGTGTCCGAATTAATCAAATAGCAGAAAAAAATAGATTTTGCTAACCAATTATCATTCGAAATCAAACATTATCATTTATTATCCAACGGTGTTTATTTGGCCAAATATATCACACCAATATATTTCAATTCAATTTACGTTATAATTTAACAATGTATTATTTAAAACAATCCGTTTATCAATTCCACACAGACATGATTCAATACTGGAAATAAGCTTAAAAATAAACATAAATAGTTTAATATCAATTCGAGATGCTATATCGTGACCCTAGATCCGGTTCAACCAATCTAATAGCATTTCAAGATGCTATATCGTCATCCTAATCCATTTCGACAATCACCAATTTCAACAATCCAAACAACATAAATAAATTTTATTCGCTATAAAATAATACCGATTAACCAAATGAGTGAGTTTAACTAACCTTGAGTTTTAAATTCTAAATCTAATCGAACGATGTTCAATTTGATTTAAAATTTGAGCTATTTCCAATCATCTCCAAATCAGTTCTAGAGTGTATTGCTCATCGCCACGATTCCATCGCCGCTTATTTCATCTCAATCGGACCTCGCATGTGAAAGATATGCATTTTATAAGAATTCATAATTTGAAATATAATTGATTTACAAAATTCTTATTTATTTTCATTTCATCCTCAGATCTGACCGTTCGTTCTACATCCAAGGATCATAGCTGCATATTTCTATCCCCTTCTTCCTTTCTTGCGTACAACATCTACAGTCGAAGTTTGCGTGTGAACCCTTCGCCGTCATCAAAAATCGATCGTCGTACCTCCATCAACCCACTAGAACGCGATCAGGGGTCACCGCTATGAAGCCCTCCACACACTCCACCTTTCGGCCAGAGGCCAAACAAACTCGGCACCCCCATGCTCCTGGAAATCATGCTCTAATGCACAACCTTCACCATCAATTTGCTGCTGCCGTGGACCTCCTTACTCGATCTCGACCGTTGATATTGTAGAGCTCCTTGAGCTCTACAAGTTCAATGTAGAAGTCTTCGGCAAATTGTATGTGGATGAGGAGATCGGAGGAAGAGAAGTCTGGAATGTTTCGGCCATTGATATAAGATGGAGGCGCGGCTATAGATATTAGGGTTTTGGAGAGGATGTGCGTATATATATACACGTATTTACATATATTATATTATTATTTTCACCGTTCACGCACTTTTCCGAACGAACTCCGAACGAGACGTGCCGCCTGGCGTTTATAGTGATTTACCCCTATTCTGAACACAATGGAACAAGTTTCGAGAGGCCTAATTCGATCGTATGTGGAAGATAACTTTTCGAATTAAATTAAAATATTAAATTTCCAATATTAGTTTCAACGCGTTTCTACCTCGTACGACCAAACGGTAACTCCAAACACTACGAAATTTGAAATTTGATAATAATACACTATTATGGATCTAATGGAACTGGTTTCGTCAAATTCCGAGACTATGTCCCGGATTGCTATTTTATTCACTATTAAATTAATATATTTAATTTCAAAATTTAATATATCAACTTTTAATTCCATTCAAAAGTAAACTACCATCACTCTAATTCAATTAGAGTTTAAATCAACTTTAGAAATCATTCCCATTCACATTTAACTCGAGATTCACATATTTACCCAATTTCAAATATTAAATTTACTATTCACCAAATCCATTTAATCGCTATATTTGAAATTTTAAACCATTTCACTAATTCAACCAAAATCTCCATATTCAAAATCAACTAATATTTCAAATTCAACATTTAAAAATAAATTAAACGTTCAAAACCAAACGACCAAAATTCTGGGTCGTTACATTTCTCCCCCCTTAAAAGAATTTCGTCCCCGAAATTGTTAAGGTAGGAAAAATGCTCCAAATCCATTTCTTTTCAAAACCCATTCGGTTAAAATTCTGTTATTACCATTTCCTAAGTCTTTTAGACTCACCTAAAACCACTAATTTCTATTTATTCATCAAATTCCATCATTTAAAGCATAATTTCAATCAAATTTAGTTAACAAAAATTTTCCAAATTTTTTCTAACATCCTATATTTCCAATTTTTTTGACAAAGTCTCTCTTGTATGGAGAGCCTTTTACAATGTCACAGATATGATAAATATAATATACATCGACCCACACGGTCGGAAACACAATATATATATATATATCAACATTTATTTCATTTTCGCTTTTAATGCATAAGCGTACCTTATATTAGCGTTTTAAGCGAGCTCACTTAATTTATATGCAATTATGAAAACCAAAATCTATCCAAACAGCTCCTTGTACCTATACTTACTCAAATGAAGAACATAAGTTCCATAACCATGAAATTTTCATAACATTCCATTCCTTTAACGAACTTAAACGCATGTTTTTCATAAAATAAACATATTATAACATGTATATTTCGAATGCGTAAACAAGTATAAGGTTCAAACATTCAATTATCCATTTCCAAACAATGTATATTCAATTTCAAATTGATTCACAATCAATTCATTTGCATTCCATTCATATCCACATTCATTATATTCAAATCCACTTTATTAATCTTGGAATCATTCCATGTAAATCGACTCTCGAACAATTCAGCTTAGGTTCATGCACTTGCATTCAGGTTAATTTCACTTCCAACTTATATTGCATCTTTTCCATTCACTTTCATTTAATTCACGTGGTGTTATTCACTTCATTTTATAGTGAACGACATTTCATTCCATGTTAATTTATTTATAAACCATTTCATAAATTTATTTCTAAGGTTTATTATAAACATTCCATACCGCTACTTAAGTTCATATTCAGCTTTATAACTTAAGTTCATACCCAATATTATCCAATCCACTCCAAAATCATATTCAATTCATTTACTCTTAAATTAAATTCATTTCTTGTTATAAAATACTTAACCATTTTAACTTGGTCATACTTTTCCACTTTCTCAGTTTTATAAGTTATACAAATTTATTTATTCACAACTCACATTCTATATTTATAACATATAGTTATATAATCACTTCACAATTCATGTTTATATTCAATTTACTAAATTCCAATTCACCCCCCATTTATAATCCAAATTTTTGAATTTCCATTTCTTTACCATAATATCAAACCATTTTAATTTTGGTTTACTATTGCATTTCTCAACTCATAAGTTCAAGAACTTATTTACTTAAAATCTCATATTGCTTACTTGAGTCCATTCACATCTTATAATCATAACTCTGGATTATATATATATCACTTTATAGCTTAAGTGTATCCATTCCATTCAATCATCATAACTTATAGTTATATAATCATTTTACAATTCAAACTTTATATTCAGTTCAATTCAAATCCAATTCAATTTTAATTAACTTATCTTAGGTTAAATTTCAACCCATATTATTAATTTTAACTTACACAAGTTAAACTTTGATTCCATGATTAAATTTCACACTTTCCTTTCTTATCTATATCAACTCCAAATTATAAGTTCAATAACTGATTTTCTCCTGACTTCACAAATCATTTAAATGGAAATCCCAAATTTCAATCACTCGATTTTATTTCAAATCATTTTGAAATCATAAATATACATATATCCACTTTTGTATATCAAATCATACTTTCAGAATTTTAAAACAACTTGGTTTTGTCAAAACAATTTCCTTTTGGAATTTCTAAAACAAAACTTGTTTACCAAACAAGTCCAAAGAAAATAATCATAACCAATTACTACGGTAGCAATCCGTCACTTAGAAAATCGAAAATGAACACTAATGATGCAGCCGTCATCACTAGAATTATTTCCAGTGACTGAAGTGAGTTCAGTGCTTTCTTACTTCCAAAACTCATATTAAAACAATTTCTATTCAGAAATATCTCCAAAATAATACTCCATTATTCTTCACAAACCACTTCGGAAAACATTTCCAAAATCTCTAAGATTTAAGAATTCCCAAATACTTAGTTCAAATTCATTTAAAGCATTTTCCAAAATTTCCGGGACTTAAAATTTCAAGTTCTAGTTTGAATCCAATTCTAGTTATAACTCACTTGTATAAGTCATACTTATATATGGTTATATAACCCATTCCAAATTTTATAATCTTATTTAGATTATAATAATACCAACCAAACACTCCAAATATATACATTATAATAAATTCGGAGAAATATTTCTTTTATATCAAAATATAGTTTAGGTAAAATTATTTCATTTACCCTCCACAAAACAATACTATGTCGGTTTACCTTGTTTAAGAGTTTAGGAACCCCTATCGATACAGTTTTACTTCATGTACCGACCAATAATCATAAACACTCAACCGATAAGTCAACATAATATAAAACATTTTATATTCACTAGCAAATATGCGCTCATATCTATTAATACACTCAAACTCATTCTAGGGTGCTACTGACCCTATCTCTAATGAGTAATCCCCATCAAAGCCTAGGTATATCGCCAACCTAAGCTCTGATACCATGTGTGACGACCCGACTTTTCGACCCTCGAAAATCGACATCAATACGTTCACTGTATAGTATGCCGAACAATAGACTACTGGAAAGACAGATTGTTAAGGGAAATGAAAGAAGGTAGAAGAAAGAAGAAACTAAACAAATACAGAATCTCACAGCGGACTGAATAATATATAATATCAATAGTTCTTTACATAAATGAAACTATAATATACATATCTCAAAACAGAGTACATAAATCAATAATTACCAGCTTGGACAGTTATAACAGCCCGTCCACACAATTGCTGATAATTTCAAACCAAACAATGCAGCGGAATAAACAAGTACGAGAATACGTCTCAGTCTCTAGCTCGTCTTCTAAGCTCCAAAGCAATCCAAATCTATATCTGTAATATGCTTGGTCTGACCCGGGTATTATTATAAAAAATAACACATAGATCAGTCTGGTAAACCAGTGTGAGGAAACACACTCAATTTGATTTATTAAGTTATAAAACCTTTTCAAAATAAAGATATTGTAAGACCACGCCACACATAAATACAACAGGTTTTTACCTTATGATAACCAAAACATTTCTATAGAAAATCCAGTGATATTATAATAATGTCTAAGGGTCAAAATAATAATAATTAGGTAGCTGTGATGCTCGTGCTGTGTACATCACAACAATATTAGTATAAAATCAAAACTCGATAAGGCTCGTTCGCTAATTGTGTAGGATTTCCACGGAGGTGCCCTCAGTACTTCGAGAACAGTCCTCCTGCACAAGGATCAGAGTTATCCTTCCGAAGCTTCATACCCGTCTAGCTAGGGTATTATAGGAAAAACATAATCGGTCTTGCTAAGACCAAGTGCATCGCTCCGACATGCCAAAAATAACTAAAGGTATCTGTATTGCAAGAAAAGGAGCCGAGTACACCTTATGGGTTTGCCAACCCTACTGGCCATGCCTCCTATCTCTGGTTTTAGTCATTTCCACTGATGAGGCTACGTTCGACGTTCCATCTTACGCACCAGTTCAAAAATAAATCACGGAATCCTATATGGATTCCCACACCACAATGGCCTTGGAATCGCATACAGATTCCCACATCTCAAATAGATCTTGGAATCTCACACAGATTCCCACACTCCAATGAGTCACAGAACCACATATGGATTTCAACATCCCAAAATATAATGCATCTCCTCCATTTAACCGTATATGGTTTCGGAGTAGGTCATGGGTTCCGAGTCATCTCTTACGAGTACACTCTCCATTTCCTGGGTGCTCCAAAAAAACCATTCGCCGATTTCCAGAATGTTCAATACCGGTTCTTTAGGAAATAATTAGACAATACATAAGAGCGGGGATCAACCCCTAATCGTTTAAGTGGACGGATCTTCTTATCATTTATCTTAGAAGAATAACGAGTTTATATGTGCAGTATAACACCTCGAACGGTAGCTTTACCATATAATTCCCGTATTTCCCCTAGATGTTTCCAGAGTTAAAATCCCTCGATGTTAAGTAGGAAATCATTTCTTACCATCAAAATTAAAAAGGATTACATATTTGGGCCAAGATTTGATAGTCAGTTATTTAACTATCAAATAAACAAACATTCAATCATAGATCACATTTCCCACTGAAATCACTAAGCCTCATTTAATTTGATTACGATAAATCGAGTTTCCTTATTAAAACATTCATATACTTATTTCATCGGAATAAGTATATTCACAAATCATCCCTTTCAAATATTTGAAAATTATATTATAAAAATAGATATGGAAGTGCCATTCGGTATCGACCATGGATCGCAGCTCGATGGTTGCGGCTCTATCCCAGAAAAACCAAACTTAACTTAGGAAATCTCTACCTCCCGATTTCCGCCATGCAATCAATCATAGATCATAGTTTGCACGATGGTTATATCGCTATCCCAGCAAAAACATCCCAAACTGTAGGCAATCACCGCCCCTCGAATTACGCTATGAAAATATACCATTACTTCCCAAAAATTTCTTTATTTCATAAATATTCCAAAATCTATTTATAAAACTTCTTTATAAAATTTCAAAGTTTAATTTAGAGAAATATCCTCTTACCAATTTCAAACCATTTGTAACTCCCTTTTCAACTCCAAACCACCTTCACATTGATAAACCCCTTTAACCAATTCTTCTCACAAAGGATTTCTTTTATAAACAATTTATTACTTAATTTTAATAAGTAAGATTTTAAACGTCATAAAAATATCTCAACCATTTTTGATAATATTAAAATACCTTTTAAATATTTATTAATAATATAGTCATTTAACATTTAACATTTTAAAATCTAATAAAATAAACCAAATCCACCTTTAAATAAAATTAATAAACTTTTAAAAAATTAATTAGCTTTATAATAACTATTATCAATGAAATAATTATCTAATTCTAATTACTAAAAATAAAATAATTCATTTCTTAAAACAAAATCAAATAAACAATTAACTCTAAAACATAATTAACCTAAACAAAAGATTTTATAAACATTTGTAAAATAATAATTAAATAAACAATTTGTATATATAATAATTTATTAAAACATTTTACTCCAAATTATAGAATTTGAAGTTAACAAAAAACCATAACTTTCCATATTATACCGAGGCTCGAAAATCCCAATGGTACTTATCAACTACCATTCAATTCAATTTAACTATCAAAGTTAAATCACAAGCATTTACATAACAGTCATATATGTAAATCAAATCCACACTTAACCACAATTTGTTAAAATATCAAATTTTCAAAATCCACACTTAACAAGCGAGACCTATAAACTCCAAGATAGATACAAGACCTATGAAAACTCCAAGATATATGTAAGTCAAATCCACACTTAACAAGCGAGACCTATAAACTCCAAGATAGGTACAAGTCCTATGAACTACATGATAGGTACAAGACCTATGAAAACTCCAAGATACGTACAAGACCTATAGAACTCTAAGGGCAAGTCATAAACTCATCGATATAAGTGTCATGTACTCCCAAATAGCAACCGAATAAGTAACAACCGTGTGTCCCATACCACATGGGTTTACCTATATGTTTACTATAAGCTAGTAAACTCTATTCGTGTGTCTATGGGGTTCAATCGAACAAGTCCAGGAATTAACTGGTAAAACGAACGTGAGTGTTCCATACCACTCATTTTTCTGAACCGTTTAATTCGATTTCTTATTCGATCAAGTGCATGTGATTTTTATAAAAACACTTAGCTTTGAAAACGTTCTTAAAAACTATATATTAGTTTATATGCTAATATAGACACACACACACACACACACACATATATATGAAAAGGAATTTTTTATACTTTTAGATACATAAATATATTTAGACGTTGTTTTATAGGCTAATATATATTGAAAAACCTTTGCAAAATCTCTTTAGGCATATGAAGAGTCCCATATCAATTTAAAACCATCATTATTATAATAAATAATTATATATATATATATATATATGTATATATATTTTCAAATATAATTACTATGGAAAATAAATCGTACTTGAAAAGATTTGGATAAACACATTAATTTGGAAATCAGCCTTTTGCGAATTCTGATTGAAATTGTGCTAGAAAGCTTATGTATAAGCCCATGAACCCATATAAAATTTATGTGGTATAAAACTCCAAAATGAATTCATAAATCAAAAATCCATAAGTAACATTGAAACCCGCATGGAAAATAACATTAAAACAAGCAAATAGGTTCAAATGATCGAACGGATGAACGGAGGGTCAAACGGGTGCGACCGGGGAGCCAAATGGCTTGACTTGAGACTCAGTGTAGGCCACCACTAGTCCACCAGTCTGGTGGGACTGGTCCTCCGGTGGTCACGCCTAGACTAAGTTCCAAGCGGCTCCAATGGCACTCCGACGGCCCGTTGTCGCTCGTTTCTTCTCCTTTGATCAACTTGAGATATGCGGTACTGAATTAACAGTCAAGCAGGCATACAAACATGTACAATTGAATGCTAATTAAGATCATAAAGTAAGGGTTTCTATAGGCAGAAATTTGCATAGAAAAAGATATAAACAAAAACAAAGATTGAGATCAAATCAATGCCAAAATTCATCCAAAATAACCAACAACAACATGCATTCAATATAGTCTAGAAGTGTCAGTATTACTCACCAATTTGAGCTTGAATTGATGCTAGAAACCCGGATTTTACTTGGCTAATACCTTTCAAATTCTATCTAGGTTAATTCATAGAAAATGCAAACAACAAGATGATCAATATAAGAAAAATCCAAAACAAAAGGCTCAATAGACACAATTGGGGTTATAGGATATTGCCTTGCTTGTATTTCTTGAATTATTATCCAGTTACCCTCTGATTTGATTTATATTTGGGGTAGATTCTATTCTAAGGTTTAGGAGACGAAGGAGATGTATTTTCTTGTTTTTAGAACTTGGTTGAAAATGAGAAGGTGATAGGAAAATAAACGTATTTGTTTATTTTCTCTCTTCCAAAACTTACAACATGGGCCAAGTGGGTTCCTATGGACCCAATAAGGCTATACTATTAATTTCCATTATTTTTATTTTTATAAAACACTAACTAATACTCAAACTATTTTTATGGAAGCATAGACTAATTTTCCTCAGAAATTCTCATTTTTATTAATATTGAGATATTTCATAAAATTAAGTATAACTTTTGAAACTAATAGCTATTCTCATTATTTTTAATAAAATAAACTATTAATATTTATCATAAATCTCGATTTAAAATAAATAAGTGAATAAACATTGGAAAAACTCACATTTTAAATTACAAAATTATTTCCATGTATTTTTTTAACTCTTATTTTACCCAAGATTATTCTTATATTATCAAATGTAAGAAGATAAATTGCACTATTTTTAATATTAAATAAATTTTTCCCAAATTTATTTATTGCCATTCGAAAAGCCTTTTTAATTCGAAAATTATAACTAATAAAATTTCTCAAATTTATCTTAAAATTAGTTAAGATATTTATAAATCATATTTTAGATTTAATTCCAGGTAATCTTGATCGGGGTTGTTACATGTCCTATAGTGGTTGACTGGTGGTAAAGGGGTGGTCGACCGCTTATTTACAATGGTGGCTAGGGTTTTAGCTTTTTGATCGTTTCAGATTTAATTATTTAAATTCAATGGTACCACTGCTTTCTCGACACTATAAATAAGATCCTAGAATCCTCACTTTTATTCACATAATATTTAGGGAACACTAGCGAAGCTCTATCGGTTCATCTCATCAAAGATTCATAAACCTCCATTAGGGTTTTAGGCAAGAAATCCTATAGATCTGCCTTTGTTTGTTATTTATTTTCTTAACTTCTTCTCCTCCAAATCTCTACATTTTTTAAATCTAACATATATACAAATCACTTGCTATATATATGTATCAAAAAGAAGATATCTAATAAGAGATTGTCAAAGGCGTGTCAAATCCAAAGAAGGCAAAGCTAAGGCTATATTATGAGTGGAAATCTTAGCTTTTCTATTTTAGTAACTGATCAGTGTAGTTTGGGTTTGAATAAGCCTTGAGGAGTTTTCCTTTGCAAAAAAAAATCATTTTATAAACCTCAAAACTCCTTCAATGCAAAATGTTAATTCTGTGTTGAAATCTCAAATATGTTTATGTCAAAATAATGGAAATAATGTTGATTTGCAGTTTTGATAATTTTACCTTCTATACCACTTCTTATTCTTTTTCTTTGAATTTGGATAAAGGAATTTGATTAAGGAATAGAGTGTAAGATATGAATTTTGTTCGTAGTTTGCACTACTTATTCCCATGAATTAAAGAGAAATTCCTTTTTTTATTTCTATGTGGAAAAAGGAGTTGAATAGAGCATAAAAACTGGAATTGTAAGTTTCTATTATCAATATATTCCATTTTTTGGAAGTAATAAGTTTAGTTTAAATTTTTATTGTATACAAGTCTATTGATTAGAATCTTTGGATATGAATATTACAATTTTGGTATTTTTGATGATATGGAATGAGACTTGTATAATTATTTAAAGAGTTGAGTTTAATCACTTTGAATTTCAATATTTAATGTATTTTTAAATATTTAAATAATGGATTTTATTTAATGTATTTTTAAATATTTAAATAATGGATTTTATAACACAAATAGACCTCTTTTTAGTAATAACTAATGATAGTAAAGCTGCTTTAAAATTTGGTATACAAAAATAAGTAGTTCGGAAAAAAATTGAAAATGCGACTAAAAATCATTTTTCGGATTTTTGACTTTTGATCGACCAAAAGATGTCGGATTGAGTTGTGTACACTAGTGTACATGTGTACACATTTATATAAATAACATATGCTTTTGTTAATTAATTAATTCGATTATAATTTGCTTTAAAATTATGCTTAACAAATGAAATGAAATTTGACTTTTCTTTTTGAAAAAAACTTAACAAAAATTCAAAAAACCAAGACAAAGTACATTTCAAAATGAAGTGAGGTGATGGTGGTGTTTGGGATGGGGCATGGGTGTGGAGCAAGGAGGAGGAGGTGGCGATGTGGAAACTTTTGGTTGGATGGTGTGGAATATTATAATAAAGGGGGCATTTTGGTAAATTACCATCTCCATTTTCTATAAAAGAAGCTTCACTTTCTCATCTTCATTTTTTACTTCATTTTCATTTTCTTATTTACCTTCTTTTCCTTCTCTTCTCTCCATCCATGGAGTTTAGTTTGTAAAATTTGAAAAGTTGCTTCTTTTTATCACTTTTACTTAAGCAAAATTGCTAAAACTTCTTCTATTCTTTTCTACATCACTCCTTCACCAAACCAAGTCTCAAAGCTCCCATTTTTAGCCAAGACCGGGTCCCCTAGCACCACGGCAGAACCATATTGACCTCCTGGGCTTTAAAAGTCAAGTTTTTCCAATAAAAAGCTAGGTTCGTGTGTGGTTTGATAAGTTGTGGTAGTATGGTTAAAGTTCCTGTTGATTTCGACGAGTAAAGCTTACTTTAAAATCCAAGTTTTAAACTTTATTATTTATTATAATAATCTTAGTTAATTACTTGTGTTTTTAAGCATCTATAATGATTATTGTTTCGTTTAGTTCCCGCCTGAAAGCAGATGACATAGAGGATGTTTGCTAGGGACTTAAATTGAAGTTGAAGTGTCCGTAATGAAAAGGTAGCCGCAACACACTTCGAAGTGCATAACAAAGATTTTATAGTGGAATTTTGTAGAGATACCTTAAATGGTTTCTTTCCTATAATGACTCACTTCCGTGTTATGTTGTTTATAAAAATGAATGTATATGACATGTAGCTTGTTTCTACGAAAGTATCGTTATAGCGGCTATCGCTGTAACGACGGCCTTTCTTGCACCGAAAGACGAGCCACTAAAGGTAAAAAAAGAAAGATAAGAAGAAACTACACAATCATATAATCTCACCACAAATCAGGACAACATATAAAAGATAATATAGGATATTGCATAGTCATTTCCATAATAATAATACATGAGAGTTCATTACATTACAACTTCAACCGGACAATTATAACTACCTGCCCATACAAAATACATAGGTCATACATAAAACATAGAGGAATAAGATAATAATTAGCTAACATGAAGCCACCCACTCTAGCTCCTTCAAAATGTTTCCATAAGAAACCTGGAGCACTTGGCTACTCGCCTAAAAATTTTATGAAAAGAAAATAAAACTCTGGGTCAGACATAAGTCCGGTGTGAGTAAACTCAAACTACTTAATTTTTTTATTACTTTTATAAAACACTTTATAAATCAAAGGTATCTCGTAAGACTACGACGCACATAAACACATACGGGTTTTTACCTTACGATAGCCAAAACACTTTATATAGAAATGTAGTGATATTATCATAATGTCTAGGGTTTTTAAATAAATAATTCACATAGTCAAAATTGTTACATTAATTAAATTCCAGCATAATAGGTATACAACTAAGACCGAATGCACTTATTGGGAAATGGATTCCAAACAATGACTGGGCTACTAGGGTACCGCCCATCATGGTGCATCTCTAGATAAAATAACACCAAGGACCTTGCCTGGATCCCCCGCCAACACATGACCGGACTACCCCTTGCTGGATAGTACCAAATAAGATCACCCCTCAGTTGATATCAGAAACTGTGTCGAAGCATACATGAATTGATAGTAGGGACTCTAGATAGGGATAACCTTACCCTAATGGAAGCGACTCACTTAGCCTTGCTGCATCTCCTTTGTTTTAGTCATTCCCAAGTGATGAGGCCCGAGGCTATGTATACCTTTATTATAACAGTACTATTGGAATGCTAACATTGCCTTCCATACTATGACACAATGTCAACGCTCATCCATACAAGTCGTTCAGGAGATGAATGAACCGAAGGCACTATCCCCACTACACCCGTCTTGAAATCACCCTCAAGGTTAGTAGCAAATAGCCCTTGCACTTCAAAGTTTTTACCTTGGACCTTGCCTTTACTATTTCCAATTCGAACGTTTACGTTGGTTCGAATGGTTTTTGAATAACAACTAATATTCGATTCCAGTCTCTCCGAACCAATGTTCGATAATTTTAGTGGGTCAAGTTGTTTATAGTGGACCATTCCACTCTCAGGGTGTAATATTTACACATGGACATATGCTCCATATGCTTATATTATTGTGACTCGCTTATCGAAATTAACCCACTTGTATTCATCATGTTCCGGAAGTGTGGTATTTGTGATAAGTACAAGCTGACTTACTTTCTATTACAATTACTTTAATTCATTTGGCTACTTAATAACATGGACAAGCGATCCTTAGGTTTAAACAATTCACTTAAACAAGAATCTTGGTTAAAGATAAATAATATATAGAGTTTTAAAATAAACTTTAAAATAAATAAACTTTAATTAAATCATAAGTTTAAAACTCAATTAAACCTTAATTAATCTTTAATTAAATAAAAATTAAATCATTAATAATCCTAATTTTCTAATTAAACCTTAATTATACTTTAATTAAATAACATTTATTTATGAAATTAAACCTTAATTAAGCGGATAATTAACCTTTTATTAAATAATAATTAACTCTAATTAAATAATTAATTAAAATACACTTGATTAAGTAAAAATTTAATTTTCTTTATCTTAATTAATCATTATTTAAAAATTACTTAATTAAAAATAATTAATTTAGTTAAAAATTTCTTAACCTCCACTTACTTAACCTAATTACTTAATTAAATAATAATTTCCCTAATTAATAAATTAAATAATTAAATTATTAAACAATTAAAAACTTAAACTTTTGACTTACTTAATTTAGTTTGGAGTAAGTTTTCAAAACAATTCAAAAGAAATCATTTTAAAACTTGAAACCGTAAAATTTCCCGAACTGCATTCATAGCGACTATCGCTATAAGCACAGTTCGCTAGAATTGATTTCTAGGTGGAAATCTCTCTTAACTCTAGCTACCACATGCTTGAAAACAAAATTGTAAGAGTTTTGAAAACTTAAATAAAAGGTAAAAATTTGGAAAATCATTTTCAAGAATCCAAAGCTAGAAAAAGAGCTTTCGTTTTCAAATCGGATCTCAAGTCCTTTGTGACTTTTTAAGGCACTAATTTCCACCACCATTTCAATAGTATACTTGGTTTTGTTTCACAAACAGTACCACCATCATGTCATAAACCAATCTCACATATCCATATCCATATACATATCCAAATATATTAACATATTATCCAAATCACGAATCTATACCGAAACAACCAACTTGCAATCATATATCATCCAAATAACATGATAATTCAACATAATAAACACTATATTTTCACAACATATAAATCATTAAAAACAAATTGTTTTTCTTTCCAAAAATATTAGTTTTACTCACTGAAACTTTTCTAAATCAAAGCGAACTTTTGCCGAAACTTGAAAACAATTAAGAATATTGCAAATTTGGAACTTTTGGACCCTTGAACACTTGAATTTGGCTTGGCCAAGGCTAATTGGGCTCGACCTTAGGATGATTTGTGCTCAACCCTTATGTTCTTGAGTGGATATAATGTTGTAGCTTGGAAGAGGAGGTGTTGAATGATTATTAGAAGTGGTTTTGTGAAATAAAGATGTGATTTTGGCAAAAAGAAGTTGTTTTTCTCACTTTAGAAATTATGAAGAGGAAGCCATGGCTAAGTTTACTTAAGCTCTTATGAATTTGAAATGAAGAAGGAGGTTGTAAAAATGAGAATATGAAGATAAAGGGGTATATATGGACTTAGGATATAAATTAAAAATTATATTAGTATTTATATTAAAAAATACATGTGCATGCATGACCATACCCCTCCCTCCATGATCCGCCTCCTCTTGTACTTCCCTCTATATTGTGTGCATGTATGTTTATCATAGTGCTATAACCTTTTGAATAACTTTTAATGAATGAAAAATCGATATTTCTGAAGATAACTTCCGGTTACATTTTCTATTTCTTTATGAACTATATATATTGGTAAACAAATTTTGAAAACGATTTTATTATCGTTAATTATTATCTAAAATAGTTTTATTTGTTAATAAAAACCCATTTATTAATTATTTAATATATAATTAAATATTCATTTAAATAGCGATTAAATTTTGGGTCGTTATACTCTCCCCACTTAAAAGAATTTCATCCTGAAATTAGCAGATATGGAGATAATTCAAACTTACGCAAAAACCTATATGTTCATATCATATAACACAACAAAGATATACACTAAGCATCCATAGCAAACAAGCATACACTATACATGCAACCTATGACTAGCTATCCTAATATCAACTCGAGATAGGCTTCTTTCATACGATCCACCAGCTCCCAAGTGCAGTCTCCAGGATCCTCGCTCCACAGAATCTTAACTAGTCGCACCACCTTGTTACGCAACCTCTTTTCATCCTGATCCATAACATAAAATGGATATGTAACAACTGTTAGGTTCAGTTCTATTTCCAATTCCTCTTGAACCGATGGCTCCACAATCAAAGATGGGTCGTGAATATATTTTCTCAAATGAGACACGTGGAATACATTATGAACACCCGCTAATCTCTCTAGCAACTCAACCCTATAAGCAAGCGATCCGATCCTCTTAAGAATATGGAAGGGTCCAACATACCTAGGAGCTAACTTCCCCGCTTTTCCAAATCTAATAGCTCCTCTTATTGGTGAAATCTTTACGAACACCAAGTTCCCAATCTCAAATTTCAAATCCCTTTACCTCCTATCCGCATAACTCTTTCAGCGATCTTGGGCCTCCTTTATTCTTTTCTTAATCACTGCAACTTTCTCTATAGCCTCTTGGATCATGTCTGGTCCAATAACTAGTCTATCTCCCATCTCAACCCAACATGTTGGTGACTTGCATGGTTTTCCATATAGGGCTTCATAAGGTGCCATTCCGATGCTTGCTTGGAAACTATAGTTGTAGGAGAACTCAACTAAATGCAAATGATCCTCCCATGATCCACCAAAATAAAAAATACATGCCCTCAAGAGATTCTCTAGAATCTGATTCACCTGCTCCGTCTGTCCATCGGTTTGGGGGTGATATGCCGTGCTTAAGCTCAAATTTGTTCCAAGGATTGTTTGCAATGCATTCCAAAATTTACTAGTAAATATGGGGTCTCGATCACTTACAATACTCACACGGAACTCCATGCAACCTGAATATCTCTCTCATAAAAATTTAGCTAAGCAGTGGTCCTCGTTGGTTTCACCGAAACAAATTGTGCGCTCTTCGTTAGCTAATCCATGATAACCCACGCTCCTTCATTTCCCTTTCTAGTTCTGGGTAAACCATCGATAAAATCAATTGATATCATTTCCTATTTCCAATCGGGAATCTCCAAAGGTTGTAGTAATCCGACTGTCTTCTGATGATCACCTTTGATTTGTTGACAGCACGAACACCTACTAACAAAGGTAGAGATATCTCTCTTTATTCCCTTCCACCAGAACATCCGCTTCTTATCCCTATGCATATTTGAGACACCTGAATGGATACTCAACTTAGAATGATGGCCTTCTAACAAAACTTCCTGCCTAAGACCATTCACATTCGGTACATAAATCCGCCCATTCATCCTGAAAACTCCTCGGTTATCAACCTTAAAACTGGTACACCGCCCCTCCTCAATCTTCCTGATAATCGCGACTAAGCTTCTGTCCTCTCTTTGCTTGCTCACTATTATTTCTAGGAGAGTTGGGGTAACTTCCAAAAGATTCAAAACAACATTCCTGCCCAAGGCATCTGCCACCACATTAGCCTTCCCTGGCATATAAAGAATATCCAAGTCATAAGCCGCTAGAAAATCTAACCATCTCTATTGCCCCAGGTTCAGATCCTTTTGAGCAAAAAGATACTTAAGGAATTTATAATCAATGAAGAGCTCGAATTTTTCACCTAATTAAAGAAAGAAAATTACTCCTAAAACCTCCAAAGATTAGAAAGAAACTAAAAGGAACAGAAGGATCCTTACCTAGCAAGTAGTGTCTCCATATTTTCAATGCAAAGACAATACCTAGCAACTCCAGGTCATGTGTAGAATAGTTCTTCTCATGAGGCTTCAACTGCCTACTGGCATACATAATCACTATACCATGCCATATCGAAACAACATCAAGTCCCACTCCACATGCATCTGTGTAAACCATGAACCCACTATTTCCATTTTGAACAGCTAAAACTAGTGCACCGGTCAATTTCTTCTTCAATTTTAGAAATCCCTCTTCACATTTTGGAGTCCATACAAACTTCTCCTCCTTCTTAGTCAGCTTAGTAAAATGGGAGGAAATCTTAGAATAATCCTGAATAAACCTCCTATAATATCCAGCAAAACCTAAGAAACTACGAACCTCGGTAGGAATCCTCAGTTGCTTCCATTCCTAAACAACTTCCACTTTCACTAGATCCACTGAAATATCTTCTCCCATTACAATATGTCCTAAAATTCTTACTTCTGATTTCTAAAAATGGCACTTAGAAAATTTCACCTTCAAGATATGTCTCCTCAATGTCTCCAACACCACTTTCAAATGATGTTTATGCTCCTCCTTAGATTTGGAGTAGATAAGGATGTCATCGATGAAAAATAATACAAACATATTATGAACATCTCGGAAAACAAAGTTCATGAGATCTACAAAATATGCAGATGAATTGGTTAGCCTGACAGACATAACCAACCACTCAAAGATACAGTCAGAGTCTCTAAACGTAGTTAAGGGTATACTATCTTTAGCAACCCTCAACTGATGGAATCTAGTAGCTAGATCCATATGAGAAAATACCATAGCTCCATGAAGTTGATCAAAAAGATCATCGATGTGGGGTAAGGGATACTTATTCCTAATGGTTAGCTTATTCAACTCCCTATAATCCATGCACAACCTTAAAGATCCATCAGACTTAGCCGCAAACACCATAGCAGACCCCCCAACTCGAACGACTTGGTCTAATCAATACTCTCCTTAACAAGTCCTGGGTTTGACTTACCGACTCCTCTCTCTCACTCGGAGCCATTCTTCGCTTAGGTTGAACAACAAGCCTTGCATCAGGGAATAAATATATGCGAAAACTCTATATCTCGATGCAAGAGTAAACTTTTAACTTCTTCGAATACATCCGGAAAATTCTTAACAACTTCAATAGACCCTAGATTCTCTTGGGATGCCTCCAAGGCATACATGAAACTACACATATGAATATCGGGTTCCTTACATGGTACTTTAGCCATTCTTCCCAAATTGGTTACTAATGGTACAGTTCTTTCATTATAATATAAAATAGCTCCATATTTTGATAACCAATCCATACCAAGAATAATGTAAAACCCTTTAAAGTCTAAGACAGACGGGTCACAAGAAAAGTGATGAGAAAGGTACGAAATTGGCACATCTTCACAAATCATATTCAAATAGGTTACACCATCTATGGGGCAAGACACACGCATAGGGTTTCTACAATACTAGGAATAAGATGAAATTTTCCTACTAATTCACAAGAGATAAAATTATGAGAGGTACATGTATTAAATAATGCTCAAACAAAAATACCATTAATCAGTAAGGTACCTTCAAGAATGCCCTTTCCTTTCACATCCGTTGAAGTAGATGATTCATTCTTAATGGCATACACCTTAGGC
Organism: Allium fistulosum; assembly: GCA_030737815.1. NCBI lineage: Eukaryota > Viridiplantae > Streptophyta > Magnoliopsida > Asparagales > Amaryllidaceae > Allium > Allium fistulosum. The sequence continues at coordinate 673,796,944 of CM060905.1, forward strand.
CACTGCACCTTTTTCATGAGTGGGCAGTCCTTTAACATATGCCTGCCTGATGGCAATTAAAATAAAGAGTCTTCTGGACCATCGGAAATATGCATCCACCTTGCTGCTTTGGAACTTCACGATTCGAACAATACTTGACAATATGTCCTTTCTACTTGTAAATATAACAACCACTATCCTTAGGCTTGCCTCCTTCACTTCCTCCCTGTTTCCCTTTTCCTTGATTCTTCCAATTTGGATTGAAATTGCTTTTATTAGAACCGTTTCCACCAGTATTTCCGCTAGGTGCTACTGGAGTAAGCTTCTTCTTTTCTGGGGCATTGTACCTCAGAGCCATATCAACTAGATCCACAAAAGTACCTTTAACATGAGTAGTCATTTTCTCATGATATTTCTCCCTCATACCCAAAACAAACAACTCAATCCTATATAATGTGGTGTTGATCAATTCTGGCCCAAAACAAGACAACTCGTTGAACTTCGTCTCATATTCTGCTACAGATAGATCCCCGTGCTTTAAGTCCATGAAGTTGCGGTACATCCTCGTCCATCCTGCTGTAGCAATAATTGGTCCTCACAAAATTGTTTAGATCGGGCTCATGATAACTCTTCTTTTAGAATACTTGCAGTAAGGGAGTCTCACCAAGTTGCTGCTCCTTCTTGCAGTTGTTATGCTGCTAATAACCTTTTCTGTTCATCAGATAAACAAAGACCTTTAAAAATCTTTTCACAAAACCTCAACCAAGCTTGCACTTCCATGATTGACTCAGTTCCTTTAAACGGTTTCCCTTCAAGGTTAGTGTAATCCTTGCACAAGGTTGCGAAATTCACTCTTTGCTGCTCGGGCCCTACCTCTTCGGTAATCCGAACTCCACCAGGATTTGGGGTTCGACCATTTGTAGTTGTAGTGCTACCTACACCCCTACTTCGTCTACCTCTGTTACTCAGGTCTTACTACCTGGACATATTAAGATAATTCTTAGAATACTTGGATGAGATAAATCTAGAAAGGAGGGTACTAGTCAAACCTATCAAGCTTGTAACGACCCGCCATTTTGGACCATTCGCATCCATTATAAGTGTATAAGTAGACACTCATGCCGGAGTTGAATTGCTCAAAATACCGCGTTGTTAATTTAAATTTGGCAAAACTGAACATATACAATAAATAAATAATCACAGATCACAGACACAGAGTAATAGTTGCAGCGGAAATAAAAGAGATAGTAGTTCATGAAGCTACTATATGAATATATAAAATACATCAGAGTTTACAACAGAAGAGTAATACGATACATCAGAGTTAAACCAGAATACATCACTGGAATCATCGAATACTAAAAGCAGAATAGATGGCTGGATCTTCAAGCAAAGCTCCAACTCCAAAGGTGAGTCTCGAATACTGGTACACTCAGTCTGACCCGAGCGTAAAGCAAAAACACAAGACACTCGAGTCAGGATTAACATTCTCATATTAATAAATCCAACTCAAGTGAAATAGCAATTGAAATACAAGTAACTCAAAGGATGTTTGGAATAACCATCCTTTAAGGATCTGTTAAACTATCTACTAGGTAGTAATATATGCTAAGTAGATAATGTCTATCAGTTTTATGTAAAGATATCAAAATAGCGTTAAGTCATGGCCCATTCCACCCTTAACACATTTTTATTTCCAAAAGCATATACAAGACCGTAGTTTCCCCAAAACCTGAAGTCACCAGAGGGCAATCCATATACTAAAGGTACAAATCAAAATCGTAGTGGTCGCGCATAAATGGAATACAAGTATGACAAGGCACATGAGGCAATACCCAAGGTAGTGATACTACCGTTCGCCTGATCCGGACTGGTGAGAACGCAACGCCGCAGCGCCCGCAACACCGTGAAACAACACTCCCAAAATCAAGGGTGCACCAATCGACAACAAGTAATAAGTAGTTCGTAGAAGTGTGTCCACTTGAGGTAGCTAATCCTCCATTGGCCCGGCACAGCTCCTGTTTTAGTCATTTCCAATTTGACACAAGTGTCAAGGCTATCCATTATCGTTCTCTTTCTTCAGTCATCACGTACACCAATCCAACCACTTCATTCTGGATCATCACTCCGCATATAGTTATTAAAGTGGTTTTTGGTTTAGATAGAGAGTATATCCATAACCGAATTCCGGTCTCTTTAATAACTTCCGTAATTATTTCACCGATTGGTCATTTATATATTTCAAAACCAAATCAAATTCAATTTCAATTAGAATTTGTAAACCAACATTTCATTTGTCTTTCCAAATCAATTTTCATAATTTACGTTTCAAAACTTCCAAATTACCATTTCAAAATCTTATAATTCAATTTCAATTTCTATTTAAAACAATTCAATATTGATTCAAGTTCGCAAATAAGTTTCCTTCCAAATCATTTGAATTAATATACTTTAACATTCAAACCAATTTCAAATTCATTTATCGATTCCATTTATCATTCAAAACAAATCTATTTAATTTCCAATTCATTAAATCAATTTCCTAAGTTCAACTTCATTAAATCAAAACTTACAATTTTGAATTAAATTAAATTCGTCAAATCAATTCTTTCAATTACAAGTCTTACATTAATTCCAAAATATCACATTTTCATTTCTTGTTAAAGAAATTCCATTTTGCTTATTTACTTTCTTAAATAATTTTTCCAAAACTCACTTAATAAAGAAAACTCAATTTCAATTATTACGAAGTAAAATCCACTTATTCAAAAGTTCAATTTTTCTTATTAAAGAATTTCAATTCAATTTAATCATTTAATAATTCATTATTAAATAATTCAAAACTTAATTATTAAATAATTTCAAAGTTTAATAATTTCAAACTTAATTATAATTTCAAACTTAATTATTAAATCATTTCAAAGTTTAATAATTTCAAACTTAATTATAATTTCAAACTTAATTATTAAATCATTTCAAAGTTAATTCAATCATTTCTCAAATTTAACAACGTTCTTTCATCAATTACATTTGTTAATATTTTGTTTCAGATTATTAAATATTAACATTTTCCTTTCATTAAAAATTCAAATTTCAACTTCATTTCAAAACCATATTATTTATTCAAATAAAATCTTCAATTTATTTTCAAATCAAATTATTGACCAATCGGGTTTTTATTTAATTCTCTATCCTAGGTCAAAGTTCAATTTGGGTATTTATCATTTCAACCCAATTCCAATTCAATTCAAAAACAAAGCATAGTAAAGGGAACTTGCAGTGTGATAACAGGGATGGTGTCAAAGTAAATAAACAAGCAATAACAACAATCAATAACAATCCAATAATCAATTCAACCGTATTAATTCGCATTGTTATTTGTACGAATTAATATAATTAATTCTAGAATCCACACTATCATTTCATGTAGATTAAAGATTATTACTTTACGGTTCTTCACTTGTCATCTATTTACAATTTCATACATCATCAATTTAACAACATACATTCAGTGGTTCAAGGTGTAATTAAGCAAATCATACGTGTCAATAGATTTAACAGTTAAAGGGGTCATATTATACAAATTGTCAGTTAATCAAATTTAACATTTAACTATCCTATATCAAGTTCAATTGCATACTATTTATCATTTATCACTAACAATTTAACGTCCAATATAAACATCAACAGTAAATCAATTATCAGCCAAACTGTATTATCATCACATAAATAATTAACAGATAATGGTGTCAGATGTCACAGGTGAACTGATACAGGTAATAGCATATATAACAGTGTAATTAACTAACATCAGCATATTTCAATTGTCGTTTCAATTGAAATCAAATTTAATAAATAAAAGAACGTTAATCGTGAGTGAGTGCTCACCTTCCGAGGCTAGAGAAATGAACGATGAAATGGAAGGGAATGGATACGGACAAGCACATGAACAGCGACAGGCTAAGAATTGCTGTAATAAAACGATTTTAGATGGTAAGTTACGATGGCACGAGATCAATGAACAAGATATATTACATATATATAAATTTCCAAAAATCCATTTAAAACATAAATTTCAAACCGATATTTAATTCAAACACAAATAGAATTTGATATATGTATATATTTCAAACATCGCTGTTTTGAATTGAACACAAATATTAGAATCAACATATATTTCAAATCAATATATTTTATATGCTGCAAAATCATCATAACAGTATACAACTAGACCATATATGTAAATGTATATGTAAGCTATTCCAAAATACATATACCCTCTGTTTTAAACAACATATATAGGAACAAATTTAAACATATGTGCGCCTGGAAAAAACACAACTCAGGAAGTCAAATAAACAACTATTGTTAAACGTATAACACCTATATCCTAAGTAGCCGAAATCACTTAGTAATAAATAAAAGATATATCTATAAGCAACTTAACATTTTTTCAAATAAACTCCCATAGAAATATATGAATATACTGCCGAAACTTATATTTGTAAAATTTAACAACATATACAACAGATAGTTGAAACTGACATATTTTAAATTTATATAATCAAACTTATACATAACAACACTCCTATCAAATCACGTATATAGATATACCAATTTAAAATTTTAAAATAAATATATATATATATAAGATTTACTATTTACATACCATTCAAAATCTTATATAACTTACACTTATATAAACAGTGGAATCATTTATACCTACAAATATAAATTTTTATATATATAACAACATCCAGATACTTAAACTAGTAAAACTTACACATCATAACAACTTTATCTATATATACAATTTAAAAGTTCCATATTTAATGAACAAATATAATACCTACAGCCGAATGGAATTTGCCTAAGTTCTAGGTCGTACGCGACCTAAGAGTTGAGTCATGGGTTGTTGGCGACTTAGGTGATAAGTCGTGAGCGACTTAAAGAAAGTCTGCGACCTAAGGGGATAGGCGAGTTAAGAGTTAGGTCGTAGCCAGGTTAAGTGGTAGGTCGCATTGTCTTGAGTGGTTTAGGTCGTGGACAGTTTGGAGCAACCTATAGGGGTAGCGAGTTAAACCCAGTAGTTAACGACCTAGGGGTGAGCGACCTAGTGGTTCCGAGTTAGCATAGTTAGGTCGGCAACGACCTAAGGAGTTTGGAGATAGTAGTGTAGCGACCTAGTATTTTGGGGTGACCTATAAGATGTTAGCGACCTAAGAGTTAGCGAGTTAACCCAGTATTTAGCGACCTAGTAGTTAGCATGTTAGGGAAGTTAGGTCGTAGACGACTTAAGGAGTTAAGTCGTACGAGTTAAGTCGTAAGTCTCTGTGTTGAATTAGGTCGTATATAGGCTAAGTGTTAGGTCGCGTGGGTATGTTAAGTCGTAAGTTTGTTAGGTCGCGAGGTAGTGTGCCTGTGTTGAGTCGCGAGCGACTTAGGAGTGGTTGAGTCGTAAGTCGTGTCTCTAGGTAAGTCGCGTATAAGTTAAGTCGCACGCTTGAGATTTCCTTAAGTCGTAGGTTGGCATAGCAGTTAGGTCGTAGCTGTTAGGTCGCTGGGTGCTTGGATGCGCAGAAGTGTTAAGTCGGTGAAAACTTAGGTCGGAGGGGTCTTAGGTCGTAAGTCGGAGACGACTTATGGAGATATCCGATTTACGACTTAGTGAATTTTCAGCTATAAATAGGAAGGGTTTTTCTCACTTTTTGGGATCCGGATTTTGAAGCGACGAAGTGCTGCCATTTTGAGAGCTCGACTTCTACACTTCTTCACTTCTTTTCTCCACTCTAATCTAGTGATTCCTTTCATCCAAATCGAAGATCAAGATTGAAGATCCAAGAGCTAAAGTTGAAGATCTTCATCCGTTGAAGTGAGATTTCTTCGTTTGAAGCGAATTTGTGATAGATCAAGCTTGATCCTTCGTTGTCCAGATCTGAAGCTTGTTGATTTGAGGTTGTTTAGGTGATCTGGTGAGTGGTGATTATCTCCCACACGGATCCAAAGGAGTATATCGGATTGTTGGCTCGATTGGTGTTAAAATAGTGATTTTCATGCATTTTCTTCATCCTAAGTGTAGATCCATGTAGATCCATTGTTCATGATGATTTGACAACCATTTTACTAAGTGTTAACCTATGCAAGTTCATTCATCAAGATTGTAGAGATATTTCTCATGATTTCATGCTTGTTAGACTTTCAACTCTTTAATTACGAAATTGCCATTTTTGTGATAATTGTCTACTTAGATCATATTTGAATGCTTGAGTGTTTGGATTAATGTTTGACTTGGTTGATTGCTATGAATTAGATGATTGATGATTTGATTTAGATCGAGGATGATTCAAAAGCTGAGGGAAAGGCTCTTGAATTGGGAAAGCTGCTTATGGCATATGTACCGGATGATGAAGCTCTTATGCATAGATTTGATGATGATGTTGAGATGAAGCTTTGCGAGGATGTGATGAAGCGAAGCATGATATGAGATAGTCTTGGTCTAATCCAGACGGGATCATTCCAAGCAGATTGATAACTCGGTGATATGGTTCGAGTTTGAGGATAATGGATGCTCGAGAGGCGCTAGAGCTAGTATGGAAATAGTCGCCGAGGAGGATGACTAGGAGGCTTGGATAGCATCGTTGTTGAAGGTTCTAGCAGACTCAAAGCAAGGGTACGTTTGGGCAGTTGCGAAAATCCCAACGACAATGAATTGATGGTCGAGTACCCTGGGTAGTTGCGAAAATCCTTGGCACGGGCTGCGATGACGTGCGGAGTACTGTCTAGAACCGGGGTTTCCATTAGCCCTTGACGGACGGCTGAAAGAATGTGCCGGTCATTCAATTAACGGTGATATCGAAGCAATGATAACAGTGATAGCCAGAGTCATGGATGTTTGGTTGTATCGTCATACCGTCTCAAGAGCAGTGTTTTCCGGGTGCTTATCTGATCTTGGTTTAGGCCTTGGGGGTTTGTGCTTGGAAAACATCGCCCTTGACTCGAGTGATAATTACTTTACTTTAAATTGTATGCTCTGCTATGTTTGCTTCTGCTTAGTGTGTGTCTGGGGGCTATCACTGTAGAATGAGGTTGGAGTGGGAGGTTTGTATTCCTCCTTTCCCTTTATGCTCTTTTGGGTATGTTGTTAGTTAATTTACTGCTCACTAAGACTGTTGTCTGACTCAAGGCTTTATGTTTTAATTCTTATTGCCTTGGGCTGTTCGTCCATTTTTGGGATGGGCAAACTAGGTAGCAGGTGACAGGTGTTGTTCTTGCTTCTCACGACGCTGGTATCGAAGATGAGCTAGAGGGTTGCATATTATCTTCTTACTATATGTACTGGGTGTTCCGCTGTTTGTATATTCTCTGAGTGTTGTGTAGTGAGGCTTGATGTATTGACTATTTGGATGCTTGTATTCAACTATTATGAAGTTTTATATGATGGCATTTTTATTCTGTAAAGCTTCACTATACATATGTTCTATTGTATTTTGTCCATGCGCTGTGAGTGATACGATAGATTCTGTTGTTTTTTTATTTACCCTGACAATCTTCCATGGTCGCCTGACATGCCTTACAGCGCACTTTCTCTAGATTCGATGCAGGGGTCATGGGCGGTCGTCACATTTGGTATCAGAGCATTGGTTAATCGATTTTACCCAACGCTCGCTGACGTAACTACGTATGAGAGACGTAATTGTAATTTTGATGGATGACTACTATATATAATATAGTAGATTAGTAGAGTTTGAGTCCTTTTTGTAGTTGTTTCTCTAAGATGTTCTGATCATTCCTTCTTTGTAGATATTGAGAATGAGTCGAAGAGGGAGACCAGCTGCTAGGGAAGGCCGTGCTACTGAAGGGGCTGCTGACTATGCAGCTATGTTCGAAGCTATGATGACTTCGATCATGGGAAGGATACCAGTTCCGGGGACAGCAGTTGATGTTGGAGTACAAGTCCAAACTCCAAAGCCGGTGGATTTCGCTAAGTTGTGTAAGGACTATACTGCTCTTGGAGGAAAGGTTTTCTTGGGAACAGAATCAACTATCGAAGTCCAGAGATGGATAGATGCTTGTAGAAGGATCTTTGGTGATTTGGGAATTGATGATGCAACTAAGAGGAAGTTGGCATCAAGGCTGCTTCAAGGGAGAGCTTCTGATTGGTGGAACTCTATTACCATCAATACTCCGGAGGAAGAGATTACTTGGGAGCAATTCCAAGTCAGATTTGAGGCTAAGTTCATTTCTACAGCTCAGAAGTCTGTTCTGTTCAAGAAGTTTGTGGAACTCAAGCAAGGTGGAAGACCAGTTCTTGAGTATGTTTCCGAGTTTGAAGCATTGTCCAAGTATGCTCGGTCATATATTGAATCTGCATATCAGAAGAATGAGAAGTTTATGACAGGCTTGGACAGTTATCTTGGGAGACAGTTGGTGGATCATTTGGACGATTCATTTGAGAAGCTTGTGGAGAAGGCTCACATGCATGAGAGTCTGTTTCCTAAGGAAGGATCTGTTGTTGCTGTGACCAGGGAAGAGTCTAAACCCCAGCAGGCTGGAAACAAGAAGAGGAAGCAACAGCAGCAGAAGGGTAAGGATGGCCAGAAGAAGCCGAAGGGCGAAGTGACCTGCTACAACTGTCAGCAGAAAGGCCATCTCTCCAGGGATTGCAAGAATCTGAAATCGCCGGCAAAGTGCCACAACTGTGACAAGCCGGGGCATTTCAGGAAGAATTGTCCAGAACCGAGGCCGGACAAGCAGATTGTGCAAGCTTATGCTTTGGGAGCTGTTCCGTCGTCTTCGAAAGCTCCTACTGCTGAAGAGAAAGGAAAGAGTGTGGTTGTTCAAGGTACTCTTTTCCTATGTGGTGTTCCAGTTAGAGTTCTGTTTGATACTGGAGCGTCGCATTCGTTTGTTTGTAATGAACTCGTAGGCCGGTTAGATTTGAAGCTGGATATTGTTGATAGGCCATTGGTTGTGACTAATCCAGTTGGGGGTTCGTCTTGTTTGTGTATGTTATGCCGTGGTCTGATTGTGTCGAGTCATGGTTGCTCTTTTGTTTGTGATTGTTTTGTTCTGAACTTTGCGGGGTTCGGAATTATTTTGGGTATGGACTGGCTTAGGAGGTATGCGGCAAAGGTTGATTGTGAGAGGTTGGAAGTGACAGTCGAGAATGTGGAGGGGCGAAAGGTTGTGATACGATGTAAGCATGAAGAAGGCTTCTTCATGAGCTTCATGTATTCGCTAGTTGTTCCACGGGATGGACTGTCATCGGTGCCAATCGCTAATGGATTCGAGGATGTCTTTGACGAAGTCAAAGGGTTGCCGCCGCATAGAGAGATCGAGTTTCGTATAGATCTAGTTGAAGGAGCCAGACCTGTTGTGATGCCTCTTAGGCGGATGGCGCCTAGGGAACAACAAGAGTTGAGGGTGCAAGTTGATGATCTTTTGCAGAAAGGATTCATTCGGCGTAGTGTGTCCGAGTGGGGTGCACCAGTTGTGTTTGCAACCAAGGCAGATGGGTCGTTGAGATTGTGCGTCGATTATCGTGAGCTGAATAAGGTGACTAAGAAGAACAAGTATCCATTGCCGAGAATAGATGACTTGTTTGATCAGCTTCACGAAGCCAAGGTGTTTTCTCAGATGGATTTGGCAACGGGATTTCACCAGTTGAGAGTGGCTAAGGATAGTGTGCCGAAGACAGCTTTTAGGACACCATCCGGTTTCTTTGAGTGGCTGGTAATGCCGTTTGGATTGACTAACGCGCCAGCATATTTTGTGGATCTTATGAATAGAGTGTTCAGAGATCAGTTGAACAAGTTTGTGCTTGTGTTCGTGGATGATATTCTGATTTATTCCAGAACGGAAGAAGAACACAAGACGCACTTGCGTATTGTTTTGGAAATCTTGCGGAAACATCAGCTGAAGGCTAAGTTTTCGAAGTGCCACTTCTGGAAGAGTGAAGTGAGGTTCTTGGGCCATGTTATCTCTGGAAATGGAATAGCGGTTGATCCCGCTAAGGTGGCAGCAATCCAGGATTGGGTTAGACCTAAGAATGCATCTGATGTGAGAAGTTTTCTTGGATTAGCAGGATATTATCGACGGTTTATCAAAGACTTCTCCAAGGTGGCTGCACCATTAACAGGATTGACGAAGAAGAACCAAGTGTTCAGATGGGAAGTGTGAGCAAGCTTTCAGAATCCTGAAAGAGCGATTGACGAGTGCTCCTGTTTTGACTATTCCAAGTGGGAATGATGAGATGGTGGTTTACACCGACGCATGTGGTACTGGACTTGGAGCAGTGCTGATGCAGAGGGATAAAGTTGTTGCATATGCAAGTCGACAACTGAAGCCGCACGAAAGGAATTACCCAACTCATGATTTGGAGTTAGCGGCGATTGTTTTTGCTCTGAAGATGTGGAGACATTATCTATTGGGGGTTCGATTCGAGTTGTTTATAGATCATAAGTCGTTAAAGTATCTTTTCTCCCAAAAGGATTTGAATCTTTGGCAGCAACGTTGGCTAGAGTTTTTGGCATCGTATGATTTTGGTATAGCTTATACTCCGGGAAAAGGTAACGCAGTGGCAGATGCGTTAAGTCGAAGACATGCAGGATTGGGAGCCATGTTTTCAGAATGGAAGAGTCTCGAATATTTAGCTGGATTTGACTTCAGGCCTAGATGTGAATTGGAACCTGAGATGTTGGCAAACTTATCGATAAGACCCACTCTTGTGGAAAGGATTGGCGAGAGCCAAAAGCAAGATGATAAGCTTGTCAAGATTATCCGTGAATTGGAATCTGGATTGGATCCAGAAAAGGATAAAGGATTCGAGGTCGATCGGGAGGGTTGGCTTCGAAAGCAAGGACGACTAGTTGTTCCCGATATAGATGAATTGAGGAGTGAAGTTCTGAAGGAAAGTCATCACTCAAAGCTGACAATTCAACCAGGTGGAAATAAGATGTATCGGGATATGAAGAGAACCTACTACTGGGAAGGTATGAAGAAGGATGTTGGAAATTTTATTTCCAAGTGTATGAACTGCCAGTTGGTAAAAGCCGAACAGAAGAAGCCCAGTGGATTACTTCAGCCATTAGAAGTTCCTACATGGAAGTGAGAGCAGATATCGATGGATTTTATTGATGGATTACCTAGATCAAGAACGGGAAATGAAGGGATTTGGGTCATCGTAGATCGTTTGACTAAGAGTGCACGATTCATTCCTGTTCGATCAAATAGGACTGCATCAAAGTTGGCTGAGTTGTATGTTAAGTGGATAGTTCGATTCCATGGTATTCCGAAGAGTATAGTGAGCGAGCGAGATCCATTGTTCACTAGTGGATTTTGGAAGAGCTTCCAGGAAGTTTTGGGAACCGAGTTGTGTTTGAGTACAGCTTATCACCCTCAAACAGATGGTCAGACCGAGAGAGTCAACCGAGTTTTGGAAGATCTTCTTAGAGCTTGTGTTTTGGACTTCGGAGGATCATGGGAAGATCACCTTCATTTGGTGGAGTTTTCATACAACAACAGTTACCAGTCAAGTATTGGTATGGCACCATATGAAGCATTGTATGGAAGACCGTGTAATTCTCCGACATGTTGGATAGAAGTAGGAGAAAAGCTGATGCTTGGGCCAGAGATGATTCGACAGACTTCGGATTGTATAGAGATCATTCGGCAACGAATAAAAGCAGCCCAAGACCGTCAGAAGAGTTATGCCGATAAGCGTCGTAAGGATTTGGAATTCGACGTAGGAGATATGGTTTTTGTGAAGATTTCTCCACTGAAGAATGTTATTCGATTCGGGAAAAAGGGAAAATTGACTCCGAGATTTGTTGGACCATTCCCGATCATCGAGCGAATTGGCAAGCTCGCCTATAGACTGGAGTTACCAGAGAAGATGTTGGGTGTGCACAATGTTTTTCATATATCGTATCTACGGAAGTATGTGCACGACTCGAGTACGGTGGTTTCTGCTGATAGCTGTGAAGACTTTGAAGTTGATCCAGTCGATAGAAGACCTCGTAAGCCGCTTCGTGTTGTGGGAACCGACACGAAACAGCTTAGGAGGAAGGAAGTTAAGTTGCTTAAGATACAATGGAGTGACGATGATAACGACTGTACGTGGGAGGTGGAAGAGAGGATGAAAGCAGCTCATCCTGAACTCTTCAAGGTATGGCCCTAAGGTGTCGTGTCATCTCACGATATTGTAACTTGTTCTAGTTTTAGAATTCTGCGCGCTAAGCTAGAATTGGATGCATGGTTTGCTGATTGCTATGGATGGTAGGCGTGCAGAATAATCTTTGATTGCTTTGATTGTGTGGAATTTTGGGGGCGAAATTCCTAAGGGGGAGAGAATGTAACGACCCGTATTTCTACGGATCGAAAAGTTTGTCAAAATCTGGAATTTTCAGCATTTTTAAGTTGTTTTAGATTTTGAATGGAATTTGCCTAAGTTCTAGGTCGTACGCGACCTAAGAGTTGAGTCATGGGTTGTTGGCGACTTAGGTGATAAGTCGTGAGCGACTTAAAGAAAGTCTGCGACCTAAGGGGATAGGCGAGTTAAGAGTTAGGTCGTAGCCAGGTTAAGTGGTAGGTCGCATTGTCTTGAGTGGTTTAGGTCGTGGACAGTTTGGAGCAACCTATAGGGGTAGCGAGTTAAACCCAGTAGTTAACGACCTAGGGGTGAGCGACCTAGTGGTTCCGAGTTAGCATAGTTAGGTCGGCAACGACCTAAGGAGTTTGGAGATAGTAGTGTAGCGACCTAGTATTTTGGGGTGACCTATAAGATGTTAGCGACCTAAGAGTTAGCGAGTTAACCCAGTATTTAGCGACCTAGTAGTTAGCGTGTTAGGGAAGTTAGGTCGTAGACGACTTAAGGAGTTAAGTCGTACGAGTTAAGTCGTAAGTCTCTGTGTTGAATTAGGTCGTATATAGGCTAAGTGTTAGGTCGCGTGGGTATGTTAAGTCGTAAGTTTGTTAGGTCGCGAGGTAGTGTGCCTGTGTTGAGTCGCGAGCGACTTAGGAGTGGTTGAGTCGTAAGTCGTGTCTCTAGGTAAGTCGCGTATAAGTTAAGTCGCACGCTTGAGATTTCCTTAAGTCGTAGGTTGGCATAGCAGTTAGGTCGTAGCTGTTAGGTCGCTGGGTGCTTGGATGCGCAGAAGTGTTAAGTCGGTGAAAACTTAGGTCGGAGGGGTCTTAGGTCGTAAGTCGGAGACGACTTATGGAGATATCCGATTTACGACTTAGTGAATTTTCAGCTATAAATAGGAAGGGTTTTTCTCACTTTTTGGGATCCGGATTTTGAAGCGACGAAGTGCTGCCATTTTGAGAGCTCGACTTCTACACTTCTTCACTTCTTTTCTCCACTCTAATCTAGTGATTCCTTTCATCCAAATCGAAGATCAAGATTGAAGATCCAAGAGCTAAAGTTGAAGATCTTCATCCGTTGAAGTGAGATTTCTTCGTTTGAAGCGAATTTGTGATAGATCAAGCTTGATCCTTCGTTGTCCAGATCTGAAGCTTGTTGATTTGAGGTTGTTTAGGTGATCTGGTGAGTGGTGATTATCTCCCACACGGATCCAAAGGAGTATATCGGATTGTTGGCTCGATTGGTGTTAAAATAGTGATTTTCATGCATTTTCTTCATCCTAAGTGTAGATCCATGTAGATCCATTGTTCATGATGATTTGACAACCATTTTACTAAGTGTTAACCTATGCAAGTTCATTCATCAAGATTGTAGAGATATTTCTCATGATTTCATGCTTGTTAGACTTTCAACTCTTTAATTACGAAATTGCCATTTTTGTGATAATTGTCTACTTAGATCATATTTGAATGCTTGAGTGTTTGGATTAATGTTTGACTTGGTTGATTGCTATGAATTAGATGATTGATGATTTGATTTAGATCGAGGATGATTCAAAAGCTGAGGGAAAGGCTCTTGAATTGGGAAAGCTGCTTATGGCATATGTACCGGATGATGAAGCTCTTATGCATAGATTTGATGATGATGTTGAGATGAAGCTTTGCGAGGATGTGATGAAGCGAAGCATGATATGAGATAGTCTTGGTCTAATCCAGACGGGATCATTCCAAGCAGATTGATAACTCGGTGATATGGTTCGAGTTTGAGGATAATGGATGCTCGAGAGGCGCTAGAGCTAGTATGGAAATAGTCGCCGAGGAGGATGACTAGGAGGCTTGGATAGCATCATTGTTGAAGGTTCTAGCAGACTCAAAGCAAGGGTACGTTTGGGCAGTTGCGAAAATTCCAACGACAATGAATTGATGGTCGAGTACCCTGGGTAGTTGCGAAAATCCTTGGCACGGGCTGCGACGACGTGCGGAGTACTGTCTAGAACCGGGGTTTCCATTAGCCCTTGACGGACGGCTGAAAGAATGTGCCGGTCATTCAATTAACGGTGATATCGAAGCAATGATAACAGTGATAGCCAGAGTCATGGATGTTTGGTTGTATCGTCATTCGGTCTCAAGAGCAGTGTTTTCCGGGTGCTTATCTGATCTTGGTTTAGGCCTTGGGGGTTTGTGCTTGGAAAACATCGCCCTTGACTCGAGTGATAATTACTTTACTTTAAATTGTATGCTCTGCTATGTTTGCTTCTGCTTAGTGTGTGTCTGGGGGCTATCACTGTAGAATGAGGTTGGAGTGGGAGGGTTGTATTTCTATTCCTTTCCCTTTATGCTCTTTTGGGTATGTTGTTAGTTAATTTACTGCTCACTAAGACTGTTGTCTGACTCAAGGCTTTATGTTTTAATTCTTATTGCCTTGGGCTGTTCGTCCATTTTTGGGACGGGCAGACTAGGTAGCAGGTGACAGGTGTTGTTCTTGCTTCTCACGACGCTGGTATCGAAGATGAGCTAGAGGGTTGCATATTATCTTCTTACTATATGTACTGGGTGTTCCGCTGTTTGTATATTCTCTGAGTGTTGTGTAGTGAGGCTTGATGTATTGACTATTTGGATGCTTGTATTCAACTATTATGAAGTTTTATATGATGGCATTTTTATTCTGTAAAGCTTCACTATACATATGTTCTATTGTATTTTGTCCATGCGCTGTGAGTGATACGATAGATTCTGTTGTTTTTTTATTTACCCTGACAATCTTCCATGGTCGCCTGACATGCCTTACAGCGCACTTTCTCTAGATTCGATGCAGGGGTCATGGGCGGTCGTCACATTTGGTATCAGAGCATTGGTTAATCGATTTTACCCAACGCTCGCTGACGTAACTACGTATGAGAGACGTAATTGTAATTTTGATGGATGACTACTATATATAATATAGTAGATTAGTAGAGTTTGAGTCCATTTTGTAGTTGTTTCTCTAAGATGTTCTGATCATTCCTTCTTTGTAGATATTGAGAATGAGTCGAAGAGGGAGACCAGCTGCCAGGGAAGGCCGTGCTACTGAAGGGGCTGCTGACTATGCAGCTATGTTCGAAGCTATGATGACTTCGATCATGGGAAGGATACCAGTTCCGGGGACAGCAGTTGATGTTGGAGTACAAGTCCAAACTCCAAAGCCGGTGGATTTCGCTAAGTTGTGTAAGGACTATACTGCTCTTGGAGGAAAGGTTTTCTTGGGAACAGAATCAACTATCGAAGTCCAGAGATGGATAGATGCTTGTAGAAGGATCTTTGGTGATTTGGGAATTGATGATGCAACTAAGAGGAAGTTGGCATCAAGGCAGCTTCAAGGGAGAGCTTCTGATTGGTGGAACTCTATTACCATCAATACTCCGGAGGAAGAGATTACTTGGGAGCAATTCCAAGTCAGATTTGAGGCTAAGTTCATTTCTACAGCTCAGAAGTCTGTTCTGTTCAAGAAGTTTGTGGAACTCAAGCAAGGTGGAAGACCAGTTCTTGAGTATGTTTCCGAGTTTGAAGCATTGTCCAAGTATGCTCGGTCATATATTGAATCTGCATATCAGAAGAATGAGAAGTTTGTGACAGGCTTGGACAGTTATCTTGGGAGACAGTTGGTGGATCATTTGGACGATTCATTTGAGAAGCTTGTGGAGAAGGCTCACATGCATGAGAGTCTGTTTCCTAAGGAAGGATCTGTTGTTGCTGTGACCAGGGAAGAGTCTAAACCCCAGCATGGTGGAAACAAGAAGAGGAAGCAACAGCAGCAGAAGGGTAAGGATGGCCAGAAGAAGCCGAAGGGCGAAGTGACCTGCTACAACTGTCAGCAGAAAGGCCATTTCTCCAGGGATTGCAAGAATCCGAAATCGCCGGCAAAGTGCCACAACTGTGACAAGCCGGGGCATTTCAGGAAGAATTGTCCAGAACCGAGGCCGGACAAGCAGATTGTGCAAGCTTATGCTTTGGGAGCTGTTCCGTCGTCTTCGAAAGCTCCTACTGCTGAAGAGAAAGGAAAGAGTGTGGTTGTTCAAGGTACTCTTTTCCTATGTGGTGTTCCAGTTAGAGTTCTGTTTGATACTGGAGCGTCGCATTCGTTTGTTTGTAATGAACTCGTAGGCCGGTTAGATTTGAAGCCGGATATTGTTGATAGGCCATTGGTTGTGACTAATCTAGTTGGGGGTTCGTCTTGTTTGTGTATGTTATGCCGTGGTCTGATTGTGTCGAGTCATGGTTGCTCTTTTGTTTGTGATTGTTTTGTTCTGAACTTTGCGGGGTTCGGAATTATTTTGGGTATGGACTGGCTTAGGAGGTATGCGGTAAAGGTTGATTGCGAGAGGTTGGAAGTGACAGTCGAGAATGTGGAGGGGCGAAAGGTTGTGATACGATGTAAGCATGAAGAAGGCTTCTTCATGAGCTTCATGTATTCGCTAGTTGTTCCACGGGATGGACTGTCATCGGTGCCTATCGCTAATGGATTCGAGGATGTCTTTGACGAAGTCAAAGGGTTGCCGCCGCATAGAGAGATCGAGTTTCGTATAGATCTAGTTGAAGGAGCCAGACCTGTTGTGATGCCTCTTAGGCGGATGGCGCCTAGGGAACAACAAGAGTTGAGGGTGCAAGTTGATGATCTTTTGCAGAAAGGATTCATTCGGCGTAGTGTGTCCGAGTGGGGTGCACCAGTTGTGTTTGCAACCAAGGCAGATGGGTCGTTGAGATTGTGCGTCGATTATCGTGAGCTGAATAAGGTGACTAAGAAGAACAAGTATCCATTGCCGAGAATAGATGACTTGTTTGATCAGCTTCACGAAGCCAAGGTGTTTTCTCAGATGGATTTGGCAACGGGATTTCACCAGTTGAGAGTGGCTAAGGATAGTGTGCCGAAGACAGCTTTTAGGACACCATCCGGTTTCTTTGAGTGGCTGGTAATGCCGTTTGGATTGACTAACGCGCCAGCATATTTTGTGGATCTTATGAATAGAGTGTTCAGAGATCAGTTGAACAAGTTTGTGCTTGTGTTCGTGGATGATATTCTGATTTATTCCAGAACGGAAGAAGAACACAAGACGCACTTGCGTATTGTTTTGGAAATCTTGCGGAAACATCAGCTGAAGGCTAAGTTTTCGAAGTGCCACTTCTGGAAGAGTGAAGTGAGGTTCTTGGGCCATGTTATCTCTGGAAATGGAATAGCGGTTGATCCCGCTAAGGTGGCAGCAATCCAGGATTGGGTTAGACCTAAGAATGCATCTGATGTGAGAAGTTTTCTTGGATTAGCAGGATATTATCGACGGTTTATCAAAGACTTCTCCAAGGTGGCTGCACCATTAACAGGATTGACGAAGAAGAACCAAGTGTTCAGATGGGAAGTGTGAGCAAGCTTTCAGAATCCTGAAAGAGCGATTGACGAGTGCTCCTGTTTTGACTATTCCAAGTGGGAATGATGAGATGGTGGTTTACACCGACGCATGTGGTACTGGACTTGGAGCAGTGCTGATGCAGAGGGATAAAGTTGTTGCATATGCAAGTCGACAACTGAAGCCGCACGAAAGGAATTACCCAACTCATGATTTGGAGTTAGCGGCGATTGTTTTTGCTCTGAAGATGTGGAGACATTATCTATTGGGGGTTCGATTCGAGTTGTTTATAGATCATAAGTCGTTAAAGTATCTTTTCTCCCAAAAGGATTTGAATCTTCGGCAGCAACGTTGGCTAGAGTTTTTGGCATCGTATGATTTTGGTATAGCTTATACTCCGGGAAAAGGTAACGCAGTGGCAGATGCGTTAAGTCGAAGACATGCAGGATTGGGAGCCATGTTTTCAGAATGGAAGAGTCTCGAATATTTAGCTGGATTTGACTTCAGGCCTAGATGTGAATTGGAACCTGAGATGTTGGCAAACTTATCGATAAGACCCACTCTTGTGGAAAGGATTGGCGAGAGCCAAAAGCAAGATGATAAGCTTGTCAAGATTATCCGTGAATTGGAATCTGGATTGGATCCAGAAAAGGATAAAGGATTCGAGGTCGATCGGGAGGGTTGGCTTCGAAAGCAAGGACGACTAGTTGTTCCCGATATAGATGAATTGAGGAGTGAAGTTCTGAAGGAAAGTCATCACTCAAAGCTGACAATTCATCCAGGTGGAAATAAGATGTATCGGGATATGAAGAGAACCTACTACTGGGAAGGTATGAAGAAGGATGTTGGAAATTTTATTTCCAAGTGTATGAACTGCCAGTTGGTAAAAGCCGAACAGAAGAAGCCCAGTGGATTACTTCAGCCATTAGAAGTTCCTACATGGAAGTGAGAGCAGATATCGATGGATTTTATTGATGGATTACCTAGATCAAGAACGGGAAATGAAGGGATTTGGGTCATCGTAGATCGTTTGACTAAGAGTGCACGATTCATTCCTGTTCGATCAAATAGGACTGCATCAAAGTTGGCTGAGTTGTATGTTAAGTGGATAGTTCGATTCCATGGTATTCCGAAGAGTATAGTGAGCGAGCGAGATCCATTGTTCACTAGTGGATTTTGGAAGAGCTTCCAGGAAGTTTTGGGAACCGAGTTGTGTTTGAGTACAGCTTATCACCCTCAAACAGATGGTCAGACCGAGAGAGTCAACCGAGTTTTGGAAGATCTTCTTAGAGCTTGTGTTTTGGACTTCGGAGGATCATGGGAAGATCACCTTCATTTGGTGGAGTTTTCATACAACAACAGTTACCAGTCAAGTATTGGTATGGCACCATATGAAGCATTGTATGGAAGACCGTGTAATTCTCCGACATGTTGGATAGAAGTAGGAGAAAAGCTGATGCTTGGGCCAGAGATGATTCGACAGACTTCGGATTGTATAGAGATCATTCGGCAACGAATAAAAGCAGCCCAAGACCGTCAGAAGAGTTATGCCGATAAGCGTCGTAAGGATTTGGAATTCGACGTAGGAGATATGGTTTTTGTGAAGATTTCTCCACTGAAGAATGTTATTCGATTCGGGAAAAAGGGAAAATTGACTCCGAGATTTGTTGGACCATTCCTGATCATCGAGCGAATTGGCAAGCTCGCCTATAGACTGGAGTTACCAGAGAAGATGTTGGGTGTGCACAATGTTTTTCATATATCGTATCTACGGAAGTATGTGCACGACTCGAGTACGGTGGTTTCTGCTGATAGCTGTGAAGACTTTGAAGTTGATCCAGTCGATAGAAGACCTCGTAAGCCGCTTCGTGTTGTGGGAACCGACACGAAACAGCTTAGGAGGAAGGAAGTTAAGTTGCTTAAGATACAATGGAGTGACGATGATAACGACTGTACGTGGGAGGTGGAAGAGAGGATGAAAGCAGCTCATCCTGAACTCTTCAAGGTATGGCCCTAAGGTGTCGTGTCATCTCACGATATTGTAACTTGTTCTAGTTTTAGAATTCTGCACGCTAAGCTAGAATTGGATGCATGGTTTGCTGATTGCTATGGATGGTAGGCGTGCAGAATAATCTTTGATTGCTTTGATTGTGTGGAATTTTGGGGGCGAAATTCCTAAGGGGGAGAGAATGTAACGACCCGTATTTCTACGGATCGAAAAGTTTGTCAAAATCTGGAATTTTCAGCATTTTTAAGTTGTTTCAGATTTTGAATGGAATTTGCCTAAGTTCTAGGTCGTACGCGACCTAAGAGTTGAGTCATGGGTTGTTGGCGACTTAGGTGATAAGTCGTGAGCGACTTAAAGAAAGTCTGCGACCTAAGGGGATAGGCGAGTTAAGAGTTAGGTCGTAGCCAGGTTAAGTGGTAGGTCGCATTGTCTTGAGTGGTTTAGGTCGTGGACAGTTTGGAGCAACCTATAGGGGTAGCGAGTTAAACCCAGTAGTTAACGACCTAGGGGTGAGCGACCTAGTGGTTCCGAGTTAGCATAGTTAGGTCGGCAACGACCTAAGGAGTTTGGAGATAGTAGTGTAGCGACCTAGTATTTTGGGGTGACCTATAAGATGTTAGCGACCTAAGAGTTAGCGAGTTAACCCAGTATTTAGCGACCTAGTAGTTAGCGTGTTAGGGAAGTTAGGTCGTAGACGACTTAAGGAGTTAAGTCGTACGAGTTAAGTCGTAAGTCTCTGTGTTGAATTAGGTCGTATATAGGCTAAGTGTTAGGTCGCGTGGGTATGTTAAGTCGTAAGTTTGTTAGGTCGCGAGGTAGTGTGCCTGTGTTGAGTCGCGAGCGACTTAGGAGTGGTTGAGTCGTAAGTCGTGTCTCTAGGTAAGTCGCGTATAAGTTAAGTCGCACGCTTGAGATTTCCTTAAGTCGTAGGTTGGCATAGCAGTTAGGTCGTAGCTGTTAGGTCGCTGGGTGCTTGGATGCGCAGAAGTGTTAAGTCGGTGAAAACTTAGGTCGGAGGGGTCTTAGGTCGTAAGTCGGAGACGACTTATGGAGATATCCGATTTACGACTTAGTGAATTTTCAGCTATAAATAGGAAGGGTTTTTCTCACTTTTTGGGATCCGGATTTTGAAGCGACGAAGTGCTGCCATTTTGAGAGCTCGACTTCTACACTTCTTCACTTCTTTTCTCCACTCTAATCTAGTGATTCCTTTCATCCAAATCGAAGATCAAGATTGAAGATCCAAGAGCTAAAGTTGAAGATCTTCATCCGTTGAAGTGAGATTTCTTCGTTTGAAGCGAATTTGTGATAGATCAAGCTTGATCCTTCGTTGTCCAGATCTGAAGCTTGTTGATTTGAGGTTGTTTAGGTGATCTGGTGAGTGGTGATTATCTCCCACACGGATCCAAAGGAGTATATCGGATTGTTGGCTCGATTGGTGTTAAAATAGTGATTTTCATGCATTTTCTTCATCCTAAGTGTAGATCCATGTAGATCCATTGTTCATGATGATTTGACAACCATTTTACTAAGTGTTAACCTATGCAAGTTCATTCATCAAGATTGTAGAGATATTTCTCATGATTTCATGCTTGTTAGACTTTCAACTCTTTAATTACGAAATTGCCATTTTTGTGATAATTGTCTACTTAGATCATATTTGAATGCTTGAGTGTTTGGATTAATGTTTGACTTGGTTGATTGCTATGAATTAGATGATTGATGATTTGATTTAGATCGAGGATGATTCAAAAGCTGAGGGAAAGGCTCTTGAATTGGGAAAGCTGCTTATGGCATATGTACCGGATGATGAAGCTCTTATGCATAGATTTGATGATGATGTTGAGATGAAGCTTTGCGAGGATGTGATGAAGCGAAGCATGATATGAGATAGTCTTGGTCTAATCCAGACGGGATCATTCCAAGCAGATTGATAACTCGGTGATATGGTTCGAGTTTGAGGATAATGGATGCTCGAGAGGCGCTAGAGCTAGTATGGAAATAGTCGCCGAGGAGGATGACTAGGAGGCTTGGATAGCATCATTGTTGAAGGTTCTAGCAGACTCAAAGCAAGGGTACGTTTGGGCAGTTGCGAAAATTCCAACGACAATGAATTGATGGTCGAGTACCCTGGGTAGTTGCGAAAATCCTTGGCACGGGCTGCGACGACGTGCGGAGTACTGTCTAGAACCGGGGTTTCCATTAGCCCTTGACGGACGGCTGAAAGAATGTGCCGGTCATTCAATTAACGGTGATATCGAAGCAATGATAACAGTGATAGCCAGAGTCATGGATGTTTGGTTGTATCGTCATTCGGTCTCAAGAGCAGTGTTTTCCGGGTGCTTATCTGATCTTGGTTTAGGCCTTGGGGGTTTGTGCTTGGAAAACATCGCCCTTGACTCGAGTGATAATTACTTTACTTTAAATTGTATGCTCTGCTATGTTTGCTTCTGCTTAGTGTGTGTCTGGGGGCTATCACTGTAGAATGAGGTTGGAGTGGGAGGGTTGTATTCCTATTCCTTTCCCTTTATGCTCTTTTGGGTATGTTGTTAGTTAATTTACTGCTCACTAAGACTGTTGTCTGACTCAAGGCTTTATGTTTTAATTCTTATTGCCTTGGGCTGTTCGTCCATTTTTGGGATGGGCAGACTAGGTAGCAGGTGACAGTTGCTGTTCTTGCTTCTCACGACGCTGGTATCGAAGACGAGCTAGAGGGTTGCATATTATCTTCTTACTATATGTACTGGGTGTTCCGCTGTTTGTATATTCTCTGAGTGTTGTGTAGTGAGGCTTGATGTATTGACTATTTGGATGCTTGTATTCAACTATTATGAAGTTTTATATGATGGCATTTTTATTCTGTAAAGCTTCACTATACATATGTTCTATTGTATTTTGTCCATGCGCTGTGAGTGATACGATAGATTCTGTTGTTTTTTTATTTACCCTGACAATCGTCCATGGTCGTCTGACACGCCTTACAGCGCACTTTCTCTAGATTCGATGCAGGGGTCATGGGCGGTCGTCACAGGTATGGTTAATCCTTTCACAAATTTCGCCACGTATCAGAAGTCAAAACACAGAATTGAATATACCGTAGAGATCAGCTCGACGAGACGATCAAAACGGTATACAGATATTAGTGGTACGATTGAATTATAAAAATTTCAAATTTTCTAATAGCGGAAAATGCAAGAAAAACGCTGAAAAATAAGATCGACGGAGCCAAAGATGTCCGAATTTGGAAAAACGACAAACTGACATCTTGCTCAGAAGATGGTTTAGAATTTTTATGTAAAATATTTTGGTTTCGGAAACATTTTATTTTCATCGCTTATTAACTGATTAAATTGAAGTGAATTTACGCGCGAAATAAACTTTCATATTTTCGGACGAAAATTTACCAGTTGCTATGTTTAACTAGACATATTCCAATTATTAAATTTTTATTTCAAAATTTTATCGTTTAAAATTTCACAAAATTTCAACTAATTACGTTATTAAAACAGTTGAAATTTACGGGTCGTTACACTCTCCCCCACTCAAAACTTTTCGTCCCCGAAAAGGAACGAGGTAGGAGAATAGAAATAACCAGAAAGAAAACAGATTTGAAAAATAACAATCAATTTAAACCATATAAATTCAAATTTAAACTAATTGATATTCAATAATTGATTTAATCCATTTGATTTCACTAAAATCAATCTCAACTATTTCTAAATTCATTATCTTATTATAAAATTATCTTAAATTTACAATTTCTAAAACCATAAATTTGAATAGTCTTTTATTATAATCATATTTTTTCAGCAATTTAAATTCTTCTTTATTCCAAATTATTGTCAAATTTATTCTACTTAATATATCTAATCACATATATTTAACCCATATAAATAAATTTAAACCATAAAAGTTTCAATTTAAATTAATTTATATTTACTAACTGCTTTAAATTCAAGGTATCTTCATAAGTTGATCAAATTTCAATTTATTAATTCTTTCAAAACAAATTTATCTTATTATTAACTGAGTTTTACTTATTATCCCATCTAACTCTATTAACATCTTTATAATCAAAATTTAGTGTATAACATTTATTATAAACACTCAAATTTTATTTATAAATTAAATTTATCTTATATATTATCCAATTACATATTCAACTTCTGAATGATTTAGGTAAGTTGTATTAGAATGCAGTTGAACAATATACAAATAAAATTTTCTCAATTCGATTATTCAAGTTTAAATATTTATTCCAAATTTTGGTTTTATTTGTAATTAAAATCATCCTTTAACAAATTCAAGAATTAGATTTCCGATTAACTTTAAACAATTTAGAGTTATATATCATATATTTATATCAATCAAATTAAATTTTAAAATAAGATACTTATATATATATATAAATCAAATTATACTGAAGAAATTCAAATCAAAATATTTATTTTTCCTCAAAACAAAACCGTAGCAAAGCTACAGAATGGTTTCTCCACTTCGAAACTCGAAATTGAATGTCGATGATGCGGCCGCCATCACTGAAATTATTTTCCAGCGACACAGAGAAGAGCACTGATTTCAACATTTTTTTTAATTTTTTTTTGAAAACGATTTCTATTCGGAAATACTTCCAATAATATATACTTTAAAATTTTAAAACCAAAGTTCGAAATCACCGGAAACTAATAAATTCTCAAATTTCTGAATTAGATTCATTTCAAATTCCAATCAATTTATAACCAAGTTTATAAATTCATTTATTTATATTATGCAATAGTCAATGGTTTACAAAACAATAAATGAAAATCAAATATTATTATTTCAGACAACAAATTCATTAACAATTTAATTTCAGAAAACTTATATTTATATATAATATAATCATTCAAAACTATTTTGTTTATCAAATTTGAAAACAACATTTTAATATAAATTTAGAAATACATTTCTTTGCTCGACGATACAGGAATGGATTTTCAAAATAAGGATAGGGATTCAAATTTGATGGACTTAAATCAAAGAGAAATTTTGATTCGAAAATAAGTTTGAAACAGAAGATAAGATAATTCAATTACCACAATCGGAAGATGGATGAGTTTATTTAATTCACGGGCAACCTTAACCGAGTCGTCCATAACTTCAAGAATAAGATCGATGTGGAATTCCGAGGTAAATCAACGTTCGATCTCAAGAAATAGAATTTAGGTATTGCAGGAGATAGATAGCATCGTAAACCGAGGATACAGAAATCTCCGATAAATCAATGCATATTGTAAAGGAGTTTTGCTCCTTGACGAATCATTTGAAGATTGGCGAGACCGCCGATCTATTATAGATATCATTCAAAATGGAGTTATGGGGTGCTCCAGAATTGAAAGAAGACGAATAGTGAAGGACACGAATGAATTTTGGAACCGTAGGGAACGTTCCAAAATTCGAAGGAATCGAGTCAAGAGGAAGAGATTGAAACTC
Organism: Allium fistulosum; assembly: GCA_030737815.1. Lineage (NCBI taxonomy): Eukaryota > Viridiplantae > Streptophyta > Magnoliopsida > Asparagales > Amaryllidaceae > Allium > Allium fistulosum. The sequence goes on from CM060905.1 coordinate 673,822,141, forward strand.
GAATGAGAGTGATTCCGTAAATACATTTACCCTATATGCTAAGTTTTGCCCAGAGCTACCAAAGCTCTGATACCAACTGTAACGACCCGCCATTTTGGACCATTCGCATCCATTATAAGTGTATAGGTAGACACTCATGCCGGAGTTGAATTGCTCAAAATACCGCATTGTTAATTTAAATTTGGCAAAACTGAACATATATAATAAATAAATAATCACAGATCACAGACACAGAGTAATAGTTGCAGCGGAAATAAAAGAGATAGTAGTTCATGAAGCTACTATATGAATATATAAAATACATCAGAGTTTACAACAGAAGAGTAATACGATACATCAGAGTTAAACCAGAATACATCACTGGAATCATCGAATACTGAAAGCAGAATAGATGGCTGGATCTTCAAGCAAAGCTCCAACTCCAAAGGTGAGTCTTGAATACTGGTACACTCAGTCTGACCCGAGCGTAAAGCAAAAACACAAGACACTCGAGTCAGGATTAACATTCTCATATTAATAAATCCAACTCAAGTGAAATAGCAATTGAAATACAAGTAACTCAAAGGATGTTTGGAATAACCATCCTTTAAGGATCTGTTAAACTATCTACTAGGTAGTAATATACGCTAAGTAGATAATGTCTATCAGTAATATGTAAAGATATCAAAATAGCGTTAAGTCATGGCCCATTCCACCCTTAACACATTTTTATTTCCAAAAGCATATACAAGACCGTAGTTTCCCCAAAACCGGAAGTCACCAGAGGGCAATCCATATACTAAAGGTACAAATCAAAATCGTAGTGGTCGCGCATAAATGGAATACAAGTATGACAAGGCACATGAGGCAATACCCAAGGTAGTGATACTACCGTTCGCCTGATCCGGACTGGTGAGAACGCAACGCCGCAGCGCCCGCAACACCGTGAAACAACACTCCCAAAATCAAGGGTGCACCAATCGACAACAAGTAATAAGTAGTTCGAAGAAGTGTGTCCACTTGAGGTAGCTAATCCTCCATTGGCCCGGCACAGCTCCTGTTTTAGTCATTTCCAATTTGACACAAGTGTCAAGGCTATCCATTATCGTTCTCTTTCTTCAGTCATCACGTACACCAATCCAACCACTTCATTCTGGATCATCACTCCGCGTATAGTTATTAAAGTGGTTTTCGGTTTAGATAGAGAGTATATCCATAACCGAATTCCGGTCTCTTTAATAACTTCCGTAATTATTTCACCGATTGGTCATTTATATATTTCAAAACCAAATCAAATTCAATTTCAATTAGAATTTGTAAACCAACATTTCATTTGTCTTTCCAAATCAATTTTCATAATTTACGTTTCAAAACTTCCAAATTACCATTTCAAAATCTTATAATTCAATTTCAATTTCTATTTAAAACAATTCAATATTGATTCAAGTTCGCAAATAAGTTTCCTTCCAAATCATTTGAATTAATATACTTTAACATTCAAATCAATTTCAAATTCATTTATCGATTCCATTTATCATTCAAAACAAATCTATTTAATTTCCAATTCATTAAATCAATTTCCTAAGTTCAACTTCATTAAATCAAAACTTACAATTTTGAATTAAATTAAATTCGTCAAATCAATTCTTTCAATTACAAGTCTTACATTAATTCCAAAATATCACATTTTCATTTCTTGTTAAAGAAATTCCATTTTGCTTATTTACTTTCTTAAATAATTTTCCAAAACTCACTTAATAAAGAAAACTCAATTTCAATTATTACGAAGTAAAATCCACTTATTCAAAAGTTCAATTTTTCTTATTAAAGAATTTCAATTCAATTTAATCATTTAATAATTCATTATTAAATAATTCAAAACTTAATTATTAAATAATTTCAAAGTTTAATAATTTCAAACTTAATTATAATTTCAAACTTAATTATTAAATCATTTCAAAGTTTAATAATTTCAAACTTAATTATAATTTCAAACTTAATTATTAAATCATTTCAAAGTTAATTCAATCATTTCTCAAATTTAACAACGTTCTTTCATCAATTACATTTGTTAATATTTTGTTTCAGATTATTAAATATTAACATTTTCCTTTCATTAAAAATTCAAATTTCAACTTCATTTCAAAACCATATTATTTATTCAAATAAAATCTTCAATTTATTTTCAAATCAAATTATTGACCAATCGGGTTTTTATTTAATTCTCTATCCTAGGTCAAAGTTCAATTTGGGTATTTATCATTTCAACCCAATTCCAATTCAATTCAAAAACAAAGCATAGTAAAGGGAACTTGCAGTGTGATAACAGGGATGGTGTCAAAGTAAATAAACAAGCAATAACAACAATCAATAACAATCCAATAATCAATTCAACCGTATTAATTCGCATTGTTATTTGTACGAATTAATATAATTATTTCTAGAATCCACACTATCATTTCATGTAGATTAAAGATTATTACTTTACGGTTCTTCACTTGTCATCTATTTACAATTTCATACATCATCAATTTAACAACATACATTCAATGGTTCAAGGTGTAATTAAGCAAATCATACGTGTCAATAGATTTAACAGTTAAAGGGGTCATATTATACAAATTGTCAGTTAATCAAATTTAACATTTAACTATCCTATATCAAGTTCAATTGCATACTATTTATCATTTATCACTAACAATTTAACGTCCAATATAAACATCAACAGTAAATCAATTATCAGCCAAACTGTATTATCATCACATAAATAATTAACAGATAATGGTGTCAGATGTCACAGGTGAACTGATACAGGTAATAGCATATATAACAGTGTAATTAACTAACAGCAGCATATTTCAATTGTCGTTTCAATTGAAATCAAATTTAATAAATAAAAGAACGTTAATCGTGAGTGAGTGCTCACCTTCCGAGGCTAGAGAAATGAACGATGAAATGGAAGCGAATGGATACGGACAAGCACATTAACAGTGACAGGCTAAGAATTGCTGTAATAAAACGATTTTAGATGGTAAGTTACGATGGCACGAGATCAATGAACAAGATATATTACATATATATAAATTTCCAAAAATCCATTTAAAACATAAATTTCAAACCGATATTTAATTCAAACACAAATAGAATTTGATATATGTATATATTTCAAACATCGATGTTTTGAATTGAACACAAATATTAGAATCAACATATATTTCAAATCAATATATTTTATATGCTGCAAAATCATCATAACAGTATACAACTAGACCATATATGTAAATGTATATGTAAGCTATTCCAAAATACATATACCCTCTGTTTTAAACAACATATATAGGAACAAATTTAAACATATGTGCGCCTGGAAAAAACACAACTCAGGAAGTCAAATAAACAACTATTGTTAAACGTATAACACCTATATCCTAAGTAGCCGAAATCACTTAGTAATAAATAAAAGATATATCTATAAGCAACTTAACATTTTTTCAAATAAACTCCCATAGAAATATATGAATATACTGCCGAAACTTATATTTGTAAAATTTAACAACATATACAACAGATAGTTGAAACTGACATATTTTAAATTTATATAATCAAACTTATACATAACAGCACTCCTATCAAATCACGTATATAGATATACCAATTTAAAATTCTAAAATAAATATATATATATATATATAAGATTTACTATTTACATACCATTCAAAATCTTATATAACTTACACTTATATAAACAGTGGAATCATTTATACCTACAAATATAAATTTTTATATATATAACAACATCCAGATACTTAAACTAGTAAAACTTACACATCATAACAACTTTATCTATATATACAATTTAAAGTTCCATATTTAATGAACAAATATAATACCTACAGCCGAACAGTTTATAACAACCAAAATTTTGATATGAAAAATATATATATGCGAAAACATTCGTTTCAAACTACCGAGTGCATGCTATAATATATGTAAGTAATATATCTACCGGTTTCAGAAACTTAACTATGCCCTGTATGAAATATGCAACTAGATATATACAATATAACAGTAAAAGAGGTTAAACTAAGCTTTTATAATATAAATTATATATATATAACTTGGGTTATAAACAAACTTTTGAAAAATGTACATACTTGGTATAAACCGAATAGATCTTATACATAATATCTCTATATATATGTATATATATAAACTCAGATATGCAATAGCCTAAACTTATATAAACCTGTACTCTATTATACCTTACAACTTTATAAACTACAACATACTTTAATAGTATAAATTTATATAAATTTATGTAAACTAAGACCAACTATCATTTAATATATATGACCGTGAATATATAGATGAACAACTACATGTAGATTTATAAATACCTTGCGTGGATTGTAAAATGAAGAAGGTGGGTAGTCGAGTAGAAGGCTAGGGGTTTTTCGCTGCTGAGGGGAAGCACTCGGGTTAGTGGTAGTGCGCTCTGCACGAGGAGGAGGATGCGGGCGGAGGAAGGCGTGAGAGGCTGATAGTCGAACGGAGCGGAGGAGTGAAGCACGGAGGGGGAAGCGCTGGAGCATTCGGCGGTCAAGGCGGAGGGTGATTTGGTAGGTGGTGAGCTCGGGTGTTTGTGGTCTTGGTGGAAAACACGGTGGGGTCAGGGAAGCAATGAACGGCTATTTCAAACGCATGGCTTTGTGGTGGGTTTCAGTCAGTTTATGGAGGAAGGTGGAGAAGCAAATGGGTTAAAGGAATAACAGAAGGTGGTGGGACTGGGGAGTGGGCGACTAGGTGCGGAGGATGCAAGCAGCTATGAAGCAGGGCAGGCTGTTCAGGGGTAGATGGGTTCGGAGATGGCAGCTGGGTGGAGATTGGAGGATGCGGTGGCATTTAGGTTGTTTACTGGAAGGAGGGGAATGCAAAGTGAATTAACATGCAAGGGTAGGAGGCAAAAGTATGGGGAAAAATGAATCGGCATGCTAAAGAAAATGTAGTGTGAAGGTGCGTTTTTTTTTGTTCTTGGCATCAGAGGAGAAAGAAGAAGTATTGAATATGAAACGTGAATTGGTTTCCTTCATTCCAAGATTTGCATTGAAAAAGTGAAAATAATAAATGACACAGCTGCTACTTGGAAAGCTAAAAGTTAGTAGCCGTTCAGATTCAACCGGAGGAAGTGAAAGGCAATTGCAAATCAAAAGACATACCGGTATGGTTAATCCTTTCACAAATTTCGCCACGTATCAGAAGTCAAAACACAGAATTGAATATACCGTAGAGATCAGCTCGACGAGACGATCAAAACGGTATACAGATATTAGTGGTACGATTGAATTATAAAAATTTCGAATTTTCTAATAGCGGAAAATATAAGAAAAACGCTGAAAAATAAGATCTACGAAGCCAAAGATGTCCGAATTTGGAAAAACGACAAACTGACATCTTTCTCAGAAGATGGTTTAGAATTTTTCTATGTAAAATATTTTGGTTTCGGAAACATTTTATTTTCATCGCTTATTAACTGATTAAATTGAAGTGAATTTACGCGCGAAATAAACTTTCATATTTTCGGACGAAAATTTACCAGTTGCTATGTTTAACTAGACATATTCCAATTATTAAATTTTTATTTCAAAATTTTATCGTTTAAAATTTCACAAAATTTCAACTAATTACGTTATTAAAACAGTTGAAATTTACGGGTCGTTACAAAGCTGATCTATCTATCATATATATATACGAATAAAAATTACAAATATGCACTCTCGAAGTTGATCCTAACCCAAAGCCTAAGTGTTCGCTTAACCTAGGCTTGTAACTATCTCCTTTCTTGCACCGAAAGACAAGCCATTAAGGGTAGAAGAAAAGGAAAGATAAGAAGAAACTACACAATCACAGAATCTCACCATGAATCAGAACAACATATAATAGATAACATAGGATATTGCATATTCATTTCCATAATAATAATACATCAGAGTTCATTACATTACAAGTTCAACTAGAGAGTTATAACCACCTACCCATGTAAAATACACAGGTCATGCATAAAACATAGCGGAATAAGATAATAATTAGCTAACGGTGAAGCCACCTGCTTCAACTCCTTCGAAATGCTTCCGTAAGAAACCTGGATCACTTGGCTACTCATACAAATTTAAGTAACCAAGAGTTTTAGGAAAAGAAAAGAAAACTTCGGTCAGACATGGGTCTGGTGTGAGTAAACTCAAACAACTTAATTTTTTTATTACTTTTATAAAACACTCCGAAAATCAAAGGTATCTCATAACACCACACTGCACATAAACACAAACGGGTTTTTACCTTATGATAACCAAAACATTTTATATAGAAATCCAATGATATAATCATAATGTCTAGGGTTTTCAAATAAATAATTTACACAGTCGAAATTGTTACATTAATCAAATTCCAGCATAAAAGGTATACAACTAAGACGAAAGGCACTTACTGGAAAATGGATTCCATACAATAATTGGGCTACTAGGGTACCGCCCATCATGGTGCATCTTTAGATAAAATAACACCGTGGACCTCGGTTGGATCCCCTGCTAACACAAGACCAGCCTACCCCTTGCTGGATAGTACCGAATAAGATCATCCCTCGGTTGGGATCAGCAACCGTACCGAAGCATACATGAATTGATAGTAGGGACTCCGGATAGGGATAACCTTACGCTAATAGGAGCGACCCACGTAGCCTTGTTGCATCTCCCCTATTTTAGTCATTCCCGGATAATGAGGCCTGAGGCTACGTTTACCTTTATTATAGCATTACCAGTTGGAATGCTAACATTGCCTTCCATATGCTGACACAATGTCAGCACTCATCCATACAAGTCGTTTAGGAGGTGAACGAACTGAAGGCACTATCTCCACTATACTATTTTGGAATCATCCTCACGGTTGGTAGCAAATAGCACTTGTACTTCCAAGTCTTCATCTTGGACCATGCCGTTACTATTTCCAATTTGAACGTTTATGTTGGTTTGAAGTGGTTTTCAGATAACAACTAATATCCGATCCAGGTCTCTTCAAACCAACGTTCGACAGTTTTAAAGGGTTAATTTGTTTATAGTGGACCATTCCACTATCAGGGTCCCTTTTATATTCATCACGTTCCCGAAGTGGGGATTTGTGATAAGTACATGCCAACTTACTTTCAATGAAATGTGTCAACGTTTTATTACAACTACTTTAATTCATTTGGCTACTTAATTGCATGGACAAGAGATCCTTGGGTTTAAAACAATTCACTTAAATAAGAAACTTGGTTAAAGATAAATAACCGATAGAGTTTTAAAAGAAAATTTAAAATAAATAAACTTTAATTAAATCATAAGTTTAAACATAATTAAACCTTAATTAATTTTTGATCAAATCAAAATCAAATCAAAATCAAATCATTAATAATCCTAATTTTATAATTAAACCACAATTATACTTTAATTAAATAACATTTATTTAAGAAATTAAACCTTAATTAAGTGGATAACTATAAAATTTAATTTTCTTTATCTTAATTAATCATTATTTATAACTTGCTTAATTAAAAATAATTAACTTAGTTAAAAATTTCTTAACCTCCAATTACTTAACCTAATTACTTAATTAAATAATAATTTTCCTAATTAATAAATTAAATAAATAATTAATTAAAAAATTAAACTTTTAACTTACTTAATTCAGTTTGGAGTAAGTTTTCAAAACAATTCAAAAGAAATCACTTTAAAACTTGAAACCGCAAAATTTCCCGAAGTGCATCCATAACGACTATCGCTATAAGCGCAGTTCGCTAGAATTGATTTCTATGAGGAAATTTCACTTAACTCTAGCTACCACATGCTTGAAAAAATAATTGTAAGAGTTTTGAAAACGTAAACAAAAGGTAAAAATTTGGAAAACATTTTCAAAAATCCAAAGCTAGAAAAAGAGCTTTCGTTTTCAAATCGGATCTCAAGTCCTTTGCGACTTTTTAAGGCACTAATTTTCACAACCATTTCACAACATACTTGGTTTTGTTTCACAGGCAATACCACCATCATATCATAAACCTATCTCACATATCCATATCCATATACATATCTAAACATATCAACATATTATCCAAATCACGAATCTATATCGAACAACCAACTTGCAATCATATATCATCCAAACAACATGATAATTCAACACAATAAACATTATATATTCACAACATATAGATCATTAAAAACAAGTTGTTTTTCTTTTCAAAAATATTAGTTTTACTTGCCGAAACTTTTCTAAATCAAAGCGAACTTTTGCCGAAACTTGAAAACACTTAAGAGTATTGCAAATTCGAAAATTTTGGACCCTTGGACACTTGAATTTGGCTTGGCCTAGGCTAATTGGGCTCAACCTTGGGATGATTTGTGCTCGGCCCTTATGTTCTTGAGCAGATAGAATGTTGTAGCTTGGAAGAGGAGGCGTTGAATGATTTTTAGAAGTGGTTTTGTGAAATAAAGAGGTGATTTTGGCAAAAAGAAGTTGTTTTTCTCACTTTAGAAATTATGAAGAGGAAGCCATGGCTAAGTTTACCTAAGCTCTTAGGAATTTGAAATGAAGAAAGAGGTTGTAAAAATGAGAATATGAAGATAAAGGGGTAGATTAGGCTTAGGATATTAATCAAAATTATATTAGTGTTTATATTAAAATACATATGTGCATGCATGACCATACCCCTGCCCCCTTGATCCGCCCCTTCTTGTACCCCTCAATTACCTTGCACTATTCAAGCCATGTTCTCTTGTCCTTATGTTGAAAATGCATATTTATATATAGGTTATATATATTTTTTAGGAAATAAAATCTTATTTTAACTTATATATTTATATGCATAAGAGAGCTAATGTGTACATGCATATGTACATGTACACACCATGTTTAAATAGTTTATATTATGTGTATGTATGTTTATGATAGTGTTATAATGTAACATCCCCTATCTTGAGGCCCAAAGCTAAGCGCTACAGATGCTGCAGTCATCTATAGTATTAACTTCCAACGACAAAATATGGCTATGTTAATGGTATCCATAATATCAGGGTCACATGAATATGAAATAAAATCATCACTGATTAAAACCACTTTTCTCATTACATTTCAAAACAATATTTCATATTCAGATTACATAATCCCATAACACTTCCCAGGTATAGATCAAATATAATTATTACAAAAATACGCCAAGAGTGACATATGAAGATGCCCCCTTGGATGATAAGAGAACTAATGGACTAACTATCTCAGTACAACACAATGGAATTTAAAAAAAAATAAAACAACAATCCTAAATAACTATCCGTCAGCCTCCCGCGCGTCTCCGATAGCTTTATTCACCAACCTACTAAAAACCTGAAAAACCTAAACTCTCAATCTACTCAAATCAATTTTGAGAACCCGAGAGTTTAAGGGGAAAACATAAACTTTGAGTCAAACATAAAGCCTGGTGTGAATAATACTATACATCTCGGTTATATGATATTTAATGAGACCATGCCACTTAGTGGAATGGGTTTTCCCTCACTAATATCCCTTTAAAACATATCTTTTTGGAAATCATAATCCTGCAACCAAACTGGTTAATCAACTGATTATATCAATCATAGAAAATATCATATATGCTCAAAATAGGTAATAACTGGACTAGCTGTCCGGTTAAACTATAGTTTTGTTTGGCTAACTACTAACCTTTGGATGACTCTGGCCTACCAGACAAAATATCAAATGGTCTAACACCTGTTAGACAAGTCTCTGGACGGTTTGTCCTTAACTTACTTCTCCAAGGGTCAACTGATCCTAATGGTTTTGCAGGCTCACCAATAACCTAACTCTGTGCATAAATATTCCCTTCTGTGTGTAACCATCATTTAAGTCTTACTTATGACTAAGCCCTACACACTGGAATTTTGGTCTAAATTAGCCAGGGGCTAATAGCTAATGAGTAGGGTGCGACCCTACACCAGTCCCATCTGGTCTTCTAATCCGAGTCACTTTCTTAGGATTAACTACCCTTCAAAATTTTCCATAAAAACCTTTTTCAAAATGATTTAATCCCTTTAAATCATACATATATAAGGAAAATATACTCTTTGCTTTACTCTAAGCTATTTTCCATGTTATATATACTTTACCCAAAATAATGTTGATGAAATATATTAAGGATTACCTATCCCTCCAAAATAAGTTAAATCTCTTTTTAACTTAAAAACACTTAGGCTACACTACCAAGGTAAATCATTCGAAACCTTTGTTTAAAACCTTTAAACAATTCTCTTTCAAAACCAATGAAAGTCCCACTTTCGAAACCATTGAATGTAACCCTTTCGATATAAGTAAACTACTTTACTTTATAACCTTAGGCTAAAGGCCAAAAATAACTTTCGAAACCATAAAAGCTTTAGAAACCTTAGACATCCTCTTTTAAAATCATTTAAATATGCCTTTCTAAACAATTGGAAACCTTCCATTTAAACTAAGGTAAACATTTCAAAAACACTAGGGAATCACCCCTTCGAAACCTTATATAAATAGATCTTTCGAAAATACTGGGAACCTTTCCCTTCGAAACCTTACATACATATACCTATCGAAAATACTGGGAACCTTCCCTTTGAAACCTTTACTTATTACCTTTCGAAAGCATTAAAGTATACTGCACAAGACAAACCTTTCGAAAGCATTGGGTTCAAGTATAAGTGCATGGAAAACCTTTGGAAACCATTTCTTTCAAAACATTTGGGTTTAACTTTCAAATATAAAAAAGGGTCATAAACAACCAAGTTGGAAGCAACTCTTTCAAAAGCAATTCCTAAGTAAAAGAAGTGGATTGTGTCGAAACCTATCCCTTCGAAAGCATTGGAGAAGCGGCTAAGATTTAAAAACAAAGTAACCCTTTCGAAACCAATCTGGGTCGAAAGGTAAAAAGGCAGCGGTTAGGGGTTTCGACCCCTTCGAAAGCATTTACTTAAAACAAAGGCACAACCTCCTTCGAAATTATTCTTTCTTTTGAATCATGGACCGAGTCGAAAACTATCTTATTCGAAACCATTCCCTAAACAATATGACCCAGTCGGAAGCCAACCAAGGCGAAAGCAAAAAAAAGCAAGCGCGTTTTTAGTTAAAAGCAAAGTAATACTTCAACCCCTTCAGAACCCCTGTTTCGATTACATACCTTTCGCCTTGTCCAATTCGCTACGCACCAAACCATTGATGCCATGCGCATTGGTTTCGACCGTGGTGAAGGCGGGAGTACTGGGCCGAAACACAAGTGTCGAAAGTGGCTAAACATGTAAAAAGCATGTTTAATATGATTTTTAACTTTTTAAAGTAATTCTTTTCAACTAACCTGCTTGTTTGTTAAAATATTATTAGTTTCTAATTTTTTTTTCTAAAAATACTGCCGAAATTTTAGAATTAAACAAATTAAATTATTTACAAAATGCCCCTTCTCCTTTTATAAATATATAAAACATTTAAGTCCCCTACCTTTGATAATTTTATTTATCTATTAAAACACTAAGGAAATTTCTATAAAAATTCACATAAATCTCTTTTAATATGTTTTCTAACATATTTAAATTTCAGGCCCAAAACACATACATAATTGCTGAAATTAATTTTAAACCCAAACAACCTTTTTCTTTACTAGAAAATTAATATTAATTCCACAATAATTCAGAAAATTATGAAACTTGAAACCTATTTCCAAAATATCATTTCTGACCTTATATAAAATTTGCAAGGCATTTGGATGCCATCTTATAGGTTTTTCAATCCAAAACATATCATAAAATCGACAAGGATTAGCATAATTCATCAAAACACACACACACAAACATTGTTTAAAACATGGCAAAACATTTGCAAAATCATTCGGGTCCAACCTTAGTAATCGAAAATACCAAAATATGGGATGTAGCATATTACTTACCTTTAACTTTGATGTTAAGGATTTGAGATTTGATCTTGATTAAGTTATTTAAGCTTTTCCTCTTGATCTTAGCTTTATCTTCTCTTGTTTCCCTTTAATGGTGGCCGTCCTCTTACTTTGGTTTTAGTTTTGTGAGTATAGAAATGAACGTATAGAATATGGCTTAAGGGGTTTAGGCTATAAGAATAACACTTATTCCTATATTGCCTTTGTCTATTTCCTAACATTTTATTCCATCTCAATTTTCTTAGTTCATTTGTTAACATGACATCGCTACCTCTTATTAATCACAAATCTCAATCCCTTAACTAATTAACCTTTATATTATTTTATTTAATTTATCTAATTAAATCTCCTGAATAATGTTATAAAAAATTAGGGGTGTTACAATCTCCCCTCCTTAAAGAATTTTGTCCTCGAAATTATGATAAGGCACTCATCAAAATCAATCAAAAAGGTAAAACATGCCATGAAACAAGTTAGGATAAGTATCTCGTATCCTGCCCTCAGTTTCCCAAGTACAGTCTCTCTCGTCGTCACTCCACTGGACTCTGACTAATCTAACTGTCTTGTTCCTTATCCTCTTCTTATCTCTCGCGGCTATGCCAACTGGTTTTCTTACTATAGTCAGGTTCGGCTCCACTACTAAGTCATCTAGCATAGTCGCTGCTATAGTAGTGTCTAGATCTCGAATACACTTCCTTAGATGAGAAGCATAGTCGGTGCCAACTTCCCTGATTTCCCAAACCTAATCACACCTTTCATCGTTGACACTTTGATGAAAACCCGATCTCAAACTGAGAACTCAAAGTCTTTCCGTCTTCTGTCGGCATAACTCTTTTGCCTAGATTGAGCTTTCTTCATTCTAGCTTGAATTAACTCAATCTTTTCTACAGCTTCTCTCACCAAATCTAGACCAAGAACTAACCTATCCCCAGTCACTAGCCAACAAACAGGAGATTTACAAGGCCTTCCACGCAAAGCTTCAAATCGTGCCATCCCTATACTAGTCTGATAACTGTTGTTAGACGAAAACTCGACTAAGGGTAGATGGACTTCCCATGATCCTCCAAAATCTAGTACACAAGCTCGTAACAAATCTTTCAAGATTTTGTTAACTCTTTCTGTTTGCCCATCTGTCTGCGGATGATAAGCGGTACTCATCTTGAGCTTTGTACCCAAGGTCTCTTGTAGACTCTTCCAAAACTCACTAGTGAACAAGGAATATCTATCGCTTACTATACTACTAGGAATTCCATGCAATCTAACTATATTCTTCATGAACAACTTAGCCAAAACAGGTGTCATCCTGGTTGATTTAACTGGAATGAAATGAGCACTCTTGGTCAACCTATCCACTATAACCCATATGCTTTCATTTCCTTTGTTTGACCTTGGCAACCCATCAATAAAATCCATAGAAATAGAATCCCACTTCCAAACTGGAACATCTAAAGGCTGAAGTAACCCACTTGGTTTCTGATGTTCGATTTTTATCTGTTGACAGTTCAAACACTACTTCACCCATAAGCCTACATCTTTCTTCATACCTTCCCAGAAGAAACTCCTCTTCATGTCCTGATACATCTTAGTTCCTCCTGGATGAATAGTGAACTTCGAATGATGGCATTCTTCAAGACTTCTTTCCTAATGTTTCCTACATTCAGAACACATAACCTTCCTTTCTTCCTTAACCACCCATTCTGGTCAAGACTAAACCTTTCAAGTCATCGCTCACTATTCCTTCCATTAATTTTCTGATCCGTTCAACTAATACTGGATCCTCATTCTATTTAGAAGCGATCCTTTCGATCATTACTGGTTGAACTTCTAAACATGACAACATAGCCGTTTCTGTACTATACCCACCCTGATATCTCCATTGTACTCTACATGTCGTCAATGCTTTTAAATCCTTCCACTCAGCTGTCATCGCTAATACTACATTATAATGCTTTTTGTTAAGTGCATCTGCAACTTTGTTGCCTTTTCGTGGTGTATACTCAATACCGAAATCGTAAGCGGCCAAGAACTCTAACCACCTCTGCTGCCTCATATTCAACTCCTTTAGAGAATAAATACTTCACCGACTTATGATCTGTATAAAGCTCAGACCTCTTTCCCAAAAGGTAATATCTCTACACCTTCAATGCAAATATCATTGGAGCTAATTCCAAATCATGTGTTGGATATCTAACCTAATGCGGTCTAAGCTGTCGAGAAGAATAGGCAATCACTTTACCTCTCTGCATTAACACAGCTCCTAACCCTGTTCCACATGATTATGTATAAACTACCAAGTCCTAATTCCCTTCTGGAACTACTAGCACAAGTGCATGAGTTAGTAAGTGTTTTAAGCTCTAAAATGCTTCCTCAAACTTATCGGTCCAAATAAACTTCACATCCTTTCGCGTTAGCTCGGTCATCGATGCTACTATCCATGAAAAATCCTTAATGAACCTCCTATAATACCAAGCTAATCCAAGAAAACTCATCTTAGTCACCGTCTCGGGTCTCTTCCAGCTATTCACTGCCTCGATCTTAGCCAGATCTACTGACAACCCTCTCTGTGAGACTACATGACCAAGAAACTTCACTTCTTTCTTCCAGAAATGGCACTTCAAAAATTTTGCTTTCAGCTGATTCTGCCTCATCGTCTCATGCACCACTCTAAGATGAACTTCATGCCCCTTTCATCCTTAGAGCATACCAAAATATCATCTATATACACCAACATAAACCTATCCAAGTGCTCTCAGAAAATATGGTTCATCGGATCCACAAAGAATGCTGGCGCATTAGTCAGTCCGAACGACATCACTAACCATTCATACGATCCATACCTGGTCCTAAATGCCATCAAAGAAATACTATCCTCTACCACTCTAAGCTGATGGAACCCCGTTGCTAAATCCAATTGGGAAAATACCTTGGATCCACTCAACTGATCGAACAAATCGTTAATTCTTAGCAATGGATATCAATTCTTTATCGTTTTCTCATTCAACTTACGATAATCGACACATAACCTTAACGATCCGTCCACCTTCTTAGCAAACACTGCAGTTGCTCCCCAAGGCAAATTGCTTGGTCTGATAAAATTATTACTTTACAAATCCACCAATCGCTCTTCATCTCTCTCATCTCTATAGGTGTCACCCTGTTTGGTGGCCTATCACTGGTTCTACTCCTGGCTCCAAATCTATTCGAAACTCAATGGTTCGTTTTGGGGCAGTCCAATTATGGTTCAAAGACATTTGCGAATTTTTTAACCATTAAAACTTGACTCAACTCATCTTCTATCCCCACAACACCCAGCAAAACATTCACCTCAAAACTAGGGCTTTCTACGGAGTATACTGTCCGATTACTACAATCAAGGTGTCTAAGCGATATTTTCCTATCGTGGTAAAATATCCTAGCATCATACTTACATAACCAATCCATACCCAAGATAATCTCGATCCCTACGAAGTCAAACACATACAAACTACAAAAAAGATATGACCTAACAAATCAAACTCTAGGTAGTCACATCTCATCCCAAGAGTCACATACCCTCCTATCGTATTTGCAACCCTTAAGGAAGTAACTAGGTACGGGGGTTCTAGGTTAAGCTTATCTACCAAACAATGATATTTGAAATAATGCGATGCACCGGTATCAAACAGAACACTAACTGACATACCATGGATCGAAAGCGTACCTCCCAACACTACTTTCCCTTTCTCCTGCAATGTTGGTCTTGAGGTAGCCAGTTCTAATGCAAATATTTTGCCTTTCCCATCCTTTGCTGGCTCCTTCCATTGGTTCTTATAGTGACCAATCTGATCGCAGTTGTAGCATCTCACACCCTTCTTTTCTTCTACTTTATTTCCCTTAACAGATCAGCAGTCATGAGCATAATTCCCCTTCTTATCACACTTATAGCAGATAACTTCTGCCTTCCCCTTCTTTGCGGCTCTTCCCTTTTGAGCACCTTTCTTATGGAAAAACTTTCGCTTCTGACCCTGTCCCGCCTGGACTTCCTTAGCCTTATTCTTCTCAAGAGAAGCAAGCATTTCCCCTTGTCACAAAGCCATTTCAACAACAAAATCACAGGGACCTTTGATATGAGGTAATGTAGCCCTGGCCAACTCAGGTTTCAACCCCCTTATGAACTTCTCGTTCCTCTTCATCACAGTATCCACAGTGGCATATCCATACCTAGCCAACTCCTCAAACCTTCTAGCATACTCTAACACCGTCATGTCTCCCTACTCCAATTCAGCAGACTTCCTGAGCAAGGCAGACTTCACAACCTCAGATATAAACCTCTCCTCGAATCTTCTCTTGAACTCACTCCAAGTCATATTCTCTTCATTAACCCCAACTGTCACACTATTCCACTAGAATAAAGCTGCTTCCTAAAGCTATCTCATTGCAAGCCTCCACTTCTACTCATCATTGAACCCTAGATCAGCAAATATCCTTTCGCAATGACACAACCAATTCTCTACTTCAATTGCATCCTCAATTCGAATGAATGATTTTCCTTCTAGCCGGGCATAGTCTCTACTTAGATAGCATAATTGTAGACCACTGAGCTTCTTGAACTCCTCTCATAGCATTTCCTCCAACCACTCTAGTAGCAACACCCGCTTGCATCATATTCATAAAAAACTAATACATAGCTCCCATATCAACTTGCGGGACTCCAGCCTCACATTTCCTGCTTGTGCCTGATGTGGGTTGCTCCTGGTATTCGGTCTGGCATTTTCATTTGTTGTGGTGCTTCCCCCTCCAAGGTTAACTCTTCCACTTCTGACATCCATATCTATATTTAAGCCTCGTGAGATACAGAAGATTAGCCTAAAAGAGATAGGAGAATAGAGATATAGCATATACTTATATATAGCAAATACAAGTACGTTACTATAGCGTTATCCCATACCCCAAATTTAACTCTAATTCCTTAGGATTATGTTTTCAAAAATCAATTTAGTTTAAATTTTTTCATAAACCTATGCTCTGATACCAAGTTGTAACATCCCCTATCTTAAGGCCCAAAGCTAAGCGCTATAGATGCTGTAGTCATCTATAATATTAACTTTCGACGATAAAATACGGCTATGTTAATGGTATCCATAATATCAGGGTCACATGAATATGAAATAAAATCATCACTGATTAAAACCACTTTTCTGATTACATTTCAAAACAATATTTCATATTCAGATTACATAATACCATAACACTTCCCAAGTTCAGATCAAATATAGTTATTACAAAAATACGCCAAAAGCGACATATGAAGATGCCCCCTTGGATGATCAGAGAACTAGTGGACTAACCGTCTCAGTACAACACAGTGGAATTTAAACAAAATAAAACAGAAATTGCTAAATAGCTATCCGTCAGCCTCATGCTCGTCTCCGGTAGCTTTATTCGCCAACCTACTAAAAACCTGAAAACCCCAAACTCTCAATCTACTCAAATCAATTTTGAGCACCCAAGAGTTTAAGGGGAAAACATAAACTTCGAGTTAGACATAAAGCCTGGTGTGGATAATACTATACATCTCGGTTATATGATATTTAATGAGACCATGCCACTTAGTGGAACGGGTTTTCCCTCACTAATATCCCTTTAAAACATATCTTTTTGGAAATCATAATCCTGCAACCAAACTGGTTAATCAACTGATTATATCAATCATAGAAAATATCATATATGCTCAAAATAGGTAATAATTGGACCAGCTGTCCGGAAAAACTGTAGTTTTGTTTGGCTAACTACTAACCGTTGGCTGACCCGGTCCTACCAGACAAAATATCAAATGGCCTAATGCCTGTTAGACAAGTCTCTGGACGGTCTGTCCTTAACTTACTTCTCCGAGGGTCAACTGATCCTAATGGTTTTGCAGGCTCACCAATAACCTACCACTATACATAAATATTCCCTTCTGTGTGTGACCATCATTTAAGTCTTGCTTGTGACTATGCCCTACACACTGGAATTTTGGACTAAATTAGCTAGGGGCTAATAGCTAATGAGTAGGGCACGACCCTACACCAGCCCCATCTGGTCTTCTAATTTGGGTCACTTTCTTAGGGTTAACTATCCTTTAAAATTTTTCTTGAAAACCTTTTTCAAAATGATTTATCCCTTTAAATCATACATATACAAGGAAAATATACTCTTTGCTTTACTCTAAGCTATTTGCCATGTTACATATACTTTACCCAACATAATGTTCATGAAATATATTAAGGATTATCTGTCCCTCCAAAATAAGTTAAATCACTTTTTAACTTAAAAATACTTAGGCTACACTACCAAGGTAAATCATTCGAAACTTTTGTTTAAAACCTATAAACAATTCTCTTTCGAAACCAATGAAAGTCCCCCTTTTGAAACTATTAAAAGTACCCCTTTCGATATAAGTAAACTACTTTACTTTATAACCTTAGGCCTAAACGCCAAACATACCTTTCAAAACCATTGGAAACATCTTCTTCAAAAGCTTTAGAAATCTTAGAAATCCTCTTTTAAAATCCTTTAAATATGCCTTTTGAACCATTATAATCCTTCCATTTTAACTAAGGTAAACCTTTCGAAAACGCTAGGGAATCACTCCTTCAAAACCATATATACATATATCTTTCGAAAATATTGGGAACCTTTCCCTTCGAAACCTTACATACATATACCTTTTGAAAATACTAGGAACCTTCCCTTCAAAACCTTTACTTGTTACCTTTTGAAAGCATTAAAATATATTACATAAGACAAACCTTTTGAAAGCATTATGTTCAAGTATAAGTGTGTGGAAAAACTTTCGAAACCTTTGGAAACCATTCCTTTCGAAACCTTTAGGTTTAACTTTCAAATATAAAAAAGGTTATAAACAACCAAGTTGGAAGAAACTCTTTCGAAAGCAATTCCTAAGTAAAAGAGTGGATGGTGACGAAATCTATCCCTTCGAAAGAATTGGAGAAGCGGCTAAGTTTTAAAAACAAGTTACCCTTTCGAAACCAATCTGGTTCGAAAGGTAAAATGGCGGTAGTTAGGGGTTTCGACCCCGTTGAAAGCATTTACTTAAAACAAAGGTGCAACCTCCTTCAAAAGCATTCTTTCTTTTAAACCATGGACCGAGTCGAAAACTATCTTATTCGAAACCATTCCTTAAAACAATTTGACCCAGTCGGAAGCCAACCAAGTCGAAAGCAAAAGTAAAGTAGGCGCGTTTTCGATTAAAAGCGAAGTAAAACTTCAACCCCTTCGGAACCCATGTTTCGACTGCAAACCTTTCTCCCAGTCCAATTCACTGCGCACCAAACCTTTGATGCCATGCACATTGGTTTCGACAGTGGTGAAGGCGGGAGTACTGGGTCGAAACTTAGGTGCCGAAAGTGGCTAAACATGTAAAAAGCACGTTTAATCTGATTTTTAACTTTTTAAAGTAATTCTTTTCCACTAACCTGCCTTGTTTGTTAAAATATTATTAGTTGCTAATTTTCTTTTCTAAAAGTACTACCGAAATTTCAGAATTAAACAAATTAAATTATTTACAAAATGCCCGTTCTCCTTTTATAAATATATAAAACACTAAGTCCCATATCTTAAATAATTTTATTTATATTTTAAAATACTAAGGAAAATTCTATAAAAATTCGCATAAATCTCTTTTAATATGTTTTCTAACATATTTAAATTTCAGACCCAAAACACAAACATAATTGCCGAAATTAATTTTAAACCCAAACAACCTTTTTCTTCACTAGAAAATTAATATTAATTCCATAATAAGCCAGTAAATTATGAAACTTGAAACCTATTTCCAAAATATCATTTCTGACCTTATATAAAATTCACAAGGCATTTAGATCTCATGTTATAGGTTTTTCAATCCAAAACATATCATAAAATAACATGGATTAGCATAATGCATCAACAAACACACACACACACAACACAGATATATATATATATATATATATATATAAACATCATTCAAAACATAGCAAAACATTTGCAAAATCATTCGAGTCTAACCTTAGAAATCAAAAATACCAAAATATGAGAAGTAGCATATTACTCACCTTTAGCTTTAATGTTAAGGATTTGAGATTTGATCTTGATTAGGTTGCTCAATCTTTTCCTCTTGATCTTAGCTTTATCTTCTCTTGTTTCCGCTTAATGGTGGCCGGCCTCTTACTTTGGTTTTAGTTTTGTGAATATAGAAATGAGCGTATATAATATGGCTTAAGGGGTTTAGGGTGTAAGAATAATACTTATTCCTATATTGCCCTTGTCTATTTCCTAACGTTTTATTCCGTCTCAATTTACTTAGTTCATTTGTTAACATGGCATGACTACCTCTTATTAATCACAAATCTCAATCCCTTAACTAATTAATCTTTACATTATTCTATTTAATTTAGTAATCAAATCACCTAAATAATGTTATCAAAATTAGGGGTGTTACATATAACCTTTTGAATAACTTCTAACGAATGAAAAATCGATATTTCGGAAAAGAACTTCCGGTCACATTTTCTATTTCTTTATTAATTATATATATTGGTAAACAAATTTTTGAAACGATTTTATTATCATTAGTTATTATTTAAAATAGTTTTACTTGTTAATAAAAACCCATTTATTAGTTATTTAAAATATAATTATATATTCATTTAAATAGCGATTAAATTCTAGGTCATTACAATCGCTATACTAACACATTGAAATCTTTTGTGTGTGATTACGTGCATGGTTTTTACAAAACAAATATTTGGTCATGTTTTGGTACCTTTAAATGTTGTTTGAACCAAGGTTCGAAACAATTTTGATTTACAAAACAAGTTTAAATGTTATGGTCCATATAGCAAAGTCGTTTGAGATGCAGTTCAAGGGTATTTGGTATCCTAAAGTGAATGGTTATTTTGAGATATTAATAATAAACTATTTTAATAATGATGTTTAAAATAAATTATGATGTTTAAAGCTAATTAATTATTTTACTAATGTCATTTAAAGTTAATTAATCATTTTAAATAATGATTTTTAAGGTTAGTTAATCATTTTTATAATGATGTTTAAGGTTCAATAATGATGTTTAAAGTAATTAATTATTTGAATAATGATGTTTAAAGTTAATTAATCATTTTAATAATGACATTTAAAGTTAATTAGTCACTTTAATAAGGCTGTTTAAAGTTAATATTTGTGATGAGAAAACTAAGAAGAAACTCGGTTTATAAATGTTTAAAATTTTGATTCGGTTATGGAAAGGGTAAGAAATTTAATTTTCCCAAACAATATCACTTATATTAAAAGTATTTAGTCATATTATTAGCACCAAATGTCGAGGTATTTAAACTCGTTTCTACCTCGAAGGTTAAAATATCATCAAGGCAAGGCTTAGAGGTAACACTACCTTAATTGGCCCAGCTTCTTTTTTAGCCGAGGGATAGTACAAGTTTGAAATCGACGAGTGGTGATAAGGATAAGGAATTCAATTTTCATATATGATCATTTTGATTATTCCTGATAGTTAATTTATTGACTATCGATTCCACTATCTTTTGTGTATTCTCAATCTAAGACGATTTGTTGCTCATTTTGAGCGTTGATATCCTTTGTCATAATTAATGACTAAAACCAAATAGTGAGTGGAAGCCAACACATGTAGGGTTGCTACCATTACCGTATCTTCACATCTACTCTAGATAGGATTTGGTGGTATGCATGTGGAGATGTGAAATACTCAGATTCTCGGTAAGGTTGGTGGGGTCTGCCTTGGACGTGTCCGAGAGCCACCGTACTTATCAAGTATATTTTCTAGAGATATACTTTTGATAATGGGTTGCACCTTACTAGTCATTGTTGGAAAATTTCCCATTCCTTATTTTGATTAAAACCTTTGAATTAATTCTTTCTTAATTGCATTGAGAAGGGTTCTGCGCACTTCACAATATTTAATTATTTGTGTCCACTCTTTATGCTTGGATGTTGTTCTTGTAAGAGGAAACCCGTTCCGTGTTTTATGGCGTGGTCTCAAATGTTGTTTTTGTGTTCCATTTTTATTTGGAGTTTGCTTATACTAGATTTATTGTCTGATCCGATTTTTTTGTTTTTCCTAAACTCTTGAGCACTCATTTATATTTGAGTAGCTCGAGAGTGACAAGTTTCTTAGAGCTCTTTTGAAGATGATGGACGAGCATGAGGCTCCTTATCTATCTAGCTATCCATTTCCGCAGTTATGTTTGTTTATGTGTGTACATTGTATCAACAAGCGTAAAGGGAGGTTGTTATAACCACCAAGGCTAATAGTAGTAGTACTTTTGTTGTAAATCTGATAACTCCATGTTGGGGAGTAAGCTTATTGTTTGCACCAAAATGGTCACAAACCCAAAAAGTAATGAAAGCACCAATGTATAAACATAGATTCCAAATATTCCAACACAGATCTTAGATACAGATAAAGTAGAGAATAAAGGTGAAGAAAGCGGGAAAAACACAAGGTTTATAGTGGTTTGGCAATCCGGCCTACGTCCACTTTGAATCAATCCTTTTTATTCCTTTTTTATACTGAAATTACAGTTAGAAGCCTTTGAAAGTTGATAACAAAAAAATGGCAGAGCTTCGCCTAGGAGAGAAGAAGAAGAAGACCCCCTTTTAGTTGCCATAGGACTCCTATTTATAGGTGCAGATATGAAAATATCCGCCCCAAAACCTGGAATACTACTTCTCTTGCGCAAGTGGGCCCATCAGACCGATCCAGAGTGATTTGGGATCGATGCGTGTCCCATTCGTATCGATCCAAATGTGGTACAATTGAGTAGAAATCGATCATGAAGGTTCTCTAGTGTATCAGGAAGTCCCTCTCCAAATTTCATCACATTTGGACTTGTAGATGTTCAGTTATGATCGATGCAAGTTGTAGTTTGTATGGGGGCTGAAGCGTTCGCATCCATCAATTCGTCTCCATCTTTTCGTATCCATCACAATTGCAATGATGACATGGCTCGGAAACCCAAGGAATATCCACTTTAGATGCCGAGTTGACTGCTCCTGTAACGCCCCACCCCGAAACCCACATTAGTAAAGAGAATTATCAAGTAATTCCGTCTACTAATGCGGAGAATAGGGTTGGTTAAGGGCGACCGAATAGTAATGCATTAGCTAATGACTAAGTACGTCGAAATCTTACCAATTTTTTTTCGAATTCCATATAGTCGACATACGCAGTGATTCACTAATACGATACTATACGGCTAACGGATCTATTCAGAACAAAGCACAATAACATCATAACATGTCACAGAAACAGCAGTCACAGATAATATATATATACTGATACAAAACCAAACATCTGATGTAATACCGTTCACCACATAATATAATACAACATCATCCCATAAAAGAATATATACATGAAGTGGTAAATAAAAGATCCATCAAAAGTGGAGATATCCAAGTCCATAGTCATGAGCCCACAAAAGATAGCAAAACGGATCCAAGCATAAAGGACAGTCAACCAACCTAACCTGCAACTCGGTCTGACCCGAGTGATAAACACACGGGTCAGGCAACTGAATCTTATCGTTAGAAAGGAAATACGATAAGGTATAAGGGAAACATACATCAAGGGATCAATAATTAATAAGAATGACTAAGGTTGATATCAAGGATTGTCTATCTCTAAGATGTTATAATTCTACACTTACTTGGGTTAATACTAGGGGATTCATGCATATAAAGAAAATATTCAAATATGATTCATGAATAAATAAACTTGTCAAAGTGGTAAATGAAACCCAAGTATAAAACCATAAAATTGAAATCACCAAAATCCTCAAGAACTCATATTTCGCCTTATTCATCTCTATAAGGCTAAGTAAACACATCAAAATATGGTGAAATCAAAATTCTCTTAACTCATAAAATAAATCTCAGATTGGCCAATAACTACATGCTAAAGCATGTTGCACGTGCTAAAGTTCTCAGACTAGTGCTAGTAATATAGTTAGGTACCCAACAGAGATCTCAGAGGCGACCGAGGTCACCTTTTCCGGATTTCTCAGATTCTCAGATGACCCGAAGGTCATAGCACTAGTAATTCTAGAATGTGTCGCTAACTTTCGGAGAGGAATCTGTAAAGTGTTAACTTGTGTCCCATACCACATGTTCGCACTAAACAGTTTAATAACCGTTAGTCAAATCCACATTAAAATAGAAACTCAGATGTTCCCAAAAGTCATATACCTTGCCTCATATCATCG
Organism: Allium fistulosum; assembly: GCA_030737815.1. NCBI lineage: Eukaryota > Viridiplantae > Streptophyta > Magnoliopsida > Asparagales > Amaryllidaceae > Allium > Allium fistulosum. Next base: position 673,846,375 of record CM060905.1, read on the forward strand.
GCATATGGTATAAAATACTAAGCTCAAACTATTCGCAAATCAAGTGAAAAAAACAAATCATCGGAAAAATCATCAACCAAAGCAAATACAACACACAAGTCAACATGCAAGTGCTCAAGACAGCGATCTTGCATCAGCTATTTTAATCCTTTAATCACAGAATTTCATAGAGTGATACAAATGAAAGTTGTCACATTCTTTCTGCAGTTTCCAAAACTTTAAAAATTATAGGATTTGGATAAGAAACGCAAAAGTTATGCACAAAATACTAGCTCAGGTTTGCACAAAACACTGAGTACACTACAACAACAGGACAACGAGTTTGCAAAAGGTTTTTCAACATTTTAATCAATGAATTTCAGAAAGTGATACAAATAAAAGTTGTCACACTCTTTCTGCAGTTTCCAAAACTTTAAAAATTATAGGATTTGGATAAGAAACGCAAAAGTTATGCACAAAATATTAGCTCAGGTATGCACAAAACACTGAGTACACTACAACAACAGGACAACGAGTTTGCAAGAGGTGTTTCAACATTTTAATCAATGAATTTCAGAAAGTGATACAAATAAAAGTTATCACACTCTTTCTGCAGTTTCCAAAACTTTAAAAATTATAGGATTTGAATAAGAAATGCAAAAGTTATGCACAAAGTACTAGCTCAGGTTTAAAATTACATAACTGAGAACAATATGCATAACAACAGGGCTGCGGCTTAAAGAGCCATTTTGACCCTGTAGATCATAGATTTTGACAAATCATAAAACATAAAAGTTGAAGACCATTTTCATAGCTAGAATTCAAAAAAAGAATCACCTGATTCGGACTTACAAGTCAAAAGATATACCTAAAACAATTATCAGGTATGGATTTATTATCGCTGTCTTTTGCTCTCGGGACAGCGACAAAGAAGTGCATTTTTGACCAAATTAAACTCAAAAATTCATAAAACCCAAAACATGAAACTTTTAGCTTAAATCCTAAGCTTTCCAGAACATCAAAGATCATCCAATTTGGATAATAAACGTGAGAGATATGATAAAATTAGTTTCAGCTTCAATCTCTGAAAAAAAATTCCAGCAAACAACAAAGAGGACAACATATGATTGACATACAAGTTTATTCAAGTTAGAAGTGTGAGTTAATACTCACTTTAGGATGTATTTGCAGAAAATTGAGGATTTAGCAAGCAAAGATTGGTGCTTTAGACCTGGATAAGCTTTAGAGACCTGCTAGAGAAAGAAGGATAAACATGCAGAACAAAACATGAAATTACAGTAACTCAAGTTCTCAAAAGGAATAAATTGATGAAATACTTTCTGGTATTGCATAGATTACCTGTTAAAGACTTAATTTTGCAATACTTTCTATAATCTTTAGATAATTTTTTTGAAGGAAATTGATTATTGAGAGGAGGAGGCTAATTTGGTGTTTCTGGTTTCTTTTAGAAGGAAGAAGAATTGAGAGATTGTACGTACCAAAATCTCTCTGCTTTCTTTCCAAAAAACCCTTTGTTGTCTAAGTGGGTTTTGGGCTTGGCATGGATCCAATAAGCTTAAGTGTTATAATACTTAGACAAATTCTTATTATGCTATACTATATTACACATATTTCCACTATTTACATCACTAATTTACACTATTTAACAAAACAACTTACATAATTCATGTTTCAAACTTTATAAAAATGTTTAATCAACATATAATAATTATTTTAGCTATTAACACTAATTTCCATTATAAAAATTCTATTTTTATCTAAATACTTTAATTTACATCATAATTACACAATTCATTATTTTTGACAACAAAAATTACATGAAATTATTTCTCTTGTTTATTTTATCCTAATAAAACATGTTAAAAATATTTTTACAAACAAATATTGATTTTAATCAATATTTTACATTTTACTTACAATATTATCCATATTTAATTTTAACACATCATTAAAATTAGCAAAAAAAAAATCACTAATTAACCACTATTTCTACAATTACTACATTCTACCAAAATAAAACCATTCAAAGTTCATTATTACCTCTAAAAATACTTAATAAAGTTTTTAAAACTTTATTCTCTCCATTTTATATTTATTTACAACAAATAAATGTTGAATTAATTTCTTTTATCTTTTATTTAATTAATTCACCACCAAATTAACTTAATTCCATTACCCAGATTTAATTTCCAACCAAACCATCTCATTACCATTTTATTTCATCAAGTACTCATTGTTTATTATAAAATAAACAATTTTAACAAAATTTTACATCTCCAAATTTATTTTATTCCTCCATTTTGAATTATAACCATCATTATAATTTATTTTCACAGGTAATCACAAAACCAGGGTTGTTACAGACTCTCCCCCTTATAAAAATTGCGTCCCCGCAATTTCTTAGAGAAGAGCCGTATTCAACACAATTTATTTCATCTACCAAAGGAAAATAGATAGGCTTGAGTTAAAATTCTCACCCTCCGCACGAGAAGATAGAAAGCTGGGATAGGATCGCTCGATATATTCTCTGGTTTCCCAAGTGCAATCTTTCGGATTCTCCGACCATTGAATCTTAACAAGAGGAACGTTCTTGCTTCGAAGGCGTCTCACCTCCGAATCAAGCACGCGAATAGGCTGCTGAGAAGTAGATAAACTCGGTGAAATCTCAAGCTCAAGCTGCTCGGAAGGATCAATGACTGAATCTGAATCTCGAATACATTTCCGAAGCTGAGAAATATGGAAGACATCATGAATACCCGATAAATGAGATGGCAGAGACAATCGATATGCTACAGGACCAATGCGCTCAATAATCGGAAATGGTCCTATAAAGCGAGGAGCCAATTTCCCAGTGGAGCTAAAGCACATTACTCCCTTCATAGGAGATACACGAAGGAATACAAGATCACCCACTGCGAATTCCAAAGGCTTCCTACGGTTGTCCGCGTAGGATTTCTGACGATTCTGTGCCTCTCTCATCCGCTGTCTAATCAAAGATATCTTCTCAGAAGACTCACGAATTGAATCAGGACCGAGAATGAACTTCTCGCCCGATTCCAACCAACAAGAAGGCGAACGGCACGGTCTACCATAAAGAGCCTCAAATGGTGCCATACCGATACTGGATTGGAAGCTATTATTATAAGAGAATTCAACCAATGGAATGTGATCTTCCCAAGAACCACCGAAATCAAGAATACACGCACGGAGGAGGTCTTCAAGCACACGATTCACCCTCTCAGTCTGCCCATCAGACTGGGGATGATAAGCTGTAGAGATATTTAGCTTTGTACCCAAAGCTTGCTGAAAGCTAGTCCAGAAGTGACTAGTGAACAAAGGATCACGATCACAAACTATCGAAGAAGGAACACCATGTAATCGAACAATTTCCTTAATATAAAGCTTCGCTAAAAGAGGAGCATTCCTATTAGATTTAATAGGAACAAAGTGTGCGGATTTAGAGAGACGATCCACAATAACCCAAATGCTCGAATGACCCAACCTCGAACGAGGTAGGCCATCAACGAAGTCCATCGAAACCTGGTCCCACTTCCATAGCGGAACCTCTAAAGGTTGAAGGAGACCGGATGGCCGCTGATGCTCGGCCTTGACAAGCTGACAAGTCACCCAATTACTTACATAACTTGCAATATCCCGCTTCATGCCTTCCCAATAATAAAGGCGATGCATATCCGCGTACATCTTACTACTGCCCGGATGAATGGTATACTTAGTGCGATGACAATCATCAAGTATGTCACGCCTAAGTGCTGAATCAGAAGGCACAACTATACGGTTCTTCAGACGAAGACAACCGTGAGAATCAATCGAATAATCCCGCAACTCCTCATTACGGGACTTGGATAAGCATGACTGAATGAGATGCATAATACCATCATCATGTCTCTGGGCCTCGGAGATACGATCAAGAAGAGATGGTTGAGCATCCATGCTAAATAAATAAGCTGGAGAATCAGAAGATGATGCTCGATCACGAATATCAAGACAAGATAGAGTCTCTAGAATATGCCATTCGGCTAACATCAAGGAAACTACCGCCGAATGCTTGCGACTAAGCGCATCAGCAACACGATTGCCCTTCCCAGGGGTATACTCAATGTCAAAGTCATATGAGGCGAGAAACTCTAACCATCGTTGTTGCCTCATATTAAGATCTTTCTGCGAAAAGAGATACCTGAGAGACTTATGATCAGTGTAAAGAATGAAGTGCTCTCCCAAAAGATAATGACGCCACATCTTCAAAGCGAAGACGATTGCTGCAAGTTCTAAGTCATGGGTAGCGTACCGAATCTTGTTCGGACGTAATTGCCTTGAAGTGTAGGCAACAACCCGATCCTTCTGCATAAGAACCGCACCAAGACCACTAAGGCTGGCATCGGTATAAACGATGAGATCCTGATTCCCCTCAGGAACTACAAGCACGGGAGCATGAGTAAGGAGTTCCTTCAATCGCCGGAAGGAAGTCTCACACTTATCAGACCAAATATAACGAACACCCTTCCTAGTAAGACTAGTAAGAGGAAGAGCGATACGAGAGAAATCCTTAATAAAGCGGCGGTAATAACCGGCTAATCCCAGAAAGCTACGAATCTCATGAACATTCTCAGGCCTCTTCCAATTCTGAATAGCCTCAATCTTAGACGGATCGACTGAGATGCCATTGGAAGATACAACATGACCTAAGAATTTCACTTGCTTCTCCCAGAAGTGACATTTAGAAAGCTTTGCCTTGAGTTGATGCTTGCGGAGAGTACTCAAGACAATTCCAAGATGTCGAGCATGATCTTCTTTGGATCTAGAATAAACTAAGATGTCATCGATGAATACAAGGACGAACTTATCGAGATATTCCCTGAATACTCGATTCATGAGATCAACAAAGAAAGCAGGAGCGTTCGTCAATCCAAACGGCATGACGAGCCACTCATATGAACCATATCGAGTGCGGAAAGCTGTAAGTGGAATGCTATCTTCCGCAACACGAAGCTGATGAAAACCCGTGGCTAGGTCCAACTGAGAAAAGACCTTTGCACCACTCAACTGATCAAACATGTCATCAATACGAGGCAATGGGTAGCGATTCTTGATGGTTAACTCGTTAAGCTTGCGATAGTCGACGCAAAGCCTAAGAGTTCCATCAGACTTCTTTACGAATACCACCGCGGCACCCCACGGTGAAGAGCTAGAACGAATGAAATGTTTGGTTTCGAGCTCGAGGAGTTGCTTCTTAAGTTCCTCATTCTCCTTAGTAGACATCCTCGTGGGAGGACGACTAGCTGGTTGCGCCCCAGGGATGAGATCAATATGAAACTCTATGGCCCGCTTGGGTGGCAAACCCGAAACAGGCTCAAACACATCAGTGAAGTCACAAACAATCGGAATACGAGACACATCATCATCACTGTCTCGCGAATCAAGAGCATACAAAGAGGCTAAGGAATCAACATCGGTATTCCGGAGAACCAGGGATAACTGAGAAGAGGAATCTGGATGTCGAAGATAAATGACTCTGTCTGAACAAATAATCCTGGCATCGTATCGAACTAGCCAGTCCATACCAAAGATCATATCAAAACCAAGCGAAGGAATAACGTGCAGATTCGTACGGAAAGAAAATCCACAAAGCATAACCTCAACATCATCACAATATAAGCTAAGGGTTGCAAACCCCCCAACAGGATTTGCAATCCGCAAAGAAGTAAGCAAACATGAAACATCCAAAGAACAAGCATCCACGAGTTCCTTTGATACGAATGAGTGTGACGCACCCGTATCAAAGAGCACTCTAATCAATCGATAATGAAATAGAATGGAACCTTCAAGAATAGAAGGAAATATACCTTTCGGCTGAGATGCATCACTAGAAGCTGCTGCTATATTAAGATTTCCCGAACGAGAACCCTTGTTCTTCTTAGGACAAGAGAAAGCCATATGTCCTTCGGCCTTGCAATAATTGCACTTCTTAGGCTTTGGACATTCACGGGCTGGATGGTTAGGAGAACCACAGTTGTAGCATGCGAAAGGCTTAGACTGAGAAGGAGCTTGGGATTGTGAAGAAGACGATCCACTTTGCTTCTTCTTCTTGGAATGAGGGAATCTAGGCTTGCGGAAAGGAAATCTCTTCTTCTTAGGATTAGACTGAATACCAACTTCTTCGTCACTCTCCTTCTCGTTCTCGACTGCCTCGAGATGGAGAGCGGAATCAACCAACTCTTCGAAGGAAAGCTTGAGTTGGAGCATTAAGGACTTCTTCAAATATTTCTTAAGTCCGGAAACAAACTTAAGATTCTTCTTGTATGGTGTACTAATGAATTCTAACCCATACTTAGAAAAAGCCTCGAAAGAAGAAACATAATCTGATACTGTGGAATTGCCTTGCTTCAACTCGATGAAGCGGCGAGTAAGAGAAGCTTTTTCAGACTCAGGTACGAACTTAAGCTCAAATCTATCTCGGAATTGCTGCCATGTGAGGGTAGTCTCATCCACCTCAGTAATAAGAAGCTCATACCAATCTAAAGCACGCTCTTATAGCATACTAGATGCCACAAGAACTCGATGATGATCTGAAAGCTCCATGCGTAAGAATATACGCTCACAAGTACGAAGCCAGGCTTGGACATCAAGAACCGACTCGGAGCCTTTGAATGGCTTGCCTCCGAGGTGAGAGAAATCACTGCAAAGTCGTGCAAACACAGACTTACGAGGAGATGAAGATGGAACATGAGCGGGAGGTTGAGTGCTCCCAAGAAGCTCTCTAATCTGATCGGTAGTCATATAAATGCCTTCGGGTCGGGAACCACTGGACGGTCCCGCTGCCGAAGTGCGACCTCTACCTCTTCCAGACATAGCTGAAAGATAAGATAAGAAAAGATTATTCACAGGGTAGATATATATATATATCGCAATAGAAATGCAATAGGTAAGGAATACTACGGAATAATATTTAACATTCCTAGACGTATTCCCTCCTATCTACCTCGAAGGAATCGAAAGGATAAGGACATGACTAGGCTTGGCCACTTCTAAGGGATGAGATGTATAAAGGTGTTACACTAAATGTATGGTTCTTAGCGTCTGCTGTTCTGTATTTATTCTATTTTGTTCTGAAAGCTAGCTCTGATACCAAGCTGTAACGCCCCACCCCGAAACCCACATTAGTAAAGAGAATTATCAAGTAATTCCGTCTACTAATGCGGAGAATAGGGTTGGTTAAGGGCGACCGAATAGTAATGCATTAGCTAATGACTAAGTACGTCGAAATCTTACCAATTTTTTTTCGAATTCCATATAGTCGACATACGCAGTGATTCACTAATACGATACTATACGGCTAACGGATCTATTCAGAACAAAGCACAATAACATCATAACATGTCACAGAAACAGCAGTCACAGATAATATATATATACTGATACAAAACCAAACATCTGATGTAATACCGTTCACCACATAATATAATACAACATCATCCCATAAAAGAATATATACATGAAGTGGTAAATAAAAGATCCATCAAAAGTGGAGATATCCAAGTCCATAGTCATGAGCCCACAAAAGATAGCAAAACGGATCCAAGCATAAAGGACAGTCAACCAACCTAACCTGCAACTCGGTCTGACCCGAGTGATAAACACACGGGTCAGGCAACTGAATCTTATCGTTAGAAAGGAAATACGATAAGGTATAAGGGAAACATACATCAAGGGATCAATAATTAATAAGAATGACTAAGGTTGATATCAAGGATTGTCTATCTCTAAGATGTTATAATTCTACACTTACTTGGGTTAATACTAGGGGATTCATGCATATAAAGAAAACATTCAAATATGATTCATGAATAAATAAACTTGTCAAAGTGGTAAATGAAACCCAAGTATAAAACCATAAAATTGAAATCACCAAAATCCTCAAGAACTCATATTTCGCCTTATTCATCTCTATAAGGCTAAGTAAACACATCAAAATATGGTGAAAACAAAATTCTCTTAACTCATAAAATAAATCTCAGATTGGCCAATAACTACATGCTAAAGCATGTTGCACGTGCTAAAGTTCTCAGACTAGTGCTAGTAATATAGTTAGGTACCCAACAGAGATCTCAGAGGCGACCGAGGTCACCTTTTCCGGATTTCTCAGATTCTCAGATTCTCAGATGACCCGAAGGTCATAGCACTAGTAATTCTAGAATGTGTCGCTAACTTTCGGAGAGGAATCTGTAAAGTGTTAACTTGTGTCCCATAACACATGTTCGCACTAAACAGTTTACTAACTGTTAGTCAAATCCACATTAAAATAGAAACTCAGATGTTCCCAAAAGTCATATACCTTGCCTCATATCATCGGCATATGGTATAAAATACTAAGCTCAAACTATTCGCAAATCAAGTGAAAAAAACAAATCATCGGAAAAATCATCAACCAAAGCAAATACAACACACAAGTCAACATGCAAGTGCTCAAGACAGCGATCTTGCATCAGCTATTTTAATCCTTTAATCATAGAATTTCATAGAGTGATACAAATGAAAGTTGTCACATTCTTTTTGCAGTTTCCAAAACTTTAAAAATTATAGGATTTAGATAAGAAACGCAAAAGTTATGCACAAAATACTAGCTCAGGTTTGCACAAAACACTGAGTACACTACAACAACAGGACAGCGAGTTTGCAAAAGGTTTTTCAACATTTTAATCAATGAATTTCAGAAAGTGATACAAATAAAAGTTGTCACACTCTTTCTGCAGTTTCCAAAACTTTAAAAATTATAGGATTTTGATAAGAAACGCAAAAGTTATGCACAAAATATTAGATCAGGTATGCACAAAACACTGAGTACACTACAACAACAGGACAACGAGTTTGCAAGAGGTGTTTCAACATTTTAATCAATGAATTTCAGAAAGTGATACAAATAAAAGTTATCACACTCTTTCTGCAGTTTCCAAAACTTTAAAAATTATAGGATTTGAATAAGAAATGCAAAAGTTAAGCACAAAGTACTAGCTCAGGTTTAAAATTACATAACTGAGAACAATATGCATAACAACAGGGCTGCGGCTTAAAGAGCCATTTTGACCCTGTAGATCATAGATTTTGACAAATCATAAAACATAAATGTTGAAGACCATTTTCATAGCTAGAATTCAAAAAAAGAATCACCTGATTCGGACTTACAAGTCAAAAGATATACCTAAAACAATTATCAGGTATGGATTTATTGTCGCTGTCTTTTGCTCTCGGGACAGCGACAAAGAAGTGCATTTTTGACCAAATTAAACTCAAAAATTCATAAAACCCAAAACATGAAACTTTTAGCTTAAATCCTAAGCTTTCCAGAACATCAAAGATCATCCAATTTGGATAATAAACGTGAGAGATATGATAAAATTAGTTTCAGCTTCAATCTCTGAAAAAAAATTCCAGCAAACAACAAAGAGGACAACATATGATTGACATACAAGTTTATTCAAGTTAGAAGTGTGAGTTAATACTCACTTTAGGATGTATTTGCAGAAAATTGAGGATTTAGCAAGCAAAGATTGGTGCTTTAGACCTGGATAAGCTTTAGAGACCTGCTAGAGAAAGAAGGATAAACATGCAGAACAAAACATGAAATTACAGTAACTCAAGTTCTCAAAAAGAAGAAATTGATGAAATACTTTCTGGTATTGCATAGATTACCTGTTAAAGACTTAATTTTGCAATACTTTCTATAATCTTTAGATAATTTTTTTGGAGGAAATTGATTATTGAGAGGAGGAGGCTAATTTGGTGTTTCTGGTTTCTTTTAGAAGGAAGAAGAATTGAGAGATTGTACGTACCAAAATCTCTCTGCTTTCTTTCCAAAAAACCCTTTGTTGTCTAAGTGGGTTTTGGTCTTGGCATGGATCCAATAAGCTTAAGTGTTATAATACTTAGACAAATTCTTATTATGCTATACTATATTACACATATTTCCACTATTTACATCACTAATTTACACTATTTAACAAAACAACTTACATAATTCATGTTTCAAACTTTATAAAAATGTGTAATCAACATATAATAATTATTTTAGCTATTAACACTAATTTCCATTATAAAAATTCTATTTTTATCTAAATACTTTAATTTACATCATAATTACACAATTCATTATTTTTGACAACAAAAATTACATGAAATTATTTCTCTTGTTTATTTTATCCAATAAAACATGTTAAAAATATTTTTACAAACAAATATTGATTTTAATCAATATTTTACATTTTACTTACAATATTATCCATATTTAATTTTAACACATCATTAAAATTAGCAAAAAAAAAATCACTAATTAACCACTATTTCTACAATTACTACATTCTACCAAAATAAAACCATTCAAAGTTCATTATTACCTCTAAAAATACTTAATAAAGTTTTTAAAACTTTATTCTCTCCATTTTATATTTATTTACAACAAATAAATGTTGAATTAATTTCTTTTATCTTTTATTTAATTAATTCACCACCAAATTAACTTAATTCCATTACCCAGATTTAATTTCCAACCAAACCATCTCATTACCATTTTATTTCATCAAGTACTCATTGTTTATTATAAAATAAACAATTTTAACAAAATTTTACATCTCCAAATTTATTTTATTCCTCCATTTTGAATTATAACCATCATTATAATTTATTTTCACAGGTAATCACAAAACCAGGGTTGTTACAGCTCCTTTATTCAAACACATTTCCTTCGAATCGGTCTGTGGCGCCTACTTCGCATCAATGATCCAATGCCCATTTCGTATCGATCCCGTGCTCTTGTTCGTATCCATTCTCTTCGTATCGATCGAGCTTCATTCCTTCGCATCCTTCGGCTGTTTTTTACTTTATATCGCTCCCTAAACGCTTGCCTATCGTATCGATCCTATGCCCTTGTTCGTATCGATCCTAAGTTATGCCCCTTCGTATCGATCCAAGCTTTGATCGATACGAAGTGTGCCTTGCCGTAACCATTCAATCGATGTATGCTGCATCGGTACGAAGTCGTCGATTCAAAGTATGCTGCCATTCCCATCTCGATCGATACAAAGCCATCGATTCAGACCCATGAGCTGCTACGTGATCGATACGAATAGTATCGATACGAACCAACCTCCATGAATCTTAACCCATCCATATCTTTAGCATACTAACTCCGATTGACCTGAAATTTGAAATGTAGCCTCTACTAGCCTTATTCATCATTCCCAATCGATCCTGTCTTGATTGGAGCTCGGCAAAATTTTGACGACTTCAATCGTAGACTTGCTTCCAATCGATCTCCAATCCTGATATCCATCCTTTCCAGCCAATTTGTTGATATCCCGGCCTTGACCAAAAGGTGGGATAACATTTGCCCCCCAAAACATGCCTTGTGGTAAGAAGGTATGTTTTTAAAAGCTTCGATTCCAACATCCGAAGTCCATATTCCATCCATAGCCATACCATCCGATTCATAATCCAATCCATTACCAAGCCATCCTGTCTGAGTGCCATAGCCAAAACCTGATCTGAAATCGTAACTGCTCCGAGTCGATGTCCGATTCCGAATTCGGTAATCAAATCCTCAGCCAATTTCATATCAATCTGAACCCGACAACCGAGTTCTAATACATCCATATCCAATAACCAATAATCTAATCCAGGACCTCTTCGTGTCGATATCCAAATCCTTAGCTGTTCATAGCCGATATCCGAATCCATAACCTCTCCTGGTTCTTGCCAAGCGTAGTCCACACTCGACGACCCGTATTGAATAATGCCTTGGGGTTCTTGGTTCAGTGTCTCTGAATGCTGAGTAATGCCATGGCTTAAATCCTAAGCCGAATCTTGGTCTCTCTGGACCCTTGCCGAGCATAGTCCATACTCGACGACCTGAAATAGTAACCAATAATACAGGGCCTAAATCCTAGGCCGAATCTTGGTCTCTCCGGACCCTTTCCGAATATAGTCCATACTCGATGACCTGAATAAGTCATTTCGCTACGCTCGGACGAAGCAACTTACCCCTTGCTAGGCATAATCCATACCCGATGACCATTTACCAAAAGCCGGATAAAGAATTTAATCGAAATCCAATCCAAAATCCAGATCAAATCGAAAAACAAAAAATCCACACCAGAAATCCAAACCAAAAAAAAAGCATCCAAACTATAGTCTAAATCAGAAAACAAACAAAACCAGAAGTTCAAACCAAACTTCAAAACCAAATCTAAAAAAAGCATATGCCCAAACCAAAAAAGAAAAAGCAGATTTCACAAACTATAGCGCCGCGGTTTATCATCATTTCAGAGCATGCCTAAGGGATATCTCCGTCCCCGTACATGAGTAAGTGACTTGGCCGCTCGCCTAGAGTTTGCTACTTATTCCATATCCCTGTTAGTCGATAACCAATCGACCATCGTTCCTGGGCCTCACGCCATCGCCGTTTGAAGTAGACAGTGGCTGTTCCTGTTCCACCACTGCATTCCGAGTTCTGATGTATCGTTCGTCGCAACTGGCCACTCCTTACATGCTCCTCGATTATATCCTTTAGATGCCTGCAGCTGTTGGTATCATGTCCGTCTAGATCATGAAAGAGACAGTGCCTTTCTGATGCTTTTCACGTTCCGATGGTTCTCTCCTTGCTGGCCTTCGGTAGGGAAGGCGATCCTGAGTTTCCATGAATATCCGCTCCAAAGTTTCATTCAACCTTGTGTAAGTGGAGAATTTTGGCTCTCCCCAACGTTTCCTTGTCTGGCCAGAGTTGTCATCCTACTTCCGTTTTCCTTTATCCTTATCCTTGCCCGAGATTCCGCCAGATGGCTCTCCATCCTCAGCCGCGTTCACTTCCTTCAACTTCATATCCGAACATGCGTCCTCCTATCGAAGAAATCTCTCAGCCTCGTGAAAGAATTCCACGAGATCCATTGGTGGGTCCCGTATCAATGACACATTGAAATCCAAGTTATCCCTGACTCCTGATACTGCTGTCATTAAAACCATTGATGGGTCCGGCCGATCCACTGAAGCAACCGCTGCATTGAACCGAGTTAAGAAAGTTCTGAGCGATTCTCCTGTCCTTTGCTTCACCGATGATAGCGTCATAACGTTCTTTGGCCTTTTGATATGAACCCGAAACTGCTTTAAAAACTTATCCACCAATTCCGTCCATGTCCTGATAGATCCCTCTTCCAACTGCCTAAACCACATAGCAGCTATATCCATCAAGTACAGGGAGAAACATCGGGCCATAACCTCCTCCGATGCCCCCAGCACTTCCATGTGTCTCGTGTACCTCATCAAGTGATCGGTAGGATCAGCCTTGCCATTGTATACCTCTAGATAGCTTGAACTCTGGTGGGTTCCAAGCCATTCTAATGTCATGGGTAAACGGATTCTTGTTTACTCCTTCTAGATCTCTGTTTGTTAAACCTCCGCGCATAGTTCGCCTGATAATCTCAACCAACCCAGCGTTGTCCATTAAGGGTTGCCCCCGAGTCCCAGAGGAAATTCTGGTACGTACTCTTCATCACGTGCTCCTGCATTTTTGCCAGCATCTTGTTGTGTGGTGTCACCTGGAATTCCTCCATGAATTGGTCCATCGTTGCCAGGTGGTGTGCCCCCATGCCTGGATCCATCCCGATTAGCAGTCGTGTGCTGATTAGGGGTTGTGCCCTGTTGAGCTGCTCCATCTGATTGCCTATTGGGTCCTTTCGTTCCAGCTCCGTGGATCTAAACTCCAGCTATTCCCGCCTATCCAAACTGTCTGAGAAGCATCTGCATCATTTCCTCCTGTCTTTTTAGAAGCTCTTCATGCATAGCTCCCATCATCATCTCCATCTCGTCTCTGGTGATGAAGACCGAAGTCTGATTAGCTCCTGAAGATGCTTCCTGGCTTCCTTCATGCTGACATCTCTCCGCTCTTTGTCTCCTTGTTGATTGCTTTGTCATGGTTCCTTTTGGATCTGATCCTTTAGCTTTTCAAATCTGAACTCCAAATCCGGTATAGCGGGTGCTAGTCGTTCTCAGTGGAAGCACCAAAGTGTTTGCACCAAAAATGGTCAAAAACCCCAAAAGTAATGAAAGCACCAATGTATAAACACAAATTCCCAATATTCCAACAAAGATCTCAGATACGGATAAAGTAGAGAATAAAGACGAAGGAAGCAGGAAAAACACAAGGTTTATAGTGGTTCGGCAATCCGGCCCACGTCCACTTTGAATCAATCCTTTTTATTCCTTTTTATACTGAAATTACATTTACAAGCATTTGAAAGTTGATAACAAAAAAATGGCAGAGCTTCGCCTAGGAGAGAAGAAGAAGACCCCCTTTTAGTTGCCATAGGACTCCTATTTATAGGTGCAGATCTGAAAATATCCACCCCAAAACCTGGAATACTACTTCTCTTGCGCAAGTGGGCCCATCAGACCGATCCAGAGTGATTTGGGATCGATGCGTGTCCCATTCGTATCAATCCAAACGTGGTCTAATTGAGCTAAAATCAATCATGAAGGTTCTCAATTGTATCAGAAAGTCCCTCTCCAAATTTCATCGCATTTGGACTTGTAGATGTTCATTTATGATCGATGCAAGTTGTAGTTCGTATGGGGGCTGAAGCGTTTGCATCCATCAATTCATCTCCATCTTTTCGTATCCATCACAATCGAAACGATGACATGGCTCGAAAACCCAGGGGATATCCACTTTGGATGCTGAGTTGGATGCTCTTTTATTCAAACACGTTTCCTTCGAATTGGTCTGTGGCGCCTACTTCGCATCGATGATCCAATGCCCATTTCGTATCTATCCCCTGCTCTTGTTCGTATCCATTCTCTTAGTATCGATCGAGCTTCATTCCTTAGCATCCTTCAGCTGTTTTTTACTTCGTATCGCTCCCTAAACGCTTGCCTGTCGTATCGATCCTATGCCCTTGTTCGTATTGATCCTATGCCCTTGTTCGCATCGATCCCAAGTTATGCCCCTTCGAATCGATCCAAGCTTTGAACGATACGAAGTGCGCCTTGCCACAACCATTCTACCGATGTATGCTGCATCAGTACAAAGTCGTCGATTCGAAGTATGCTGCCATTCCCATCTCGATCGATACGAAGCCATCGATTCAAACCCATGAGATGCTACTTGATCGATACGAATAGTATCGATACGAACCAACCTCCATGAATCTTAACCCATCCATATCTCGAGCATACGAAATCCGATTGACCTGAAATTTGAAATGTAGCCTCTACTAGCCTTGTTCACCATTCCCAATCGATCGCGTCTTGATTGGAGCTCGGCAAAATTTTGACGACATCGATCATAGCCTTGTTTCCAATCGATCTCCAATCCTGATATCCATCCTTTCCAGCCAATTTGTTGATATCCCGGCCTTGACCAAAAGGTAGGATAACACTTATGCACTATCTTATTATTATATTATATTTAACCGTTCCATTGTGAGTTTTTCTGTTCCGTTTCTTTTATTTTACCTATGATATCTGGTCTTTGGATGCCTGGGCTACGACACACGAATACCATGGATGTATTAAGTGTCGATCGTTCCTAGGGGTCAGAAAGGTGGGTCGTCACTGTTAGTATCAGAGCTTTGGTTTAGAGAATACCTTAGCCTGATTGTGGTATAATCATTAGAGATAGGGTAAGTGATGCCTTAGAATGAGTTAATCTTGAGAGAGTATTTGTAATTTTTATAATAATAATATATATTATCTAAAGTCTCATTTTAGATCCTTTGGTGTTATTTTCTTAAATCATGATCTTATTCTCATATTCTAATGATACCTGTTATTTATGTTGTTAATAGAAGTTGAATACAAGAAAAGAGGAAGGAGAGGATTTGGAACTAGCATGACTACCAACAGCAGTATACCTAGAAATGCTATTATGCCAGTTGTAGATCTGGTAGAGAAAGTGGTAGTTCAAGTTCAGCCCTCTATGGACTTTGCAGCTTTGTGTAAGAATTTTACCACTTTGGATGGGAAACCGTTCTATGGAACTGAAGATGTTCTTGGAGTGCAGATGTGGCTCTGATCTTGTGAAAGAATATATGGAGATCTTCAGTTGGGAGATGCATAGAAACGGCTGTTGGCATCACGGAAACTTCAAAAGTTTGCAATGGATTGGTGAGATTCTTTAACAGCTAATACTTCGGAGGAAGATTTTTCTTAGGCCCAGTTCAAGGAAGTTTTTGAAGCACAGTTTATTCTAGAAGCTGGAAGGACTCAGCTATTTAGGATTTTCCTTGATTTAAAGCAAGGTGATTTGAAGGTGTCATAGTATGAGCATAAGTTCAATGTTTTGTCCTATTTTGTACTTGGATTGATAGACACACCGCTCAAGAAAAATGAAATGTTTGCAAATGGGATGTGTTAACTCCCATTGAGAAGCGACCTAAAATATTGAGCGAGTCAATGAAGCTTGCGACCTAACTGCTGAAGAGATTCTGCGACCTAACTGAAGTCTGTGACCTAAGACACAGCGACCTAAAGAACGTCGCGACCTAACTGTTGAAGGAAGCTTGCGACCTAACTGAAGTCTGCGACCTAAGAACATAGCAACCTAAAGAATGTCGCGACCTAAGGTAGTTAACGACCTAAGAAGTCTGTGACCTATGAACATAGCAACCTAAAGAATGTCGAGACCTAAGGTAGTTAACGACCTAAGAAGCCTGCGACCTAACTATCTCAAGAACCTCGCAACCTAAAGACTTAGCGACCTAACTGCTAAAGGAAGCTCGCAACTTACGACTTGGTAAAGCTACAGGGAACATTGCGACCTAGCAATGTTGCGACCTAAAGAACTACGACTTAAGGAGAGCTCCGACTTAAGAAGGGTTCCGAGTTAAGAAAGCTCCGACTTAGCAGTTTGCGAGTTAAGGATGGCCACGACCTATGGGGATTCAACGACCTACGAGTTAACAGCTTAAACAACCTATGGGTTAACTCTGCTCCGACCTAACAATACCGAGTTATGAAATGCTCCGGGTTAAGAAGTACTACGACTTAAGAGTCTACGAGATAAGGGAGTCTTGGACCTAAGGCAATTGTTGACTTACGACTTAAGGGAACGAAATAAGGGTTATCTCTTAAGTCGTCGCCGACCTACGACTTATACTAAGTCGCTTACGACTTACTAACTCGTTCTGGAAGTACCAACTGGTACAAGTGCTTTATCACGTTGCCGACTTACGACCTAAGACTTCTATAAGTCGGCCACGACTTAAAGACTTAGGGAAATTTCCTGAGTCCAAATCAGCTCCTATAAATACCCCACCACTTCTAACATGAAGGGGACTTTTTGGTCCATTCATTTCTTCAAGCGCCGTTAATCTGTCGAAGTCTCCACTCATTCAACAATCAAAGATCTTCAAGCATTCGAGACACTACAACAATCTTCGAGAAGAACTCCTTACATCCAACACGGATACGTCGAGTTTCATCATCAGAGATTGAGCTAGTAGTCAAGAGTGCTTTCGTGATCAAGTTGTATTGTATTTTGAAGGATATTGTATCAAATTGTAACCGAATCAGCAATAAAAGATTATAAAGTGGACGTAGGCTCAATTACGGGCCGAACCACTATAAACCTGTTGTTCATTTACTGCTTTTCTGCTATTTTCAGCTTATATTCTGTTCCCGTACCAACGGGTGGTGCTTTCACGATTCTATTACACACACCGGGTGTTAGCGTTCACTTTTTAGCGTTAACATTTTGGTGCTTTCACCGAGAACCCAACTCAGGCGATCATCCACCGTTGCTTCGCAAAGATTCATAAAAAGAACCTCTCTTAAAAACCAGATCCAAAATAATGGCTCCTGGAAGAAGAGGTAGACCTACCAGATCCAGAAATGCTCACGAAGGGACTTCCGCTTCCCCAACAACAGACCAAGCAACTCCAACCGTTGGAGTCACCAGGGCTGAATTGGATGATGCAGTTTTTGGATTATACCAACAGATTGAAACCCAAAACGCTTTGATGATGGATAAGTTAACTGCTCTGCTCGGGGCAAATCGTCAACCAGAAAACCATCAAACTACTCTTCCTTAAATGCCACCATTCCAGGCTGATGTTTCTATGCCGCAACCAACTTGTCATGAACATATGCCCGGGCAAACTTCCGAGGGAAGAACTGATGCTTGTCCGGAGGTGTCTTTGAACAATAAAGAATACCTGTCCGAAATGGTTAGCCGCATCATGAAAGAGAGCATGCAAAGGGAAGAGGATGAGAACGACTGGGGATTTGCACCAAGCAGAACTCCGTTTACTGAAAGGATCCTGAAAGCGGAGTTTCCAAGGAAATTTGCACCTCCTACTATCCAAGCCTATAGAGGAACCAGTGACCCTAATCATTTCCTATACAAATACGATTGGCATATGACCGGTGCAAGAGCATCAGACGAGATCAAGTGTCGATACTTTCCAGTATACTTGGAAGGTGTGGCTTTACTTTGGTTCACAAAGCTTCCAGCTCGGTCTGTAGATAAGTTCTCCGACTTAACGCAAAAGTTTAAAGAACAGTTCAGATTGTATGCTTCAAAAGCTAAGGATATAATGTCACTGTCTAACCTTGAACAAGTGCCCGGAGAATCAATCAAATCTTTCTTGAGCCGTTTCAATATAGCTTTAGCTGAAGTAGAAAATGCGGAACCACGCATAATCCTGACTTATTTGATGCGAGCCATTGATAAATCGAGTAAATTTGGAATATGGCTAAAGATGAAGGAACCGAACTCACTTGATAAATTTTATAAAAAGGCCAACGAGTTCATTCGCCTTGAAAGCCTTCCTACGACATCGAAAGTGGTTGTTGCCCAAACTAATAATAACAATGTCTCATCTAATAAAAGAGAATCTGAAAGTCAGAAAAGGGAGAATGAAGGAGGAAAGAGCCAGGGGAATAAAAAGAAACCTCGCCGCTTTAATCCTTCGGATTATACTCCTTTAACTGATACACCAAGAAATATCTTTTTTGCAACAAAGGACGTTGTCAGGTATCCTAAGCCACCTGAGATGACGAGAGGTGCAAAGCATAATGGAAAATTCTGCCAATTTCACAATCAACCTGGCCATGACACTGACCAATGTCGCCAATTAAAGAATGTGATTGAAGAATTGCTGGAGCAGGGTAAACTCCAACAATACGTTAAGAGAAGCGGAGTCGCTCCAACCTCATCCACTCGGGATCAACAACGTCCTACCCATCAATCCGATTCTCTCAACAACGCTGCAGTGCAAGATTCAGAAAAGCTTGTCATTAATGTTGTCACAGGAGGTCCACACCCAGCAGGCAGACGTTGGGACGACTGCTAATTGTCCACAAAACTGCAACTGGGGCATCTTTCACTTTCTCTGGCATATAAATCCGAAGTTGCAAATCTAGTGCAAATGGAAAATCAGTTCGGAGATTCTGAAACAACAATCACTAGCATCCATTTTTTGCTTAACAGCGTTGCTTAAATTTGTAAAAAATGATGATGGATATATAACTTCTGCATTGTAACCCGCTGAGAAATCAGTGTGACTGAATAATGAAAAACTATGCATTCTGTGTTTTCTATTATAAAATGCCTGTTATATTTCGATGTGTAAATACTCTAAATGTATTGCTAAAATGTCGATCTAATATTGCAGGTCATTAAAGCAAAGCTCACCCATCACAAAGCTAAGCGAGCCTTACAACATTTATTAAAGCAAATACCAAGCAACAAAGAATTCCATATTCAAATCCTATACAAGAAGAACCTCACATAAAAAGTTGGCAACTTCACTGGGGCAAGCCTTCGTTAACCAGTTGTGATTGTCGATATGAACAGGCATCCAGCTAGGTAACTCGCGTTTGTCCCATGAAGTTATTCAACAGTGAAGTCCACTTCTTCGGATAAGGCAATTTACTTACAAAAGGAACGAAGATACGCTTGGAAATGATAATAAAAGATCGCTAATGGGCAGATGATGGGAGAACATGGCCAAGCAAGCACGGAAGCAACCAAAAGGAATTTTGCTCCTCAATATAAGGGCCGGTAGAACCACCGAAGGGACACCTTCCCAAGCAGAAGGAACAGGGCCCTTGCCAACTGATCGTGATGCATCCGATCAGGCAGCTTGCGTCCGTCCCATGGCTCTACTCGCCCCTGAGAAGCAACCTTCCTGGCATACCAACCAACCGATACTCCTTCCCAAAGGTCAACAAAGCCCTCTAACGAGGCACACCAATAAATGAAAGTGCTTCTCTCAATAACAAGATTGGTGGAACCACCGGAGGGGCACCTTCCCAAGCTGAAGGAACAGGGCCCTTGTTAATTGATTGCGATCATTTGTGCAAACGAACATCCAATCAAGCAACTTGCGTCCGCCCCGTGGATCCACTCAACCATGAGAAAGTAACTTCCAGGCAATTTCAAGACCTCTTCGGAGGCAAAAGCCCTTTTCGGAGGCACATTTCACCCGTGTAGAAGTGCAAAATGCTTCTCTTCGGAGACCCACTTCACCAGTGATGAAATGCTAAAAAGCCCTTTTCGGAGGCACATTTCACCCGTGTAGAAGTGCAAAATGCTTCTCTTCGGAGACCCACTTCACCAGTGATGAAATGCTAAAAAGCCCTTTTCGGAGGCACATTTCACCCGTGTAGAAGTGCAAAATGCTTCTCTTCGGAGACCCACTTCACCAGTGATGAAATGCTAAAAAGCCCTTTTCGGAGGCACATTTCACCCGTGTAGAAGTGCAAAATGCTTCTCTTCGGAGACCCACTTCACCAGAGCTGAAATGCTAAAATTGCTTCTCTTCGGAGACCAAAATTGCTTCTCTTCGGAGACCAAAATAGCTTCTCTTCGGAGACCAAAATAGCTTCTCCTCGGAGACCAAAATTGCTTCTCTTCGGAGACCAAAATTGCTTCTCTTCGGAGACCAAAATAGCTTCTCCTCGGAGACCAAAATTGCTTCTCTTCGGAGACCAAACTAGCTTTTCTTCGGAGACCAAAATTGCTTCTCTTCGGAGACCAAAAGACCTCTGCAGAGGCGTACTTCACCTTGCTTGAAGTACTAAAAATAAACCCTTTACTGGGGCACAAAAATCAAAACCTTCTTCAGAAGCTCATTTCATTGTGCAGGAAAATTCATTTTAAAAAAAATAAAAGTGATCATTCCCAAAAGGCGAAGTGTTCTTCTGACAGAAAGAGAAAGTAAAAATTTCTCCAAAAGCGAGATATACTCTATTAAAAGCAGAATGATTCCTTCCTCAAAAGGGGAATAGTTATTCTCTAATATAAGAGTATCAGTCTTGTAAAAGCAAGAAATATTGCAATGCACTTGTGGTATGGGGGCAACATTATACAATTCAGTTACATTAATAAAAGTAATATACAAGTGACACACCACAAGTTCATTGCAATATCACATAAAGAAGATGTGGAATAAATGCGTTCTTGAAACACAGACAAAAGTTTGTACAAGTAAAAAGAATCGTTTACTCTACACTTCAAATGAAAAACAGATATATTCCTACATACACAAGAATTTGTACAAGTAAAATAGTTATTTTATTCAATACTATGGAAACTTTTTACATTGTGCAGATTACAAAAAGGAGCGGAGACCGGTATCCGCACAATCTCCGGTCAATGCATGCAAAAAGCAGAAAAGACAAAATCAAACTCATTTCTCCTTCTTCCCACCCTTGGTGCCTTTTCCCGGCCTGGTAATTAGTTTCGGAGGACGTATTGGAGAAGAAGGAGAAAGAGACTCAGTCGGATCGACTTCTGCTTCATCTCCAGCAGCAGAAGAACTTTTCTTTCCTTTCTTCGAAACCACACGTTTCCCCTTCTTCTTGGAAGAAGACTCACTCCCCGGAGTAAGAAATGTAGAAAGCTTTGTGTCGTAGTCAAAAGACTGCTCCGGGGTCTTCTCACTATCTTCCAGATCTTCTGCTTTCTGCTCCTCGAAAGCAGGTGGTTCGTCCAAGCCGTGAAGGGCTGCTATCTGTTCTTCCTGTAAACCTGGTTGAGAAGCTGGAAGAGGAGTAACTTGAGAAGAAGGAGGAACGACAGCTGAAGAAGGAGAAATTGGTGCAGTTTCCGGCACGTCCGCTGCATAATAAAAGAAATCAAAATCAGTATTCTCCAAGAAAAAAGAAGACAGTGGATCGTCAAAGCTTAAGTAATAAGTAAGAAGTTCGTTGAACTCGGTTAAGTCGAATAAGCAATTCACTGAATTCATCTCGTCAAAGTCACCTGGAGAAGCCGGTTTAGCGAGATCAATCTCAAATTCCCGAGCCTGAAAGTCCTTCATTGCCTCTTCTTCTGTAGGAGTGGTCACAACTGGATGTGAAGGATGAGAGCTGGAATCCATAATGTTTGCATCAGCCGAAGTGGAAGTATGAACAGGGGCAGTTAAAGGAGCTTCCTCTTTTGAAAGCTCTTCTCCCAGTGATTCAGCCCGCGCTTTAGCAAGCTGCTCCTTCCCTCTAACAAGAGCGGCGCGAGCCTCATCATCAAGATAGCGAGCCTCAAATTTTTCTTCCTCAAATTTTGCTTCATCATAGCCGGCACCTTTAAACATATCAAGTGCGGCTTCCCACACTTCATCCAGAGTGATTTCATAATCTGGACCTAGAAAAGCAAGGCTCCCACGACCCAGAACGCAGTGTAAATAAAAGTCGAATAAGGTAGAACTGATGTTTGCTTTCGTTGCCTCATGTGATTGCTCAGCCGCTTCTTTTTCGGCAATGGCAGCAACCCTACCAGTAATAGCCTCATCACGCGCTGTCTCAGCTTTAGCGAGTCGAGACTTTAGTAACTCAATCTCCACGTTCTGGGAGGTGACCTTTTCCCGCAGTTCGGTGTTTTTACTCGATATTTTTCAGTAATGTGCTGTTCGGCAGCAAGCTTCATTTCAACATCTCTTTGTGCAGCATGCGCATCCCGCACTTGCTTCTGACAGACTTCTTCTTTTTGAGTATATGATGCAAAAGAAGAAGCGAGATTTTCCTTAAGCTGCTTAACTTCAGACGCAAGCTTTGCGTTGTCGTCTGCAATGCTCGTCATCTCCGCATCATGCTGCTTACGCCATTTGTCCCATTCTGATTTATCGTTCTCCATGGTCATCATCGCCTCAAGGTTAATATGGTTGACCCTTTGAAGTTCATCGACCAACTTCTGCCATCCAGACATTCTTTCAATATCAAGCTTGACAGCATCGACATTTCTCAGCATTGCCTGCTTATCAATGGGAACCAAATCTAAGTCAAAACGGACTCCTCTTAGACACCAATTCGGAAATCGGCTCTGAAGTGTTGGAGGGCCGTCTTTAACTTGATATTGTGGCCTGTTAATGATGGTTTGAATATCAGATTCCTTTAGAGGAGGAGAACTGGCCGGAATGTCAGAAGAAATGGAGCGTTAGTCTTCTCAGAAATAGCAGACGCGTCACTTGGCTTAGACCGTTTGCTCGATTCATCAGTAATATGAGTCTTCCCTTTGTCATCATAAGACTTTCGCTTATGAGAATCGTAAGTTCTATAAGAAGAATCATATCGATCAGCATCTCTTCTTCTCTGCCGCTGCTCATAATCCCATTTTTCTTGAGCCTTCCTTTGGGCCCGTTCCTTATCTGTCTCTCTCTGGTCACCAAGATATTTCCTAAAGTCATAGGATCCACGACCTCCATGGCACTGAAATGAGTCATAGTATGAGCTGGAGTGTCCCATCGGAGAATCTGAAAAACGGAAAATAAGTAAAGCTTAGAAATTTCCAGAAAGAAAGAGTAAATGCTTATAAGTGCAGAAAAATCCTAAGTGTGTGCGGCGTGCGAACTACGTGCGTCAAACTACAAACCACGCTTTAGTGCGGGAACGGAGACGACGGGTGTAGAAGGCGTCGAGGTCTGTTTCAAAGAGGAAGTCGCGTCAATGACAGGAGAGTTCGCCTTTGGAATATTATCCTTGAAAAGCTCTTAAGAAGTTATCATTATGTCACTCAAGTCATCGAAGGTGTCATCATTATGATGCTCAGCAGAATTCTCCTTCTCAACTCCCACATCAATTGATTTTTCAGAAACTCGAGGATTCTCTTCCTCCTCGATAATTGGGGCAAGTGCCGATTTGCTGACTAACCCTACAACATTAGTGGATGCGGAACACTTTATCAAAGCAGCCTCTACGACAGGTGTTTCTGATGCAACTTCTTCTGCAGAAACTGGGGCATTCGATGCCTCTGCTTGAGAGCCCGAAGCAACTAACGTTTCTGCATCAGAACTAGAAATTTCATGAATTTGGGTCGATCTAGAAGGATGTAAAAGACCACATTGGTGCAGAAATTCATCTTTCAGCAAGAATTTGGCACTCCTCTCTTCAACATCAACGGCACTCAAAGTATCTAAAATTAACTTGTGACTGGTATCTCGAAGTGGAGGAGGAAGTGCTGCAAAAAGAAAGAATGAAGTTAAGCATTTTCTGAAAAGTCTTAAAAACAAATCAGAAGGAGACAATCTTACTTCCGACTCTCCAGATGGCATAAAATCCCGGAGGACAGCGGACATAAAAGAATTGAGTCAAGAACCCATGGGCGCTTTCGGGCAAGTCCAGAATTAGTTTACGGTTCCTGGCACTCCTCACAAGTGTAATGGAGGGATGATCTTTGTTCTTTGCAAATGTGCATAAGAAGCGAATTTCGGCAAAACTGGGAAAACGGCCCAACGTTCTCCTGAAAAGCACACACGGTCCCAGCAAGATGGAGTATCCATTAGGGTGCAGTTGAAAAGGGGAGATAGATAGCCGAAGGAGAAGTTCTCGAAGACAATCATTAAAGGGCGGAACAGCTCCGCTCAAGCACATCTGACGATTCACAGCAACAAAGCCAAGAGGCGGCCTGTCAGCAGTGTCGCTTGACCCAGGAAGTAAAGCATCTGCTTCGGCAATGCCGAACTGGATGCACAATTGTCTGAAGACCTTGTGGCTCAGAGTAGTAGAAGTCCGTTCCGGAGGGTCGTTCAGTGGAGTAGCAATTGGAAAAGCTTCTCCAGCTATTTCCAAGTCTTCCTGTTGAGATGCCATTCTACACAAGGAACTGGACGATCAAATATTAAGGTGCACGTTTCCTAAAAAAGAGTGAAGTGTTGTGCAAAACTAACGCAATAACAAGCAAATATAAATGAAACTAAATTAATTGATACTTGTCGATTATAAAGTTTCGGGGCTTGATATCTTAAGTCCATGGAAAGTGTTGTGTTGATGCAAATAAATCAGCTTTAGTTGATCGTTTCAATTTTGCTTTAATACTTCACTTAGATTTGTTAGTACACAACATTTCATTCGCGAAGTTCATTTAAGTTTGATATTCTTTGTCGACTAATCTGTCATTTGGTGTGGGCAATCAATGGCAGTATATTCGTCCCATTTTTTCTGTGAATATTGCTTCTAAATAGGTTATCAGCATTAAAGTTAAGGTAATCTGAAAAGAAGTACAACGAAGTCTAAAACAATTCAAATTCAAAAATCAGCCAAATTCTGCCTAAATTTCTAAGTCCCAGGTCGTTCACGACCTAACATAAGTTGGAGCAATTTTAAGTCGTGCAGTGCAAATAAAAGCATTCAGGGCTGTGCAGAATTGTTTCAAGTTCTAGGTCATTCGACGACCTATCCTTGGTCGAGGCACCTTTAGGTCGCACAGTGCAACTGAAGGGTTAAAAACAATGCAGATTTGATCAAGTCCTAGCTCGGCTGCGATTTAAAGCTTATGTCACGGGAAAGTTAGGTCGTGCAGTTTCTGGTTCAAGCAACTATTAGGTCGTTCAGCGACCTAACACAGGTTATAGTCTTCCTTAGGCCGAACTATTCCTTAGGTCGCGAATGGTCTTAAGTCGCCTGAAACCCTTATGCTGCTAACTTCCTCTCCACGCCACAAACCACCAAACCCTATAACCCGTTATCAATTACACCTATAAACCCATCGCCTTCCTCACCCCTTCAATTCATCGAAAGATACCAAAAGCAATTCAACACATCCCCAATCCATCGCAGATTCAACACATTAATATGCCCTCAAGAATCAGCCAAAGCAACTATCGAGAGTCAACCACGACAGCCACTTGAGACGATGCACAACTCATAGAATAGGGCTAAGGTCGAAAAAGCAGGGATTCAAGATTAGACGATGATTATGATAGGATGGATGTCAAATTCACTTACGGGATGTAATGGTAAGGAAGAATCGATGACTGGAATTGAATTCGCCTTTGAAAACTCGAAAAATTCGTCAATGGCAGCAGGGGATCGAAGCAGTAGAGTAGGGAGGAAGAAGCGACCTAACCGATTTATATGAAACCAAGAAAGGAAGATGAATAGACAAGCAAGTTAGTGTGTTTTAGGTCGCTTGCGACCTAGCGAAGTTAAGTCGAAGCACACGACCTATGACTTCGGCCCGTACTTCGAGGGGCAAATGTTAACTCCCATTGAGAAGCGACCTAAAATATTGAGCGAGTCAATGAAGCTTGCGACCTAACTGCTGAAGAGATTCTGCGACCTAACTGAAGTCTGCGACCTAAGACACAGCGACCTAAAGAACGTCGTGACCTAACTGTTGAAGGAAGCTTGCGACCTAACTGAAGTCTGCGACCTAAGAACATAGCAACCTAAAGAATGTCGCGACCTAAGGTAGTTAACGACCTAAGAAGTCTGCGACCTAAGAACATAGCAACCTAAAGAATGTCGCGACCTAAGGTAGTTAACGACCTAAGAAGCCTGCGACCTAACTATCTCAAGAACCTCGCAACCTAAAGACTTAGCGACCTAACTGCTAAAGGAAGCTCGCAACTTACGACTTGGTAAAGCTACAGGGAACATTGCGACCTAGCAATGTTGCGACCTAAAGAACTACGACTTAAGGAGAGCTCCGACTTAAGAAGGGTTCCGAGTTAAGAAAGCTCCGACTTAGCAGTTTGCGAGTTAAGGATGGCCACGACCTATGGGGATTCAACGACCTACGAGTTAACAGCTTAAACAACCTATGGGTTAACTCTGCTCCGACCTAACAATACTGAGTTATGAAATGCTCCGGGTTAAGAAGTACTACGACTTAAGAGTCTACGAGATAAGGGAGTCTTGGACCTAAGGCAATTGTTGACTTACGACTTAAGGGAACGAAATAAGGGTTATCTCTTAAGTCGTCGCCGACCTACGACTTATACTAAGTCGCTTACGACTTACTAACTCATTCTGGAAGTACCAACTGGTACAAGTGCTTTATCACGTTGCCGACTTACGACCTAAGACTTCTATAAGTCGGCCACGACTTAAAGACTTAGGGAAATTTCCTGAGTCCAAATCAGCTCCTATAAATACCCCACCACTTCCAACATGAAGGGGACTTTTTGGGCCATTCATTTCTTCAAGCGCCGTTACTCTATCGAAGTCTCCACTCATTCAACAATCAAAGATCTTCAAGCATTCGAGACACTACAACAATCTTCGAGAAGAACTCCTTACATCCAACACGGATTCGTCGAGTTTCATCATCAGAGATTGAGCTAGTAGTCAAGAGTGCTTTCGTGATCAAGTTGTATTGTATTTTGAAGGATATTGTATCAAATTGTAACCGAATCAGCAATAAAAGATTATAAAGTGGACGTAGGCTCAATTACGGGCCGAACCACTATAAACCTGTTGTTCATTTACTGCTTTTCTGCTATTTTCAGCTTATATTCTGTTCCCGTACCAACGGGTGGTGCTTTCACGATTCTATTACACACACCGGGTGTTAGCGTTCACTTTTTAGCGTTAACAGGATGTGACCAAAATTTCATCGTGAAATGACCAATCATTTTATAGGTACATTCCCAACATTATCAACATGGTTTTGAGGTTTAAAGCTCTTGATATTAAGGAAGGAGTCCAGAAGGGTGTAGTGCCAACAATGAGTTCCAAGCCTTCATCAGTTATACCAGTTGGAGGCAAACCAAACTTCAAGTATAATTTTAAGGGAAAGAAGCTGCTCAACTTGGCTATGTTACTTGTTTCAAATGCAATAAGATGAGCCACTTGTCAACTCATTGCCCAATTTCTACATGTTATAACTACGGCTAGTTAGGACACATGTAGAATGAGTGCCCTTTTCCCAAGGAAGGGTTGCAAGGACAGTCTTTTACCATCAAAGAGGCACCATCCACTTCTTCAGGTCAGAAGGGAAAATAGATGTTGCAAGTTACATTATCCATCTATGATTTTTCTATGAGAGTATTATTTGATACCAGTGCTTTCGATAGTTTTATTTCAAACATAGTAAACAACCATAGCGATCATATCCCATCATCGTATTTAAAAATAAATTTTAATGAGTTTCTCACCTTCATTGGTTTCTAACTTCCTGAAATTTGCTATAGCTTCACTATGATCGAACTAAAGCCTACGGAATTGACCCTTGCACCTTAAGAAGGGCGCGACCTAAGCTTTCAAATGGAATTATGCTCGGCCTTGGTGATTCAGGGTGGCGACCGTTGATGATGAGGGGGGGGAAGGAGGTAATTTGCTTTGGTTTTGAAGTGGATTGCTTATGCATATTTACTTATATAAATTTAATTTCTTTTGCAATATTTTTATTTATAATTTCCTTAAGGTAGAAAGCCATGGAAAAGCTTGAAAATGAGGAAGAAGATGAAGTAGAATAGTGTGTAAAATTATGAAGAGAATGGTGGGTATTTATAGGAAAAAATTGTAAATAAATATCTAAATGCATAATTACACATTTTCCCTATGCCCACACCCTCCCATCCCTTCCAAACGCATGGTAAGCCGCCACCTTGTTCCTCCATGCATGTGATGATGATGGAGTGTAAATGAGTTGATGTTTTCTTTTTTGAGGGTAGAAAATATTTTAGATATTTATACTTTTTTTCCTATACGTAAATCCAAATGTAAATCGTAAGTATATTTGTACGTATATGTGTGTTCATGTATATGTTAGTGTGTGTATGTGTATGTTGGATATGTGTTCAACTAATATAAACAAGGTTGCAACAACTTTGAATAACTTCAATTCGTTAAACCGTTGAAAATCAGGAAGCCAATTCCCGATCATGTTTTCATTTATAAATTAATTTAAATATAAATGTAAACAAAATTTGAAAACTCATTTCTTATCATTTTAAACTAATTAAAATAATCACATTTGATTTATGAAACCATATAAATAAATATTAAACAATTGTTTACAAAAAGTACTGTTATATCGATAAATCGATACAAATTTTCTTACATATTCAAATCAAGTATATATCTTTATAAAATAGTTATAAATAATTTATTATCACTTCATAACTTATTAGAATGAGTTATTATCATTTAAAAATAATTATTGAAATAACTGTAATAGTTATTAAATCATTAAATCTCAATTTAAATTCATAAATCAATTATTAAATATGATGCCATTATTGATGATGTCATAAATACATTTTATTCCCAAAAGTAAAATAAATTATTTTATTTCATTATCTTATTTAAACGAATAAATACTTGTATATATCCAGCTCCATGCACAACTTT
This sequence comes from Allium fistulosum, assembly GCA_030737815.1. Taxonomy (NCBI): domain Eukaryota; kingdom Viridiplantae; phylum Streptophyta; class Magnoliopsida; order Asparagales; family Amaryllidaceae; genus Allium; species Allium fistulosum. The sequence continues at coordinate 673,875,946 of CM060905.1, forward strand.
TGATAACTATAGAGTTGTTTATCGAAAAAACGGGTTTCAACCATTTTATAGATATTTTCCAAAGTGTATATTTTTGTAAATACTTATTCAAAAATAAGATTACCATCATTCTTGTTCAAAACATCATAATCTATGTTTTTAAAAAGCTTATATTTGTATATTTAAAAAAATAATATAATTTATCAAATTGATAAATTTGTGGGTCATTACAGACTTCCCCCCTTAAAAGAATTTCATCATCGAAATTACAATGCAAAACCTAAAGGTGTTTACCTAAAACATTTATTTTTTACTTACACTAGTCGATGTATATAGATCATCCGTATACAGTATCTGATTTGATTAACTATTCGAATCCACAACATTACTTTTGAACTAGTATCGATCCCCCGATTCTCAAGTATGGACTCCAGTCAAAATTTTAGTTTTCCATGCATAGCTCTCAACTATGATAGAAAACTCAAGTATCCAACCACAAACCCTTATTAATGTTTGTCATCAAGCATCTAGTGATAAATCCTTTTTCGGACTGGTGTAAACACCTCAAAGTTCCGCACTTGAATCTTAGATAAGAATCGTGCGATGAAATGATCTACTTACAACATACATATTTATCAAGATTCAAAAATCTTTATGAAAATGTTCAATAAAACTTTCATCTTTTATTTTTATACTTTGATAATCATTTCAAAATATTTCTACCTCCTTTCCGAAAGAAATCAATTATCCTTTACTTGAAAGAATACTATTATCATTTTATTTCAAACTTCTTTTGAAATTTCTTTGTCAATAAATCCTATTTTAATTTGAAAATTTTAGTTCATAATTTTTTCTGAAATCCTACTTTCAAATAATTCATTAAATTGTTAAATTATCTTCTTTCCAAAGAAGTTACTTTAATTTAAATACTTAGAGAATACCACTATATACTTAAATCCATAAAAATCTCCGAGGAAAGCTTCATATTTTCCAAAACACATTTTATTGGGTCAAAACGAACGTTGCGTAAAACATCGTTATGACAACCCAAAAACATTTGTATAGAGATCTGATTAAATATTCTTAATATTAATTTTTGATGTCAAACTTAAATTATTTATTGGTTAACAATGAAGCCGATCAAGTTGGGGTATCATTGCCTCTTAGACCCTGAATGGACGACTCTCAACTAAAAATGGATATAAGTTACCCACCCCTAATCTTTGCAACAAATATAGGAAATGAATAAATCCTGTATATTATATGAAGCAAGTCCTTTCAGAAATCATTTACTATAACAAATAGCTTTATAGTCCATGCCTTTCTCACTTCTATAATATCTCCTATCTAGAGGCTCAAAACTAAGCGCTACAACTACTGCAGTCATCTATAGTATTAGCTTCCGGCGACTAAATACGGCTATGTTAATGGTATCCATAATATCAGAAGCACTTGAATATGAAACAAAACACAGATTTCAAAACAACGTTTCTTCATTTAATTTCAAAACAGATGTTCCATATTCTTAATACATAACCCCAATACGTTCCCAGGCACAGATAAAATATACTTATTACAAAATACGCCAAGAGCGGTATATGAAGATACCCCTAGGTTGATCAGAGTCATATAGTCATAATAGACTTAATACAAATACAGCGAAAATACAACAAAACATGAAACTGCAACTCCTAAATAGCTATTCGCTTGCCTCCTACATGCCTCCGATAGCCTTATTTTTTATCCTACTAAAAACAGAAAAATACCTTAACCCCTCAGCCTACTCAAATCAATTTTGAGCACCCGAGAGTTTAAGGGGAAACGTAAACTTCGAGCCAAACATAAAGCCTGGTGTGAATAATACTATTCATCCCAGTTAAATATGTTAAGTGAGACCACATCGCTTAGCGAAACGGGTTTCCCATCACTGACATCCTTTTAAAACATATCTTTACAAAATCTTTTCCTGCAACCAAAACTGGTTAAATACTGTAAAACATCATTATGTAAACATACATAAATATTAGGTAATAAATGAACTATCTGTTCCAACACATAAGTTTTGCTTGGATAACTTTTAACCTTTGGCTGACTCGGGCCTACCAGACAATAAAAATAATAATAATCTAACATCTGTTAGACACACCACTTTGGATGGTTTGTCCTTAACTACCTATTAAATACTTCTCTTCTGGACAGTCTGTTCCTAACTTAATCATCTCCCAGGTCTTCCTGATCCTAATGGTTTATCAGGCCGACCAATATCCTATCTGTATACAAACATACATTCCTTTCGGTGTGTAATCATAATTTTAGTCTACCTATGACCAAGCCCTACACACTAGAATTTTGGACAACAATTAGCTGGGGCCAATAGCTAATGTATAGGGCGCGACCCTATACCAGTCCCATCTGGTATTCTAATATCTGAGTCATTTTCAGTTAGGGATTTCTTCCCATAATTTTCCTTGAAAACATTTTCAAAATGATTTAAACCTTTAAATCAAACTTGCACAAGGAAAATATATAATCTTTACATTTTCAAAACCACCTGGCCACGCTATATATATATACATACACTTTACTCAGACCTTAGTTGATGAAAACATTTAAGCATTTGAAAGTAACCCTTTCAATTCCATTGAAAGTACCCCTTTCTAAACTCTTTGAAAGCATCTCTTTCGAAACCAAGTAAAACCCTTTAATTATCTAGGCCGAAAGGCCAAAACATTTCCTTTCGAAACCATACTTCAAACCCTTTCGAAACCATTGAAAACCTTCCTTTCGAAAGCATTGAAACCTTAGACATCCTATCCTAAAACACTTTAAAGAATTACCTTAGAAAACCTTGGAAAAACCTTCCATTTCAACCCTTTCGAAATCATTCAGAAAATAAGACCTTTTGACTAAGACCTTTCGACTCCTTCGAAAGCTTTCAGAAAATAGTACATTTCGAAAACATTAAACCTTTAAAACATAAACCTTTCGAAAGCTCTTTGGGTTCAATTTAGTGGAAAAACCTCTTTTAAAACCTTTCGACTCTTTCAGAAGCTTAGCTTTCGACCCCTTCGAAAGCTTTGCTTTCAACTCCTTCGAAAGCTTAAAACATATCTTTTAAAACAATTGGCTCCAGCCTTTTTTTAATACTTTAATACATCTCTTTCGAAACTTTGGGTTATACTTCAATTAGAATAAAAAGGGTAAAACATCTAAGTCGAAACCTTCCTTTCAAAACCTTTTCTGAAACAAGAAGCAATGGTGTCGAAACCATCCCTTCGAAAGCATGGGAGAAGCGGCTAATTTTAAAAAGACAAGTATACCTTTCGACCTTGTCAAAAGAGACTTCAAAAGGTAGAAAGGCGGCAGCTAGGGGTTTCGACCCCTTCGAAAGCTTTAAACTTTATTTTAAATATTTGACCCAGTCGAAAGCAACCAAGTCAAAAGCTTCTTTTTGAAATCAAAGCAGGCGTTACTTTTGGCTTATAAAACAACATACCCCAACCTCTTCGGAACCTACGGTTTCGACCAAGTGCCCCTTCGACCTTGTCCAATATGTTACGTACCAAGTTGCTTGAGACCATACACATTGGTTTCGAAAGCAATGATGTCGAAAGGTCTGGGTCGGAACCCTTAATGCCTGAAAATGGTTGAAAATGCTAAAAGAATGATTTTCTTGTTTTTAACTTAAAAGAGAAAACTTTTCAACTAACCTGCCTTTATTTGTCAAATTCTTATTGGATACTAAATAATTTTAAGAAAAGTGCTGCCAATAATTTCAGAAATAAAAAATGATTTTATTTTATAAAATGCCCCTTCTCCTTAATTAAATATATAAAACATTTAAGTCCCTTACCTTAAATAATTTTATATATTCCTCTTAGGAAAAATCTAGAAAAATTCTAGAAAATCTATTTTAATATGCCTTCCAACATATAAAAACCTCAAACCCAAATAATTATTAATTAGCCGTAAATAATTTATAACCCTATAAATCGTTTTCTTCACTAGAAAATTAATATATAATCCTCATTAATTCAGAAAATTATGAAAATTGAAACCCATGTCGAAAATATCATTTATGACCTATATTTGAATTTTCAAGGCATTTGGATGTTATTTAATAGGGTTTGCATATCAAACATATCATAAAAACTAATATGAACATGTATAATTCATCAACAAGCATATATATAACTCTAATCATTCAAAACATGGCATAAGCTTGCAAAATCATTTCGGGTTTAACTTAAAACCAAAAACTATAAAAAATGGGATGTAGTGATCATTCACCTTAGCTTTATGATTAAAAGATGTGAGATTCGATGTTGAATAAGTTGATTAGCTTCTTTCTCTTGAATCCTAGCTTTATCTGCTCTTGAGAATGAAAATAGTGACCGGCCTTGATGTATTTTAGTTTGATAGAATGAAAATGAACGTGTGTTTCATTTCCTAAGGGTTTAGGGTATAAGTCTTTCCTATCTCCCATTTTACCCTCCCCTATTTCCTAACACATTAATCATGTTGTTTCATTTTGATTTACATTTAACGTAGCATGACTACCCTTAGTTAAATCAAACCTCAACCTATTAATCTTCATATAATTTTATTTAATTTAACTAATTAAATACCCTAAATAATGTTATAAAAATATGAGGTGTTACAGACTTCCCTCCTTAAAGAATTTCGTCTTCGAAATTATGATAAGGTACACAATCAAGCAAAAGGCAAAACATACCATTAAAACAAATCAGGATAAGCGTCTCTAATCCTGCTTTTAGTCTCCTAAGTACAGTCTTTAGCATCGTCAGTGCACTGGACATTTACTAATTTGACTGTCTTGTTCCTCAACCTCCTTTCATCTCTCTCGACTATCCAAATCGGCTTTCTAACTATAGTCAAGTCCGGCTCTACTACTAAATCTTCTAACACTGTAGGTGCTATAGTAGTCTCCGGGTCTCTAACACATTTCCTAAGATGAGAAATATGGAAAACATCATGGAACCCTGCCAAACTATTCGGTAACTCTACTCTATAAGCGAGTTTCCCGATCCTCTCAACAATACAAAAAGGGCCAACAAATCTAGGTGCTAACTTTCCTGACTTTCCGATTCTAATCACACCCTTCATTGGTGAAACCTTAATAAACACATAGTCTCCAACAGAGAATTCCAAGTCTTTCCTTCTTCTATCCGCATAAATGTTATGCCTAGACTGAGATTCCTTCATCCTAGCTTGGATCAACTCAATCTTCTCTGCGGTTTCCTTTACCAAATTTAGACTAAGAACCAATCTATCCCCGATCTCCAACCAACATACGGGAGATTTGCATGGTCTTCCATACAAAGCTTCAAACGGTGCCAGCCCAATACTAGTCTGATAACTATTGTTATACGAGAACTCGACTAAATGGAGATGATCTTCCCATGATCCCCCGAAATTCAATACACAAGCTCTTAACAAATCCTCTAAGACTTTGTTAACTCTTTCCATTTGCCCATCAGTCTGTGGATGGTAAGCAATACTCATGTTGAGCTTGGTTCCTAAAGCTTCCTGTAGACTCTTCCAGAACTCACTAGTAAAAAAAGAATCTCTATCACTGATACTACTACTAGGAATCCCGTGCAGCCTAACCACATTCTTCATAAACAACTTCACCAAAATAGGTGCTGTCCTAGTTGACTTTACCGGAATGAAATGGGCGCTCTTGGTTAGTCTATCCACTATGACCAATATGCTTTCATTTTCTCTACAAGACCTTGGCAACCCATCAATAAAATCCACAGAGATAAAATCCCACTTCCACACCGGAACATCCAACGGTTGAAGCAATCCACTTAGCTTCTAGTGTTTAGCCTTTGCCTGTTGGCAATTCAAGCACTGCTTAACACATAAACCAATGTCCCGTTTCATACCTTCCCAGAAGAAACTTCTTTTCATATCCTGATGCATCTTCGTTCCTCCTTGATGGATAGTGAACTTCGAATGATGGCATTCATCCAGAACTTCCATCCTCATGTCTCCTACATTCGGAACACACAACCTACCTTTCTTTCTCAACCACCCTTCCTTGTCAAGACTGAAACCCTTTAAGTCATCGCTCTCTGTTCCTTCCTTTAACTTTCTGATTTGCTCAGCCAAAACTAGATCCTCCTTCTGTTTAGAAGCTATCTTCTCAACTATTACTAGTCGAACTTCTAAATAAGACAATACAACACTTCCTACACTAGAACTTACCTTGGATCTATACTGCACTCTACAAGCTAATAACGCTTCCAAATCTTTTCACTCAACTATCATAGCCAATACTGCATTCTGATGTTTCCTGGTAAGTGCATTCGCTACCTTGTTTCCCTTTCCCGTTGTGTACTAAATTTCAAAATCATAAGCAGCAATAAATTTCAGCCAACTCTGCTGTCTCATCTTCAGCTCCTTTTGAGAGAACAAGTACTTCAATGACTTATGATATGTATAAAGCTTGAATCACTCTCCCAAAAGATAATGCCTCCACACCTTCAAAGCAAACATAACGGCAGCTAACTCCAAGTCATGCGTAGGATACCTAACTTCATATGGTCTGAGCTGTCTATAAGCATAAGCAATCACTTTGCCTCTTTGCATCAACACGGCTCCCAATCCAGTTCCACACGCATCAGTTTAGGCAACTAAATCTTGATTCCCTTCCGAAACCACCAACACCGGTGCATGGGTCAATAAGTGTTTCAAGCTCTGGAATGCTTTCTCACACTTATCAGTCCATACGAACTTCACATCCTTTCGCGTAAGCTTAGTCATCGGTGCAGCTATCCGCGAAAAATCCTATATAGACCTTCGGTAATATCAAGCCAATCCAAGAAAACTCTTTATCTCGGTCACTGTCTCGAGTCTCTTCTAATTATTCGCTGCTTCAATCTTAGTTGGATCTATAGACAACCCTTTTTACATGACCAAGGAACTTTACTTCCTTCTTCCAAAAATGGTACTTAGGAAACTTAGCCATCAACTAATGCTCTCTTAGCATCTCAAGCACAACTCTAAGTTGAACTTCATGCTTCTTATCATCCTTAAAGTATATCAAAATATCATCTATGAAGACCAACATGAATCTATCCAAGTGTTCTCGGAAAATTCGGTTCATCAAATCCAAGAATGTTGGCGCATTAGTTAGTCTGAACGACATAACTAACCATTCGTACAATCCATACCTCATCCTAAATGTCGTCAAAGGAATGATGTCCTCTGCCACACTAAACTGATGAAATCCCGTCGCCAAATCCAGCTAAGAGAATACCTTGGCTCCATTTAACTAGTCAAAAAATCGTCAATTCTCGGTAATGGATATCGGTGCTTTATCGTCTTCTCATTCAACTTACGGTAATCGATACATAGCCTCAACGATCCGTCCGGCTTCTTAGCAAATACTGCGGCAGCTCCCCAAGGTGGACTACTTGGTCAAATAAAACTCTTGCCTTCCAAATCCACCAACTGCACTTTCAACTCTTTCATCTCGACAGGTGTTATTCTACTTGGCGGCCTACTCACCGGTTCTGCTCCAGGCACCAAATCAATTCGAAACTCAATGGCTCGTTTTGATGGCAGCCCAACTATTGGCTCAAACACATCAGCAAATTCTCTAGCCTCAAAGACTCAATGCAACTCATCCTCCAACTCCATGATACCCAATAAAGCATTCACCTCACAACTAGGGTTTTTTGTGGTATAAACTATCCGATCACTATAATTCAGGTGACTAAGTGATATTTTCCTATCGTGGCAAAATATCCTAGCATCATATTTACTTAACCAATCCATCACAAGGATTATCCCGAACTCCACAAAATCAAATACATGCAAACAACAATCAAAAGTATGACCTAGCAATCAAATTCTAAATGGTCACACCTCATCTCAAGTGCTGCATATCACCCTTATCGGATTTGCAACCCTTAAGGAAGTAACTAAATATGAGGGTTCTAGGTTAAGCTTATCTACCAAACATCGAGAAATAAAAGAATGTGATACACCAGTATCAAATAGAACGCTAACAGACATACCGTAAATCTATAGCGAGCCTCCCAGAACAGCCTTCCCTTTCTCCCGCACCCCTGGCCTTGAGGTTACGGGCTTCAATGCATACATTTGCCCCTTTCCTTCTCTAACAGGCTCTTTGCATTGGTTCTTATAATGGCCGATCTGATCACAATTAAAGCATAGGATATTCTTCTTTCCAATCACCTCCTTTCCCTTTTCCTTTTCCGGTACGACACTCATGAGCATAGTGTCCTTTCTTATCACATCTATAACAAACCACCTTCTAAGCATTCTTCTTATGGAAAAAATTTCTTTTCTGGCCTTGTCCCACCTGGACTCCTTCTCTTTCTTCTTCTCCAAACAAGCTAACACCTCTTCCTGCCTCAGCACCATCTCTGCCACTACATCACATGGATCTCTTATGTGCAGTAAGGTAGCTCTTTCCAACTCCGGCTTCAAACCTCTTATAAAATTCTCATTTCTCTTTATCACCATGTCAACCATGGCATACCCGTACCAGGCTAACTCTTTGAATCTTCTAGCATACTCTAGGACATACATCTCTCCTTGGTCCAGTTCAGCAAACTTCCTAACCAACATTGACTGTGCCATCACTGACATAATCTTTCTTGAAACCTTCTCTTAAACTCTGCCCAAGTAATGGTTTCCTCATCAACAACAGCTGCAACAGTATTCCACCAAAACAGAGCAGCTTCCTGAAGCTGCCTTGAAGCTAGTCTCCTTTTCTTCTCGTCATTCAATCCTAAGTCAGTGAAAATCCTCTCACAATGTAGCAGCCAATTTTCTACCTCAATTGCATCTTTAGTCCCGATGAATGGCTTCCCTCCGAGCCTAATATAGTCCCTGCTCATATTAGCATAGTGGTTGACCATCGGAGCTTCCTAAACTCCTCCTCCAGCAGCATTCCCTCTAAAAACTCTAGTTGCAATTCCAACTTGCATCATGTTTACGAAAAAATGATACATGGCTCCCATATCCATTTAGCGAACCCCAACACCAATATTTTCAGCTTGAGCCTGACCTGGACCTCTTCTAGCATTTGATCGGGCATTTCCATCAGTGGTGGTGCTCTCTCCTCCAAGATTAACTCTGCCTCTTCTTCCTTCCATATCTGTATTCAAGCTTTGTGAGATACAGATGAATAGCCTAACTAAGATAAAAGTCTAGAGATATAGCGTATACTTATATATAACAAATACAAGTACGTTACTATAGCATTATCCCAAACCCCGATCTTAACTCTAATTACTAAGGATTATGTTTTTAAAAATCATTTTTAGTTAAATTATTTCTTAAACCATGCTCTGATACTAAGTTGTAACATCCCCTATCTAGAGGCCCAAAACTAAGCACTACAGATGCTGTAGTCATCTATAGTATTAACTTCTGGCGACTAAATATGGCTATGTTAATGGTATTTATAATATCAGCAGCACTTGAATATGAAACAAAACATAGATTTCAAAACAAATTTTTTTCATTTAATTTCAAAATAGATGTTCCATATTCTTAATACATAACCCCATATGTTCCCAGGCACAGATAAAATATACTTATTGCAAAATACGCCAAGAGCAATATATGAAGATACCCTCTTGATTGATCAGAGTCATATAGTCATATTAGACTTAATACAAACACAGCGGAAATACAACAAAACATAAAACTGCAACTCCTAAATAGCTATCCGCTTGCCTCCTGCATGCCTTCGGTAGCTTTATTCGTCATCCTACTAAAACATGAAAAAGACCTTAACCATCAGCCTACTCAATTCAATTTTGAGCACCCGAGAGTTTAAGGGGAAAAATGTAGACTTCGAGTTAGACATAAAGCATGGTGTGCATAATACTATACATCTCGGTTAAATATGTTAAGTGAGCCCACGACACTTAGTGGAACGGGTTTCCCCTTACTAACATCCTTTTAAAACATATCTTTGCAAATCTTTTTCCTGCAACCAAAACTGGTTAAATATTGTAAAGCATCATTATGTAAACATACATAAATATCCTGTTCCAACACATAAGTTTTGTTAGGCTAACTTTTAACCTTTCGCTGACTCGGGCCTACCAGACAATAAAAACAAAATTAATCTAACATCTGTTAGACACTCCACTTCTGGATGGTTTTTCCTTAACTACCTGTTAAATACTTCTCTTCTGGACGGTCTATCCCTAACTTAATCATCTCCTAGGTCTTCCTGATCCTAATGGTTTATCGGGCTCACCAATAACCTATATGTATACAAACATATATTCCTTTTGGTGTGTAATCATAATTTTAGTCTACCTATGACCAAGCCCTACACACTAGAATTTTGGATAACAATTAGCTGGGGCCAATAGCTAATGTATAGGGCGTGACCCTATACCTGTCCCATCTGGTATTCTAATATCCGAGTCAATTTCATTTAGGGATTTCTTTCCATAATTTTCCATGAAAACATTTTCAAAATGATTTAACCCTTTAAATCAAACTTACACAAGGAAAATATATAATCTTTATGCTTTACTCAAAACCACCTTACTATGCTATATATATATATACACTTTACTCAAACCTTTGTTGATGAAAGCATTTAAGCATTTGAAAGTACCCCTTTTGATTCCATTGAAAGTACCACTTTCTAAACCCTTTGAAAGCATCTCTTTCGAAACCAAGTAAAACCCTTTAATTATCTAGGCCGAAAGGCCAAAACATTTCCTTTCGAAACCATACTTCAAACCCTTTCGAAACCATTGAAAACCTTCCTTTCGAAAGCATTGAAACCTTAGACATCCTATCTTAAAACACTTTAAAGCATTACCTTAGAAAACCTTGGAAAAACCTTCCATTTCAACCCTTTCGAAACCATTCAGAAAATAGGACCTTTTGACTAAGACCTTTCAACTCCATTGAAAACCTACCTTTCGACTCCTTCGAAAGCTTTCAGAGAATAGTACCTTTCGAAAACATTAAACAATTTGAAAGCTCTTTGGGTTCAATTTAGTGGAAAAACCTCATTAAAAACCTTTCGAATCTTTTGGAAGCTTAGCTTTCGACCCCTTCGAAAGCTTTGCTTTCAACCCCTTCGAAAGCTTAAAACATATCTTTTAAAACAATAGGCTCTGGCCTTTTTTTAATACTTTAATACATCTCTTTCAAAACCTTGGGTTATACTTCAATTAGAATAAAAAGGGTAAAACATCTAAGTCGAAATCAACCAAGTCGAAAGCTTCTTTTCAAAAGCAAAGCAGGCGTTACTTTTGGCTTATAAAGTAACATACCCCAACCTCTTCGGAACCTAAGGTTTTGACCAAGTGCCCCTTCGACCTTGTCCAATATGTTACGTACCAAGTTGCTTGATACCATACGCATTGGTTCCGAAAGCAATTATGTCAAAAGGTCTGGGTTGGAACCCTTAATGCCGAAAGTGGCCGAACATGCTAAAGTAATGATTTTCTTGTTTTTCACTTAAAAGAGAAAACTTTTCAACTAACCTGCCTTTATTTTTCAAATTCTTATTGGTTACTAAATACTTTTCAGAAAAGTGCTGCCAATAATTTCAGAAATAAACAATAATTTTATTTTATAAAATGCCCCTTCTCCTTAATTAAATATATAAAACATTTAAGTCCCATACCATAAATAATTTTATATATTCATCGAAACACTTAGGAAAAATATGGAAAAATTCCAGAAAATCTGTTTTAATATGCTTTACAACATATAAAAACTTCAAACCCAAATAATTATCAATTTATCAATTCAAAACATGGCATAAACTTGCAAAATCATTTTGGGTTTAACTTAAAACCGAAAACTATAAAAAATGGGATGTAGTAATCATTCACCTTAGCTTTGAGATTAAAAGATGTGTGATTCGATGTTAAATAAGTTGATTAACTTCTTTCTCTTGAATCCTAGCTTTATCTTCGCTTGAGAATGAAAATGGTGGTCGGCCTTGATGTATTTTAGTTTGATAGAATGAAAATGAACGCATGCTTCATTTCCTAAGGGTTTAGGGCATAAGTCTTTCCTATCTCCCATTTTTCCTCCCCTATTTCCTAACACATTAATCCATGTTGTTTCATTTTGATTTACATTTAACATGGCATGGCTACCCTTAGTTAAATCAAATCTGAACCTATTAATCTTCACATTATTTTATTTAATTCAACTAATTAAATACCCTAAATAATGTTATAAAAATATGGGGTGTTACAACTTACCCGAAACATTATTTACAACAATAAATGTTGAAATTTATGTTTTCATCACTTAGTACAATTTAAATCACTTTTTAAAGTCATAATCTTCAATTGAAAACTATTACATTCAAAACATTCCTTTAAAAGATTATTTTAACTTTTAAAACGTGAATATATTTTCTTTATTATATCCTTAAATCCCAACACAAATCATTTCCACATTTATAAAACTATGTTTATAAATTTCCTTTCTATTTTATAAAACTTCTTCTTATAAAATCTCTTTACTTATAAAATTTCATTTATAACTCCACTCTTTTATAAATCTCATTTATTTATAAACTCCCATTTATAAATTCATTTACAAAATATCAATTACAAATCCATTTTTAATATTTGTAAAAAAACGTTTATAAACATATTACTTTATTTATAAAATATCACATTTATAAATTTTGCTCTTAATATATGTATGGATATATATCACTTTATATAAAATGTTTAATTACTTTATATTAGATGGCTTTCCCTAAATTTCTTTAAATTTTGCCAAATTTTTTCAAAATACCAGGATTTAAATTCTCAAAATCCCTTTTATAAATAATATCTTCCAATTTCATCTTTTACAAAATCATTTGATATGAAACACACTTTTATACAACATGCTCATTCATTATCTTATAAATACATTATGTTTAACCTAATATTATTATCAAACACCTTATAGCCAACTCGTGAAACTTAATTCATAGGGTGTTTGTATTTAAACTTTTACATCAAACAACTAGCACTATGTAAATAACTATATCATTTGAGAGATATTCTTTATATTCAAAATATAATCCTAGATAAAATTATTTCATCTACCAATTTTCAACACAAATCAATTTTCTGTATCATTAACAAACACACGCTCATATATAATACTCTCAACTCGTCTTAGTGTGTCTCTTACCCTATCTCTAATGAGTTACTCATACTAGGGCATTACTAACCCTATCTCCGATGAGACTTTTCCCCACCAAAGCCAAGATTCTCGCTTAATCTTGCACTCTAATATAAATGTGACGACCGCCTCCTCGACCCTCAGAAATCATACATCCTTGGTATTCATGTGCCACAAATCCAAGTGCACGAATGGAATAGCATATAGTATTTCTATATATATATATACGGCGGAAATTGTAAATACATTTACCAGAGTCTATCTTTTAAATCAGCAAGGACAGTTATAAATCTCTGTCCTTATAAATGTTGAATACAATCAGTAAACTAATGCAATAAGAGTGAAAATGGAGAACTATCTAAATGAACATCTTCAACTCCTGACTTCAAGTTCCATCAAAATGCTCCAAGTTAAACCTGACTACTTGGCTGCTCGGAAAAATAAGGCACCCAGAGTTAATGGAAGGAAAATAAACTCCGGGTCAGTCATGGGACTGCTGTGTGAAATTTAAAATACGAGTATTTTGAAAAACAAAGGGTATCTCATAAGATCACGTTGCACATAAACGTGGAACAGGTTTTTATCTTATGATAACCAAAATCTTTACTACGCAAAATCTGGTAATATTATTTTTAATGACATTCTTTTGAAAACACTTTTCAAGTAAATATCATAATCATAGTCGAAATTGATACATTATTAAATTCCAGCATACTAGGCTCTACAATCATGTCCAAAGGAACTCATTGGAGAATGGATTTCCATACAATAGCAAGTAAGGAACTACCTTTTGTACAATACATCTCTAGAGGGATGTACCGAGGATCAAAAACTTTTGAAACCTCTACACCTAGCAAGACCGGCCTACTCGTAGACCCATCTTGGTAGTGGATATAACCAAATATGACATCACCGCGGTCATAACCAACCTATCCTAGAGCTCTCTTAGCACACACAATATAATCAACATATATAGAGTAATCTAGAAAGGTGATGACCATACCCTAATGGTTGTGAACTACATAGCCTTACGGCATGCCCTATTTAAGCCATTTTCGGGTGATGAGGTCCGAGGTAACGATTACCTTTCACATAGCACATTCCACTTTGAATTCCACATTGCCTATTCCATCACACACTATTGATTTTTACAAATTACAACCTCTGAGCTCGTATGTCATAGAGAAGGATGTTAAATATAAGAGAGTTACTTCCTAGACCATCAAACAGATTTACTTTCGTAAAAATCAATGTACGTATAAGTTGGAAATGTAATATCAAACATTTGTCTATACAACTTGTTAAGGAACATGACAAAGCAAAGTAACTTTCCTACCACATCATGTTGAGACTCATCCCTAGGATTAGTAGTGAGCAGCCATTGCATCGAAGATCAAATGAAGATACTACTGCCATATATATATGATATGGGAAATTACTCCTCGAGGTTCAGTGACAAGTAGCCTTCAGTCCATTTATTATCATTTCACATCTTTACTTCGAATACGTAAATTTGTTCGAAGTGGTTTCTGGATAAAAACCTCTCAAATCTGACCCCGGTTCCTTCGAACCAATCATCGAAAAAAGATATTAAGTAAATAGGTGATTATCATTTGATTAATTTCTTTTTCTTTATTAAATATATCTTCTAAAGGTATATATGTTTAAAACATATATTTTTGGTATATACAGAATCATTAAACGTCTCTTATCAAATCCTTTGATTACTTAAAACCTTTCCAAATCTTGGAATAATTCTAGATCATTTCATTCTTTACTTAGGAAAATATTTCAAAATCATTTATTTAAATCTCAACAAAGATTTCCAAATAAAATTTTTAAATCTTTACAAAGATTCCCTATTTTCAAATCATAACTTTTAAAACGGATCAAAAATAATGTTATTTAAGACATCGTTTACTGTAAACCCATAACAATTAATTTTAAGTAAAAGGATCCATAGGAATTAAAATAATTCCAAATCATTTATTTAAATCTAACCCAATGATTTCTTATTTCCAATACTTACCTTTTTAATAGGTTGAAACCATGTTATCTAAGATGGTAAATCCAAATTTGTTAGTATACAAGTAAAGCGGACCCATATAAATTATAATAATTTTACTCGACATCAATTTCTGTATTCAACCTTTACTATCCATTAAATAGTGGTGAAATCACCTTTTAAATTCACATGGATATTACGGGTTCCCTCCTTGGAATTTAATATCAAATATAAGAAGATTATTTCTATACAATCCAAGTTGTATTAAATTTGGGAAAATTAAATCTTTCAAACTTACCTCATTTTCGACATATCGACCTTACCTATTTCTTGCCCAAAAAAAGGCCTGGTGAGCCAAGGCACTGGTTGCTCCTGAAAATCTGCTTAGTTTAAGCACCTTACATCCTGATTTCAAGAATAGAAATATCCAGTCTACTCATCGACTTTTAGAGTCAAGATTAAATCACTTGTTCAATAGCTTTTCTTTAAATCATTTATTTAAATTTTTTAAAATAAATTATAAAGCCTTCAAATCATATTTAAAATATTTAATTATTTATTGGAAAACATTTATAAAAGATTTGGGAAAGAATACTTAAGTTTAAAACCATATTCCAAAAGTTCTTAAAAGTGCTGCAAGAAGTGCCACGAATAGTGCTTTTAAGCTTATTTGATCAAAACAACCTTTCGATCATTTAGAAATCCATTTTTATAAAAAATATCTTTTAAAAAATTTTAAAATATTTATAGAATTTATAGAATTTATTATACATTTTTAAAGAATTAAAAATATCACTTTTAAAGAATTTATCGCTTTTCTTTCCGAACTACCAAACCGTGATTATTTTGAAAACTTGATTTGCTCATATTTCAAAATCTAATAAACGAAATCTCTATTCTTTTCTTTTGTTTGAAAACTATGATTATAAGAGTTTGGAAAATTCTCATTTCAAAGAATTCCGACTCAAAAACCATCTCGTATAAATGGATTTAAACTTTTACAGCGTGAAATCGCGAACTGCCATTATGCGACGCCCTATTTTAACTCAATTTTCATATGCTTTCCAAACTCTGTCGAAACACTTTTAAATGTTTACAAAACATTTCTAAATCATTTTAAAGATACTTAACAATCTCATATACACCATTTCATTTATTAAAGGAAAGTGATTTCCTTTGTGATATTCAACGTGTATTAAACATGAATCATTTCAACGTCAAAATAAACATATAATCAACACCCAAACTTGATGATCAAATAGTAAACAACCATAGCAATCTTATCACATCAACATATTTATAAAATAAATTTGGAAGAGTTTCTCTCCTTTATTAGTTTCCAACTTCCCAAAAATTTGCTATAACTTTACTACGATCGAATTAAAGCCTACAGAATCAAGCCTTAGACCTTAAGAAGGTCATGGCCTAAGCTTGCAATTGGAATTATGCTCGGCCTTTGTGATGGAGGGTGGTGGCCGGGGATTATGAGGGAGGAAAGAAGGTGATTTGGTTTGGTTTTGAAATGGATTGCTTATGTACATATACTTATATAAATTTAATTTCTTTTTAAAATATTTTTCTTCATAATTTCCTTAAGGTAGGAAGCCATAGAAAAGCTTGAGAATGAGGAGAAGATGAAGCAGAATAGCGTGTAAACTATAAAGAGAATGGTGAGTATTTATAAGAAAAATTTAGAAATATATATCTAAATGCATAATTACACATTTGCCTCTTGCCCACACCCCCTATACTTTCCAGACGCATAGTAAGCCACCCCCTTTGTGCCTCATATGTGATGATGATGGTGTGTAAGTGAGTTGATGTCTGCTTTTTTTAGTGTAGAAAATATCTTAGATATGTATACTTTTTACTATATGTAAATTCAAATGTAAATGGTAAATATAATTTTAGGTATATGTGTGTTCATGTATATGTTAGTGCGTGTATTTTTATGTTGGATATGTGTTCAAGTGATATAAACAAGGTCCCAACAACATTGAACAACTTTTGTTCGTTAAACCATTGAAAATCGGGAAGCCGATTCCTGATCATATTTTCACTTATAAATGAATTTACATATAAATGTAAACAAAATTTAAAAACACATTTCTTATAATTTTTAACTAATTAAAATGATCACATTTGATTTATAAAACCATATAAATAAATATTAAACAATTGTTCACAAAAAGTGCTGTTATATCGATAAAACGACACAAATTTTTATATATTTTCAAATCAAGTATATATCTTTGTAAAACTATTATAAATGATTTATTATCACTTCATAACTAATTAAAATGAATTATTATCACATAAAAACAATTATTGAAATAATTATTATAATTATTAAATCATTAAATCTCAATTTAAATTCAGAAATCAATTATTAAATATGATGCCATTGTTGATGAGGTCATAAATACATTTTATTCCCAAAAATAAAAATAAAATATTTTATATCATATTCATGTTTAAATGAATAAATAAGTATATGTATCCAAATCGGTGTGCAACTTTTGATAATTATAGAGTTGCTTATCGATGAAACAGTTTTTGACCGTTTTATCGATATTTTTCCAAAGTGTATATTTTTGTAAATACTTATTCAGAAATAAGATTACTATCATTCTTGTTCAAAACATCATAATTTATTTTTTTAAAAAGCTTATATTTGAATATTTAAAAATAAATATAATTAATCAAATTGATAAATTTGTGGATCGTTACACTAATTAAAAGATATACAACTCTCATTTATACATCTTTTCAAATTCAAACGTTTTCATCACTGAAATCGAGTTGTAATGTTGGACATGTTCTCTAGCCATAATGAATATGATGACCATCCAAAAACACCTTGTTGCATATTGATCATGATTTTTGATTCCATAAACGGATATCATTGAATAGTTTATCATTTTGAAAAGGCATTTTTAATATCCGCAACTTTTTATAAATTTCCTATTGCAGAGTGAAAAATGTTTTTTTATAGAATTTATAATTCAAATTAGATACCTTTTAATGCAGGCACCATAACATTTGACTCATGTAATATTTTTGATATCCGTCAAATGATTCGGAAAGATAATTTTGTTGGCTAAATCTTTCATACTCAATGCCTCCTAAATGGTTTCCTAAATTGAAAGTTTTAGGTTTTTAAAAATAAAAAGTTACCTATATTGGAAGACGATTACTAAGTTTAAAGTATTTTGTGAGAATACTTTGTTCATACTTATGAAAGAGTTTTTGAATGGATTATTAACGATGATAACCTTCGCATGTGCTATATACGAAAATCGATCTTAGGTAGGCATCACTGCTCTATAATACATTTTGGTATATATAACAACAAGTGGAGTACGTTCTCACTTCGTGTTCAGATGCCGGACGTAATAGGATAAAATATCCTAGGATCTAATCCAAACTGATTGTGCAGTTTGGATTCATGTGAAATAGACTAAGTGTCTATGTGGTTTTTAATGAATATGATCTTGGTTTTGATAAAAAATGAAACTGCATACCAAAATTATTATTGAATTTTTTTTGGTTTATTCATAGATAATATTGGAAAATAAATCCTAAACATCATCAAAAACTTTGATATTGTATTATCTCAAAGAAGTAACTATATGATAAAACTTGAAAATCCTTATAATCCAACTTATTATGATATGACACGAAACTATAATTTAAATAGAAATCTCATTAAGTATGTGTTACACATTATGCTACACTTAAACATTTCAGGTTTTGACAGTTAGTAGTTTGACCTAAGAATTAGATGGATGCATTGAAGTGAAGACTTATATTGCGTATATTATCTCTTTTATGTACTTATATGTATAATTTTGTGATATTAAACTTTTGGATCTTATGTAATCATGTGTCATGAAGGTACGAATGTATAATATTACTTCTACTTAACATCATGTACTCTGAATAATTTTATATTTCGATATATCCTTCTTAAGTTGTGACACTATTGTGACAACATCATGGTTTGTATGTAGCTTTCTTGACTCTGGATAAGGGTGCCAGAGTAGGGTGTTACAGATTGTGATATCAGAGCATATGTTTAATAGTGCTTCCTAGAAAACATTAAAGTGTCATAACTTACTTTATAAGAACATGAAGTTTATATATTTCATTGACATATTTATAAATGTTCATAGTTATAAATTATGACAAGCCAACAAACCTGGGATACGGGAGATTCATGGGGTGGTGTTAAGCGCACTACTAAACCTAACAAATTATTGATTTCTACTAGTCCAACGATGGAAAATCAAGTGCTCAAGGGGAGGGCATGGAGGATTCTCCTCGACGAGATGTATGAAGTATTTAATAAGGAAAATAATTAAAAAGAAGTTTTACAAAGGGATTTAGTTGTCTACCGCCTACGTCGAAAGAAGAAGCAATTAGAGAAGGCAATAAAGATTACAGAAAGGACTGACTATGGTAAAGCTCGAGAATTTTTAAGGAATAAAGGAGCACATCCACCATTAGTAGAAATTGTCAAACATAAAAGGTTCATAGCCAAGTGAAACAATATGGTGAGGAGGAGTCTCAGTTAGCCGGCTCCAACGATTACCCTAAAGAAATTACTGGACCTACTCACGCATTGAACCTTATAAAAAGCCTTTTTCATTGATGCATGGATGGATAAACTAGAATGAATATGAGTTAAGAAATAAAATCTAGTCATATGTTTTGAGTAGTGTATAATGCAATCTACATTTTGGGAGCTCGTGAATTAACACCTAAATTGTGTTTGTAGATATAAGGGTATAAGTAATGTAATAAGGTTGTTTGTACTTAACCTGAATGTGCTATTAAATGTCTTTTGTCTGGAGTAATTATAGATATATTTGATTCTCATCCATGACCGCAATAAGAATTTTATAAATTGAAGGTTATGAAAAATCAAAATAACTCAATAACTCAAATTCAAGAGGTTCATTCCTCCACATAACCAAATGCTATGGAGTTGTTTACATCTTTTATCAAGCAAATGGAACATCTTCATCCAATAACCTATTGGGTCATTTTATAAGTTTGCAATTAGGGAAATTTATTGGAAATGTTGATCTAGTTCAAGCTGAGCAATGGGTCCAACATTTGGAAGATATTATTGAAGTTTTGGATTG
This sequence comes from Allium fistulosum, assembly GCA_030737815.1. Classification (NCBI taxonomy): domain Eukaryota; kingdom Viridiplantae; phylum Streptophyta; class Magnoliopsida; order Asparagales; family Amaryllidaceae; genus Allium; species Allium fistulosum. Next base: position 673,896,265 of record CM060905.1, read on the forward strand.
TAACTAGGTTGATAAAAGGAAACCACCTGTTTTCCAATAATTGAAAGAAGCCCAAAATTGGTGGGAACTAGTTCGAACCACAACTAATTTGGGGGAGGTGGAAAGGATGACATGGGTGAGTTTTAAGGAAAATAAATCTTGAATAAATATTTTCCTTAAAATGAAAGAGAGAATGGAAACAAAATTCCAAAGTCTTGCACAAGAAGGTATGTCGGTGGCTAAAAACCAGAATAAATTTGAAGCATTATCTCGATTTGGAAACCATATGATTAATACATCTAAAAAGCAAGCAAGAATGTTTGTAAAGGAATTATTCCCTCCAATAAGAAGGTATGCCATTGGTGATCAATGCAAGGTATACATGAGGATAGTCGTTGAAGCACTGAATCTGGAAGGGGATTATATCGAGTTTCAACAAGAAAGAAACAATTCAAATAAGAGAAAATCAGTAATCAAATGTGGTTTAGAAATAGAATGAAACTAGATTGGAAGAAGTAGAAATAAAATGGAGGAAGTAAAGGATCAACGGGATAAGAATAGGAACTTAACAATCTCAAGAAATGTTACCCGTGCAATGGAAAAGGACATATTGCTGCCAATTGTCCAAGAAAGGCAATAATGAGTTACTACTGCAACAAACCTGAACATATTAGTAGAAACTACAAGAAGCCAAAGAAGGATAATAGGATGCAATAAGGAAATCAAGGAAGAGTATACACGGTAGATTTTGAACAAGCTCATGTGGAAGGTACCGTACTTCCTTTTGACTTTTAAGCTAAAGTTTTATTTGGTATTGGTGCTACACACTATCTTATATCCCCAGTATTTGCTACTAAGTTAGGATTACCTATTAAGAAACTACTAATCCCTTTAGTTGTATACAATTTAGTAGAAGAAAATACTAAATTTAAAAGTATTGTAAGAACCGTGTCCTTAACATTGGTGGTAAGGACATGATGGTTAATTTAATTATCTTCCCAATGTTACATTTTGATATCATGCTTAGGTTGGAATGGCTTTCTAAATATCGGGCCAATTTGAATTGCCATGGAAAAACCATAATTTTTCTATTCACAAACATGAAACCTTTGTTTACTCATGTGATAAATTTAGAGATGCTTTTATAACTAGATATACATCACATATCAATATTGAGGATAAGGATCAATTTGTAGACTAAATCCCTATGGTAAAGGAATTTAAAGAAGTCTTTCAAGATGTACCAGGATTACCACCAAAAAGAGAAATCAATTTTTGTATCGATGTAGTCCTTGGTGCTACCCATATTGCTAAAGCAGCTTATCATATGGCTCCTGCAGAAAATTAAGAATTAAAGAAACAAATTAAGAAGATGAGGGATCAAGGATTTATAGGAACTAGTAAATATCCCTAGGAAGCACTGATGTTGTTTGTAAAGAAACATGATGGAACATTCCGCTTGTGTATTGATTACAGAGAGCTTAATAAGGTAACAATTAAGAACAAATACCCATTACCTCGGATTGATGTTTTGTTTGATCAACTCCAAGGAGTTATAGTATTTTCGAAAACTGATTTAAGGTCTGGATATCATCAATGAAGAATAAAAGAGGAAGACATTCCATAGGCGTTTTTTCAAATACAATATGGGAAGTAAAAATTCTTGGTGATGCCTTTTGGCTTTACCAATGCACCGACGGTATTTATGGATCTAATGACCCGCATATTCCGCCCATATGTTGATAAATTATTCATTGTATTGATGATATCCTAATCTACTCTAAGACAAAGGAGGAACATGAACACCATTTGCGTCTATTCTCAAAACATTAAAAGAGAATCAACTATATGCAAAACTAAGTAAATGTAAATTCTGCTTAGAGGAAATTTCTTGGACACGTTGTCTCAAATGATGGGATAGAAGTTTACCCATCAAAAATTGGGGCTGTTTTGAAATGGAACCCTCCAACACCACTACCTATAATGACTCAGAATTTCGAACACTTTATATTTAAATATCTAAATTATTTAAATATTTCCATATTGGATTTAATATGATCAAATTGATTTAATAACCTTGTTAATCCCTTTTTCAAATAATAACTAATGATAAAAAAATTTGTTTGCAAAAAATACATAGTTCGAATAATATTGGTAATGTGACCGAAAACTGTTTTATCGATAAACAGTCTCGAATCGCGTGAAATAATCATCTTGAAGCACTATCTCAAATTTTGACAAAACTAGTTCCAATGGAACCAGAATAATGAGGCGATGTACGCCGACAAGTTTCGTGTTGTTTGGATGTACTGTGTAGTCGTGCGAGCTTGAAAATGTGTTACGATTTTAATTGAGAATTTACATATAATTTATAAATTATTATACAAACATCATACCCCACACCTACCTCTCCCTACTTTATTCATTTCTTCCTCCTCCTTCACTTCTATAAACATAAGAAAAAAGCCGCCTCCTAGAAGTCATTGTTTTGAGAGCTACGGATATCGATATAAGACTATGTTGGATCCTTTGGACTCGTGTGAGTGGGGGATTCGAATCCATATGGTTCTTGGTTGGTGCAGCTTTGTTCAACCATATGCGATTTTTAGAGGTCGTTAACTAGGATTGGGTCATGGAGGAGCTAGAGGTGGAGTTAGGCAACAAGCTGCATTTCTCTTGGCAAGGAGTACCTGTAGACATCGACTATTTGGAGGTCCAGTGCCCTAGAATTAAACGCGACATTTTGAAGTCACCTAGTCGAGGAACATGTCGCATTTTTATTTGGGTGATTGAGCATGGTATGGTAGTGCCCGTTGCAACGTGGGCACAAAGTGTGACGCGATGGCGAAGTCCGTTCATTGATTCGTTGATTGTGGAGCAAGAAATTGATGAGAGAAGAGGGTGGCTTTTTGGATTTGTGCATGCACAAGATGTGTGTGTACAAGAGCAATAGATAATTTGGCGAAGAAGATTTAATGAGATAATAGGTAATTAATTAATTTAATTATTTTACTCAATCCAAGTTCTTATAAAAATCAATAACTTATACATACGAGGTCCAGTCGAGAAGCTATATTCACCATTGCACTCATAGCAAGATTATCTATGGCTTGGTTTGGTTTGGGCTTGTGTGATTTAACTCACCATTTATTTGTATAATATTGTGTATATAATTGATGTGCTAAATATAAATTAAAATAGATAACAATGCAAGTTATTACTTTTGGACACCTTCTTGCTTTTGAACGCAAGTGACAACATTATATGTACTATAGTTACTCTTATAATCATTTTATAACATGTATCATGGCCAAGACTTATTGTTTACATGTTTGATAGTGCATTGTGGCCGGTTGAAGTGAAATAGTCACCATACACGCACTTTGAAATCCCTTATATTTGACATATGTTAAATTGGTTAAATTTCTATTAAATTGGGAAAATATATGTATTTGCTTGTTCTCTACACACGTTTTGGTGTGTTTGGCGTAGGGAAATTTGTTTGGAAATTTTTAGAAATTATGGAACAAAGCTGTGAAATTTAAAAGCGATAAGGTCGCTATGGATGCCTTTGAAAATGCCCAGTGTTCGATAATTTTCAAACTCAACTTTGGAAGACATCCTAGGGCTTTATTTGTATGCTTAATAAGTACCATAAGGATATTTATTATTGGAAAATTATCAAGGTTTAAATATATTTTGACAATTATTTATAAAATTTTAAACTAAAGAGTTTTAAGTTATAAAATATGCTTTTTTATGCCTTTTAAATAAATTATAAAATAAGTATTGTTAATAGTATTTAAAATAATGTTTTAAACCATAGTATAAGTATTTTTAGAATATTTTTAAATTATATTTCAAATATACATATTTTATAAAAATTAGTCATAGATTTTATTTAAGTATTAAAAAGCATATTTAATATATTATCTTCTAAATTATTTATAATTTTATTAATCATATTAGCTTATAAATATATTAGTATGCATATAATATATACATAATTATAAAAAGGCTTTTAGTAAGTATATATAAGTTTTAAAAAGTAAGTTAAGTATTTATAAATGTGGTAAAGGAAGTTTGGATTTTAACACTTAAGTTAAAATAAATTATTTTTTAAAGTAGAATAAAAGTGTACGACCTTAATTAATAAAGGAATTTAATTAATAAATGAGTTTTAATTAATAAGAGGAGTTTAAGTAATAATTAGATATTTTATAATGAATATTTTAAAGATAAATATAAGTAAATGGTTTTGGATTATAGTAAACAATGTTTAAGTGTAACGACCCGGAATTTCGAACACTTCGTATTTAAATATTTGAGTCTAAGATTTAATATGATTAAATACGATTTTTATAACCATTTTAAACACTTTTTAATTAATAACTAATGATAGAAAACTTATTTTTTGAAATGTGTTTACAAAAATATACACTTTGAATAAACATTGAAAATGTGATCGGAAAATATTTTGTTAAGAATCAACTTTTTTGTTAAGTAAAAGTTGTTCGTATAGTTATAACTACTAAGTTATCATATGAACAAATTAACAGCAAATTAAACACTTAAATTAATGATATTAATTAAAGTAAACCTATTTAATTAAGGAACAAAGAGTACTAAAGGACCGTTAAATGGTGGAGTCATTTTAGGAGAGTATGGTGGTGTAAGATCATGGTTAGCTAAGGGTATGGTGTGCATGTTCACATGCATGGAAGAGGAGGGGCTTTTCTAATGTTTTCCACTAAATTCCTAAGCTTATAAATAGATGAGAAGGTTCATTTCAATTCTTACCATTCCACTCTTTCACTCACTTCTTGCAACGACCCAAATTTGATCACGTTAATTAAGGATATTTAATTTATTTTAAATATTCAAATGTGGATTATTTTGCAACAAATAATCAAGTTTGAAGTGATAAATAATAATAACAAACTTATTTTGGAAAAATGTTCATAAATAAAATATTTCCTTTGGAAAAATACTGATAAAATGGCTGAAAACCGTTTTATCGATAAACAGCTCCATAATCGTAAAACGTCGTGCACGAAGCTGGATATATACACTTATTTTTATAATTGAACAAGAATAGGAAATAAAATCAATTATTTTATTTTTGGAAATAAAATGTGTTTATGACATCATTAGTGATGCCCTTATATTTAATAATTGATTTATTAATTTTAGTTGAGATTTAACGATTTAATAATTATTATAATTATTCAATTAATTATTTTAAAATAAAGATAGTTAATTTTAAATAGTAATAAAAGTGATAGCAAGTCATTTATAGTAGTTTTACGAAAATATATATTTGATTTGAAAATATAAGGAAAAATCGATATCGCTTTATTAATATAATAACAATTATTGTAAATAATTGTTAATATTGATTTATATGGTTTTATAATTCAAATATTATCATTTTAATTAATTAATAATGATTAGAAATTTATTTTCAATTTTTTTACAAATATATGTATATTTATTTATAAGTGAAATGTGATCGATAATCGGTTTCCCGATTTTCAACGGTTTAACAAACAAAAGTCATTCAAAGGTTGTTGCAACCTTATTTACATGTCATGCACACATATATAACATACATATAAACACTTTAGCTTACATATAAACATGTATACATACACACACATGCCTACATATAAAAGAAATATCTAAGATATTTCTTAACTTCTTAAGCCTTAAGCAAACTCAAAGTCAACCAAGGATACACAAGTACACACACACATGGACAAGCACATGGATACTCCCACATAAAGGTCTATTTGGCCGAACCTAGGGAAGAGTGGAAAGGTATGGGAAAGGGGCAAAAGGGTAATTTCCCTTTAGGATATTTGTTCCAAACTTTTCCCTATAAATACCTACCCATTCCTTCATAATTTTCTGCCCTCTTCTTCATCTTCTTCCTCCTACTTCAAGCTATTATAATGGCTTCAATACTTAGAAAAATAATGGAAAAATAATTAGCAAAAGAGAATTAAAATTATATAATATATATATGTTAGTAAAACCACCTCAAAACTATCATCAAACTCCTCCCCTACCTCTCTAAAACCCATGGCCACACTCTTCTCCACCCTTGGCCGAGCTTTCTTCCTTACATCACCTAGGCCGTGAGCACCCTAGGGTGGATCAAGACCATTCAAGGTCAAGGAGTTTGATTACGTAGAGTTTTAGGCAATCGTAGCGAAGCTATAGCGAATTTTCCTAATGTTAATTTCAAATGAAGGTGAGAAAATTACAAAACTATAGTTATATATATTATTGGATGATATATATGTTTGGATATGATTGTTAATGATGGTTATCATGTTTGAATATGATAATATGGATGTTTAATATGGTTGTTGAGTATATATATAAGTCACGTTAATACACGTCGACAAGCACAAAGGGAATCACTTTTCTTTGTTGAATGAATGGTTTATATGGAATGCTTAAACCTCTTAAGAATGATTTAATATATTTTATAAATATTTTATAAACATTTAAAAGCGTTTTAGCAAAGTTTAAATGAATATTTAAAATTGAGTCAGAAATAGGCGCGTCGCGTAACAGTAGTTTGCGATTTCGCATTGTAAAAGTCAAACAAATATATAGAATGAAATATAGCTTGGAATGCTTCGAGATAATAATTTTTTGAACTATTATATCCATAGTTTTTAAACAAATAAAGAAAGTCAATATTTTGATAAGTAGATTGAGATATGAATAAAACAAGTTTTCGAAAAAATCACGGTTTTGCAAGTCGGAATCCATAAAAAGATTTTTTTAAAAATGATATTTTAAAATTCTTTAAAAATATGAAATAAATTCTAAAAATCTTTTAAAATGTTTTGAAAGAGATTTAAGTTATATAAATGAATTTCAAAATAATAGAAAAGTCATTTTGATTAATCCAGCTTAAAAAGCACCATTCGCAGCATTTTCCACAGCACTTTCCTATAACTTTTGAAATATAGTTCTAAACGCCACAATGGTTTTCCAATTATTTTGTAAATGTTTTTAAATAAATAATAATGTATTTTAAAGGTTATTTGAAGGATTTATAAAGTGGTTAAATAAATAATTAAAAGTTAATTAAGTATGTTAAAAGAATTAAATTCAATCGAATAACTTGACCACCTTATGAGTGATAGAGAGATAATATCTAGGCTTGAGTTTGGAAAACCAATTTCCTGGTCTCCTTGGCTATCTGGACTAGCCTAATAGAGGGGATAGTAAATTTGATTTACTCGGATCAAAATTTCCCATAGTATAAAAAATATGCTTTTACAAATATAAATAACGTGGATTGTATAGAGATAATCTTCTCATACTTGGTGTTAAATTCCGAGGAGGAAACTCGTACTATTCACGGAATTTAAAATTTGATTTCACCATTATTCCACCCATAGTACTTGTTGAATACGGATATTGATATTGAGTAGAATTAAATGATTCTATAGATTCCGCACTCTTAATAATTACTTGTTTTGGATTAACATCCTAGATAACATGGTTTTAACTTAATCAAAATTTTGATTTTTGAATTAAGAAATCTTTGTTAAGATTTAAATAAATAATTTTACAAGGAGAGGTTGAATGAATCCATATGTATCGAAAAGAAATGTTTTAAAGATATATATCTCTAGAAGATATTTTTGATAAAAAGAAAGTAATTAATCAAACGATAAGCACCTATTTACCTAACATCTTTTTTATTGATGATTGGTTCAAAGGAAGTGGGGTTGAATTTGAAGTGATTCTTATCCAAAAACAACTTCGAACCAATTTATGTATTCGAAGTGAAGACATGGAAATGATTTGGAAGACGGAATGCAGGGCTGCTTGTCATTGACCCTCGGGGGAAATTTACCATATTATATTATGTGGCAGTAGTTTCATTTGAGACCTTCAATGCAAGGACTTCTCACTACTAATCCTTGGGGTAATCCCTGATAGGATGTGGTAGGAGAGTGCCTTCGGTTTTTCTTGTTCTTGGACAACTTGTATGGACGAATGTCTGACGTTACGTTTCTAATTACATTGATTGATCTCTATGAACATATTACCTTCTTGGTGGTGGAGAAGGCAACTTCTCGTAGCTTAACACCCTTTCCTAGGACATACGAGCTTAGGAGTTATACGGTTGTAGAAATCAATTGTGTGATTATGAATTGGCAATGTGGCATTCGAAGTGGATTCTGCCATGTGAAAGGTAATCGTTAGCTTGGGCCTCATTAACCGGTAATGGTTTAAACAGTGCATGTCGTAAGGTTATGTGGGTCATGCCTATAAGGGTTTGGTCATCACCTTTCTAGATTACTCTCTAAATGTCGAGTATGTTGTGTATACCGTGGCCACGGATAGGTCGGTTATGACCGGGGTGATGTCATATTCGATTCTTTCCACCATCAGGCGAGTTTGTGGGTAGGCCGGTCTTGCCTGGTGCAGAGGTTTCGAAGACTTTGATACTCAGTACATCCCTCTAGAGATGTACTATATGGAAGGTAGTCCCTTACCTACCATTGTATGGAAATCCATCCTCCTATAAGTGCCTTCGGACTTAGTTGTAAATCTATTATGCCGTCAAATTTAACCAGTGTAACAGTTTCGGCTATTTCAATATGTTTATTTGAAAAACGTTTTCCAAAAGAGTGTCATTAAAAATAATATCAAATGATTTTAAATAGAAAATGTTTTTGATTATCATAACTTAAAAACCCATTCAGTGTTTATGTGCGGCGTGATCTTATGAGATACCTTTTCTTTTCAAAACATCCGTATTTGAGTTTCTCATACCAGTCCCATGACTGACCCAGAGTTTATTTTCCTTTTCCCTTAAACTCTAGGTGCCCTAATTTTATCAGGCAGCCAAGTGGTTTAGGTTTAGTTAGATGAAATTTGGATGGAGCTCGAAGCATGGAGTTAGAAGAGTCTTTTGAATATTTTTATCCATTTCCACCTCACTCATGTATTTTTGCGTTCTGCATTTGTAAGGACGGATATTAATAACTATCCATGTTTAACTATAATAAATGTATTTAAATTTCTGCTGTAAAGATTATATATTGAAATAATGTATGTTATTGCATCCATGTGAGATTCTATTTTGTCTTTAATTTCTTCTTACCTTTGAGAATCCACCTCTTCGACACTTGGATTTGCGGCATGTGAATATCGAGGATGTATTAGGGTCAATTTCCAAGGGTCAAAGAACCGGGTCTTCACATTTGGTATCAAAGTTTAGGTTGAGCGAACACCTAAGCCTAGTAGGGGTAAAGTCTCATCAGAGATCGGGTTGTAATACCTTAGAATGAGCAACTCATTAGAGATAGGGTAATCAACACCTCATAATGAGTTGAGCAAATTATATATGAGCACGTATTTTATAATAATATATACAAATGATTTTGGTTTATCAAAAAAATGTGTGTATATATATTTTATTGAGAAATTTTAGTTCGATATAATAATTAAAATTTTATAAAAAGGATTCTTGGAAGTGATAGCAATAAAATTTATAAAACATTTTGGCAAAATTTTCAAAGGATTTTCTTGGAGGATAAACCATTTTTTCATACAAATAATTTTAAGTGGGAAAAGCTATCTTTAGAAATGGATTGAAAAAAAACCTTGGTTATTTTCTATGTTTTGGTCGAACATTGGTTTGAGGGAAGTAATACCAAGTGATTAGCAAACCTTTTTACTTAAAATAGGATATGCTTAAGTTAATGAGATATTAATAACTCAACAGTAGAATAAGTTAGATTAAGTAAATTGCTTAGTACCTATATCTAAGGGGATGTTGTTTACATTGTAGAAACCATATAGAGGAAAGTACTCTAAAGGAGAGACCTCAATGGCAAATTGGAGCGAAAAAGACAACTTCATTATGCTCTTTAGTGATGAGGAAGAACTACCGAAATATCCATCTAGTAATGGTTGGCCCCCGATTGCGGGAGAGCATGCCTCGTACACCCGAAGAAATGAAGACGGGTATGCAATGGTGAAAATACTCATACCACCCACGACCCCCGAGATGATTGTAATTTTAGTGACGACGAACCCGTGCAAGTCTCGGAAAGAATACAAATCGCGGATCCTACTAGCCTGCACTAAAACCCATAGCATAATCTGAACCTATGGAAGAAGAATTAGAACCCATAGAGGAAGAATCAGAATCTATGGAAGACCTAAATGCCGTAATATCTAGCGAATGTAGTAATGGATATGGGACTTGGATAGGGAGCATGTTATTTGGCAAGAAGAATCATCCAGTTCCTACATTAACTGGGATGAGATGGATGGAAATGATGAAGAAGTACCGGAAGAGGAAGAAGAATTTGAAGTGTTCGAGAACCCTTAGGAAGTTGGTGTGCAAATCCTTGAAGGAATAGAAGAGGGAGAGGTAATCCTAGGAGTACCAGTTGGTATGGGACATGTTCCATGGAACCAACCATGGTACCCTATGTTGACGATGAGATGTAACCGAATGAAGATGGCAATGAGGCCGATGATGAATGGAAAGCGATGAGGAAGGAATTGGGGAAATTCAATAGATTTTGGATAATGGAGTGCATCATCGGCTTCAGATTTAGAGGAACGAAGGAGATGTTGAGTATGGTGATTAAGGGTAGCTCTATTTATCTAATTAATACTAGTATAAATCGCACGAACGTGCCTCTGATAGCTTTGGTGGTCACAACATTTTTATCTCAAAAAGTTATGTTAATGGTGTCGGATGCAAATTTATAGTGAAATTATGTTTAAGATTGCTTGGAAAGGGGATGGTGGTGGAGGTTGTAAACGGACGGTAAGATTCCATTGGTGGACATAGGGCATTTTTGGAATTTCAAAAAGACGCGGTTGAAGTTTTATTCATCGAATTCTCTTTATTAATAGTAGGTATATATATATAGTAGTGTGTGTGGGGGTGAAATGTTGTTATAACTAGTATTTTGTATCAAATGTATTAGTGTTAAGAGGGTTTGACCTAAGTCTAAGTTGGAATGTTAAATGTAAAATTATGGAGATATAAAATATAACTATGATATTTTGTTTTAACTTCGTATTTACATAAATCTTTTAAATTAATGAGAATTCTTGAGGAACGAAGCAAGAAAATTGAAATGAAGGAGTTTCTTTTATAAGAGGAAGTGGAATTATGAAATGTTTAAAAAAAACTTGAAACAAAATATTTTAATAAATATTCTAGAGAAAATCAAAGATAAGAGGAACTATTGTATATGTATTAAAGAAATATTAAGTTTTGACTAACTAAGGATGTTTATGGTAATTTATCAATTTAATGAATTATTTTGAAAATGAGTTCTTCAGAAACCATTAAGATATGTTTAGAGATGTGTTATAATAAAAAGATATTTATCTTTTGAAAAGAAATGTTTTCTTTAAGTAGAAATATTTGAAAATAAAAATGTAAAATGGTTATGTATAAAGAAGTATCTTTCTAAAAGTTTGAATAAAAGATGAAAGTTTTATGAAATGTTTTCATAAATTTTTTTGAAAGATTATCAAATTCATATGAAGTATGTGGATTATTTCATTGCATAATTTGATCTAAGATTTTAGTACAGAGTTTTGAGGTGTTTACATCGGTCCAGAGAAGAATTTATCACTCGATTTTTGAAGGCGAACATTGATGATAGTTTGTAGTTAACAAAACTAAAGTTTTGATCAGAAAGCCTTGTCAAAGTCCACACTAAAGGATCAGGGGATCAATACTAGTTCGAAAGTAAAGTTGTAAATTCGAATAGAAGATCGAATCAGGTATTGTGTACTGATGATCAATGTACATCGTACAAGTGTAAGTTTAATAATAAATATTTTGGGAAAAACCTTTGGGTTTTTGTTTTGGGTAATTTCGGCGACGAAATTCTTTTAAGCGGGGTGTATGCAACAACCAAAAATTTGATCGCGTCAATTGGGGATATTTAATTTATTTTAAATATTCAAATGTAGATTACTTTTCAACAAACAATCAAGTTTTAAGCGATAAAAAATAATAACGAACTTATTTTGGAAAAATTTTCACAAAAAAGTATTTCCTTTGGAAAAATACCGATAAAATGACCGAAAACCGTTTTATCGATAAACAACTCTATAACCGTAAAATGTCACGCACGGAGCTTGATACATATGCTTATTTGTATAATTGAACAAGAATATGAAATAAACTCAATTATTTTATTTTTGAAAATAAAATGTGTTTATGACATCTTCAGTGATGCTCTTATATTTAATAATTGATTTACTAAATTTAACCGAGATTTAATGATTTAATAATTATTATAATTATTAAAATAATTATTTTAAAATGAGTATAATTCATTTTATATAGTTATAAAGTGATAATAAATCATTTATAGTAGTTTTGTAAAGATATATATATTTGATTTAAAAATATAAGGAAAAATCAATATCGCTTTATTGGTATAATAGCAATTATTGTAAATAATTGTTAATATTGATGATTTTATAATTTAAATGTGATCATTTTAATTAATTGATAATGATTAGAAATTTATTTTCAAATTTTGTTTACAAATGTATGTATATTTATTTATAAGTGAGAATGTGACTGGTAATCGGTTTCCCGATTTTCAATGGTTTAACAACAAAAGTCATTCGAAGTTTGTTGCAAGCTTATTCACATGTCATGCACACATATATAACATACATATAAACACTTTAAATTACATATAAACATGTATACAAATATACACATACATATACATGTAAAAGAAATATTTACGATATTCTTAACTTCTTAAGCCTTAAGCAAACTCAAAGTCAACCAAGGACACACAAGTACACATGCATGGACAAGCACATGGATGCACCCTCGTAAAGGTCAATTCGGCCGAACCTAAGGAGGAGAGGAAGGGTGTGGGAAAGGGGCAAAAGGGTAATTTCCCTTTAGGATATTTGTTCCAAAGTTTTTCCTATAAATACGTTACCATTCCTTCATAATTTTCTACCCTCTTCTTCATCTTCTTCCTCCTTCATCAAGCTATTCCAAAGGCTTCAATACGTAGCAAAATATTTGGCAAAAGAGAATTAAAATTATATAATATATATATGTTAGTAGAACCACCTCAAAACTATCATCATACTCCTCCCCTACCTCTCTAAAACCCATGGCCACACTCTTCTCTACCCTTGGCCGAGCCTTCTTCCTTCCATCACCTAGGGCATGAGCAACCTAGGGTGGGCCAAGCCCATTCAGGATTAAGGAATTCCATTTCGTAGAGTTTTAGGCAATCATAGCGAAGCCATAGCGCATTTTCCTAAGGTTAATATCCAATAAAGGTGAGAAAACTCCTAAAATATAGTTATATATATTATTGGATGATGTTTTGCATATGATTGTTAATGATGGTTGTTTATCATGTTTGAATATGTTAATATGGATGTTTAATATGGTTGTCGAATATATATACAAGTCACGTTAATACAGTTGACAAACGCAAAGGGAATCACTTTCCTTTATTGAATGAAATGATATATATGGAATATTTAAACCTCTTAAAAATGGTTTAGTATGGTTTATAAATGTTTTATAAATATTTAAAAGTGTTTTGGCAAAGTTTAAATGAATATTGAAAATTGACGCGTCGCGTAACGGTAGTTCACGATTTCATGCCGTAAAAGTCAAACGAATATATAGAATGGAATATAGCTCGGAATTCTTCGAGATAAGAAATTTTCGAACTATTATATCCATAGTTTATAAACAAAGAATGAAAATAGAGATTTCGATAAGTATATTTTGAAATATGTATAAAACAAGTTTTCGAAAAAATCGCGGTTCTGTAGTTCGAAATCCATAAAAGGATTTCTTTAAAAATGATATTTTAAAGTTCTTTAAAAATATGAATAAATTCTAAAAATCTTTTAAAATGATTTAAAAGTGATTTTAATTATATAAATGAATTTCCAACAAATAGAAAAGTCGTTTTGATCAGTACAACTTAAAAGGCATCATTCACAACACTTTCCGCAACACTTTTCTATAACTTTTGAAATATAGTTCTAAACGCAACCATTCTTATCCAAATCTTTTGTGAATGTTTTTAAATGAATAATAAAGTATTTTAAAGATGATTTGAAGGATTTATAAAGTGGTTAAATAAATAATTAAAAGTTAATTAAGTATGTTAAAAGATTTAGAGTCGATCAAATAACTTGACCACCTTATGGGTGATAGAGAGATAGTGTTTAGGCTTGAGTTTGGAAAACTAGTTTCTTGCTCTCCCTGGCTATTTGGACTGGCCCGATAGAGGGGATAGTAAATTTTATTTACTTGGATCAAAATTTCCCAAAGTATAAAAGATATGCTTTTACAAATATAAATAACATAGATTGTAAGGAGATAATCTTCTTATACTTGGTGTTAAATTCCGAGGAGGAAACTCGTACTATTCGTGGAATTTAAAAGGTGATTTTGCTGTTATTCTGCCTATAGTACTTGTTGAATACAAAAATTGATATTGAATTGAATTAGATGATTTCTACAGATTCTATTCAGTTGCTGATTTAATAATTGCTGGCTTTGGATTAACATCCTAGATAACATGGTTTCAACTCAATCAAAATTTTGATTTTAAATTAAGAAAGCTTTATTAATATTTATATAAATAATTTTCCAATGAGAGGTTTAATGATTCCGTATATACAGGAAAGAATTTTTTTAAAGATATATATCTCTAGAAGATATTTTTGATAAAAGGAAAGTAATTAATCAAATGGTAAGCACTTATTTACCTAACACCTTTTTATCGATGATTGGTTCATAGGAACCAGGGTCAGAATTAAAGTGATTCTTATCCGAAAGCACCTCGAACCAATTTATGTATTCGAAGTGAAGAATGGAAAGGATTTGGAAGATAGAATGTAGGGCTACTTGTCATAACCATCACGAGAAATTTCCCATATTATATTATATGGCAGTAGTTCTTCATTGCAAGGACTTCTCGCTACTAATCCTAGGGGTAATCCCCAATAAGATGTGGTATGAAAGTGCCTTTGGTTTGTTCTGTTCCTGGAAAATTTGTATGGACGAATCTCTGACGTTGCACTTCTAATTAAATTAATCGATCTCTATGAACGTATTATCCACCTGGTGGCGAAGAAGGCAACTTCTCTTAGCTTAACACCTTTTCTTGAGATGTACAACTTAAGAGATATACGTTTGTAGAAATCAGTATTGTGATTATGAATTCGCAATGTGGCATTCAATGTGGAATGTGCCATGTGAAAGGTAATCATTACCTCAGCCCTCATCAACCGGTAATAGCTTAAATAAGGCATGCCGTAAGGCTACGTGGGTCACACCCATAAGGGTATGGTCATCACCTTCCTAGATTACTCTTTATATGTCAAGTATGTTGTGTATGTTGTGGCCTTGAATAGGTCAGTTACTACCAGGGTGATGTCATATTAGGTTCTATCAACCATTAGGAGGGTCTGTGGGTAAGCCGGTCTTTCTAGCTAAAGAGGTTTCGAAGATGTCGATCCTTGGTACATCCCTCTAGAGATGTACTGTACGGATGGTAGTCCCTTACTTGCTATTGTATAGAAATCCTTTCTCTAATAAGTGCCTTTGGACTTAGTTGTAAACTTATTATGCTGTCAAATTTAACCAATGTAACAATTTTGGTTATTTTAATATGTTTATTTGAAAAACCTTTTTCAAAAGAATGTCATTAAAAATATATCAAATGATTTTATGTAGTAAATGTTTTTGGTTACCATAAGGTAAAAACCTGTTCTGCGTTTATGTGCGGTGTGGTCTTATAAGATACCTTTTCTTTTCAAAACATCCATATTTTGAGTTTCTCACACCAGTCCCATGACTAACCCAGAGTTTATTCTCCTTTTCCCTTAAACATTGGGTGCCCTAATTTTCCCCGGCAGCCAAGTAGTTCAGGTTTAATTAGAAGAAATCTGGATGGAGCTCAAAGCATGGAGTTAGAAGATTCTTCTAAAGATTGTTATCCATTTCCACCACACTCATGTATTATTGTATTCCGCATTTATAAGGACATATATTTATAACTGACCATGTTTAACTCTGATAAATGTATTTAAATTCCATTGTAAAAATTATATATTGAAATAATATATGCTATTCCATCCGTGTGAGATTCTGTTATGTTTTTATTTTCTTTCTTACCCTTTAGAATCAGCCTCTTCGGCACTTGGATTTGCGGCACATGAATACCGAGGATGTATTAGTGTCGATTTTGAGGGTTGAAGAACCAGGTCTTCACACATCTCTTCTCAAAACTTCTTAAGTCTAATGGCTTCAAAATTTTCCCTTTTCTCCTTTGGGCTATGACTATGGAGGTGAAAATAATGGCCTATGGCCATGGGTTTTGAAGGAGGAAGTGGTGGTTTAGGCCATGAACATTGGTGATGGTGAAGGGCTTGGCCTTGAGCAAAGAAGAGTGGAGGACTTGGGCACGAGCTAAAGAAGAGGGGTAGGTCTTGGACTTGTGGTTTATGGAGAAGAAAGATGGGTTTTAGTGATGTTTTGATGAAGTAGAAGATGTTAGAGAAGTGTTGTTGTGATGGAATGTTGGTAGGAAGAGTTTGTTTTGATAAAAGTGAGTTATTCTCACTTTTAATCAAGTTAATAACTTGATAATATCTCTTGATAATTTCTTACTAAATCACATGTTAATATTGCTTATTATAAGTAATAATAATATACACCAACTATTTATAGTTAATCCTATGATTATATGCTTTAAAAGTATGTAGATTGCTAAAGTAGTTGGCTTATAAACCATTGGATGGTAATAAGTTCATTTGAACATTTAAAGTGGACATATTAATTAGAATATATGTTAATAAATGTTCAGTACTGGTGTGGTTTGGATTTGGAATCATGTATGTGTATAAAATGGAATGAAACTAAATATTGAATTGAATACAGAATTGTTTATATAGCGATAGTCGTTATGAACGCACTTTGAAATCCCCGAACTTTAATTTGTGAAAAGTGGCGAATTAAGAACATATTTTGAGATAACTTGTTTTGGTTGATTTATACACTTCTATAAGTGGTTCGAAAAGTAATGTATATGTTTTTAAAATATATAGAAAAAGCAAACAAAGGATATGGAAATTAATACCAAACAAGTCGCTATATCTACACTTTTAAATAACTTGTTTTTAGAAAATAATGTTTATTTTTATAGAAACTTTCTTGAGGTTTCCTTTACCCTTTAACAAGTTAATAATATTTTATTCTTATTGGGAAAATTTTGAAGTTAAAATAATTTAATAGATAGTTGAACGAAGAAGCAAAAGTTATAGCGAAATAATCACTATATGAGCACTTTGAAAAAATATCTTGTTTTTGGGAATTTCAACAAAATAATTAATAGATATTATTTAGGATTTTTCTTTATCATTTTTAAGTATCCAAAGTATACTAACTATTGTGAAAAGAATGAACCTAAAGTCAATTGTTAAGGTGTTGAAAACTAGATGAAAAGTTGTAGCAAAAACGTGTTAAAACTTGTAATAGAACTTTAGACAGCATTTCCAAAAGTGCGACCTTTGATATTTGAAACTATAATTTTTATAAAATTGATAATTAAATTAAGTATTTTTCTCTAATATTTTAACGATTGTTTTCTAAAACATAATAGGGTGATTTAAATTTGGTTTCAAGTTTAACTATATTTTTACAATTAATTATGAATTTTTAAACTAAGTGCTTTTAAATTGAAACATGTTTATTTTTGTTTTTCTATTTATTTCCAAATTCCTTATTTGTACATAATATTCTATATATATAGTTGTCATATATTTTAAGTAGTTTTAAAAGTGTTTTAACATATTAATAAGTAATTTAAGGATATTTTTATATATATAAGTTTTAAATAATAAATTATGTATTTTATAAATATAATAAAGTATGGATTTTAACACTTAAGTTAAAATAAATGGTTTTATGGAATTAACTAGAAGTGTATTACCTTAGTTAATAAGTTGGACATGCTTTGACCTTTAAATGTTTGAAGTTAATAATAGATATAAGTAAATGTTTTGGGTTGTAGTAAACTTTGTTTTAGTAACAATTGTTTTTAACCCTTATTACTAATTATACTGGGAAATATAATTAGATATTTACTAATGAAAGAAATGTCGAGTTCGTTGCGACAATGTTTAAAGAGATTAGTTTCTAAAGTATGAATAAATGTTTAAAAAGAAAATGTATTTTGTAATGTATAATTAAATCTTTAAAAAGAAAATTTTAACCCTTAAATATAATTGAATCTTTAAAAAGAAAATTTTAAAGAGAAAAGTTTCTAAAGTATGAATAAATGTTTTGGGTTTTTGCGACAATGTTTTAAACAGCACTTGTCTTTAACCCTTAATTATAATTGAATACTTAAAAGAGATTTTGAAGAGAAATGCTTTCAAGGTATGAAATGATTTGGATTTGTTGTGACAATATTTGAGCTTCATTTGTCTTAGCCTTATAAATGTAAATAAACCACTAAAAGAGAGTTTTAAAGAAAATGACTAAATGTGAAGTGTTATGGGCTTGTAGTAAACAATGTTTTAGTAACATTTATTTTTAAACACTTGAATTATATTTCAAGGTGGAAATTATAAATATAATTAGATCTTTAATTCTGGAATTTTAAAGATAATAACAAGTATTGAAACATTTATAAAAGATAGAAAAAGTTATATGTTTAAAAGAAGGTGTTTATAGCACAATGTTTTAGTAACATTTGTTGTTAACCTCTTTGATTATATTTTAAAATGAGGAAAAACTTTTGTTAAGTGATTTCTGAATATACTTATACCATTGAGATAAGTATATTAATACGTTTTGAAGTATTGAAAAGGTTTTAAGTGAATAGTAGAATACTAAGTATGTATCTTTTATAAAGAGAAATTATATATATATATATACACACACACACACAGGTATATAAAGGAAGTTCTAATTAATGAAGGAGTATTAATTAATAAAGGAATATTTGACTAACGGAGTAAATTTTATTAGATAAAAAGATGTACTAATAAAAAGGGTTTTTAATTAATAAAGGATAAATTAATTAAAATGATATTAATAGTCGTTTATATGACTTGATCATGCTTTGGATGAATTAATAGTGCTTATAAGTTTACTTGCTTATGGAGAGTATACGGGAATTGGTTCCCCTATGCGATCATTCACATTATCTTTGAATAAGACCTAATTCATCGATTTGGTCTTGGAGAGACCGGGCTCAGTATCTGTTCTACTTATCGAAAACCACTTCAAGACTGGTATACGGGTTCTATGTTTTGGAATTGGAATAATGGAATCCATATGTGGTTCTGAATTATGTTGAGATGATGGAATCCATGTGGGATTCATTATTTGTTCAAGTGATGAAAACTCATGTGAAGATGTCGAACGTAGCCTTGACATCGGAAAAATAACAAAAGATAGAGTAGGATGCACAATCTAAGGGTTTTGTTAATCCAGAGGGGTGTCACAATTCCATTACGTAGAGTATGCTTATCGATACATTGCGCGCGGGGAGTTGTTGATACTTGGCTCCATGTGGTTTGGGTTTGCTCGTTTGGGCATAGGCCAGTTGTATTTACCTTATGGTATATTTTATCTAGAGATATACGACGCTTGGAAGGTAGTTTCTGATCCTTGTCAAAGGAGATCCGCTTCAGTTTTTAAGCTGGAGGCGTCTCCGTGGAAAATCCATTTATACGAACGTGCCTTAGCAGTTTTTTTGTATACCTAAATATGCTGTTAAATGTAAGCATTTCAACTATGTTATATATTTATATTAAACACCTTAGACATTATTATAATATCATTGGAGTTTCTAGTAGAAATGGTTTGGTTATTGTTAGGTAAAAATCTATCCGTATTTACATGTGGTGTGGTCTTACGAGATACCTTTATTTTGAAAGGTTTTATAACATTAAATAACTCAAGTGACTTGAGTTTCGCACGCTGGTTTATCAGACTGATCCGTGTGTTATTTTCTTATAATGCTTGGGTCAGCCCCATGTATATTTCTAGATTATTGATGTTCATTGGAGATCTTGGAGATGAGCTAGATGATTATCTACCATAGTTTTTATTTCCACTGCATAAACTTGGTTAAATATATCAGCAATTGTAAGGACAGGTAGTTATAATTGTCCAGGCTAATGATAGGTCAGTTTGCTTTGATTATTATATCCTTAAAGTTTTTCTTTGTGAAAGATCATTTTGATATTATATGTTATCATTTCGTTATGACATTCAGATGTTTTTGTTCTCCTCTTTCTTGTTCCTTTTCTTCTCTTCCTTTTATTTTACCTTAATGTTCTGTCTTTCCAGCACTTAGGTGCTCATAGGTGAATACTGTAGATGTATTAGTGTTGACATTTGAGAGTCGAAAAGGAGATTGTTTCATCTTGGTATTAGAGCTAAAGGTTAAGCGAGAACCTTAGCTTTGGTAGGGTATAACTCATTTAGAGATATGGTAATGGAATGCCTTATTACGAGTTAAGTGTATTATACATTTGAGAGTGTATTTTTTAGTGCTATAAAAATATTTTTCATTGTATTAGTTGGTCTGTTGAGTGGTTTATGAATTCTGGTCGGTACATGGGATGCAGTGGTATCGATAGGGATATCTAAACACTTGAACAGAGTAAACCAACATAGTATTGTTTCCAAAATTGGTAAATGAAATACTTATACTTAAGATTATATTTATATATAAAAAAATAATTTTTCATAAATTGATATAATTATTTATGTTATATTTGTTTATTAGGAAATAATAATATTCAATTATTATCATTTATTGTTTGATTAGTTATGCTTGGGCAGTTTATGAGCATTGACTACTGTTTACTGATTTGTAAGTAGCTTATCTTCTTCAACATGGATGGGAAGAAAGTAATTTTAAGAACATTAAAATGAGCACCTTGTGAATTAAGTTTCAAAGTTTGACTTTAAGCTGTTTGATGAAAATGTTGGTTTAAAAAGGTTAAACTTTAAAAAAAGTTGTTATTATAGTTTAATAGGAAAGGTAAGATATTTAAAAGATAAATACTTATAAAAATGATTGATATAAATGTTAATAAGATTTCTTTTCAACACCCCAAAAATGATGCTATATAAGGTGAAAAATTCTTTGTATAGATAGAACAGGAAAGAATGTGTAGATCCTTTTTAGAATTACCTTTCAATTAGGCTTTATTTGTTGATGTATCTCAAATAGACCTTTCGACTGTGTCGAAAGGGTGGGTTTCCGTGTTTGATAACCTTTCGACTCAAATGGGCAGGTATGGTTTCTCTTTCAAAATCCTTCCTTTTGATCTGATTTGAATACCCTAGATTAAATGCTTTTAGATAGGTTTCGACCTTGTCGGAGGCTTAAAGCTGTTGATTGGCTTGGGTTTTGGTTTCTAAAAAAAAGAGGGGGTTTCGACCTTGTCAAAAGCTATGGATATTACCTCTTTAGTTTTGAATTGTAATTTCAAGATTTGGTGTTTAGAAGAGTGGCTTTGACCTTGTCAATGGCTTTAACTTAGAGAGAAGATAAATTTGAACTGGTTATAGTGGTTGTAGGAACTAAAAGGGGTTTCGACTTCGTCGGTAGTTGCCTTCCAACGGAGTTAAAACCTGAAATATTGAAGTGAATCCAGCAAAAGCTAAAATGAATTAGTAAAATAGCATAAAGTAATTGAATCTTCCCTTTCTCCAACTCCAAAGTCAATATTTCCCTAGACTCCCAAATTGATTTACATATTAGGGTTACAATGCTTTGTTTTAAGAGAATACAAGTTTAGAATGAGAGGAATTGGATCCCCAAAACGTGACCCCTTGTTCTTATTTATAGGTGCGGCCTGGCACCTTTCGACCCTGATGCTTTCGACTTGGTCGGAAGGTGGCTATTGAGAGACTTAAGAAAGCTGCCACCTTTGTCGAAAGGTATGGCAGCGCTTCTCTTCTTTGAGTTGTCTTAAAGGTGCTTCTGAACTGGTCGGTAGCCTTTTCCTTTTGGTTTCGATGATGTTGGTTATGCCCATGCTCTTGTTTTGATCTAATGGGGAACCCTCCTGGACCACGTTAGTTTCGATCGATTCGAAAGGCTTACTATAGTTTCCGAAGGGGTTGTTCTGGTCAATGCTTTTCTTTGCGTAGTTCAAACAAAGGCGAAACCTTTTGTGTCGAAAGGTTTGGCGCATATGCAAGTAGCTGTTCCCCTTGTCTTCGAAAGGTGTTGCTTTGCCTCAATCGAAAGGCCTTCTTCGAAAGGTTGTAAATGAAGGCGGAAGGGTGCTTTCGACTCTTTCATCTTCTTTGAAAGGTTGAAACACTATGAATATTAATAGAAGGTACCTTCCGACACCTTCAAAAGGTTTTGAGGCTTCTAAACTTTGATGGCAGCATCCCTTCGACTTCTTCGAAAGGATTGGCTGCACCTCTTCTCCTTAGCTCTCTATTCAAAGAGGTCTCGACTTGGTCGAAAGGTGAATTTTTTGGAGTAACATTTTCCCCACCTTACGAAGGGATGCTCTTGACTTTCCAAGTCATCTTTGCCGAAACCTATAAATTTCCCACCTCTTGGCCTTCCCGCGTAGATCTGGGCTGTCCATTCAAATCTGATCCAGTGGAGATAACTTTGGGAGTCTATTCTTATATAATACTCTTCTCTTCTTCTTCCACTTTTCACCCTTGTGCAATTAAAATTCAATACGCAATTAAAATAGTTCCATATATCCTCAAACTTCCAATTTATTTTCCGAAATTCAAGTAATCACAAATCTTATTTGTAAGTTCCGAGTTAACTTTATTTCGCTTATTTTAATCGAATTCCAGTTTTTCTAATTTCAAAACTGAAATTCAAGCTCACGCTGTTTAGTTTTGAATTTTTTGAAGGTAGGTTTGATTCGATTTACTAAAAAACTTTTTCAAACTCTATTTCTAGGATTAACAAAATTTGTTTGTTTGTTTGTTTGTTTTTTTGTTTGTTTTTTTGTTCATGATTTTGAATTGTTTGGATGATACAAAACCCATCTTTTTATCGGATTTGGATTTTTACTTCGAAATTTTCTATTTTTATCCACTGTTAGTTAATCTGGGTTTTTAATTTGTTAATTATTTTATGCTTTTTGGGAAATTGAGACAAGTTGATATCAGTTTGAATTCATTAAATTAGAAGATTAGGTTTTCTTGTTCGTTAAGATTTTTTTTGAAAATCTGGGATCGTAATCGGGTTTGGGGGATAATTAAACCCGATTCACTTACATGGAAGTTTCTCATGTGTGGATGAAAAAATTTAGTTCCACAAAATGACTTTTCTACCCTTCGAAAGAGATTGAGGTGGCAACATTGGGTTTGCTTCCTTAGCCTCTTTCGATGTGATTGAAAGGTGTTGTAATGCTAATTATATCGTCTTTGTCGAAAGGTTATGCTATTAGGTAGGGAAGTGAATTCCTTCAGTAGCAAAACGTTTCGACTTAGTCGAAACCCCTTATTTTGATTGCAAACCATTTTCCTTAGTTAATATTTATAATTACCAGATCCTTCCAACTCCTTCGACACCACCTTTACCTTTACAGTAGGAACCCTCCTAGAGTTGTTTATGTCCATCTTTGTCAAAACACCCTTAGTACATATGAGTTTAACTTAAAACCTTTCAACTTCAATGGGTAAGTTAGGTTTCAACCACATTGGTATTTTACTTAGGAATTCTAAGTTATTGGTTTCGACAGTGTCGAAGGGTCTTGTTGGTTGGCCTATGAAATGTTTGTAGTGCACCTTTTTGCTTTAGTACTTGAGTTGACCGTTTGCATCTTTTTTAGCAATTAGGTTCCTTTAGAGCCTTCGACGTTGTTGAGAAGTAATGTATGAACAAGTATTATGTTTTAAGCTTTCGACTTTGTCGATAGCTCAAGGAATACTTTTATCTAGGCTTTCGTCAATACCGAGACATGTTTGTAAGATGATGATGCTCTTTTCCTTTCGACCTTGTCGGAAGCCTAGTGTTTTTGGTTTTTGACTTAATCTATTTGCACAATCTTGAAGTTTCATATTTGTTTTCATGTTTAAGTTATCTAAGTAGGTTTCTTTGTCTAATTCTTGAAAGTATTCAAAGTTCTTAAACAACAAAGGATTTTAACTAAAATGTCTTCACCTGGCAGATTATGAGTTCTCCGAAGAAAGTTGAAGCCATTTCCAAGCATTCTTCCATTGCATCCCAAGATAAAGTTAATGCTATCCTCAATGATTTTGGCATCATGGGAATTGAAGCTATTCCCCCTCAGGAAATTGACGCCATAAATAATCCTCCTGAATGGTATTTTTCTTATACTGCCATCCACAAATGGCATGGCAGATTCTTACCCTTCATAGAGTTCTTATCTTCGTACCTATCTCATGTTGGAATCGCCTTAATCCAGTTGTCTCCAAACGTCTACACTCATCTCTTGTCACTAGAGATGATGGCGCTAGAATCCAAGCTCCCTTCTCTTAGCGCTAAAGTGCTAAAATTCTTAACCCTGTTGGTAAAGCTGAGCAATCTCAACAACCAAATATACAGAGCTAACCCCCATAAGAAGTTAGTATCAGATGGGGTCAACAAATTCAGGGACGGGGAGAATCAGTTCTTCTTCGTCAAATGCTTTGCCAATATTCACAGGGCTTTTGCTTCTCCCCGTAAGTCTTGACTTATGTTGTCTTTCCCTTACTCAATGTTTTCTGTTAACTAATCTCTTACTTTATCATGTGTCCCTGCCAAAAAGCTTAATAATGTCGACAAGAGAACAGTTGATTCTCTAACTGTGGCTTCAAGAAAAATTAGGAGCAGACTAACGCTTCTAACTCCCTCAAATTTAAGAAAGCACTCTCTTCTAACTTAGAAACACCTCCCTCTGTTCAGCACACTTCACGCGGCAAACGCTTTCTCCCCCTGGGAGAGGCTGAACACCTCTCCAATGTCTCTAATCTGTGTAGACCATCCTAGTATGTTATTAGTCTTGTATTTGCTTTTCGTCCCTGGTATTCTTTGAATTATTTTGGCTGACTTTTAATCTGCTTGAATTTGTATCAGCTTCTTCTCAAGTCATAGTGTCTGCTAGTGGAGCTGCTCCTCCTCCACCAACTTCTGGAGTGATATCAATTATTGCCTCCTTTGCAAAGTCCAAGTAAACCTTCAAAAGGAAGCTAATGGAATCCTTCACAGATGTGCCTCCGAAGAAAATTGCTAAAGTTATAGAAGTGGAGGAAGAGGAGGAACGCTTATCTTCTAAACAAGTTCTGAAGCCCTGTTGTTGAAGCCCCCAAAGATAAACCAAAGAAAACTCCGCCTATTCCTAACCCTCTTTCATGCATCTCTATCTTTGATTCCCCAACTGCACTTGAGCAAATACAGCTGGCTTTATTGACGTCTCATTCCGTGAAACAAATTCCTCCGAAGCCATCATCTTCTACTCCTCCATCTACAAATTTTGAAGAGATGATTGAGATCATTTTACATTTTGAATCTTTTACTTCTTCTTGCCTGTCCTCTTTCACTCCAGATTTGGTGGGGAATTATCGCTCTTTAATGGAGCAGCAACTTCTGGTAAGTTCCTTTTTAACTATCCTTATCATCATTAGTTTTTTTTAAATCACTAACTTGTGTGATATTTTTCTTCAGATCTAAAAGAGCTGGTTAGCTTTGAACGAACATGTTTCAAAGTCTTTCGCCGAATCCTCCAAGCTTTAAGAGGAAAATTCTAAGTTCAAAGACCAAGTATCTTCACTTTTTGCTTCTAAGGATGATACCTCCATAGAAGTAGAATGAGTAAAGGCCTCACTCGCTCGAGTTGAGTCCGATTTAGAGGTAGAAAGGTGTGCTTGTCAACTTGTTGCCGACGAGAAGCTTGCTATTGAGCTCACTTTGAGGGACTCAAAAGATGAGAAGGCTCGCTTGGTCACGAAGAACACCTTTTGAAAGATAAATTCAAGAAGACCAGAGCTTCGCTTAAACTTGATGTCCGTACCCTTACCGACGTCAAGCAACAAGTGTCCCAGTTTGTTGATGTCACCTTTGGGAAAATGATGCTAAAGAACTATGAAGATGCCCTTATGCTTGCATATATCGACAACTACTAGAATTGCCATGAATTCGGCTTTCCTTCACTTGATCCTACCCTAGCCGAAAGAGTGATGGGAAAAATCAATCAGATGAAGCAGGGTATTGAACCTGAGGACGAGGAAGAAATTAATGATGTTGAAGTTCTTTCTTTTAATGCCCCCTCCTTCGAAATCGAATCAAACTCTAAGAAGGAGGGTGACAAGGATGATGTCACCGAGGACAAAGATGATGATGACGATGGCAGTGATGATGACAATGATGGTGATGATGATGATAATAACATTGCTGGAGGCTAAGGTCTTGATGGTGACAAAGACGGTCCTTTTGGAGCTTCAGAAAAGGGCGGTGGTGATCAAGCTGAATTTCCCAAAAAAGAGTCATCCCCTCAAAAGGATGTTCCACCTACATCCCTCGGGCCTTCCGCTGCTCCAAAAGGTAAGCCTGCTCCTACCCAAACTGAGGATCTAAAAGAGAAAGAGCAGGCCTCCTAAGCTTCTGTTCCAGTTTCCTAGGTATGGAATTCCCTGTTTAAATATCCTTCTCTTCGAAGATAATAATTAGTGTAAAATCATTCATTTTAGATAAGGAGGAAGTCTCAACTTCCCTATATAACAAAACTTGAAAGAAAACAAGAAGAAATTAACAAGTTATATAGGGAGTTAAACCGATAGATAAAGGAGCATAACATGCTCTCTAAAATGTATCACAGTCTTGATCGGAGTGCCTCTATTCTAGCATCTTTTAAAAATCAGAGGGCTGTCTGTTACTAAAGAGAGCGCACCTCCGATACGACACTCTCTTAAAGGAGAATCAGGAGTTACTTACTTTATTTTGGATGATGATCGAAGAAAGGGATATTTTAGTTAACTTTTTGTATAAAGCTTATTGTAGACATTATATTATAGACTTTTCGTACTTAGGCGAATTCAGCAGGGGTTTACTTAGATGTTTCCATAAAAGATACTTAGATGAATTCAGATCTGACCCACAACCCGGAGCTTGCTGGAACTTATCGCGGGTCAGGTCGATTCCTCTAGATCTCCCTTTGAAAAGCTTAAGTACTATAAAGATAAATTGGTTTCTGAGTTTTTCTCTAAGTCCATTTTATATGAACTAGATGAATGATTAAATATGTAATAATTAATTAATTTATGAATATATGTTTTAGCTTTGTTTTCTATGCTTAGCTTCTCTTTACTATACTACTATAGAATGAGAGTTCTTTAGGTCGACTCATCTCTAGAGACCACTTAAGCCAATATGTTAAGTTGAGAAGGTTTTACTCTGAAAATGCATCAATTTTAAAGACTTTGAAATTAGCAGGATATTGCTTTCTTCGAGATTTACAAAAATTGTACTTTGAACTATAGAAAATGTTCGCCGGTCATAACCCCTGAAGGAGTTACTATGCCTTTTGATTTGACAGTTATGCTTTCAGCTAATTCTGTAGATAATGTTAGGAAAGTAGTTTCTCAGCTTCAAATGTAATCAAACTATTTGTTGTATCTTTTACCTTTGTTGTTGTTTGATTTGTAACCTGTTATTATAGTAATAAAGATATTTTTCATCTTGAACTTGACTTTATTTTATTTCTTTTGCATAAATAGGAGCTACAACTATCTACAACTTCCCTTCCTTTCACTTTATCGTCACACGTAAATGCTCTTAGGGAAAAATTGCTGCAAGTAAGTGGACGGGTCGTGGTTAATGACGAAGTATTACTAGAGCTCTTTGGTGGCAACGCTGAAGCCGTGAAATGGCACAAGCGATACTTTCTTCAGAAAACCATCGCCAATAAACACAAAGATCGTAATGCCTATCTCAAAGTGGAAATTAAAAGTAAAGATGAGACGATTATTACGCTTAAGCGACAAGTGAAAACAAATCCTTCAATTGATTTTGATCATAAGATGTCAGAGCTCATTCAGCAAATAAATGACTTGGAGCTGAAATTAAAGGATAGTCAAGCACAGTGCACTTCTTTGGAATTCATTATGGGGAACAAGATTTCAAGTATTGACTTGCCGGTCTGTCACTCTACTCCTACGGTTGCTAAACCCACAAGGTCGAAGCTTCTTACGGCCGAATAATTCCCTACTATGCTCAGCCCTCCTCCGGGCTTAGATGAGAATGCCGTGGGCAACTGGTGCAGGAGAGTCAAATTTGAAATAGCCAAATATTTCAATGAGCAACAGAAAGTCAAATATTCCCAGACCATTAATGATTACGCCACCAAGAATCAAAAGCTCAAGCATGATATTTATTTCCTCCAAAAGCGCATTGCAGAATTAGAAAAGGATAATAAGACCCTTAGAGCAGAAAATAGAGCCTTCAATCGTGCTCTGAAAACTAACATTGATGCCATTGATGACGAAAACAAAATAAGGAAGAAAGAGAAGAAATTCAAGGAAGTTCTCTGCATGGCCATTTGCCATGTCGTGGACCCTTTAGTCGCAAAGACTCTCAACAAGGCCGCTCAAGATTTTTAATTTATTTGTATGTCTGACTTGAATGAACTTTTTTTGTATGTATATATATATATATACGTAAACAACTTCATAGACTTGTAAATTATCTTATGACTTATGTAAATTATATAAATTTGGAAAGTAGCACCTGATTTGCAGTCCTTCTCTATGATGTTACTTTTTAAATGCTTTGGAATTGCTCATTCATTTATTTATGGACTCGCTAAATCTTTTGTTATTCCTTGCTGTTCCGATTTTCCATAAAAGCATGTAGCAAACAATATTTCTAATTGTTAGCTTAAAATTGACATATTTGTCTATGTACGTCATTTTCTTAGATTAGCAAATCATCCTATTAATTGTATGAAAAGTAGTTTATACTAATGTTAAAATCTCATCTTTAACCATGATGAGGGATGATCAAGAATTTAACTCCTTCCACTTGGCTAGAACGTCCGAATTTTGTTCAGAAATCGCCTTCTGAATTTTAGAAGTAGAAATCCTTCGACCCATTTCTTGACATTAATAGGATTTGGTAAATTAGAAATCCAAAACTCAAATTCGGAATTCATTGACCCAAATTCGGGCATTTGTGATAGAAAAATAGAATTTCCATTATTGAAATTTCACACCCACATTAGGGTTCGAATAAGTAATTGTCTCGATACCCAAATTTAGGTATAATAAGATAATTAGTGGTTAACAGAGATTCGAAAACCAGAATCGGGTATTAAATAGTGAAGTTCTAAAATAAATATCCTGAAACCCAGATTCGGGTATTAATTGATGTCATTTAGATAAGAAGGACCCGAAACCCAGACTCGGGTATTAATGGATGAAATTCTAGTATAAGAGACCCGAAACCCAGATTCTTATATTTTTAGATGATGTTTTAGAAATGAAAGTCCCGAAACCCAAATTCGGGTATTTATAAGCGGAGCCTTGCTCTACTCCTTTGATGTGTGAACCCTTCATGTCTTGTTTATAAGTAATTTGTCCAGTTGCCTCTTGAACTTGGATGTCTTAGTCCGTAATTTGAAATGCCTCTCTTTGGGCTTGGACATCTTAGTCCATTGTTGAATGAGCCTCTTCTAGGGCTTGGACATCTTAGTCCATTGTTGAATGAGCCTCTTCTTGGGCTTGGACATCTTAGTCCATTGTTGTTTGGTGCTCTTGGTTAGTTCATCTTAGAGACTGGAACCATACCCAACCTCCCTCCAAGAGGCGC
This sequence comes from Allium fistulosum, assembly GCA_030737815.1. NCBI lineage: Eukaryota > Viridiplantae > Streptophyta > Magnoliopsida > Asparagales > Amaryllidaceae > Allium > Allium fistulosum. Next base: position 673,926,093 of record CM060905.1, read on the forward strand.
CCTGCCCTGGCCCTTTTGCGGTGCAGACATGGGCTTGTTTGATGCTTTACCCTAGCCATCTTATGGCGCAGATAAAGGCTTACTCCGTCCTCCCTCTAAGAGGTGCCTTAACCTGGCCATAGCGTGACGTAGATAAGGGCTTGTTTGGTGCTTTAACCTAGCCATCTTATGGAGCGGCTAAAGGCTTACTCCATCCTCCCTCCAGGAGGTGCCTTGACCTGACCAGAGGCGCAGCCAAAGGCTTGTCTAGTGCTTTAACCTGGCCATCTTATGGCGTGGCTAAAGGCTTACCCACCCTCCCTCCAGGAGGTGCTCTGCCCTGGTCATCTCGGCGCGGATAGAGGCTTTTCTACCATCTTAGGTAGACACAATCTTAGGTAATATCCAAATATAAGGAGGATTTCACTCCCAACCATGTAGATTTTCTCTAATAGATAGTTTCTCTTTATTGACTTTATCTCAAATTCTTTTTACAAACTTATGGATTTTTCCTTGACGAAAGAAGTTTATGATCATCCCTCTAGGGCTCTGCAATGGTTGGTTTCATGACCATTTATCATATGATAGTGGCAGTAGGATCCTCCCAAATTCCTTTCATGTTTTTGCCTCTTTTTCTGTGATGGCCAATAGTTGAGCTCATCCTTTGTAAGCAAGTAGACGTTCTCAATTGAAGTTGTTAAGTTGCACTCCCTTGGAAATCTAGACTTGAAGCTTGATTCTTGCGGGTGGCTTCTTGACTTTTTGTTCCTTGGCCCTGTGTTCTCATGTCCTTCAATTGCTTTTCTTTTTAGCACTCTTTGCACATCTTGTGTAGGAAGTATTCTCTTTACAATTGGTTGTTGCCATTTGTGTGCAAAGGCTTTGTAATCAACCATTATTTCTCTCTCAAAGATTGTTCCTTTGGAATAATGTTAAATGGTTCTTCTCATATGATTAAAGACATTTTCACTTCCATTTGTCCTCATTCTGAGTGCAAAGATAGGATTAGGACCAACATGAAAAGGATTTAGACTCCATTTCTCAAGATCATAAGATTTTGCTCTCTTCTTGTTCATAATTCTTAGGGCTTCGAGCCTTAATCTTTGTTTTTCATCTTGATTGGAGTTCTTGATAATTGTTTGGGGGAACCTTGTCAAATGTGGTTCGGAGAACCCTTGTTCAAATCTCTTAATTCTTGTAGCCATGATTCACCAATGCAGATAAACTTGAAGTGGAATTGACTTAAGTAGGGTTAGAGATTAGCGGTATTGGGGTTTTATCCAAGTCGGAGGTTTAGGCCCTCCTTCCAGCGCCAAAAATGTTAACAAGATTTCTTGTTAACATACCCAAAATGATGCTAAGTAAGGTGAAAAATTCTTTGCACAGGTAGAACATGAAAGAAGGTGTAGATCCTTTTTAGAATTGCCTTTCAATTAGGCTATATTTGTTGAGGTATCTCAAACAAACCTTTCGACTGTGTCAAAAGGGTGGGTTTTCATGTTTGATAACCTTTCGACTCAGATGGGTAGGTATGGTTTCTCCTTCGAAAGCCTTCCTTTCGGTCTGATTGGAATACCCTGGTTTAAGATCTCTTAGATAGGTTTCGACCTTGTTGGAGGCTTAAAGTTGTTGACTGGCTTGGGTTTTGGTTTCTAAAAAAAAGAGGGGGTTTCGACCTTGTCGAAAGCTGTGGATATTAGCTCTTTGGATTTGAATCTATAATTTCAAGCTTTGGTGTTTAGAAGAGTGGCTTCGACGTTGTCGAAGGCTTTAACTTAAAGAGAAGATTACTTTGAACTGGTTATAGTGGTTGTAGGAAATAAAAGGGGTTTCAACTTCGTCGGTAATAGCCTTTCGATGGAATTAAAACCTGAAATATTGAAGTAAATCCAGCAAAAGCTAAAATGAATTAGTAAAATAGCATAAAGTAATTGAAACTTCCCTTTCTCCAACTCCAAAGTCTTTATTTCCCTAAACTCCCAAATTGATTTACATACTAGGGTTACAATGCTTTGTTTTAAGAGAATACAAGTTTAGAATGAGAGGAATCAGATCCTAAAATGTGACCCCTTGGGTCGTATTTATAGATGCGACCTGGCACCTTTCGATTTTGATGCTTTCAACTAGGTCGGAAGGTGGCTATTGAGAGACTTAAGCAAGCTGCCACCTTTGTCAAAAAGTATGGTAGCACTTCTGTTCTTTGAGTTGTCTTAAGAGTGCTTCCGACTCTGTCGCTAGCCTTTGCCTTTTTGTTTCGATAATGTTGGTTATGCCCATGCTCTTGTTTTGATCTGATGCAGAACCCTTTTGGACCATGTTTGTTTCGACCGATTCGAAAGGCTTACTATAGCTTCCGAAGAGGTTGTTCTGGTCAATGATTTGCTTTGCGTAGTTCAAACAAAGGCGAAATCTTTGCTGTCAAAAGGTTTGGCGCATATGCAAGTAGCTGTTCCCCTTGTCTTCGAAAGGTGTTGCTTTGCCTCAATCGAAAGGTCTTCTTCGAAACATTTTAAATGAAGGCAGGAGGGTGCTTTCGAATCTTTCATCTTCTTCGAAAGGTTGAAACCCTCTGAATATTGATAGAAGGGACCTTTTGACACCTTCGAAAGGTTTTGAGGCTTCTAAACTTTGATGGCAGCATCCCTTCAACTCCTTCGAAAGGTTTGGCTGCAGCTCTTCTCTTTAGCTATCTATTCAACGATGTCTCGACTTGGTTGGAAGGTGAATTTTTTGGAGTAACGTTAAATAAGGTTTATATAAATATGAGAATATGATTTATATAAATATGATTTACAAACCAAAATGGATTTAAATTGAAAATTTAGGAACTTAAATCATGATGTTTTTAAAATGATTTTCAAGATTTTGGAGTAATTAGTAATGGTATTATTTGAAACTAGTTTAAAGGACTAAATGTTTCTAAAATATTTTCAAGATTTGTTCGAGTTCAAGGTTACTCTTAGAATCAACAAGTCGATTCAAGAACAAGGTATTTTTACGTTAGCTAATTCGAGTGGATCAAAAATGACTAAATATGTGGTGGAGATATGTTTGGATGGTAAACAGTTCTCCTGAGTATTACCCTTCTTAGTAAAGGAGATATATGATACTTCTTGGTCGAACCCAGTTCGTTGTATCATGTTATTGTTACTCGATCTATATGAATATTTCCCATAGTTTTTAACGAAAATATTTTGGAAATTGGTTTTGAAAATGATTTTTTATTAGTATCGAAAAGTATAAATTGATATCCAAATGGTATATGCATATATTATTATTTCAAATGATTTGTAACAAAACCCAGTGTTTAATTCTTAAGTTTTCTGTTAAGTTATATTATGGACGCATGTATCCTATGCATTAGGGTAATTTGGTTGTTCATCTTATTATGATATATTGTTTATTAGTTTTCAATTATTGAAATAAAATGGAATTTTCAACGATTTTGGATAGTCGGGAACTTCCGAATTGATATAGAAACAAAGCTAAGAATTTTTGTAAAAATATAGAAGTTAAATTTTTATAACTCTTAATTTGAAAAGATAGTAAGTTAAAACAAGGTTAAAATTTGTTAGCGTCCTTGTTAAGTAGAACATTCGATGTTATTAGGCCAACTAATAAACATCTTTACTTTAGGGCTGTCTAAGGAAAGCAGACTCTACTCTTGAGTTTGGATACTAGATTCCTACTCTACCTAGCTAAAGATGTCTAGAAGGTTAACTCAATTATAAGATCCAAAGTTATTTTTGACCTTCGTCGAAATTTTAGAAAGTACAATTGTAAAATAATATTTTGTATATACTCTTACGATATGATGGAGTATTATACGAATAATGAACTTAACTATTGAAATGTTTTAAAATGGATTTGTGTTCCAAGAAATATTTTTAAATAAATTTTAATTTTTATAAAAAGGTTTTTAAACTTAAGCAATGTTTTAAGAAATATTACACAAATGATTTTAAGAAATGATTTTGTGTAAGTAAATGAGAATTAGAAAGAAATTAGTGTAGTTAAACCAATTGAATTAAGTAAGTTTTGTAAAGCTTATTTTATTCACATGACTATTCCTGCTCTGGGATTCGAGTACATGATTTTGAGGTGATGTTCATCGGTCCGAGTTAGGATTTTTTACTAGATCCTTGATGACAAACACCTGATAAGGATTTTTGATATGATTCTTAATTTTTCTATCATAGTTTATGGCTATATAAGGAGAATAGAAGTATCTAATCAAGGAACCAGATCGAAGTCCGTACTATTGAAGTCAAGTGAGATATACTAGTTTGGAAATGAGATTTATACGATCGAGTAAGTGGTCATATCGATAATGCATACAGATGATATATGTACATCATACGGGCTTAAGTAAAATTATATACTGTGTTTGTAGCTTGTGGAGAGTTTGGGGAAGGACTTTTTGAATTATTTTAGGTAGTATGAATAATTGACTAAGTAATAACCTAAGGCTGTTGAGCGAAAGGTACGCTTAGTAGTTTATCTATCATCCTTGTGAGATGAGAGGAATTTTGACCTGGGAAAACCATTAGCCTTTTTTTCCTAATGATTGTAGTATTGTTAAGTATTAAGGTATGGGGGTTTCTTTGACTGTTTGTGATGGAATTTCGAGGATGAAAATTCTAAGGGGGAGAGTGTAATGGCCCGGAATTTTGAACACTTTGTATTTAAATATTTGAATTATCTGAATATTTGTGTCTAAGATTTAATTTGATTTAATATGATTTTATAACCTTATTAAAAAAATTAATTAATAATTAATGACGGAAAACTTATTTTTGGAATATGTTTACAAAAATATACACTTTGAATAAATACTAAAAATGTGACCGGAAAATATATTATTAAGAATCAACCTTTTTGTTAAATAAAAGTCGTTTAAATAGTTGTACACTGCTAAGTTATCATATGGACAAATTAACAAAAATTTAAACACTTCAGTTAAGGACTTATTGATTAAAGTAAACATATTTAATTAAGGAAACAAAGAGTACTACAAGACCCTTAAATGAGAGTTATTTAACGAGAGTATGGTGGTGTAAGAGCATTGTTGCGTAAGGGTATGATGTGCATGTTCTCATGCATGGAAGAGGATGGGGTTTTCTAATTTTTTCCACTAAATTCCTAAGCTTATAAATAGATGAGAAGGTTCACTTAATTTCTTACCATTCTACTATTTCACTCACTTCTCTTCTTAAAACTTCTTAAGTCTAATGGCTTCACTTTTTTGCCTTTTCTCCTTTAGGCCATGAGTATGGAAGGAAAAGTAATGGCCTATGGTCATGCGTTTTGAAGGAGGAAATGGTGGTTTAGGCCATGAGTAATAGTGATTGTGGAGGGCTTGGCCGTGAGCAAAGAAGAGTGGAGGGTTTGGCCGAGAGCTAAAGAAGAGGGGGATGTCTTGGACATGTGGTTTAGGGAGAAGAAGGATGGGTTTTAGAGATGTTTTGATGAAGTAGAAGATGTAAGAGAAGTGTAGTTGTGATAAATGTTGGTAGAAAGAGATTTGGTCTGATAAAAGTGAGTTATTCTCACTTTGAATCAAGTTAATAACTTGATAATATCTCTTGACAGTTGCTTGCTAAATCACATGTTAATATTTCTTGTTATTATTAATAACAATAAACACTAAGTACTTAAAGTTAAACCCATGATTATATGGTTTAAAAGTATATTGATTGCTAAGTAGTTGGCTTATAAACTATTGAATTGTGATAAGATCATTTGAACATTTAAAGTGGACATATTGATTAGTACGTATGTGTAACATCCCCCACTTGGCGGCCCAAAACTAATGGCTACAGATGCTGCAGTCATCCATAGTTATTAATCCTTGACGACCAAATATAGCAATGTTAGATACATTGATATAACAGAAAAACATGGATATGGAAAATTATAAAAATATAAAACAACTTTCATTTTCCATTTCAAATAATTTCAACATTCATTACATAATCCAATATTCGAGAACCACATTCAGAGAAAATATAATTATTACAACATACGCCAAGAGCGACATATGAAGATGCCCCCGGATGATCAGAGTATATATAACTAGGCAATTAAACAACTTTACCTTTACAACAAAACACAGCGGAATCAAAGTAGAAAAGAACTCTTAATAACTATCTTGCCTCCAACACATCTCCAGAAGCTTATTCATCTGAAGAGGTACTTGAAAACCTTAACTCTCAAACTACTCAAAATTAATTGAGCACCCAAGAGTTTAAGGGGGAAAACTTAAACTTCGAGTCAAACATAAAGCCTGGTATGAATAATAACCTACAATCCCAAACCATTTAGGACCACACCGCTTAGCGGAACTAGTTTTCCCCTCACTAGTACCTTATCCAAAATATTATAAAAACCATATACTGTGCTCCCGTATCCACAATGGTTAAAACATAATGATTCAAAATATTATAATGATATATAAATAAGTAAATCAATTCTGGATTACCCAACCCCATTCATTTTGACTATCTGTCTCAGTTATAGTTTATAGGGTCACTATTAACCTATTAGTTTTCATAGGCTTACAAATAACCTATCTAAAACTTATGGACTCCCTATCCTATTTCATAGTTTTCATGGGATCACAAATAACCTATTGGCCCTTGCCAATAACTTTACTATTTCACGGGCTCACCCTGAACCTATAACTCCAATAACTTTCCTCATATCCTAGTTTTCATGGGTTGACTAGGAATCTATTGACTTCTGTCAATAACTTAATCCGGATATAGTTTTCATGGGTTCACTACAAACCTATTGGCCCTTGCCAATAACTCTTTCTAAACATAGTTTTCATAGGTTTATTATGAACCTGGATATTTGAAAACTTTTTAATCAATATTTAGACATCCTATATTCTGGTCCACCTGACCTCCTAGATGTAATTCTACTCATACAGAAGTTAACTCAATTTATATTCACTACTGAGTCAATCTAGCTAGTTATTCTGCCCTTTCTCCCTAAAATACAGTTATGGGTCCATTTAATGTGAATATGTATATACACACATACACACACACACACACATATATATATAGGTATATATATATATATATATATATTAGAAGTATAAAGCATAATAACATAATAACACTAACATTTGTGGTTTAATATCCTTGAAAGCATTTTCATATAAAACATGGTTAATCCCTTCAACCTATTATTTTATCAAGGAAGGTTTCTTCAAAAACACCATACTTTAAAGTCATTTTAAAACACCTTTATTTATGCTATGGTTTTTTCTCTAAAAATGAGATGTGGTTCTTTGTTTTGAAAACTAAGGCTTTTGAAACCTTAAACTTTTACTTTCGAAACCATTAGATAATTTCCTTCAAAAGCATTCAAATCTTCTTTTCAAAATACTAAGCATATGCCTTTTGAAACACTTGAAAACATCTCTTTCGAAACCCTCAAAACATACCTTTGGAAAGTATTAAAGTATTACTTATTAACTCTTAGAAGCATAGCTTCGAAATCACTGAAGGTACCCCTTTCGAAACCATTGGGTTTATTCTAAAAATATATTTTGGGTCAAAGTGAATATGAACGAAAGTATCCCTTTCGAAACCATTATACATCATATAAAAGAGTTGGTGGAAAATTGATGGCTTCGGAACCATCCTTTCGAAAGCTTAAATCATTTAAGTAAAATATTTGAAGGATGGCTTCGAAACCCCTTTCGAAGCCATTGGCTTCGAAACCATTAAACCCTTTCGAAAGCTTTAGGAAATGGCTTATTATATTTATGAAACAAAAGATACCTTTTGATCTAGTTGATTACTTCAATCCATTCGAAAGACATAAGGACGGTAGTAGGGTTTCGACTGGGTTGAAACTACCCATTTCGAAATCATTGAATTAAAACAAGGCAACTCATTTGAAAGCATTCTTTTCAAAACAAAATGGCCGCAACATTTTTGAAAGCTATTTAAATGGGTTTCGACCCCTTCGAAAGCATCCTTTTGAAGACAAGGTAAGCGCATATCTTGGGAGAGTAAAATAAAGGCTTTGACCCCTTTGAAAGTTATGTTTCGACTCCATACCTTCCACCTTTCTCCAACTCCCTACGTACCAAATTATTGATATTGCGTGTATTGATTTCGACTTGGTTGGTTTTGAGGCGGAAGTATAAGGTCGAAAGGTAGTGTCTGAAAGAGGCGAAACATAACTTCTGGGTAAAGACTATTTTAATGCCTTTTTAAGTAATTACTTTTTAACTAACCTGCCTATTTGTAAACATTTAATTGGTTGCCATAAACTTTTCAAATTCTTTCCAAAATAAAACTACAGTAATTATTTTAGATCTAATTAAAATAATTTAGCAAATAAGCCCTTCCTTAAGCTAAACCAATAAAATATTTAAGTCCTTTATCTCAAATAATTTAATTTCCATAGTAAACTACTTAGAAAAATCCTCAAAAATCATAGAAATTCACTTTTAATATGTTATCTAACACATAGAAATTTCAGACCCAAATTCTTACATATACTAGCCAAAATAATTTTAAACCCAAATTATTCATTTTATCCTTTGAAAATTCATAACAAATTTTCCATAGCTTGGAAAATTATGAATATTAAAACCCAATTCTAAAATAATGTTTTACATAACATATAAATTCCTCATGGCAATTCGAAATATAGAAAATATGATTTTTGCCTAAAATCAAATTGAACCTTTATCAAACAATCTTGTTTGAATCTAACATATCAAAAAATCTATGCATACCATTATTAAAATCATCACACATGGTTTAAACATAAAACCCAAAATCAAATGATCTTAAAAACAAAAATAGAGATGGTTTTGATTATTATTCACCTTGATTAGGATAAGGAATTTGGGATTTGATTCTTGATTAATTCTCCTAGCTTTAATTTGTTTTTCCCCTTTTCTTCCCTAGGTAATGGTCAGCTTGATTTCTTTTGTTTGCATTTAAGAGTTTTTGTTAAATGAACGTGAAAAGAAAATGAAACGAGAATTTTAAGGGTAGTAGGATCATCATGGCGGAAATTCCCATAATACCCTTGCGTTAATTGTTTTCTTATTAATTGACAAATGTAACCTTTTATAGCCCATTTATTTAATTAAGCTTGGCCTCTTGTTTATATTTTCAAATCTCAATCCCCTTATCACTCTAGTATTTACATTATTCTATTTAATTTATCTAATTAAATCTCCTGAATAATGTTATTAAAAATTAAGGGTGTTACAGTATGTTAATACATGTTTTAATAGTATGATTTGAATTTGGAATCATATATGTGCATAAAATTGAATGACACTAAATATTGAATTGAATACGGAATTGTCCGTACAACATTAGTCACTATGAACGCATTTTGAAACCCCTTAACTTTAATTTGAGAAAAGTTGCGATTTAAGAACATATTTTGACATAACTTGTTTTTGTTGATTTATACACTTCTACAATTGTCTGGAAAAGTAAATAGTAAACTAGCCTACCTGACTAGCAATAATATGTATAAAGCTAATATTAAACATACACTTACAGCTGATCAGGATAAGTATCTCTAATCCTGTCTTCTGTCTCCTAAGGATAGACCTTCTCTTTGTCACTCCACTGAATTTTCACCAACTTAACTGTCTCGTTCCTTAACCTTTTATCATCTCTCTCTACAACCCGAACTGGTTGTCTGACAAAAGTCAAATTCGGTTCCACTATCAACCCATCCAACCCTTCCAGAGGAATATTAGTCTCTGGATCGTGCACGTACTTGCGAAGATGAGACACATGAAACACATTATGGACACCTGCCATACTGCTTGGTAATTCTACTATGTATGTGATTTCCCCGATCCTCTCTATAACTTGGAATGGACCAATATGTCTCGATGTCAGTTTCCCTGACTATCCAATCGCACCACACCCTTCATCGGTGATACCTGAATGAAAACCCTATATTCAAGGGAGAATTCTAGGTCTTTACGCCTCTTATCTGCGTAACTCTTCTGTCTGGACAGAGCTTCCCTCATCCTTTCTTGGATTAACTCAATCTTCTCTATCGCCTCTCTAACCAGATTTGGACCTAAGACTAATCTGTCTCCAGTCTCTAACCAACATGCAGGTGATTTGCATGGCCTTCCATAAAAAGCTTCAAAAGGCATCATTCTTATACTAGTCTGATAACTATTATTATAGGAAAACTCCACTAAATGGAGGTGATCTTTCCAAGATCCAAGAAAGTCTAATACACAACCTCTCAATAAATCCTCGAGTACCTTATTGACTCTCTCTGTTTGCTCATCCGTCTGATGGTGATATGCAGTACTCATCTTATGCTTGGTACCTAACACATCTTGTAGACTCTTCTAGAATTCGCTAGTAAATAGAGTATCTTTGTCATTGACTATACTACTAGGAATTCCATGTAGTCTAATTATGTTATTCATGAGCAACTTAGCTAAAACAGGTGCCGTCCTGGTTGACTTAACTGGAATGAAATGGGCACTCTTGGTCAACCTGTCCACTATGACCCATATACTTTCATTTCCTCTATTTGACCTTTGCAACTCGTCTATAAAATCCACGGATATCGAATTCCATTTCCAAACTGGTACCTCCAAAGATTGAAGCAATCCACTCGGCTTCTGATGTTCGGCCTTCACTTGTTGATAGTTTGCATAATGCCTAACTCACAAGCCAACATCCTTCTTCATACCTTCCCAATAGAAGCTCCTCTTCATATCTTGATACATCTTGGTCCCTCCAGGATGAATCATAAACTTGGATCGATGACATTCTCCAAGAATTTCTTTCCTTAAATCCTCAACATTCGGAACACACAACTGTCCCTTCTTTCTCAACCATCCTCTCTAGTCAAGACCAAAATCCTTTAGACCGTCGATCTCAGTTCTAACCTCAAGCCTTCTAATTCTCTCGGCCAACACTGGATCCTCCTTCTGCCTAAAATCAATCCTTTCGATCAACACCGATCGAACTTCCAAATAGGACAACATGGCAGTGCTCTAACTAGAACTAGAAGTCGATCTTAACTGCACACTACAAGTAGTCAAAGCTTCTAAATCTTTCCATTCTGCCAATATAGCTAACACCACATTCTGATGTCTTCTGCTAAGAGCATCTGCTACCTTATTTCCTTTCCTAGGTGTATACTCTATACTAAAATCATAAGTTGCTAAAAACTCCAGCCACCTCTGCTATCTCATATTCAACAACTTTTGGGAGAATAAGCACCTTAAAGACTTATGATCTATATATAGTTCAAATTTCTCCCCTAAGAGAAAATGTCTATATATCTTCAATGCGAAGACCACCACAGCCAAATCCAAACCATAAGTAGGATATCTTACTTCATGCGGTCTAAGCTATCATGAAGCGTAGGCAATAACTTTACCCTTCTACATCAACATAGCTCCTAATCCAGTCCAACATGCATCGGTATACACCACCAACCCTTGGTTTCCATCTGGAACTACTAACACAGGTGCGTTGGTCAACAAATGCTTTAACTTAAGGAATGCTTCTTCACATTTGTCGAACCAAACAAACTTGACATCCTTCCTATTTAACTTAGTCAAAGGCGCTGCTATCTGCGAGAAATTATTGATGAATCTCTGGTAATAGCCAGTAAGTCCAATAAAACTTCTAATCTCAGTCACCGTCTCTGGTCTCTTCCAATTATTAACAGCTTCGATCTTATCTGGACTGACTGACAAGCCCTTCTTTGTAACCACATGACCAAGAAACTTAACTTCTTTCTTTCAAAAATGACACTTGGAAAACTTTGCTTTTAGCCGATGCTACCTCAGCATCTCAAGCATTACTGTAAGCTGATCTTCATGCTCTCTTTCATCCTTAGTGTATAAACAACAACACAAACCTATCCAAGTACTCTTGGAAAACTTGGTTCATCAGATCCACGAAGAAAGCAGGTGCATTCGTTAACCCGAATGGCACTACTAACATTTCATACGACCCATATCTAGTCTGAAATAGTATCAATGAAACACTGTCCTTTGCCACTCTTAACTGATGGAAGCTCGTCGCCAAATCCAATTGGGAAAATATTCTGGCTCCACACAACTGATCAAATAGATCATCAATCCTCAGCAAAGGATAATTATTCTTAATCTTCTTCTCGTTCAACTTACGATAGTCGATACACATCCTCAACGACCCATCCAGTTTCTTCACGAACACTGCGACTGCTCCCCAAAGCGAACTGCTTGGTCTAATAAAATTTCTCCCTTCTAGATCCACTAGCTGCACCTAAAATTCCTTCATCTCGGTCGGTGTCATCCTACTAGGTGGTCTACTGACAGGTTCAGCTCCTGGCACAAGATCTATCCGAAAAAAAACAGCTCATTTCGGTGGTAGTCATGTAACTGGCTCAAACACATCTACAAACTCTCTTGCCACTCGAACCTGATTTAACTCTTCTCCCCCTTCCATAGCACTTAGCAAAACACAAACACTATGGTCTAAATTCTCCGCTGAGAATATGATTCTGTAATGACTATTAGGGTGTCTCAACGATATTTTCCTATCTTGGCAAAATATCCTAGCCTCATATTTACCCAACCAATCCATACCCAAGATGATCCCGAAATCTACAAAATCAAAAACATATATACTGCATGCAAACTTATGACCTAACAAATCAAGTTCTAACTTGTCACATCTCTTGCCTAGAGTTGCATACCCTCCTATTAGATCGTAACCCTTAAAGAAGTAACGAGGCATGTGGGTTCTAAGCATAAACTATTAACCTAACACGGAGATATAAATGAATGTGATGCACCGGTATCAAATAGTACCCTAACTGGTATACTTTGAATCAAAAGCGCACCTTCCATCACAGTATTTCCTTTTTTAGCTACAGCTGGCCTAGTAGAAGACGGTCCAACATCAAATTTTTTTTCCTTATTCGCCCTAACTTGTTCTAGACACTAATTCTTATGATGCCCAGCCTGGTCACAGTTGAAGCAATTCACATTCTTCTTTTCCGCAGCCTTCTTCCTTTTTCCTGACCGGCACTCATGAGCATAATGACCTTTCTTGTCACACTTAAAGCAAACTAAATCTGCCTTTGCCTTCTTGGCAGCCTCTCCCTTCTGGGCTCCCTTCTTCTTAAAGAACTTTCTCTTCTTTCCCTAAGAACCCAGGGTTTCATCCTGCATTTCCTTATGTCAGATTGCCATTTCCACAACTATATTACAAGGATCATGGAGATGTGGCAGGGTCGCCCTAGCAATCTCGGGCCTCAATCCCCAAATGAACTTCTCATTCCTCCTGATGACGTTGTCTATGGTAGCATACCCATATCAGGACAACTCATCAAACTTAGTAGCATACTCAATTACCGACATCTCCCCCTGCACCAAATCCATAAAAATCCTCAACAATATTGATTTAGCAACTTCAGGCAAAAATCTATTCTTGAATCTCCTTCGAAACTCTGCCCAAGTAAACTCTTCTTTAGGATCTCCGGCAGTAACACTATTCTACTAATGGAGAACTGCCCCTTGCAACTGCATAGAGGCCGGTCTCCTCTTCTGCTCATCATTCAATCCTAGAAAAGCGAAGATTCTCTCACAATGCAACAACTAATTCTCAATTTCTATGGCATTCTCCGCTCCCACGAACTGCTTCCCACCAAGACTGGTGTATTCTTTACTCAACTTAGCATAGTTATTTCCAATTGGAGCCATGGGATTAGCTCCTCCCACATTCCCAGCAAATCCAGATGCTGCTCTGGGTTACATCAAATTGATGAAGAAGTGATACATCATCCCTATATCCACTAGTATATTTCGAGCATGCACATGAGCATTTTCATTTTGGTTAGCATTAACCAGTCGACCCAGGTTCCTCCTGGGGGGTCGAGCATTTCCGTTAGTTGTGGTGCTTCCTCCACCGAGATTTCCTCTTCCATTTCCTACCTCCATATCTTCTTTCTCATAAATCTGCATACGAGCCTTAGTAAGATACAAAGAACAGTCTAAGAGAGAAAGGAATACGTACGTACATACATACATACATATCTATATATATATCAAATATAGTACGTTACTATAGCATTATCCCAAACCCAGATCTTATTTTCTTATTCATTGGATTATGCTATGAAAAATCTTTTAAGTTTAAATTTCTTTTAAGTTTTCATAAACCTATGCTCTGATACCAACTTGTAACATCCCCCACTTGGAGGCCCAAAACTAACGGCTACGGATGTTGTAGTCATCCATAGTTATTAATCCTCAGCGACCAAATACGGTAATGTTAGATACATTGATATAACAGAAACACATGGATACGGAAAATTTTAAAAATCATAAAACATTTTTCATTTTCCATTTCAAATCATTTCAACATTACTTACATAATCCCAGATACGAGAACCACGTTCAGAGAAAATATAATTATTACAACATACGCCAAGAGCGACATATGAAGATGCCTCCTTGGAAGATCGTAGTATGTATAACTAGGCAATCAAACAACTTTGCCTTTATAAGAAAACACAGTGGAACCAAAATAGAAAAGAACTCTTAATAGCTATCTTGCCTCCTGCACGTCTCTGGAAGCTTATTCGTCTAAAAAGGAACCTCAAAACCTCAACTCTCAAACTACTCAAAATCAATTGAGCACCCGAGAGTTTAAGGGGAAAACATAAACTTCGAGTCGGATATAAAGCCTTTTATGAATAATAACCTACCATCCCAAACCATATAGATATCTAATGAGACCACGCCGCTTAGCAAGATGGGTTTTCCCCTCACTAGTATCTTATCCAAAACTTTATAAAAACCATGCACTGTGCTCCTACATCCACAATGGTTAAAACATTATGATTCAAAATATTATGATGATATGCAAACAAGTAAATCAATTCTGGATTACCCATCTTTATTCATTTTGACTATCTGTCTCAGTTATAGTTTCTAGGGCCACTATTAACCTATTAGTTTTCATGGGCTTACTAATAACCTGTTTAAAACTTTTGGACTCCCTATCCTCTTTCATAGTTTTCATGGGATCACATATAACCTATTGGCCCCTGCCAATAACTTTATTATTTCATGGGTTCACCTTGAACCTATTAGTAACTCCAATAACTTTCCTCATATATGAGTTTTCGTTGGTGAACTAGGAATCTATTGACTTATGTCAATAACTTCATCCAGATATAGTTTTAATAGGTTCACTACAAACCTATTGGCCCCTGCCAATAACTCTTTCTAAACATAGTTTTCATGGGTTTACTATAAACCTGGATATCTGACAACTTCTTTAATCAATATTTAGACATCATATATTCTGGTCTACCTAACCTCCTAGATGCAATTCTACTCATACGGTAGTTAACTCAATTTATATTCACTACTGGGTTAACCTAGGTGGTTATTCTTCCTTTTCTCCCCAAAATACATTTATGGGTCCTTTTAAAGTGAATATTTATATATATATATATATAAATATTAGAAGAAGTAAGCATAATAACATAATAACACTAACATATATGGTTTAATATCCTTGAAAGTATTTTCATATGAAATATGATTAATCCCTTCAACCAATTATTTTATCAAGGAAAGCTTCTTCAAAAACTCCATACTTTAAAGTCATTTTAAAACTCCTTTATTTGTGCCATGTTTTTTCCTTTAAAAATGAGATTTGGTTCTTTGTTTGGAAAACTAAGGCTTTCGAAACCTTAAACTTTTACTTTCGAAACCATTGGATAATTTCCTTCGAAAGCATTCAAATCTTCTTTTCAAAAAACTAAGCATACACCTTTCGAAACACTTTAAAACATCTCTTTCGAAACCCTCAAAACATACCTTTGAAAAGTATTAAAGTATTACTTATCAACTCTTAGAAGCATAGCTTCGAAACCACTGAAAGTACCACTTTCGAAACCATTGGGTTTATTCTAAAAAATATCTTTTGGGTCAAAGTGAATATAAACGAAAGTACCCCTTTTGAAACTATTATACTTCATATAAAAGAGTTTGGGAAAACTAATGGCTTCTGAACCATCCTTTCGAAAGCTTAAATCATTTAAGTAAAATATTTGAAGGATAGCTTCGAAACCACTTTTGAAGCCATTGCCTTCGGAACCATTTAACCCTTTCGAAAGCTTTAGGAAGTGGCTTATTATATATATATAAAAAAAGCTACCTTTAATTTAGTTGACGACTTCAATCCATTCAAAAGGCATAACGACGGTAGTAGGGTTTCGACTGGGTTGAAATTACCCCTTTTGAAAACATTGAATTAAAACAAGGCAACTCATTCGAAAGCATTCTTTTCAAAACAAAAAGGTGGCAACATTTTTGAAAGCTATTTAAATGGGTTCGACCCCTTCGAAAGCATCCTTTTGAAAACAAGCCAAGCACATATCTTTGGAGAGTAAAATAAAGGCTTCGACCTCTTCAAAAGCTATGTTTCAACTTCATACCTTCTGCCTTTCTCCAATCCTCTACGTACCAACTTATTGATACCATGTGTATTGGTTTCGACTTGGTTAGTTTTGAGGCAGAAGTATAAGGTCGAAAGGTAGCGTCTGAAAGAGGCGAAACATAATTTCTGGGTAAAGACTGTTTTAATGCCTTTTTAAGTAATTGCTTTTTAATTAACCTTCTTATTTACAACCATTTAATTGGTTGCCATAAATTTTGCAAAATAAAACTGCCGCAATTATTTCAGATCTAATTAAAATAATTTAGCAAATATGCCCTTCCTTAAGCTAAACCAATAAAATATTTAAGTCCTTTATCTTAAATAATTTAATTTCCATAGTAAACTACTTAGAAAAAATCCTCAAAAATCATAGAAATTCACTTTTAACATGTTATCTAACACATAGAAATTTCAGACCCAAATTCTTACATATACTAGCCAAAATAATTTTAAACCCAAATTATTCATTTTCTCCTTTGAAAATTCATAACAAATTTTCCATAGCTTGGAAAATTATGAAAATTAAAATCCAGCTCTAGATACTGTTTTACATAATATATAAATTCCTCATGGCAATCCAAAATCCAGAAAACATGATTTTTGCCTAAAATCGAATTGAACCATTATCAAACAATCTTGTTTGAATCTAACATATCATAAATCTATGCATACCATCATTAAAATCATCACACATGGTTTAAACATAAAACCTAAAATCAAATGATCTTTAAAACAAAAATAGAGATGGTTTTGATTATTGTTCACCTTCAGTAGGATAAGGAATTTGAGATTTGATCCGTGATTAATTCCCCTATCTTGATTCCTTAACTTTAATTTGATTTTTGCCCTTTTCTTCCCCAGGTAATGGCCGTCCTAATTTCTTTTGTTTGCATTTAAGAGTTTTTGTAAAATGAACGTGAAAAGAAAATGAAACGGGAATTTTAAGGGTAGTAGGATCATGAAGGCGGTAATTCCCATAATACCCTTACGTTAGTTGTTTTCTTATTAATTAACATATGAAACCTTTCATAGTCCATTTATTTAATTAAGCTCGGCCTCTGGTTTAAATTTTCAAATCTCAATCCCCTTATCACTTTAGTATTTACATTATTCTATTTAATTTATTTAATTAAATCTCTTAAATAACGTTATTAAAAATTAGTGGTGTTACATTATGTTAATACATGTTTATTAATAGTATGGTTTGAATTTGGAATCATACATGTGCATAAAATGGAATGACACTAAATATTGAATTGAATATGGAATTGTCCATACAACGTTAGTCGCTATGAACGGATTTTGAAATCCCTTAACTTTAATTTGAGAAAAGTTGTGATTTAAGAACATATTTTGATATAACTTGTTTTTGTTGATTTATACACTTGTACAAGTGTCTGGAAAAGTAAATTATATGTTTTGAAAATATACAAAAAAAGCATATCAAAGATATGGAAGTTAATACCAAATAGGTTGCTAAATCGACACTTTATATAGTTTGTTTTTGGAAAATAACGTTTATTTTTGTAGAAACTTTCTTAAGGTTTTCTTTAACTTTTTAACAAGTTAATAATATATTATTCTTATTGGAAAATTTTTGAAGTTAAAATTATTTGATAACTAGTTGAACGAAGAAGCAAAAGTTATAGCGAAACAGTCGCTATATGAGTACTTCGAAAAAATACCATGTTTTTGGAAATTTCTATAAAATAATTAAAAGATATTCTTTAGAATTTTTCTTTATTGATTTCAAGTACCCAAAGTATACTAACTATTATAAAAAGAATGGATCTAAATCAATTGTTAAGATATTGAAAAGCAGATGAAAGTTGTAGCAAAAATGTGTTAAAACTTGTAACAGAACTTTAGACAGCACTTTCAAAACTGCTATCTTTAATATTTGAAACTATAAGTTGTATAAAAATGATATTTAAATTAAGTAATTTTATCTAATATTTTAAGTGTTGTTTTCTAACATATAATAGAGTGTTTTAAAATTGGTTTCAAGTTTAAATATATTTTTAAAAATTAATTATGAATTTTTAAACTAAGTGCTTTTAAAATAAAACATGTTTATTTTGGTTTTTCTATTGATTTCAAAATTTCTTATTTGTATATATAATATTCTACATAAATAATTGTCATATATTTTAAGTAGTATTAAAAGTGTTTGAACATATTAATAAGTATTTCAAAGATATTTCTATATCTATATATATATATAAGTTTTAAATAATAAGTTAAGTATTGTATAAATATAATAAATGAAGGATGGATTTTAACACTTAAGTTAAATAAATGATTTTGTGGAATTAACTAGAAGTGTATTACCTTAGTTAATAAGTTGGACATGCTTTGATCTTCAAAATATATGTTTGAAGTTAATTATAGATATAAGTACAATGTTTTGGGTTGTAGTAAACTTTGTTTTAGTAATAATTGTTTTTATCCCTTATTATTAATTATACTACGAAACATAATTAGATATTTACTAATGAATATTTAGTGGATAACTATAAGTAAATGGTTTTGGGTTTGTTGTGACAATGTTTTAAACAAACACTTGTCTTAAAACCTTATGTATAATTAAATCTTTGAAAAGAAAGTTTAAATAGAAAAGTTTCTTAAGTATGAATGAATATTTTGGGTTTGTTATGACAATGTTTTAAACAACACTTTCCTTTAACTCTTAAATATAATTGAATGCTTAAAAGAGAATTTAAAGAGAAATGCTTTCAAAGTATGAAATGATTTGGGTTTTTGTGACAATATTTGAGCAACATTTGTCATAAGGTTTATAAATGTAATTAAACTTTTAAATAGGGGAGAAACTTTTGTTAAGTGATTTGTGAATATACTTATACCATTGAGATAAGAATATGAACACTTTTTGAAGTATTGAAAAGGGTATAAGTGAATAGTAGAATACTAAGTATATATATTTTATAAAGAGAAATTAAATATATATACACACACAAGTATATAAAGGAAGTTTTAGTTAACAAAGTATTAATTAATTAAGGAAGTTTTGATTAATGGAAGAAGTTTTATTAGATAAAAAGATTTTTACTAATAAAAATAGTTTTTAATTAATAAAGGATAAATTAATTAAAAAGGGATTAAATGTCGTTTATGTGATTTGATCATGCTTTGGATGAACTAATAGTGCTTATATGTTTGCTTGCTTATGGAGAGTATACGGGAATTTGTTCCCTTATGCGATCATTCACGTTATTATTGAATAAGACCTAATTCATCGATTTAACCTTGGAGAGACGAGGCTCAGTACGTGTTCTACTTATCAAAAACCACTTCAAGACTGATATACGGGTTCTAAGTTTTGAAAGTGGAATAATGGAATCTATATGTGGTTTTGAATTATGTTAAGATGGTGGAATCCATATGGGATTCATTATTTGCTCGAGTGATGAAAACTCGTGTGAAGACGTCGAATATAGCCTCGACATTAGAAAAATGACTAAAGACAGAGTAGGATGTACAATTTATGGGTTTTGCTAACCCAGAAGGGTGTGATAACTCCATTATCTAGAGTTTGCTTATCGATATGTTGTGTGCAAGGAGTTGTTGATACTTGGTTCCACATGGTTCGGGTCCGCTCGTTTGAGCGTGTGCTAGTTGTGCTGACCTTATGGTATATCTTATCTAGGTATATACGATGCTCAGAAGGTAGTTTCTAATCTTTGTCATAGGAGATCCGCTTCAGTTTTCAACCTGGAAGCGTCTCCATGGAAAATCCATTTATACGAACGTGCCTTAGTGGTTTTGTTTGTATACTTAAATATGTTGTTAAATGTAACCAATGTAACCATTTCAGCATTGTTATATATTTATATTAAACACCTCAGACATTATTATAATACCACTGGAGTTTCGAATAGAAATGGTTTGGTTATTGTAAGGTAAAAACCCATCCGTTTTTACGTCCGGTGTGGTCTTATGAGATACCTTTATGTCAGAAGGTTTTATAAAATTAAATAACTCAAATGACTAGAGTTTCTCACGCTATTTTCCTATAATGCTCGAGTCACCCCCTTGTTTATTTCCAGATTCATTTATGTTCATTGGAGCTTTTGGAGAAGAGCCGGATGATTGCCTATCGTAGTTTTTATTTCCGCTGCATAAACTTTGTTAAATATATCAACAATCATAAGGACGAACAGTAATAACTGTTCAGGCTGATGATAGGTCAGTTTGCTTTGATTATTGTATCCTTATGATTTTTCTATGTAAAAGATCATTTTAATATTATATGTTATCATTTTATTGTGAGATTCATATGTTTTTGTTCTCCTCTTTCTTGTTCGTTTTTTTTCTTCCTTTTCTTTTACCCCAACGTTCTATCTTTCCAGCACAAGGGTGCTTGGCATGTAAATACCGTGAATGTATTAATGTCGATATTTGAGAGTCGAAAAGGCGATCGTTACATTAAGTAACAATTGTTTTTAACCCTTATTGATTATACTTATGAATATATTTAGATATCTAATAAGGAATATTTTAAAGAATATTATAAGTGAATAATTTTGGTTGTTGTGACAATGTTTAAGTGGCACTTCTTTTAAACACTTATAAATGTTATTAGATCTTTAAAAGAGATTTTCGAAGATAAATGTTTAAGTATGAAATGCTTTGGGTTTGTAGTAAAAAATGTTTTAGTTACATTTGTTTTTAAACCCTTAAATTATATTTTAAAGTTGAAAGATATTGTAAATGATTATGAATATACTTAGATCTTTAATATTGAAATTTTTAGGATAATAACAAGTTTGGAATCTTTTGAAAAAAGAGAAGAGTATATGTTTAATTTAGAAAAGAGAAGGGGTTTATAGTAATAATGTCTATGCAACATTTGTTTTTCACCTCTTAGATTATATTTTAATGTAAATAAATCTTGTTAATGATTTGTGAATATGCTTATACCATTTGAGATAAGTGTATGAATACTTTTTGAAGTATAGAAAAGAGTATACCTAAATAGTATATACATAAATAGTAAATTATGTAAATAGTAAAATACGTGAATAGTAAAATATGTAAATTGTAAATTATATGAATAGTAAATATGTGAATAGTAAAATACGTGAATAGTAAAATACATAAATAGTAAATATGAGTATATTTCTTTTATAAAGGGAAACTAAGTCTATGTACAAGATTAATAAGTGAAGTTTTAATAAGAAATTTTAATTAATAAGTGAAGTTTTAATTCATAAGAATTTTTAATTAATAAGTGAAGTTTAATAATAAGTTTTAATTGATAAGTAAAGTTTTGATTAATAAGAAGTTTTAATTAATAAGTTAAGTTTTAGTTAATGAGTTAAGTTTAATTAAATGAGTTAAGTTTCAATTAAAAAGGAATTTTAAATTAATGAAAGAAGTTTTATTAGATAAAAGGAGTTTTACTAATAAAAGATGTTTTAATTAATGAAATACTAATTAACTAAAAAAGGGATTATAAGTCGTTTATGTGACTTGATCATGCTTTGCATGCGTTAATCATGCTTTGTGTGTTGCTTGTTTATGGAAAGCATTTAGTCATGTACTTCGCATTGAAATCTACAAAGTAGACATTTTTCTATCCATGAGAGCTAAGATTGATGATTTAAGTAAGGTGTAGAAGTAATAATGCTCTAACCTACAGGCTTTACTCTTGACTAAGGTATTGCAGATGTTGAGAAGGTTGAAAACATGATAAGTATATGAGATTTAGTTTCCATATATGATCTTCTCATTGTTGTTGAATTTGACCAAATTAACTTGGGAAGTATCTAGAAGAAACACAAGAATTATACGGTATGGTTATTCACTCGATGATGAAATAACCTATGGATAAACTCGTCTTGCATTTCTAGGACAAATGAAAAAGAAATCCATCTGGATAGGAAAGGTTCTCCACCCTTGTGTATTGTCTGATAATTTCTGAAAGAACCAGAGTTGAGTTAACCGAAAATTTATCAATTATTTTTGGAGCATCCGATAGGCAGGGGAGTGTGCTTATATGAGAGGACTCGAAACCGTAACCACATCAAAACCATATATGTGTTCTATCTCTTAAAAGTGGATCCATTCGAGATGTTGGACTCTATGTGGAGATTTAGGATCCGTTCGAGATGCTCGAACCCATGTACAGATTTATGATCTGTTCGAGATGTTGGAATCCATTTGGGGATTCGTGATATGTTCGAGTTGTGGCTCATGTGTAGAGATGTTAAATGTGACTTCACCATTGTTATATAACTAAAGACAGAGTATGATGCACAATCCTAGGGTTTAGCTAACCCGTGGGGGTACTTCATCTCCACATCTAGAAAATGTTTGTCGATATTTTGCACACGAGGAGTTGATGATATTTAGTTCCACGTGGTTTGGGTTCACTCGTTCGGGCGTGGGCCTATTATGTTTACTATAGGGTATATTTTATCTAGATATATACGATGCATGAAAGGTATCTTTCGATCCTTGTCATGGAAATTGGCTTCAGCTTTTAAGCTGGAGGCTTCTCCGTGGAAAATCCATTATACAAGCACGTCTTGGCGGTTTTGTTTGTATACCCATTGAATATTGTTGTAGTGTGACTGATGTAAGCACCAACATCTATCTTCTGGTTTATATTCTTCAACCCAGACATTATTTATTATATTGCAATATGTTCCTACTAGATGGTTTGGTTATTTTGATGGGATTACTGTTACAACGATCACAAAAGGTGCTATTATATGTTGTACACATATTTCTTGAGTTTCTCACACTAGACTTATGTCTGACCCGTGAATTTTGTTTACCCTAAATTCCTCGTGTGCTCTTTCAAGCAGTCTGAGAAAGGCAGGTTTAAGTTAATGTTCATTGAGCTCTTGGAAAGGAGTTGGATGTTTACCTACCATAGTATTCTTATTTCTGCTGCATTACTATATATATACATCCATAATTGTAAATAAAGGCTACTATAGCTGTCCAGGCTGATGATAGTATTCTGATTAGTAACTCTGAAATCCTATGTATATTAGAGCGGCTCTATGTATTATCTTCTGATATTATATGTTATCATTCCACATGTGAGATTCTGATATTTTTGTTCTCCTCTTTCTTATTCGTTTTCTTTTCTTCTTTTTCTTTACCCTAAAGTTTTGTCTTCCGACACTTGGGTGCTCAGCTGTGAATACCATGGATGTATTAGTGAAGACATTCGATGGTTGAAAAGGCATTCATTACACCGTCAGAGGTTTGAAGTTTTCTAGGAATAACGGGTTATTACTGGAGATTCATTCAAGATTTTTCAAACATAGCATCTCCACTAACCAAGTTAACTCGTAAGGAAACCAAGTTTATATGGAATGAAAAATGCGTGACGGCGTTTGATACACTAAAGAAAAGGTTGACCGTAACACCAGTCTTGGCCTTGCTAAGGAGTGGAGTCTTATATAAAATATGTTGTGATGCGTGTAGTCAAGGATTAGGATGTGTACTGATGTAGATGGGCAAAGTTATCGCTTATAGCTCTTGCTAACTAAAGCCACATGAAGTGAATTATCCAACTCAGCTTGGAATTGGCTACTATTGTATTTGCTTTAAAATTTCGGAGGCATTATCTATATGGGGAACAATTCCATGTTTACTCAGACCATAAGAGTTTAAGATATTTGTTCTCTCAAAAGGAAATATGAGATAGAGGAGATGGTTGGAATGTCTAAAAGACTATGACTTTATATCGCATTATCATCCAGGAAAAGCGAACATAGTGGTGGATGCATTAAGTCAAAAATCCTATGACCTAATATCCAGTTTAATGGTAAGAGAATGGAGAATTTTAAAGAGCCTAGCTGAAATGAATGCTTGCATAACGATGACTAATGGAGCAATGGTTAATAAGTTAGCACTTTTATGTAGTTTTATTATTCAGCCAACTCTATTAAGTAGAATCTTACAAGCCCAAGAGCAAGAGAAGGAGTAAAATGAATTATTTATGAAGATGATGAACAAAGAATTTGAAGATTGGAACATTGGCAAAGATGAATGTTTTAAGTTCAGGAATCGGTTTAGTGTTCCAAATCAATTTGAATTGAAAAATGAAATTCTAGGAGAAGTGCATCACTCAATGCCATTGCAACCTGGAAGCACAAAGATGTTTGTGGATCTTAAGCATCAATTTTGGTGGAATGGAAAGAAAAGGATGTTGCTGAATTTGTGGTAAGATGTTTTACATGCCAACTAATTAAACCCAAGCAACAAATGACCAACATGACTTCTACAAGCACTTCCTATCACTAAATGGGAACGGGAACGGGAACATATAACAATGGACTTTATCGTCGGATTACCAATGACAAAGCAAGGACATGATGTGATATGGGTACTGGTGGATCACCTGACAAAGTCAGCACATTTCATACCTTACAACATGACCTACTCAATGGAGAAACTGAGTAGAATCTACTTGGAAAAAATTGTTCAACTACATGGTATACCAATAACCATTGTTTCAAATAGAGACTCATGATCATTGTTTCAAATTTCATTTATCACACCTGAGATCTCATTCGAGATCTCATTTTTTGTAACAACCCGCATATTTTACGATTTTATATTTAAATGTTTTATTTAAATATAACATCGTTAGTCTGATTTAAGTTCAAAATGTTACTTTTTGTAAACAGTCGAATTGGGACTCGAGACCACTTCCAATGAGTCCAAAATGGTGTTTACAACTTTTTTGAGTATAAACATCGATATGTTTGGAGTTGAGTGAATTTTGCTATTTTTAAATTAGGGCTTTGGTTTTCAGCCCACTAACCCAACTTATCTAATATCCTAACTCCACCCCTCTCCTCTTCATTCATTCTATTCTTTTCCTAACACTTAAACTAAAGAAAAATGGGATAAGAGAAAAGAAACAAAATTCCTAAGCCCTAGTTTCCTTTGCAAATTCAAGTTCTAGCTCCAAAATCTAAGAGAAGCTTAGGTAAGCATCCTCTCCATCTTCTCCATCTCAATCTCTCTTCAATTTTCAGAATTTCCTATAACCTAACTTAGGGAAAACTTCAACTTTGATAATATATTGAAGATTCTAGAGGTGTGGAGAAGAGGAATTGATCTTGCCTTGTTTTAAAAGATTCTCCTTCATTGTTTTTAGGTTTAAAGGTGAGTTTTTGAACTCACATCTACGTCTATAACTTTCATTATTGTTAGGCATGGATTCCTAACATCTATTCATGTTCATTTGCTTTTGATTTGGATTGATTTGGTGAATTTTCCAACTTTTGAAGTCCAATTTTGTGAAAATCCTTTTATGGATGTTTGAACATGTTTACCCGAGTGTATCGAAGAGCTTATAAGGCTGGGTTGTCGCTCGACATAAATCCCTAGTCGCCGTTGCTCGATCGATCATTTCTGACAGGAATTCTCCCTTCATAGGGACAAGGCTGAGAATGTTGCAAATCGCAGTTTAGTCGACTGAACTGTAGGTTCAGTCGACTGAATCTGGGAGCAGGAAACTTCCTGCCTCTGTGTCAGTCAATTGGTAGTCGACCGAACCTAGAGGTAGAAAGCTTCTGTCCATCCATCAGTCGACTGAACCTAGAACCAGAAATTTTTTGGTTTCAGAATCAATCGACTGACCACTCTGGTTCAGTCGACTGACCTGGAAACCAAAAGTTTCCAGGCATAGTTTCAGTCGACTTACCATCCTGGTTCAGTCGACTGAACCTGCTTATCTCAGCCAATTTTGCCGTTTTGTGTGGATTTCCAATTTTTAAATCGATTCTCGTTTTTCCAATTAGATGTTATCATTTTGTTGACTTGGATAATTTCCTGTTGGGGATTTTTGGGATTATCCATTTTGATGGATTCGGTATCGATTTCTATAGATTTGATTCACGTCTTCATATGTGAATTTTTGGCGATTGATTGTTTCTACAATCATTTCTGCGACTTGTCACTTTAAAATAAAAAGATTTCTATATTAGTAGTAAATATTCAAACTCTTTCGCAAAGATGATTTCAACCCTACTTTTAATATAAAGCTCATTTATAAAACCATTTTCCAATCTACTAGTATATACATACCTTTACCTCACTCGTACGAGAAATCTAATTAAACGGCTTAGAAAAACAAGTGGTATGAAACGCTTGCGTTTACTTTGTCGGTTAATTCTTAGGCTTGTTTGATTGAACTCTTGTGACAATTTTTGAGTGGAAATCTACAATCTGTTCATAAATATTTAAGTTAAGCCAGTGGTTATGGGACATGAAGCTAAACTCTTATATCTACTAGCTTAGTGTGATTCGCACTTCTTATTGGTCGATGATGATCATTTTGTGATTTAGACTAGCGATGTGCGATGTCTCTTTGTTTGTGTGGGGACTAAAAACCCCATTTGCGGAACTTCAGTTCAATTTGGTGGGGTAGTGACCCATGGTCTTTGGGCCGTTTGTGGAGCCTCGGCTCAAAATTGATGGTTAGCGACCATGGAATAGCGTTCTGTTTGTGACACACGTATTGGTGAGTTTTCATGCTCCCGTTTGTGATAGGCCTCCCCCTTTTGTGATTTCTAGATTTCTGGTTGTGATTTCTAGAATTTGTGTTTCACTAATTTTCGTGGTTTGCATTGATAAGCTCTATCAATATTTGTGTTTTTGGTGAATAATTTAAAGAATGTGATTCTTTTTGGTGTTTTGAGATGATTTGAGATATTGTATGATTTTTGTTGTTATTTGATGTATACTTGACACAGTATGGCATTTTTGTTATCATACGTTTTTGGTCATATCTCTTATCCTATATCATTTTATTTGATATTTATAGCTAGACTGATCCGTTTATTATTTCTTCTTAAATAATACTCGGGTCGGACCGAGGTATTTCAGGTGCTTCTGCTTGACTTCTTATCAGGGTTCATCATTTGATTTTTGGGCTAACTACTTTAGATTAGTAGTTTTTGTTGATATACATTTGAGATATAGACTCTTTGATGTATATTTATTCTTTTGTCTAGCACTTGTATATATTCTTTTGTGATGTAGTGGATCTAGTTTGACTACTACTTTGATGTACACTTCTATGTGTTGTATTCATATATGTTTCCGCCTTTGTGATATGAATATCTGTGTCTGATTTGTGTTATGTTTATTTCTATATTCGTTTTCGAGGTCCACCTAGCCACTGTGTGGTAGCTTTGAGTTTGTATTGGATATGTCAGATTTTTTCTTGAAATGAAATGTAAGTTATATTATTTGACATATCGGTACTTGCACAAAGAAATTACACAGATGGTCGCTCCACAACAGCCTTATTCTTCGCGCTAGTCGACGGCATTACTCCATAGTGTCCTTGGCTAGTGTGAGTATAGAGGTGGGGCGTCACAGCTTGGTATCAAAGCCAAACTTCGGAACAATGTAGAATAATCTAGCAAGGATCATTGTCCTAAGTCTTTCTTAGGAATCGTGTCATAGGATTTGATTCGAGTCTTCGTACCGTTCTATCCTATTTCTTTTTATGATGCCTTGTTTTATCAATCAAGTTTGTTTGATATTCATTTTGTGAATAACCTTTTCCCTCTTTTCTTTCTTTCTTAAAGAAGAGAACTGGTTAGACCAGGCCGAACCAGCGTCGGTCAATCCAGTACTACTCCTCAGGATGGAGTATTTATGTTTGCTCAGCAACTTCTAGATCTTATGAAAAATGCTCAAGCTATCGGGCCCATTCCAGATCCTACTCATCCAAAATCTGGGTTTGCATGCTTGTGCAGTGATTATACCGCTTTGGATGCAAAGCCTTTCAAGGGTTCCGAAAGTGTTATAGAAGTCCAGGCTTGGCTTAGAACATGCGATCACATCGTTTCTCGCATGAACCTTATTGATCTTCATCGAGTCCAAGTGGCTTCTAGCATGCTCCAAGAAAGAGCATTAGACTGGTATGAGCTTCTGATCTCGGAAATTATTGAAGCGGGTCTTACTTGGGAGCAATTCCGGGAAAGATTCGAATTAAAATTTGTGCCAGAAGATGAAAAAGTATCGTTAGCCCGACGCTTTATTGATATTGTTCAAGGTGAATCTTCTGTGACGGATTACGTTGCATCTTCGAATCTCTATCTAAATATGGGGTCGAGTATATTAATACCCCATTGAAGAAAAATCATAGATTTGTCTCTGGGTTGAATAAGAGCCTCAAAAAGCAATTACTTCTGAAACTAGAAGTTTCTTTTGATCAGGTTGTTGATATCGCTCTTCGACTCGAAGAGGCCGATAAAGAAAGTGATGTTGAAGTCAAACAAAGCATCAATAAGAAGAGGCCTTTTAAATTCAAGCCTAACCCCAACAAGAAAAGGAAGCAAGCAACTCCGGTAGCAAATACTCCTACCTCTCGTCGTGGAGAATGTTACAATTGTGGTTCTAAGGACCATTATGCGAACAAGTGTCCGAAGCCCCTTTCTTGCCGCTATTGCAAGAGTTCGGGTCATACTATATCTTTGTGTCCCAAGCTTCAAAGCAATAAAGAGGGAAAGCTAAATGTTGTGAAAGCCCCTAGTAACACCTCTCTCGGTCAAGGTATTTCTCATTCTATCCTTGATGGCATTATTATATTTCCTGATCTTCCTATTCGAGTTCTTTTTGATACGGGTGCATCTCACTCTTTTATATCAAAAGAACTTGTTGATGCTTTGTCTTTGATTGTTATTGGCTTGATGACTTCATTGAGAATTGCGAATCCGATTGGTGGATCCGCAACACTCAGTTTACTGTGTAAAGATGTCAAGATTATTTTATGTGATTACTCTTTCCATGCCGATTTGCATGTTATGCGTTACTTAGGCTTCAGAATGA
This sequence comes from Allium fistulosum, assembly GCA_030737815.1. Lineage (NCBI taxonomy): Eukaryota > Viridiplantae > Streptophyta > Magnoliopsida > Asparagales > Amaryllidaceae > Allium > Allium fistulosum. Next base: position 673,955,393 of record CM060905.1, read on the forward strand.
TTTTGGGAATGGATTGGCTTAACCGTTATGAAGCCCATATCCTATGTCCCGAGTGGACTATATATCTTCGACATTCTCAATCTGTTAAGCATATTTCTCTTGTTCTTAAAGATTCAGATTCCAATTCGGGAGCAACCTTGTATTCTCTAAATTCTCATGATGACGATAAAGATGACAAGGAAGATGTCATTTCCCTCATTCACATTGTTCGTGAATTTCCCGACATATTTGAGCGCGTTTTAGGATTACCACCTAAGGGAGCAATTGAGTTTAGAATTAATCTAATCCCTGGAGCTCTACCTATTACTCGTCCTCCTTATCGCATGTCCAATAAGGAAAATGAGGAGATGCGTAATCAATTATCCGAATTGGAAGGAAAATAGTATATTCGTTCTAGTTCCTCTCCATGGGGAGCTTCAGCTATTTTTGTGAAGAAATCCGATGGTACACTTAGGCTTTGTGTTGACTACCGCAAGCTTAATGATCTCACCATCAAGAATAAATATCCCTTACCTCGAATTGATGATCTAATCGATCAACTTAGTGGTGCTAAAGTCTTTTCACAATTAGACTTAGCAACCGGATTTCATCAGCTCCATATTGTAGACTATAGCATTCCTTTGACATCGTTCCGTACTCGTTATGGATCTTATGAATGGCTTGTTATGCCATTTGGTTTGACAAATGCTCCAGCTTATTTCGTTGACCTTATGAATCGAGTTTTCAAAGACTTCCTTGATCGATTTGTTCTCATCTTTATCGATGATATTCTTATTTATTTTAAAACTAAGGAAGAGCATGAAAATCATCTTCTGATTGTGGTGGAAACTCTTAGGAGCAACCAATTGAAAGCAAAATTTTCTAAATGCCACTTTTGGCAATCTCGTGTGAAATTTTTGGGTCATATTATTTCTGAATCCGGAATTTCCATGGATCCTTCAAAGATTGAAGCAATTCAAAATTGGAAGAGACCGGATAGTGTGACAGAAATTCGTAGCTTTCTCGGATTGGCGGGCGATTACCGTCGGTTCATAAAAGACTTTTCTAAAATTTCCGTACCTCTTACTAATTTGACAAAGAAGGGAGTTAAGTACATTTGGTCCGGCAAATGTGAAGCTGCTTTTCAAAAATTAAAAGAACTCCTTTTCGATGCTCCTATTCTTGTGATTCCCGATGGGAACCAAGATTTTATTGTTTATACCGACGCTAGTCGTGTTGGTTTGGGTGTCGTTCTCATGCAAAGGGAACGTGTTATCGCTTATGCTTCTAGGCAATTAAAGCCTGCCGAGACTGGATATGCCACTCATGATTTAGAGCTCGCGGCTATTGTTTTCGCCCTTAGAATTTGGCGTCATTATCTTTTGGGAGAGAAATTTTTTCTCTACACCGATCATAAATCTTTGAAGTATTTATTTTCTCAAAAGGAACTTAATTTGCGTTAGCAGCTTTGGCTCGAGTTCCTTGCATCTTATGATCTTGATATTCTTTATACTCCCAGAAAGGGAAATCTTGTTGCTGATGCCCTTAGTCGTAAGCAACAAGCTGTTGTTTCCATGATGATATCCGAATGGAATGATCTCGAGACTTTGTCCACTTGTGAGATTCGAGATCGTGAATCCGATTTATGTTCATCTCCTGTTTTATGTAGCCTTAAGGCTCATCCTTCTCTTTTAGACCGCATTCTTGAAGCTCAAAAGCATGATCCCGAATTGGTTCTTCTTGGCCAAAGTTGTAGGGATAAAATTGATATTGAAGGTTTGAAAGACTTTGATATTGATGCTCGTGGCGGTATTCGAAAATTTGGTAGACTTATTAAGCCAAATATTATTGATCTTTGTAAAGATATTTTTGAAGATTCTCATCGTTCTAAATTTACCATTCATCCCGGTAGTAGTAAAATGTACGTAGACATGAAGCGACTTTATTATTGGGATGGAATGAAATCTGATATTGCTAACTTTATTAATCGTTGCATGACTTGCCAACTCGTAAAGGCCGAGAATCAAAGGCCCGGTGGGTTATTGCAACCTTTGGACATTCCAGTTTGGAAGTGGGATCAAATTTCCATGGAATTTATTGACGGTCTTCCCCGTTCTCGTTTGGGTCATGATAGCCTATGGGTGATAGTAGATAGACTTACCGCCCATTTTCTTCTCGTTCAGTCTAATCGGACCGTACCTATTTTGGCTAAACCCTATGTCAAGGAAATTGTTAAATTACATGGAGTTCCTACTTCTATCGTTAGTGATCGTGATCCATTATTTACTAGTGGATTTTGGAAAGGTCTTCAAAAAGCTTTAGGAACGAAGCTTAATTTTAGCACCGCTTATCATCCTCACTCCGATGGACAAACCGAGCATGTGAATCAAACTCTTGAAGATCTTCTTCGTGCATGTGTTCTTGATTTTTGGGGAAGTTGGGAAGATCATATTTCTTTTGTTGAGTTTTCCTATAATAATAGCTTCCAATCTAGTATTGGTAAGACACCTTTCGAGGCACTATACGGAAGGCCATGCCGATCTTCTTCGTGTTGGCTTAAAGCCGGTGAGAAGCTGGTTTTAGGTCCAGATTTTATTCGTGATGCCACAGAAAAGATTGACCTTATTTGTCATAGGATGAAAGAAGCTCAAAGTAGACAAAAAGCCTATGCCGATAACCGAAGAAGGAAATTAGAATTTTCTGTGGGAGATTTGGTGGTCATTTGTGTTTCACATATGAAGGGTGTTGTGCATTTCAGTCGATCGGGAAAGTTAGCACCTCGATATATTGGCCCCTTTCCCATCACCGATTGCATTGGTTCCGTGGCTTATCGCCTTGTATTACCGGCTCAGTTTTCTGCTATTCATGACGTATTCCACGTCTCTCAATTACGGAAATGCCTTCAAGATTCTGATTCTATTCTTGAGCCCGGTGTTATTGAAGAAATTGAAGTTTCACCTAATTTGACTTATGAGCAACATCCTATTCGAATCATTGCTTCGGAGGTTAAACGCCTTCGAAATAAAGATGTTCCTCTTGTGAAAGTGCAATGGTCCTCAAATCCTAAGGATTGCTCATGGGAATCCAGAGAATTCATCGAGCGAACACATCCGGACTTACTCTCTCGTGCTCTTTAAAGGTGAACCCCTCGTTTTAAAATTTCTTCTTTTGTGTTGATATGCTTTTATGGTTGTTACTTTTTATTTCTTTTACTTAAGTATTGTAAGGATGCAATTTCTTTAAGGAGGGGAGTCTGTAACAACTCGCATATTTTACGATTTTATATTTAAATGTTTTATTTAAATATAGCATCGTTAGTCGGATTTAAATCCGAAATGTTACTTTTTGTAAACAGTCGAATTGGGACTCGTGACCACTTCCAATGAGTCCAAAATGGCATTTACAACTTTTTTGAGTATAAACATCGATATGTTTGGAGTTGAGCGAATTTTGCTATTTTTCAATTAGGGCTTTGGGTTTGGGTTTTAGCCTAGTAACCCAACTTATCTAATATCCTAACTCCACCCCCTCTCCTCTTCATTCATTCTATTATTTTCCTAACACTTAAACTAAAGAAAAATGGGGGAAGAGAAAAGAAAACAAAATTCCTAAGCCCTAGTTTCCTTTGCAAATTCAAGTTCTAGCTCCAAAATCTAAGATAAGCTTAGGTAAGCATCCTCTCCATCTTCTCCATCTCAATCTCTCTTCAATTTTCAGAATTTCCTATAACCTAACTTAGGGAAAACTTCAACTTTGATAATAGATTGAAGATTCTAGAAGTGTGGAGAAGAGGAATTGATCTTGCCTTGTTTTAAAAGATTCTCCTTCATTGTTTTTGGGTTTAAAGGTGAGTTTTTGAACTCACATCTACGTCTATAGCTTTAATTGTTGTTAGGCATGGATTTCTAACATCTATTCATCTTCATTTGCTTTTGATTTGGATTAATTTGGTGAATTTTCCAATTTTTGGTTTTTGAAGTCCAATTTTGTGAAAACCCTTTTATGGATGTTTGAACATGTTTACCGGAGTGTATCAAAGAGCCTATAAGGCTGGGTTGTCGCTCGGCATAAAACCCTAGTCGCCGTTGCTCGATCGATCATTTCCGGTAGGAATTTGCCCTTCATATGGGCAAGGTTGAGAATGTTGCAAATCACAGTTCAGTCGAATGAACTGTAGGTTCAGTCGACTGAATCTGGGAGCAGGAAACTTCCTGCCTCTGTGTCAGTCGACTGGCAGTCGACCGAACCTGGTGGTAGAAAGCTTCTGTCCATCCATTAGTCGACTGGCAGTCGACCGAACCTGGTGGTAGAAAGCTTCTGTCCATCCATTAGTCGACTGGCAGTCGACTAAACTTGGAACCAGAAAATTTCTGTGTTCAGAATCAGTCGACTGACCACTCTGGTTCAGTCGACTGACCTGGAAATTGAAAGTTTCCAGGCATAGTGTCAGTCGACTGACCATCCTGGTTCAGTCGACTGAACCTGCTTATCTCAGACAATTTTGCCATTTTGTGTGGATTTCCAATTTTTAAATCGATTCTCGTTTCTCCGATTAGATGTTATCATTTTGTTTACTTGGATAATTTCTTGTTCGGGATTTTTGGGATTATCCATTTTGATGGATTCAGTATCGATTTCTATAGATTTGATTCACGTCTTCGTATGTGAATTTTAGGCGATTGATTATTTCTACAATCAACTCTGTGACTTGTCACTTTAAAATACGAAGGTTTCTATATTAGTAGTAAATATTCAAACTCTTTCGCAAAGATGATTTCAACCCTATTTTTAATATAAAGCTTGTTTATAAAACCATTTTCCAATCTACTAGTATATACAAACCTTTACCTCACTCGTACGGGAAATCTAATTAAACAGCTTAGCAAAACAAGTGGTATGAAACGCTTGCGTTTACTTTGTTGGTTAATTCTTAAACTTGTTCGATTGACCTCTTGTGACAATTTTCGAGTGGAAATCTACAATCTGTTTGTAAATATTTAAGTTAAGCCAGTGGTTATGGGACATGAAGCTAAACTCTTATATTTACTAGCTTAGTGTGATTCGCACTTCTTATTGATCGATGATGATCGTTTTGTGATTTAGACTAGCGATGTGTGATGTCTCTTTGTTTGTGCGGGGACTAAAAACCCTGTTTGTGGAACTTCGGTTCAATTTGGTGGGGTAGCGACCCATGGACTTCGGGCCATTTGTGGAGCCTCGGCTCAAAATTGATGGTTAGTGACCATGGAATAACGTTCCGTTTGTGACACACGTGTTGGTGAGTTTTCATGCTCCCATTTATGATAGGCCTCTCCCCTTTTGTGATTTCTGGATTTCTGGTTGTGATTTCTAGAACTTGTGTTTCACCAATTTTCGTGGTTTGCATTGATAAGCTCTATCAATATTTGTGTTTTGGTGAATAATTTAAAGAATGTGATTCTTTTTGGTGTTTTGAGATGATTTGAGATATTGTATGATTTTTGTTGTTATTTGATGTATACTTGACATAGTATGGCATTTTTGTTATCATATGTTTTTGGTCATATCTCTTATCCTATATCATTTTATCTGATATTTATAGCTAGACTAATCCATTTATTATTTCTTCTTAAATAATACTCTGGTCAGATCGAGGTATTTCAGGTGCTTATGCTTGACTTCTTATCAGGGTTCATCATTTGATTTTTGGGCTAACTACTTTAGATTAGTAGTTTTTGTTGATATACATTTGAGATATAGACTCCTTGATGTATATTTATTCCTTTGTCCAGCGCTTGTATATATTATTTTATGATGTAGTGGATCTAGTTTGACCATTACTTTGATGTACACTTCTATGTGTTGTATTCATATCTATTTCCGCCTTTGTGATATGAATATCTATGACTGATTTGTGTTATGTTTATTTCTATATTCGTTTCCGAGGTCCACCTAGCCACTGTGTGGTAGCTTTGAGTTTGTATTGGATATGTCGGATTTCTTCTTGAAATGAAATGTAAGTTATATTATCTGACATATCAGTACTCTCACAAAGCAATTACACAGATGGTCGCTCCTCAACAGCCTTATTCTTCGCGCTAGTCGACGGCATTACCCCGTAGTGTCCTTGGCTAGTGTGAATATAGAGGTGGGGCGTCACATTTTTGAACTTGACAAGACGAGATTTAGCGAAACACAAAATCAAATTTTATTTATATAATATTTTACACCCATCTTGCCCAAGGTAGTGAAATTTGATGTGAGATCTCAATAGAAAATATCATACAAAGTTATATTTTTTCATTTACATATTTCCTTTACATCTATTGTGGGCCCAAAGAAATTATGCTTTAATAACTTTTACTGACTATCTAATTCTTTTTTTACATTTCAATAAGCAAGCAAAATTAAAAGACTTTTTATTTTTATTACTCTTAATATTTAGGTGTGTGGAACCCATTCAATTAATACCAAATCACTTATGTTGTCATTTAATCTAAAACATAAACTAAATATTATTGTTTTATTTAAAGTATGTATGGTAAAAAAATTATATTTAGACAACCATTATTAAAACAAACCTTTGAAATATCAAATCTAAATGCTTATATCTTCGAGATAGTCCCCAGATGGGCTTTAAAATCTAAGATGTTAATCCGAGATGTACACACGAGATACACTCATCTCACCCGAGATCTCATCCGATATGAGATATTGTGTGTAAAATTCTCCATACAAGACATGTTCAAAATCTTAAATTTAAAACCTTGCCCACAATTCACTTCAAGGTTTCAGATAAGTCTCCAAAAAGTATTAGGTACATCACTAAACTTGAGCATAGCCTTTTATCCTCAAACGGATGGACAGACCGAAAGGGTAAATTGAGTCATAGAAGATATGTTAATATCTTGTATAATGGAATTTGAAAACACAAGAGAAACTCACATACCATTAATCGAATTTTCATATAACAATAGGTATCATGCAAGTATTGGCATAGCCCCATATGAAGCTCTATATTAGAAGTACGTGTCGTTCACTGGTATGTTGGTAAGAAGTTTGAGACAGTGAACTTCTCGGCCCAGATTTAGTAAAAGATACAACAGAGAAAATTTCAATCTTAAAGGAACGATTACAAGTTGCACAGTGTAGACAAAAGAGTTATGCGGATCATATAAGAAAGAATTTGGAATTTGAAGTAGTGATCAAGTTCTTCTAAAGGTTTCTCCAGTACAAGGGGTGATGCGATTTCGAAAGAAGAAGGCAAGTTATCACCTAGATTTATTAGACCAATCCATTGAGAAATTTGGTAAAGTTGCATACTGACCAGATTTACCAGAGAAATTATCAGATATTCATTACGTTTTTCATATATCAATGATGTGGAAGTATATTCGGGATCCATGTCATGTGATGGATTTAATTGGCATCGAAGTTAAAAAGGGTACCAAGTACATTAGAAGACTAGTTCGAATTCTTGATAGGAAAGTTAAGAAGTTACGAGCGAAGGAAATTCCCTTAGTAAAAGTACGGTGGAACCTTCATAATGAAGATGACGCATCTTGGGAGGTCGAGTCAGAAATTCATAGAGATTATCCAGAATTGTTTGAAAACTAAATTTCGAGGATGAAAACTTTTTCTAATGCTGGTGGAATGTAACGCATGACTTAAATATTAGGTATGAGAAGTTTGTAGAAATTTTTATGATGATCGTATGTAAAAGTTATATCGAAAGATATCGATGTGTGAAGAAACAACTTTGTTTAGCCTTTATACTAACAAGTATAGTGTACTAATCCGTTATCGAGCATCGCGTATGAAAGAACTAACGAAATCTAAAGTACGCATGTACAAAGCATGTATGTATATGTGTATATATTTATCTGTGTGCATATACACTTATTTTTTAATATATATACTTTTATATACAAAACCAATGTCATATATATTTATATTTATATACATGTAGGTTTGGTGTATAAAGTAATAAATAAAGTAATGTTCATATATACAAAATAACAAGTGTAAATAAGCTTATGTATTACCTAAATTTATCATTTGCATACATTTTTCATCTTAAGAAGTAGCTTGAGATGGAAGGAGTTAAGTGGCTTGGGATGAAAAGAGTGGCATTGTTGCAAATAATATTATTAACGGTTCTAACTGAAAAACTTTACAGTTTATAAATAATAGAGCATTCTCTCCATTTGAGAGAAGTAGAAAAGTACTTCTTTTCCTAAATCACTTTACAACTCTTCTCTTCTCTTAGTTTTAAAAAATTTCCATCACAAAATTAAATTAAGTTAAGGCATGCAAAGCTAAGGAAAAAATAAGGAGAGTTAAGAAGATTGAATCAAAGACTACATTCACACAAAGTGGGGTGAGAAAAAATATTTAAATATATGTTTTAAAGTTATTGCATGATGTGATAGTAAAAACGTTTAGTATAGATAATAGAAGCTCGTAATTGATTGAACACCTGTTCGTAATTTGGACATTGTTAATCTCGACAGATTTTAGTTTTTTACTGTTCTAGAAAGCTAATTCAAAGATATACAACTTTCAATTATATACCTTTTGAAATTCAAATGTTTTCATAGCTGAAATCAAGTTGCAATGTTCGACATGTTCTCTGGCCATAATTAATATGATGAACATCCATAAACACTGTAACATCCCATACCTGGAGGCCAAAAGCAAAGCACTACAGATGCTGCAGTCATCTATAGTATTGACTTATGGTGAAAAAAATAAGATAATGCTAATGGTATCCATAATATCAGTAGCACGTGAATGTGAAAAAAATCATAGATTTTTAAAACAACATTTTACTGATTACATTTCAATATAATAATTCATATCCAAGTTACATAATCCTAAAATGTTTCCCAGGAAATGATCAAATATAAGTATTACAACAATACGCCAAGAGCAACATATGACGTTTCCCCCTTGGTAGATCAGAGTAAATTTAGTTATATCTGACTTAATATACACAGTTGAAATAAACTGAATAAAACTGTAACTCCTAGTTAGCTATCCGTTAGCCATCTGCTCGTCTTCGGAAGCTTTATTCGCTGAAATTACTAAAACCTTAAAACCTCAACCCTCAGCCTACTCAAATAAATTTTGGGCACCCAAGAGGTTAAGAGGAAACAAAAACTTCGAGTCAGACATAAAGCCTGGTGTGAATAATACTGTTACATCTCTGATATTTTATGTTAAGTGAGACAACGCCACTTAGTGGTACAGGTTTCGCTTTACTAACATCCTTTTTAAAACATATATTTTTCAAATCTTTTCCTGCAACCAAAACTGATCAAAATCTGTAAAGCATCATTATGTAAACAAACATATCAGGTAATAAATGAACTATCTGTTCGAACATTATAGTTTTATTTGGCTTACTATTAACCTTTTGCGGACTTGGCCCTACCAGACAATATAATCAATATTATCTAACATCCGTTAGACACTCCACTTCTGGACGGTCTATCCTTAACTATCTGTTAAATACTTCTCTTCTAGACGCTCTGTCCCTAACTTATAATCTCCCAAGGTCACCTGATCCTAATGGTTTTGCGGGCTCACCAATAACCTATCTGCATACAAACATATATTCCTTTCTGTGTGTACTCATAATTTTAGTCTTACCTGCGATAAAGTCATACACACTTGAATTTTAGACAAAATTAGCTGGGGCTAATAGCTAATGTATAGGGCGCAAACTTATACCAGTCCCATCTAGTATTCTAATATCTGAGTCATTTTACTTTGCGATCCCTTACCATAATTTTCCTTGAAAACCTTTTCAAAATGATTTAAAACCTTCAAATCAAACTCATACAAGGAAAATACATATACTTTATGCTTTACTCAAAATTGCCTTGCCATGTTATATATATACTTTATTCAAACCTTAGATGATGAAAACATTTAAACCTTTGAAAGCACCCATTTTTAATCTATTGAAATCACCTCTTTCAAAATGAAGTAAAACCCTTCCTTTAACCTTGGCTGAAAGGCCAAAACCTTCCTTTCGAAAGCTTTAAAAACTTTAGACATCTTTCTTTTAAAACCTTTAAACTTTGCCTTTAGAAACCCTTGGAAAAACCTTTCCTTTCTAACCTTTCGAAACAATCAATAAAACCTTCCCTTTCGAACCTTTCGAAACCACTGAGGAACCACCCCGTTGAAACCATTCTTTAAAACCTTTTGAAAGCATCAAACCTTTGTAAACACAAACCTTTCAAAAGCACTTGGGTTCAATTTAAAACATGTGGATAAACCTTTCGAAACCATTCAAAAAATTTCTCCTTCGAAACCTTTGAAAACCGTTTCGGTCGAAACCATTTGAATTACGCCTTCAAGTAGAGCAAAGGATCAGAAACCTATTAAAGTCAAAAGCATTCCCTTCAAAATCATTCCTAAGTAAAGAAGTGATGGTGTTGAAATCATCCCTTTGAAAGCATTAGAGTAGTGGTCAAGTTTTAAAAGCAAAACAACCCTTTCAGAACCAATCTGGGTTGAAAGGCAAAAAGCGGTAGTCAAAGGTTTCGACTTAGTCAATTGCAATTATTTAAAAAAAAGTAAAATCCAATCGAAATCATTTCCTTTAAAACCATTCGACTTGGTTGAAAGCCAACCTAGTCAAAAGCTATCTAGTCGAAAGCAAGCAGGCGCATTTTTATTTAAAAGCAAAATATAACTTGAACTCCTTCGGAACCCCTGGTTTCGACCCTATACCTTCCGCCTATATCTAATTTACTACGTACCAGTTACTTGATACCATGTGCATTGCTTTCGATGGAATCAGAGGCAAAGGTAAGGAGGCGAAAGCCTGGTGTCGAAAGCATCGAAATAGTAAAAACCATGTAGATTTGTCCTTTTTAAACTGTTTCTTTGTACCTAACCTGCCTTGTTTTTCAAATTGTGATTGGTTGCCATTTTACTTTTTCAGAAGTGCTGCCAATTTCCAAGAATAACAGATTTTATTTGTTTACAAAAAGCCCCTTCTTCTTTTATAAATATATAAAATATTTATGTCCCATACCTTAAATAATTTTATATATCCATTAAAATACTTAGGAAAATTCTACAAAAATTCCAAAAAATCACTTTTAATATGTTTTCTAACATATTTAAATTTCAGACCCAAACCATTAATTATTTTACCATAAATAATTTTTAACCCAAAATAACATTTTCTTTACTAGAAAATTTATATAAAATACACAAAAATTAAGAAAATTCAGAAAATTGAAACCCATCACCAAAATATTATTTCAAATCTACATAAAAGTTTGCAAGGCATGTAGATGTCATTTAATAGGATTTTCACCTTAAAACATATCATAAAATCAATATGAACATGCATAAATCATCAAAAGGTATATATAATCATTCCATCATTCAAAAACATAGCAAATCATTGCAAAACATTTCGGATTTCATCTTAAAACCGAAAACAAAACAAATAAGAGATGTAAACATTATTCACCTTAGCTTTAGAGATTAAAGAGACTGAGATATGAATGGATTTGATTTGATTTAGCTTCTTCCTTAGATTTTCTTAATCTTCTTCTTCTTTCCCTTGTTAATGGTTGCTGGCCTTATGTTTGAAATTTTTTTACAAATGAAATGAATGTGTATGAGAATACACGACCAAGGGTTAAAGATATAGGAATGGCCACTTTCTTATTTTACCCCTCCTCTATTTCAACTTAACTCTTCTTTTAATTCATTAGTTAAATGGCACGACTACCCCTTAATTAAATCAAATCTCAATCCCCTAATCAACACATTATTCTATTTCATTTAGCTAATCAAATATCCTAAACAATGTTACCAAAAATAAGGAGTGTTACAGATTCCCCTCCTTAAAGGATTTCGTCCTCGAAATTACGATAAGGTACCATTAACCATAAAATATTCTGAAGAACAAAGGTATGAAAGAAGGGTCACGAGAGCATGAGGAAAGATCAAAAAGCACCAAGATGTTCTGGATAATCATACCTTCCGATAAGGAGCTTCCGGCGAAATCCAAAGCTATCTTTCAAAGTCCATAGGCAGGATGATGCTCCAAGAATCCACCTTTCGACTAGAACGAGAGGTCTTTCAACAAAGACAAAGGAGAAGGAGCTCAAACCATACCTTTCAAAGGAGTCGAGAGGATGCAGCCATCAAAATTTAATAGCTTCAAACCTTCCGAAGTAGTCAAAAGGTTTCGTTCAGGGAGTTCTTACCTTTCGAAGAAGATGAAGAAATCAAATCAAGCAGGTGCAACTCCATGACGAACATTTTGAAAGCATAGCAAGCTTTTCGAATCGGTTGGAGCACATCTAGAATACCTTTCAACTAGGTCAAAAGGTTTTTATGAAGAAAGAAATGCTCAAAAGTCAGCAAAGAATGGTAGATAACTGTTACTCGAAAAATTCAACTTCCGCTTAAGTAGGAAGATCTCAAACAAAGGACAGAAGAAAAGGAATCTAGATCAGGCCATCCGAAGAGGTTGGAGGGATGCAGTCAATAATATGAAGCGGCTCAAGACCTTTTGGAGAAGACAGAGAGTATTGTTCCACAATATCCAAGAAGCTCTTACCCTCCGAAGAAGGAAAATAATTCAAGACAAGGGCAAGCGACCCTATGACAACCTTTCGAAAGCATAACATGCCTCTCGGGCCGGTTGGAATGCCTACTGAATACCTTTCGATGGTTTCGTAGGGTCTATGATGAAAGCAACATTCATAAGTCAGCAGAGAACGTAAAGCAACCTTCCGACAACATTCAAGGAAAGCTCGGCTCTCGGCAACATCCAAGTAAAAAGCGACCTTCCGACCAAGTCGAAGGGTTTACAATAGCCAGGAACCTTCCGGCACCTCCGAAGGGTTCACATATTGTATAGATGACAAACCTTCCGACAAGGGCAAAAGGTTCCTAAAAACAAATGAAAGAAAAGATCCTTCGGCTACGTTCAAGGATCCACGATGACGTGTGAAAGGAAAACCTTTCGTTGAAACCGAAAGGTTAGCAATTGTATATAAGAAGGAAACCCTTCGATCCAGCCCAAAGCACAGGGATGGAAGCATGCCCGCCGACATCTATAAATAAGACCTAAGGGTTCCTGTTTCAGGGGATTCTCTTTCATTCTCATCTTGTAATCTCTTAATTACAGCTTTGTAACCCTAATTGAGTATCGATTTGGGAATTTAATAAGAATGAAAGTTCATTCGTGGATCTACAAGAAGTCTTCAGTCTCTTAAATTTACTTTGTAGTCTACTTTAATCTCTGTTGGTTAAATTATATTTTTCAGGAATGGCCTCTCCGAAAGATCTATGTCCACAAAGATAATGATTTTACTTCTTGAATTATCTTTGTAACCCTTCGGAGACCTCAAATTAGTTTCTCAAACCCTTCGGTCACTAGGGAAATTTGCTTGAATCGTACTCTATAAAACCTTTCAGAACTATAAAATTTGTAGGCTGAACCTTTCAACAAGAGCCATAATCCATCACATCTGATAACCTTAACAACCTTCCGGACCCAATGCAACTATTTGCCAAACCTTCCGGCGAAAGCCCAGTTCAATTGTCTATAGAAGATTAAATAAGGAAATTCCACCTTAGCCTAGAAAATAGCTTTCAGAATAGATTTTATAAAGGTTATACTAAATCAAGTGTCAATCTTCATAAATTCAGTAAAGCCAGAAGGTCTTTTTGAAACTAGAACCTAGATCCTCTTAATGTTCTTGAGAAGTTGAATTCTAATTCTAGTCCTGAGCGAGGATTCATTAGCGATTCTGCTGGATATCAACCTCTTAGAATAGTTTGGCTTAATCTCATTACTTAAGTCAACTCAGGATTACCAACCGGACATTTGAAAGTCTTTTTGGGAGATTCCACTTCTCACCGTTTCTCGATAACTTCATCTACAGGAACCTTTCATGGTGTTAACCATAAATTTGATTAACAGGGGTGTTGACCAAAAATTTGGTCAACATTTTGGCGCTAGAAGGAGGTCTCGAACCTCCGATCTCCGATAACTTTCATCCCCGATCAATTATATAAAGGGCCTTGACTAAAAGAGGAGTGTGGACAAGCTAAAAGTAGTAGCGACAATCCAAACGAAGAGGCTACCTCACAGTCAACCTTTAAAGGTCACATGGTCTCAAATCCTAACTTAAGAAAATAGAAGCTGGGCAACCTTTAACCCTAACAAAATGGGAAAGCAATATGATCAAGGTTTAGAATCAACGGCCACAAAATATGGTAATAAAGGAGTATTCAGAAAGAACCCAACCTGGGAATCAATAAAGATTATGGAAATGGAGAACGAAGTTCGATCTTCAAATGAGATAGAGGATCAAGGGTTAAACCGAGATAGTCAAGTAAATAAATCTCTTGAGCAATCAAATAGCCTTATCCCAGAATACAACATGAGAAGTTACAGAAATGAGACCAATCAAAATGACAACCTATACTATATAGTGGTTAATGCACTTAGAGAAAAAGAAATTTATGATCCTGAAGAATATGTTACCCTGCAAAAGGCCCCTTTTCCGAAGAAATAATGGCAACAAATCTTCCTCCACACATTCAAATTCCTTCACTAAAATATGATTGGACAACTAATCTAGATGATCACCTTGTCGTCTTTGAAAACTGGATGAACTTATACAATGCTCTGGAGGCTGTTCGCTATAAACTTTTTCCCATTACTTTTCAAGGAGCGGCAATCAAATGGTATAGGAGTTATCGAATGGGAACTATCTATTCTTAGGAACAATTTACTTGTGACTTCATGGCTCAATTTTCTATATTCAAAGATACAACTATGGACTTTAGCTTGCTAGCAACCATCAGACAAAAGCCAGGGGAGCTACTTGGCGAATATTTGAACAGATTCATCGTAGAAGCATTAAGGGCAAAAAGTACAACTGATAGAGAAAAGCTTATGGCCGTTCGATCAGGGTTAATTGAACAAACCCCATTTTGGAAAGACCTTTATATCAATGGGTGCAAAGATCTACAATATTTCTTTCTCCGGGCTGAGAAGTTTATTCAATTGGATGAGATGCACCATGCTAAGAAAGAATTCCACCGAGAATCCAAGGAAGAGAAATATGATTTTAGGCGCCTTGACAAGAGGCTAAGGGAAAGTGAAAACCCGAAGGGAAGTTGAAGAAAGAGTTCTAAAATGAATTGTGCAGTCCTGAGAAAACCCCTCTCCTACATATATGCTAAGATATGAAAGAAATGAGAATTTTATTGCATCTCAAAAAGTTCGGAGTGCACTAGAGCCAAATAAAGGAGGAAGTTACTATGAGTACCATAAAGCAAATGTACATGAAACTGATGAATGTTGTGTCTTGTCAGATAAAATTCAAGGCATGGTCAGGTCGGGATTTTTATAGGAGTTCGTCAGAGAAACTTGAAAGACAACTTATTCAAAATAAGAGGAAAACTATTCAACAACTCCAATATGCAGATTCCTATCAAATCATGAGGACTCACGACATCAGTTCCACTATGAACTTTCTCTCTTTCTTTTCATAGCTCTTTAACTTGATACTTAAATTTGTATTGTGCGTTGATCATGTACTGATTAAAATTTGAGTGCAACTACAGGTAAAAACAAAATCAAACCGAAGCACTCAACAAACTCTAGAATACTTAAAGAGGATGACTTAGACACCTGACACGAGGCAATTATCAATGGTTCAGTCAACACCAAGGCTTTCCTATAAGAAATGCTGAACCACTGCTAAACTCAATTCCAATTTAGGAGAAAACCCATATATACCAAATCTATTTTTAGCAAGTGATTTCAAAAGGAAACTTCTCAAATTATATCCTCTTAAGAAAACTATTTTCAGTCACCCCTTGGCTTGGGGGGAATCAAATACTTATTTATCTCAAAATCAGATTTATGCAACTAATTTGAGATATTATATAGCATTAATAAATGCGCATCAAAAGACTTCAAACTGAGCAATAGCAATGCTTCAAAGTTTACTAAAATCATAGGCGAAGATAAGCCTATTCATACTTTTTCAAGAAAGATTTTGAAAGCACAAAAAGTTTATAGGAACTCAAACTAGAGAACCCTATTCTCGACTAAAAGGCTGTTGGTTCATGAATCATGACCTCCTAGTCTCCTATTTGAGATTTGTGTCTCCATTATGAGAATAGCAAGAAAGTTCTTGCAAAATATTTTAAAAAAACTCTTTCATAAAAAGGATTTATGAGTCCAAACTATTTTTCAAAAGAAACTCTTCAATATAATAGTAGGGTCTAATTACAAAATTCTTTCTCTTAAAGGAGACTCCATTTTAATTGGCCAAAATTTTTTTTATATACAAATACTCAAGCCTACGATGTTATCCTATAGCACCTCCTAGAGGGAGGGACATATGCCTACGACGCTATTCCGTGGCACCTCTTAATGGGAGGGACATAAGCCTACTACGCTATTCCATAGCATCTCCTAGAGGGAGAGATAGAGCCCCTAACGTCCATATCACCTCTTAAGGGAGGGTCAGGATAAGCACCCGTAAAATCAAAAGCCCCTAATGTCCAAAGTACTTCTTAGGGGAGGATCTGGTAAAGCGCTCATCAGTGGCCTTTTGGAGGAAGGTCAGCTAAGTAGATATCCTTTTGAGACAAGGGAAGCCCAAAGAGAGGCTCATCAAACAATGGACTAAGTTGTCTAGCCCAAAGAGGGGCTCATTAAACAATGGACTAAGATGTCTAGCCCAAAGAGAGGCTTTTGATAGATTAAGATGTCCGAGCCCAGAGAGTGGCTCATCAAAGAGTAGACTGAGACGTCCAAGCCCAGTAGGGGCTCCAAATAAAAGAATAAAGACAAAAATGTCTACAACTCATGAAGAAAGTCAGAACCCAAGAGAATTAAGGGTTAAAGAAAAAAACCCTGTCCGTCATCTGAGACAAAGTTTGAATCCTAGAAGAGGATACACACAAAGGCAAAGGATATGCTAATGAATTACAGAACTTCCAATCGTAGGAAAGTGATTCCTACATCAAAGGATTAAGAAACTTTCATACCACAAAAAAAGCATGAGACTATAAAATGGAAGAAGGAATCCATAACATGGAAACAAAAACAAAGACTGATACGAAATCTAAAGGAATGGAATAGATAATAAATATTTAGTCACAAAGATAAAGTACTTCACTCCAAGATCAAGTTAAGAAAGCCACTCCTGAATCCTTTGAGATAAAGTGAATGATTGGATAGAAGAGTCTATTATACCTATATATGCATATATACATGTACTACTAACTTATAGGCACTTTAGGAGCAAGACATTTATTAACAGGAAACTTTCCTGTGAATAACCTTAGAATTAAGGTTACATCAACTTAGTTATCTTTTATTTAAAATCTACTAAATATGCTATTATTAGATATATCTATGGCTTTGTACTTATATTGAATGGAGCTTTACATATTTAATTCATTAGATGAGATCCTGATGAGACTTTGGATAAGTTCTTAGTTTTGTGAATTTTGAGTTTCACCATTTCTGTTGATGCAAATTTAAGTTTGGATTTCGTGAATTTTGAATTTCCATATTGCTTTTTATGATGATTTATAGATTTCATACTCATGTTTATCTTATCAATTTTCATGATAACTTTTAATTGAATTCTTGATTTCATGAATTTTGAATTTTCCTATTGGTCTCTTATAAGGGTTTGTAAATTCCAAATATTGAGTTTCTCCCCATTGAATTTTCGTGATGATTTCTTACTAGTTTCTTATTTTAATGAGTTCTTGATTTCGCTGATGAGTTTTTATGATGGTTCGAAGATTTCCCATTTCTAGTCTCCTTATTGAATTTCTGTTTTCTAGTTTCATGAATTCTAGATTCCTTTGTCGATTCTCATAATGATTTAGGAATTTCGTATTTCTGGTTTTCTTATTGAATTTTTGGTGATCTTGTTGGTTTTCGGGTTTAGTGAACTCTACTCTTCCTATGGATTTTGGTGATGATTTGCGACCTTGTATTCATGATTTCTTTATTAAATCACTATGGTGATTTCTTGCTGAATTATTGGTTTAATGAATTTCCCTATGGATTTCTCTGATGATTCATGAATTTTACGTGTTACAATTTCCCATTGAATTTTCATGATTTCGTGGTTCCCTTTATTGAATTTTATGATGATTTATGAATTTTCCATTGAATTCAAAATACAAGACCATCATGACACCAAATGGAAACATTATTAAACTACTTTCTACTTTTTCACTAACTGAGAATTACCAATCAATGGTTTAAGGTTGAAAATGAAGGAAACTTAGAGGGACAAGGAAAGGTCCCCGATAGCATGAAATTGATTTCCATAGGTTGAAAAGGTTTAACTCGAGAAAGAAATATCAAGGGTCTATAATAGATATTCTCCAAAGGTTCATTTATTTGAACCTATATTTGTAAATCAGGTGATATTACTCCACATTCTTAAAGAAGTTTAATTATGGTCATTACAAAGCAACTTATCTGAAAATATTACTCCAATGACATCTT
The DNA here is from genome assembly GCA_030737815.1 of Allium fistulosum. Lineage (NCBI taxonomy): Eukaryota > Viridiplantae > Streptophyta > Magnoliopsida > Asparagales > Amaryllidaceae > Allium > Allium fistulosum. The sequence continues at coordinate 673,973,901 of CM060905.1, forward strand.
GAATATTAGCTACGTAAATTTGAGATTGCTCGTTAAGATTTCATAACAAAGTCACAACCTTAATAGAAGTTATAATCTATTTTGCAGAAAGCGAAGAAGGAAGTTTGTTGGAGTTTTGTCTTCAAGAACAAAAGCTTCTTTCATACAAGGGAGGGATAAATGTTAGCCATAAAATATTCAAAAGAATGAAGGTATAAAAGAAGGGTCACGAGAGCATGAGGAAAGATCAGAAAGCACCGAGATGTTCTGGATAATCATACCTTCCGACAAGGAGCTTCCAGCGAAGTCCAAGGCTATCTTTCAAAGTCCATAGGCAGGATGATGCTCCAAGAATCCACCTTTCGACTAGAACGAGAGGTCTTTCAACAAAGACAAAGGAGAAGTAGCTCAAACCAAACCTTTCGAAGGAGTCGAGAGGATGCAGCCATCAAAATTTAATAGCTTCAAACCTTCCGAAGTAGTCGAAAGGTTCCGTTCAGGGAGTTCTTACTTTTCGAAGAAGATGAAGAAATCAAAGCAAGCAGGTGCAACTCCATGACGAACTTTTCGAAAGCATAGCAAGCTTTTCGAATCGGTTGGAGCACATCCAGAATACCTTCATCTAAGTCGAAAGGTTTTTATGAAGAAAGTAATGCTCAAAAGTCAGCAAAGAATGGTAGATAACTTTTACTCGAAAAATTCAACTTCCACTTAAGTCAGAAGATCTCAGACAATGGAAAGAAGAAAAGGAATCTAGATCAGGCCATCCGAAGAGGTTGAAGGGATGCAATCAATAATATGAAGCAGCTCAAGACCTTTTGGAGAAGACAGAGAGTATTGTTCCACAATATTCAAGAAGCTCTTACCCTTCGAAGAAGGAAAAGAATTCAAGACAAGGGAAAGCGACCCTATGAAAACCTTTCCGAAAGCATAATAAGCCTCTCGGGGCGGTTGGAATGTCACTGAATACCTTTCGACGATGTCGCAGGGTCTATGATGAAAGCAACATTCATAAGCAGCAGAGAACGTAAAACAACCTTCCGACAACATTCAAGGAAAGCTCGGCTCTCGGCAACATCCAAGTAAAAAAGCGACCTTCCAACTAAGTCGAAGGGTTCACAATAGCCAGGAACCTTCCTGCACCTCCGAACGGTTCACATACTGTATAGATGACAAACCTTCCGATAAGGTCAAAAGGTTCCTAAAAACAAATGAAAGTGAAGCCCCTTCGGCAGCTTTCAAGGATCCACGATGATGCGTGAAAGGAAATCCTTTCATTAAAACCAAAAGGTTAGCAATTTTATATAAGAAGGGAACCCTTCGATCCAGCCGAAAGCACAGGGACAAAAGCATGGCCGCCGACATCTATAAATAAGACCCAAGGGGTCTTGTTTCAGGGGATTCTCTTTCATTCTCATCTTGTAATCTCTTAATCACAGCTTTGTAACCCTAATTGAGTATCGATTTGGCAATTTATTAAGAATGAAAGTTCGTTTGTGGATCTACAGGAAGTCTTCAGTCTTTTAAATTTACTTTGTAGTCTACTTTAATCTCTGTTGGTTAAATTATATTTTTCAGGAATGGCCTCTCCGAAAGATCTTTGTCCATGAAGATAATGATTTTACTTCTTGAATAATCTTTGTAACCCTTCGAAGACCTCAAATTAGTTGCTCAAACCCTTCGGTCACAAGGGAAATTTTCTTGAATCGTACTCTATAAAACCTTTCGGAACTATAAAATTTGTAGGCTGAACCTTTCGACAAGAGCCATAATCCGTCACATCTGATAACCTTAACAACCTTACGGATCCAACGCAACTATCTGCCAAACCTTCCCGCGAAAGGCTAGTTCAATTATCTATAGAAGATTAAATAAGGAAATTCCACCTTAGCCTAGAAAATAGCTTTCAAAATAGATTTTACAAAGGTTATACTAAATCAAGATTTAATCTTCATAAATTCAGTAAAGCCGGAAGGTCTTTTCGAAACTAGAACCTAGATCCTCTTATTGTCCTTGAGAAGTTGAATTCAAAGTCTAGTCCTGAGTGAGGATTCATTAGCGATTCTGCTGGATATCAACCTCTCGGAATAGTTTGGCTTAAACTCATTACTTGAGTCAGCTCAGAATTACCAAGCGGACATTTAAAAATCTTTTTGGGAGATTCCACTTCCCACCGTTTCTCGATAACTTCATCTATAGGAACCTTTCGAGTTGTTAACTATAAATTTGATTGACAGGGGTGTTGACCAAAAATTTAGTCAACAGGTATACAACAAATCAATCAAGTAGGTATAACATACCATCAAACAAATCAGGATAAGCATCTCTTATCCTGCCCTCAATCTCCCAAGTACAGTCTCTCTCATCGTTGCTCCACTAGACTTTGACTAATCTGACTGTCTTGGTTCTAAGCCTCTTCTCATTTCTCGCAACTATACCAATTGGCTATAAACTCTAACCATCTCTGCTGTCTCATGTTCAGCTCCTTTTGAGAGAACAAATACTTCAACGACTTATGATCTGTATATAACCCAAACTTCTCTCCCAAAAGGTAATGTCTCCACACCTTTAATGCAAAAATCACTACAGCCAATTCCAAATCTTGCGTCGGATATCTAACTTCATGCGGTTTAAGCTATCAAGAAGCATATGAAATCACTTTACCTTTCTTCATCCGCACAGCTCCTAATCCTGTTCCACACGCATCTGTATAAACCACCAAATCCCGATTCCCTTCTGGAACAACCAACATAGGTGCATGGGGCAATAAGTTTTATCTCGGTCACTGTCTCAGGTCTCTTCCAACTATCCACCGCTTCAATCTTAGTTGGTTCTACTAACAACCCTTTCTCTGAGACTACATGACCAAAAAACTTCACTTCCTTCTTTTTAAAATGACACTTCGAGAATTTTGCCTTCAGCTGATGCTGCCTCAACATCTCAAGCACCACTCTAAGATGAACTTCATGCTCTCTTTCATCCTTAGAGTATATCATAATATCATCTATAAAGACCAATACGAACCTATCCAAGTGCTCTCGGAAAACCTAGTTCATCGAATCAATGAAGAATGCTAGCGCAGTAGTCAATCCGAACGACATAACTAACCATCTGTATGACTCATATCTAGTCCTAAACGCCGTCAAAGGTATATTATCCTATGCTACTCTGAGCTGATGGAAACCTATTGCCAAATCTAACTGAGAAAATAGCTTGGCTGCACTCAACTAGTCGAACAAATCATCAATTCTCGGCAGTGGATGTCGATTCTTTATCGTCCTCTCATTCAACTTACGATATCGATACATAGCCTTAATGATCCGTCCGGCTTCTTAGCAAACAATATGGCTGCTCCCCAAGGCGAACTACTCGGCCTGATAAAACTCTTGCCTTTTAAATCCACCAATTTCACCTTCAACTCCCTAATCTCTATGGGGGTCATCCTGCTTGGCGGCCTACTCACTGGTTCTGCTCTGGGAACCAAATCTCTCTGAAACTCAATGGCTCGTTTCGGTGGCAATCCTACTACAGGCTCAAACATCCGCAAATTCTCTAACCACGAAAACTCAACTCAGCTCGTCTTCCAACTCCATAACACCCAATAGAGCATTTACCTCACCGCTAGAACCTTCTACGGTATAAACAATCTTGTTGCTACAATCAAGGTGTTTAAGTGATATCTCCCTATCCTAGTAAAATATCCTAGCATCGCACTCACTTAACCAATCCATACCAAGAATAATTCCGAACCCCACAAAATCAAACACATGCAAACTGCTAACAAAAGAATGACCTAACAAGTCAAACTTTAACTGGTCACATCTCAACCCTAGAGTTGCACACCCTCCTATTGGATTCGCAACCCATAAGGAAGTAACTAAATATGTGGGTTCTAGGTTAAGCTTATCTATCAAACATCTAGATATAATAGAATGCAATGCACCAGTATCAAATAGAACGCTAAAAAACATATCATGGATCTGAAGCATACCTCCCAAAACTGCCTTTCCTCTCCTGAGCCATCAGCTTTGAAGTAGCAGGCTCCAATGCATACACCTTGCCCTTTCCATCCTTACCAGGATCCTTGCATTGATTCTTATAGTGGCCTATCTAATTGCAGTTGAAGCACCGGATGTTCTTCTTCCCGATCACCTCTTTAGCCTTTCCAATATGACACCCACTGGCAAAATGCCCCTTCTTATCGCACTTAAAACAATCCACCTCAGACTTCCCCTTCTTGGCTGCTCCACCCTTCTGAGCACCCTTCTTGTAAAAGAAATTCCTTTTCTGACCTTGCCTAACCTGACCTCCTTCACCTTATTCTTCTCTTGACAAACGAGCATCTCCTTGTGTCTTAAAGCCATCTCCACAACCACATCACAGCGATCTTTAATATGCGGTAAGTAGCCCTGGCCAACTCAGGCTTCAATCCCCCGATAAACTTCTCATTCCTCTTCATCACTGTATCAACAGTGGCATAACCATATCGATCTAACTCTTCGAACCTACTGGCATACTCCAGAACAGTCATCTCTCCCTATTTAAACTTTGCAAACTTTCGGATCAAAACGAACCACGCCATCACCGACATGAACCTCTCTTGGAACCTCCTTTTAAACTCTGCCCATGTCATAGTCTCCTCATCCACTACCACAATCACACTATTTCACCAAAATAAAGCTGCTCCCTGAAGCTGTCTTGATACCAACCTCCTCTTATGATCATCATTGAACCTCAAGTCTGCAAAAACCTTTCGCAGTGCAACAACAAGTTTTCCACCTCGATAGCATGCTCAGTTCCAATAAATGGCTTCCCTCCAAGCTTAGCATAATCTCCACTTAACTTAGCATAGTCGTTGACAACTGGAGCCTCCTGAACTTCTCCTCCCACTACTCTAGCAGCAACTCCCGCTTGCATCATATTCATGAAAACCTGATACATAGCTTCCATTCCAACTTGCGGACTCCAACACCCACATTCACTATTTATGAATGACCTTAGGCTCTCCTCGTATTAAGCTTGGCATTCCCATCGGTGCTTCCCCTTCCTGGGTTAACTCTTCCTCTTCTACCATCTATATCTATATTCAAACCTCATTAGATGCCGAAAAATAACCTAACAAAGATAGGAGACTAAAGATAAAGCGTATACTTATATATAGCAAATACAAGTACGTTACTATAGCATTATCCCAAACCCCGATCTTACTCTAATTCCTTAGGATTATGTTTTAAAAACCATTTTTTATTTAAATTTTTTCATAAACCTTTGCTCTGATACCAAGTTGTAACATCTCGTACCTGGACGCAAAAAGCTAAGCACTACAGATGCTGCAGCCATCTGTAGTATGAACTTCCGATGAAAAAATACGGTAAGGCTAATGGTATCCATAATATTAGAAGCACTTGAATATGAAAAAAATCAAAGATTTCCAAAACAAAATTTTACTGATTACATTTCAAAACAGTAATTTATATCCAAGTTACATAATCCCAAAATGTTTCCCAAGCAATGATCAAATATAAGTATTACAACAATACACCAAGAGCAACATATGACGATGTCCCATTGGTTGATCGGAGTAAATATAGTCATATCTGACTTAATATACCCATAGCATAAATAAACTGAATAAAACTGTAACTCCTAGTTAGCTATCCATCAGCAACCTGCTCATCTTCAGAAGCTTTATTCGCTAAAATTACTAAAACCTGAAAATCTCAACCCTCAGCCTGCTCAAATAAATTTTGAGCACCCGAGAGTTTAAGTGGAAACAAAAACTTCGAGTTAGACATAAAGCCTGGTGTGAATAGTATTGTTATATCTTTGATATTTTATGTTAAGTGAGACCATGCCGCTTAGCGGAATGGGTTTCCCCTCACTAACATCCTTTTTTAAAACATATCTTTTGTAAATCTTTTCCTGCAACCAGAACTGGTCAGAATATGTAAAGCATCATTATGTAAACATACATATCAGGTAAAAAATGAACCATCTGTTCGAACTTTATAGTTTTGTTTGGCTAACTATTACCCTTTGTCTGACTCAGGCCTATCAGGCAATATAATCTAACATCTGTTAGGCACCCCACGTATGGACGGTCTGCCCTTAACTATATGTTAAATGCTTCTCTTCTAAACGGTCTGTCCCTTACTTATCATCTCCTAGGGTCACCTGATCGTAATGGTTTTGCAGGCTCACCAATAACCTATCTGTATACAAACATAAATTCCTTTCTGTGTGTACTCATAATTTTAGTCTTACCTGTGACAAAGCCCTACACACTGGAATTTTGGACAAAATTAGTTGGGGCTAATAGCTAATGTATAAGGCACGACCCTACACCAGTCCCATCTAGTATTCTAATATTTGAGTCATTTTACTTAGGGATCCCCTCTTATAATTTTCCTTGAAGACCTTTTCAAAATAATTTTAAACCTTCAAATCAAACTCATACAAGGAAATTATATATACACTATGCTTTACACAAAGTCGCCTTGCCACGTTATATATATACTTTATTCAAACCTTAGTTGATGAAAACATTTAAACCTTTGAAATTACCCCTTTCAAATTTATTTAAAACACCTCTTTCAAAACCAAATAAAACCCTTCCTTTAACCTAGGCCAAAAGGCTAAAACCTTCCTTTCGAAAGCTTTAAAAAATTTGACATCTTTCTTTTAAAACCTTTAAACTTTGCCTCTAGAAATACCTAGAAAAACCTTTCCTTTCTAACCTTTAGAAACAACCAGAAAAACCTTCCCTTTCGAACTTTTCGAAACCACTAGGGAACCACACCTTCAAAACCATTCTTTAAAACCTTTCGAAAGCATCAAACCTTTATAAACACAAACCTTTCGAAAGCACTTGGTTTAATTTAAAACATGTGGATAAAGCTTTCGAAACCATTCAAAAGAATTCTACTTCGAAACCTTTGAAAAACGTTTCGGTCGAAACCATTTGGATTATGCCTTCAAGTAGAGAAAAAGGATCAGAAACCTATTAAAGTCGAAAGCATTCCTTTCAAAATCATTCCTAAGTAAATAAGTGATGTGGTCGAAACCATCCCTTCGAAAGCATTGGAGAAGTAGTCAAGTTTTAAAAGCAAAACAACCCTTTCGAAACCAATCTGGATTGAAATATAAAAAGCGTCAGTCAAAGGTTTCAACTTAGTCGAAAGCAATTATTTAAAAACAAAGGCGCAACCCAATCGAAACCATTTCCTTTAAAACCATTTAATCTGGTCGAATGCCAACCTAGTCGAACGCCAACCTAGTCGATAACTATCTAGTCGAAAGCAAACAGGCACATTTTTACTTAAAAACAAATTATCGCTTCAACCCCTTTGGAACCCCTGGTTTTGACCCTATACAATCCACCTATATCCAATTCACTACGTAACAGTTACCTGATACCATGTGCATTGGTTTCGATGGAGTCGAAGGCGAAGGTAAGGAGGCGAAAGCCTGGTGCAAAAAGCATCGAAATAGTAAAAACCATGTAAATTTGTCCTTTTAAAACTATTTCTTTATACCTAACCTGCCTTGTTTGTCAAATTGTGATTGGTTGCCATTTCACTTTTTCAAAAGTGTCGCCAATTTCCAATAATAACAGATTTGGTTTATTTAAAAAATGCCCCTTCTCTTTTTATAAATATGTAAAACATTTAAGCCCCATACCTTAAATAATTTTATATATCTATTAAAACACTTAGGAAAATTCCACAAAATTCTAGAAAATCACTTTTAATATGTTTTCTAACATATTTAAATTTCAGACCCAAACCATCAATTATTTTACTGTAAATAATTTTTAACCCAAAATAACATTTTCTTCACTAGAAAATTTATATATAATCCACAAAAATATAGAAAATTTAGAAAATTGAAACCCATCACCAAAATATTCCTAAGAAAGGTGAATAAACCTTTATACGGATATTGAAGAAAAAAGGTGTGAATCCTTTTAGAATTGCCTTTCAATTAGAATTTATTTAACGATATTCCTCAAGCAGGCTGTTCGACTATGACGAAAGGGTTGGTTTTTAGGTTAGGTGAACTTTCGATCCAATTGAGTAGGTATGATACCTCCATCGAAAGCCTTCCTTTCGATCTGATTGAAATACCCTGAGTTAAGTTCTTTTAGATAGGTTTCGACTTGGTTGGAGGCCTAAAGCTGTTGATTGGCTTGGGTTTTGGTTATTTACCAGAATGGGAGGTTTCGACCTTGTCAAAAGCCTGGGGGATTGTCTCTCTTTAGTTTAGGTGGGAAATCTTAAGCTTTAGTAGATCTAAGATAGGTTTCAACCTTGTCAAAGGCTTTAGATCACATAGTAGATAGCTTCAAATGGGTTATAGAAGTTATTAGAACTTGAAGAGGCATCGGCTATGTCGATAGGAGCCTTTAGATAGAGGTTAAACCTGAAACATAAATGTGAATCCAACAAAAGATTTAGTAAAACAGTAAAGTAATCAAAAGTGCTTAGGACTTCCCTTTTTCCATCTAAGGAAACTCTATTTCATTAAATTTCCAAATCAACAACTTTGAAATTAGGGTTACAATACTTTATTTAAGAAATACAAGTTTAGAATGAGAGGAATCAGATCCCCAAAACGTGACCCCTTGGGTCTTATTTATAGATGTGGCCTGACCTCTTTCGACCCTGATGCCTTCGACTGGGTCAGAAGGTGGCTATTAATTTTCTTAAGCAAGCTGCCGCCTTTGTCAAAAGGTATGGTGGTGCTCCTCCATTTTGAGTTATCTTGTAAGTGCTACTGACTCTGTCGATAGCTTTCAGTCATTGCTTTCGATGATGTTGGTTTCGCCCATGCTCTTTTTCTGGTCTGTTGCGGAACTTTTACTGGACCACACTAGTTTCGAACAATTTGAAAGGCTTACTATAGCTTTCGAAGGTGTTGCTCTAGATAATACTTGCTCCATAGTGGTTTGAATGATGGTAAAACCATTGGCTTCGAATGGTTTAGTGTATATTCAAAGGGCTATTCTTCATTGTCTTCGGAAGGCGTGGCTTCGACTTGATCGAAAGACCATCATTTAGTTGAGGAGTTGTCAATGAAGGGTGCTCTCGACCACTTTATCTCCTTCAAAAGGTTGAAACCCTTTGGATATCGGTAGAAGGAGCCTTCCGACACTCTCGAAAGGTCTTGAGGCTCCTCAGTTTTGATGGCAGCATCCCTTCGACTCCTTCGAAAGGTTTGGCAGAAGCTCTTCTTTCTTGCTTTTTTCTTAAGGATGTCTCGACCTGGTTGAAAGGTGAACATTTGGAGTAACATTTGCCCCCCTTACGAAGGGATGCACTTGACTTTCCAAGTCGTCTATGCCAAAACCAAGAAGCTTCCCACCTTTTGGCCTTCCCGAGTGGATATGGGCCATTCATTCAAATCCTATCCAATGGTTGATAATCTGGGCGACTTTTCTTATAAAGTACGCTTTTCTTCTTCTTCCTCTTTCACTCTTCCTGCAATCGGAATTTCAAACACGAGTAAATTGTTCTAAAAATTTTCAAACCATCAGTTTGCTTCCAGAAACCAAATCAGTCATCAAATCCAATCTGTAAGTTCAGATTTAACCTTGTTTTACTAATTTTTAACCGAATTCCACTTTTTTCGATTTCAAAATTGAAATTCAAGTTCGTGATGTTCAATTTTCGATTTTTTGATGGTAGGTTTGATTTAATTTTACTAAAAAGCTTTTCGAACTCTATTTATGGAATTAGTTGAATTCGTTTCTTGTTTATTTTTTTGAAATTGACTGTGGATGACATCGAAATCCATCCCCTTATCAGGTTTGGATTTTCATTTAAAAAATTTCTATTTTTGTTTACTGCTAGTAAACCTGGGTTTTCCAATTTGATGATTATTTTAACACTTTTGGAATTGAGATAGTTAATTTTTGTTTGAATTTCTTTTCTTAATAGATTTCGATTTTCTTGTTCGTTAAGAAATTTTTTGAGAACCTGGATTCATAATCGGGTTTGGAGGATAGTTAAACCCGATTCGTTTACCCAGAAGCATCTTGTGTATGGATGAAAAATTTGGCACCACAGAATGTCTTTTCTTCCCCTTCAAAAGTGATTGAGGCGGTAGCATTGGGTTTGCTCCCTTAGCCCCTTTCGATGGGGTCGAAAGGTGTTGTAATGCCAACAAGATCATCCTTGTCAAAAGGCTATGCTATTAGGTAGAGAGTAGGAACTCCATCGATAGCAAAACGTTTCGACTTAGTCAAAACCCATAGTTTTTATTGCAATCCACTCTTCATAGTTAATTTCTTGGAATCATTAGACCCCTTCGACCTCTTCGACACCATCTTTAACTACAAGGTCGAAACCCCTGTAAACTGTTTCTATCCAGCTTCTTCGAAACATCCTAAGTGCATATGAATTTAATTTAGAACCTTTCGAATTCAATGAGTAGGATGGGTTTTGACAACATTGGTATATTTTCTCAAGTAACCTAAGTTATTGGTTTCGACAGCATCAAAGGGTCTTGTTGTTTGGTTCATAAAATGTTTGTAGTGTATATTTTTGCTTAAGTTTTTGAATTGATCCTAACTATCTTTCCTTAGCAACCAGGTTCCCGTAGAGCTTTGACACTATTGAAAACTGATGGATGAGTAAATATAAGTGGAAATTAGCCACAAGGGCCTCTTTAGCAAGTGCAATTAGTTTCTAGGGCACACAACCGAAATAATTACTTTTAAGGACAAAATACAAAATAATTAATTTCTAAGGCCTAAAATCCTATTAAATTATGTCATTGAAAGTAATTAGACTGCTGACTTTGTCCTTAAAAGTAATTATTCAGCTGACTTTGGCCTTGAAATTAATTTCTGTATATGTGTGTCCTAGAAACTAATTGGACTGCAACGTTTGTCCTTCTAGTGAAATGCCCCTAAATATAATGTCTTATCCTTTCGACTTCATCGATAACTCGGGGAACAATTTTATTTTGGCTTTCGACAATGTCGAGATATGCTTGCTAAATGATGATGCTCTTTTCCTCTCGACCTTGTTGGAAGCCTAGTGTTTTTGGTTTTTAACATATATTTTTTCAAAAGTTTGAAGTTTCATATTTTTTTTATGCTTAATTTATCTAAGTAGGTTTCTCTGACTAATTTTTGAAAGTATGCTAAACTCATAATTAACCAAGAGTCCAAGACTTTAAATTTAAACGTTTTCACCTAGCAGAATCATGAGTTCTCCGAAGAAGACTGAAGCCACTTCCAAGTATTCTTTCATAGTGACTCAAGATGAGGTTGATAACATCCTCAATGACTTGGCATTACCGGTTTCGAAGCCATTCCCCCAAAAGAAACCGACACCATCAACAACCCTCCCGAAGGGTTCTTTTCTTATACTGCCTCCACATATGTCATGGTGGATTCTTGCCCTTCCCCATGTTCTTATCTTCATATCTATCTTATGTTGGGATCGCCCCAATCCAGCTGTCACCTAATGTCTACTCTTGTCTCCTTTCCTCGGAAATGATGGCACTGGAATCCGGACTTCCTTCTCTCAATGCTGAAGTTCTAAATTACTAGACTTGGTTAGTTAAGCTGAGCAATCTCAATAGTCAAATATATAGGGTCAACCCTCAGAAGAAGTTAATATCAGATGCGGTTAACCAATTCAGAGACTGGGAAAACCATTTCTTCTTTGTCAGATGCTTCTCTAATATCCATGGGACCTTCACTTCTCCCCATAAGTCTTGACTTGTGTCGTTTTTCCTTACTTAATGTTTTATGTTGCCTAATCTCTGTTTTTATTTGGTGTGCCTGCTAAAGGACTTAGTGATGCCGACAAGAAAACGATCGAATCTGTAATTGCAGCTTCAAGTTCAGCTGCTCAGAAGATTTTGGGAATTCCATCTTCTGTTCAGCACACCTCTCGCGGAAAACGCTTTCTATCGAGTCTCTTCAACTTTCTCCCCCATATCTCCTATTTGCGCCGATTGCTCTGGTATATCATAAGCCAACTATTTGCTTTCTATATCTATTACTCCCCGAATTATTATGCTAACTCTAATATGTTTTAACTTTTCCAGCCATATCTTCGGTTACAGGGACTGTGAGCGGTGCTGCCCCTCTTCCACCAACTTCTGGAGTGACATCAATTATTGCCTCCTCTACAAAGTTCAAGCAAGCTTTCAAAAGGAAGCTAATGGAATCCACCGAAGATGAGCCTCCGAAGAAAATTGCTAATGTTATAGATGTGGAGGAGGAACACTTAACTTCTAAAAAAGCTTTGAAGAGCCCAACAGTGGAGGCTCCTAAAGATAAGCCTGTGCAAACTCCAGGTGTTACTGATCCACTTTCTCGTATTTCTATCTCAAACTCTCCAGCTACTCTTGCTCAAATGCAACTGGCCTTGAGTATGCCTCCTACCCCAATGAGTGATTCTTCTCTTCCCACCATCAATTTCGAAGAGATGGTCGAGTCTATTCTCCACTATAAATCCTTCATCCTTATTCATCCACCTTCTTCTGCTCCAGATTTGGTGGGACATTGTCACTCTTTGATGGACCAACAACTTTTGGTAAGTTCTTCTTTAGTTGACCTTATCACCATTGGTTTCTTCTTAAATCACTAGTTTGTGTTATATATTTCTTTTCAGATTTCTAAAAGTGGGATGGATTTGAATGAACGTGTTTCAAAGTCTTATGCAAATCCTCTAAGCTCCCGAAGGAAAATAGTAAACTTAAAAATCAAGTGACTTCTCTATCTGCCGCCAAAAATGACGTTTCCATAGGGTTGGAACGAGTTAAGGCTTCTCTTTCCCGAGATGAGACTGATCTAGAAACAGAGAGGCAGGCCCGCAAACTCTTACTCGATGAAAAATTTGCAGTAGAGCTCACTCTAAAAGATTCAGAAGATGAGAAAGCCTATTTGGTTGCAAAGAACATTACTCTAAAAGAAAATTTCAAGAATGCCAAGGCTTCGTTAAAACTTGCTTTCCACACCATCACCGATATCCAACAGCAATTGCCTCAATTTGTCGGTGCTACTCTATGGAAAATGATGCTTTAAATTATGAAGATGCCCTCATGCTTGCATACGCTGACAACTACAAGAAATGCCCTGCCTTTGGCTTTTCTTCACTCGATTCTTCCCTAGTTGATAGCGTGACGGGAAAAATTAATCAAATGAAGCAGGGGATTGAGCCTGCGGATGTAGAAGAGATTAATGCTTCTGAGATCCTTCGTTTTGATGTCCCCTCCTTCAAATTCGGATCAGACTCTAAGGAGGAGGGTGACAAAGATGACACCGCTAAGGAAAAGGATGATGATGATGGCAAAGGCAGTGATGATGATAACGATGACGATGACGATGACCCTGATGGAGGCCAAGTTCTTGATGGAGACAAAGGGGGTCCTTCTGTAGTTTCTAAAAAGGATGGGGGGACTAAGCTGAATTTCCTAAAAAAGAATCATCTCCCCAGAAGGATATGCCACCTGCATCCCCCGGGCCTTCTACTCCCCTTGAGGAGAACCTGCTCCCATTTATACTGAGGATCCAAAAGGAAAGGAGCAGGCCTCTCAGGCTTCCTTCCCAGTTTCTTAGGTATGGAATTTCCTGTTTAATTGTCTTTCTCTTCGAAGATAATAATTAGTGTAAAATCATTCATTTTAGACAAGGAGGAAGTCTCAACTTCCTTATAGAACAAAACTTGAAAGAAAACAAGCATAAATTAACAAGTTATATAGGAAGTTAGACAGATAGATAAAGGAGCATAACATCCTCTCTGAAAAGTATCATAGTTTCGATTGGAGTGCCTCAGTTCTATCATCTTTTAAAAATCAAAGGGCTGCCCCATTATTAAAGAGAGCGCGCCTTCGACACGACGCTCTTTTAAAGGAGAATCAATAGTTAATCATTTTGTTTTGGATGATGATTGAAGAAAGAGACATTTTAGTTAACTTTTTGTATAAAGCTTGTTGTAGACGTTCGATTATAGATTTTTCATACTTAGGCGATTCAGCGGGGGATTACTTAGACGTTTCACAAAAGATATTTAGACGAGTTTGGATCTGACCCGCATATTGGAGCTTGTTGGAATTTACCAAGGGTCAGGTCGATCCCTCAAAATCTCCCCGTTGAAAAGCTTTAGTACTACAAAGATAAATTTGTCTTTGAATTTTTCTCTAAGTCTATTTTGTATGAATTAGTGAAATGACCCTCCTATTACCACCCTAATTTCATAAGGATTTTTTTTTGTTAAGAGATGATATATAGATATATCATTCATTACAAATATATTTCCCAGGTTCATTTTCTTTCTCCAATAAACAAAATATATCCAGGATCTTTCACAATATAAAAATATTGTTTTAAATCTAAATCATTCCTAACATACATATGTGAAGATATCTATGTTATATTCTACTAGAATCAGAGCATGATAATATGTAAGTAGAAATCCTTTTAAATCTATTAAAATGTGATAATTCCCTGATAAAAGATTAATTATTGTATCCTGATTTTTGACCATAGAATCCACTGGAAACATGTACTTTAGTCTGTTATTCTAATTAAGAAATGATCAAGTAATAGTCAGTGGAAAGCAAGCTTTTAATATGGATGATTGTGTTAAAGTCTGAATAGTATCAAACTCAGGCTAAAAGAAAGTGGATCATAAGTGAACACAAGCAACATCTAGGCGTAATGGAAACGCGCCTAACTTATACATGAGAGGTCACAAGTTCGAGTGCTATGCTGGTCGGTTCAAACCCAATTTTTGTTTTTTTTTCTCTTGTATGTTTTTGAAATCTGATATCTACCTATATCAGCACATATATACTTAATTTTTGCCTATAAACTAACATACAAAACAATATTTCTTGCTTTATTATTTTTGAAACCCATTCTTACAACTGTTCTAGGGATTTAGGTTTATATTTTTGCCCAAATATCAACATGTACACAGATATACATGTACATGTCAATATCTTTGCTCATTTTCCAGAAAACTGGGTTCAAATGGTTCCTTGCTTCATTGATTTGAAGTGAACAATTTGCCTGACCTATGGTCTAATCATGTGGTTAATCTGACCATTCTTTTATTTGCATTTTACAAACCAGAATCTACCTAAACTTCACTTATTTGAAGCTGGTTAACTCATGTGCCTAGTGTCATGCCAGGTATCTGATCATGGCAATTGAAATGCCAGTCATTTGCATCATACCTGAAGCCTTCCCATACAATTACCTCTCTCAAAACAATTTAAAAAGTAGACTTGAACCATTTGTAGACATAATTCAGAGGAAAAAAAAACAATTAGATACTTAAAGGTATTTTTCAAGGTAAATTCTAAATTTACTTCCAAAACTCAGTGTTTTTAAAATACTTAAGATTGTCCAATACATAATATAATTGCAAGGAAACTGCTCACATAATTGTATACTTCTTACCAGATTTTTATAGCTAATGCTTGAGCATGTTTTTCTTGTTTATATTCCAGACACTACTTCAAAAAAACAAATCAAACCTTAACACACAATGATTTCGACAGAGCAACTAATTTAATCTAACACTTTACAGAACATAAGAGCAACTTGATCACTAACCATAAAATATTCATTACATGACTGGAAATCTTAGAAACATAATTTTTCCTGAATACATGCAGATATAATCAATTTAAGTTCTTATTGAAACTAGCTAGCATGTTCATTCACTCCTCCATAATAGCCATAACTTCATTTTTACTTAGTGCCTGCATTCCCTGAAAGAGCATAAGTGGCTGCCTCATTTTAAAATGAGACACCCCATATGCCATGAGCAAACAAGGGTCAGATCTAAGATCTGGTATGAGTAACATCAATACATTCATGATATTAAGCAATAGAGAATATAAGAGCACCAACTAGTTATTTAAGCAAATTCCTGCAATCAATTACTTTAACATAGTATAAATAAGTTGATTCAGGTATGATATATTCATTTATCATTCTTACACTTGCATACATAATCATGAAAACATAATTATCTATTTGCAACATTTGCATTCACTGGAACCATCTTGGTTCCATACCATTCAACCTAAGAAATATCCATATTCCTATTTCTTCATTTACAGGTTGTATAATTCAATTTAAATTCCTGCCTCATCTGCTATTAATGAATCACAGGGACACATTGCAATGAACTAATTCACATCATTGCACAAAGATCTCAGGGCTTAAACAAACCATGTGCCAACTTGCATATTTCAAATATGACAAGCATTCCAGCAGCCTTCTTGGCCTTCCCTTCCCTAGTTTATTTACTAGTGTATTGACTTAAATCCTATCATCAAATATGCTAAGTGAACATGTCACTGCAAACATGGAAACATCCATAATCTTCCCTAGCATAATTCTCCTCAGAAATAAGTAGACAGTTATTTCCTAAATGGGGTCAATATGTCTTGATCTCAGTAAGATATAAGAATATTTTCAACTGTAAAAGAAGCATGGCATGTTCTTATTATATTGATCTGCAAGCCTTTATGATTGATTCAGATTCAGGATCTGGTTCAATCATAATTTTAGCTTGTGAGTTTTTTTTTGATTTGATTAAGGGCTCAGCACTTAGAAAATTTCTATTGCACCCTTAACATTTTTCTTCTCAAGCCTCAGCACTTATACCAAGTATAATGCAGCTCCCAACATTTTTTTGTAAAGTTTCCATGCCATAGATCTATAACAGTTGAGAGTATTCTCTATATGATTTTAAGATCCTAGACTTTAACATTTTTGAGTAAAAATAAAACAGTATGATACACATCCAAAGACAAATGTCTCAGCAAATCAAAGATCACCAAAATCATCCATATTAAATCATATCAGATTTAAAACAAGAAATCCAAAAAGCATTGATAAAATCATATATATCAAAACCAGCAATATATAAATGGCAATATAAAAAGTGGCTGCCTCATCTCAGGTCTTAATGCCATGAACTCAGTGAGGTTACTCACCTAAATATTTCTTCTTATTAATCCAGAAAATCCTTGTATGAATGTTTTCTCCTTCCTTCCAATATTTTTCTTCCTTTCTTATTTTTTTGTGCAGCTCGGGGTAAAGATAATTTTACTGGCTAAAACTGCCTATTTATATGCATTTTTCCACTAGGGTTTTGTTAAAACAAAATTCCATTTCTGACCTGGCTAGCATCATGCATTGTGTGTTTGCATTTTCTCATTTTTTATCCATAATTACCCCCGGCCATATTAACCAATTTAAAGGCTGCATTTTCTTTCTTTTACTTTTCAGAAAATGGCCACTCACCTAGTCATGTTAAAAGTGTGACTATCCTATTTTATATTTTAATTATTCCTGAGAATCCCCTTTGCTATTTTTGCCTACACAAGCATATTGACTTGTATCACATTTCATGTCATTTTAATGTTATAGTTTCACTTGCTTATATATATATATATACTTTTCAGTACTTAAAAATGTATATTTGTATACATATCTTATCTAGGCTTATTTAATTCCTCTTTAATTTCAGAAACATATGCACCTATATGTATACAGGTTTACAAATCCTTATAACATATATATGTATAATTTTCTTTTCTGGGTTTTAAATAAAATCTGTTTACTGATTTAAAGTAAAACTTACTTTTCTTATTTTCTAAGATGATCCATATAATTCCAGAAATCAAATATCCATGTTGCAAAATCATGTTTGTATTGTTTTTTAATTCTTGTTTTAAATCCAAGAAATCTGGAGTTCTTCCTTGTGCCATTTCAGTGTGCACGTGCACACATATACTTGCACACTATTTATTCCAAAGATTTCACCATATTTAAATCTTAATATTTCAAAAATTAAATCATTTTACAAAAATGATTTTTCACAAAATTTTGGGGTATTACATTCACCCCTCCTTTTAGGAATTGTGTCCTCACAATTTTTCTAACATTTATAACAAGCATCATTTTCTTTTCTGAAAACTTATCAAACATAATGCATAAGCAAACAAATTCAACCATATCAACCATGCATAACAAAAATTTTTCCAGAAAAAAAAAATTACCTTTTAATTTGCAAAAAGCTTAGGATAATCCATTCTAATCTTATCCTCTAACTCCCATGTGCAGTCATTAGGATCACTACTCCACTGGATCTTAACTAGTTTCAAGGTTTTGCTCCTTAATTCCTTTTCTTCTTTGGCTATAATCCCCACTGGCTCTTTTTCATAAACCAAGTCAGGATTTATTTGAATTTTGGTAGGCTCTTCCAAAATGTCTTCTTTATCATGTACCCATCTTCTAAGTTGGGACACATGAAAAACATTATGCATTGCTTTCATTTCCTCTGGTAATTCTAATTTGTAAGCCAATGAACCAATTCTTTCCAGAATTTTATATGGTCCAACATACCTTGGTGTGAGCTTACCTTGCTTGCCAAATCTCAAGACTTTCTTCATAGGTGAAATCTTGATGAAAACAAGTCTCCCACTTCATATTCCACTTGCTTTCTCTTCCTATCTGCAAATTTCTTTTGCCTATCTTGAGCTGCTGCTATTCTTTTTCTTATTAACCCAATTTTCTCTGTAGTTTCTTTAACATATTCAGGTCCTAGAACAGCCCTTTCTCCAGTCTCTACCCAGCATATAGGTGATAAACATGGCTTGCCATATAAGGCTTCAAATGGTGCCATCCCTATGGTGCTTTGGTAACTGTTATTGTATGTGAATTCAGCTAGATGGAGGTGGTCTTCCCAGTTGCCTCCAAAGTCCAGTGTACATGCTCTCAACAAATCCTCTAAGACTTTGTTCACCACCTCAGTTTGACCATCTGATTGTGGATGGTAGGCAGTGCTTAAGCACAATTCACTCCCCATGGCCTCTTGAAAACTTTTCCAAAACCTTGAGGTGAAGATGGTATCCCTATCACTCACAATGGTTTTGGGTATGCCATGCAACCTTACTACCTCTTTCATGAATATTTGAGCCAATTTTGGAGCATTTCTTTCTGTTTTAACTGGGATAAAGTGTGCTACCTTAGTTAGCCTATCCACTATTACCCATATACTTGTGTTTCCCTTCTTAGATCTAGGCAGACCATCTATGAAATCCATAGATATATCCTCCCACTTCCACTGTGGTATACTAAGGGGTTGCAATAGTCCTGATGGCCTTTGTGTCTCTGCCTTGACTTGTTGGCAAGTCATGCACCTTGCAACATATCTGGCCACATCTGACTTCATCCCCTTCCACCAAAGATTTCTTTTCAAATTTTGATACATCTTGGTGCTACCTGGGTGTATGGAGTACTTACTCCTATGGTATTCATTTAATATTTCCTCCTTCAATTCTATATTTTCTGGAACACATATCCTATTTTTATTCCTTAAATAACCATTTTTATCAACTTGATAATTTATTACTTCCTCCCCTTTTGATATGAGCATTTTCTTTTCCACCATGTTTAGGTCTTGTTCCTGCATTTTCCCAATCTTAAGAAGTAAATCTGATTGCAGAGATATCATACTTAATTTCCCTTTACCTTCACCTTCTTCAATGGGCATCATTTGTACCCCACTGTTTTCCTCAATTTCCAAATCAGTAAGTATAGACAAATCCTTAAATTCTTCCATCATCAGCATGGCTACTTTGGCATGTTGTCTACTCAAGGCATCTGCAACTTTATTTGCCTTGCCTGGTGTATACAGTATATCTAGATCATAGGCAGCTTGGAACTCTACCCATCTATGTTGCCTCATATTCAAATCTTTTTGTGAGAACAAATATTTCAGTGCCTTATGATCAGTGTACAAAATGAATTTGGCACCTTACAAATAATGTCTCCAAAGTTTCAAAGCATACACAACTGCTGCTAGTTCAAGATCATGGGTTGCATATCTGGTTTCATGTGGCTTTAATTGCCTAGATGCATAGGCTACCACCTAGTCTTGCTGCATCAACACAGCCCCTAACCCAGAGCCACTTGCATCAGTGTACACAACCAAATTTTCATTTCCTTCTGGCACTCTCAATACTGGTGCATTAATCAGAGCTTCCTTTATTTTGATAAAAGCTTGCTCACATTTTTCTGTCCATACAAAGGCTTGGTTCTTTCTAGTTAAATTGGTAAGTGGTGATGATATTTTTGAGAAATCTTTTATAAATCTCCTATAATATCCTGCCATCCCCATAAATGATCTAATCTCACTGATGGTGCTAGGCCTTTTCCATGCTTGGATTGCCACTACCTTATTAGGGTTTACTGATATTCCTTTGGCAGAGATAACATGCCCAAGAAAATGCACTTCTTCTTTCCAAAATGCACATTTTGAAAATTTTGCCTTTAAATCATTTTCCCTTAGTCTTGACAAAACTAAATGCAAATGATTTTTATGCTCTTCCACTGTCTTAGAATAAATCAAAATGTCATCAATAAAAATCAGTACAAACTTGTCTAAATAATCTCTAAATATTCTATTCATTAAATCTACAAAATATGAAGGAGCATTTGTCAAACCAAATGGCATAACCAAAAATTCATATAAGCCATATCTTGTGTTAAATGCAGTATACTTAACACTTGAGTCTTCAACCTTCATTTGATGGAATCCTGATGCTAAGTCTAGCCTAGAAAATATTTTAGCTTCACTGAGTTGGTCAAAGAGATCATCTATTCTAGGCAATGGGTATTTATTTTTGATGGTTACTTTATTTAGTTCCCTGTAATCTATGCACATTCTCAAGGTACCATCATGTTTTCTTACAAACACTACTGGAGAACCCCAACAGGAATTGCTTGGCCTTATAAATCCCTTGCCTTCTAATTCTTCCAACTGATTTTTCAATTCTTTCAGTTCACTTGGCCCCATTCTATAAGGTTTCTTGATTATTGGACTTGCTCCTGGAATGAGATTAATTTGGAACTCAACTGGTCTGTGGTGTGGAACACCCTTAACTTCCCCAAACACATCCAAGTATTCATTAACTATGGGAATTTCTTCAATGGTTAGTTCACTCAGATCTTTTTCTAAGTCAACTAAATGATACAATTTCCCTTCCTTAGCTACTTCACATAGAACTGTGATCCTCTGGCCTCTAGAATTTTGCAATGATATGGTGGATGAGTCTAAATTAATTATGGCTTTAAATTGCCTTAACCAATCTACCCCCAATATAACTCCTATATTTGGGTAATTTAAAACATATAAATTGGAAATAAAAATATTTCCTCCTATGTTTAACTCCACATCCACACAATTCATGTTCAAAACACTAGAACTCCCTAGGGGACTTTGTACAAGCAATGGGGTTTCAACCAATATGCAGTTTAATTTTAACACTTTAACTAATTCATAGGAAATCAAAGAGTGTGTTGCTCCAGTATCATATACTACTGGTATGGGTATGGCACAAATGAGTAATGTACCTTCCACTTGGCCATGATTTTCAGCATCAATTTTCACTGCAGATTTGCCTTTACCTTCCAAAGTTGCCAATTTCCCTTGCTGTTTATTCTCAGGACAGTTCCTCTTCATATGCCCCTCTTTCCCACATAGGTAGCATTTGAAGGCTCCTCCTTTTAACTATGGGCACCTTGGTTTGATGTGTCCTTCTTTTCCACAATGATGGCAAACCAATTTCTTCTTAGTATCATTGGCTTTTGTATCTTTACTCTTCCTATTGTCTGCCTCCTCCTTCTTTTTATCATAAGGGTGATATCTTCCCTTATCCTTCTTGTTGTTGCTCTTAAAATTCCTATATTTCTCTCTTTCTTTGTCATGTTGTTCCAGTTTCAAGGCCAGATCAATTACTTGATCAAATGTTCTATCTGCATATGGTAGCATAGCTCTGCTAAGTCCTGGGTTCAGTCCTTTTATATACCTATCATTTTTGGATGCTTCATCTGCCACTAGCATTGCTCCATAATTAGATAGCCCCTCAAACTTTTGAGTGTATTCAGTGACATTCAAAGTTCCCTGCCTAAGTTTGATAAATTCTTCAAGCAAAATGGTCTTGGCTGATGCTGGTACAAATCTTGCCTCCAACATCTCCTTGAACTGATTCCAAGTGATTTCATTTTCATTTCTTCCAGCTATGATCACCTCCCACCAGCTTAAAGCTACCCCTTTCAGTTGTCTAGAAGCTACTTGCCTCTTCCTTTGGTCATCCAACTGCATGTCATTGAAAATCCTATCAAGTGTTCTCAACCATGCTTGAATTTCCATCACACTCTCAGTTCCTTCAAAACTCCTGCCTCCCAAATTGGAATAAGTCTTCAGTAGTTTTGAAAGCTCTTCATGTGGGTTCTCAGGCCTATGCCCAATTCCATCTCTTAAAACCCTCACAAATTCTTGCATATCAAGCATTTGAGGTGCACTGGGTCCTGCATTGTGATGAGATCCTCTTCCTACCATGGTCTGCTAACTAAATTCTGGGCAAATGGTATTAGTATATTATGAGTACTTCTGAAATTTCTGTTTTCTTATCTAAATTATTTCATCCAAAACAAACAGACATAATATATTTCTATAATACTTAACAATCAATGCAACCAAGTGCTCTGATACCAAACTGAAATGACCCTCCTATTTCCACCCTAATTTCATAAGGATTTTTTTTTGTTAAGAGATGATAATAGATATATCATTCATTACAAATATATTTCCCAGGGTCATTTTCTTTCTCCAATAAACAAAATATATCCAGGATCTTTCACAATATAAAAATATTGTTTTAAATCTAAATCATTCCTAACATACATATGTGAAGATATCTATGTTATATTCTACTAGAATCAGAGCATGATAATATGTAAGTAGAAATCCTTTTAAATCTATTAAAATGTGATAATTCCCTGATAAAAGATTAATTATTGTATCCTGATTTTTGACCATAGAATCCACTGGAAACATGTAATTTAGTCTGTTATTCTAATTAAGAAATGATCAAGTAATAGTCAGTGGAAAGCAAGCTTTTAATATGGATGATTGTGTTAAAGTCTGAATAGTATCAAACTCAGGCTAAAAGAAAGTGGATCATAAGTGAACACAAGCAACATCTAGGCGTAATGGAAACGCGCCTAACTTATACATGAGAGGTCACAAGTTCGAGTGCTATGCTGGTCGGTTCAAACCCAATTTTTGTTTTTTTTTCTCCTGTATGTTTTTGAAATCTGATATCTACCTATATCAGCACATATATACTTAATTTTTGCCTATAAACTAACATACAAAACAATATTTCTTGCTTTATTATTTTTGAAACCCATTCCTACAACTGTTCTAGGGATTTAGGTTTATATTTTTGCCCAAATATCAACATGTACACAGATATACATGTACATGTCAATATCTTTGCTCATTTTCCAGAAAACTGGGTTCAAATGGTTCCTTGCTTCATTGATTTGAAGTGAACAATTTGCCTGACCTATGGTCTAATCATGTGGTTAATCTGACCATTCTTTTATTTGCATTTTACAAACCAGAATCTACCTAAACTTCACTTATTTGAAGCTGGTTAACTCATGTGCCTAGTGTCATGCCAGGTATCTGATCATGGCAATTGAAATGCCAGTCATTTGCATCATACCTGAAGCCTTCCCATACAATTACCTCTCTCAAAACAATTTAAAAATTAGACTTGAACCATTTGTAGACATAATTCAGAGGAAAAAAAAACAATTAGATACTTAAAGGTATTTTTCAAGGTAAATTCTAAATTTACTTCCAAAACTCAGTGTTTTTAAAATACTTAAGATTGTCCAATACATAATATAATTGCAAGGAAACTGCTCACATAATTGTATACTTCTTACCAGATTTTTATAGCTAATGCTTGAGCATGTTTTTCTTGTTTATATTCCAGACACTACTTCAAAAAAACAAATCAAACCTTAACACACAATGATTTCGACAGAGCAACTAATTTAATCTAACACTTTACAGAACATAAGAGCAACTTGATCACTAACCATAAAATATTCATTACATGACTGGAAATCTTAGAAACATAATTTTTCCTGAATACATGCAGATATAATCAATTTAAGTTCTTATTGAAACTAGCTAGCATGTTCATTCACTCCTCCATAATAGCCATAACTTCATTTTTACTTAGTGCCTGCATTCCCTGAAAGAGCATAAGTGGCTGCCTCATTTTAAAATGAGACACCCCATATGCCATGAGCAAACAAGGGTCAGATCTAAGATCTGGTATGAGTAACATCAATACATTCATGATATTAAGCAATAGAGAATATAAGAGCACCAACTAGTTATTTAAGCAAATTCCTGCAATCAATTACTTTAACATAGTATAAATAAGTTGATTCAGGTATGATATATTCATTTATCATTCTTACACTTGCATACATAATCATGCAAACATAATTATCTATTTGCAACATTTGCATTCACTGGAACCATCTTGTTCCATACCATTCAACCTAAGAAATATCCATATTCCTATTTCTTCATTTACAGGTTGTATAATTCAATTTAAATTCCTGCCTCATCTGCTATTAAGGAATCACAGGGACACATTGCAATGAACTAATTCACATCATTGCACAAAGATCTCAGGGCTTAAACAAACCATGTGCCAACTTGCATATTTCAAATATGACAAGCATTCCAGCAGCCTTCTTGGCCTTCCCTTCCCTAGTTTATTTACTAGTGTATTGACTTAAATCCTATCATCAAATATGCTAAGTGAACATGTCACTGCAAACATGGAAACATCCATAATCTTCCCTAGCATAATTCTCCTCAGAAATAAGTAGACAGTTATTTCCTAAATGGGGTCAATATGTCTTGATCTCAGTAAGATATAAGAATATTTTCAACTGTAAAAGAAGCATGGCATGTTCTTATTATATTGATCTGCAAGCCTTTATGATTGATTCAGATTCAGGATCTGGTTCAATCATAATTTTAGCTTGTGAGTTTTTTTTTGATTTGATTAAGGGCTCAGCACTTAGAAAATTTCTATTGCACCCTTAACATTTTTCTTCTCAAGCCTCAGCACTTATACCAAGTATAATGCAGCTCCCAACATTTTTTTGTAAAGTTTCCATGCCATAGATCTATAACAGTTGAGAGTATTCTCTATATGATTTTAAGATCCTAGACTTTAACATTTTTGAGTAAAAATAAAACAGTATGATACACATCCAAAGACAAATGTCTCAGCAAATCAAAGATCACCAAAATCATCCATATTAAATCATATCAGATTTAAAACAAGAAATCCAAAAAGCATTGATAAAATCATATATATCAAAACCAGCAATATATAAATGGCAATATAAAAAGTGGCTGCCTCATCTCAAGTCTTAATGCCATGAACTCAGTGAGGTTACTCACCTAAATATTTCTTCTTATTAATCCAGAAAATCCTTGTATGAATGTTTTCTCCTTCCTTCCAATATTTTTCTTCCTTTCTTATTTTTTTGTGCAGCTCGGGGTAAAGATAATTTTACTGGCTAAAACTGCCTATTTATATGCATTTTTCCACTAGGGTTTTGTTACAACAAAATTCCATTTCTGACCTGGCTAGCATCATGCATTGTGTGTTTGCATTTTCTCATTTTTTATCCCTAATTACCCCCGGCCATATTAACCAATTTAAAGGCTGCATTTTCTTTCTTTTACTTTTCAGAAAATGGCCACTCACCTAGTCATGTTAAAAGTGTGACTATCCTATTTTATATTTTAATTATTCCTGAGAATCCCCTTTGCTATTTTTGCCTACACAAGCATATTGACTTGTATCACATTTCATGTCATTTTAATGTTATAGTTTCACTTGCTTATATATATATATATACTTTTCAGTACTTAAAAATGTATATTTGTATACATATCTTATCTAGGCTTATTTAATTCCTCTTTAATTTCAGAAACATATGCACCTATATGTATACAGGTTTACAAATCCTTATAACATATATATGTATAATTTTCTTTTCTGGGTTTTAAATAAAATCTGTTTACTGATTTAAAGTAAAACTTACTTTTCTTATTTTCTAAGATGATCCATATAATTCCAGAAATCAAATATCCATGTTGCAAAATCATGTTTGTATTGTTTTTTAATTCTTGTTTTAAATCCAAGAAATCTGGAGTTCTTCCTTGTGCCATTTCAGTGTGCACGTGCACACATATACTTGCACACTATTTATTCCAAAGATTTCACCATATTTAAATCTAAATATTTCAAAAATTAAATCATTTTACAAAAATGATTTTTCAAAAAATTTTGGGGTATTACAATTAGATGAATAATTGTAAAGAAATGTAACAATGTACCAATTTATAAATGTTTATTTTAGTTTAGCTTTTTATGCTTAGCTTCACTTTATTATGTTATTTCAGATTGACTGTTCATTTGGTCGTCTTATTCCTAGAGACCACTTAAGTCACTATGTTAAACTGTGGAGATTTTATTATGAAAAGGCATCACTTTTAAGGTCTTTGAAATTAGTGAGATATTTCTTTCTTTGAGATTTAAAAAACTTTATTTAGAATATCCCCACATTCGCTTTGATTTCCTTGGAGATGAGAAAGAAATATTTCTTAAGGAGATAAGAACATTTCACTCAAAGTTAATCTGCGGTCGTAATAGTTCTCCAGTCGGGAAGTGGGACTATAGCAAATGTCCACCGGTCATTACCCCAGAAGGAGTTACTGTCCCATTTGATTAAACAGTTACACTTTCTTCCAATTCACTAGATAAAGTTAGAAAAGTAGTTTCTAAACTTTAGATGTAATTCAGTTGCTTGTTGTATCTTTTAACTTTGTTGATGTTTAAGTTGTAATCCATTTCTATGATAATAGAGATATTTTTATATCTCGATCTTGAATTTTATTTTATTTCTTTTGTTTAAATAGGAGCTACAATTATCTTCAACTTCTCCTTCTTATAACTTATTGTCATGCGTTGGTGCTATCAGAGAGAAACTGGTAACAGCGAGCGGAGGGATTGTGGTTAGTGATGATGTCCTATTAGAACACTTCAGTGGTAACTTCGAAGCCGTAAAATGGCATAAGAGGTATTTTCTTCAAAAACCATCGCTAGTGGTCACAAAGATCGTATTGCCTATCTGGAGGCTGAAATCAAAAGTAAAGGTGAAATGATCACCAAGCTTAAACGACAATTGAAGGCAAATCCTACAATCGACTTAGATCAAAAGATGTATAAACTTATTCAGTAAATAAGTGACTTGGAGTTGAAATTAAAGGATAGTCAGGCACAGTGTGCCTCTTTAGAATTCATATTGCGGGATAAGACTTCGAATATTAATGTACTGGTCCCTCACGCTACTCCTCCAACCACTAAACCTACAAGATCGAGACTTCTTGCGGCCCAAAAATTCCCTACTATGCTTAACCCTCCCTCAGGCTTGGACGAAAATGTTGTAGGGAATTAGTGTTGGAAAGTTAAATTTGAGATAGCTAAGTATTTCGATGAGCACTAGAAAGCCAAATTCTCTTAGACTATTAAGATTACGCTGCCAAGAACCAAAAGCTTGAACGTGATAACTACCTACTTGAAAAGGGCGTTGCAGAATTAGAAAGGGAAAACAAAACCCTTAGGGTAGCCAATAGAGCTTTTAATCGTGCCCTAAAGACCAACATTGATGCAATTGATGATGAGAGCAGAATAAGGAGAAAAAAGAAACTTAAGAAAGTTCTTTGCACGGCCATTCGCCATGTCGTGGATCCTTCAGTCGCGGAGACTCTTGGCAAGGCCACTGAAGATTTGTAATTTATTTGTATGTCTGACTTGGATAGGCTTGTTTTGTATGTATATGTAAATAACTTCATAAACTTGTAAATTATCTCATGACTTATGTAAATCACATAAATTTTGTAAATATCATCTGATTTGTAATTCTTTTTGTAATGCCACTTTAGAAATGCCTTTTGACTGCTTATTCATTGATTTTTGTACTTGTTGAATCTTTCCTTACTCTTTGTTGTACTATTTTTTCCTAAAAAGCACAAAGCAAACAATATTTCTAATTGTTAGCTTGAAATTGACATATTTATCTACGTGTGCCATTTTCTTAGATTAACAAATCATCTTGTTAATTGTATGAAAAGTAATTTATTCCAAATGTTAAAATCTCATCTTTAACCACGATGAGAGATGATCAAGAATTTAACTCCTTTCACTTGGCTAGAATGTTCAAAATTTGCTAATAGAAAATTTTGCCTTTTCATAGGGGTATAAATATTAGAATGTAACCTTTATTTAATAAAGAACCAAATTCAGAAATCAGTGTCTGAAATTTTGACGTAGTAACTCTCCAACCCATTCCTTGAAATTAATGGGATTTGAAAAATTAGAAATCCGAAGTTCACATTTGGAAACTCTTAATAGTTATCTTTATGAAAATATTCTTTGACCTAAATTCGGGCATTTGTGATGAATAGAAATCCAAAGAACTTGCACCTAGTTTAGGGTTTAAATAAGTAGCAGTCTTGATACCTAGATTCGGATATAATAAGTTAGTGATTGATAAATACCCGAACCCAGATTCGGGTGTTAGATGATAGAATTCATATATGAAAGACCCGAAACACTAATCAGGTATTAATAGCCGATGTTTAAAAATGAGAGTCCCGAAACCCAGATTCGAGTAATAATAAGCGGAGTTCCGTTCCACTCCTTTGCTTCTGTCTTCTTTGATATGTATGAAACCTTCAGTTTTTGAATATATAGAAATAATCCGATTGGGTACCTCTTGAACTAGGACATCTTAGTCCATGATCAGACATGCCTTTCTCGAGCTTGAAAAACTTAGGCCATGATTTGATGAGCCTCTTCTCGGGCTTGGAAATCTTAGTCCATCGCTGAATGTGCCTCTTCTTGGGCTTGTACATCTCAGTCCTTTATTGAATAAGCCTTCCCTTGGGCTTGGACATCTTAGTCCATTATTTGATTGGCCTCTTCTTGGGCCTGGACATCTTAGTCCATTGTTGAATGAGCCTCCCCTTGGGCTAGGACATCTTAGTCCATTATTTGATGGGTCTCTTCTTAGGCCTGGACGTCTTAGTCCATTGTTGTCCAGTGCTCTTGGTTAGCTCATCTTAGAGGCTGGGACCAAGGACTTACCCAACCTCTCTCCAGAAGGCGCCCTACCCTGGCTCTTTTGTTGCACGGACAGAGGCTTGTTCGGTGCTTTACCCTGGCCATTTTATGGCGTGGATAATGGCTTACTCCGTCCTCCCTCCAGGAGATGCCTTGACCTGGCCATAGTGTGGCACAGATAAGGGCTTGTTCAGTTCTTTAACCTGGCAATCTTATGGCGTGGCTAAAGGCTTACTCCATCCTCCCTCCAAGAGGTGCCTTAACCTGACCAAAGGCGCGACCAAGGGCTTGTCCGGTGCTTTAACCTGGCCATCTTATAGCGTAGCTAAAGGCTTACCCGTCCTCCCTCCAGGAGGTGCTCTGCCCTGGCCATCTCGGCGTAGACATAGGCTTTTCTACCATCTTAGGTAGACTACCATCTTAGGTAGTATCCAAATATAAGGAGCATTTCACTCCCAACCATGTATATTTTCTCTTTATAGAAAATAGATGATTATTAATTCCATCTTAAATTCTTCTTTTTATAAATTCATGGATTGTTCCTTGTCGAAAGAAATTTATAATCATCCCTTCCATGGCTCTACAATGGTTAGTTTCATGACCATTCATCATATGATAGTGGCAATAGGATCCTCCCAAGTTTCTTTCACATTTTGGCATTTTCATTTGTGATGGCCAATAGTTAAGCTTATCCTTAGTAAGCAAGTAGACATGTTCCATAGATGTTGTTAAATTGCATTTCCTTTAGAATTCTAGATTTTAAGCTTGATTCTTAAGGATGACTCTTTGGCTTTTTATTCTTCGGCCTTAATGTTTCGTGTTCTTCAATTGTTTTTCTTTTCGCTACCCTTTAGACTTCTTGAGTTGGAAGTGTTCTTATTGTAGTTGGTTGCCATTTGTGTGCAAAGGCATTGTAATCATTCATTATTTCTTTCTCAATGATTGTTCCTTTGGAATAATGTTGAATTGTTCTTCTCATTTGATTGAAGATATTGTCACTTCCATTTGTCCTCTTTCCTAGTGCAAACATAGGGGTAGGGCCAACATGGAAAGGATTTAAGCTCCATTTCTCAGGATCATAAGATTCCACTTTTTTCTAGTTTATAATTCTATGAGCTTCGAGCCTTAGTCTTTGCTCTTCATCTTGATTGGATCCCATTATGATTACTTGGGAGAACCTTGTTAAATGTGGTTCAGAAGACCCTTGTTTAGTTCGCTTAGTTCTTCAAGCCATGTTTTACCAATGTAGATAAACTTGAAGTAGGATTGATCCAAGTGGGGTTAGAGTATAGCAGTGTTGGGGGTTTATCCAAGGCGGAAGTAAGAGACCTCCTTCTGGCGCCAAAAATGTTAACAAGATATCTTATCAACACCCCAAAATGATGCTAAGAAAGGTGAATAAACATTTATACAAGTAGTGCAGAAAAGAAGGTGTGAATCCTTTTAGAATTCCCTTTTGATTAGACTTTATTTAATGAGATTCCTCAAGCAGGCCTTTCGACTGTATCAAAAGGGTTGGTTTCTGGGTTAGGTGACCTTTCGATCCAGTTGAGTAGGTAAGATATCTCCTTTGAAAGTCTTCCTTTCGATCTGATTGAAATACCCTGAATTAAGTTCTTTTAGATAGGTTTCAAACTGGTTGGAGGCTTAAAGCTATTGATTGGCTTGTGTTTTGGTTATCGAGCAGAATGGGAGGTTTCGACCATGTCGAAAGCTTGGGGTCTTAACTTTCTGAAGTTTAGGTGGGAAATCTTAAGCTTCGTTAGATCTGAGATAGGTTTTGACCTTGTCGAAGGCTTTAGATCACTGAGTAGATAACTTTAAATGGGTTAAATAAGTTATTAGAACTTGAAGAGGTATCGACTATGTCGATAGGAGCCTTTCGATAGAGGTTAAACCTGAAACATAAAGGTGAATCCAACAAAAGCTTTAGTAAAATAGTAAAGTAATCAATAGTGCTTAGGAATTCCTTTTTTCCATCTAAGGAAACACTATTTCATTAAATTCCCAAATCAACAACCTTGAAATTAGGGTTGCAATACTTTATTTAAGAAAATACAATTTCAGAATGAGAGGAATCGGATCCCCAAAACATGACCCATTGGGTCTTATTTATAAATATGGCCCAACACCTTTCGACCCCGATGCCTTTGACCGGGTCGGAAGGTGGCTATTGATGGACTTAAGCAAGCTATCGCCTTTGTCGAAAGGTATGGTGGTGCTCCTCCTTTTTGAGTTATCTTGTAAGTGCTACCGCCTCTATCGATAGCTTTCAATCATTGGTTTCAATGATGTTGATTTCGCCCATACCCTTTTTCTAGTCTGTTGCAGAACCCTTCCTGGACCACACTAGTTTTGACCAATTCTAAAGGCTAACTATAGCTTTCGAAGGGGTTGCTCCTGATAACAGTTGCTCCCTAGCAGTTTGAATGATGGCAAAACCATTGGCTTCGAATGGTTTGGCGTATATTCAAAGGGCTATTCTTCATTATCTTCGGAAGGCGTGGCTTCGACTTGATCGAAAGACCTTCATTTAGTTGAGGAGTTGTCAATGACAGCGGAAGGGTGCTCTCGACCACTTTATCTACTTCGAAAGGTTGAAACCCTCTGGATATTGTTAGAAGGAGCCTTCCAACACTCTCGAAAGGTCTTAATGCTCCTCAGCTTTAATGGCAGCATCCCTTCGACTCCTTCAAAAGGTTTGGCTGAACCTCTTCTTTCTTGCTCTTTGCTTAAGGAGGTCGTAACTTGGTTGAAATGTGAATATTTGGAGTAATTGAAAGTTAGTTGCAACGTCGGACATGTTCTCTGGCCATAATGAATATGATGACCATCCAAAAACACCTAGCTTTTTATTGACCACAACATTTGATTCCGTGAATGGATTTTATTAAAATTTATCTTGTTGGAAAGATAATTTAAACATCTTCAACTTTTTGTTTTATGCACTTTGTAAATTTAGACTGGTTACTACCTCAAAAACCTATTGCAAAGTGACCTATGTTTTAGGTTGGAATTTATAATTCAAATTACATACATTCCAGTATAACACCATAACTTTTGACTTATGTAATATTTGTGAGATCCATCAAATGATTCAGAAAGAAAATTTTGTTGGCAAAAACTTTCATACTTAATGCCTTTTACATGTTTTCCCAAATTGAAAGTTTTGGGTTTTCGAAAGAAAAGAGTTACCTATATTGGAAAAAGATTACAAAATATGAAGTATTTTGAGAGAATACTTTGCTTATACTCATGTAAGATTTTTTGAATGGATCATTAATGATGGTGTAATACCCCTAAACATTATTTAGGAGATTTAATTAGACAAATTAAATAGAATAATTTAAGAATTAGAATGATAAGGCGATTGAGATTTGAACAAATGATAAGAAGGGCGTGCTTAACAAATTAAATGGGTTTAAGAATGGTTTGTAAGTTAATTAAATTACACAAGAGCTTATTAGGAAAATAGCCGCACCTTATATCCACATATCCATTCATTTTCACATTTACTTTTGTTTCACAAAATCAAATGTAAAACCTAAAAGAAATAGCCGACCATTACAAAAGAAGAAAAGGGGAGAAATTCAAACTAAAGCTAAGGATAAAGCCGGGGAGAAATTAATCAACAACAAATCTAAAAGTCCTTATCATATTCAAGTAAATAATAATCTATACCATCTCTATGTTTTTTATGATCATTGGCTTTTTGGGTTTAAGATTAAATCCATTTTTATGATGATTTGTATGATTATATGCTTGGATCATAATAAGTTTGATTTAAACAATTTTGATTTAAACAAGATTGCTTAAATATGATTTTATACAATTTTAAGGGTAAAATCAATTATAATGATTTTCATATGCCATAATGAATTTATATGTTATGTAAAACATGATTTTGGAGTTTGGTTTTAATTTTCATAATTTTCCAAGTTATGGAGAATGTGTTATGAATTTTCGAAGGAAAATATGGTTAATTGGGTTTAGAAATTTATTTCAGAAATTATATTAAGAATTTGGGTCTGAAATTTAGATATGTCAGATAATATATTAAAAGTGAATTTCGGCGATTTTTGGGGATTTTTACTAAGTGATTTACTATGAGAATTAAATTATTTTGAAAGGAGGATCTAAATGATTTAATTGTTTTGCTTAATGGAAGGGCTTATTTGTTAAATTAATCTTGGTTTGGATCTGAAATTATGCGGTAGTTATTTTGGTAAAGAATTTGAAATGTTGAGGCAACCAATCACATGCTTACAAGTAGGTAGATTAATTAGAAAGTATTTGCTTTCATTGGTCTCAAATCAGCTTTTACCCAGAAAAGTGGGTTCCGCCTCTTTTAGAAGCTGCCTTTCAACCCTATGCTTCCACCTCGACCAAGTTGAAACCCATATAGAAACCAATACATAAGGCATCAATACAATTGGTGCATAGTGGATTGGAAAATGGGCAGAAGGCATGGTGTCAAAACCATTGCTTTTGATAGGGGTCGAAACCTTTGTTATGTTTTCCAAAGAAAAGCACCTGCCTTGTTTTACTAAGAGCTTTCGAAGGAGTCGAATCATATACTTTCGAAAGGGGTTTTCTAACTAGCTTTTGAAGAGGGTTTCCATGTTTAATTTTTAAGTAAGAGCTTTAGGATGAGTTCCTTTAATTATAAAACAATGCTTTCAATAGAAGTGGTTCCGACGTAGTCGAAACCTTGCTGCGTTCTTTTGTTTTTCAAATGTATTGAAGTCATCAATTCCATCGGAGGATAGCCTTTGTTTTAAACTTATAATAAGCAACTTCCAAAATGCTTTCAAAAGGGTTCAAGGGTTTTGAAGGCAATGGCTTCGATAGGGGTTTCGAAGCTAACCTTCAACTGCTTTACCTAAATGATTTGTGCTTTTGAAAGGATGGTTCCGAAGCCATAAAGTTTTTCCCCAATCATTTTTGTATGCTAAATAACGGTTTCAAAAGAGATACTTTCATTTATATTCACTTTGAACCAAAATATATTTTAAAGATAAACCCAATGGTTTCGAAAATGGTACTTTCAATGGTTTCGAAAGGGGTACTTTCAAATGGTTTCAAAGCTAAGCATCTATAGTTGAATGGTTTCACTTTAATACATTCGAAAGGTTTCGAAAGAAAGGTTTTAAAGTGTTTTGAAAGGCAGGTGCCTCGTGTTTTGAAAAGAATATTTTAATGCTTTCGAAAGGAAGTTTCCAATGGTTTTGAAAGTAAAGGTTTAAAGGTTTCGAATGCCTTAGTTTTCAAAACAAATAACCCAATCTCATTTTAAAGAAAAACCCATGCCTTAGATAAAGGAGTTTTTGAATGGTTTTAATTATGAAATTTTGTAGAAGCTTTTCCTTAATAAAATAATAGGTTAAAGGAATTAACCATGTTTTATGTAAAAATGATTCCAAGGATGTTAAACCTACAGGTGTTGGTATTATTGTGTTATTATGTTGCTTCTTCAAATATATAAATATATATATATATATATGTGTATGTATGTATGTATGTATGTATGTATATATTTACATCTATTCAAGCTAGAATGGACACATAACTGCATTTTGGGGAATGGCAGAATAACTAGCTAGGTTAACCCAGTAGTGAATATAAATTGAATTAACTCCTGAATGAGTATAATTGCATCCAGGAGGTCAGATAAACCGGAATGTAGGATGCTTAAATATTAATTAAAGAAGTTGTCAGGTAGATAGGTTTATAGTAAACCCATGAAAACTATGTATAGGAAAGTTATTGGTAGAAGCCAATAGGTTCATAATGATCGCATGAAAACTATGATTAGATTGAGTTATTGGCGGGGGCCAATAGGTTTGTAGTGAACCCATGAAAAATATATCCGGATTGTGTCATTGACAGAAGTCAATAGGTTCCTAGTCAACCCATGAAAATATGGATAAGAGGGAAGTTATTGGAGTTACCAATAGGTTCAGGGAGAATCCATGAAACAATGAAGTTATTGGTAAGGGCCAATAGGTTCTTAGTGATCCCATGGAAACAATGAAATAAGAAAAGGATTCCACAAATTTAAATAGGTTAATAGTAAGCCCATGAAAACTATGAAACTAGACTAGGAGTCCATAAATATTAAACATTTTATTAGTCATTCCATGAAAACTAATAGGTTAATAGTGACCCTAGAAACTATAACCAAGACAGGTAGTCAAAAAAGAATGTGGATGGGAAATCCAGAATATTTTAACTTTTATGCATATCATCATATTATTTTGAAATTTCATATTTTTAACCATTGTGGATGCAGGAGCACAGTATATGGCTTTATAAAGTTTTAGGATACTAGTGAGGGGAAAACTCGTTCCGCTATGTGGTGTGGTCTCACTAGATATCTATATGGTTTGAGATAGTAGATTATTATTCATTCCAGGCTTATATCTGACTCGAAGTTTTTTTTCCCCTTAAACTCTCGGGTGCTCAATTTATTTTGGGTAGTTTGAGAGTTAAGGTTTTCAAGTACCTCTTTAGATGAATATGCTTCCCGAAACGTGCAGGAGGCATGATAGCTATTTAGAGTTCTCTTTTATTTTGATTCCGCTATGTTGGTTAAGGAAAAGTTGTTTAATTGCCTATATATATACTCTAATCATCCAAGGGGCATCTTCGTATGTCGCTCTTGGTGTATGTTGTAATAATTATATTTCTATTAACGTTGTTAACGTCTTTGGGATTATGTAATAAATTTGAAATGTGATTTGGAATTAAATGAGATGTTTGTTTTAAATTGTTTTAAATTTTTTCTATATTCCTATGTTTCTGTTATAAAAATGTATCTAGCATTACCGTATTTTGTCACCAGAAGTTAACACTATGGATAACTGCAACATTTGTAGCGCTTAGCTTTTGGGCTCAAGATAGGGGATATTACAAGTTGGTATCAGAGCATAGGTTTATGAAACTTTAAAGAAATTTAAACCTTAAAGATTTTTCAGACATAACCCAATCAATCAGAAAATAAGATCGAGGTTTGTGATAATGCTATAGTAACGTAGTTGTATTTGATATATATATATATGTGTGTGTGTGTATATATATATGTATATATGTGTATATATATATATATCTGTGTGTGTGTGTATATATATATATATAAGTATGTATTCCCCTCTCTCTTGGACCGTTCTTCTGTATATTACTAAGGCTCGTATGCAGATTTACGAGAAAAAAGGTATGGAAGTAAGAAACGGAAGAGGAAATCTCGGTGGAGGAAGCCCCACAACCAATGGAAATGTTCGAACAACCAGGAGGAACCCGAGTCGATAGGCTAATGCTAGGCAAAATGCTAATGTTAATGTGGGTGCTGGAAATCCACTAGTGGATATGGGGGCGATGTATCAGTTTTTCGTCAATATGATGCAAGCTGGAGCTGCTGTTGGTGTTGCTGGAAATGTTGGTGAAGCTAATCCTATGGCTCTAGTTGGGAATAATTATGCTAGGATGAGAAGAAACTACACCAGTCTTGGTGGGAAATCGTTTATGGGAATGGAGGATGCTATAGAAGTTGAGAATTGGCTGTTTCATTACGAAAGAATCTTTGCTGATTTAGGTTTGGATGATGAGCAGAGGAGGAGACCGGCCTCTAGGCAGTTGCAAGGAGCAGCACTTCATTGGTGGAACAGTGTTACTATCGGGATTCCGGAAGATGGGTTGACTTTGGCAAATTTTAGAGCAGATTTGAACAAAGGATTTTATCTGAAGTTGCTAAGTCAACATTGCTGAGAAAGTTTATGGATTTGGTGCAGAGAGAAATGTCGATAATCGAGTATGTTACTAAGTTTGATGAGTTGTCCCAATATGAGCATGCTTCTATAGACACCGACATCAGGAGAAATGAGAGGTTCATTCGTGGATAGAGACCTAAGCTAGGGCGACCCTGACACATATCTATGATCCTTGTAATGTGGTTGTGCAGATGGCAATCCGCCACGAAGAGATGCTTGTTGTTTGTCCTAGAGAAATCCAAGGTTCTCAAGGAAAGAAGAGAAAGTTCTTTAAGAAGAAGGGAGCCCAAAAGGAGGAGGCTGTCGAGAAGGCAAAGGCTGATTTAGTTTGCTTCAAGCGTGACAAGAAGGGTCATACGCTCATGTGTGCTGGTCAGGCAAGGGGAAGAAGGCTGTAGAAAAGAAGAATGGGAAGTGATTTAACCATGACCAAGTTGGGCATTATAAGAACCAATGTCCAGAACCAGTCAGGGCAGACAAGGGAAAGGTTTTTGTTGTTGGACCATCGTCTGCTAGACCAACTGCAGCTAAAAAAGGGAAGGCAATGATGGAAGGTACGCTTTTGATTCAAAGTATACCAATTCGGATACTATTTTCCAGAGCATCACATTCATTTATATCTCAGAAGTTGGTTGATAGGATTTACTTAGAACCCACATACCTTGTTACTTCCTTAAGTGTTGCAAATCCAATAGGAGGGTATGCAACTTTGGGGATGAGATGTGACCAGTTAGAAATTGATTTGTTAGTTCATAAGTTTGTATGCAGTCTATATGTTTTTGACTTCGTAGATTTCAGAATCATTTTGGGTATGGATTGGTTGAGTACGTATGGGGCTAGGATATTTTTCTAGGATAGGGAGATATCACTAAGGCACCCTGATGGTCATAACCGAATCATATTCTCAGTGGAGAATTCTGACCGGAGTAGTTGTGCTTTTTAAGTGCTATAGAAGTTGGAGAAGAGTTAAGTCAGGTTTGAGTAGAAAGAGAGTTTGCAGATGTCTTTGAGCCAATCAAGGACTACCATCGAAACAAGCCGCTGATTTTTAGATACATCTTATGCCAGGAGCTGAACCTGTGAGTAGACCACCTAGCAGGATGACACCAACTGTGATGAAGGAATTGAAGGTGTAGCTAGTGGATCTTGAAGGAAGGAATTTTATTAGGCCAAGCAGTTCGCCTTGGGGAGCGGCCATGGTGTTCGTGACGATACCAAATGGGTCGTTGAGGATGTGTATCGACCATCGTAAGATGAACGAGTGGATGATCAAGAATAAGTATCCTTTGCTGATAATAGACGATTTGTTCGATCAGTTGAGTGGAGCCAGATTGTTTTCCCGGTTGGATTTGGCAACATGTCTCCATTAGTTAAGGGTGGTAAAGAAATGTATTCCTTTGGTAGCATTTCGGACTGGATATGGTTCGTATGAGTGGTTAGTAATGTCAATCGGGTCAACGAATGCACCTGCTTTCTACGTTGATGAACCGAGTTTTCCAAGAGTATTTGGATATGTTCGTGTTGTTATTTATAGATTACATTTTAGTGTACTCTAAGGATGAAAGAGAGCATGAGGATCGTCTTAGAGTCGTGTTTGAGAAGCCTAGGCAGCATCAGCTGAAGGCGAAGTTTTCCAAGTGTCATTTTTGGAAGTAAGAGGTTAAGTATCTTGGTCACATGTTTTCAGAGAAGGGCTTGTCAGTCGATCAAGATAAGATCGAAGCTGTTAATAATTGGAAGAGACCAATGATGGTGACTGAGATTAGAAGTTTTCTCGGACTTGCTGCCACATGAGATTCATGAAGGATTTCTCGCAGATAGCAGCACCTTTGACAAAGTTGACCAAGGAAGGATGTGAAGTTAGTCTTGTCTGATAAATGTGAGGAAGCATTCCTTAAGTTAAAGCATTAGTTGACTAATGCACCGGTGTTAGTAGTTCTAGACGGAAACAAAGGGTTGGTGGTGTATACTGATGCATGTGGAACTGGATTGGGAGCTGTGTTGATGCAGAAGGGTAAAGTGATTGCCTACACTTCACGACAGCTTAGACCGCATGAAGAGACCACTAGTCAAAGTACTGCTATGTTGTCCTATTTGTAATTTCGAGCAGTACCGATCGAAAGGACTGCTTCTAAGCAAAAGAAGGATCCATTATTAGCTAAGAGGATTAGAAGGCGAGGTTAGAACTGAGATCGATGATCTAATAGATTTTTGTCCTGACCAGAGGGGATGGTTGAGAAAGAAGGGACGTTTGTATGTTCCGAATGTCAAGGACTTGAGGAAAGAAGTTCTTGGAGAATGTCATTGGTCCAAGTTTACGATTCATCCTAGAGGACTTGAGGACGGCACCTGTTTTAGCCAAGTTGTTCATGAAGAACATAGTTAGATTACATGGAGTTCCTAGTAGTATAGTCAGTGATAGAGATGCTTTGTTTACTAGCGAATTCTGGAAGAGTCTATAGGATGTATTAGGTACCAAGATTAATATGAGTACTGCATATCAACCTTAGACGGATGGGCAGACAGAGAGAGAGAGTAAATATGGTACTGATGATTTATTGAGAGCTTATTCAGATTTTGGTGGATCTTGGGAAGATTACTTACATTTGGTTGAGTTTTCCTATAATAATAGTTACAAGACTAGTATAGGAATGGAGCCTTTTGAAGCTTTATATGGAAGGCCATGCAAATCACTAGAATGTTGGTTGGAGACTAGAGACTGGAGACAGATTAGTCTTAGGTCCAGATTTGGTTAGAGAGGCATCAGAAAAGGTTGAGTTAATCCGAGAAAGGATAAAGGAAGCTCGGTCTAGACAGAAGAGTTACGTAGATAAGAGGTGTAAAGACCTAGAATTCACAATTGGAGATAAGGTTTTCATTAAAGTATCACCGATGAAGGTGTGTTACGATTTGGAAAGTCAGGGAAACTGACAACGAGATATGTTGGTCCATTCTAGATTATAGAGAGGATTGAAAAGCTCGCATACCGAGTAGAGTTGCCGAGCAATATGGTAGGTGTCCATAATGTATTTCATGTGTATCATCTTCGCAAGTATGTTCATGATCCAGAGACCACTATTCCTCCGACAAAGTTGGAAGATTTGGTGGTAGAGCCTAATTTGACTTTTGTTAGACAACCAGTTCGGGTTGTAGCGAGAGATGAGAAAAGAATGAGGAACAAGACAGTCAAGTTGTTGAAAGTTCAGTAGAGCAACAACGAGAAGGACTGTACTTGGGAGTCAGAAGATAGGATTCGAGATACTTATCCTGATCTGCTTTGAGGGTATGTCTATATTAGATTTATATAGATAGTTGCTAGTTATGTAGGCTAGTATGGTTGTTAGGAGTCATTATAGATAATTGCTATATTTAGTATTTAGTCCTTACTGAATTTTGAGGATGAAATTGTTTAAGGAGGGGAGCCTGTAACACCTCTAATTTTCAATAACATTATTCTAGAGATTTAATTAGACAAATTAAATAGAACAATGTAAGAATTAGAACGATAAGGAGATCGATATTTGAATAAATGATAAAAAGGCCGCGCTTAACAAATTAAATGGGCTAAAGAATGATTTGTATGTTAATTAAATTACCAAGGGCTTATTAGTAAAATTGCCATACCTTATATCCACATATCCATTCGTTTTCACGTTTACTTTCATTTCACAAAATCAAATGTAAAACCTAATAGAAATAGCTGGCCATTACAAAAGAAGAAAAGGGGAGAACTTCAATCTAAAGCTAAGGATAAAGCCAGGGGGAAATTAATCAACAACAAATCTCAAAGTCCTTGTCATATTCAAAGTGAATAATAATCTATATTGTAACGATCCAATTTTTCGACGCTCGAAAGTTGACATTAATACGTCCACTGTATCAACTGCCGAGCAATCGAATGCTGGAAAACCGAATTATTATGGTTAAAAAGAAGAGGTAGAAGAAGACCGAAAGAAAGAAAGAAGAAACAACAGAAACAATATCAGAATCTCACATATTGCAGCGGAACAACATATAATAGATAAATGAATAATCTTTAAATCAAGAACTATATCATTTTATACATTACATCGTCATCAGAGTTTACAACAACAATACATCAATGGACAGTTATATAAACTTGTCCTCATACGGAATACACAGTGGAATAATAATATCATATACAAATGCTACGTCTCGCCATCCAGCTCGCCACTGAGCTACACAACATCTCCTGAATCCAAAATGACCTGAAACTAACTCTAGACTGCCCGTGTGGAAAATGATGGGCACCCAGAGTTTAGGAAAGGAACAATAAACTCCAGGTCAGTCATGGTGACTGGTGTGAGAACTTAAAACGGTTATTTATCTTTAAAACAACAACAACAAAGGAAGTAAAAGACATTCGCAATGCTTTTGGAAAATGAAACTACCATAAGACCTCCCACCACACACACAATGCAAACGCAGAATTGGAGGAGATTTCTTCGTATGATAGTCAAACATGCTTACTACGCAAAATCATTGGATTATTATTATTAATGCATAGTGGAAAACATTTGAAAGTATAATATTAATCTTAGCCAACATACAACCATTATTGTATGCCTACTATAGCTACCATCTAAATAGTGGTGACCACCATAAGTAAATGGCAGGTTCTACAACTAAAACCGTACAGGGTTCATATTGGAAATTGGATTTCCAACAAATGGTCAGGCTAAGGAACTTTCTACTGCCAATGGGATCGCCTCTGGATGAACGTCCCGAGAACCTAACCGGATCTCTGCCAACACAAGGCCGGGTTACCTCTCCACTAGGTAACTACTTCTCGAGTATGCCACCCCCCGGTCCTTTGGGACCTTTATCCGAGGCGCCTCGATCAAACAACAATCACATAGTAAATGAGATTGGAGCAACCACATAGGTTAAATACCAGGGCTCCATACCTGATACCACCCTTTTCCAGAAGGAAATGACATACCCTAAAGGGAGCGACCCTCATAACCTTGCAGCATATTTCTGTTTTGACAATTTTCGGGTTGTGAGGTCTGAC
Organism: Allium fistulosum; assembly: GCA_030737815.1. Taxonomy (NCBI): domain Eukaryota; kingdom Viridiplantae; phylum Streptophyta; class Magnoliopsida; order Asparagales; family Amaryllidaceae; genus Allium; species Allium fistulosum. The sequence continues at coordinate 674,015,754 of CM060905.1, forward strand.
GAAGTCTCGTCCACAAAGCTACGCTTTCTCACAAAGCCATGCTTTGATTAACAAATGATCAATAAATAATCATCACACAGCAACACTCAGCATGCGACATGACCATATTGGGAGTATATCGCTGATAACCTTCAACTACATAACTTTTGAGCTCGTACGTCTTAGAGAAGGGTGTTAAGCTAAGAGAATAAATTCTCCGCCACCAACAGAAATGTGTTTGAAAGAAATCAGCTTTATATCTCAAAACGTAATGTCAGACATGTAACCATACAAGTCTGTTCCGGGTTTGAACAGAACCAAAGGCACTTCCAAAGAAGCCCTTGCAATCCGGGTATTCACAATCCCGATCGAACTTCCCATCACAAAGGAAATCTCTATACCGTAGCTAACGGTGTAGAGACAACCGATAGGTCATCCTATCGTTTTCACAAATACCCGGTCTTCACCACCGGTCTTCAATACGATCCATATCGTCGTATCACTAATTCGGAATGGGTTATATGACACAAAGGTATTTTCCCGACTAACCCAAATAGTGAGCACAATATTTAAAACATATGGATATGGGATTTCAATTAAGTTACAACTTATTACCCGAATCCTTTCCTTTAAATGGTTTAAACAAATTACCATTCTAAATCTTTAAACAAAAAGATTTCCTTCACAAAGATTCATTCATAGATTTCCAAATCAATTTCCATTTCAATCGGATTAACCCATTAAATCTTTAAATCAAGATTTAACTTATAGCTTTCAAAACTACTCACAATTCAAGTCTTTTATAATATAAAAGATACACCTTTTTAAAATCTTCTTTGATTTCAAAATAAAGTTTAATCATCGTCACAAAGGTTAATTCATAGTTTTTCCAAACTATTCACAATTTCATTTCAACTTGGAATGTTTCGATACAAATTGGAAATCTTTTCACTTTATGAAAGCTATTATTATTTGAAAACAGATAGTTTTCGTTTTGGGAAAATCTGGTTACAATTACACAGGTTAAAGCCATTCAAGAACAAAACCTGGATTTAAATTTAAATTTCCAAAACCATATTTTAAATGGTAAAAACCCATATAAACACCTTTTATAACTTTTAAAATCTTTTAAACCAAAATTCCCAAATTATTGAATTCAATTTCAAGTATTGAATTCAAAATTTAAATCAAATGATTTAAATTCAATTTTTATTAAGTTATTTAAAATAACTCTTATTCTTGAAATTCATTTTCAAAAACTTCCAATTCCAATTCCAAAATTAATTTAGATTCAAAAATTCAATTTTTCAAAATTGATAAAAAGCTGTGACTTAACCGATTTCCACGTGAAATCCACATTTGTGTGTGTATTGTATAGTCCACGGGTTTAACACAATAGTGCAACAACATTCAACCATCACAGATCAAATATAACAATATAATTGATAAGCGGTATAAACTATAACGCTTATCTTTCATTCACAAATCACAGATATATCTATCACAGATAAACAAATTACAGATCACAACACAAATCAGAATATATCACAAAGCATCACATATTTGAGATATCAAACAATTCAACATCCAATATAATTCAAACATCCATAAGTAGGATAAATTTTATTATCTGATTAATTCAAATCAGATAAATTTTTTATAAATCAATTTTCCAAAGTTATTGTAAATTAGTAATCAATTAATTTCAAATTTATTTCAAAACACCAAATCAAATTTTCAATGAATATCAAAATTATTTCCTTTTTAAAATAAATTCCTTTATCTCTTCAAATCTATTTGAAAATCCAAATTTTAAATAAATTCTTTAACTTATAAACAATATTACCAATATCCATTTATTTAGCCCCTTTTCCCACATTTGGAATTTTTCAATATGATTCAATAATAAAACTTTATCTTTTCAAAACTCCTTTTAAATTTATCCAATTCTCAAAAATAATTTTTCACAATAAATTTTCAACTTGAATTTCGAAAATCCAATTTTATTTATTTTTGGTATCCAACGATTCCAAAAATATATTTGGCTAAATTATAGCCTTCAACCATCTCAATCACAAAGATAATCATACACAGATTATAATTAATCAACACACAACATTGAAACAAATTCAATTATTTAAGGAATCTAGTTGGATCCCTCCAACCTGTTTCCCTGCATCCACAGATGTTAGCACAATACCAATTCCACTTCGAGGTGGAATATCGCGGTATATGGGATTTATAAAATATTATCCGCTATTATGCGGCGCAATAGGGTCTCATCCGCTATATAATGCGGGAAATCAACTCCAAATACATATATAATACCAATTCCACTTCACGGTGGAATTATCACGGTATATGTGTTTAATAAATAACCTCCGCTTAATATGCGGCGTATAGGGTCTATTTCAACACATCCAATGACAATCATCATTCAATTCACACAATCAAGCAATTTAAAATTCAACTATTTAAAATTTAAATCGAAACAATTTCGATTGAGTGAGGAGTTCTCACCTTGCTTTTTAAAATGTCGAGCGTTCAATTTTTTTTACATTAAATCGAACACGTTCGATTTAACGCAAAATTTTCACTTGCTCGAAATGATTACATGCCTGCACCACAGCGAGCTGCTCGTCGCTGTGATTCCGGCACCGCTAGTTTCGCTTGATTTCGACCTCGTATCAAAAAGTTATGCAATTTCAAAGTTTATACGATTTAAAAGATAATAATTTTACAACTTTATTTTAATTTCTTTAAACCCTACATCATCTGGCCGTACGTTTCTGGAGATCAAGATCTGGCATTTGATGCTTCTTCTCTTCCGTTCAAACCCAGGTGAAACACGATCGTGAAAACTCATTAGCCGCCAATGTTCTTCAAATTAACGCACCACGTACGATCATTTCGACGACGATCAAGGACCGCCGTATCGAAGCTCGTCGCCTCGCCTACCCACGCCGTGAATACCACACCACTCGGTCGCCCCCTGGCATCGTAAAACATGCACGAAATGCAGGCAAATGCGGCCTCTTTTCTCTCTCCACGCTGCTCTATTTTAAATCACCACCGTATAGATCGGTAGATCTCGTGAAGCTCTTCGACTTTCATTTAGGAATCGAAGGCTAAAATGTTTAGATCGAGGGTAAATTAAGGGAGAAGGATTGAATGTTTCTGGCCATCGAAGTGAGAAGTGGTGGCCTGGAAATAGAACTAGGGTTTTGGCCTTTGTTTGCAAATGAAGAAATAGAGGGCCTTATATAGAAAATTCTCCAAAACACTATTCATCGAAAATTTTCCGAACTCGAAATCAAGCGTGCCGGCTGGCGTTTCGAAGGTTTTACCCGCGTTCCGAACACAATGGAAAGTTTTTTGGGAGCTAATTCGGTCATATGTGCGAGTTACGAAATTAAACGATCAAATTTTAATTAAATCGGTTAAAACGATTTCGATGCGTTTCTGCTTGCCCCGAACAAACCGTAAATCATATTAACACAAAATTTGAAATCTTACAATAATTTCACATTACAGATCCGATGAAACTGGTTTCGTCGAAATCCGAGACTGTTTGAAAAATGACTATTTTTAGTCGTCAATTAAATATTAAAATATTAAATTTTCACAAATTAACTTTTAATTCAATTTTAATAGTTCTATAACATCGTTATAACTCCAGTATGATTAATATAACTTATAAATCATTTTTATACACATTGGATCCAATTTCCAAATATTTCTGCAATTTCAAATATTAAGTTGTCGATTTAATTATCTAATTAAATCTAGATATTCGAAATAAAATTTATTCGACTTACAAATCTTACTTGTTAATATTTAAAATCAATTAAATATACGAATTTCAAATGACGGAAATTCTGGGTCGTTACAATCTTTCCCCCCTAAAAGAATTTCGTCCTCGAAATTGCAAAGTAAGAAAAATGCCCCAAATTCATTAACTTTTCAAACAATTCGTTCAAATTAAATTTTAAAATCACTTAAGTGTACAACTTCCTCAAAATCCAATAGTTAAACTCTTTCAAAAACTTTACTAAGTTTTTTTCAAATCCATACTTAGTTATACTTTTCAAAACAACTATATCGTTTAACTTATAATTCCAAACCCAAAATTTAGTTTTCACAAATTTTCCAAAATTTCTCAAAAATTTTCTAACGCCTTAAATTTTCAGAAAAAATCGCCATAGCCTCCTTTGCGCGGTTCGATCGTAGTAGGATCACAATAGACATAAATATATATACATCGACCCACATGGTCGGAAAAGCAGAAAAACAGTTCATATTTCCTATTTTTATTGCGTAGGCGTACCTTTTTTAGCATTTTTAAGCAAAGCAGTTATTTATTTAGCATTTTAGCATGACCCAACCAGCCGAATGGCAGCCACGGCACCTGTACTTACTCAATTTGAACACGTAAGTGACATATATATAAAGTTATTAACAATTTACTCTTTTAAACAACTACAACACATGAATATTAAAAGAAATGCATACTAAACAAGGTTTATAAGCAACTTATATAATTTCGACATCACTTGTAATTGTTTACAACCAATTCATATACAACGACATTCAATTATTCATTTTCAATTAGTTTACATTCACTAATTTAAATTCAAGTTGGTTCACTTTCAAATCAAATTAAATTCAATTACTTTAGCTTTCAATTTCACAAATTCCATTTAATTAAAACTTTATGAATTTATATACAATCAACTAACAACCATTTAACAAACAAATCATAACCAACATAACCAAATTTATTCACTTTACTTTACTTCACATTCAATTTGGTTCAACACTTTCAATTAGCTTTAATGAATTAATACTTACATTCATTATTCCATATCAATTCATTTACATTAGATTGATTAACATTCAATTCATTTATTAATTCAATTGCTAATTTCTTTTACAAATAAAGTTGAATTTCATTCATATAACTCAAGTTCACATCCATTTAATTCACTTTGTTATTTTACTTCGACACCAAAATCAACTTCATTTAACATCACTTAAGTTATATTCCAAATCATATATTTACTATGCTAACCCAAATTTTATTCTAACTTTACCAAAGTTAAATTTATTATCTTATATTATAAGTTCAAAACTCGTTTCACTTATATTCATCAATTTCAATTTGGATTTTAATTTAAATTTTGTTTATCACAACAAAACTTCAATTTTCAATTTATTATGGTAGCAAATCCATCACACAGAAACTCGAAAATGATACTGTTGATGCTGTAGTCATCACCTTTATTATTTCCCAGCAATAGTATTGAATCCAGTGCTTTTTATTCTTTCAAAATTTCCTTTTATTTATAAATCACATTTATAAATCTTTTTCTCATATAATTTCACTATTTAACTTTACTTATACAATTGTTGCTTTTATTTAGATTATTCAAATTACTTTTATTGACTTATATATATTCTTACATTTTCAACAACCAACAATTCAATTTTATATACACTTTAATAATTCGGAAAAATTATTTTCTTTATATACAAAATATAATCAAGGTAAAATTATTTCATTTACCCAATTTAAAATGATAATGTGTCGGATTATCTCGTTCAAGAGTTTAGAAACCCCTATCGATACAGTTAGCTAGACTGCACCGACCAAAATCTATAAACAATCAGCCGATAAGTCAACACAATACAAAACAATTTCATATTTACAAACAAATACGCGCTCATATCTATTATTACACTTAAACTCATTCTAGAGTACTACTGACTCTATCTCTAATGAGTAATACCCAGCAGAGCCAAGGTTATCGCTTAACCATATGCTCTGATACCACATGTAACGATCCAATTTTTTGATGCCCGAAAGTCGACATTAATACGTCCACTGTATCAACTGCCGAGCAATCGAATGCCGGAAAACCGAATTGTTATGGTTAAAAAGAAGAGGTAGAAGAAGACAGAAAGAAAGAAAGAAGAAACAACAGAAACAATATCAGAATCTCAACAATAAACTCCAGGTCAGTCATGGTGACTGGTGTGAGAACTTAAAACAGTTATTTATCTTTAAAACAACACAACAAAGGAAGTAAAAGACATTCGCAATGCTTTTGGAAAATGAAACTACCATAAGACCTCCCGCCACACGCACAATGCAAATGCAGAATTGGAGGAGATTTCTTCTTATGATAGTCAAACATGTTTACTATGCAAAATCATTGGAATATTATTATTATTAGTGCATAGTGGAAAACATTTGAAAGTATAATATTAACCTTAGCCAACATACAACCATTATTGTATGCCTACTATAGCTACCATCTAAACAATGGTGACCACCATAAGTAAATGGCAGGTCCTACAACTAAAACTGTACAGGGTTCGTATTGGAAATTGGATTTCCAACAAATGGTCAGGCTAAGGAACTTCCTAGTGCCAATGGGATCGCCTCTGGATGGATGTCCCGAGAACCTAACCGGATCTCTGCCAACACAAGGCCGGGTTACCTCTCCACTAGGTAACTACTTCTCGAGTATGCCACCCCCTGGTCCTTTGGGACCTTTATCCGAGGCGCCTCGATCAAACAACAATCACACAGTAAATGAGATTGGAGCAACCACATAGGTTAAATACTAGGGCTCCATACCTGATACCACCTTTTTCCAAAAGGAAATGACATACCCTAAAGGGAGCGACCCTCATAACCTTGCCGCATATTCTTGTTTTGACCATTTCCTGGTTGTGAGGTCCGACGAAGTCTCATCCACAAAGCTATGCTTTTTCACAAAGCCACGCTTTGATCAACAAATGATTAATAAATAATCATCACACAGCAACACTCAGCATGCCACATGACCAAATTGGGAGTATATTGCTGATAACCTTCAACTACATAACCTCTGAGCTCGTACGTCTCAGAGAAGGGTGTTAAGCTAAGAGAATAAATTCACCGTCACCAACAGAAATGTATTTGAAAGAAATCAGCTTTATATCTCAAAATGTAATGTCATACATGTAACCATACAAGTCTGTTCCGGGTTTGAACAGAACCGAAGGCACTTCCAAAGAAGCCCTTGCAATCCGGGTATTCACAATCCCGATCGAACTTCCCATCACAAAGGAAATCTCTATACCATAGTTAACGGTGCAGAGACAATCGATAGGTCATCCTATCGTTTTCACAAAAACCCAGTCTTCACCACCGGTCTTCAATACGATCCATATCGTCGTATCACTAATTCGGAATGGGTTATATGACACAAAGGTCTTTTCTCGGCTAACCCGAATAGTGAGCACAATATTTAAAATATATGGATATGGGATTTCAATTAAGTCACAACTTATTACCCAAATCCTTTCCTTTAAATGGTTTAAACAAATTACCAATCTAAATCTTTAAACAAAAAGATTTACTTCACAAAGTTTACCCAGTTTCACAAAGATTCATTCACAGATTTCCAAATCAATTTCCATTTCAATTGGGTTAACCCATTAAATCTTTAAATCAAGATTTAACTTATAGCTTTCAAAACTATTCACAATTCAAGTCTTTTATAATATAAAAGATACACCTTTTTAAAATCTTCTTTGATTTCAAAATAAAGTTTAATCATCGTCACAAAGGTTAATTCATAGTTTTTCCAAACTATTCACAATTTCATTTCAACTTGAAATGTTTCGATACAAATTGGAAATCTTTTCACTTTATGAAAGCTATTATTATTTGAAAATAGATAGTTTTCGTTTTGGGAAAAACAGGTTACAATTACACAGGTTAAAGCCATTCAAGTACAAAACCAGGATTTAAATTTAAATTTCCAAAACCATATTTTAAATGGTAAAAACCCATTTAAACACCTTTTATAACTTTTAAAATCTTTTAAACCAAAATTCCTAAATTATTGAATTCAATTTCAGGTATTGAATTCAAAATTTAAATCAAATGATTTAAATTCAATTTTTATTAAGTTATTTAAAATAACTCTTATTCTTGAAATTCATTTTCAAAAACTTCCAATTCCAATTCCAAAACTAATTTGGATTCAAAAATTCAATTTTTCAAAATTGATAAAAATCTACGACTTAACCGATTTCCACGTGAAATCCACATTTGTGTGTGTATTGTGTAGTCCACGGGTTTAACACAATAGTGCAACAACATTCAACCATCACAGATCAAATATAACAATATAATTGATAAGCGGTATAAACTATAACGCTTATCTTTCATTCACAAATCACAGATATATCTATCACAGATAAACAAATTACAGATCACAACACAAATCAGAATATATCACAAAGCATCACATATTTGAGATATCAAACAATTCAACATCCAATATAATTCAAAGATCCATAAGTAGGATAAATTTTATTATTTGATTAATTCAAATCAGATCAATTTTCTATAAATCAATTTTCCAAAGTTATTGTAAATTAGTAATCAATTAATTTCAAATTTATTTCAAAACACCAAATCAAATTTTCAACGAATTTCCAAATTATTTCCTTTTTAAAATAAATTCCTTTATCTCTTTAAATCTATTTGAAAATCCAAATTTTAAATAAATTCTTTAACTTATAAACAATATTGTTATCCCACCTTTTAGCAAGGCCGAGATACCAAGGAGCTAACTGGAAAAAGACAAGATTGTACGTCCTCAACTTTAAATGATTACTGGGATGTTGCAAATACCGACGAATTTTGCCCGAGTCCAGATCGGGCTACAATCGATAAGGCACGTCAAGCAGGGTAGTAGAACCAACGTTCCAAATTTCGAGGCAACCCGAGTTCATATGCTCAAGTTATCGCCAATGTAAGATGGATGAGATAGTATAGGTTCGAATCCCTCAGAAATAGGCTAGGGTCGAATCGATGAGGAAAGGCTGGTTCGAATCAATCAGAAGAGCATTGCGTCGAATCCACGAAGAGCACATATGCTTCGACTCCATCGAGCAAATCCTCGCATACCCCAGTTCGAATCCATCGAAGGAAGGATCCTTCGAATCCATGCAGGCAAAGGAGCTCCGACTCCATTCCAAAGCACCGACATCATCGATTCGAAGGAAGCTAACCTTCGACTCCAGTACCTTCGAATCTAGTACCTTCGAATCCCCAAAGTCCACATAACAAAAACCAAGGATATGACCCAGAAAACTCGGAGAAAAAGGAGGATTGACCCAAAGCATATGCACCACGTCATCGCCTTCACGTGCAGAAGCCTGGATTCGACCCTATGGATTCGAACCATATCGATTCGAACGAATCCATAGGACGAAGAACACGAAAATCTTCAACTTGAATCGATCATAACATGAGATCTACACATCCAAATGCTACGAAATTTTCACAGAAGCTTAAGCACATGATGAAGAATGTCCACACCAAATTTCAGCTCGATTGGACTCTTTCTTGATCGATTCGAACCAAGGGTCGAATCGATCCCAAAGTGGGCCCGGATCTCCAGATTTCGGCCATGTGGGCTCCCTCACGTGCTAGAAGCAGTCTCCCTAAATTTTAGGTGAAGTATCAGCCTCCTACACCTATAAATAGAGCCCCTGGTCATTCAGAAAAGGGGTTAGACAATTCTAAGTACTAAAGAGCGCCCAGATTCTGCCAGATTTACTCCAAATCACCACCGCTGCTTCAGATCGAGACTTTGCATATAAATTCAGTTGTACTACAGTATAAACAAATTGTAATCTTCAAGTATCGAGCAATAAAATCGTAAAACTTCATAGTGGACGTAGGCGAAATGCCGAATCACTCTAAATCACTTGTCTTTGCAATTTACTTTCTGTTATTTGGAGTTTTTGTTAGATAATCCTCAGTTTTAATTTTCTTTCTTCACTTTTATCTCTTCAAAAACTTCCGAAGAGTGTTGTGCCCATTTTTGGTACAAACACTTTGGTGCTTTCATTGAGAAAAACCCGCTTTTTCTCCTGCTCCTTGGATCTACCATCGATACCGGATTGCATAAATCCAAGAAAAAGATCCAGATCTCTAATTCATAATCTTTCCATTCTATTCAGATTTGCATTAAGTCTAGGAAAAGGATTCATCATTCAAAATGGTTAGCACAAGAACCGCTTCTACAGCTGCTGGACAAGAAGGTAGGGATGGACAGAATCCTGCTCAACAGCAGCCATCCAACCAAGACAACACTGCTCATTCAAATCCATCTGGACAAGTCACCAGATAGAAGTTCCATGTGTTGCTTCAAGAATTTACTCAAAGTCGGCAACAATTGGCCGAACAGTTGCATGCTAATATTGAATTAACAAACCAACTGAACCGCCAAGGCCGCAGAAGGTCCAGACGGGATGATATCTCCCGATCATCTACTGAAAGTTCCACCTCATCGGACCATTATCACAGATCTACCCGTCCTCGATTAGACGGGAGTCATGCACGAACGACCGGATATCAACTCGCCTTGACTGTTGGACAGTTGAGGGCATGACCGTCGACCAGCTTTCAGGCCGGGCCCTCAACACAAGGAGGCCCTACTACACAGCATACCACGGACAATCGTGCCGCAGCTGCCATAATAGAAACAAGGGTTGATACCCAAAATCTTTCAGAGCCAAATAATCAGCAACGTGGGCGTACTCCTGAACCATACGTCCCAGAAGACGCTGAGCCAAGGATGCGAAATTTGGACCGTCGACAGCGCCCGGTCCGAACTCGCGCTGTGGAACCCGACCACACCTTAGCTCAGCAGGCTCAAAATGTAGCAATGCCTGACATTTCGACTATGATACGCCAGATGATCTGCGAAAGCCAAGGTCTTACCAACGACGATTGGGGGATTTCTCGAAGTCATACTCCTTTCACGGACGAGATACTGTACGCTGAACCTCCTCGGCGATTCAGAATGCCAACTCTCCCTATGTACGAAGGAAATTCTGATCCCAATCAACACATTTTGAAATATGAATGGTCAATGAGCGCCGCAAGGGCCGACGATGCAGTGAAATGTCGAAGTTTCCCCATCTCACTGGGAGGAATTGCAACAATGTGGTTTACAAGATTACCTCCAAGATCTATCTCTTCATTTGATCAATTGGCTAAGAAATTTGTTGAACAATTTCGCATGCATGTCGCTAGACCCAAAGATGTGAACACCCTGTCTAATGTTACCCAAGCTCGTGGGGAAACACTAAGGCGTTACTTGGAGAGATTCCATGCGGCATGTGTGGAGATTAGTAATCCCAACGATAACTCAATTTTAATGGCGTTGACATAAGGAATCGATCCCGATTCTGAGTTTGGAAACTGGTTAGCTGGAAAACCACCCGCATCGTTGGACCGTTTCTACTCCAAAGCCGCTTAATTCTTACGGCAAGAGGATGCGAAACAGTCTAGGAAGCAGGATGATGCGAAGCCCGGAAGTGAAGGAATACAAAGTAATGTAGCAGTTAAACAGTCTGGCGACAATTCAGGAAAAGTTCAGTTAAACATACAGAATAAACAAACTCAGCCAAGAGGTAACAATGGTCAGAATAAGAAAAGAGATCCAAATCCAGGCCCACGGTGTAGGGCTCCGATGTTCGAAAATTATACACCATTAAATACATCGCTGGAAAATGTGTACCTACAAACTTGCAACACTGAACAGTATAAGAAACCCGCTCCGAAGCGGTCATCAGAGAGGCAGATTCAGACAGGGAAGTTTTGTATATTTCACGAAAGTTATGGCCACAATACTAATGACTATCGACATTTGCAGGACCTCATAGAAAAGTTGATCAGGGAGAGAAAGTTAGATCAATTCGTGCGGGCACCACAGTCTGGTGGTGCGGGCCCGTCAAATCCAAACCGTACACAGGATCAAGAAAGACAAGAGGAACCCGCTCGTACAAGCGGAAGGTTGGTTATAAATACCATAAGCGGTGGTCCTCATCCGGTAGACAGAAGCTGGAGAGAAATGGAGTCGTATGCTAGCTCTATCAGGCATGCGAGCTTCGAATGCTGCAGTAATTGTGAGGACGGGACTCCGGCTAAACAACAAAAGACAATGTCTGATGATATCATATTTAGAAGCAGAGATGTTGACAAAATCGAAGCTCCAACAATCGACCCAATGGTCATATCTGCCCAGGTTGGTCCTGCTTGGATGACGAGGATCCTGGTTGACAGTGGGAGTTCTGTAAACATTTTGTTCAAACGAGCTTATGATTTAATGAAGATGGAAGCAAAAGACTTGAAGCCCTGCCAATCTCGAGTTCACGTCTTCAATGGGAGTGCTACAATACCCGCTGGGATAGTGGAACTGCCGGTGGAACTGGGGGTTGGAGAACGCAGGAGAGTCCGACTGCTGCAATTCGTTGTTCTAGACATCGCTTCACCGTATAATGCATTCTTGGGCCGACCAGCCCTTGCTGAATTCAGGGCAGCCATTGCCCCATGGTGTTTGACTTTGAAGTTCCCAACTGATCATGGGATTGGAGTCATTCAAGGAGATCAGGCAGCAAGAAGAGCCTGTTATGTTGCTGAATTGCGTGAGGCGCAGCGAAAGGAGAAAGGAAAGGGCGTAGATGAATCTCTCTGCGTCCGTTTTACTGATAATTGACAACTAGCGCCTGGGCCCCGGCCCGGGCACCACTACCAATTCCTTAAAGATCTTGACCCTAGAGACAACGAGGAAAAAGACGATTCTAAAGAGAATCAAGCTTCCCCAGCCGAACTGACTGTGGACGTCCCGGTCAGTGAGGATAACGATTCAAAAGTACTAAAAGTTGGATCTCAACTGGGAAAACAGATACAACAGGAATTGGTTGAATTTCTCCAAGCAAATCTTGATGTTTTCGCCTGGACGCACTCTGATATGTGCGGAATCTCACCAAACATTGCAAGTCACTCCTTGAATATTGATCCGCGACATGTTCCGGTCAAGCAAAAAAGGCGTGGTATGGATCCAGAGAGATCTGCCGCCCTTAAAGAAGAGATTGACAAGTTGCAGTCAAATGGGTTCATCCGAGATGCTCTATACCCGGAGTGGGTGTCAAATCCGGTGTTGGTTCGAAAACCGAATGGGAAATGGAGAACTTGTGTCGACTACTCTGACTTAAACAAAGCTTGTCCAAAAGATAGTTTTCCACTTCCTCGAATTGACCAGCTCGTAGACTCAACGGCAGGCCATGAATTGTTATCTTTTATGGATGCTTATTCCGGTTATAATCAAATACCTATGCATTTACCCGATCAGGAACATACTAGTTTCGTGACCGATCTGGGACTCTACTGTTACAGAGTCATGCCTTTTGGTTTAAAGAATGCTGGAGCGACATACCAACGTTTGGTCAATCGGATGTTCGCCGACCAGATCGGGAAGACCATGGAAGTTTATGTGGATGATATGTTAGTGAAGTCTCGATTTTCCACAGATCACGTCAGAGATTTAGATTCAATGTTCCACATCCTACGGGAATACGGAATGAAGCTCAACCCATTGAAGTGCCACTTCGGCGTTGCGTCTAGAAAGTTCCTCGGTTTCATCGTCAACGCTAGTGGAATAGAGGCGAATCCCGAAAAGATCTGGGCAATAAGGAATTTGCAAACTCCAAGAACCATAAAATAAGTCCAGAGTCTCAACGGGAAGGTAGCAGCATTAAGCAGGTTCATTTCAAAATCCACTGATAAATGCATTCCTTTCTTCGATCTGATCCGGAAGGGAAAACGAAACTTTGAATGGACCATGGAATGTGAAGGTGCATTCCGATCGCTGGTTCAACATCTTTCTACACCACCGATCCTGTCAAAACCGGTTGATCACGAACAATTATACCTTTATCTGGTAGTATCAGAGCATGCGATCAGTGCAGCTCTGGTCCGAGAAGAAGACCGAGTGCAGAAACCGGTCTATTATGTTAGTAAACGATTGACCGGAGCTGAAAGAAATTACCCAAGGTTGGAGAAACTGGCTTATTGCCTGGTCATTGCCTCAAGAAAGCTTCGTCCTTATTTCCAAGCTCATCCGCTTACTGTGTATACCGATCAGCCGTTACGACAGGTCCTCACGCGGCCTGAGACGTCTGGTAGGTTACTCAAGTGGAATATCGAACTAAGTCAATTTGACATTACTTATGCTCCGCGGAAAGCCATTCAAGGGCAAGTCCTAGCTGACTTCATAGCTGAATTTACTGTTCCGGACGACTTACCCGAAACCAGCGAATCTCCTGAATATGTCTGGAAACTTTATACAGATGGTGCATCAAACGATCGGTGTTCGGGTGCTGGTGTTGTACGAGAAACCCCCGAAGGCCGATCCATATGCTATGCTTTGAAGTTTGATTTTCACGCAACCAACAATGAAGCTGAATATGAAGCTCTATTGACTGGATTAAAACTAGCCAGAGATCTGAGAATTATCGCTATAGAAGTTTATTGTGATTCACAGTTGGTTGTGTGCCAGGTACGGGGAGAATATCAAGCAAGAGACCGAAGATTAGCTGCTTACCTAGCCCGAGTTCAGGAAGCACTGGATCAATTTGATTATTATGCCATTTTCTATATACCTCGAGATCACAATCAAAAGGCCGATTCATTGGCAAAGCTAGCTAGCACGGGTGAAGCACAACAAATGGGACTTGTCCCCGTCGAAACTTTGTCCTCCCCAAGCATCGATCAAATAAAAACGAATGGTGTGTTTGAAACCTCTCCCAGTAGAGAATCATGGATGACTCCATATCGAAATTACATTGAGAATGGGATATTGCCTGAGCATCGAAATGAGAAAAGACAAATTCTACGAAAAGCTTCACGGTTCGTCATTCAGGATGGAATCATGTATAGAAAAGGTTATTCTATTCCTCTCCTCCGGTGTATCGCTCACGATGAAGTCAAACGAGTGTTACATGACGTGCACGAAGGAGAATGTGGCGATCACACCGGAGGACAAGCCCTCGCTAAGAAGATACTCCGATATGGATATTACTGGCCGACAGAGAACCGAGATGCAGCCAACTATGCCAGAAAGTGCGATAGATGCCAGAAACACGCCCGAATTCCAAGAGCCCCACCTACCGAGATAACTCAAATGGTCAGTCCCTGGCCATTCGCTATGTGGGGTATCGATATCATCGGCGCTTTACCTCTGGCAAAAGGTGGTGCGAAGTACGCCATCGTCGCCGTTGACTACTTTACAAAATGGGCCGAGGCCGAAGCTCTCGCAACAATTACCACAAAGAAAGTAATAAACTTTGTGGTTCGCAATATCATCTGTCGATTTGGACTCCCACATACCATCATCACCGATAATGGAGCCCAATTCGAGAGTTCAGAGTTCAAGAATTTCTGCCAACGATTTCACATTCATAAAAAGTTCTCGGCAGTCGCACATCCATAGGCAAACGGTCAGGTCGAAGCTGTTAACAAAGTTATAAAATCCATCTTAAAGAAATGACTGGAAAAGGCTGGGGGCAAATGGGTTGATGAACTTCCTATGGCGTTATGGGCTTATCGAACAACTCACAAGACCGCAACCGGACACACCCCGTTTTCCTTATCTTATGGCTCGGAAGCCGTTATTCCAGTCGAGACAGAAGTATTTTCCCACCGTGTAACTTATTATGATCCGAAAACAAATGCAATATTACTCGCCGAATCTTTGGATCTGTTAGATGAGAAACGGGAAGAAGCTGATTTGAGAGCGACCGCATACCGAAGTCGAGTCGCCCGGTTGTATAATGCCAAAGTTCGACCCCGAACCTTTGAACTCGGCGATCTTGTCCTCAAGAAAATCTATCCGGTTCCTTCACACATGAAACCAAATTGGGAAGGACCGTACGTGATTACACAAAGACTTGGAGATGGCACATTCAAACTATCGACCGTGGACGGTCTAGTTCTGCCAAGGGCCTAGAACAGTGAGAGTCTCCGTCGCTACTACATATGACAGGCTTTATTTATTTTATTATTTAGCAATTTTCTTTTGCATTTCAAAATTAGAATTTGTAATAAGGCAACTGACTTTGCCATATTTTCTTATTTCAGCAATAAAATGCCATCTCTTCGAGCCAGAGCTGTGATTCATTAAATACAATGTACAACATCACGATGCACGAAGAGCTAAATTCCATCACACTATGGAATTTATTCAAGTAGAGAGTGGCTATGAAGCAATCAAGCACTCGCTAAATGAAACCCGAGCTCAGGGGCAAGCCATCACATCAGGCCAAAAACGGGTTGATACATGACAACCCTTTATCTAACTCCGTACTCCCAGAGTGCGAGGCAGAGTATAAACATTTACTTAACTCCGTACTCCCAGAGTGCGAGGCGGAGTATAAACATTTACTTAACTCCGTACTCCCAGAGTGCGAGGCGGAGTATAAACATTTACTTAACTCCGTACTCCCAGAGTGCGAGGCGGATATAAACATTTACTTAACTCCGTACTCCCAGAGTGCGAGGCGGAGTATAAACATTTACTTAACTCCGTACTCCCAGAGTGCGAGGCGGATATAAACATTTACTTAACTCCGTACTCCCAGAGTGCGAGGCAGAGTATAAACATTTACTTAACTCCGTACTCCCAGAGCGCGAGGCGGAGTATAAACATTTACTTAACTCCGTACTCCCAAAGTGCGAGACGGAGTATAAATATTTACTTAACTCCGTACTCCCAGAGTGCGAGACGGAGTACAAACATTACTTAACTTTGTACTCCCAGAGCGCGAGACGAAACACAACCGTACATCAACTTCACACTTATCCCCAATACTAGGGGAAGAACCAGAACACATATCAGGTTGAAGACAGAAAGGGAATACATTTTCATTTCCATTATCGACAAAAAGAATCTGATTACAAAATGGTTCAAAAAATTCCTACTAGTGGGAGCCGAATCCACATCTATACAACGGCTATAGAATAATCAACAAAAAATACTACCCCGCACAACAGAAAATTAAAGAAAGAGTTCAATCTTTCTTCTTCCTTATTTTATTCTTCGGGGTAGCTCCACCAGATCCGCTGCTCGCTTTTCCCCTCAACCGTTTACTCTTTTCAGGCTTATCCTCCAATAGTGACATAATATCAACGTCTTCCTCAGAGCTTGAGGCGACGGAAATTCTTCTGGAAGGTCGAGCTGGAGGCATAGGAGTAGTAGCGGGAAGTGGGACAGGAGCAGCTTCGATCACTACAGTACTGCCCGGTGAAATCACCATTAATGGGGCAGGCCCAGGCGGATTCATACCAACAATCCCTGCTGCCATCTCGGAATCAATCTCAGCAAGAACTTCATCCTCACGGGATGCTTGGGCCGCATCGGATGTGCCAGTAGCTGGCATAGATGAACTAACGGCCGGAGCAGCCCCACTCATAGCATCGGACGGGTCGACGAAGGGATCGTTGGGTTCATTAAGAAGCTCCTTAATCATTTGAGCGCTAAAAGAAAACATGTGTGCATCTCCTTCTTCGCCAACCAAGGTAGAAGTCATGATGGCTTCAGTAACGATAGCCCCTTGCGTTTGATAAGAAACTGGCAGTGCAAGGGGCGTAGAAACAACGACTTCAGTCACTGAAATGGGACAAAGCAAAGATTATTAGCCAAGTGTGTTGTTTAAGGCTTTTCACACAAAAATGCGGGAAGCGTTCAAATACCTTCCTTAGCCTGGACCGGAGCATGGGCAGGAGCATCGGCGGAAGATAATTGCGGCTGGTCGGGGTTATATGCAGGAACAGACTAGGGATCTACCGTACTAGTGGTTTCAGGCAGCGTTGGAATTACAGCTTCAACACTTGCCTCGTGATGCGCAATCCCCGAGCCTTCGCCTGTCTCTAAAGTTTGAACACCAAGCCTTTCTTTCGCCAAAGAAATCACCACTTCGTGGAGAGTTTTCCTTTCATCTTCAGTGAGCAAGCGCATCTCGAGCTCAAAGTCATCAAGTGTTTCATCTGGATGTGCTGCTCTTTTCTCCTCCACCAGCCTGGTCCAAGCATTGTATAGAATCATGGAATCATCTCCCAGCCATGCTAAATTTCTATGGTCCAGCACATTAGCGTTGTACGTGACCAGGAGATCGTCAAACTCAGCGTCCATCCTGGACCGCTCCACCAGAATCTTTTCTTGAATTTCTGCTTCTGCAGACTTAGTCTTGGCCGCCGCCGCAGCAAGTTCGGCTCTAAGAGATACAGCTTGGTCGCAAGCCTCTTGAGCGGTGGTGTTTGCATCGTCCTTCTCCTTCACCACTTCAGCAAGCTTAGCCTTGAGCTCGTTCAGCTCCTTAACGGCTAAGTCCCGCTCAGCTGCGACGGTGGTGTAGTGGTGGCCCATCTCTTCTACCGTGGCACAATGTTCCTGTTGCATCCTAGCCATTTTGGCCACGGCGTCCTCATGTTTCTTAAGCGCTTGAAGTTCAGAATTCCGAGAAGTCTCCATTTCAGATTGGAGGACTTGAATGATGCGACCTTTCTTGACAATGTTAGCATCGCGCTCAGCAATAATTTTCGCCCGGTCGAAGGCTACCTTTGAAGCTTTTACGGCTGCCTTGTACAATTCTTTATATTGGGTGTAGAAGTCATGGATGTAGTCATGAGCGACGTTCTCAGCATCCTGAGGAATTCTCTTGAGATGGGGAGGAAAGACATAGCCGTCCATGCAAATTTCAGGAAAATCTTTTTCCATCTGCGCAAGCTTGATAGCTCCCTCACTTGTCAATTCAGCCGGAGCCTGTTCTATTATAGCGGCTGTTGTTGGTTCCACCCTTGGCCGCTGAGTTTCGGGCCGTGAAGATTGAGAAGTTTGCTGCTGCTGTGAGGGCCCAGGAAGATCTACAGGGGCCCTAGGAGGCGGGGGAGAACGAGATCGAGATCGATGCTGATACCCCCGATCTCTGTCAGTATAATCATGGCCAGAGCGGCCACGCCAATATTCCCTATTTCTGTCATAGCGCTCCTGGTTAGTATAACCGTGCCTACGGTCCCTATCTGATTCCCTCCGACGGGACTCATAGTAAGAAGATGAATGGCGCACGTTCCGAAGCCTGTCTAAAGTAGATCCTTTGCCTGACATCTCACCTGCGATAAGAGAAAATTACGGATTAGGATCCGATAAAGCAATGTTCAGTATGCAAAAGTCGTGGAGTGCGATGGAAGTGTGTGTAAATGTGTAAACCCCCAAACAGACCGGAAGTGTTGACCACACTAAAAGGAATGGGCTCGTTCATGTTTAGTACATCTTGAAATTCCTCCAACCCAGGATTATGAGAAATCAATAAGTAATCTGGGATGGGAATATCGTCAGGCCCTTTGAAAATGTCTCTCGAAGGAGAAGGGGCGGCCTCAGAAATCATGACTCCGGAAGTGGGAGGAGACACATTTACAGATTTCCACCCCTTAGACTTAAGTTTTTTGGAAACGACGGCCTTGCCTTTCCGTCTTTCTCCCGACTCTTCGAAGTTTCCCGAGAGATCAGCCATCGGCTCCGAATCTGTATGGGTTCTTTCTTCATCACTCGCTTCGGTTATTGTGATTCCGAGCGGTTTCTTTGCCGTTTTCTTCTTGGTTTTCTTTTTGTTCTTCTTCGTGGAGGCGGGCTTTGCCATCCCTTCAATGACTATGCTTTGATCAATTTCAATCAAGCCGAGAGTTCTTAAGTTATAGTCGTTCAGCACCGAGTCGATATGTCTCAGCTCGCTCGGGACTTCTTGAAGACTTCCGACAATGCCTCTGAAGTACCCGCCATCGGGTCTGGAGATAATGGCTGTAAGAGAAATGAGATGTCAATACTAATACCAAAAAACTATTGATCAAGGAACATCATCAGCAGGCTAAGGCGCTTACGTCTAGACAACCATCGCCTAGCGAAACCCGGAGGGCACCGAACATAGAACCATTCGTTCTTGAAATAACTCAGTCTGGTCCAAGCTCCAATAACAACTTGGCAATTTCTAACTACCTCCAGAAATGTAAAAGATGGGCTATCGCCTCTACTCTTGAAATTAAATATATATCTAGTCTCGGTTGGCCTTGGCGGGCGAAAGAGACAGTCCATAAATATGACGAAGGCACTGTTCAGCAACGCATGTCCGTTGGGATGAAGTTGCGAGGGAGTGATTCCCAAATATAATAGCATCCCTCTCATGTATTGATTAAACGGAGGAAGAGTTCCAGCCGCGCAAGCATGGCGATAAAAAGCTGTATACTTATGCGGTCTATCATCAGCACTGGGTAATAATACATCATCCAGAGATATGTTATGTTTCAAGCATAACCGGCCCAATAAGGATTCAGAGATATTAGACTGGACCGAATCAACGGGGTCCTCAATAAATATAGCTTCTGGCAATTCGTCTGGAGCCGGATCGATTACGTCGGCAAGAATATCGAGAATCTCGAGCACCGGAGGAGTCGAGCTCTGTACCTCCTGCTGTTGCGAGCTCGAAGATTTCATAACTGACTAACTTATCATAAAACAACGTTAAGTTCATAAAGAGCCCGTGCATTCCCCAGTATAGTGTGTATGGATGTGCCGTGCGGTGCAAGTGCTGTGCATTACTTAAGCAAATTTTACAGGTTGAAACAAGATGTCCGTACGACAAAACTTAGGGATTTGAGAATGAAAATGACCGTCATCGCTGACCGTCACTTCCACACCATCCAGACGCTACTGACCACTTCAAGTATAAATCAGTTGTATTGTTGGTAAAGTCACAGTTTCATCGATGAGCTTTAAAGGAAATTCAAGTATAATCCTACAGTCAAGTTCAGTTATGCAAGGCCGAAGCTCGTCGGAATCGAGTATGCTAAAGTTCATTATGTTCGTCAATGTTCAACTTGAGATTGGTCGTAGTTCAGATATTGGAGCAGATCAGAAGAGCAAACGTCAAAACGTTCAAATCGATCGACTCGAATCAATATGAGTCGAATCGATGACATTCGAATCCATACGCCTCGACTCCATTAGGGTCGACTCGGTGAAGCCTTAGGAGGGAGGAGCGCTTCGAATCCATGAGCTCCGTGTAACTTCGAATCGATCAGTATTCAGTTCCTTCGAATCGACCGGGATAACGTACCTTCGAATCGATACGAACTGATCATTCCTGGATCGATATGAAGCAACGACGCTCCTCCATATTAACGCTCAAGATCGATGCGACACGAATGGATTCGTTCCTCAGGTCCATCGAATCGACCCATCTCCGACCGCAATATTCCTCATGATTTTCGAGAGAAGGAGTTGGAATTAATGATAAAGGTTCCAGTTTTATCTTTCATCGTTCGAATCGATCCCTTAGTTACCTGATTGAATTCGATTACAGATGGAAACTTGAGAAAATTTGATGGATTCGCGCAAGGCACGGTTGTTTTGGCTCTGGAGGATCAATTTGAAGAAACAGCGATGTCAACAGTAAAAAGTAAAAGCAAAAATGAAATTGGCCTTGGGTATTTATATGGTTTCCACAGAAAGCGTGAGGCCCTTCGTCTCCCGGTCGTATTGACCTTCTACCATCGGTGACTAACCATGCTAGATCGACTCGAACGATTGTTTAATAACCCACTACGTTCGAATCCATCACAACGAAGAGGCCTTCCACTACTTCGAATCCATCTCCTGCGAATCCTCTTGCATGACTTCGAATCCATCCCAGCAACATCGATGCGAGACAACATCCATTCGAAGAAACCACCGAGCAAGGGCTGGATTGAGGATCGTATCGACTCGAAGCACGAAGTCCACGAACCATCGTTTCGAAAGGCCATCGATTCGAACATTCATGACTTCGAATCCATCAAAGACCACCGATGAGAGCAGATGGATCGCTTCGAATCGAACATCCAGAATAGGTTGTCTACGTTTTGTACCGATTCAGGAGAGGATCGATACAAGAGGATTATTATAGACAATCATAAAAGCGATGTTATAACTCAAATCTCAAATCGGTTCAGGAAAGGACCGATGCAAAATCCGATAACGATCCGAACTGACAACGACTTGCAAACATGCAACGTTCACCAAAGTCAAAGTGGTACATATATGCACCTATGTCTGACTAATGTTTGATCTTTATCATTTACAGGGATCAAATGTCTGTTTCCTTATGACTTCAACGTCAAACAGCCGATCACAACCGTACGACGGTTGATTACAGCCATAAAGGATACAACTTTCAGCAGAGCATGTCCTAATTGTCCAACTGTAGACTGCAGCTTTTCAAAGCACGTTATGTTTACACAAGACGTACTTTGGGGGGCAAATGTTATCCCACCTTTTGGCAAGGCCGAGATACCAAGGAGCTGACTGGAAAAAGACAAGATTGTACGTCCTCAACTTTAAATGATTACTAGGATGTTGCAAATACCGACGAATTTTGCCCGAGTCCAGATCGGGCTACAATCGATAAGGCACGTCAAGCAGGGTAGTAGAAACCAACGTTCCAAATTTCGGGGCAACCCGAGTTCATATGCTCAAGTTATCGCTAATGGAGGATGGATGAGATAGTATAGGTTCGAATCCCTCAGAAATAGGCTAGGGTCGAATCGATGAGGAAAGGCTGGTTCGAATCGATCAGAAGAGCATTGCGTCGAATCCACGAAGAGCACATATGCTTCGACTCCATCGAGCAAATCCTCGCATACCCCAGTTTGAATCCATCGAAGGAAGGATCCTTCGAATCCATGCAGGCAGAGGAGCTCCGACTCCATTCCAAAGCACCGACATCATCGATTCGAAGGAAGCTAACCTTCGACTCCAGTACCTTCGAATCCAGTACCTTCGAATCCCCAAAGTCCACATAACAAAAACCAAGGATATGACCCAGAAAACTCAGAGAAAAAGGAGGATTGACCCGAAGCATATGCACCACGTCATCGCCTTCACGTGCAGAAGCCTGGATTCGACCCTATGGATTCGAACCATATCGATTCGAACGAATCCATAGGACGAAGAACACAAAAATCTCCAACTTGAATCGATCATAACATGAGATCTACACATCCAAATGCTACGAAATTTTCACAGAAGCTTAAGCACATGATGAAGAATGTCCACACCAAATTTCAGCTCGATTGGACTCTTTCTTGATCGATTCGAACCAATGGTCGAATCGATCCCAAAGTGGGCCCGGATCTCCAGATTTCGGCCATGTGGGCTCCCTCACGTGCCAGAAGCAGTCTCCCCGAATTTTAGGTGAAGTATCAGCCTCCTACACCTATAAATAGAGCCCCTGGTCATTCAGAAAAGGGGTCGGACAATTCTAAGTACTAAAGAGCGCCCAGATTCTACCAGATTTACTCCAGATCACCACCGCTGCTTCAGATCGAGACTTTGCATATAAATTCAGTTGTACTACAGTATAAACAAATTGTAATCTTCAAGTATCGAGCAATAAAATCGTAAAACTTCATAGTGGACGTAGGCGTAACGCCGAACCACTCTAAATCGCTTGTCTTTGCAATTTACTTTCTGTTATTTGGAGTTTTTGTTAGATAATCCTCAGTTTTAATTTTCTTTCTTCACTTTTATCTCTTCAAAAACTTTCGAAGAGTGTTGTGCCCATTTTTGGTACAAACAAATATTACCAAAATCCATTTATTTAGCCCCTTTTCCCACATTTGGAATTTTTCAATATGATTCAACAATAAAACTTTATCTTTTTAAAACTCCTTTTAAATTTATCCAATTCTCAAAAATAAAATTTCACAATAAATTTTCAACTTGAATTTCGAAAACCCAATTTTATTTATTTCTGGTATCCAACGATACCAAAAATATATTTGGCTAAATTATAGCCTTCAACCATCTCAATCACAAAGATAATCATACACAGATTATAATTAATCAACACACAACATTGAAACAAATTCAATTATTTGAGGAATCCAGTTGGATCCCTCCAACCTGTTTCCCTGCATCCATAGATGTTAGCACAATACCAATTCCACTTCGAGGTGGAATATCGCGGTATATGGGATTTTTAAAATATTATCCACTATTATGCGATGCAATAGGGTCTCATCCGCTATATAATGCGGGAAATCAACTCCAAATACATATATAATACCAAATCCACTTCACGGTGGAATTATCGCGGTATATGTGTTTAATAAATAACCTCCGCTTAATATGCGGCGTATAGGGTCTATTTCAACACATCCAATGACAATCATCATTCAATTCACACAATCAAGAAATTTTAAATTCAACTATTTAAAATTTAAATCGAAACAATTTCGATTGAGTGAGGAGTTCTCACCTTGCTTTTTAAAATGTCGAGCGTTCAATTTTTTTACATTAAATCAAACACGTTCGATTTAACGCAAAATTTTCACTTGCTCGAAATGATTACACGTCTGCAACACAGCAAGCTGCTCGTCGCTGCGATTCCGGCGCCACCAGTTTCGCTTGATTTCGACCTCGTATCAAAAAGTTATGCAATTTCAAAGTTTATACGATTTAAAAGATAATAATTTTACAACTTTATTTTAATTTCTTTAAACCCTACATCATCTAGCCGTACGTTTCTGGAGATCAAGATTTGGCCGTTCGATGCTTCTTCTCTTCCGTTCAAACCCAGGTGAAACACGATCGTGAAAACCCATTAGCCGCCATTGTTCTTCAAATTAACGCACCACGTACGATCATTTCGACGACGATCAAGGACCGCCGTATCGAAGCTCGTCGCCTCGCCTACCCACGCCGTGAATACCACACCACTCGGTCGCCCCCTGGCATCGTAAAACATGCACGAAATGCAGGCGAACGCGGCCTCTTATCTCTCCACGCTGCTCTATTTTAAATCACCACCGTATAGATCGATAGATCTCGCGAAGCTCTTTGACTTTCATTTAGGAATCGAAGGCTAAAAGTGTTTAGATCGAGGGAAAATTGAGGGAGAAGGATTGAACGTTTCTGGCCATCGAAGTGAGAAGTGGCGGCCTGGAAATAGAACTAGGGTTTTGGCCTTTGTTTGCAAATGAAGAAATAGAGGGCCTTATATAGAAAATTCTCCAAAACACTATTCATCGAAAATTTTCCGAACACAATGGAACGTTATTCGGGAGCTAATTCGGTCATATGTGCGATTTACGAAATTAAACGATCAAATTTAAATTAAATCGGTTAAAATGATTTCGATGCGTTTTGGCTTGCCCCGGACAAACCGTAAATCATATTGACACGAAATTTGAAATCTTACAATAATTTCACATTGTGGACCCGATGAAACTGGTTTCGTCGATATCCGAGACTGTTTGGAAAATGACTATTTTTAGTCGTCAATTAAATATTAAAATATTAAATTTTCACAAATTAACTTTTAATTCAATTTTAAAAGTTCTATAACATCGTTATAACTCCAATATGATTTAATATAACTTTATAAATCATTTTTATACACATTGAATCCAATTTCCAATTATTTCTGCAATTTCAAATATTAAATTGTCGATTTAATTATCCAATTAAATCTAGATATTCGAAATAAAATTTATTCGGCTTACAAATCTTACTTGTTAATATTTAAAATCAATTAATTATATGAATTTCAAATGACGGAAATTCTGGGTCGTTACAATCTTCCCCCCTTAAAAGAATTTCGTCCTCGAAATTGCAAAGTAATAAAAATGCCCCAAATTCATTAACTTTACAAACAATTCGTTCAAATTAGATTTTAAAATCACTTAAGTGTACAACTTTCCCAAAATCCAATAGTTAAACTCTTTCAAAAACTTTACTAAGTTTTTTTCAAATCCATACTTAGTTATACTTTTCAAAACAACTATATCGTATAACTTTTAATTCCAAATCCAAAATTTAGTTTTCACAAATTTTCCAAAATTTTTCGAAAATTTTCTAACGCCTTAAATTTTCAGAAAAATTCGCCATAGCCTCCTTTGCGCGGTTCGATTGTAGTAGGATCACAATAGACATAAATATATATACATCGACCCACACGGTCGTAAAAGCAGAAAAACAATTCATATTTCCTATTTTTATTGCGTAGGTGTACCTTTTTAGCATTTTTAAGCAAAGCAATTATTTATTTAACATTTTAGCGCGACCCAACCAGCCGAACTGCAGCCACGGCACCTGTACTCACTCAATTTGAACACGTAAGTGACATATATATAAAGTTATTAACAATTTACTCTTTTAAACAACTACAACACATTCATATTAAAAGAAATGCATACTAAACAAGGTTTATAAGCAACTTATATAATTTCGACATTACTTGTAATTGTTTACAACCAATTCATATACAACGACATTCAATTATTCATTTCAATTAGTTTACATTCACTAATTTAAATTCAAGTTGGTTCACTTTCAAATCAAATTAAATTCAATTACGTTAGCTTTCAATTTCACAAATTCCATTTCATTAACACCTAATGAATTTATATACTATAACAACCCGCATATCTATCGATTTTATATTTAAATATTTTATTTAAATATTTTATCGTTAGTCAGATGTTAGTCCAAAAAGCTACTTTTCGCATACGGTCAAATTAGGACTCGAGACCACTTCCATTGAGTTCAAAATGACGTTTGCGATCTTTTTGAGTGTAAACTTCGATATGTTTGGAGATAGTGAAATTTTCGTCACTTTTTGCTTTGAGCTTTGGTCTGGACTGCACTTGTTAACTCAGTCCCAACCCCCTCTCCTCATCATCACTTCATCAAAACACTTCAATCTTTATCAAAAATGGTGGTGGGAAGTGGAAATTAAAACTCCAAACTTAAATTCTATTGCTAATCCGTGATTCAACATCAAATTCACGTGAAGAACATTGATTCAAGCTTAGGGTTGTTCTTGCTTTGTTTCAAGCTTCATCTTCATCGGTTTTTGGTGCAAAGGTGAGATTTTTATCTCACACTCTCGTCTATATCTATCTTGGACTGTTGGGAATGGTTCCCTATCATTTTAGCATGCACATTTGCATTTGGTTTGGATTGGATTGGCGAAAAACTACAAATTTTGGTGTTTTGGTGATTTTCTGGTGTTAGGTCGTTCTAGCCATCGCTAGGTCGTACGCGAGTTAGGGCTTTAGGTCGCGCGCGTTGAAAAGTCACCGCCTTCGTATTTCTGTTCGCCTGCGCTAAGTCGTTCGCGAGTTAAGTGTTAAGTCGTCTGCGAGTTAAGGGGCTAAGTCGTCCGCGAGTTAAGAGTTAAGTCATTCCCAAGTTAAGCACTAGGTCGGCAGGGGCTTAAGTCGTAGGTCGTTAGGCCTTAGCTCGTATGGCCATTATTGCACGTCTGGAGTTAAGTCGTGCGTGGGTTAAGCCTTAAGTCGTAGGTCGTCCCCGACCTAACTTCACTAGGTCGGCCAGCCTTAAGTCGTAGGTCGTCCCCAACCTAACTTCACTAGGTCGGCCAGCCTTAAGTCGTAGGTCGTCCCCGACCTAACTTCACTAGGTCGGCAGCCTTAAGTCGTAGGTCATCCCCGACCTAACTTCACTAGGTCGGCCAGCCTTAAGTCGTAGGTCGTCCCCGACCTAACTTCACTAGGTCGGCCAGCCTTAAGTCGTAGGTCGTCCCCGACCTAACTTCACTAGGTCGGCCAACTTTAAGTCGTAGGTCGCTCGTCTCTCTTAGTTCGCTCATCTGGTTGAGTCGCACCACCCCTTAGCTCGGCCATGCAACCACTCGACCGTTTGTCTTCATTAGGTCGAACCCCGTACACCTCTGCGTAGGCAATCTTATCTGAAAAACATTCAACAGAAATTCCTACTTGATGGTTTTGCGATTGATTTCTTTGGACTTTACTCACGTCTTCGAACGTGAATTTATGTGATTCGATTTGTTTCAACAATCGTTTTGTGACTTGTCACTCTAAAGATATGAAGGTTTCAATATTAGTAGTAAATATCAAAGCTCTTTCATCAAAACGATTTCAACTCTATTTTTATTACAAAGCTCTTTTTCCTAAACCGTTTTCCAATCTACTAGTATATATACAAGCCTTTACTTCACTCGGATGAGAAATCGACTTAAATGACTTAGTAAAACGAGTGGTATGAAACGCTTGCGTTCACTTCGTCGGTTAGCTCTTGGACTTGTTCGATTGAACCCTTTTTGTGACAATTTCCTAGTGAAGATTTACAGCTTGTTCGTAAATATTTAAGTTAAGAAAGTGATTATGGGACATGAAGCTAAACTCATATATTTACTAGCTTGGTGTGATTGACACTTCTCGTTGATCATGACGATCACTCTTATGATTTAGACTAGCAATTGTGCGATGTCTCTTTGTTTGCAAGGTTAGACTAGTCCTCATTGGTGTGATTCCGACTCACACATATCTATTTGCCTACGAGGTTAGTCTAGACACCACTTGTGTGATTCCACTCACACATACCTTTTTGTTTGCGAGGTTAGACTAGACACCACTTGTGTGATTCCACTCACACATACCTTTTTGCTTTTTGGTTAGTCTAGACCTCAATCTGTGTGATTCCGACTCACACATATGGGGTAGCTCCCCATGGTCTTCGGACCATCATGTGATAGGCCTCTTTCTCTATTTATGATTTCTGGATTTCTTGCTTTGATTTCTGGATTTTTTTTATGTCATTGACTTGTTATGAGTACAAGTTTAGGGTATGATGCCCTCTTTGGTTCTTTGAGAAGATTCTTGTGATATTGATCATTTCTCATCGGTTGATCTCCTGTTGATCATCATTTGCATACTTATAGTAGTATGTCAGTATGGATATTTTATGTTTATGCCATATCTTTTATTTTATATCATGTCATCTGATATTTATAGCTAGACTGATCCGTTTATTATTTTCTTGAATAATACTCGGGTCAGACCGAGATGTTACAGGTGCTTCTGCTTGACTTCCTTCCGGGATTTGCTACTCTGACTTTTGGCTAACTATTTAGTTTAGCAGTTTTTGTTGTATACACTTGAGATATGGGCTCATAGTTGTATTCTTTTGGTATAGCACGTGTTGCTATTCTTTTGTATTATTGTGGATCTTTTTGACCACTACTATGATGTACACTTTCATGTGTTAGTTATATATTCATACCTTCTTCCGCCTTTGTGATATGGATGTCTGTGTCTGATTTGTGTTATGTTTATTTCTATGTTTGTTTCCGAAGATTATTTTATAGCCACCGTGTGATAAGCAATTACATGGATGGTCGCTCCTCAACAGCCTTATTCTCCGTGCTAGTTGACAGCACTACATCGTAGTGTTCTTGGCTAGCGTGGGTATTGAGGTGGGGCGTTACATATACAATCAACTAACAATCATTTCACAATCAAATCATTACCAACATAACCAAATTTATTCACTTTACTTTACTTCACATTCAATTTGGTTCAACACTTTCAATTAGCTTTAATGAATTAACACTTACATTCATTATTCCATATCAATTCATTTACATTAGATTGATTAACATTCAATTCATTTATTAATTCAATTGCTAATTCATTTTACAAATAAAGTTGAATTTCATTTATATTACTCAAGTCCAAATCCATTTAATTCACTTTGTTATTTTACTTTGACACCAAAATCAACTTCATTTAACATCACTTAAGTTATATTCCAAATCATATATTTACTATGCTAACCCAAATTTTATTCTAACTTTACTAAAGTTAAATTTATTATCTCATATTATAAGTTCAAAACTCGTTTCACTTATATTCATCAATTTCAATTTTGATTTTAATTTAAATTTTGTTTATCACAACAAAACTTCCATTTTAAATTTATTATGGTAGCAAATCCATCACATAGAAACTCGAAAATGATACTGATGATGTTATAGTCATCACCCTTATTATTTCCCAGCAATAGTAGTGAATCCAGTGCTTTTTATTCTTTCAAAATTTCCTTTTATCTATAAATCACATTTATAAATCTTTTTCTCATATAATTTCACTATATAACTTTACTTATATAATTGTTGCTTTTATTTAGATTATTCAAACAACTTTTATTGACTTATATATATTCTTACATTTTCAACAACCAACAATTCAATTTTATATACACTTTAATAATTTTGAAAAATTATTTTCTTTATATACAAAATATAATCAAGGTAAAATTATTTCATTTACCCAATTTAAAATGATACTGTGTCGGATTATCTCGTTCAAGAGTTTAGAAACCCCTATCGATACAGTTAGCTAGACTGCACCGACCAGAATCTATAAACAATCAACCAATATGTCAACACAATACAAAACAATTTCATATTCACTAACAAATACGCGCTCATATCTATTATTACACTCAAACTCATTCTAGAGTACTACTGACTCTATCTCTAATGAGTAACACCCAACAGAGCCAAGGTTATCGCTTAACCATATGCTCTGATACCACATGTAACGATCCAATTTTTCGACGCTCGAAAGTCGACATTAATACATCCACTGTATCAACTGTCGAGCAATCGAATGCCGGAAAACCGAATTGTTATGGTTAAAAAGATGAGGTAGAAGAAGAAAGAAAGAAAGAAAGAAGAAACAACAGAAACAATATAAGAATCTCAACATTAAACTCCAGGTCAGTCATGGTGACTGGTGTGAGAACTTAAAACAGTTATTTATCTTTAAAACAACACAACAAAGGAAGTAAAAGACATTCACAATGCTTTTGGAAAATGAAAGTACCATAAGACCTCCTGCCACACACACAATGCAAACGCAGAATTGGAGGAGATTTCTTCTTATGATAGTCAAACATGCTTACTATGCAAAATCATTGGAATATTATTATTAGTGCATAGTGGAAAACATTTGAAAGTACAATTGTTACGATTCAAGATTTTCGACTTCCGAAAATCGACATTAATACGTCCACTGTATCAACCGCCGATCAATCGAATGTCGGAAAACCGAATTGTTATGGTTAAAAAGAAGAGGTAGAAGAAGACAGAAGAAAAAGAAAGAAGAAACAACAGAAAAACACAGAACAAAATCAGAATCTCACATATCGCAGCAGAACAACATATAATAGATACATGAATAATATTTAAATCAAAGAACTATATCGTTTTATACATTACATCATCAGAGTCAATATACACACAATACATCAATGGACAGTTATACAAATCTGTCCTCATACAGAATACACAACGGAATAAATAATATCATATACAAGTGATACGTCTCGCCATCCAGCTCACCACTGAGCTCCACAGCATCTCCTGAATCCAGAATGACCTGATAACCTGACTCTAGACTGCCCGTGTGGAAATTGGTGGGAACCCAGAGTTTAGGAAGGAAACAATAAACTCCAGGTCAGTCATGGTGACTGGTTTGAGAACATAAAACAGTTATTTATCTTTAAAACAACAACAACAAAGGAAGTAAAAGACATTCGCAATGCTTTTGGAAAATGAAACTACCATAAGACCTCCCGCCACACACACAATGCAAATGCAGAATTGGAGGAGATTTCTTCTTATGATAGTCAAACATGCTTACTACGCAAAATCATTGGATTTTTATTATTATTAGTGCATAGTGCAGAAAACATTTCGAAAGTATAATATTAATCTTAGCCAGCATAGACATTCCGAACTATGCCTACTATAACTACCATCTAAACAGTGGTGACCACCATAAGTAAATGGCAGGTTCTACAACTAAAACCGTACAGGGTTCATATTGGGAATTGGATTTCGAACAAATGGTCAGGCTAAGGAACTTCCTATGCAACATGGGATCGCCTCTGGATGGACGTCCCAAGAAACCAACCTGGCTCTCTGCCAACACAAGGCCGGGTTACCTCTGTCACTAGGTAACTACTACACGAATTAGCCACCCCCCGGTCCTTTGGGACCTTTATCCGAGGCGCCTCGATCAAACAATAATCACACAGTAAATAAGATTGGAGTATCCACATAGGTTAAATACCAGGGCTCCATACCTGATACCACCCTTTTCCAGAAGGAAATGACATACCCTAAAGGGAGCGACCATCATAACCTTGTCGCATCATTCCTGTTTCGACCATTTCCGGGTTGTGAGGTCCGAAGAGGTCTCGTCCACAAAGCTACGCTTTTCACAAAGCCACGCTTTGATCAACAAATGATCAATAGATAATCATCACACAGCAACACTCAGCATGCCATATTACCAAATTGGGAGTATATCACTGATAACCTTCAACTACATAACCTCTGAGCTCGTACGTCTCAGAGAAGGGTGTTAAGCTAAGAGAATAAATTCTCCGCTACCAACATAGATGTATTTGAAAGAAATCAGCTTTATATCTCAAAATGCAATGTCACACATGTAACCATACAAGTCTGTTCCGGGTTCGAACAGAACCGAAGGCACTTCGGAAGAAGCCCTTGCAATCCGGGTATTCAGTATCCCGATCGAACTTCCCATCACAAAGGAAATCTCTATACCATAGCTAACGGTGCAGAGACAATCGATAGGTTATCCTATCATTTTCACAAATACCCGGTCTTCACCACCGGTCTTCAATTCGATCCATATCGTCGTATCACTAATTCGGGAATGAGTTATATGACACAAAGGTCTTTTCCCGGCTAACTCGAATAGTGAGCACAATATTTAAAACATATGGATATAGGGATTTCAATCAAGTCACAACTTATTACCCAAATCCTTTCCTTTAAATGGTTTCAACAAATTACCATTTTAAATCTTTAAACAAAAAGATTTACTTCACAAAGTTTACCCAGTTTCACAAAGTTTCATTCACAGATTTCCAAATCAATTTCCATTTCAATTGGATTAACCCATTAAATCTTTAAATTAAGATTTAATTTATAGCTTTCAAAACTATTCACAATTCAAGTCTTTTATAATATAAAAGATACACCTTTTTAAAATCTTCTTTGATTTCAAAATAAAGTTTAATTATCGTCACAAAGGTTAATTCATAGTTTTCCAAAACTATGTACAATTTCATTTCAACCTGAATTGTTTCGATATAAATTGGAAATCTTTTCACTTTATGAAAGCTATTATTATTTGAAAACAGATAGTTTTCGTTTTTGGGAAAAACTGGTTATAATTACACAGGCAAAAGCCGTTCAAGTACAAAACTTGAATTTAAATTTAAATTTCCAAAACCATATTTTAAATGGTTAAAAACCCAAATATTTTTATGAAATGGTTAAAAACCCAAATATTTTAAATGGTTAAAACCAAAATTCCCAAATTATTGAATTCAATTTCAAAATATTGAATTCAAACTTAAATCAAATGATTTAATTTCAATTTTATTAAGTTATTTAAAATAACTTTTATTTTTGAAACTCATTTTCAAAAAACTTTCAATTCCAATTTCCAAAGCTATTTTGGATTTAAAAATTTAATTTTTCCAAAATTGATAAAAATCTGTGACTTAACCGATTTCCACGTGAAATCCACTTTTGTGTGTGTATTGTGTAGTCCAAGGGTTTAACACAATAGTGCAACAACATTCAACCATCACAGATCAAATATAACAATATAATTGATAAGCGGTATAAACGATAACGCTTATCTTTCATTCACAGATCACAGATATATATATATATATATATATATATCACAGATAAACAAATTACGGATCACACACAAAACAAGATATATCACAAAGCATCACATATCAAAGATGTCAAACAATTCAACATCCAATATAATCCAAACATCCATAAGTAGGATTAATTTAAATTATCTGATTAATTTAAATCAAATAAATTTTACTAGTTATGGTAAATTAATAATCAATTTATTTCAATTTTGATTTCAAAACACCAAATCAAATTTCCATATTGATTTCCCAAATTCATTTCAAGACATCAAATAAATTTCCAAATATTTCCAAAAGATTTATTTTTAATCACCAAAAATCAATTACTAAATGGATTTCTAAATTTATTCCCTTTTTAAAATAAATTCCTTTTTAAGCAGATAAATTCCTTTATTTTCCAAACTATTCAAAAATGCCAATTTTAAATAAATTCTCAACTTATAAATAATATTTTTGAAAATCCATTTATTAAACCCCCTTTTTTTTCCAAATTTTAAATTTAATTCAATACAGTTCAAAAATAAGACTTTATCTTTTAAAACTCCTTTTAAATTTATCCAATTATCAAAATAAATTTTTCGATAAATTTTCAACTTAAATTTCGAAAATCCAATTTTTATTTATTTCTGTTATCCAATGATACCAAAAATACATTCGGCTAAATTATAGCCTTCGACGATTTTTAATCCACAAATATAATCACACGGCGATTATAAATAAATCAACACACAATATTGAAACAATTTCAATTATTTGAGGAATCTAGTTGGATCCCTCCAACCAGTTTCCCTGCATCCACAGATGTTAGCACAATACCAATTCCACTTCGAGGTGGAATATCGCGGTATATGGGATTTATAAAATACTATCCGCTATTATGCAGCGCAATAGGGTCTCATCCGCTATATAATGCGGGAAATCAACTCCAAATACATATATAATACCAATTCCACTTCACGGTGGAATTATCGCGGTATATGTTTTAATAAATAACCTCCGCTTAATATGCGGCGTATAGGGTCTATTTAACACAATAGATAACAATTTTATCATCCTATCACAGAATCAACACAATCAATAATTTTAAATCTAACTATTAAAAATTTAAATCTAACTATTTAAAATTTAAATCGAAACACAATATTCGATTGAGTGAGAAGTTCTCACCTTGCTTTCAATAACGGTTGCAGTATTTTATTTCGAATAAAAATAAACGACCGTTTAATTTTACCCAAAATTTTACTGTTTCCGATCGATCCCAATCCAGCTCCATTGCGAAGAGCTCGACAAAACAATTCCAACGCAATTCGTTTCGTAATTTTTCGACCTCGTATCAAAAAGATATGTTATTTCAAAGTTTAAACAATTTAAAATAAATCAATTTTCAATTTTCTTTTATTTTTTAAAACCCTACTCGATCATCTGCCATTGATTTTGCTTCTGGAAATCCTGGCCGAACATTGCTTCTTCCTCCATCAGTAAAACACGTTCGTGAATAAAACCCACCGCCGCCACTTTTCCACCAATTAATGCGACCTCTCCGACGAAGTTGAAGACGATCGGCGACCTTGGTTTCGAAGCTCATCGCAAGTGCCACCTTCAGCCTCAACCACGTGAAACCCGGTCCATCCACCACCTCGCAAAACGCCTCAAAACACGTGGAGAACGCGGCCAATTTTCATCGTCGATGATGAATTTCTAGCGATCTCAGCCATATGGATCGAAAGATCTCGACGAGCTCTTTAACTTTGTAGTTGATCGTTTCTTGATTTGATGTATGGATTAGAAGAGATTAAAGGAAGAAGAATCAAAATTCTCAGCCATTGAAATATAAAACTGGCGGCTGAAGCTTGAAACCCTAGGGTTTGTGCAAAACAAAGAAAATGAGGTCCTTTTATAGAAAATTGCCAAAATACTATTAGTCGAAAATTTTCCGAACTCCAAACGAAGCATGCTAGATGATGTTTCTAAAGTTTTACCCGCGTTCTGGACACAATGGAACGTGTTTCGTGAGCTAATTTGATCATATGTGCGAGTTACGGAAATAAACGATCAAATTTAAATCAAATCGATTTAAAACGATTTCTATGCGTTTTGGCTCGCCCCGGACAAACCGCAAATCCGATTGACACGAAATTTGAAATCTTACAATAATATAACATTATGGATCCGATGAAACTGGTTTCGTCGAAATCCGAGACTGTTTGAAAAATGGTCATTTTTAGTCGTCAATTAAATATTAAAATATTCAATTTTCACAAATTAATTTTAAATTCAATTTTAAAAGTTCAATAACATCATTCTAACTCCAATATGATTTAATACAACTTTATAAATCATTTTTATGCACATTTGATTCAGATTTCAATTATTTACACAATTTAAAATATTAAATTGTCGATTTAATTATCCAATTAAAGCTACATATTCAAAATAAAATTTATTCGACTTACAAATCTCACTTGTTAGTATTTAAAATTAATTAAATATCGTAATTTCAAATGATAGAAATTCTGGGTCGTTACAATAATATTAATCTTAGCCAACATACAACCATTATTGTATGCCTACTATAGCTACCATCTAAACAGTGGTGACCACCATAAGTAAATGGTAGGTTCTACAACTAAAACCGTACAGGGTTCATATTGGAAATTGGATTTCCAACAAATGGTCAGGCTAAGGAACTTCCTAGTGCCAATAGGATAGCCTCTGGATGGACGTCCCGAGAACCTAACCGGATCTCTGCCAACACAAGGTCGGGTTACCTCTCCACTAGGTAACTACTTCTCGAGTATGCCACCCCCCGGTCCTTTGGGACCTTTATCCGAGGCGCCTCGATCAAACAACAATCACACAGTAAACGAGATTGGAGCAACCACATAGGTTAAATACCAAGGCTCCATACCTGATACCACCCTTTTCCAGAAGGAAATGACATACCCTAAAGGGAGCGACCCTCATAACCTTGCCGCATATTCATGTTTTGACCATTTCCGGGTTGTGAGGTCTGACGAAGTCTCGTCCACAAAGCTTTGCTTTTTCACAAAGCCACGCTTTGATCAACAAATGATCAATAAATAATCATCACACAGCAACACCCATCATGCCACATTACCAAATTGGGAGTATATCGCTGATAACCTTCAACTACATAACCTCTAAGCTCGTACGTCTCAGAGAAGGTTGTTAAGCTAAGAGAATAAATTCTCCGCCACCAACAGAAATGTATTTGAAAGAAATCAGCTTTATATCTCAAAATGTAATGTCAGACATGTAACCATACAAGTCTGTTCCGGGTTCGAACAGAACCGAAGGCACTTCCAAAGAAGCCCTTGCAATACGGGTATTCACAATCCCGATCGAACTTCCCATCACAAAGGAAATCTCTATACCGTAGCTAACGGTGCAGAGACAATCGATAGGTCATCCTATCATTTTCACAAATACCCGTTCTTCACCACCCGTCTTCAATACGATCCATTCTAAATCTTTAAACAAAAAGATTTACTTCACAAAGTTTACCCAGTTTCACAAAGATTCATTCGCAGATTTCCAAATCAATTTCCATTTCAATTGGATTAACCCATTAAATCTTTAAATCAAGATTTAACTTATAGCTTTCAAAACTATTCACAATTCAAGTCTTTTATAATATAAAAGATAAACCTTTTTAAAATCTTCTTTGATTTCAAAATAAAGTTTAATCATCGTCACAAAGGTTAATTCATAGTTTTTCCAAACTATTCACAATTTCATTTCAACTTGAAATGTTTCGATACAAATTGGAAATCTTT
Organism: Allium fistulosum; assembly: GCA_030737815.1. Classification (NCBI taxonomy): domain Eukaryota; kingdom Viridiplantae; phylum Streptophyta; class Magnoliopsida; order Asparagales; family Amaryllidaceae; genus Allium; species Allium fistulosum. The sequence continues at coordinate 674,053,018 of CM060905.1, forward strand.
TCACTTTATGAAAGCTATTATTATTTGAAAACAAATAGTTTTCGCTTTGGGAAAAACTGGTTACAATTACACAGGTTAAAGCCATTCAAGTACAAAACCAAGATTTAAATTTAAATTTCCAAAACCATATTTTAAATGGTATAAACCCATATAAACACCTTTTATAACTTTTAAAATCTTTTAAACCAAAATTCCCAAATTATTGAATTCAATTTCAAGTATTGAATTCAAAATTTAAATCAAATTATTTAAATTTCAATTTTTATTAAGTTATTTAAAATAACTCTTATTCTTGAAACTCATTTTCAAAAACTTCCAATTCCAATTCCAAAACTAATTTGGATTCCAAAATTCAATTTTTCAAAATTGATAAAAATCTATGACTTAACCGATTTCCACGTGAAATCCACATTTGTGTGTGTATTGTGTAGTCCATGGGTTTAACACAATAGTGCAACAACATTCAACCATCACAGATCAAATATAACAAAATAATTGATAAGCGGTATAAACTATAATGCTTATCTTTCATTCACAAATCACAGATATATCTATCACAGACAAACAAATTACAGATCACAACGCAAATCAGAATATATCACAAAGCATCACATATTTGAGATATCAAACAATTCAACATCCAATATAATTCAAACATCCATAAGTAGGATAACTTTTATTATCTGATTAATTCAAATCAAATAAATTTTCTATAAATCAATTTTCCAAAGTTATTGTAAATTAGTAATCAATTAATTTCAAATTTATTTCAAAACACCAAATCAAATTTTCAACGAATTTCCAAATTATTTCCTTTTTAAAATAAATTCCTTTATCTCTTCAAATCTATTTGAAAATCCAAATTTTAAATAAATTCTTTAACTTATAAACAATATTACCAAAATCCATTTATTTAGCCCCTTTTCCCACATTTGGAATTTTTCAATATGATTCAACAATAAAACTTTATCTTTTTAAAACTCCTTTTAAATTTATCCAATTCTCAAAAATAAATTTTCACAATAAATTTTCAACTTGAATTTCGAAAATCCAATTTTATTTATTTCTGGTATCCAACGATACCAAAAATATATTCGGCTAAATTATAGCCTTCAACCATCTCAGTCACAAAGATAATCATACACAGATTATAATTAATCAACACACAACATTGAAAAAAATTCAATTATTTGAGGAATCCAGTTGGATCCCTCCAACCTGTTTCCCTGCATCCACATATGTTAGCACAATACCAATTCCACATCGAGGTGGAATATCGCCGTATATGAGATTTATAAAATATTATCCGCTATTATGCGGCGCAATAGGGTCTCATCCGCTATATAATGCGGGAAATCAACTCCAAATACATATATAATACCAAATCCACTTCACGGTGGAATTATCGCGGTATATGTGTTTAATAAATAACCTCCGCTTAATATGCGGCGTATAGGGTCGATTTCAACATATCCAATGACAATCATCATTCAATTCACACAATCAAGAAATTTTAAATTCAACTATTTAAAATTTAAATCGAAACAATTTCGATTGAGTGAGGAGTTCTCACCTTGCTTTTTAAAATGTCGAGCGTTCAATTTTTTTACATTAAATCGAACACGTTCGATTTAACGCAAAATTTTCACTTGCTGGAAATGATTCCACATCTGCACCACAGCGAGCTGCTCGTCGCTGCTAGTTTCGCTTGATTTCGACCTCGTATCAAAAAGTTATGCAATTTCAAAGTTTATACGATTTAAAAGATAATAATTTTACAACTTTATTTTAATTTCTTTAAACCCTACATCATCTGGCCGTACGTTTCTGGAGATCAAGATCTGGCCGTTCGATGCTTCTTCTCTTCCATTCAAACCCAGGTGAAACACGATCGTGAAAACCCATTAGCCGCCAATGTTCTTCAAATTAACGCACCACGTACGATCATTTCGACGACGATCAAGGACCGCCGTATCGAAGCTCGTCGCCCTTGCCTACCCACGCCGTGAATACCACACCACTCGGTCGCCCCCTGGCATCGTAAAACGTGCATGAAATGCAGGCAAACACGACCTCTTTTCTCTCTCCATACTGCTCTATTTTAAATCACCACCGTATAGATCGATAGATCTCGCGAAGCTCTTCGACTTTCATTTAGGAATCGAAGGCTAAAAGTGTTTAGATCGAGGGAAAATTGAGGGAGAAGGATTGAACGTTTCTGGCCATCGAAGTGAGAAGTGGCGGCCTGGAAATAGAACTAGGGTTTTGGCCTTTGTTTGCAAATGAAGAAATAGAGGGCCTTATATAGAAAATTCTCCAAAACACTATTCATCGAAAATTTTCCGAACTCGAAATCAAGCGTGCCGGTTGGCGTTTCTAAGGTTTTACACGCGTTCCGAACACAATGGAACGTGTTTCGGGAGCTAATTCAGTCATATGTGCGAGTTACGAGATTAAACGATCAAATTTAAATTAAATCAGTTAAAACAATTTTGATGCGTTTTGGCTTGCCCTGGACAAACCGTAAATCAGATTGACACGAAATTTGAAATCTTACGATAATTTCACATTACGGATCCGATGAAACTGGTTTCGTCAAATCCAAGGCTGTTTAAAAAATGACTATTTTTAGTCGTCAATTAAATATTAAAATATTAAATTTTCACAAATTAACTTTTAATTCAATTTTAAAAGTTCTATAACATCGTTATAACTCCAATATGATTTAATATAACTTATAAATCATTTTTATACACATTGGATCCAATTTCCAATTATTTCTGCAATTTCAAATATTAAATTATCAATTTAATTATCCAATTAAATCTAGATATTCGAAATAAAATTTATTCGACTTACAAATCTTACTTGTTAATATTTAAAATCAATTAAATATACGAATTTCAAATGGAGAAAATTCTGTGTCGTTACATATATCATCTCTATGATTTTTTATAATCATTGGTTTTCGGGTTTAAGATTAAATCCATTTTTATGATGATTTGGATGATGATATGCTTGGATTATAATATGTTTGATTTAAACAAGATTGTTTAAATATGATTTATACAATTTTAAGGGCAAAACCGATTATAATGATTTTCATATGCCATGATGAATTTATATGTTATTTCAAACATGATTTTGGAGTTTGGTTTTAATTTTCATAATTTTCCAAGTTATGGAGAATGTGTTATGAATTTTCAAAGGAAAATATGGTTAATTAGGTTTAGAAATTTATTTCAAAAATTATATTGAGAATTTGGGTCTGAAATTTAGATATGTTAGATAATATATTTGTTAACGGTAAAAAGTGAACGCTAACACCCGGTGTGTGTAATAGAATTGTGAAAGCACCACCCGTTGGTACGGGAACAGTATATAAGCTGAAAATAGCAGAAAAGCAGTAAATGAACAACAGATTTATAGTGGTTCGGCCCGTAATTGAGCCTACGTCCACTTTATAGTCTTTTACTGCTGATTCGGTTACAATTTGATACAATATCCTTCAAAATACAATACAACTTGATCATGAAAACACTCTTGACTACTAGCTCGATCTTTGATGATGAAACTCGACGAATCCGTGTTGGATGTAAGGAGCTCTTCTCCAAGATTGTTGTAGTGTCTCGAATGCTTGAAGATCTTTGATTGCTGAATGAGAGGAGGCTTCGACAGCGTAACGGCGCTTGGAGAAATGAATGGCCAAAAGTCCTCGTTATGTTGGAAGTGGTGGGGTATTTATAGGAGCTGATTTGGACTCAGGAAATTTCTCTAAGTCTTTAAGTCGTGGCCGACTTATAGAAGTCTTAGGTCGCAGGTCGGCAACCAGATAAAGCACTTGTACCAGTTAGTACTTCCATAACGAGTTAGTAAGTCATGAGCGACTTAGTTTAAGTTATAAGTCGGTAATGACCTAGAAGATGCAATACTGTTTTCGTTCCCTTAAGTCGGTGACAAGGTAAAGGCGTATAAGGTGTTCTGAGATTGTACACGACTTAGTATAAGTCGTAGGTCGGTGACGACTTAAGATCCTTATCCCGCAGACCCTTAAGTCGTAGTTCTTCTTAACTCGGAGCATTCCATAACTCGGTGTTGTTAGGTCGGAGCAGAGTTAACTCGCAATCTTAAGTCGGCAATTTGTTAACTCGGAAGCCCTTGCTAACTCGCAATTTGTTAAGTCGGTTGGCTTCTAGGTCGGCACACATCTTAAGTAGTTAGGTCGCTAAGCTCCTTTAGGTCGCAATCTGCTAGGTCGCGAAGTTCCTTTAGGTCGCAAGCTGCTAGGTCGCGAAGCTCTTGAGATAGTTGGGTCGCAAACTCCCCTTAGGTCGTAACTCGTTAACCCGGTAGGTCGCAGGGCTTTCTGCTGCTAGGTCGCAGGCTTCCCTTAGGTCATAGCTCCCTATCCCAATAGATCGTAAGTCGTAGATCCTCTTTCAGCAGCTAAGCCGTAAGTCGTTGAGTCCACTTAGGTGTTAGGCTTTTTAACTCGTAAGTCGTTGCTAAAAGAGAGTTAACATTTGCCCCTCGAAGTATACATCTTAAGTCGTAAGTCGTGTGCTTCGATTTCCTTAGCTCACTTCTTGATGAGTGCGCTAGATCGCGATCGACTTAAGATGAGTTGTAGGTCGCGAACGACTTAGTATAAGTCGTAAGTCGGATGTGTCGATTCGCCTTTCACTGTCCCAGGGCATAAATAGCTTAAGTCGTTCCTTTTCCTCCTCCACTTGTTCTTATCATCTTATTCTGCCATTTGCAAGCATTCGAGCTCTTCTAAGACGAATTCAAATACTCGATCGCCAGTTATCCCCATCGTTATATTGCGTAAGTGAACTCGATTATTCAATCCCCGACTGTAACTGAATTATGAATCCCATTTTCGCCATCGACCCCCTTTTCTCATGCCGTACTTCTCTGCAATCCTTGTTTCAATCGATTATTGATGGGTTGGAGACGGCTTGTCCTGGTTTTGGATAATCGGTTAGAACAAGACGATGGACAACAGCATTTCAGTTTGATTGATTCGTGGTTTGTGATGGAATGACATTAGATTGGGTTTATGGTGATTTCGGGATGACTAAGTGCGCTGAGGGAACGAGAGTTTTGGTTGGAGGAGAGGCTAATGGGTTAACGGGTTAAGGAGTTTTGAATTCATGTATTGGGGAGAAGATGAACGACTTAAGGCCTTCGCGTTTTGAACAGAAATCTTGAGACCTAAGTCCTAAGTCGTAGACGACCTAAAGTAGGTCGTAGGTCGGTAACGACCTAAGACTTCAATTTTTCATTGCCTTGAGACCTTATGCAGCACTCCTTAATAGACTGATGGCTTAACCTAACTCGTAGCTTGCCCTTAGGTCGTGGACGAGTTAGCACTTAAGGATTTCACTTGCGAGCATATCTGAATGACTAGGTCATGGATGAGATATCCCTTAACTCGTAACTCGTGAATCCACCCGGACGACTTAATAACTTGAACTCTATGACTTCGAATTCTTGAACTTGAACGATCTGACTTAATAGAACATGCCTTGAACATCTTGACTCGCCTAATACGACCTAAAAGCCCCGACTTATGATAGGTCGTTTAACGACTTAATACTTAGATGATTTTGCACAGAAGTTGGCTGAACTCTTGAATTTGAACTGTGTTGTGTTACCTCTCACACCGTCTTGACTTTAATGCTAATAACCTGCTTAACGTAACATTCACAGAATACTGGGACGAATATACTACCATTAACCGCCCACATCGAATGACAGATTAGTTGATAAAGAGAAAATTAAATTAAATGAACTGTACGGGTGAAATGCTACACAATAGCCAATTCAAGTGAAGTATTAAAGCAAAATCGTAATGGTAAACTAAAACTGATTTGTCTGCATTAACACTGCACTTGAGTATTAACAAGTTCTGAAATCTCGTAATCGACCGATTGTCAATTAGTTTAATTCCGGTTATACTTGTTTTTTCTTGTTTTCATTAGTTTTGCACAGCACTTCACACTTTTAGGAAACGTGCACCTTCACTTTTGAACATTCAGCTGATTGTGTAGAATGGCATCTCATCAAGAAGACTTGGAACGGGCTGGAGAAGCTTTTCCAATTGCTACCCCGCTAAATGATCCCCCTGAAAGGACTCCTACCACTCCGAGTCATAAAGTCTTCCGTCAACTATGCACCCAGTTTGGCATTGTTGAATCTGACGCTTTGCTCCCTGGAGTAAATGACACTGCTGATAGGCCGCCTCATGGCTTTGTCGCAGTGAACCGCCAAATGTGCTTGAGTGGAGCGATTCCCCCGTTTAATGACTGTCTTCGAGAACTTCTCCTTCGATTATCTATCTCCCCTTTTCAACTACACCCTAATGGATACTCCATCCTGCTGGGATTGTGTGTGCTTTTCAGGAGAACGTTGGACCGTTTTCCCAGTTTTGGAGAAATTTGCTTCCTGTGCTCATTTACAAAGAACAAAGACCATCCCTCTATCACAGTTGTAAGGAGTGCCAGGAACCGTAAACTGATTATTGGTCTTCCTGAAAGCGATCCTGGGTTTCTAAGCCAGTTTTCTTTGTTCGCTGTCCCCCGGGATTTTACGCCATTTGGAGAGTGGGAAGTAAGACTATCTATCTTTTCCCTGCGTTTTCTAAAATTCTTTGAAGTCCAAATTGTCAAATGTTAACTTCTTTCTCTACTGTTTCAGCGCTCCCTCCCCTCTCTAGGGAAACTCGTCACAAAACTACCTTCGAGAGGCTTATGGCCGTGCCGGTCGAGGAGAGGAGTGTTCAATTTCTATTGAGAGATGAGTTCCTCCACGAATTTGGACTCTTACATTCTTCCCGTTCCACTCAGCCACATGAAGTCCCTGATTCTCCTGCTGAGGAGTCAGATGCCCCTATTCCTGCTAAAGAACTTTTACCGCAAGAACTTACCGCTGGGACTTCATTGGTAAAGTGTTCTACTCCTACCGACATTGCTGGATCGTCCAGTAAGTTAGCACTTGCCCCGGTTGTCGAAGAGGAGGAAAATCTTCACACTCTTGAAAAGACGGCTGAGGTGGAAGTTGAAAAAGATAATTCTCCCATGCACCATGGCGATGATACTTTTGACAGTCTGAGCGACATCATGATAACCTCTCAGGAGCTCTTTAAAGATGATGTTTTTAAAGTGGTCCCTCCTGTTATCGAAGCAACTTCTTCTTTGCAACAAACCACAACGCCTTCCACACAACTTATTGCCATTTCTACACTCAAAAGTGGTTTGTAGTCTGACGCGCGTAGTTTGCACATCACACACACTTAGAATTTTGGCACTTATATGCACTTAGCTTCTTCAATTTGAAAATTTCTAAGACTTGCCTTTCTTTTTCAATTTCAGGTTCTACAATGGGGCGAAGTGGCTCTTACTTTGACAAATTCCAACGTCACGGAAGCCGCGAAGCTTATGAATTTAGGAGTTACATCGGCGCTCCGAAGGAAACTGATGAGGAAAGGGCTGCTAGAAAGGCTCACGAAAGGCGAGCTTACGAAGAACGTCGTCGGAGAGAAGACGAAGAGTACTATGGGAGTAGAGACGAGCGACGTGACTCTTCCCGCAAAAGCGACGACCCTTACAAGAGGAAATCTTACGATGATAAGGGGAAGAGTCATACTTCTGATGATTTCAGCAAACGGATCAGACTTGGTGAGAAAGACACATCTACCATCTCGGAAAAGACTACCGCTTTTATTCCTCCTAATACATCGTCCGGTTCTCCTACCCTTAAAGAGTCTGACATCCAGGCAATTATTAATAGGCCTCAGTACAAAGCCGGGGACGGGCCTCCCACACTTCAGAGCCGATTTCCAAATTGGTGTTTAAGAGGGGTCCGTTTTGACTTAGACTTGGTTCCCATTGATAAGCAGGCGATGCTGAGAAATGTCGATGCAATCAAGCTTGACATTGAAAGAATATCTGGATGGCAGAAGCTGGTTGATGAACTTCAAAGGGTCAATCGTATGAACCTTGAGGCGATGATGACCATGGAAAATGATAAGTCAGAATGGGATAAATGGCGTAAGCAGCATGATGCGGAGATGAAAAGCATTAGCGATAATTATGGGAAGCTCGAAGCTGAAGTTGAAAGACTCAAAAATGAGCTTGCCACTTCTTCCACTTCTTATTCTCAGAAAGAAGAAATGCTGCAAAAATAAGTTCGCGACGCCCATGCTGCTCAGCGAGATATTGAAGTAAAACTTGAAGCAGAACAGCATGTTACTAGAAAATATCGTGATAACGCTGCTCAACTTCAGGAGACAGTCAGCTCTCGAGACTTAGAAATTGCGAGGCTGCAATCCCAGTTACTGAAAGCTGAAAGAGAGCGTGATGAAGCTCTCTCTTGTAAGGATGCGGCTGAAGAATCTCAAAAGGAAACCAAAGCCACCATTGATGCGACTTTATTCGATTTTTATATGCATTGCGTCCTGGGGCGTGGGAGCCTTTCATTTTTGGGACCAGAATATGAAGTCACATTAGCGGAAGTATGGGAGGCAATCATTGACTTGTTCGGCGGTGCCGGTTATGCTGAAGAAGATCTTCAAGCTACCTACTTAGGTGAGAGTGACCGTGCCGCCCTTGCCAAAGGAAAAGAGCAGCTTATCCGAGTGCGGGCCGAGACAACGGGAGAGAAGCTTCCTGAGAGAGAAATACCTCCTATTGCTCCTGCTTATACTTCGGCTTTAGCTTATGCGGATATTACTGGCTCTAGTTCTCATTCCACGCCTCCCGCTAAGGTTGACAAAGAAACTGTAACCACTCCTACAGAGGAAGAGGCAATGAAGGACTTCCAAGCTCGGGAATTTGAGATTGATCTCGCTAAACCGGCTTCTTTAGGTAACTTTGACGATTCACGGTCTTCTTTTTTCTCGGAGAATACTGATTTTGATTTCCTTTATTATGCAGCAGACGTGCCGGAAACTGCACCAATTCCTCCTTCTTCAGCTGCCGTTCCTCCTCTTTCTCAAGTTACTCCTCTTCCAGCTTCTCAACCAGGTTCACAGGAAGAACCGATAGCAGCCCTTCGAGGTTTGGATGAACTATCTGCTTCCGAGGAACAGAAAGCAGAAGATCTGGAAGATAGCGAGAAGACCCCGGAGCAGTCTTTTGACTACGACACAAAGCTTTCTACATTTCTTGCTCCGGGGAGTGAGTCTTCTTCCAAGAAGAAGGGGAAACGTGTGGCTTCGAAGAAAGGAAAGAAAAGTTCTTCTGCTGCTGGAAATGAAGCAGAGATTGATCCGGCTGAGTCTCTTCCTCCTTCCTCTCCGATACGGCCTTCGAAACTAATTACCAGGCCGGGTAAAAGCTCCAAGGGTGGGAAGAAGGAGAAATGAGTCTGATTTTGTCTTTTCTGCTTTTTGTATTGACCGGAGATTGTGCGGATACCGGTCTCCGCTTCTTTTTGTAATCTGCACAATGTAAAAAGTTTCCATAATATTGAATAAAATAACTATTTTACTTGTACAAATTCTTGTGTATGTAGGAATATATCTGTTTTTCATTTGAAGTGTAGAGTAAACGATTCTTTTTACTTGTACAAACTTTTGTCTGTGTTTCAAGAACGCATTTATTCCACATCTTCCTTATGTGATATTGCAATGAACTTGTGGTGTGTTGCTTGTATATTACTTTTATTAATGTAACTGAATTGTATAATGTTGCCCCCATACTACAAGTGCATTGCAATATTTCTCACTTTTACAAGACTGATACTCTTATATTAGAGAATAACTATTCCATTTTTGAGGCAGGAATCATTCTGCTTTTAATAGAGTATATCTCGTTTTTTGGAGAAATTTTTACTTTCTCTTTCTGTCAGAAGAACACTTCGACTTTTGGGAATGATCACTTTTATTTGTTTAAAAATGAATTTTCCTGCACAGTGAAATGAGCCTCTGAAGAAGGTTTTGATTTTTGTGCCCCAGTAAAGGGTTCATTTTTGGTACTTCAAGCAAGGTAAAGTACGCCTCTGCAGAGGTCTTTTGGTCTCTGAAGAGAAGCAATTTTGGTCTCCGAAGAGAAGCATTTTTTGGTCTCCGAAGAGAAGCATTTTTGGTCTCCGAAGAGAAGCATTTTTGGTCTCCGAAGAGAAGCAATTTTGGTCTCCGAAGAGAAGCATTTTTGGTCTCCGAAGAGAAGCAATTTTGGTCTCCGAAGAGAAGCATTTTTGGCATTTCAGCTCTGGTGAAGTGGGTCTCCGAAGAGAAGCATTTTGCACTTCTACACGGGTGAAATGTGCCTCCGAAAAGGGCTTTTTAGTATTTCATTACTGGTGAAGTGGGTCTCCGAAGAGAAGCATTTTGCACTTCTACACGGGTGAAATGTGCCTTCGAAAAGGGCTTTTGCCTCCGAAGATGGCTTGTGCCTCCGAAGAGGGCTTGTGATTGCTTGGAAGTTACTTTCTCATGGTCGGAGGGGTCCACGGGACAGGCGTAAGTTGCTTGATTGGATGTTTGTTTGTACAAACGATCGCAATCAATTAACAAGGTGCCCCTTCGGTGGTCCTACCAATCTTTTTGATTGAGGAAAGCACTCCCATTTATTGGTGTGCCTCGTTAGAGGGCTTTGGTTGGTGTGCCAGGAAGGTTGCGTCTTAGGGGCAAGTAGATCCATGGGATGGACACAAGCTGCCTGATCGGATGCATCACAATCAGTTAGCGAGGGTCTTATTCCTTCTGCTTGGGAAGGTATCCGTTTAGTGGATCTACCGGCTTCCATGTTGAGAGGCATACCTCCCTTTGGCTGCTTCCATGTTTGCCTGCTCATGTTGTATCATCATCTGCCAATCTGCGATCCTTTATCATCGTTTCCAAGCGCGTCTTCCTTTCTTTTGCAAGTAAATTGCTTTATCCGAAGAAGTAGACTTCACTGTTGAACGACTCCACAGAGTAAACGCAAGTTATTTGGTTGGATGCCTTTTTATATCAACGATCGCAACCAGTTAACGAGGGCTTGACACAGTGGAGCCGTCAACTTTTTATGTGAAGTTCCTCTTGTATGGGATTTGAGTTTGGAATTTTTGTTGCTTGAAATTTGCTTTAATAAATGATTTGTAAGGCTCGCTTAGCTTTGCGATGGGTGAGCTTTGCTTTAATGACCTGCAGTATTAGATCGACATTTTAGCAATACATTTTAGAGTATTTACACATCGAAATATGACAGGAATTTTATAATAGAAAACACAGAATGTATAGTTTTTCATTATTGAGTCACGCTGATTTCTCAGCGGTTTACAATGCAGAAGTTACACATCCATCGTTATCTTTACAAATTCAAGCAATGCTGTTAAGTAAAAAATGAATGCTAGTTATTGTTGTTTCAGAATCTCCAAGCTGGATTTCCATTTGTGCTTGATTCATAGCTTTTGGATTTTTATTCCAGAGAAAGTGAGAGATGCCCCAGTCGCAGTTTTGTGGGTAATTAGTAGTCATCCCAACTTCTGCTTGCTGGGTATGGTCCCCCTGTGATAGCATTAATGATAAGCTTTTCTGAATCTTGCACTGCAGTGTTGTTGTGAGAATCGGATTGATGGGTAGGGTATTGTTGATCCTGAGTGGATGAGGTTGGATCGACTCCGCTTCTCTTAACGTATTGTTGGAGTTTACCCTGCTCTAGCAATTCTTCAATCACATTCTTTAATTGGCGACATTGGTCAGTGTCATGGCCAGGTTGATTGTGAAACTGGCAGAATTTTCCATTACGCTTTGCACCTCTCGTCATCTCAGGTGGCTTAGGATACCTGACAACGTCCTTTGTTGCAAAAAAGATATTTCTTGGTGTATCAGTTAAAGGAGTAAAGTCCGAAGGATTAAAGCGGCGAGGTTTCTTTTCATTTCCCAGGCTCTTTCCTCCTTCATTCTCCCTTTTCTGACTTTTAGATTCTCTTTTCTTAGATGGGACACTGTTATTATTAGTTTGGGCAGCAACCACCTTCGACGTCGTAGAAAGGCTTTCAAGGCGAATGAACTCGTCGGCCTTTTTATAAAATTTATCGAGTGAGTTCGGTTCCTTCATCTTTAGCCATATTCCAAATTTACTCGATTTATCAATGGCTCGCATCAAATAAGTCAGGATCATGCGTGGTTCCGCATTTTCTACTTCGGCTAAAGCTATATTGAAATGGCTCAAGAAAGATTTGATTGATTCTCCGGGCGCTTGTTCGAGGTTAGACAGTGACATTATATCCTTAGCTTTTGAAGCATACAATCTGAACTGTTCTTTAAACTTTTGCGTTAAGTCGGAGAATTTATCCACAGATCGAACTGGAAGCTTTGTGAACCAAAGTAAAGCCACACCTTCCAATATTACTGGAAAGTACCGACACTTGATCTCGTCTGATGCTCTTGTACCAGTCATATGCCAATCGTACTTGTAGAGGAAATGATTAGGGTCACTAGTTCCGCTATAGGTTTGGATAGTAGGGGGTGCGAATTTCCTTGGAAATTCCGCTCTCAGGATCCTTTCAGTAAACGGAGTTCTACTTGGCGCAAATCCCCAGTCAGCCTCATCCTCTTCCCTTAGCATGCTCTCTTTCATGATGCGGTTAACCATTTCAGACAGGTATTCTTTATTGTTCAAAGACACCTCCGGACAAGCATCAGTTCTTCCCTCGGAAGTTTGCCCGGGCATATGTTCATGACAAGTTGGTTGCGGCATAGAACCATCGGCTTGGAAAGGTGGCATTTTAGGAAGAGTAGTTTGATGGTTTTCTGGCTGACGATTTGCCCCGAGCAGAGCAGTTAACCTATCCATCATCAAAGCGTTTTGGGTTTCAATCTGTTGGTATAATCCAGAAACTACATCATCCAATTCAGCCCTGGTGACTCCAACGGTTGGAGTTGCTTGGTCTGTTGTTGGGGAAGCGGAAGCCCCTTCGTGAGCATTTCCGGATCTAATAGGTCTACCTCTTCTTCCAGGAGCCATTATTTCGGATCTGGTTTTTAAGAGAGGTTCTTTTTATGAATCTTTGCGAAGCAATGGTGGATGATCGCCTGAGTTCAATTCTCAGTGAAAGCACCAAAATGTTAACGGTAAAAAGTGAACGCTAACACCCGGTGTGTGTAATAGAATTGTGAAAGCACCACCCGTTGGTACGGGAACAGTATATAAGCTGAAAATAGCAGAAAAGCAGTAAATGAACAACAGATTTATAGTGGTTCGGCCCGTAATTGAGCCTACGTCCACTTTATAGCCTTTTACTGCTGATTCGGTTACAATTTGATACAATATCCTTCAAAATACAATACAACTTGATCATGAAAACACTCTTGACTACTAGCTCGATCTTTGATGATGAAACTCGATGAATCCGTGTTGGATGTAAGGAGCTCTTCTCCAAGATTGTTGTAGTGTCTCGAATGCTTGAAGATCTTTGATTGCTGAATGAGAGGAGGCTTCAACAGCGTAACGGCGCTTGGAGAAATGAATGGCCAAAAGTCCTCGTTATGTTGGAAGTGGTGGGGTATTTATAGGAGCTGATTTGGACTCAGGAAATTTCTCTAAGTCTTTAAGTCGTGGCCGACTTATAGAAGTCTTAGGTCGTAGGTCGGCAACCAGATAAAGCACTTGTACCAGTTAGTACTTCCAGAACGAGTTAGTAAGTCATGAGCGACTTAGTTTAAGTTATAAGTCGGTAACGACCTAGAAGATGCAATACTGTTTTCGTTCCCTTAAGTCGGTGACAAGGTAAAGGCGTATAAGGTGTTCTGAGATTGTACACGACTTAGTATAAGTCGTAGGTCGGTGACGACTTAAGATCCTTATCCCGCAGACCCTTAAGTCGTAGTTCTTCTTAACTCGGAGCATTCCATAACTCGGTGTTGTTAGGTCGGAGCAGAGTTAACTCGCAATCTTAAGTCGGCAATTTGTTAACTCGGAAGCCCTTGCTAACTCGCAATTTGTTAAGTCGGTTGGCTTCTAGGTCGGCACACATCTTAAGTAGTTAGGTCGCTAAGCTCCTTTAGGTCGCAATCTGCTAGGTCGCGAAGTTCCTTTAGGTCGCAAGCTGCTAGGTCGCGAAGCTCTTGAGATAGTTGGGTCGCAAACTCCCCTTAGGTCGTAACTCGTTAACCCGGTAGGTCGTAGGGCTTTCTGCTGCTAGGTCGCAGGCTTCCCTTAGGTCGTAGCTCCCTATCCCAGTAGATCGTAAGTCGTAGATCCTCTTTCAGCAGCTAAGCCGTAAGTCGTTGAGTCCACTTAGGTGTTAGGCTTTTTAACTCGTAAGTCGTTGCTAAAAGGGAGTTAACAATATTAAAAGTGAATTTCTGCGACTTTTGGGGATTTTTCCTAAGTGATTTACTGTGAGAATTAAATTATTTTGTAAGGAGGGCCTAAATGATTTAATTATTTTGCTTAATGGAAGGGCTTATTTGTTAAATTAAGCTTGGTTTAGATCTGAAATTATGCGGCAGTTATTTTGGTTATGAATTTGAAAAGTTGAGGCAACCAATCACATGTTTACAAGTAGGCAGATTAGTTAGAAAGTATTTTCTTTAATTGGCCTTAAATCAGTTTTTACCCAGAAAAGTAGGTTCCGCCTCTTTTAGAAGCTACCTTTTGACCCTATGCTTCCGCCTCGACCAAGTCAAAATCCATGCCGAATCCAATACACATGGCATTAATATAATTAGTGCATAGTGGATTGGAAAAAGAGCGGAAGGCATGTTGTCGAAACCATTGCTTTTTATAGGGGCCAAAACCTTTATTTTGTTTTTCAAAGAAAAGCGCCTACCTTGTTTTACTAAGAGCTTTCGAAGGGGTCAAAACATATGCTTTTGAAAGAGGTTTTCTAACAAGCTTTCGAAGAGGGTCGCCATCTTTCATTTTTAAGTAAGAGCTTTAGAATGAGTTCCTTTAATTATAAAACAATGCTTTCGTTAGAAGTGATTCCAACCTAGTCGAAACCCTGCTGCATTCTTTTGCTTTTCAAATGTATTGAAGTCATCAATGCCTTCGGAGGATAGCCTTTGTTTAAAACTTATAATAAGCTACTTCCAAAATGCTTTCGATAGGGTTCAAGGGTTTCAAAGCTAACCTTCATGTGTTTTATCTAAATGATTTGTGCTTCCGAAAGGATGGTCCGAAGCCATCAAGTTTTTCCCCAAACATTTTTATATGATAAATAATGGTTTCGAAAGAGATACTTTCATTTATATTCACTTTGACCCAAAAGATATTTTAAAGATAAACCCAATGGTTTCGAAAAGGGTACTTTCAATGGTTTCAAAAGGGTACTTTCAAATGGTTTCAAAGCTAAGCATCTATAGTTGAATGGTTTCACTTTAATACATTCGAAAGGTTTCAAAAGAAAGGTTTTAAAGTGTTTTGAAAACCAGGTGCCTGGTATTTTGAAAAGAAGATTTTAATGCTTTCGAAAGGAAATTTCCAATGGTTTCGAAAGTAAAGGTTTAACGGTTTCGAATGCATATCATCATACTATTTTGAAATGTTATATTTTTAAGCATTGTGGATGCAGGTGCACAGTATATGGTTTTATAAAGTTTTAGGATACTAGTGAGGGGAAAACCCGTTCCGCTATGCGGTGTGGTCCCATTAGATATCTAAATGGTTTGAGATGGTAGATTATTATTCATACGAGGCTTATATCCGACTCAAAGTTTACATTTTTCCCTTAAACTCTCGGGAATTGATTTTGAGTAGTTTGAGAGTTGAGGTTTTCAGATACCTCTTTAGATGAATATGCTTCCCGAAACATGCACGAGGCATGATAGCTATATAGAGTTCTCTTTTATTTTAATTTCGCTATGTTGGTTAAGGCAAAGTTGTTTAGTTGCATATATATATATATACACACACTCTGATCATCCAAGGGGGCATCTTCATATGTCGCTCTTGATGTATGATGTAATAATTATAATTCTATTAATGTGTTTAACATCTTTGGGATATGTAATGAATTTGCAGTGTGATTTGGCATGGAATGAGATGTTTGTTTTAAATTGTTTTAATTTTTTTCCATATTCCTATGTTTCTGTCAATGTATCTAGCATTACCGTACTTTGTCACCAGAAGTTAATACTATGGATAACTGCAGCATCTGTAGCGCTTAGGTTTTGGCCTCAAGATAGGGGATGTTACAAGGTGGTATCAGAGCATAGGTTTATGAAATTATAAAGAAATTTAAACCTAATTTTTTTTCAAACATAATCTAATGAATTAGAAAATAAGATCGGGGTTTGTGATAATGCTATATTAACGTAGTTGTATTTGATATATATATGTATGTACATATATAAGTACGTATTCCCCTCTCTCTTAGACCATTGTTTTGTATCTTACTAAGGCTCGAATGCAGATTTACGAGAAAGAAGGTATGAAAGTAAGAAATGGAAGAGGAAATCTCGGTGGAGGAAGCACCACAACCAATGGAAATGTTCGACCCACCAGGAGGAACCCAGGTCGACGGACTAATGCTAAGAAAAATGCTAAGGCCAATGTGGGTGCAGGAAATCCACCAGTAGATATGGGGGCGATGTATCAGTTTTTCGTCAATATGATGCAAGCTGGAGCTACTGCTGGTGTTGCTGGAGAAAATCTTATGGCTCTAGTTGGGAATATTATGCTAAGCTGAATAGAGACTACACCAGTCTTGGTGGGAAACCGTTTATGGAAATGGAGGATGCTATAGAAGTTGAGAACTGGTCGTTGCATTGCGAAAGAATATTTGCTAATTTAGGATTGGATGATGAGCAGGGGAGGATACTAGCCTCTAGGTAGTTGCAAGGGGCGTCACTTCATTGGTGGAATAGTGTTATTGCTGAGATTTCGGAGGAGGAGTTGACTTGGGCAGATTTTAGAAGGAGATTTGAACAGAGTATTTTATCTGAATTTGCTAAGTCAGCATTGTTAAGAAAGTTTATGGATTTGATGCAGAGAGAAATGTCGGTAATCGAGTATGCTACTAATTTTGATGAGTTATCCCGATATGGACATGCTTCTATAGACACCGACATCAGGAGAAATGAGAGGTTCATTCGGGGATAGAGACCTAAGCTTGCTAGGGCGACCCTGACACATATATGTGATCCTTGTAATGTGGTTGTGCAGATGGCAATCCGCCATAAAGAGATGCTTGTTGATTGTGCTAGAGAAACCCAGGGTTTTCAGGGAAAGAAGAGAAAGTTCTTTAAGAAGAAGGGAGCCCAGAAGGGCGAGGCTGCCAAGAAGGCAAAGGCTGATTTAGTTTACTTTAAGTGTGACAAGAAGGGTTATTATACTCATGTATGCTGGTCAGGCAAGGGGAAGAAGGCTGCAGAAAAGAAGAATGTGGAGTGTTTTAACCGTGACCAAGTTGGGCATTATAAGAATCAATGTACAGAACTAGTCAGGGCGGACAAGGGAAAGGTTTTTGCTATTGGACCATCGTCTTCTAGACCAATTACAGCTGAAAAAGGGAAGGCTGTGTTGGATGGTACGCTTTTGATTCAAAGTGTACTAGTTCGGATACTATTTGATACCAGAGCATCACATTCATTTATATCTCAGAATTTGGTTGATAGGTTATGCTTAGAACCCACATAACTTGTTACTTCCTTAAGGGTTGCGAATCCAATAGGAGGATATGCAACTCTGGGATGAGTTGTGACCAGTTAGATCTTGTTTTATTTGGTTATAAGTTTGTATGCAGTCTATATGTTTTTGACTTCGTAGATTTTGAAATCATTTTGGGTATGGATTGGTTGAGTAAGTATAAGGCTAGGATATTTTTCTAGGATGGGGAGATATCACTAAGCCAACTTGATAGTCATAACTAAATCATATTCCCTGTGGAGAATTCTGACCAGAGTAGTTGTGCTTTTTAAGCACTATAGAAGTTGGAAAAGTGTTAAGGCAGGTTCGAGTAGCAAGAGAGTTTTCAGATGTCATTGAGCCAATCAAGGACTACCATCGAAACAAGCCGTTGAGTTTCGAATAGATCTTTTGCCAGAAGCTGAACCTGTGAGTAGACCACCTAGTAGGATGACACCGACTGTGATGAAGGAATTGAAGGTGCAGCTAGTGGATCTTGAAAGAAGGAATTTTATTAGGCCAAGCAGTTTGCCTTGGGGAGCGGCCATGGTGTTCATGAAGAAACCAGATGGGTCGTTGAGGATATGTATCGACTACCGTAAGTTGAACGAGTGGGCAATCAAGAATAAATATCCTTTGCCGAGAATAGATTATTTGTTTGATTAGTTGAGTGGAGCCATAGTGTTTTCATAGTTGGATTTTGCGACAAGTTTCCATCAGTTAAGGGTGGTAGAGGAATGTTTTCCTTTGGTAGCATTTCAGACTAAATATGGTTCGTATGAGTGGTTAGTAATGTCATTCGGGTAAACGAATGCACCAGCTTTCTACGTTGATTTAATGAACCGAGTTTTCCAAGAGTATTTGGATAGGTTCGTGTTGGTATTTATAGATGACATTTTAGTGTACTCTAAGGATGAAAGAGATCACGAGGATCATCTTAGAGTAGTGTTTGAGAAGCCGAGGCAGCATCAGTTGAAGGGAAAGGAAATAAAGTAGCGGATGCTCATAGCAGAAGACATCAGAATGTGGTGTTAGTTATGTTAGCAGAATGGAAGGATTTGGAAGCTTTGACTGCTTGTAGTATGCAGTCAAGATAGACTGCTAGTTCTAGTCAAAGTACCGCCATGTTTTCCTGTTTGGAATTTCAACTAGTATCGATCTAAAGGATTGCTTCTAAGCAGAAGAAGGATCATTATTAGCCAAGAGGATTAGATGGCTTGAGGTTAGAACTGAGATCGATGATCTAACAGATTTTAGTCTTGACCGAAGGGGATAGTTGAGAAAGAAGGGACGATTGTGTGTTCCGAATGTCGAGAACTTGAGGAAAGAAGTTCTTGGAGAATGTCATCAGTACAAGTTTACGATTCACCCTGGAGGGACCAAGATGTATCAAGATATGAAGAGGAGCTTCTATTGGGATGGTATGAAGAGGGATGTTGTGTGACGACCCGCAAATCCATACCCTTTGAATCAACAATAAACCACACATGTTCGACCCAAAAAGCACAGACTGATGGAAAGTCAAGAGAAAGAAAAGAAGAGAAAAGAAGAAAGAGAGAACCAATCAGAACAATACAGAATCTCACATCGCAGCGGAAAACATATAATATCTTATTAATGATCTTTACAAAACAGAAACTGTATATACATACATCAATCGGAGTTCAACAATCAATCACTAATCATCAGCCTGAACAGTTATATTAACCTATCCTTATAATTGTTGACAATATACAACAACAACAATGTGCAAAGCGGATAATCAAAATAGATACGGGTATACGAAATGAAGATCTCTATCTCTCCTGCTGAAGCTCCAAAAGCACCAATCTGAACCTGTAAATATACACGGTCTGACCCGATCACTGAAAGGGAAGAACGCCCAGATCAGTCTGGTAAACCAGCGTGAGAAACACACTCAATTGAATTTATTAAATTACCAAACTTTTCATTTTCAACACAAAAGTATCTCGTAAGACACGCCCACACATAAACACAGACATGTTTTTACCTTACGATAACTAAATCCTTTCATATCAAATCCTCTTATATTATATTAGTGTCTAGTATACAAATAATAATCAAAATAGCCGAAATTGTTACATTGATTAAATTCCAGCATATAGCTCAAAATGGGTAATACAATCAAACTGGCAGGCATGTAGTGGAGTTTGGATTTCCATACAAATGACCAGGTGAAGGGACTACCTTCCGGCAGTACATCTCTAGAAGAATGTACCGAGAAACCATCACAAAGTTCCTCTACCAACACAAGACTGGCCTACCTCTATAACTAGATAGTACCGAATATGTCATCCCCCGGTCGTTACCGACCTTTTTCGAGGGCCCTCATATCATACAAACCACAATAATCAGATACATGACGTTGTAGCATGTAAAGATATATCTAGAAGAGGATGATCATATCCTAATTGGGAATGACCCACTTAGCCCTGTTGCATCTAACCCTGTTTCGGTCATTTCCGGTTGATGAGGCCTGAGGTAACAATTACCTTTCACATATCACATATCACATCACTTTGAATGCCACAGTCGCCATTTCCGTTGACTACTAAGTGCCTTCCACAAAAATACAATCCTTGAGCTCGTACGTCTCAAGGAGGGTGTTAAGCTAAGAGAAGTTGCCTTCTCCGCCACCAACTGATGTACGTTTGTAAAAATCAATGTACGTAATCTTAGAAATGCAATGTCAGACAAACATCCATACAAGTTGTCTAGGAATAAGACAAACCGAAGGTAATTTCCTACCATATCCAGTCGGGAAATCCCTAGGATTAGTAGCGACAACCCTTGCATTGGATATTTCATAATGAAGAGATTACTGCTACTGGATGTATATTGGGATTTTAACCCTAAACGATCAACAAGCAGTCCTCCACTATGAAAATCCTGAATCACAATATCATCGATAACCTGCACAAATCGAACGCATATACGTTGGTCCGAAGTGGTTTTCAGATAAATCTGATCCCGGTCTCTTCGCACCAACAACGCAAAAGCGTTTCTCAACCTCACACAGAAACTAAGTCCCATAGACTTATCATGTTTCCAACTTTCAACTAGCTATCCTTCAGCCAAGAAGGAAGCTCGATAGATTGGAGTAATACTCTGCACTACACGAATCAACATCCTCAACACAAACGATAATCAAGCCTACATAGATGGCTACATACTAAGTGTACGACTAAATAGTTCCCACATCAAGTCGATGAACTAAAATCCGGCTAAATTTGATAGTAGGTTATTTAACTATCAAAGCAACAAACAAATATTTAGCACCATAAGTAATCACTAGGCCCTTTTAATTAATCTTTCACTACTTAAATCACTTTCCAAATATTCACTTCAAATTATCTATAAAAAGATATAATTCCAAAACCATTTCAATATTCTATATTGGAAAACATTTCCATATACTCATTCAATAATAAGTGATTCACAATTCTCTTTATTCTCCACACTTAGAAAATATTATATATACTTAAATCACAATTAAGTATATATTTTATTCTTTAAAAAAATTCTCTTTAAACACATTTATTTGGGTCAAAACGAATGTTGCGTAAAACATCGTTACGACAACCCAAAATCACTAGTATAAGGATTCGATAATTAGATAGATATATAAATCCCATATACTATACAAAACATCTTCTTTCGAAAATCATTTACTATAACAACAGCCTTATAGTCCATGCTTCCCTTACTTCTCGAAAACGTCTATTTCAACAATGAATGTTGAAATCTATGTATTTGATACTTAACACATTTTAAAATATCTTCGAACCATTTAACTGCATTTAAAATATCACTTTCCCAAAACATTTATTTAATTTAAAAATTATTCACTGTCCAAAATCGTGAATATAAATCGTTTACCAAATTCAATACTTCTACATATTTAATTAAAAGGATTATCCACTATCCAAAATCGTGAATACAATTCCTTTAATAAGCTTTCATATTTAACTTATCAAAATAAGTTGATTTCATATTTATAAAACAATGTTTATAATTCACATTTCTATTTTATAAAAACTTCAATTTATAAAATTCCCTTATTAACAAATTCCACTGATCTCTCATTTATATGCCAAAATTCGAATTTTGAGTTAATTCACTTATATATCATTTATTTACAAAATTCATTCTTTTATAACATCATCGATTCGTAAATCTTATTCACTTATAAGGTTCAATTATCACTTCATTATAACATTTACAAAACTCCTTTATTATTCCATTATTTTTTATTTATAAAAATATCCATTTATAAATCTTATATATAAACCATTTACAATAATTTTAAAATCTCACTTCAAACTATTTACAAATGAGTTAACTCCATATTTCAAAAATCACATTTCAATTATATCTCCCAAAAATCATAATTTTTATAACAAAAAATTATAACATTTATTTATTTAAAATAAATCCATTCCTTTATAACAGTTCAAAATTTAATAAAACATCTATTTTCGAAATTACTTTGAAAATCCTTTTTAATTTGAAAATCATCACTTTAACATTTTTAATTTCCAAAAAATAAGCCCAATGTTGCAACAACACTAAATACATCAATCACGGCATCCAAATCATCATATATCATATGATAACAGCATATATCATAATATTTGTAAATAAAACACATACTGGCGAGGAATCCAGTTGGATCCCTCCAACCTGTCACCTACAACAAATATACATATTAGAGAATATGTACAATGTCCGCTTCGAGGCAGACACGTGTACAAAGGGTCATCCGCTTATACATGGGAACATATAGGGTCTCATCTGCTTCAATAGGCAGGAATATATCCAAATACCAATCAATATATATATATATATATATATATATATATATCATCCAAAAAATCACAAAATCAGCATAAAATAAAATTCTCACTTATATAAAAATATCAATGAGGCAGAAAGAGTGAGTTGTACTCACATTGATTCCAAAAGCAGTTGCGGTGTTTTATTCTGAATAAAATTAAACAGGCGTTTAATTTTACCCAAAATTTATACTAGCTCTAATCAACTCCAAACTAGCTCTAAAATGCAGTGCTCGTCAATACGAACCCAACGCAACTTGTTTGGTCAAAAATGGACCTCGTATGAAGAAGTTATGACATTTTAAAGATTGTACGAATTAAATATATAAATCAATTTCAATTTTTATTTATAATTTTAACCTAGCTTTAATCTCGGCCGTTAGTTTCTTCCTTTGCTGATCGGAGCTGCACGCGTGATCTTCTTCTTTCCTTCGTTCTTTTGCGTACGTGAACCCATATGGCCGCCTTACAACCCTAATTATCACGACCATCCCGATGTACTAGAGAACGATCGAATGCCATCACGTTGAAGCCCTTCGCCTACTCCATCACCACCCCAAATGCCTTGAAGCTTGGCCCCACCGTGCCCTAGAAAAACGTGGATGAACATACCACATTCAAGCTAAGTTTGTCGTCGATCCACCACGCCAATTTCGATCTTGACCGTTGGAATCGTAGAACTCGATGCGCTCTACAATCTTGTAGTTGGAAGTTTTTCGTAATTGCTTATGGATTTGGAGAGATCGAGGGAAGAAATTCGTGCATTTCTGGCTATTGGAAATTAAGGTGGTGGCAAACCCTAGCTAGATTAGGGTTTTGGCAAATAGAATAAAAACGTGGCCTTTTATAGAAAATTTCGCGACACTATTCACCCGGAAATTTTTCGAACTCCAAACGAAGCGTGTCACCTGGTGTTTACAATGTTTTACCCCTATTCCGAACCCAATGGAATATATATCAAGAGCGAGTTCGATCGTATTTGGAAGATAGGTTCTCGAATCGAATTATTTAAATTAAAATTTACTTAAACAAATTTCTACGCGTTTTAGCTTGCCACGACTAAACCGTAAATCCGATTGACACAAAATTTGAAATCCTACAATAATATAGCATCATGGATCCAATGAAACTAGTTTCGTCGAAATCCAAGACTATATGAAACATGACTATTTTTACACGTTAATTAAATATTAAAATATTCAATTTCTATAAATTAACTTTTAATTCAATTTCAAAAGTTTACCAACATCATTCTAATTCAAATAGAATTTAATTCAACTTTATAAATCATTATAATTCACCTTAGATTATAAATCAAATTATTTCTGCAATTTCAAATATTAAATTTTCAATTTAATTATCCAATTATTAAATCACTATATTTCAAATATAAGTTATTCAACTTATAAAATTTACTTTTTAATAATTAAAATCAATTAAATATACGAATTTCAAATGACTGAAATTCTAGGTCGTTACATTCTCACCTACTTAAAAGAATTTCGTCCCTGAAATTACCAAGTACGAAAAAGCCACAAAATCCATTAACTTTCCAAAACAACTTGTTCAAATTAGATTTTCAACATTATTTAAACCTTTTATGTAACGACCTAATATTTTCAACCATTCGCATCCACACATGTCGGACTTGAATTGCTCAAAATACCAGATTGTTAATTTAAATTTGGCAAAACTCAGCATATACAGTAAATAAATCAATCACAGAATCACTGACACAGAGTAATATAATAATAATACAGCGGAATAAACTGTAACGACCACGACTTTCTCTCCACAGAAAGTCGCATCGCTAAAAAGAAAGAAAGGGATGAGAAGTAGAAAAGAAAAGAAGAGAAAGACAATAAACACAAATACTCACAGCGGAAACGGAATAAAATATATTAATAACATATACTATTACATAGTATACAACAATTTACAGAGTTACACAGCATATACATCACTTACTAGACAGTTATAACATCTGTCTAGACATTACAACTCAATACACTACAGAGATACAGACACAGCGGAACTACTATATATATCTACAACGCTGAAGCCTCCTGCTCCATTGCTCCTCCACAATTCGTCAAAGCTAAACCTGAATCCCTTGGCTACTCGTAAAAATTTGAGTACCCAAGAGTTTATAAAACAGAAATAAACACTTGGGTCAGACATGGGTCTGGTGCGAGTAACAGGTTAAACTTGCTTAACTTCAAAACCTTTAGAAAGAAAAGGTATCACGTAAGACTCCCCACAAATAAACATGGGTAAGTTTTTACCTTACGCTAACCAAAACATTTGATAGGAAATCCAGTTATATTATAATAGGGTCTAGGGTTTTCAAATAAATACAGAAATAGCTGAAATGCTTACATCTCACATTCCAACATAGTTGGGCACAACTAATACGTACGGCACTTATTGGAGTTTGGATTCCATACAATGGCAGGGCTACTGGGGTACCGCCCGTCACAGTACGTGGCCTAGATCACCGTACCGAGGAGTACGCCCGCTCCCCTGCAACATACCAACTGTCAACAATACTAAGGTATAGAGTTCTTACTCATCTAGATCTATAGAACTAAACAAGATATCAGACTACAGACGAGTCTGACTCAACAACTAAATCTGTTAATTTAACCAGAGATGAATATTCTGGAGGAGCAATGGAGCAGGAGGCTTCGGCGTTCGTAGATATAGTATTCCGCTGTGTTGATATCTGTGATAGTGTCTTGTCTTGTATTTGAGTTGTAATGTCTAGACAGATGTTTATAACTGTCTAGTAAGTGATGTATATGCTGTGTAACTCTGTAAATTGTTGTATACTATGTAATAGTTTATGTTATTAATATAATTTATTCGTTCCGCTGTGAGATCATTGTTGTTGTTTCTTTCTTTCTTCTTTTCTTTTCTATTTTCTACCCCTTTCTTTCTTCATAATGATCCGACTTTCTGGGCATAGAAAGTCGGGTCGTTACATATGATAATTAAATTAATTACTTAAGAATTAATTTCTAACTTTGCTTAACCAATCATTAATTAATTACACCTTTAATTAATTAATTACTCATTAAATATTAATCATCCTTGATTAATTATTCATTAATTACATAAAGTAATTATCCTTTAATTAATTAAGGATTATTAATTAATGTAATTAATAAAAGTAATTAAAGATTAATTACTGTTAATGAATAAGAATAATTAATTTGTAAAATTAATTAAAGGATAATTACTTTATGTAATTAATGAATAATTAATCAAGGATGATTAATATTTAATGAGTAATTAATTAATTAAAGGTGTAATTAATTAATGATTGGTTAAGCAAAGTTAGAAATTAATTCTTAAGTTTCATGAAGCTACTATATAAACATCAGAGTTTGAAATAAAACACAACAGAATATCTCAAATACAGTAAGGTTTCCAATACAAACAGATGGCTTCTCTGAAAAAATCAACTGGAAAGCTAAAAGCTGAATCGATAGTTGGATCTCCAAACGAAGCTTCAAACTCCAAAGGTGAGTCTCAAATGCTGTATCAATCAGTCTGGCCCGAGCGTAAAGCAAAACACAAAACACTCGAGTCAGGATTAACATTCTTATATCAATAAATCCAACTCAAGTGAAATATCAATTGAAATACAAGTAACTTAAAGGATGTTTGGTATAACCATCCTCTAAGGATCCGTGGAACTATCTACTATGTAGAAATATACGCTATTAACAACCAAACTTCATTAGAATACTGTGGTCATTTCAAATTAATTTATACTTCAAAACCAAAATATCATTTCCATTCCAAATGTATATATTTCCAAATTATAGCACTTTCAAAACCAAATTGATAATTTCATATATATCTTATTTTAACTTCATTATTATTTAGTTTTGAAATATTCACTTAATAAATCCATTATCATTTAAATAAACTTAAATTACATTAAACTAAATATTTCCTTCAATTTATTTAACACTTGAAATATCCATTTAATCACTTTAAATCAAAATCAAGTTAAAAAAATCATATCTTAAAACCCTCAAATTTAATAAGTTCCAAATCGATTTAATTAAACAAAATTCTTAATTAAAGACAATTTCGAATAAATTCAAATTTATCTTTCCAACCTTAACTTATAAAATCATTATAAAAATCTATTTTTAAAATAATTTTTTTAAATAAATGCTTAAACATATTGTATTTTACTTAAATCAAACTTGACTAAAATTAAAGCTTATTATTAAATCTATTTTGTATTAAAACTTATTCATATACATAATATTTTCAAATTTAAATAAAACTATATATATTTCCTTTCAAAACCATAGAAATAATTTTAAAATATTTATATATAGACCAACGGCGTCTGTATAAATTTTCTGTCCTATGGTCAAGTGATACGGATATTTATCACTTCAATCCGTAATTTAAATATATACGGGTATATATCATTTCAACCCACAATCCCAAATTCAATTCAAATGAAAATCTCTTGGGTTTATCATTTCAACCCATAACGATTTTCTCCTATTCTACAGATCATTCGGGTATGTATCATTTCAACCCATAGTAAATTCTATACTAACAGGGAACTTGCAGAGTGAGAACATATATAATAATAATATAACAGGCATATATCATAAATGTGAATAACAGATAATGGTGTCAGATATCATAGGTGAACAAATATAGATAACATCATATATATAGCAATGTAAATAACTAACAACGGCATATTCAATTGTCGTTTCAATTGAAATCAAATTTAATAAATATAAGAATGTTAATCGTGAGTGATTGCTCACCTTTCGAGGCTAGAGAGGTTCGACAAATGAAATGGGTTACGAATCCATGTACGAATTCCAAAATAGAGCTAGATTGGCACGAATTCAACGATCAAAGCTGATAGATAAGAATTGATGAGGATGAATTAGAATCATCAGGATAGAGACAACATATATATTATATATTTTTCCATGCTATCAATATCAACTTTGAGACAAATATTAAAATAAAAAATATATATATATAATTAAAATCACTGTTTACATTTAAAACACATATAAAATAAAACCTTCCTATATACTTGAAACCAATTCATGTACTCATATATATAACTATTATATCTAAACTAATAAACCTTTATAACTTAATATACTTTATAATGTATAACTGTATAAACTTTACATATATAATATATATAGTATAAGGATATAAAACTTATATATATAGACTCACAAATCATTTAACTTATGTATGCAAGCTATATATATACGAACACAGCTTATATAAATTTATATATAACAAAACCTATATATACCTTATAGCATTCGGCCACGTGGTGAAGGTGGAAGCTAGGTGAGTGTTCGGTTGGTTTGGGTTGCCTGGTCGCATGGCTTCGGCCTAGAAGAGGGCGGGAAAGGCTAGTGGGGTCAGGGGAGGAGGAAGCGTCCAGGAGAAGTGCCAATACCGAGCAGATGGTGGTCAGGGCTCGGAGGACAGGGCGGTCGTGGTTGCTTAGGGCTGTGCGTTGGCTGCTGCGTATTGGAGGAGAATGTAAACTTATGTTTGGTGATCGGCAACCGGGTTTGGATCAAGGTGAAAGAGAGAGGAGGGCGATAGGGCGGAGGAGAGAAGCCTTGCGTGTAGAGAAGGTGGAAGAAATAGGAGGTCTTAGTTTGGGTTGGCACGGTAGGGAAGAAAGCTTGTTTTATAATTTGACATATAATTTCTCCTTTCAAGTAAGAATAGAATTGGCAGAGAAGCAGGTTAATACAAAGAAGAATTTCACTTCCAAACAAGAATGAAAGCTAATCTTGAATGGATATTATTTGCTTTATAACAAAAATTTCATGAACCGAAAATAGAAAGGAGGGGAACAGGGAAAATATATTATACCTTTATAGATTACTTTATTAAACTAACAGAGGGAAAAATAGGAAGAGAGATGGTGAAATGGATTGTAACGGCAAATAAAGTAAACAGTGAACGAATAAATATAGAGTGAAAGAATGACAACGGTCACCCATCTTTTTAGCTGAATAATTAAAGCAATTTATTGCTTGTTTGGGTTGCACGTTTTATTTTTGAAAAGGTTAGAAAGTTAAAAGTCACAATTTATGGTATCGTTACTACGAACCGTTTTACAGATTCCGCTGTGTATCGGACTTCAAAACACATAATTGAATATAATACGGAGATCAGCACGACGAGACGATCAAAACGGTATACAGATATTAGTGGTACGATCATCCAATCAAAAGTCGATATCGATACCGAGATGCTGTTAATCTATAAAAAATAAGATAAACGAAGCAATAACATTTCAAATTTGGAGAAACGAAGTATGATGTCTCTCTTAGAAGATGATTTACAAATTTATTATATAAAAATATTCAGGTTTGGAAAACATTTTATTATCATCAATTATTAACCGATATAAATTTGAATAAAACTACACAAGAAAAATAAATTTCCATATTATCTAATGGAAATTTACCATTTACTATATTTAAGTAGACATAAAATATCAAAATTTTATTTCCAAATTCAAATATATAAAATTTCACAAAAATTCAGTTAATTACGTTATAAAAACCGTTAAAATATCTGGGTCGTTACACTCTCCCTTACTCAAAACTTTTCATCCCCGAAAAGGAAGGAGGTAGGAGAATAGAACAACCAAAAAGAAAAGATAGATTGAAATGCAAAACAAAGAAATTAATTTAAAACCATATAAGCAATTAATTTTATACCACATGTAACATCCCAACATTTTACTTCAACTATTCAAAATCATACAAATTTAAAATTTAGATAAATTAATATCCAACAATTTGGTTTAATCCATTTTATTAAATCAATAATTATTTATTATATCCATATTTTATTGATTCAATTTAATGTATTAAAATCAATAGATTTGATTTCAATTATTAGTATCTGTTACAAAATTTCCTTTTCAAAACAAAATTTATTTGATTTAGCTTATTTATTTACCCATTTATTAAATCTATTTGACCCTAGTTAAGTTGCTTTCCCTTAAAATTTCAATTTCACTATTCTTAAGTTCATATTTATTAGATTAACTAGCATCCTCCTTTATTTATTTAATTTATTCCACTTAATATACATTTTGCAACATATATTACGTGTATAAACATCTTATTGTGATGACCCAAAATTTTGGGCAATGTTTATTTGGTAATCTCTTAAAATTATTTGAATTTGGCAATAGCAATTTGATAATTTTGTAGACAATTTTGGTTTAATAATCTTCTTTTATAATTATTTAAATTGGCAAATTAATCTTTTCAAAAGCTAATAATAATCTGGTACGCGAGTGACATGGAGAAGAGCTCGGGGAGTTTGAGGGTAGGGCTCGGGTTCGGGATTATTTCGAGCGAGGTTTTTAAAATTTAAAGGTAAAAACATGTTCTGGTTTTAAAAGAGAACTTGTAACAGTTTTTAAAGTAAAGGAAATCAAAGTTTAAAAAGTAAAGAAAATGTTTAACAAGTTTCAAAGTTAAAAGCAAATAAAACAAGTTTTCCCAAAATTTAAAATATTATACAAAGTTCCAAAAACAAAGTATTTAAAGGTTTTTAAGTTATTTAAATAATATATTTCAAAAGGGAAATGTTTAAACAAGTTTAAAGTTTGAAGATTTTGAAAGTAATTTAGTTTTCAAAGGAATGTGTAACTAAGTTTTTCAGAATAGGAATTTATTTAAACAAGTTTGAACAAGTTTCAAAGATTTTTAATAGTTAAAATTTAATGTTTAAATTGTTGTGTTTTAAAGAAAATTTTATACTTCAATTATAAAATTGATTTCAAAATGGTTTCAAATGTATGTTTAATGATGTAATTAAGTGTTAAATAAAGATAGAAATTAATTTTAAATTATTTAATTTGTGATTAATTTAAGATGATTAATTAGTGAAATTAATCAAAAGTTAATCACTTAATAAAATTAATTGGTGTAATTAATTAATGTTAATAATCAAAGGGTAATTTCTAAAGGTAATTAATTTAAAGAACAATTACTTTATGAAAGTAATTAAGAGATTGTTAATTACTAAATGTAATTAATTAATGATGTGATAATTAAAAGACAATTACCTTGAGTAAGTAATTAATGGGAAGTTAATGAATGTAGTTAATGTTGGGATCATTAACTAGTGGTTAAGAAATAATTAATTAATGTAATTAATTTAAGTTAATTAATTAATTGGTTTAATTAATTAAGGATAATTACTTAATGTAATTAATTAAGTGAATTACTTAGTGTAAGTAATTAATGTGTAATTACTAAATGTAATTAATTTAAGGGGATAATTACTTTATGGAAGTAATTAAGGAAAGTAATTAAGGATTAATTACTTAGATAATTTATTAAGGTTAATCAATTAATTTAGAGTTAATTAATGAATGTAATTAATTAAGGTTAATTAATTAATGTGATTAATTAATGGATAATTAATGAAGATGATTAATAAAGAAATAATTACTTAATGAAGTAATTAATGGGTAATTAATGAAGGTAATTTGAGGGTAATTACTTAATAAAAGTGATTTGAGGATTAATAATAGAAGTAATTAAGGAGTAATTACTTAGTGAAATTAATTAATTAAAGGTTTAACTAATTAAAGGTAAGTGATTATAAGTTGATTAATTAATGTAATTAATTAAGAATAATTAATTAATGTAATTAATTGTGATATAATTAATTATGATATAATTAATTAATGAGATAAATTAAAGGTTAATCATTGAGAATGGTTTAAGGATAATCAATTTCTGTAATTAATTAAAGGCAAATTACTTAATGTAATTAAAGAATAATTAATTAAGGTTGATTAATTAAGATGGGTAATTAAGAGATGATTAATTAATTGGTCTGTAATTAATTAATATTAAGTAAGTAGGATTTAAAAGTGATTGAAGTAATTAATTTAATTTATTTAAATTAATTAGAAATGGTGTGACTGATTAATCTTGCTTATGGATGATTGAATGATATTAAATGCCTTGAATTATTGATATCTCTGATATATGATATGTGCTCTGTGATATGAGATGCTTTGGTTGAATAGTGATAATATGGATTATCTGTCTATGATAATGTGAATCATCTACCTGTGTGAATATATTATTCTGAATATAAATTGAATTGTTTAAACCTTTAAACAACTTGGCCTTTAAGAAACGTTTTGGATTTCGGTGAGACCGCGATTGGATTTCCGAATTGGATATCCGAAAACCACATCGATCCAAATTAAACGATAGGTCGTGAAATCTCAAGTGAAGATCAAGATGAAGATTCAGAGTGCAAGGGCTATTGTCGTTAACTCTGAGGGTGATTCCAAAATGAGTGTAGCGAGATAGTGCCTTCGATTTCGTTCGAACCCGAAACGGACTTGTATGGATTGAATGCTTTTAGAACATCGTCATTGGAGGACGATGAGCATTCCAAGATATGTGTTCTACAAAGGTAATCGTAGCCTCAAGCCTCATCAATCGGGAATGGCTAAAACAGGGGAGGTGCGGCAAGGCTAAGTGGGTAGCACCCAAGTAGGATGAGATGTTCCCTTGTCTAAAGTCCCTTTTTATTCGGCTGTGTGAGCGGTTGGTCGCGCCAACTACGGGGTTGTCTTATTCGGGATTATCCAGTAAGGGGTAGTTCCGGTCTTGTGTTGCAGGGGATCAGGGTGGATCCTCGGTACGATGATCTAGGCCACGTACTGTGACGGGCGGTACCCCAGTAGCCCTGCCATTGTACGGAATCCAATCTCCAATAAGTGATCTTGGACTTGATTGTATACCTATGTATGCTGAAATTTAATTAATGTAACAATTTCGGATATGTGAATATTTATTTGAAAACCATAGACACTATTATAATATAACCGGATTTCCTATCAATATTTTGGTTATCGTAAGGTAAAAACTTTTCCATGTTTATGTGTGGGAAGTCTTATGAGATACTTTTTCTTTCAAATGATTTTCAAAGTTAAACAACTTTAACCCGTTTACTCACACCACACCCATGTCTGACCCGGAGTTTATTTTCTGTTTTATTAAACTCTTGGGTACTCAAATTTTTACGAGTAGCCAAGGGATTCAGGTTAGCTTTGACGAATTCTGGAGGAGAATTGGAGCAGGAGGCTTCAGCGTTTAGATATTTGTATTTCCGCTGTGTTGTATCTCTGAGATGTCTTGAGTTGTATGATAGACAAGTCTTTATTACCATCTAATATGTGTTGTATAAGTTGTGTAACTCTGATAGATGTTGTCTATTATGTAATATATTATGTGATTAATATAATTTATTCGTTCCGCTGTGAGATTCTGATATTTTTTAGTTCTTTCTTTTCTATCTTTTCTCTTTTCTATCCCTTTCTTTCTTAAAAATGATGCGTCTTTTAGTGGAATGAAAGGCGGGTCGTTTCACTTGGTATCAGAGCTTAGGTTGGCGATAACCTTGGCTCTGTTGGGGATTACTCATTAAAATATAGAGTCCATAGTACTCTAGAATGAGTTTGAGTGTATTAATAGATATGAGAGTGTATTTGTTAGTGAATATAAAAATTTGTTTTTATATTGTGTCGACTTATCGATTGAGTGTTTATGGATTCTAGTCGATATGTGGGATGCCATGTCATCGATAGGGATTTCTAAACTCTTTAACAAGATAAACCGACACAGTATTGTTTTAAAATAGGGTAAATGAAATAATTTTACCCAAATTATTTTTGTATATAAAAGAAATAATTTTTCGTAAATTATGATTGTTATATATGGTTGCTTGGTTGTTAGGAAGTGATAATATTAAAATATTATCATTGTCGTGTGAAAATTAAATCGAGGATTAAAATTATAACCAAGGTTAAGAAATTAACTTATAATAAATGGGGTTTGTAAATGTGAATTATAAATATGATTTATAATTAATTAATGAGATAAAATTCCAGAGCAATTTTTGAATTTGGATTAAAAGGATTTTGGATTAGAAATTTTGAGAAAATTTAAATTCCTTTGGTTTTGAAAATGGTTTCCAAGGTTTTGAAGAAATAATAGTGATATTATTTGGAAAATATTTTTGAATTGAATATTGAAATCTGGTGAGATTTAGATTTAAAATATTTTGAAATGTTTTGGAAGGATAAAGGCACTAAACTCTTTTCGGTCGCTGGAAAATAACCTCGGTGACGACTGCAGCATCATCGACGTTCATTTTCGAGTTTCCAAAGAAGGAATTGCTATCTTATTATTTTAAATTGGAGTTGCTTGCAAAAGTGGGTTTGGTTTTAAAATTCAAAAGATAACGTGATATGAAAATGAATTAAGTATACAATTGATTTCAAAAATGATTTGGAAATATTGAGTAATTGTTTTAACTCTGGAAGTTAATTAAAAATGTTTATGGAATAATAAATGGGTTTGAAAAAAGCTGTGACGCCCCACCTCTATACCCATGCTAGCCAAGGACACTACGGGGTAATGCCGTCAACTAACACGGAGAATAAGGCTGTTGAGGAGCGACCATCTGTATAATTGCTTTGGGCGAGTACCGATATGCCAGATAAAAATATAACTTTTCATTTCAAGAGGAAATCCGACATACTGATACAAACTCAAAGCTACTACAAAGTGGCTATATGGACTTCAGAAACAAATATAGAAATAAACATAACACAAATCAGTCACAAACAATTCATATCACAAAGGCGGAAATAGATATGAATATAACACATGAAAGTGTACATCAGATTAGTGGTCAAATAAGAACCACAATAACACAAAAGAACAGATATAAGTGCTAGCCAAAAGAGTATGTATACATCAAGGAGTCAAATCTCAAATGTATACAAACAAAATGAACTACTATCCTAAGTAGTTAGCCAAAAGTTAGATGATGGTTCCTGATAGGAAGGCAAGAGGAAGCACCTGTAATATCTCAGTCTGACCCGAGTATTATTTAAAAAAAAATAAACGGATCAATCTAGCTATAATTATCAGATAAAATGATATAGAATAAGAGATATGGCATAAACATATAATAACCATAATGGCATACTACTATAAGTATGTAAATGATAATCAACAAGAGATTAATCAATATCACAAGAATCTTCTCAAGATCCAAATCCACAAAAGGGTAATGACACACGAATTCACCAATGCACAAAAATTGATAAAAGATATCAATGAAAATCACGAAAATTGGTGAAGCACAAATTCCAGAAATCAACACACGAATTCCAAAACAAATTTCAGAAATCAACACATGAAATCCAGAACAAATTCTAGAAATCAACACACGAAATCCATAAATCACAAAAAGGGGGAAGGCCTATCACACGAACGAGAAGCTATCTCATGGAAGCTAACCATATAATTTTTCGAACATACGAATGGCCCGAAGACCTTTGAACACACGAACGGCTCGAAGACCATGGAGCGCTACCCCATATATGTGAGTAGAAACATCACGCAAGTGGGGTCTAGTCTCCCTCGTAGACAAAGAGACATCGCTCAATCGCTAGTCTAAATCACAAAAATGATCGTCATGATCATCAAATAGTGTCAATCACACCAAGCTAGTAAATATATGAGTTTAGCTTCATGTCCCATAACCACTTGCTTAACTTAAATATTTACGAACAAACTGTTGATCTTCACTAGAAAATTGTCACAAAAGGTTCAGTCGAACAAGTCCAAGAATTAACCGACGAAGTAAACACAAGCATTTCATACCACCTGTTTTGCTAAGCCGTTTAATTCGATTTCTCATCCGAGTGTACTAAAGGCTTGTATATACTAATAGATTGGAAAACGGTTTAGGAAAAAGAGCTTTGTACTAAAATAGAATTTGAAATCGTTTTGATGAAAGAGTTTTGATATTTACTACTAGTATTGAAACCTTTATATTCTTAAAGTAACAAATCACACAAACGATTGTAGAAACAATCAATCATCAAAATTCACATTCGAAGACGTGAATAAAAATCCAAAGGAATCGATGCCGAATCCATCAAAATGGATATACCAAAAATCCCGAAATAGAAGTCACCGAATTGGATAACAAATGACAACAACAAATCGGAAAGTCATGAATCGATAAAACCTGGAAAGCAAAACAAAATGCTCGATATGGCTGAGACGATCAGGTCAGTCGACTGAACCAGGTGGTCAGTCGACTGACACAGGGATATGAATTTCATATCCCCAGGATCAGTCGACTGACCCAGATGGTCAGTCGACTGACACAGACCCAGGCAATTTCCTGGGTCTGGTTCAGTCGACTGAACCACTGGTTCAGTCGACTGAACCTGCTTCATACGCATTTCCTACCTTCTGGTTCAGTCGACTGAACCACTGGTTCAGTCGATTGAACCTGCTTCTGAAGCAAATTCAGTCTAGCCCCAATTGGGGCAAATTTGACAACACGAAAATGGAAGCGACGAGCATGCAACTACGACTGAGGAATTACGCCAAACGACAACCCAGCCTTGTATGGCCCTCCGAAACACTCCGCTAACGTGTTCAAATATCCGTAAAAGGATTTTCACAAAAAATGGACTTTAAAACCAAAAATTGGAATATTCACCAAATCAATCCAAATCAAAATCAAATGAACATGTAAAGGAGTTAGGAATTCATACCTAACAATCAAAGATAGTATAAACATAGATGTGAGATAAAAATCTCAACTTTGAACCCAAAACAATGGAGGAGAAGCTTGAAAACAAGGGAGGAACAACCACTCTTCATTCCCAACTCAAGAAGCTTGAATCTAAGCTTTAAAAGAAGAACATTCCCAAAGTTAGGTTTAGGAATTTCTGAAATTGAAGAAGGAAAGAGTTGGAGAAGATAAAGAGAAGGCTTACCAATAGCTTCTTCTTGAATTTGGAGATAGAACTTGGATTTGCAAAGATGATTAGGGCCTTGAATTTCCTAATTCTTTTTCTCTTCCCCCATTTTTGATAAAGCTTGAGTTGTATTAGGAAATGGAGGTTGAAGAGAAGTGGGGGTGGAGCTAGGGGCTTGTGTTAGGATATAGGGCTGAAACCCAAACTAAAGCCCTAAGTGAAAAAGTAGCAAAATTCTACTATCTCTAAACATATCGAAGTTTATACTCAAAAAAGTCGCAAATGGCATTTTGGACTCAATAGAAGTGGTCTCGAGTCCCAATTCGACTGTTTGCAAAAAGTAGCTTTTCGGACTAAAATCCGACGAACGATGAAATATTTAAATAAAATAATTAAATATAAAATCGATAAATATGCGGGTTGTTATAGACTCCCCTCCTTAAAGAAATTGCGTCCTCGCAATATTTAAGAAGAAAAAAAAGTAACAACCATAAAAGCATATCAACACAAAAGAAAATTTGAAATAAGAAGTTCACCATAAAGAGCATGAAAGAGTAAGTCCGAACGTGTTTGCTCGATGAATTCTCTGGATTCCCAAGAAAAATCCCTACGATTTGAGAACCATTGAACTCTCACAAGAAGAACATCTTTATTTCGAAGGCGCTCAACCTCCGAAGCAATGATGCGAATAGAATGTTGCTCATAAGTCAAATAGGCGAAACTTCAATTTCCTCAATAACACCGGGCTCAAGAGTAAAAATCGGAATCCTTAAAGGCATTTCCGTAGTAGAAAGACGTGGAAAACATCATGAATAACAGAAAATTGAGCCAGGACAACGGCGTAGTACAATAACTATACGCCCGAGAAACAGGAAACACGAATAACTCTGAACATCGACGTAGTACAATAACGGTACGCCAGATGAACGGAAACTCGAATAATTCGGAACACCGACGCAGTACAAAAACGGTACGTCCAATGAACCGAAGCTCAAATAATTCGGAACACCGACGCAGTACAAACGATACGTCCAATGAAGCGAAGGCCATAAAAGAACATCGGACGCTAGTCCATAAAAGAAATGAGATAAAACTCAATAAAACGAAGTATATCAAAACGTCCGATGGACTTGATAAAAAGATAATTTCATTCAGACATCATCAAAGAATCAACCACTTGTTGCTTATGACTAAGCGCATTGGCAACACGATTTTCCTTCTGGGAATAAAAAGAATATCAAGATCATAAGATGCCAGGAACTCGAGCCAATGAGGTTGACACAAATTAAGTTCCTTATGAAAAATAATTATTCCAAAGATTTATGATCGAGGTGGAGAACAAATTTCTCCGCCAAACACAATGATGCCAAACTCTAAAAATGAAATCAATAGCCGCGTGCACTAGATCATGAGTAGCATACCTAGTCTCGATCGGCTTTAATGATTTAAAAGCATAAGTGATAGCACGTTCTCTTTTGTAAGAGAATGGCATCCAAACCAATACAATTAGCATTGGTACAAAAGATAAAATCTTGGTTCCCTTCGGGAATCACAAGAATAAGAGTATCGAAAAAGAATTCTTTCAAATAATCTTCTTTCTCGAAATGCTAGAATTTTCAAAAATTACAACTTACCTTTATGTAATAATCTTTCTAGAAAAATTTACATTTTTACAAGTCAATATATATATCGTGTCTGACTGTCTCATCAAAGTGTTTAGGGGATTCTTATCGATAACGTTGATCAGGCGCATCGACCAGAATTCTTAAAGCACTCAATGGGCAATACAATCACATAACCATCTTCCATATGATAAACATGTTTCTTAAAAACCTTTAAGAATATTCTTTGCTCGCTTAAGAGCAAAAAATCAAATTGTACTTATAAATTAA
This sequence comes from Allium fistulosum, assembly GCA_030737815.1. Taxonomy (NCBI): domain Eukaryota; kingdom Viridiplantae; phylum Streptophyta; class Magnoliopsida; order Asparagales; family Amaryllidaceae; genus Allium; species Allium fistulosum. The sequence continues at coordinate 674,091,209 of CM060905.1, forward strand.
TCTTATGAAAAAGTTTTGCAAAATTTTAAATTGTTATTTTCATCCAAAATCAATAAATATCTCATCGAGATATTCGTAGAATACTCGATTCACAAAATGGTTGAAATAAGCTAGACAAACTGAATGACATAATAAGTCATTCGTAAGTTTCATAACGAGTGCGGAATGCGGTAAAAGGTATGCTAACTTCCGCAACTCGTAGCAAATAAAATTGGTGGCAAGGTCGAGCTAAAAAGACCTTAACCCCGCTCAAAAGATTGCTTAGGTGATAATCCTAAGACAAACTCAAAAATACTAGAAAATTCTCAAACTATATGAATGAGAGAAATAACACTTTCCTCATCATGTGAGCTTAAAGAATAAAATGATACCATCAAAGCGGAATCAAAATCACAAAGGAAAACAGAAATCTGCTTAACAGATTGAAAATGTCGAAGATGAATAGTCCACACGGGACAAAGGATATGGCTTCATAATAATTAAGCCAATCCTTTCACAAAAATTAATTCCGAAGCCTAAGTAGAAATCGGTTCGGAAAGAAAAATCACATAAAATAATTTCGACATCAATAAAAAGAAAATTGAGTGTTGCGGATCCACCAACCGGATTCGCAATCCTCAAAGAAGTCAACAAGCCCAAAAATGTTTAAAGAAAAAGAATCAACAAGTTCTTTTGATATAAAATAATGAGATGAAACCCATATCAAAAGGAACTCGAATAGATAATCACAAAACAAATATCGTGAAGGATAGAAGGAGAATTACCTTGACCAAGAGAAGTATCACCAGGGGCTTGAACAACATTTAGCTCTCCCTCGCTCCTACTTTGGAGTATGGGACATGTAGATATAAGATGGCCCGAACTTTTGCAATAACGACAAAAAAATGGTTTCTGGCACTCATTTGCATAGTGGTCCGTAAGACCACAATTGTAGCATCGTCTACGACTAGAGGTAGGAGTCTTTGCTACCGAAGATTCTTGCTTCCCTTTCTTGTTGGGATTGGGATTGGGATTGGGGCCTTTGAACTTAATAGGCCTTTTAATGTTGTTGAAGTTTTGTTTAGCACCCACAACTTCAACATCACACTCTTTATCGGCCTCTTCAAGACGAAGAGCGATATCAATAAGTTGATCGAAAGAAACTTCCAATTTCAGAAGTAATGGCTTCTTGAGATTCTTGTTCAAGCCATAAACAAATCTCTGATTTTTCTTCAATGAGGTATTAATGTATTCAACCCCGTATTTAGAAAGAGATTCGAAAGATGTGACGTAGTCCGTCACAAAAGATTCACCTTGAACAAGGTCGATAAAACGCCAGGCCAAAGTTACTTTTTCAGCCTCCGGCACAAATTTCATTTCGAATCTTTCCCGGAATTGCTCCCAAGTGAGATCCACTTCAACGATTTCAGAATAAGAAGCTCATACCAATCCAATGCTCTTTCTTGGAGCATGCTAGAAGCCACTTGGACCAACAAGATTCATGCGTGAAAAGGTCGCATGATCTAAGCCAAGCTTGGATTTCAATGACACTCTCGGATCCCCGGAAATGGGTCCGATAGCTTGAGCATTCTTAACAAGGTCTAGAAGCTGCTGGGCAGACATAAATACTCCCTCCTGAGGAGTAGCACTGGATTGACCGACGTTGGTACGGCCAGATCTAACCATTTCTTTTCTTTAAGAAAGAAAGAAAAGAGAAAAAGGTTATCTCAGAATGAATATCAAACAAACTTGATTGATAAAACAAGGAATCATAAAAAGAAATAGGATAGAACGGTACAAAGACCCGAATTAAATCCTATGGCACAATTCCTAAGAAAGACTTATTACAATGATCCTTGCCAGATTATTCTACATTGTTCCGAAGTTTGGCTTTGATACCAAGCTGTGACGCCCCACCTCTATACCCACGCTAGCCAAGGACACTACGGGGTAATGCCGTCAACTAACACGGAGAATAAGGCTGTTGAGGAGCGACCATCTGTATAATTGCTTTAGGCGAGTACCGATATGCCAGATAAAAATATAACTTTTCATCTCAAGAGGAAATCCGACATACCGATACAAACTCAAAGCTACTACACAGTGGCTATATGGACTTCGGAAACAAATATAGAAATAAACATAACACAAATCAGTCACAGACAATTCATATCACAAAGGCGGAAATAGATATGAATATAACACATGAAAGTGTACATCAGATTAGTGGTCAAATAAGAACCACAATAACACAAAAGAATAGATACAAGTGCTAGCCAAAAGAATATGTATACATCAAGGAGTCAAATCTCAAATGTATACAAACAAAATGAACTACTATCCTAAGTAGTTAGCCAAAAGTCAGATGATGGTTCCTGATAGGAAGGCAAGAGGAAGCACCTGTAATATCTCAGTCTGACCCGAGTATTATTTAAAAAGAAAATAATAAACGGATCAGTCTAGCTATAATTATCAGATAAAATGATATAGAATAAGAGATATGGCATAAACATATAATAACCATAATGGCATAATACTATAAGTATGTAAATGATAATCAACAAGAGATTAATCAATATTACAAGAATCTTCTCAAGATCCAAATCCACAAAAGGGTAATGACACATGAATTCACCAATGCACAAAAATTGATAAAACATATCAATGAAAATCACGAAAATTGGTAAAGCACAAATTCCAGAAATCAACCCACGAATTCCAGAACAAATTCCAGAAATCAACACATGAAATCCAGAACAAATTCCAGAAATCAACACACGAAATCCAGAAATCACAAAAAGGGGGAAGGCCTATCACATGAACGAGAAGCTATCTCATGGAAGCTAACCATATAATTTTTCGAACACTTGAATGGCCCGAAGACCTTTGAATACATGAACGGCCCGAAGACTATGGGACGCTACCCCATATATGTGAGTAGAAACATCACACAAGCGGGGTCTAGTCTCCCTCGCAGACAAAGAGACATCGCTCAATCGCTAGTCTAAATCACAAAAATGATCGTCATGATCATCAAGCAGTGTCAATCACACCAAGCTAGTAAATATACGAGTTTAGCTTCATGTCCCATAACCACTTGCTTAACTTAAATATTTACGAACAAATTGTTGATCTTCACTAGAAAATTGTCACAAAAGGTTCAGTCGAACAAGTCCAAGAATTAACCGACGAAGTAAACGCAAGCGTTTCATACCACCTGTTTTTCTAAGCCGTTTAATTAGATTTCTCATCCGAGTGAAGTAAAGGCTTGTATATACTAATAGACTGGAAAACGGTTTAGGAAAAAGAGCTTTGTATTAAAATAGAATTTGAAATTGTTTTGATGAAAGAGTTTTGATATTTACTACTAGTATTGAAACCTTTATATTCTTAAAGTAACAAATCACACAAACGATTGTAGAAACAACCAATCATCAAAATTCACATTCGAAGACATGAATAAAAGTCCAAAGGAATCGATGCCGAATCTATCAAAATGGATATACCAAAAATCCCGAAATAGAAGTCACCGAATTAGGTAACAAATGATAACAACAAATCGGAAAGTCATGAATCGATAAAACCTGGAAAGCAAAACAAAATGCTCGATATGGCTGAGACGATCAGGTCAGTCGACTGAACCAGGTGGTCAGTCGACTGACACAGGGATATGAATTTCATATCCCCAGGATCAGTCGACTAACACAGATGGTCAGTCAACTGACACAGACCCAGGCAATTTCCTGGGTCTGGTTCAGTCGACTAAACCACTGGTTCAGTCGACTGAACCTGCTTCATACGCATTTCCTGCCTTCTGGTTCAGTCGACTGAACCTGCTTCTGAAGCAAATTCAGTCTAGCCCCAATTGGGGCAAATTCGACAACACGAAAATGGGAGCGACGAGCATGCAACTACGACTGAGGAATTACGCCAAACGACAACCCAGCCTTGTATGGCCCTCCATAACACTCCACTAACGTGTTCAAATATCCGTAAAAGGATTTTCACAAAAGTTGGACTTTAAAACCAAAAATTGGAATATTCACCAAATCAATCCAAATCAAAATCAAATGAACATGTAAAGGTGTTAGGAATTCATACCTAACAATCAAAGATAGTATAGACATAGATGTGAGATAAAAATCTCACCTTTGAACCCAAAACAATGGAGGAGAAGCTTGAAGACAAGGGAGGAACAACCACTCTTCAATCCCAACTCAAGAAGCTTGAATCTAAGCTTTAAAAGAAGAACATTCCCAAAGTTAGGTTTAGGAATTTCTGAAATTGAAGAAGGAAAGAGTTGGAGAAGATGAAGAGAAGTCTTACCAATAGCTTCTTCTTGAATTTGGAGATAGAACTTGGATTTGCAAAGATGATTAGGGCCTTGAATTTCCTAATTCTTTTTCTCTTCCCCCATTTTTGATAAAGCTTGAGTTGTATTAGGAAATGGAGGTTGAAGAGAAGTGGGGGTGGAGCTAGGGGCTTGTGTTAGGATATAGGGCTGAAACCCAAACTAAAGCCCTAAGTTAAAAAGTAGCAAAATTCTACTATCTCCAAACATATCGAAGTTTATACTCAAAAAAGTCGCAAATGGCATTTTGGACTCAATAGAAGTGGTCTCGAGTCCCAATTCGACTGTTTGCAAAAAGTAGCTTTTCGGACTAAAATCCGACGAACGATGAAATGTTTAAATAAAATAATTAAATATAAAATCGATAAATAGAGGGTTGTTACAGAAAAACTTATATTAATTTGAAAAATAGTTAGAATAAAATCTAACTTGAAGAAAGTTAAATTAAAATAAATACGATTATGAAATAAGTAAGAAAAAGTAAGCTGGTTTGGATGGTTAATGAAATAAAAATTTATTAACTTTGAGATAAATTGAGAATGAGAAATTTTACTTAGTTGTAACTAAATGGAAATTGGAACTAAACATTTGAATAATGTTTAAATTTGAATTATGTCAAATAATTGAGTAAAATAAACAAATTAAGTGAAATGGAAGTTAGACAAGTTAGGCTAAATAAATCAAAGATTGAAAATAAAATTTATTAGTTAGAAATAAATTAGTGAATGAACAAATGAATTTACCTTTGTATGTAAATAGAACTGGAATTGAAATTGAATATTGGAATCAATATAAAATGGTGATTGTAGAACCAGTTCGAAGTAAACTAAATTGGTTTGATATAGAAATTAATTAGTAAGTGGAACTAATTGAAGAATGATAATGGGTCTTTTATCTAAAGATGATTGATAAGTTGTTGAACTATTTGGTTTAGGGAAAAAGGTTAACAGGTTATGGGCCATTCCTCTTAACTAGTAATTTCGGAGACGAAATTCTTTTAAGGGGGAAGGAATGTGATGACCCGGAATTTTGGGCAATGCTTATTTGGTAATATCTTAAAATTATTTGAATTTGGCAATAGCAATTTGATAATTTTGGTTTAATAATCTTCTTTTATAATTATTTAAATTGGCAAATTAATCTTTTCAAAAGCTAATAATAATGTATTCTATTTACAATGTATATATGTATATAAATTGTGAATAGAAAGTTTTGGTCTAAATTTAATAAATATGTTTTCAAAAATATAATATATATATATATATATGTATATTGTGATTTGGAAAGATATGTTTTAAATTCAATACAATAGTTTTTCAAAGGCTATTAAAAAGTTAATCATGTATTTTCAAAACAACAAAGGTAAGTATTTATTTAATTAAAAAGTATTTTAGCTTAAGTTTAAATAAGATTTAACTAAAGATTTATTTCTTTTGTTCTAATATACTTTCTTTTTGATTTTAACATCTATTAATGTAAATTGAATATATATAAATGAACAAAAACTAGTAAGACATAAACATATTAATATAAAACATAAGAAATTAATATAAAAATGGATTTAGACATTTTTAAACACATAATACATTAATTTATTCAAAACAAATGTAATATATAAATAAATACAAACATAAATTTATATTACATAATAATAAAAGCATAATTACTTTTTAAGATAAGGATTTAAACATAAAATTCCTTGTTTTTAACATTTGTAAATTAATGAATTCATGCAAAATACACTTGTAAGTTAAGGACAATTTGAATTAACATGTGTCAACATTCTTTTTTCTCTTAAATTAAATTATAGAAATAAGTATTTGAAGAAGAACCTGACCATTTTTTAAATCTCAGTTCAAAACTTTCTCAAAACTCATCTTCTTTTCATCTTTTAAATAAAAAGAAAAACTGTAAACATTTCTATCTCAAACAACTTCAATCTCTAACCTGATCAAACAAGAAAAGAGGAAATCAAAACAGCAGTAAGAATCAAAGAAAATTCTACATCAACTTAAGCCAAATCAATTTCTGTTCAACATGAATCTAAGCATGCAACAAGATCAACCTCAGTGTCAGTTTCATCATCAAAGTATTCAAATCAAAATCCAGACCAAAATTCAACTGCAGATCAAAAAGACGAAAAAATGTCCTCTGTTTTATTTGTCTGGTGAGTAAAATTTTATTTTAAAAACAGTTTAAATCTATGATTTTAACTAAATGCTTGTGAATGGATTGTTGTAGTAATATAGTTTGCATATGATGAGTGTGAATGCATGTATATATGATTGTGCCTGTGTATATATCTGTATGCATATTGAAAAGAACACCTTTCTGTTTGTTTAACAGGCTAGGGAATAAGTTCAAAAACAAATACTTTTCTTCCCAGTCTTTATCTAGTTATGATCATAAAAAGGAAAATGATTAGAACAATGTAAATTCATTTTTAAAAATAGTTTCAGGTGAAATATTTAGTTAATATTTCAAAAATATGTTTTTACAGTGGAAATCAATCAGTAAAATCAAACATTTTAATTTCCTGAATTGAATTCATAATCTGATTTATTATTGCAAATAATGAATTTAGAGATAAAAATCTTGATTTTTAGTTTTGAATTTGTTGGGATAATCTGGGTTGAACAGATTTGGGTTTATCGTTGATTTTCGTGGATCGACATGGTGATAGTCGTTGAATTTGTTGTCAAAGTTAGTTTGAAGGCTATCGATCACCAGAAAAATGGTTGAAAAATTTTCTGGTGACCGTGGCGGCTAGGGAAGGTCGGAGTAGGGTTTAGTGGTGTGTTATGGTCGAGGTTGTTTTCGAGGTGATGGCAACGACTATGGTGGATCGGAGGTGATCGCGAGGTGGGGGAACGGTGCTAGAGGTTGAGGCGAAGCTTCGATGACGTCGGCGAGGTTCATCGAGGTCAGAGACGTCGGCGATGGGTAGATTTCCGATGATAGTGGGTTCCAATTTTTGATGTGAAGGCTCGTTTTTGATTTGTTGACGATTTTGTTCATCTGGGTTATCGGGAGAAATGGTGGGGTTGCCGACAACTTGTAGGTGGTCGAGGCATTGATCTTTGGTGGCCGGAGCTTCTGTGCACGTGCACGTGCACGTTTGTGTTGCTATTGTTAGTAGTGGGTTTGTGTTTTGGAGAAGAAGAGGAGCGACTCGGGTAAGGCTCGAAGTTGTTTCGTGAGTGACTCGAAGCATGAGTGGTACGCGAGTGACACGGAGAAGAGCTCGGGGAGTTTGAGGGTAGAGCTCGGGTTTGGGATTATTTCGAGCCAGGTTTTTAAAATTTAAAAGTAAAAACATGTTCTAGTTTTAAAAGAGAACTTATAACAGTTTTTAAAGCAAAGAAAATCAAAGTTTAAAAGGTAATGAAAATGTTTAACAAGTTTCAAAGTTAAAAGCAAATAAAACAAGTTTTCCCAAAATTTAAAATATTATACAAAGTTCCAAAAAAAGTATTTATAGGTTTTTAAGTTATTTAAATAATATATTTCAAAAGGGAAATGTTTAAACAAGATTAAAGTTTGAAGATTTTGAAAGTAATTTAGTTTTCAAAGGAATGTGTAACTAAGTTTTTCAGAATAGGAATTTATTTAAACAAGTTTGAACAAGTTTCAAAGATTTTTAATAGTTAAAATTTAATGTTTAAATTGTTGTGTTTTAAAGAAAATTTTATACTTTCAATTATAAAATTGATTTCAAAATGTTTTCAAATGGATGTTTAATGATGTATGTGACGCCCCACCTCTATACCCACGCTAACCAAGAACACTACGGTGTAGTGTTGTCAATTAGCATGGAGAATAAGGCTGTGGAGGATCGACCATCCATGTAACTTCTTTGTGCGAGCACCCATATGTCAAATAGAATAGAATGCATATCTTTTAAGGAGGAAATCCGACATACCGATACAAACACAAAGCTATCACACGGTGGCTATATATAATCTTCGGAAACAAACATAGAAGTAATCATAACATAAATCAGCCACAGACATCCATATCACAAAGGCGGAAAAAGATATGAATAAATATATATATAACACATGAAAGTGTACATCAGAGTAGTGGTCAGAAAGATCCACGATAATACAAAAGAATAGCATCACGTGCTATACAAAAGAATAAGTACACTACATAGAGTCTATATCTCAAATGTGTACAACCAAAAGCTACTAATCTAAGTAGTTAGCCAAAAGTCAGAATAATCCTTAAGGGAGGTCAAGCAGAAGCACCCATAACATCTCGGTCCGACCCGAGTATTATTTATAAGAAAATAATAAACGGATTAGTCTAGCTATAAATATCAGATGATATGGTATAAAGTAAAAGGTATGACATGAACATGTAATAACCATAACGGCATACTACTATAAGTATGTAAATGATAATCAACAAAAGATTAATCAATGTCACAAGAATCTTCTCAAAGATAAAATAGGGTATCATACCCTAAACTTGTATTCATAACAAGTCAATAACACATAAATTCACCAATGCACAAAAACTGATATCATATCAATGAAAATCATGAAAATTGGTGAGGCATAAATTCCAGAAATCATCACAAGAAATCCAGAAAACACATAAAAGGGGGAGGCCTAACACATGAATGGGAGCATGAAAACTCACCTACGCGTAAACACATGACGAGAAGCTATCTCATGAAAGCTATCCATTAAATTTTCACACAGGAATGGCCCGAAGACCGTAGGGTGCTACCCTACATATGTGATGGCGAAACATCACACAAACGGGGTATAGTCTCCCTCGCAGACAAAGAGACATCGCTCAATCGCTAGTCTAAATCACAAAAATGATCATCATGATCATAAGGAAGTGTCAATTACACTAAGCCAGTAAATATATGAGTTTAGCTTCATGTCCCATAACCACTAGCTTAACTTAAATATTTACGAACAAACTGTAGATCTTCACTAGAAAATTGTCACAAAAAAGGTTCAATCGAACAAGTCCAAGAGCTAACCGACGAAGTGAACGCAAGCGTTTCATACCACTCGTTTTACTAAGTCGTTTAAGTCGATTTCTCATCCGAGTGAAGTAAAGGCTTGTATATACTAGTAGATTGGAAATCGGTTTGAGAAAACGAACTTTTGATATTTAAAATAGTGTTGAAATCGCTTTGATGAAAGAGTTTTGATATTTACTATTAGCATTGAAACCTTCATATATCTTTAAAGTGACAAGTCATAAAACGATTGTTGAAACAATCTATCACAAAAATTCACATTCGAAGACGTGAACAAAATCCAAGGAAATCAATCCCAAAACCATCATAGTAGAAGGCAAGCGGCCACGAGAAGCCAAACGACCTAAGGGAAGACTGCTGCGCGACCTAGCAGAAGAACAGGTTGAACGACCTAGGGGAAAAACAGGTCAAACGACCTAAGTGCTAACTCGCGAGCGACCTAAGGTCTGCGACCTAAATGCGAGCGACCTAACAAAGTGCGTGACCTAATAGTGAGGCACGACCTAAGTGTTCACGACCTAACGACTTAACTAGGCACGCGACCTAACGACTTAACTAGGCACGCGACCTAATGACTTAAGGCCAGACAACCTAACGGCTTAACTCGAGGCGAGCGAGTTAACTGCAAACGACTTAAGGCCAAACGACCTAACGACTTAACTCGAGGTGAACGAGCTAACTGCAAACGACTTAAGCCTTTAACTCGTGAACGACTTATGCCTTTAACTCGTGAACGACATATGCCTTTAACTCGTGCACGACTTATGCCTTTAACTCATGAACGACTTATGCCTTTAACTCGTGAATGACTTATGCCTTTAACTCATGAACGACTTATGCCTTTAACTCGTGAACGACTTATGCCTTTAACTCATGAACGACTTATGTAGGCGGTGACTTTTCAACGTGCGTGAGCTAGCAGCCTGGACGACTTAACCTGGGCAAAATGACCTAAGGCTGGAACTCACCAAAAATGCTAAAAATTGGAGTTTTTCACCAATTCAATCCAAACCAAATCCAAATGAGCATGCTAAAGTGATAGGGAACCATTCCCAACAGTCCAATGACAGTCATAGGCAAGATGTGAGATCAAAAATCTCACCTTTTCCACGAAATTGATGAAGACGAGACTTGAGAGCAAAGCAAGAACACCAACAAGCTTGAATCAATGTTCTTCACGTGAATTTGGTGTTGAATCTCGGATTTGCAATAGAATTTAAGTTTGGAGTTTTAATTTCCACTTCCTACCACCATTTTTGATGAAGCTTGAATGTTTTGTGAAGAGATGAAGTTATGAAGAGGAGGGGTTGGGCTGAACTTAAAGGTGCAGTCCAAACCAAAGTCAAAGGCGGGAAAAAGTGACGAAATTTCCACTTACTCCAAACATGTCGAAGTGTATACTCAAAAAGATCACAAACGTCATTTTGAACTCAATGGGAGTGGTCTCGAGTCCTAATTTGACCGTATGCAAAAAGTAGCTTTTTGGACTAACATCCGACTTAACTATAAAATATTTAAATAAAATATTTAAATATAGAATTGATAAATATGTGGATTGTTACAGACTCCCCTCCTTAAAGAAATTGCGTCCTCGCAATATATAAGACGAAAATAAAAAGTAACAACCTTAAGATGCATATTAACACAACAGGAATTTGGAAATAAGAAGTTTACCTCAAAGATCAAGAGAAATTAATTCTGGATGTGTCTGCTCTATGAATTCTCTAGTTTCCCAAGAACAATCTTTAGGATTTGAGGACCATTGAACTTTAACAAGCGGAACATCTTTATTTCGAAGTCGTTTGATCTTCGAAGCAATAATTCGAATAGGATGCTGCTCATAAGGTAAATTAGGTGAAACTTCTATCTCTTCCACAACACCGGGCTCAAGAATGGAGTCGGAATCCCGAAGGCACTTCCGTAATTGAGATACGTGGAACACGTCATGCATAGCAGAAAACTGAGCCGGTAATGAAAGGCGATAAGCTAAAGAACCAATACGTTCGGTGATAGGAAATGGCCCAATATATCGAGGCGCTAACTTTCCCGATCGACTGAAACGTACAACACCCTTCATTGGTGAAACACGAATAAATACAAGATCACCAACAGAAAATTCTAATTTCCTTCTTCGGTTATCGGCATAGGATTTTTGTCTACTCTGGGCTTCTTTCATCCTATGTCGAATAAGTTCAATCTTTTCTGTGTAATCTCGAATAAAATCTGGTCCTAAAACCAGCCTCTCATCGGCCCTGTGCAGTTAATGCCCTGCTATATCCCCGCTATAACTCCGATATATCTTATAGCGGATTCCTACCGCTACGATTTTTCCTTATATCCCTAACATATAGCCTTTCCGCTTTAATCCCCGCTATTTCCGCTATATCCCGTTATTTCCGCTATATTCCGTTATTTCCGCTATATCTTCTATAAAAAATTGGATTGAAAAATGATATTTATACGCTATAAAAATTATGAAATTAATTAATTTCATTGAATTTTTTATATATGTTTAGAAATGATAATACTCTAATATTCTACTAAATTAAATTAAGTTATATAACAGTTTTACGTTCATTTACAATACATTTGCACATATTTTTATTTAAAATTATTTTTGTATTAATTATAATTCAATTGAATGTTAATTTTTCACATAATTACTATCTATATATTTGTAAAAACAACAAGTATGGGATTTATATGCTATTTTAGAGTAATCCGATATATCCCACTATATCTTCGCTACATCCCCGCTATGACTTTTTGCACCTCTACCGCATTGAATCCACTGAGCGCTTTAACTGCACAGCATCGGCCTCAAGCCAACAAGAAGGAGATCGGCATGGCCTTCCATAGAGTGCCTCAAAAGGAGCCATACCAATACTAGATTGGAAGCTGTTATTATAGGAAAACTCAACAAGTGAAATATGATCTTCCCAACTTCCATCGAAATCAAGCACACAAGCCCGAAGAAGATCTTCAAGAGTTTGATTCACACGCTCGGTTTGTCCATCGGACTGGGGGTGATAAGCGGTGCTAAAATTAAGCTTCGTTCCCAAAGCTTTTTGAAGACTCTTCCAGAATCCACTAGTAAACAATGGATCTCGATCACTAACAATGGAAGTAGGGACTCCATGCAGTTTAACAATTTCTTTGATAAAGTGTTTGGCCAGAAGAGGGACGGTTCGGTTCGACCGAACGGGAATAAAATGGGCAGATTTAGTAAGTCTATCAACAATTACCCATAAGCTATTATGTCCTGAACGAGAACGGGGAAGGCCATCAATAAAATCCATGGAAATTTGATCCCACTTCCAAACTGGAATTTCCAATGGTTGCAATAACCCACCTGGCCTTTGATGTTCAGCCTTAACAAGTTGGCAAGTCATGCAACACTTAACAAAGTTAGCGACATCAGATTTCATTCCCTCCCAGTAATAAAGTCGCTTCATATCTGCGTACATTTTACTGCTACCGGGATGAATGGAATACTTGGAACGATGAGAATCTTTTAGAATGTCTCTACGAAGATCACTAATATTTGGTACGATCAATCTACCAAATTTTCGAATGCCGCCTCGAAAATCAATATCAAACTCTTTCAAACCTTCAATATCGGTTTTATCCCTAATATTCTGGCTAAGCAAAGCCAATTCAGGATCTAGCCTTTGAGCTTCAAGAATGCGGTCTAATAGAGAAGGATGAGCCTCAAGCCTACATAAAACAAGAGATGAACATAAATCGGAGACACGATCTCGAATTTCACAAGTGGATAAAAGTTCGAGATCGTTCCATTCAGATATCATCATGGAAACAACCGCTTGTTGTTTTCGACTAAGTGCGTCGGCAACTCGATTCCCCTTTCCGGGAGTATAAAGAATGTCAAGATCATAAGAAGCAAGAAATTCGAGCCAACGCTGTTGACGCAAATTAAGTTCCTTTTGAGAAAACAAATATTTCAAAGACTTATGATCAGTATAAAGTATAAACATTTCTCCCAAAAGATAATGTCGCCAAATTCGAAGGGCGAAAACGATAGTCGCGAGTTCTAAATCATGTGTGGCATATCTAGTCTCAGCCGGCTTCAATTGCCTAGAAGCATAAGCAATAACACGTTCTTTTTGCATAAGAACGGCACCCAAACCAACGCGACTAGCATCGGTATAAACGACAAAGTCTTGATTCCCTTCGGGAATAATAAGAATAGGAGCATCAGAAAGGAGTTCTTTTAATTTCTGAAAAGAAGTTTCACATTTGTCCGACCAAATGTATTTAACACCTTTCTTTGTTAAGCCAGTAAGAGGAACGACAATCTTAGAAAAGTCTTTTATAAAACGGCGGTAATAACCTGCCAATCCGAGAAAGCTACGGATTTCAGTCACGCTCTCCGGTCTCTTCCAATTTTGAATCGCTTCAATCTTTGAAGGATCCACGGATATTCCAGATTCGGAAATAATATGATCGAGAAACTTCACACTAGATTGCCAAAAATGGCATTTAGAAAATTTTGCTTTTAGTTGATTGCTCCTAAGAGTTTCCAATACAATTCGAAGATGCTTTTCGTGTTCCTCCTCGGTTTTAGAATACACAAGAATATCATCAATAAAGATGAGAACAAACCGATCGAGAAAATCTTTGAAAACTCTATTCATAAGGTCAACGAAATAAGCCGGAGCATTCGTTAAACCGAATGGCATAACTAGCCATTCATAAGATCCATAACGCGTATGGAACGAAGTCAAAGGAATACTATCCACTGTAATGCGAAGCTGATGGAAACCGGTAGCCAAGTCCAATTGTGAAAAGACTCTAGCACCACTAAGTTGGTCAAACAGATCATCAATCTGAGGCAATGGATATTTATTCTTAATAGTAAGATCATTAAGCTTGCGGTAGTCGACGCAAAGCCTAAGTGTACCATCGGACTTACTTACGAAAATAGCTGAAGCTCCCCAAGGCGAGGAACTAGAGCGAATAAGTTGCTTCGTCTCCAACTCGGATAGTTGTTTGCGCATCTCTTCGTTCTCCTTATTGGACATGCGATAAGGAGGACGGGTAACAGGTTGAGCTCCAGGTATAAGATTAATTTTGAACTCAATTGCTCGCTTAGGTGGTAGTCCTAAAACGGGCTCAAAGATGTCAGAAAATTCACGAACGACGCGAATAAGATAAATGACATCCTCCTCGTCATCATTATCATCATCACGAGGATTTAAAGAATATAAAGATGCAACCGAAGCGGAATCCGAATCTTTAAGAATAATTGAAATCTGGTAAACAGATTGCGGATGTCGGAGATAAATAGTCCACTCAGGACATAGGATATGAGCTTCATAACGAGTAAGCCAATCCATACCCAAAATCATTCCAAAGCCTAAGTAACGCATGACATGCAAATCGGCTAGGAAAGAAAAATCACACAAAATAATATCGACATCTTTACAAAGCAGACTAAGAGTTGTGGATCCACCAACTGGGTTCGCAATTCTTAAAGAAGTCATTAAAGCAACAACACTTAAAGAAAAAGTATCGACAAGTTCCTTTGATATAAAAGAATGGGATGCACCCGTATCAAAAAGAACTCTAATAGGTTGATCATGAAATAATATAATGCCATCAAGGACAGAATGAGACATACCTTGACCGCGAGATGTGTTGCCAGGGGCTTGAGCAACGTTTAACTTTCCCTCCTTCTGTTGAAGCCTAGGGCATTGGTGCATAAAATGATCTGGACTTTTACAATAGCGGCAAGAGCGGGGCTTTGAACACTTGTTCGAAAAATGGTCCTTAGCACCACAGTTGAAGCATTTGTTATCATTGGGGGAAAATGTCTTTGCAGCAGGAGTTGCTTGTTTACCCTTTTTGTTGGGATAAGGACCCTTGAACTTGTTAGGCCTTTTCTTGTTGTTGAAGTTTGGTTTAGCAGTCACCACTTCAACATCATTGTCCTTATCTGTCTCTTCAAGACGAAGAGAGATATCAATTAGTTGATCGAAAGAAACTTCTAATTTTAGAAGTAACGGCTTCTTGAGATTCTTGTTTAAGCCATAGACGAACCTCTGGTTCTTCTTCAATGGGGTGTTGATGTATTCAACCCCATATTTTGACAGTGACTCGAAGGATGCGACATAATCTGTCACAGAGGATGTACCTTGAACAAGGTCTATGAAACGACGAGCCAATGTCACTTTCTCTGCTTTTGGTACGAATTTTAATTCGAAGCGTTCCCGGAATTGCTCCCAGGTGAGATCCGCTTCATTAATTTCAGAAATAAGAAGTTCGTACCAATCCAATGCTCTCTCTTGGAGCATACTGGAGGCCACCTGAACACGGTGAAGATCGACAAGATTCATGCGAGAAAAGATTCTATCGCATGTTCTTAACCAAGCCTGGACCTCGATAATAGTTTCGGAACCCTTGAATGGTTTCCCACCCAAGTTGGTATAATCGTTGCATAAACGTGCAAATCCAGACTTTGGATGAGTAGGTTCCTGATTAGGACCAGCTGCTTGAGCATTCTTTACTAAATCAAGAAGTTGTTGAGCGGTCATAAAAACTCCATCCTGGGGAGTAACAGTAGATGGTCCAGCTCTGGGACAACCTGGTCTAGACATTCTCTTCTTTAAGAAAGAGAGAAGAGGAAAAAGGTTATTCACCAAATGAATATCAAGCATTCTTGATAGATGAAACAAGGAATCATAAAGAAAACAGGATGAACCGGTTCGAAGACTCGAACTAAATCCTGAAACACAACTCCTAAGGTGGACTTAGGACGATGATCCTTGTTAAGTTATTCTACATTGTTCCGAAGTTTGGCTCTGATACCAAGATGTGACGCCCCACCTCTATACCCACGCTAACCAAGAACACTACGGTGTAGTGCTGTCAATTAGCATGGAGAATAAGGCTGTGGAGGAGCGACCATCCATGTAACTTCTTTGTGCGAGCACCGATATGTCAGATAGAATAGAATGCATATCTTTTAAGGAGGAAATCCGACATACCGATACAAACACAAAGCTATCACACGGTGGCTATATATAATCTTCGGAAACAAACATAGAAGTAATCATAACATAAATCAGTCACAGACATCCATATCACAAAGGCGGAAGAAGATATGAATAAATATATATATAACACATGAAAGTGTACATCAGAGTAGTAGTCAGAAAGATCCACGATAATACAAAAGAATAGCATCACGTGCTATACAAAAGAATAAGTACACTACATAGAGTCTATATCTCAAATGTGTACAACCAAAAGCTACTAATCTAAGTAGTTAGCCAAAAGTCAGAATAATCCTGAAGGGAGGTCAAGCAGAAGCACCTGTAACATCTCGGTCTGACCCGAGTATTATTTATAAGAAAATAATAAACGGATCAGTCTAGCTATAAATATCAGATGATATGGTATAAAGTAAAAGGCATGACATGAACATGTAATAACCATAACGGCATACTACTATAAGTATGTAAATGATAATCAACAAAAGATTAATCAATGTCACAAGAATCTTCTCAAAGATAAAATAGGGTATCATACCCTAAACTTGTATTCATAACAAGTCAATAACACATAAATTCACCAATGCACAAAAACTGATATCATATCAATGAAAATCATGAAAATTGGTGAGGCATAAATTCCAGAAATCATCACAAGAAATCCAGAAAACACATAAAAGGGGGAGGCATAACACATGAATGGCAGCATGAAAACTCACCTACGCGTAAACACATGACGAGAAGCTATCTCATGGAAGCTATCCATTAAATTTTCACACAGGAATGGCCCGAAGACCGTAGGGTGCTACCCTACATATGTGATGGCGAAACATCACACAAACGGGGTATAGTCTCCCTCGTAGACAAAGAGACATCGCTCAATCGCTAGTCTAAATCACAAAAATGATCATCATGATCATAAGGAAGTGTCAATTACACTAAGCCAGTAAATATATGAGTTTAGCTTCATGTCCCATAACCACTAGCTTAACTTAAATATTTACGAACAAACTGTAGATCTTCACTAGAAAATTGTCACAAAAAAGGTTCAATCGAACAAGTCCAAGAGCTAACCGACGAAGTGAACGCAAGCGTTTCATACCACTCGTTTTACTAAGTCGTTTAAGTCGATTTCTCATCCGAGTGAAGTAAAGGCTTGTATATACTAGTAGATTGGAAATCGGATTGAGAAAACGAACTTTTGATATTTAAAATAGTGTTGAAATCGCTTTGATGAAAGAGTTTTGATATTTACTATTAGTATTGAAACCTTCATATATCTTTAAAGTGACAAGTCATAAAACGATTGTTGAAACAATCTATCACAAAAATTCACATTCGAAGACGTGAACAAAATCCAAGGAAATCAATCCCAAAACCATCATAGTAGAAGGCAAGCGGCCACGAGAAGCCAACCGACCTAAGGGAAGACTGCTGCGCGACCTAGCAGAAGAACAGGTTGAACGACCTAGGGGAAAAACAGGTCAAACGACCTAAGTGCTAACTCGCGAGCGACCTAAGGTCTGCGACCTAAATGCGAGCGACCTAACAAAGTGCGCGACCTAACAGTGAGGCGCGACCTAAGTGTTCATGACCTAATGACTTAACTAGGCACGCGACCTAACGACTTAACTAGGCACGCGACCTAATGACTTAAGGCCAGATGACCTAACGGCTTAACTCGAGGCGAGCGAGCTAACTGCAAACGACTTAAGGCCAAACGACCTAACGACTTAACTCGAGGCAAACGAGCTAACTGCAAACGACTTAAGCCTTTAACTCGTGAATGACTTATGCCTTTAACTCGTGAACGACTTATGCCTTTAACTCGTGCACGACTTATGCCTTTAACTCGTGAACGACTTATGCCTTTAACACGTGAACGACTTATGCCTTTAACTCGTGAACGACTTATGCCTTTAACTCGTGAACGACTTATGCAGGCGGTGACTTTTCAACGTGCGTGAGCTAGCAGCCTGGACGACTTAACCTGGGCAGAACGACCTAAGGCTGGAACTCACCAAAAATGCTAAAAATTGGAGTTTTTCACCAATTCAATCCAAACCAAATGCAAATGAGCATGCTAAAGTGATAGGGAACCATTCCCAACAGTCCAATGACAGTCATAGGCAAGATGTGAGATCAAAAATCTCACCTTTTCCACGAAATTGATGAAGACGAGACTTGAGAGCAAAGCAAGAACACCAACAAGCTTGAATCAATGTTCTTCACGTGAATTTGATGTTGAATCTCGGATTTGCAATAGAATTTAAGTTTGGAGTTTTAATTTCCACTTCCTACCACCATTTTTGATGAAGCTTGAATGTTTTGTGAAGAGATGAAGTTATGAAGAGGAGGGGTTGGGCTGAATTTAAAGGTGCAGTCCAAACCAAAGTCAAAGGCGGGAAAAAGTGACGAAATTTCCACTTACTCCAAACATGTCGAAGTGTATACTCAAAAAGATCGCAAACGTCATTTTGAACTCAATGGGAGTGGTTTCGAGTCCTAATTTGACCGTATGCAAAAAGTAGCTTTTTGGACTAACATCCGACTTAACTATAAAATATTTAAATAAAATATTTAAATATAGAATTGATAAATATGCGGGTTGTTATAATGTAATTAAGTGTTAAATAAAGATAAAGAAATTAACTTTAAATTATTTAAGTTGTGATTAATTTAAGATGATTAATTAGTGAAATTAATCGAAAGTTAATCACTTAATAAAATTAATTGGTGTAATTAATTAATGTTAATAATCAAAGGGTAATTACTAAAGGTAATTAAGAGATTGTTAATTACTGAATGTAATTAATTAATGATGTGATAATTAAAAGATAATTACCTTGAGTAAGTAATTAATGGGAAGTTAATGAATGTAGTTAATGTTGGGATCATTAACTAGTGGTTAAGAAATATTAATTAATGTAATTAATTTAAGTTAGTTAATTAACCGGTTTAGTTAATTAACTGGTTTAATTAATTAAGGATAAAAAATTTGAAATTGATTAAGTATTAATTACTTAATGTAATTAATTAAGTGAATTACTTAGTGTAAGTAATTAATGTGTAATTACTAAATGTAATTAATTTAAGAGGATAATTACTTTATTGAAGTAATTAAGGAAAGTAATTAAGGATTAATTACTTAGATAATTTATTAAGGTTAATCAATTAATTTAGAGTTAATTGATGAATGTAATTAATTAAGGTTAATTAATCAATGTGATTAATTAATGGATAATTAATGAAGATGATTAATAAAGAGATAATTACTTAATGAAGTAATTAATGGGTAATTAATGAAGGTAATTTGAGGGTAATTACTTAATAAAAGTGATTCGAGGATTATTAATAGAAGTAATTAAGGAGTAATTACTTAGTGAAATTAATTAATTAAAGGTTTAATTAATTAAAGGTAAGTGATTATATGTTGATTAATTAATGTAATTAATTAAGAATAATTAATTAAATTAATTAATTATGATATAATTAATTAATGAGATTAATTAAAGGTTAATCAATGAGAATGGTTTAAGGATAATCAATTTATGTAATTAATTAAAGGCTAATTACTTAATGTAATTAAAGAATAATTAATTAAGGTTGATTAACTAAGATGGGTAATTAAGAGATGATTAATTATTTGGTTTGTAATTAATTAATATTAAGTAAGTAGGATTTAAAAGTGATTGAAGTAATTAATTTAATTTATTTAAATTAATTAGAATGGTGTGACTGATTAATCTTGCTTATGGATGATTGAATGATAATAAATGCCTTGAATTATTGATATCTCTGATATGTGATATGTGATGCTCTGTGATATGAGATGCTTTGGTTGAATAGTGCTAATATGGATTATCTATCTATGATAATGTGAATCATCTACCTGTGTGAATATGTTATTCTGAATATGAATTGAATTATTTAAACCTTTAAACAACTTGGCCTTTAAGAAACGTTTTGGATTTCGGTGAGACCGGGATCGGATTTCCGAATTGGATATCTGAAAACCACATCGATCCAAATTAAACGATAGGTCGTGAAATCTCAAGTAAAGATCAAGTTGAAGATTCAGAGTGCAAGGGCTATTGTCGTTAACTCTGAGGGTGATTCCAAAATGAGTGTAGCGAGATAGTGCCTTTGGTTTCGTTCGAACCCGGAACGGACTTGTATGGATTGAATGCTTTTAGAACATCGTCATTGGAGGACGATGAGCATTCCAAGATATGTGTTCTAAAAAGGTAATCGTAGCCTCAAGCCTCATCAATCAGGAATGGCTAAAACATGGGAGGTGCAACAAGGCTAAGTGGGTAGTACCCAAGTAGGATGAGATTTTCCCCTGTCTAGAGTCCCTTTTTATTCGGCTGTGTGAGCGGTTGGTCGTGCCAACTGCGGGGTTGTCTTTTCGGGATTATCCAGTAAGGGATAGTTCCGGTCCTGTATTGTAGGGGATCAGGGTGGATCCTCGGTACGGTGATCTAGGCCACGTATTGTGACGGGCGGTACCCCAGTAGCCCTGCAATTGTATGGAATCCAATCTCCAATAAGTGATCTCGGACTTGATTGTATACCTATGTATGCTAAAATTTAATTAATGTAACAATTTCGGCTATGTGAATATTTATTTGAAAACCCTAGACACTATTATAATATAACCGGATTTCCTATCAATATTTTGGTTATCGTAAGGTAAAAACTTTTCCATGTTTATGTGTGGGAAGTCTTACGAGATACTTTTCCTTTCAAATGATTTTCAAAGTTAAACAACCTTAACCCGTTTACTCACACCAGACCCATGTCTGACCCAGAGTTTATTTTCTGTTTTATTAAACTCTTGGGTACTGAAATTTTTACGAGTAGCCAAGGGATTCAGGTTAGCTTTGATGAATTCTGGAGGAGATTTGGAGCAGGAGGCTTCAGCGTTTAGATATCTGTATTTTCGCTGTGTTGTATCTCTGAGATGTCTTGAGTTGTATGATAGACAAGTCTTTATAACTGTCTAATATGTGTTGTATAAGTTGTGTAACTCTGATAGATGTTGTTTGTTATGTAAAAATTATGTGATTAATATAATTTATTCGTTTCGCTGTGAGATTCTGATATTGTTTATTTCTTTCTTTTATATCTTTTCTCTTTTCTATCCCTTTCTTTCTTAAAAATGATGCGTCTTTCTGTGGAATGAAAGGCGGGTCGTTTCACTTATAACCATATAATATTCAGCAAATAATATTTTTTTCCATTTTTTCTCAATTTATTATTAGTAAATTCCCTTAACAAATATCATCTTTGATATTCTATTTCTTATCCTGGTGTATTCTATCTAATTTACATTCTAATTACATTTAAACTTTTCTAGGTAAGTTATATTAATGTCCTGAGTGTAATTAAATACTACACAAATTTTCCTTCTATCTACAACCTTTATACTAAGCCAGATTTTTAGTTTGATCAATTTATTACTTAAGTTTTCTTCTTGTACAACCCTTTATCATATCCTAACATTTTTACTTTTTGAATACTCTAGGCAAGTTATATATATTAGAATGTAATTTAGTGTTATACAAATAAGTTTGTTTAAATTCATTATTTCAGGTTAGTTTGATTCTATTTATCATTTCAGATATTCCAATTATTCAAATATATTTCAATAATTGAAATCGTTTCTTAATATAAAACTTTAAGATTCAAATTTCCAGTTTCACTTATTTATATAAAGATCAATCGCTTACATAAAACACTAATAATTTACTATTAAACCATGTAGTATATAAATAAACAATATTTTAAACATTTTAAATTATTTAGAAAGAGAAATGATCAAAATATCCTTTATATAATACTTTATCAAAATACTTTTATAAATCGATGTCTTAACAGGTTTAGCCTCATTCTTGCAGACTCTGGCCATGCGTTGATCAGGCGCAAAGCTAGATTTCTCCAAGTATTTAGTAGACCTGTTTCAACACCTAGTGAAAATACTCGAAAAACCTTCAAAACTGATATGGAAAGTACAACCCAACAAATCAACCAAATCGAATCATGGATCGCAGATACACAATGGTTACGCCTGGGTCCCTTAAGAAACATCCGTACCTTTTAAGCAATCACTGCCTTGCGAATTTCGCCATGATAACCAAAAACTGTAGACCGCGGATGTGATGATCCTGAACTCGGCCTTCGAAAATCGACACCCGTACTTCACTTGTACTCAAAATGTCGTAGATTCAAACGCCGAATCTGGGTCACCGGAGCTTATAACACCACTAAGTATAACAACACAGCGGAAGAAAGAAATATATGATATCTTATACAACTCCAATGAATACCATATCCAGTATGATATACAACAATGATATCAATATGACACAATAATATCAGAGGCAAATACTAATATAGTAGAAAACATAATTGATAACTCCAAATGATCCTCAAAAGAGAATGAATCCAACTTCTCCAACATCAAGCTCGAAACACCAACCAATGCACCAAGATAAGCAGGTGCAGTCATACACTCCGATGAAGTGAACTAGCTCCAGATAATCTACTAAACCTGAATATCTGAGAAACCCAACTCTAGACTGCCCGTGTGGAAAATTGTGGGCACCCAGAGTTTAGGAAGGGAATAATAAACTCCAGGTCAGTCATGGGACTGGTGTGAGCAACAAAAACAGTTTATCTTTAAACAAACCACAAAAGGATTTTAAACATTGAAATCCGCAATGCTTTTGGAAAATGAAACTACCATAAGACCTCCTGCCACACACACAATGCAAACGCAGAATTGGAGGAGATTTCTTCTTATGATAGTCAAAAATGTTTACTATGCAAAATCATTCGATATTATTATCATTAGTGCATAGTGTCAAAAACCATTTCGAAAATATAATATTAATCTTAGCCAACATACAACCATTATTGTATGCCTACTATAGCTACTATGTTCAATAGCAAGTTACCGCCACATTTCATAGCAGGGAATACAACTAAAAACGTACAAGGTTCACATTGTTTCTTTGGATTTCCAACAAATGGTCAGGCAAAGGAACTTCCTTACACCGAAATGAAAACGCCTCTGGAAAGACGCCCTGAGAACCTAACCGGATCTCTGCAAACACAAGGCCGACGCTACCTCACGCTATACAGCTGTAACTAGGTAACTAACACACTGACGCTACCTCACACTGTATAGCTGTAACTAGGTAACTAACACACGAGCTATGTCATCCCCCGGTCGTCACCGACCTTTATCCAAGGATCCTCAATCACAAAGCAACAACCACAAAGTATAATAAATTTGCAGCATCAACATAGGTAAAATATCTGGGCTCCATACCATGATATCACCTTTTATCCAGAAGGAAATGACATATCCTAGGGGCGCTACCCCTAAAAACTTTTGCCGCAACATTCCTGTTTCGACCATTACCGGGTTGTGAGGCTCGACGATGTCTCGTCCACAAAGCTACACTTTTTCACAAAGCAAATCGCTTTTTCACAAAGCCACGCTTTTTCACAAAGCCACGCTTTTTCACAAAGCCATGCTTTGATCAACAAATGATCAACAACACTTCGTATGCCACATTACCAAATTGGGAATGTATCACTAGTAACCATCAACTACATAACCTCTGAGCTCGTACGTCTCAGAGAAGGGTGTTAAGCTAAGAGAATAAATTCTCCGCCACCAATAGAAATGCATTTGATAGAAACCAGCTTTACATCTCAAAGTGTAACGTCAGACACACATCCATACAAGTCTGTTCCGGGTTCGAACAGAACCGAAGGCACTTCCAAAGAAGCCCTTGCAAATTCGGGTATTCACAATTCCGATCGGACTTCCCATCACTTAGGGAATCTCTATACCAGAGCCATAATACAGAGAAAATCGACAGGTAATCCTTTCGTTTTCGAAAATACCCGATCTTCACCACCTGTCTTCAATGCTATCCATATACGTCGTATCATTATTCAGAACGGGTTATATGACACAAAGGTCCTTCCCCGGCTAAACCGAATAACGAGCGCAATATTAGAAATCATATGGATACTGGGGTTCCAGTTAAATCACAGCTTAAAGCCTAAAACTTTTCATTCGAATGGTTAAAACAAATTACCATTTCCAATCTTTTAAACAAAAAGATTCATTTCAAAAACCTTCAATGGTTTAAACAATTTCCACACTTTTAATCTTTTAAACAAAAAAGATTCAATTCACAAAGTTCACCCCGTTCACAAAGATCCATTCATGGATTTTAAAACAATTTCCATTTCAATTGGATTAACTCGTTAAATCTTTAAGTCAAGATTTAACTTATAGCTTTCAAAACTAGTTTCCAAGGATTCATTCATAGCCTTTCAAAACAATTCTATTTTAATTGGATTAACTCATCCGGTCTTTGAATCAAAGACTCATTTCATAGCTTTCAAAACATTTCAATTCCATTTCAAACTTGAAACCTTTCAACACAATTTGGAAATCCTTTCTTAAAATGAAAGCTATTATTATTTGAAAATAAGTAGTTTTCGTTTTGGAAAAATCCAGTTATATTTACACGAGTTAAAACCCTTGAATTAAATTCAAATTCCCAAATCAATACCTTTAAAATGGTTTAACCCATATATAACTTGTACAGCATCTTTAATCCCTAGTTTCAAACCATAGAATTCAATTTCTAACTTGAATTCAAATTTAAATCAAATTATTTAAATTTTAAGATATCCAAAATATCTTTAAAACTCCTTTCAAAAGCTTTTCATATTAAACCCAATTCCATTTCCAAAACCATTTAGATCAAAAATTCATCTTTTGAAATCATTTCAAAATATCTTTGATTTAACCGATTTCCCGTGAAATCCATATTTGTGTGTGTATAAGTGTGGTCCAAGGGTTTTACACACAATAGTGCAACAACATTCAATCATCATAGATCAAATACAGAAATATAATTGATAAGCGGTATAAGCTATAACGCTTATTTTCATTCACAAATTCACATATAAATAATATAAATTCATAAGAGATAAATAAGTTACATCACAGATGAATAAATTACATCACAGTTCACAACTTAAATCAGAATAATTCATATCCCAAAGCATCACATATCAGGGATATCAAACAATTCAACATTCCATAGAATCCAAACATCCATGAGTAAGATTAATTAAATCAATTGATTAATTTAAATTAGATTAATTACTTATGAATAAATTACTAATCTTGGTTAATTAATCATTAATTACAAACCCTTTTAATTAATTAACCTTTAATCATTAAATAATTAACCCCTAATTATTTATCTTTAATTAATTACATTAATTAATTAACCCTTAATTAATTACCATTTAATTAATTATCCTTAATTAATTACAATAAGTGATTATCCTTAATCACTTTCATTAATTAATCTTTAATTAATTAATTATCCTCAAATTAATTACCTTGATTAGTTTATCATACCAATTAATTATCCTTAATTACTTTTATTAAGTAATTATCTTTAAGTAATTAATTACCTTTAATTAATAAATACTTTAATTAATTACATTAATTATTCTTTAATTTAATTACACAAGGTAATTAGCTTTAAAATCATTTACACAAAGTAATTAGCTTTAATTTAATTACACAAAGTAATTATTCATCAATTATCATTAAAAACATTTAATCTTTAAACCTTTAATCTTTGAAAACAAAATTATTATTAATTCATAAATCAACTTAGTTCTTTATAAGTTAATAACATAAGACTTTTTATCTTCTTAATTACACCATTTAATTTATTTTAAATAGGCTTGAAAATTATCTTAATTAATTCAAGTTAAGATAAATTATTCAACTTTCATATTTCTAAATCTTTAAATTAACATCAAATTATTTTAAAGAAATTTTATTCAAGAAGATAGTTCAAAACTTGGTTGATTATATTTAAAAACTTGATTTATATAAAAATTTAAAACTGTTTCATTTTGAAGTCGAGACAATCTCGAGTCAAAACCGAGCTACTCGCGATCATCACGCTGCTTCGAGATAACATACGAACATCTTCGAGATCGACTTCGAGATTCCCCTTTCTTCCTCAAATAGTACAAACCCATACTAGATACGAGTGCACACACGTGCACGTGCACAAGAGGCCTGGCCACCTCCGACCAACATTGTCGGCCTCAACACAACAACCACGACACTCGCAAACAAGCACGACCACCCTTCTGCTATTCGACGTAAATCGAAATCGACCCCAAAAGTCAACTCCAGGAACGATCACCTCGACAAATTTTCCACGCTCCGACGATCCCATCCACCTGGACCTCCGCCACTTCGTCCAGAGCAGCTTCACGACATCCAGCGTCGTACCCCAACACGTGAAAGATTCCGATTCAACCTCGTCGTCGAAAAAGCCACTGAAAACCATCGATGACAAAACTGGGTAGAAACCCTACTCCATCGATCCTTGGCCAACACAGCCATTAATAAATACCTTCAACATTTTTTTCCATGATCGACAACCTTCAAGCTATCCTCGACGGCAATCACAACGACAATTATCACGTCGATCGTTTGAATTTGATGATAAACCAAATTCTGGTCAACTCGAATTATCTCATTGAATTCAAACTTAAAAATCGAGATTATTATATTAAAATTCATAAATTTCAACCATGAATCAATCTATGTAATCTAAACTTGAAATCAAAATTATTTATTTTTGACTTATTCCAACTCATCACTGTATTTTCTAATTTTTGGATTAATTATTAAATTAAAATTCTTGAAAGTATTTTTAGAATTGATATTATGTTGTTATAACCATATTTCATTCAAGGATCATAGCTCAATTATGATTGTATGAGGAGATTTAGATTTTTAAAGTAGTTCGAGCCTATGGAAATAACAGAGACAGTTTGTATATATATTTATACAGATGTATACACATTTAAACAGAGCAATTCAAAGCATATATCCAGATAAAATCAATCTTGCAAACATATCAAAACAACTTCATTTCAAGCATCATCAAAATGTAAACAGATTCAAGCCTTTAGGTTTAGAAGTTTGCTCACCTCAATTTGAAGAACAGAGTTTTCTTTTGAATCAGACTTGAGAAAATTTGCAAGCTGGAAACTTTTCTTTGATCTCTGATTTATATTTTAGTGTATTGTTGTTTGCATTTGAATTTTTGTTTAAGTTTTAGTTGATATTCACTTCAGTTTTTCTTAGCTTTGAAGGAACGAAGTGATGATGAAGATAATATACATAAGAAATGAAGTAGACAGGGTATAAAGCTTTGTACAGGGTGTATATTTTATTGGTTTGTACAAGTATAAGCAGGGATATTCTTATGTTTGGAGGCTGATAGAAATCTTGTGATGGCTTCCCTTAATGATGTTGTGCAAACAAATATATATATTTGCTTTCCTTCATTTCGGCTGATGGATATAAGGTAGTGTACTAGAGATATCAATTAGGCTTGTACAAATCTATTTTTACTTTATTCCTTCTTTTACAAGCTAGTTCAAAGATGTTTATATCTTTTGTTTTCTTTTTGGCTGAGAAGATATTAGTAAGTACATATGCTTCCTCCCTTGTTTACATGAATCATTTCATTTGATTTCTTTTTTTATTTGTATGAAGATATATATGTTTTTTATTTTTTTTATTATCTTCTTGCATACACTTGTTTTTATTCTATTCCTAGCCTACATATGGAATGAGTTTGTTCTTAGACTTATATCTATTTCTAGTATAAATACTTACTTTTATATCTTTGTTTTAAAGTTTAACTATCAAATATTTAATTCATATTAATATATCTTTATGCTTTTAAAACTAACTACCAATAAATTAATTTATATAAATAATATTTTTAAACCCAAATCATTTTCAAAGTCATTTACTCAAATTCTAAAGTCAAATTCAAATTTACTCATATATGCACATATACATATATAGATTCACACACACATATATATATATATAATTTCTAAATTTAAAATGATTCAATATTTTTTTTATTTGGATCCGGGGAAAGTCGAATAAATTTACAATTAATTTTACAATTTTAATTCAAAAAATTCAATTAATTATCAATTTAAATTTAATTAAAATCTAGGGTCGTTACAGCGGATACATAATGGATACGCCTGGATCCCCCAGGAAACATCCGTACCCTTCAAGCAATCTCTACCTTGCGGATTACGCTACTAAACGACCATAGATCGTAGATACACAATGGTTACGCCTGGATCCCCCAGGAAACATCCATACCTTTTAAGCAATCACTACTTTGCGATTTACGCTATGCAGTCGAGTTTGTAAGACCATAGGTAACGCCATGGAATTCGAAGGACACTGGAGTATCATATCCGGAAAACCCAAATCAGAGAGAATACTATCGATATAATGAATCCAAAATGTGGCCACAAAGAGGATATCAAGCAGAAGGCACTTTCCATATCTTTACTTCGAAAATATGTATCATATAGTACCCTTTCAAATCAATTTCAAATATCATACCTATATAAAGTCAATTATATATAAGATTTCAGTTTCAAATCGAATAACTTCCAAAATCAATAGTATATCAAAACATACTTATATAGACTTCGATTATATAAGATTTCATTTTTCAAATTGAGTACCTTTCCAAATCAATAGTTTTCTAATCAACTTCATACTTATACAAATCAATTTTATATAAGTTCGATAACTCCCAAATCAAGTATTTAGTAAAATAAGGTTCTCAATTTCAGTTTGTTTCAATATCAGTTTAGTTTCAAAAATTATATACGATATCACCAAATTATTTCTTCCAAATTAAATATCTTCAGTTTCAAAGTTTCCAAAATAATAGGTTTAGAAAATAATCCTAGTTTCCAAATCGACATAATTTAAGTCAAACAAATTCATTTTCAAAATCATCATGTAAATACTGGGTTTCAAATTCCAATCTATTTTCGAAACCAAATATTTTTCTCAAAATAAATTATACCCAAAATGATTACCAAGTTTATAACCATCCCTTTAAACCTTTAAACTATTTATTTCTATTTGAAAGATCCAATTTACATTTTGAAATTATTATACTATATATATATATATGGTTTTATAAAAGATGTTACTAAGTTAAAAATATTTAAAACTAAATTTTATTCAAAACATTTCAAAACTAAGTTTCATATTAGTATAATTCAAAATAGTCTTATTCATTTACTTAACAAAATGGTTTCAAACTTATTTAAATCATATTACTTCATACTTCAACATACAAAACTAACCTTATATACTTTATCAAATAATTTATACTTTTCGAAATTAGTTAGCTTTGGAAATTAAACCTCGATCTGGAAGTATTCAAACATTCAAAATAGTCGGAGAAATCAAATTTCCAAATCCAAGAGTTGGAAATCAGCAACCAATCAGTAAATCAATTTCAAAAGACAGGGTTATACCAAATCAAATTCGAAACTCGAGGACCGAACACCAGGCTCACTTCAAATCGTTTCAAATATATATACATATATCTTTCGAATATCAAATCATACTTCGGAATTTGAAAATCAAAATTGGTTTCACAAAATCAATCGCATAGCAAAGCTACTAAAGTGGCCTATCCCCCACTCTGAAACTCGAAAATCAATGTCAATGATGCGTGCACTCACCACCGAAATTATTCTCCAACGACATAAGTGGGTTCTGGACATCTATTTTCTTGAAAACTTCTTTGAAATCATTGGAACTCATTTGAAGTCATTTGAAGTATTTCTTACTTGGAAAATACTTTTAAATCATATTATTATATATTTTCAAAATCTTAAAAACAAATTTTCAAAATACCTGAGTTTAATTTCTCAAATTTCAAATTCAAAACCCTTCAGTTATAAATCATTTTTATATAAATCGATTTCGTATATAATTTTCAAATTTTCAAATCCTTTCGAAACTTCAAATTCTCGTTTTTAAAAGGTATATAATCCTTATCGAAAACATTTTCACTTTTATATATAGAATATAATCATACTTATCAAAATAATAATTTCGATATATAAACAATTTGTAAAGTACAAACAAACACGGTTTTTTTTTCTCAAAGGATGATTCAAGAATGGATTCCAAACAAGGATAGAGATTCGAATTAGAGGGACTCTAGTCAAAATAGAATCCTGATTCGATGATAGGCTCGAACGAAGATGAGATGATTAAATTACAAAATAGAAGATGGATATACTTATATAAATCACGGGCGATCTTAACCGAGTCAACCGTGACTTCAGGAATATGATCGATGCAGAATTCTAAGGCAAATCGACATTCGATCGCTAGAGATAGAATTCGGGCATAGCAAGAGATTGCAGCATCTAAACCGAGGACACAGAAATCTTTGGTGAATCAATGCACGTTGTAAAGGAGTTTCACCCCTTTACAAATCATACAGTGGAGCTATGGGATGCTCCTAAATCAAGAAAACACGAATAGGGAGAGACAAGGATGGATTTGGAACCGAGGGAAATGTTCCAAAATTCAAAGGAAACCGAATCAAAGAGGAAAAGATTCAAGCTTGAACGAAAGTAATTCGGTAATTAAATCTATTACATATGCTAAGTTTGCCTAAAACCAGAGCTCTGATACCAACTGTAACGACCCGATATTTTCAACCATTCGCATCCGCACATGTCGGACTTGAATTGCTCAAAATACCAGATTGTTAATTTAAATTTGGCAAAACTTAGCATATACAGTAAATAAATCAATCACAGAATCATAGACACAGAGTAATAAAATAATACTACAGCGGAATAGATAAATAGTAGTTCATGAAGCTAATATATAAACACCAGAGTTTGAAATAAAACACAACATAATATCTCAAATACAGTGAAGTTTCCAATACAAACAGATGGCCTCTCTGAAAAAATCAACTGGAAAGCTAAAAGCTGAATCGATAGTTGGATCTCCAAACGAAGCTCCAAACTCCAAAGGTGAGTCTCAAATGTTGTATCACTCAGTCTGACCTGAGCGTAAAGCAAAACACAAAACACATGAGTCAGGATTAACATTCTTATATTAATAAATCCAACTCAAGTGAAATATCAACTGAAATACAAGTAACTTAAAGGATGTTTGGGATAACCATCCTCTAAGGATCCGTGGAACTATCTACTATGTAGAAATATACGCTATTAACAACCAAACATCACTATAACACCGTGGCCATTTCAAATTAATTTATACTTCAAAACCAAAATATCATTTCCATTCCAAATATATATATATATATATATATATATATATATATATATATTTCCAAATTATAGCTCTTTCAAAACTAAATTGATAATTTCATATATATCTTATTTTCACTTCATTATTATTTAGTTTTGAAATATTCACTTAATAAATCCATTATCATTTAAATAAACTCAAATTACATTAAACTAAATATTTCCTTCGATTTATTTAAAACTTGAAATATCCATTTAATCACTTTAAATCAAAATCAAGTTATAAAAATCATATCTTAAAACCCTCAAATGCAATAAGTTTTAAATCGATTTAATCAAAAAAAATTCTTAGTTAAATACAATTTCGAATAAATTCAAATTTATCTTTCCACCCTTAACTTATAGAATCATTATAAAAATCTATTTTTAAAATAATTTTTTTAAATAAATACTTAAACATATTGTATTGTACTTAAATCACACTTGACTAAATTTAAAGCGTATTATTTAATCTATTTTGTATTAAAACTTATTCATATACATAATATTTTCAAATTTAAAT
Source organism: Allium fistulosum (assembly GCA_030737815.1). Lineage (NCBI taxonomy): Eukaryota > Viridiplantae > Streptophyta > Magnoliopsida > Asparagales > Amaryllidaceae > Allium > Allium fistulosum. The sequence goes on from CM060905.1 coordinate 674,123,347, forward strand.
AAAACTATATATATTTCCTTTCAAAACCAAAGAAATAATTTTAAAATATTTATATATAGACCAACGGCGTCTGTATAAATTTTCTGTCCTATGGTCAAGTGATACGGATATTTATCACTTCAATCCGTAATTTAAATATATACGGGTATATATCATTTCAACCCACAATCCTAAATTCAATTCAAATGAAAATCTCTTGGGTTTATCATTTCAACCTATAACAATTTTCTCCTATTCTACAGATCGTTCGGGTATGTATCATTTCAACCCATAGTGAATTCTATACTAACAGGGAACTTGCATAGTGAGAACAAATATGATAATAATATAACAGGCATATATCATAAATGTAAATAATAGATAATGGTGTCAGATGTCATAGGTGAACGGATACAGATAACATCATATATATATAGCAATGTAAATAACTAACAGCAGCATATTTCAATTATCGTTTCAATTGAAATAAAATTTAATAAATATAAGAATGTTAATCGTGAGTGATTGCTCACCTTTCGAGGCTAGAGAGGTTCGACAAATGAAATGGGTTACGAATCCAAGTACGAATTCCAAAACAGAACTAGATTGGCATGAATTCAACGATCAAAGCTGATAGATAAGAATTGATGAGGATGAATTAGAATCATCTAGATAGAGACATCATATATATTATATATTTTTCCATGCAATCAATATCAAATTTGAGACAAATATTGAAATAATATATATATAATTAAAATCATTGTTTGCATTTAAAACACATATAAAATAAAACCTTCCTATATACTTGAAACCAACTCATGTACTCATATATATAACTATTATATCCAAACTAATAAACCTTTATAACTTAATATACTTTATAATGTATAACTATATAAACTTTACGTATATAATTTATATAGTATAAGGATATAAAACTTATATATATTGACTCACAAATCATTTAACTTATGTATGCAAGCTATATATATACGAACACAACTTATATAAATATATATATAACAAAACCTATATATACCTTATAGCATTCGGCCACGTGGTGAAGATGGAAGCTAGGTGGGTTTTCGGTTGGTTTGTGTTGCGTGGCCGCATGGCTTTGGCCTAGAAGAGGGCATGAAAGGCTAGCGGGGTCAGGGGAGGAGGAGGCGGCCAGGAGAAGTGCCGATACCGAGCAGATGCTGGTCAGGGCTCGAAGGACAGGGTTGTCATGGTTGCTTAGGGCTATGCATTAGCTGCCGCATATTGGAGGAGAATGTAAACTTATGTTTGGTGATCGGCAACCGGGTTTGGATCAAGGTGAAAGAGAGAGGAGGGCGATAGGGCGGAGGAGAGAAGCCTTGCGTGCGGAGAAGGTGGAAGAAAGAGGAGGTCTTAGGTTGGGTTGGCACGGTAGGGAAGAAAGCTTGTTTTATAATTTGATATATAATTTCTCCTTTCAAGTAAGAATAGAATTGACAAAGAAGCAGGTTAATACAAAGAAGAATTTCACTTCTATACAAGGATGAAAGCTAATCTCGAATGGATATTATTTGCTTTATAACAAAAATTTCATGAACCGAAAATAGAAAGGAAAGGAACAGGGAAAATATATTATACCTTTATAGATTACTTTATTAAACTGACAGAGGGAAGAATAGGAAGAGAGATGGTGAAATGGATTATAACGGCAAACAAAGTAAACAGTGAATGAATAAATGTAGAGTGAAAGAATGACAATAGTCACCCATCTTTTCAGCTGAATAATTAAAGCAATTTATTGCTTGTTTGGGTTGCACGTTTTATTTTTGAAAAGGTTAGGAAGTTAAAAGTCACAATTTATGGTACCATTACTACGAACCCTTTTACGGATTCCGCTGTGTATCAGACTTCAAAACACAGAATTGAATATACTACGGAGATCAGCACGATGTGACCATCAAAACGGTATACAGATATCAGTGGTACAATCATCCAATCAAAAGTCGATATCGATACCGAGATGCTGTTAATCTATAAAAAATAAGATAAACGGAGCAATAGCAGTTCAAATTTGGAGAAACGAAGTATGATGTCTCTCTTAGAAGATGATTTACAAATTTATTGAGACGACCCGACTTTCAATCACCAGAAAGTCGCATCATCTTTAAGAAAGAAAGGGATAGAAAAGAGAAAAGATAAAGAAGAAAGAAGAAACAACATCAGAATCTCAACATCGGGACGAATAAATTATATTAATCACATAAGTATTACATAATGTACAACATCAATCAGAGTTACACAGATAATACATCACATACTAGACAGTTATAAACACATGTCTAGTTAATACAACTCGATACAACTCAAATACAACACAGAGATACCAACACAGCGTAAAACTATAAATCTATAACGCTGAAGTCTCCTGCTCCATTGCTCCTCCACAATTCGTCAAAGCAAACCTAAATCCCTTGGCTACTCGTAAAAATTTGAGTACCCGAGAGTTTAAGAAAACAGAAATAAACTCCGGGTCAGACATGGGTCTGGTGTGAGTAACAGGTTAAAGTTTCTTAACTTTGAAAATCCTTTGAAAACAAAAGGTATCACGTAAGACTCCCTACACATAAACATAGGTAAGTTTTTACCTTACGCTAACCAAACATTTGATAGGAAATTCTATGATATTATAATAGGTCTAGGGTTTTCAAGTAATAAAATCATAGCTGAAATTGTTACATTGATTAAATTCCAGCATACTAGCCAACATGTGGGTAATACAATCAAATTCGAGGGCACTTATTGGAGATTGGATTCCATACAATGGCAGGGCTACTAGGGTACCGCCCGTCACAGTACCTGGCCTAGATCAACGTACCGAGGAGTACGCCCGCTCCTCTGCAACACAAAGCCGGAACCATCCCTTACTGGATAATTCTGAATAAAATCACCATACGGTTGTGATCAGCAACCGCACCACTAAGCCGAAATAAAAGGGACATCTAGACATGGATGACCTTACTCTCAAGTTGGTGCTACTCATGAAGCCTTGCTGCACCTCCCCTGTTTTTTCCATTCCTGGTTGATGAGGCTTGAGGCTATGATTACCTCATCAGAACACATCACTTAGAATGCTCATCGTCCACCTGATGATGTTCTGAAAGCATTCAATCCATACAAGTTCGTTCCCGGTTCGAACGAAACCGAAGGCATTATCTCGTTACAGTCATTTTGGAATCACCCTCAGAGTTAACGACAATAACCCTTGCACTTTGAATCTTCATCTTCACTTGAGATTCATGACCTATCGTTAATTTGGATCGATGTGGTTTTCAGATATCCAAATTTGGAAACCCGATCCCGGTCTCATCGAAATCCAAATCGTATCTTTTAAGGCCAAGTTGTTTTAAAGTTAAAACAATTCAATTCATTATCCATATACACACAGATAGATAATTCACAATATCACAGATAGATAATTCACAATATCATCATAAACAGATAATCCATATTATCATCACACTTCAACCATAACATCCATATCACGCAGCATTACTTATCTCATATCCGAGATTTCAAACTATTCAAGGAAATCAGTATCATCCATCATAAATAAACAAGGATTAATAATCACACCATTTATAATTAATTTAAAATGAATTAAATTAATTACCTTATCTCTAATTAATTTAAAGTAAATTAAATTAATTACTTCATTCTATAAATCATGCTTACATAATCATTAATTAATTACAAATCAGTTAATAAATCATTCTTTAATTTCCATCTTAATTAATCATCCTTGATTAAATTATCCTTTAATTACATTCAAGTAACTATCCTTTAATTAATTTCATAAGTTAATTATCCTTACCCAAATACAGTAATTAATCTTTAATTACTCTATTAATTAATTAACTATAATTAATTACATTAATCCTTAATTAATTATATTAATTAATTACTCAAAATCACTTATTATTTATTAATTAGTCTTAATTAATCAACCCTTAATTACATCATTAATTATATAATTTAATGATCCCTAATTACATTTTTAATTAATTATTCTATTTAAATTAATTACATTAAGAAATTAATCTTTACTTAAACCATAATTATTAATCACTCTTGATTAATCTCATTAAGTAATTAACTACCCTTAATTACTTCATTAAATAAATTACTTTATTTATGACATAAAGTAATTATACTAACAAATCATCCAATGATTAATTAAAATTAATTAAACTTAATTAATTAACTTAAACTAATCAAAATTATATAATTAATTACCTTAATTAATCAATTCCTTTAATTACTTTCATTAAGTAATTACACTTAAACATTTTCACAAATGATTATCTTTAATTAATTAATCTAATTAATTATTAAAATTGTCATATAAATTAATTATTAAACAAATCTTAAGTTAATGACCTTCAGTAACTATTAACAATTCTTAGTTTCTTTTCTTAAGAATTTAAACTTAGATAAATCAATATTAATTACAAATTAATTTATCCTTAATAACCAATTAATTAACCTCTAATTATTTAATTAATTTAAGTTTTAACTCTAACTTAATTAATCTTAAATTTCTTGATTAATTAACATTTAATCATTAATTTAAAATCTAATCTTATCAAATTAATGATCCTTAATTATAAATTAATTATTCCTTAAAAAATTAGTCTTAAACTTTAATTAATTAGTTTAAAACTCTTAATTACTTAATTGACCATCCATATCATTAATTAATTAATTATCCATCTTAATAATTTAAATGAATTCAAATCATTAAATCCTAATTTACTTTAAGATAAAACTTTACTCTTATTAACGATTAAATTATCATTACCAAAGCATATTAAAACAATTTACTTTCAAATTTATTTCAAATTTCATTTTAAAATTTAAGATTTAAAAATGAATACAAATTTAACTTTAACCAAGTTTAAAAACAATTTAAAAACCCTTTTAAATTTCATGTTAAAGAATTATATACCTTATAAAGAAATTTAAAAGAATTTAAACCAAATCTCTTTTTAATTCAAACCATTTTAAATACACTTAACATTTAAAATTGTTAAAGAATTTATGTGACGCCCCACCTCTATACCCACGCTAGCCAAGGACACTACGGGGTAATGCCGTCGACTAGCACGGAGAATAAGGCTGTTGAGGAGCGACCATCTGTGTAATTACTTTGTGCGAGTACCGATATGCCAGATAAAAATATAACTTTTCATCTTAAGAGGAAATCCGACATACCGATACAAACTCAAAACTACCACACAGTGGCAATGTGGACCTCGGAAACAAATATAGAAATAAACATAACACAAATCAGTCATAGATATTCATACCACAAAGGCGGAATCAAATATGAATATAACACATAAAAGACATCAAAGTAGTGGTCAAACAAGATCCACTACATCACAAAAGAATAGATACAAGTGCTAGACAAAAGAATAATTATACATCAAGGAGTCTATAGCTCAAATGTATAATAACAAAACTACTAATCTAAAGTAGTTAGTCAAAGTCAGATGATAGTCCCAGATGAGAGGTCAAGCAGAAGCACCTGAAATATCTCGGTCTGACTCAAGTATTATTTAAGAAGAAAATAATAAACAGATTAGTCTAGCTATAAATATTAGATAAAATGATATAGGATAAGAGATATGACCTAAAAGGTATGATAACAAAAATGCCATACTGTGACAAGTATACATCAAATAACAACAAAATCATACAATATCTCAAATCATCTCAAATCACCAAAAAGAATCTCATTCTTTAAATTATTCACCAAAATACAAATATTGACAAAACATATCAATGCCAATCACATAAAATATTGGTGAAACAAAATTCCAGAAATCACAACGAGAAATCCAGAAATCACAAAGGGGGAGGCCTATCACAAACGGGAGCATGAAAACTCACCAACACGTGTACAGAAATGGAACGCTATTCCATGGTCGCTAACCATTAAAATTTGAGCCGAAGCTCCATAAACGGTCCGAAGACCACGGGTCGCTACCCCGCCAAATTGAACCGAATTTCCACAGAAACGGGGTTTAGTCTCCCTCGCAGACAAATAGACATCGCACATCTCTAGTCTAAATCACAAAATGATCATCAACGATCAATAAAAGTGTCGATTACACTAAGCCAGTAAATATAAGAGTTTAGCTTCATGTCCCATAACCACTAGCTTAACTTAAATATTTACGAACAAATTGAAGATTTCCACTCGAAAATTGTCACAAGATTTTCAATCGAACAAGTCCAAAAATTAACCGACGAAGTAAACGCAAGCGTTTCATGCCACCTATTTTGCTAAGCCGTTTAATTATATTTTCTCATACGAATGAAGTAAAGGTTTGTATATACTAATAGATTGGAAAACGGTTTTGAAAACAAGTTTTATATTTAAAAATAGAGTTGAAATCATCTTTGTAAAAGAGTTTAAATATTTACTACTAGTATTAGAAAACCTTTATATTTTAAAGTGACAAATCACAAAAACGATTGTAGAAACAATCAATCACCAAAATCCACGTTCGAAGACGTGAATCAAATCCAAAGAAATCGATACCGAATCCATCAAATTGATATTCCCAAAAATCCAAAGAAAGAAGTCATCAAAGTCGATAATAAGTGATAACAACTATTCGGACCAACAAAAATAGATTATAATAGGCAATCCACACAAAACAGCCTTATTAGGCAAAAATAATTCCAGACGTCTGATTTGGAATCCAAACGTCTGGATTTGTTTTTTGAAAAATAGTTCAGAAAGCCACCTAGACGTTTGGAATAGCAAATCAGACGTCTGAGCCATGGCCAGACGTCTGGTTTTGAATCTAGACGTTTGGTTTCGTTCTTTGGAAAATTATCTAGAGAACACCCAGACGTCTAAAACCTCAAGTCAGACGTCTGAGACTCATCCAGACGTCTAATCTTGAATTTCAGACATTTGGAAATAGTTTCTGGCATTTTTTTAATAATCTGCGTGCATACACTTTTCTCTCCAGGTCCAAACCAGACGTCTGGACTTGGTCACCAGACGTCTGGTCACCTGGTTTGGGCAACATTTTGCCTAGGCCAAAGTGGCCAAAATGTATCGGAAGCGATCGGATGAGCAACGACGACTAAGGATTTACGCCCAGCAACAACCCGGCCTTAAAGGCTCCTCGATACACTCTGAATATCAATGTCCAAATATCCATAGAAGGATTTTCATAAAATTGGACCAAAACACCAAAATTGAAGAATTCACAAAACCAATTCAAATCACAACAAGTGAACACGAAATAGATGATAGGAATTCATACCTAACAACAAAGATAGTTATAGGCATAGATGTGAGATAAAAATCTCACCTTTGAACCCGAAAACAATGAATGAGAAGCTTGAAGACAAAGGAAGATCAACCACACTTCAATCTCAACACAAGAAGCTTGAATCTAAGCTTAAAGAGAAACATTTCCTAAATTAGGTTTAGGAATTTTTCTGAAATCAAAGGGAGAATGAGTTGGAGAAGAAGGAGATGATACTTACCAATGCTTCTCTTTGAATTTGGAGCAAGAACTTGATTTGCAAATGGAAACTAGGGTTTAGGATTTTAATTCTTTTTCTCTTCCTCCATTATTCTCTTTAGAACTGAAAAGATAAAGAAATGGGAGTGGATGAAGAGAAATATTTCAGTTTAGGGTATTATGTGGACTAGTGGGCTGAACCCAAACCCAAACCCAAAGTGAAAAAGGTCAAAATTTTAGCTAGCTCCAAACATATCAAAGTTTATACTCAAAAAGGTCGCAAACGGTGTTTTGAACTCGATGGAAGTGGTCTCGAGTCCTAATTCGACTGTTTGAAAAAAGTAGCTTTTTGGACCTCAATCCGATTAACGATTCTATATTTAAATAAAATATTAAAATATACAATCGTAAAATATGCGGGTTGTTACAATTTAATTTATAAAACTTAATTCAAATTTAAACTAGGATACAAATTCAATTTTGAATCCATATTTAAATTTAGTTTAAACTTTGTTTAAAATCTTCTTTCCCATTTTTAAATTCACTTTAGATTTTAAACCCACTGACAGGTTTACAACCTGTAATAGCTGAAGTGACCCGAGAGCAACCAAGAATGCTTCGAGACAAACAACCCAAAACTTCGAGAATCTCTCGACATCGACTCGAGAAAAAAAACCAGAACCCATTCCTGCTCAAAACATCTTCAACAAATCCCAGATATGCACCGTGCATATGCACCAGCCAACCACCCACTTCCGACCATCCACGGTGAACCTCACTATTCGACGATCGTCCACACCACCCATCACGATCATCAGATTGTGACCATCAACTCGAAATCGAATTCGAGTTTCGATCTAGACCTGGAACAAAACCAGGAACACCACAACCAAACCCTGTCATCGCCTCGTCCACGATCCTCCGACCACCATCACCTCTGAAACTCCGGCCAACTCTACATCTTCATGTCTACTTCCACCTCCCTGAAGCTCGCTGCACTCGGTTACCTACACAAATCACGGTGATCGAAACATTAAACACTGCAAAAACTAGGGTTCCAGAAGAAAACCCATTGCCGTAACCTCCTTGGTGAATTTCATCACCATCATCCATTTTTCCACCAATCTCCAGTCATTCCTCCATCATCAAGAAGAATCCCGACCTCCTCCATCAAGTAGATCAGCATAAATCATCACATAACCATTTTTTGTTCAAACTAGAACTGCACCCTTAATCCCAAACTATAAATTATGATTCTAGTGTTAAAAATCATATTTTTGTTTATGTATTCAGATTTTAATCCTGAATTTATAAATTACACAGTTTAGATTTTCACTTATTTTGACATGCACGGTTGTTTTTAGTTTTACAGAGATACTCAGGCTTTATTTTGACTTGATTAAATTTTTAAGCCTTAATCTATGTTAAATCAAACAACAATTGTATATAAATCAAATCCTATCAGAAACTAGATTAAGTGGTAAGGGATTTAAATGAAATCTTGAGCCTGGAAAACAAACAAGAACAGTATACACATATATACAACAACATGTACACTATATAACCATATATATTCATGGCAGATGTTCACTTATACATACTTATCACAGAGATTAACATGCAACCAAATTTACTTAAGTTTTAAAAGTTACTCACCTGTTTAGAAGAGAAAGAACAGAGCATCTTGAATTTGATAACAGGCTTTTGAAAGTTGCTAACTGGAACTCTTTTTGATCATCATATTTGTTGAGTTGAATTGTTTTTTAGTTGAGTTGGAATAAAACTTCGGTTGTAATAAAATTTCTGAAATGCTAAGTTTTCTTAATGAACGAAAAGAGATAGGGAAGATATAGAAAAGAGTTACAGGATTGTTTATTTTATTTGTACAAAAATGTTCAGAGATTTTCTACTCTATGGAGGCGGATAAGATTTTACTAGTGTACTAGAGATAATAGCAATAAATGAAGTTGTCCTCCATGTCTACATACTTATACTTTATCTTATATTTCGTATGTACTTGTATGATAGTTTTCTTCTTTTCAAGTGTACATACTCATTTTCCCGTGCAAACATGAACATATATTTTCCTTTTATACTTACAGCCTTGCAAACATAAGCATTCCTATAGACTATATTGTTAGAATTTTATGTAATGTATTTTACTTTATATTTTACATAACCATATATTATACCTTATATATATATATATTTATTTCTAACTTAACTTCTTATTTTAAATCTATTTATATTTATATATAAAACAATACATTAATAATGTTATTTGAAAATAATAATTTGTCAAATTTAAATAATTTATAAAAGAGATTATAAATTCCTATTATCATTAAATGAATTAATATATCATATTTATTAACAATATTTTAAAACCAACCTTTTAAATAAATCTTGAACTTAAGCTAAGATAAAATTTAATCCATTAAACATTTATCTTAAATATTTTAAAATTATATATATTTAAATTAAATCATAATTTCCAAATTACCAAAATATATTAGAATTTGAAAACAAGATTTATTTATTTATTAAATTCAAACCAAGATTTCTATTTACAATATATACACATTATAAATATAAAACAATTTATTAGCCTTTTAAAAGATAAAATCACCCATTTCATATTTATTAAAAGAAGATTATTAAATCAATTTAAATTTATCAACAAAAATTATCAAATCAATTTAATTTTTAATACAGATTATTAAATTGATATTGCTAAAAATTCTGGGATGTCATATTTATTATATAAAAATATTCAGGGTTGGAAAATATTTTATTATCATCAATTATTAACTGATATAAATTTGAATAAAACTACACGAGAAAAAAAACTTCCATATTATCTGATGGAAATTTACCATTTACTATATTTAAGTAGACGTATTTCAAATATCAAAATTTTATTTCCAAATTCAAATATATAAAATTTCACAAAAATTCAGTTAATTACGTTATAAAAACCATTAAAATATCTAGGTCGTTACATTTTAACTTTTCCAAAATCCATTAGTTAAACTTCTTATAAAAAATTTCTTTGTTTTCAAATCCATATATAGTTATCTTTTCAAAACCAACTTATATCGTTTAACTTTTAACTCAAATCAAAATTTTTGTTATCAATCTTTTTTTTAATGTTCTCAAAATTTTCTAACGCCTTAAATTTTTCAGAAAAATTCGTCATAGTCTTCTTTGCGCGGTTCGATCGTAGTAGGATTACAACATATATATATATATATATCACAAATATATATCTCATCTTCGAGGATGAGGCATCCCGTAGGAAAAAAAATATAAAAGTACGATATCAAATCCGAGATAGATACCTTATATATTATTAGCGAGCATATACGACTAATATAGCATGAAAGCGAGCTCCAAATGCGAAGCAAGCGCCATCCGCACCTACTAAACTCAACAAACAATGAGAAACATGTATATATGAAAAGTAATATCAATGTAAAACATATACCAATACAACAACTATACATGCCAATATAGCCAATGCAATCTAAAGCAATAAATCCAACCATCAAACAACTATCATCCAACTAACATCTAACAAACCAATATTTATCAAATCAATTCATTGCCAAATCAACATATATTCATTACTCATTAATATTCATTGAATTGATTTTCAATTTAAATCACATTTGATTCATTAACATTGGATTTTACTAACATTTATTTATTCATATTCAATTAGTTTACATTCACTAATTTATATTCAAGTTAGTCCACTTCCAAATCAAATCAAATTCAGTTCTATTTCGATTCACTTACTTCCAATTTGAATTCAATTATTTTAGCTTTCAATTTCATTAATATTTAATGAGTTCCTATTCATTCAACTAACATCCAATGCATATCCAACATTACCAAATTTATTTAATTTACTTTACATTCAATTTGGTTTAATATCTAATTGACTATCATTCAATTATTCAATTCCCAATTTCATAAGTTTTTTATGATTTAACACTTACATCCATTTTTCCATATCAATTCGTTTACATTCGATTGATTAACATTCAATCCATATTTTATTTACTAATCTATTTCATTAGTTCAATTCAATTTATTCATTAATTCAATTGTTAATTCATTTAACAACTAAAGTTGCATTTCATTTTATAATTCAAGTTCAACTTCATTTAACTATTTCATTTCATTAATTCGTTTTTATATTCAACTTCATTCAACATCACTTAAGTTATATTTCATTTCATTCTCACTTGCATTTACTTTCACTATACAACTTAAGTTCACTACTAATTTAATTCAAATTCAATTTTATTTAACTGCTATTTAAGTCAAATTTCATATCACTTATTCAAAATCATATTTTTTTTGTTTAATAAAATTGTTTTAACCATTTTAACAATTGGTTTTACTTAAATTTTCTCACTTTATAAGTTGTACAACTAATTTATTTAAACTTTCAAATTCATACTATATAATCCTTACCGCTTAAATTTAATTTCCATTTCAATAACTTGTCTAATCCTGTTCAAATCCAATTTAATTTATCTAACTTTACTAAAATTAAATTTTTAATTCATATTATAAGTCCAAAACTCATTTTAGTTACATTTATAAATTTCAACTTGGATTTTAAATTCAAATTCGTTTATCACATCAAAACTTCAATTTCAATTTACTATTGGTAGCAAATCAATCACATAGAAACTCAAAAATGATACTGATGATGCTGCAGTCATCACCCTTATTATTCCCAACAACAGTAGTGAATTCAGTGCTTTATATTCTTTTAAAAATCCTTTTTTATATTTATAAATCACATTTATTGTAACGATTTGGATTTTCGCGTTCGAAAATCGACATCCATACTTTACATCGTACTCGAATGCCGTAGATTCGACCGTTCAAATCCGAGTCGCCGGAGCTTATAACACAGTTAAGTAAATAACACAGCGGAATAAAAAGAATAATATTTTGATATGCAATATCTGATACAACAGAGTGATACAATGAATATAATATACATCAGAGATATGATACAACAAATAGCAGCGGAAAAGAAAATAGATAACATCAGCAGCGGATAATCTCCATCTTCAAAACGCCAATCCAGAAATAGCTTGAACTCCCAATAACGATGCACAAAGATAAGCAAGTGCAGTCCGATCCAAAGACTGAACTAGCTCCAGATAATCTACTCAACCTGAATATCTAAGAAACCCAACTCTAGACTGCTCGTGTAGAAAATTATGAGCACCCAGAGTTTAGGAAAGGAACAATAAACTCCGAATCAGTCATGGGACTGGTGTGAGCAACAAAAACAGTTCATCTTTTAAAAACAAATAGCAAAAGAATTTAAAGTAAATCCGCAATGCTTTTGGAAAATGAAACTACCATAAGGCCTCCCGCCACACACACAATGCAAACGCAGAATTGGAGGAGATTTCTCCTTATGATAGTCAAAGATGCTTACTACGCAAAATCAAATCCTTTTCGATATTATTATTAGTGCATAGTGTAGAAGACATTTCGAAAGTAGAACATAAATCTTAGCCAGCATAGACATTTCGAACTATGCCTCCTATAGCTACCATCCAAACAATGGGGCGCCACCATAAGTAGATGGCAGGTTCTACAACTAATACCGTACACAGTTTGTATTGGAGTTTGGATTTCCAACAAATGGTCAGGCCAAGGAACTTCCCATTGCCACATGGAAACGCCTCTGGAATGACATCCCGAGAACCTAACCGGATCTCTACCAACACAAGGCCGGGTTACCTCTACAAAAATAGGTAACTACTGACACGCGTATGCCATCCCCCGATCGTCACCGATCTTCCCGAGGATCCTCGATTTCCAACAACCACATCAGAATAATAATGCAGTAACCACATAGGTTAAGTATCTGGGCTCCATACCATGATACCACCTTTATCCAGAAGGAATGACATACACTAAGGGGCGCTACTCCCTAGAACCTTGCCGCATCCTTCCTGTTTTGACCATTTCCGGGGTGTGAGGCTTGACGAAGTCTCGTCCACAAAGCTACGCTTTGTTCACAAAGCCATGCTTCGGGTCAAACAAATGATCAAAGAGATGATCACAAAGATATAAGATCAAACAAATGATCATATCACAAATGATCAAACACTGATCATCACACAGCAACACTCAGCATGCCACATTACCAAATTGGGAGTATATCGCTGATAAATTTCAACTACATAACCTCTGAGCTCGTACGTCTTAGAGAAGGGTGTTAAGCTAAGAGAATAAATTCTCCGCCACCAACAGAGATGTATTTGAAAGAAATCGGCTTTATATCTCAAAGTGTAATGTCAGACATGTATCCATACAAGTCTGTTCCGGGCTCGAACAGAACCGAAGGCACTTCTCACGAAGCCCTTGCAAATCCGGATAATTTCCAATCACGTCCGGACTTCCCGTCACTAAGGGTGATAAAACCTCTATATCGGGGATCAGCCGATGCAGAGTAACTCGACGGTAATCCTTCCGTTCTCAAAAATATCCGGTCTTCAACACCGGTCATCAAATGTCATCCATAACGACGTATCACATATTCAGAATGTGTTATACGACCCAAAGGTCCTTTCCCGGCTAACCCGAATAGTGAGCGAAGTATTTAAAAATATATGGATATTGGATTTCAATTAAGTCACAACTTAATAATTCAACTTCTTTTTAAATGGTGTCAATCGATTACCATTTCAATCTTTTCAACAAAAAGATTTATTTTAAACAACCTTCAACGGTTTAAACAATTTCCACATTTAAATCTTTTAAATAAAAGATTTATTCACAGATTTTCCCAATTAATCTCCATTTCAGTTTAACTCGTTAAATCTTTAAAACAAAGATTTAACTTATAGCTTTCAAAACAATTTCATTTCGAATGGTTTAAACAAAACATCATTTTTAAATCTGTTAAAAATAAACAGATTAATTCATAGCTTTCAAAAAGAATTCAGTCATAACTTGGAAAACCATTTTTCAATTAAATCTTGAAATTCCTCTAATTAAACTGGAATTTCATTTCTTATCTGAAAGCTTTTATCTTTTGAAACAAATAGTTTCATTTCAGAAAATCTGATTCATTCATACGAGCTAAAGTCTTTGGGTTAAATCCAAATTCTCAAAATTACATTTTTAAATGGTTTACATTCATATAACTTGTGCAGTATCTTAAATCCCTAGTTTCGAATCATAGAATTCAATTTCAATCTTGAATTCAAATTTAAATCAAATTATTTAAATTTTCAAAACTCGATTAAGCTATTCAAAAATAAGTTTTATCTTTGGAATTCCATTTCAAAAGCTTTTCACATTTAAATCAAAATTTCTAATTTCAAAATCAATTGAAATTAAAATTTCAATTTCAAAAACATCAGATTTAAATTATCTGTGACTTAACCGATTTCCACGTGAAATCCATATTTGTGTGTGTATAAGTGTGGTCCAGGGGTTTTTACACAATAAAGTGCATCATCATCATCAGTCACAGATTCAAACATAGAAGAATAATTGATAAGCGGTATAAACTATATCGCTTATCTTCCGTTCACAGATCACAGATATATCACAGATAAATAAGTTGCAGCTCAAATCAAAACAAAGCAACACGTATCAATGGTATCAAACAATACAATCATCCAATAGAATCCAAACATCCATAAGTAAGATCAGTTAATTGTTTGGTGTAATTCAAATCAGATTTAATTACTTATGAATTTACTAATCCTGGTCAATTAACATTGATAAATTACAAATCATTTTGATTAATTATTCTTTAATCATTTATTGATCAATTTTAATCATTAAATTACCTTTAAATTAAGTATTTATCTTCAAGTAATTGATTATCTTTAATTACTTATATTAATTAATTATCCCTTAATTAATTAGCCTTTAATTAATTATCCTTTAATTAATTTCAGTGAGTAATTATCCATTAACTACTTTCATTAATTGATTTTCCCTTAATTGCTTATATTAAGTAATTAACCTTTAATTAATAAATTTTTAAAATCTTTACTATTTACTTATCTATCCTTAATCATTGATTAATTAAACTAATCAATTAATTAACTGAAATTAATCATAATACCAAAATTTATTACTATTTAAAACCACAAACAAAAAACTACTTTATCTTTCAAACTTAATTACAACTTTTAAATTTATAACTTCCAGTTTAAATTCAAACTCAAATACTTTTATACTTAAAAGTTTTAAACCCAATTTAGATTTCAAAATTTAAATTATCTCAAACCTCAGATTCAACTACTTTGAATTTATATTCAGTTTCAGATTTTAAACTTAGTTTAAATTTCCAGTTTGCATTTAAACTTTACTTTGAATCTAAAAAACAACAAAATAGGTTTCTGTTTTCATTTAAAACCTAGAATAACATCAATACTCAAGCCACTCGAATTTTACTTCGAGACAAAGCCTTAGCTGCTTCAAGTTATACGCGACCTTATTTTGCTTCGAGCAAAAACATGAATTTCCCGAGGCACTCACGAGTCGAACTCCACAAAACTTGAGCAACAGAAACTTCGTCTTCCCCAAACTAAAACTACCCAGATACTCAGATGCACACATGCACGTGCACAACTGGTCAGCGATGCTCCGATCATCGTCGAGTACGTCATCCAGCCGAAGTCGACAACCTCAACCTTCCCGACCACTTGAATTCATGAGTTCATCAGAGAATCGAAAAATGAGCCACCTTAACATTCATCTGAACAAACCGACCATCTAGAAACTTCCCGCGTGACCAACTTCGACCATCTGAAGCTCTGCCCTTTCACCAAAATATTCGCCAGATCCCTATGTTTGTTTTTCCTTGGGTGCGATCGCCTACAATCGACTATCGCCGACGAGAACACTTCTTACTCATCGTTCATCAAACTGGCTTGTTAAACCCTAGATTCACACCGCATCACTACGATGATCATTTAAAAATCTTCCACCATTTTTCCTGGCCTCTCCGTTCACTCCTCTATCACCTCACACAAACCCGACCGCCCTCGACCACGTGATCATCGGAAATGCTCGAAAACCCGATTTCCAGACGAACCCAAATAACCCATTCAATACTACATTAAAAATTGTGAATTTGATTTTAAAAATCCTAACTTATATATACGATTCTAGTTATATACTTATATCAACAAATTTTAATGTTTGATTTTTAACATTTTCTCAAGTTGCTCTGTGATTTCATTTTTCAGCCAATATTTACAAGCTATAATTCTTGCAACTATTTTTAAAACTTAGTTTAGTTTAAAACAAAAAATTTTGTTTTAAATGCTTAGATCTAAAGAAGGTTAGAGTGAGGAAGATTTGAATTTTTTAAAGTAGTTCGAGCCTATGGAGATAACAGAGACAGTTTATATATATTTATACAGATATATATATACATTTAAACAGAGCAATTTAAAGCATATATCCAGCTAAGATAAATCAAGCAAACATGTCAAACAACTTCATTTCAAGCATCATCAAAATGTAACAGATTCAAGCCTTTAGGTTTAGAAGTTTGCTCACCTTAAAGTTGAAGAAAGGCAGGAAGGAATTGAGCCTGGAAATTTAGATTTTGATCAGGACTCGATTTTCCTTTTGATTTGTGTAATGACCCACTATTTTGGACCATTCAAATCGACAATAATCCACGCATGTCTGACTTGAATAATTCAAAATAACAGATTGTAATAAAATTTGGAGCAAATAAAATCAAATACAGAATCACAGACACAGAATATCAGAATAACTTGCAGCGGAATATAAAAACCATAGTAGTTCATGAAGCTACTATAACAAACTCTCAAAACAAAATACATAATATCTGTTTGAAAACATATACAATAGAAATCTCAAATACATGGAAGTTTATAATACCAGAGCTGAAATAGAACAACTGAAACTGGAATGGATAGATAACTAGATAAGCAGAATCTCCAACGATTCCTAGCTCCAGAAAGAGATCCAAATCTAAGCTGTAAATACTCAGGCTGACCCGAGCGTAAAGCAAAATACAAAACACTCGAGTCAGGACAATATATACTTATATAATGTAAACCAACTCAAGTGAACTGTAGCAGTAATGCATAATAACTTAAAGGATGCTTGGGATCGCCCATCCTCTAAGGATCAGTTAAACCATAAATTAAATACATCCCGTGGTTAAATTTCAAAATTGGTATTTTATATTTCGAAATCAAATATCATTTCAAAATTCAATATCATTCAAAAATCCAGTTCAAAATATCAAAATATCATATTTCAAAATAGTTTATATTACGAAACAAATTACTTCATTTTAAATCATAAAATGAAGTTATTATATTAAATAATTAAATTATTAAATTTCCAAAATTTTAATCTTTCAAAGTTCATTCGTTCACTTAAATTAATTAAAACAATGAAAATTCAACTTTCGCAACATTTAGAAAATGCTATGGAAAGTCACATTTAAAACAGTTCAATTTAACAAAAGACAGCATTTAAAATGCTGTAATAGGGTTACATTAGTTTCAAATAAACTTTGTTAAATTCAACCATTATAACATTTACAAAAATGCCATAATAGCCTTTAATTAAATTCAACCATTTGGTTCATTATTATCAACTACAACATTTACAAATGTTGTATTATCATTTACATTAGAATTAATAGCATTTCAGAAATGCAGTTAATTAACTTCAAATATTTAGTATAACTTCACAACAATTATATTTTTATATAAATCATTTTTAACTTATAAAATCATATAATTTCACTTTTAAAACAATCATTCAAATACCCTTATATTCATGATTTTATAAAGTTAAACCTCCATTCAAAAATCAAAATTTAATAATAATTCACTTATTAAATTCCAATATTAAATTATAAATTCATTAAATTAAATTAACTTAACACTTAAGTTTAAATTTTCAAATATAACTTAATTCCATTTTTATTTACTTAACTTAAAATTCATTTTTAAGCCAAATTCACAAATTTCCAATTTTAGTTATATTTCAAAATTTCAACTTAAATATTCATTCATTTCACATTTTAACTTTATTCAAAATCATTAATATAAAAAAAATCATTTAAATTCACTTTAATCCAAATTATCATGAATGTATCACATTTCGTATTTAATTTAAATTCCAGTTATCACCAAATTAAAATTTCCCAAAATAACTTACATTTCAAATTTTCTAATTTTACCATTAATTTATTTCACTTATAAATTTTCATAAAATCAATAATGCTTTACAAAAATCATTTTTATTTAGTTTAAGTCAAAATATTATAATATTTACATTTCTAAAATAATTAAAAAAAATTTATAAAACATATTTTAACAACGGGTATGTATTTCATTTTCTAGCCTAGGTAAAGTGATACGGGTAATTTATCATTTCAACCCGTAATTTACAAAGATACCCGGGTTTGATCATTTCAAACCCGCAATCCCAAGCAAATGAAAATAATTGAAAATAATTCAAGCCTATCATTTCAGCCCATAACGATTTTCTCTTATTCTAAAGTTCGTTCGGGTATGTATCATTTCAACCCATAGTGATTCTAATCTAAAGGGAACTTGCAGTGTGATAAACTGATAAAAATAACAGAACAACATAATATAACAGTAACATATGATATAACAGGTGTTTAAGCATGGGTGAACATCATATAATCATAACATAGCAGATATAATATGGTGATGCATTTTACAGATTCAAAAGTGGTCAATTTACTAGTTATATAGGTATACACTGTCTGGTGAGAATAACTCACCTGTTAAGCTGGAGATTTGCCAACAAAGCTCACAACACAAATATTATGAAGGCACGACAACTCTAATACAATTTGAGTGTGGAGAGCAAATCCAATGATATAGATCTTGTGTTACAACCCAAACAAAAATCAAAGCAAACCATAAATTTCAATACACTAGAAATGACATAACTTTTAAATAAAAAGAGATACGAATGCCAAATCTTTTGCCTTGCTTTCTCTATTCTTTTGTCATGGCCTAGGGATGTTTTTGGCTCTGGTTTGAACAATTTTGGCTCAGGTTTGGTCATGTGTATGCATGGCCTAGGTAGTAGAATATGAGGAGAAAGTTTATACAAAGGAATATGAAGAGTTTAAGGCAAAATTGGTGGGTTTTGTTCACAAAAAATGGCTCGGCCATGGGCTTGTGTGGTCAGGTTAGAGAGGTATGGATCAGGTCAGTGGAAGGAAAGGTGTGTGGTGGTCTGGCCAGAGGTGGTGGAGGCGGCCTAAGGTGGTGGTGGTGGTGGAAAATGAAGTGGTGAACAAATAGTGGTCAAACAACATGTTTTTATGGCTTGTGTTGGAATTTTTGTGGAGTTTTGGCATCATGGTGGCTCGGCCTTGGTCAAGACTATAGGAGTAGCTGGTGGTGATGGCAGGGAAGAGATGTAGGGGGTGGTGGCCGTGGATATGGAGTGGAGGCCATTCAAAGAAGCAAAGAAAACAAGGCAAAATACATGAAAAATGAGAAGAAAAGTGTTAAAAAAATAGCCATTACCCATAGATTTTTCTTGAAGCCATGAATGAATGAGAAGGTAAAATGTTTTTGGGTGAATGGAGGCTGAAAAATCACGGCTACAAACCAAAAATGCACAGCCAAGATAGTAATTGAGGAGTTATGGCAAATGAAAGGACAAAGGAGATGAAAGGACTTAAGGTAAATAAGCTTTTAAAACTCTTCATATTTCTTTTTCTTTAAATTCAAATAAAACAAAAATAAAATCAGTAAATTGACTTTAAAACCGAAACAAAGTAATATAAAATAAAAATAATTAATTAATTTTAAAGAAAATGAAAAAAGAATATAAGAAATTGCTTAAAAATTGAAAACAGGGTCCAGAAATTACAAATAAATCACTATTGACTTTGGAAAATTAAAAACTTCATTTTAAAAATATTTTTAAAAAAAATGTGAAGTAAAATAATTCATTTATATTTTAAAAATGAAATAATTAATTAAATTTAGAGAAATTAGAAAAAGAACTAAAGAAATTGTTTAAAAATTCAAAACAGGACTTAAAATTTACAAATAGAATATCACTAGTTTTAGAAAATTTCTATTTCACTTTAAAAAAAATAAAAGGTCAAATAAATAAAATAAATGAGGAAAAAAATAAAGTGGGAATGAGAATAAAATAAGATTTTAAGAAAAAAAATAGAAAAATAAATAAAGAATTACTTTAATTAATTGAAACTGGAAATTAGAAATTGTAAGCAAAATACAACTGACACTGGAAAATGTCAATTATACTTTTAAAAATGTTTTAAAACCAAAATATATGCATAACATGTTATTTTACCCATATAAATATAAATTAGAACATTACATGACCAAATAAAATATTATTTATACAATTTAAAATAAACAATTTGTTAAATACAGCAAATTACACACAATATTGAAAAAGGCATAACATTCACATTATAAATCAGATTTCAACGAAATGAAAAGCATTATTCTTAAAATTTTATTTACTTTCATAATAAAAGATAAAATTCAAATTTTCAAACTTTCAAATTTCTAAATTAAAAGTCAAAGTTTGACTATATTGACCAAAATTCACTTTTTTGGAAAATATTCTTTTTAGTCATGTTTGGAATTCTAATTCACATCAAAATCAAAATTTATATTTATAATAACAAAATTTATTCATTTTAATAAATAAAATAAAGTTTTTAAATCAGGAAATTAAATTAAAGAAATTAATATATATAATTAAAATAATCACAAAATACAGGGTTGTTACACTCTCCCCCACTCAAATCTTTTCGTCCTCGAAAAGGAAAAATTTCGGAGAAACAACTAGGCAGAACAATAGGTTGGAAGACATCCCCGAAAAGAAGGTAGGGGAATAGGGATATCTAGGAGGGAAAATGGGTTGAATGACAAGGATGAGCCATTAATTAAAATTGTTGGTTAAAGAAGTAAAATATTTAAAACATTTTAAAATCCTTTAGGAAGGAAAATAACTGATCAAAATATCCTTTATATAATATTTTATCAAAATACTTTTATAACTCGATGTTTCAACAAGTTTATCCTTGTTCCTGTAGACTCTGGTAGTGCGTTGATCAGGCGCAAAACTGGAATTCTCTAGGTACTTAGTAGACCTGTTTCAACACCTAGTGAAAATACTGGGAAAACCTTTAAAAATAGATATGGAAAGTACAATCCAAACAAAAACTAATCAAATCATGGATCGCAGATACACAATGGTTACGCCTGGGTCCCCCAGGAAACATCCGTACCTTTTAAGCATTCACTGCCTTGCGAATTTCGCCATGTAACAAAACAGTGGACCGCAGGATACATAAAAATGGTTACGCCTGGATCCCCCAGGAAACATCCATACCCCTTAAGCAATCTCTGCCTTGCGGATTACGCCACTAACACGACCATAGATCGCAGATACACAATGGTTACGCCTGGATCCCCCAGGAAACATCCGTACCTTTTAAGCAATCACTGCCTTACGAATTACGCTATGCAGTCGAGTTCGTAAGACCATGGGTAACTCCATGGAATTCGAAGGACACTCGAGTATCATATCCGGAAAACCAAAAATCAGAGAGAATAATATCGATAGAATGAATCCAAGATGTGGCCACAAATCGGATATCAAGCAGAAGGCACTTTCCATATCTTTACTTCGAAAATATGTATCATATAATACCTTTTCAAATCACTTTCAAATATCGTACTTATATAATATCCATTATATATAAGATTTCACTTTCAAATTGAGTACCTTTTCAAATCTATAGTTTTCGAATCAATTTCATACTCATACAAATCAATTTTATATAAGTTCGACAACTTCCAAATCAAGTGTTTAGTAACATAAGGTTCTCAAATTTCAATTTGTTTCAATATCAGTTCAATTTCAAAATCATATACAATTTCACCGAATTATTTATTCTCAAATTAATTATCTTTAGTTTCAACGTTTCCAGAATAATAGATTTAGAAAATAAATCCAAATTTCCAAATCAATAATTTAAGTCAACCAATTCATTTCCAAAATCAAATGTTTTCAAAATCATCTTATACTTATGTAAGGTCCATTTTATATAAGGATCAAATTTTTCAAAATAAATTTCGCTGTATGAAGAGCCATATGGGATTTGAATATCTTTGCTTTTATGGGTTATATATCTTTGTAATTTAAATTGGAATTTTCTTTTAGTAAGCAAAGATATTCTAACTCGACAGCTTTCAATTTCAGCATCAAAATATATAAATGATATTAGGATATAAGATGTACATACGTCATCATTTCGCAAAACTACATTTGATCGCTCGCTTGATCACACAAGTTCGCTTTCGAACTAGTATTGTCCATTCGACTTCCCTAATGCGGATTTCGATATGGTTTCTCGACTAGAAGCCATCAGTCTCCTTGCATAGCCATATACTACGATAGAGAATTCTAGAATCAAGCCCAAAATCCATATCAAATATTCGCCATCAAGAATCGAATGAAAATCCTAACACGAAATGGTGTAATCCACCTCGAACTTGTGTACTCAAACTTGGATCAAATTAATTATGCGAATAAAACACCATACGTACAACTTATATATTTATTCCAACTTGTTAAATATATAGTTTCATAAAGATGTTACTAAGTTAAAACATTTAAACTAAATTTTATTCAAAATATTTTGAAGACCAAATTCTTTTCAAAGCATTTCGAATCTAAATTTCATATTAGAAAATTTTAAAATTGCCTTATTCATTTACTTAACAAAACAGTTTCAACTTATTTAAATCATATTACTTCATACTTAAACATTCAAAACAAATTTATATACTTTATCAAATAATTCATACTTTTCAAAAATTTTAGCTTTGAAAAGTTAACCTTGATTTGGAAGTGCTCGAACCTTCAAAATAGTCGAAGAAATCATATTTCAATCCAAGAGTTGGAAATCATAATTAAATCAGTAAATCAAATCCAAAATAGGGTTATATCAAATCAAATCCAAAACTCAAGGACTGAACACCGGCTCATTTCAAATTGTTCAATATATATACATATATCTTTCGAATATCACATCACGCTTCGGAATTTGAAATCAGAATTGGTTTCACAAATCAATCGCATAGCAAAGTTACCGAAGTGGGCTCTCCCTCACTCAGAAACTCGAAAATTAATGTCGATGATGCATGCACTCATCACCGAAATTATTTTCCAACGACACAAGTGGTTCTGGACTTCCATTTACTTTGAAAACTTCTTTGAAATTCCTTCAAAATCATTAAAACCCATTAAAATCATTGAAACATTACTTATTCGGAAAAATAATTTCAAATCATATTATTTATTATTTCAAAATCTTAAAACCAGTTCCAAAATGCCAGAGTTCAATCACTTAAATTCAGATTCAAAACCTTCAGTTATAAATCATTTTATATGAAAACATTTCTTATAAAATTTTCAAAATTTCAAATCCTTTCAAAACTTCAAATTCTCATTTTTTTAAAAAGGTACATAATCCTTATCAAAAACATTTCATCTTTATATAAAAATATGGCCATCCTTATCAAAATAAAAACTACGATGAATACACAATTTTCAAAAGACAATCAACCACAAACTTTCCAAGGGACGATTCAAGGATGGATTTCAAAGCAAAACAGAGATTCAAATTTAGAAGGACTCTAATCAAATAGAATTCTAATTCAAAGATAGGCTCAAACGAAGATAAGATAATTAAATTACCAAATAGAAGATGGATAAGCCTATATGAATCACGGGCGACCTTAACTGGTCAACCGTGACTTCAGGAATATAATCGATGCGAAAATCTAAGGCAAATCGACCTTCGATTGCCAGAGATAGAATCTAAATATAGCAGAAGATAGAAAACATCGTAAACCGAGGATACAAAAATCTCCGATGAATCAATGCCAATTATAATCATTCAAAGATTGGCGGAATCGCCACCCTATAAAGGTCATACAAAGTGGAGTGATGCAATGCTCCAAAATCAAAAGAATACAATTAGGGGAGACAGGAATGGATTTCAGAACAAGTGGGAGTGTTCCAAAATTCAAAGGAATCTTATTCGATAAGAATCCAAACGAAGATTAGAGATATATAACCCATATCGATACAGAAAAATTCCCATAAAAATTTGGAAAGACTCGAATTCATAACATACGAAAACAAAAGCATAAATATCTTTAGTTGGACAACTTTAGCTAAGCAAAAGATACAACAGAGTTTACTCAAAAAAACTTAACAAACTACTGATTTTGCCATACTCAAAATAGATTCCTATCAACAATGGATCTAGATCAATCAAGAGAGAAGTTCAAAATTTTAGAGGATCCAAATCAAAGAAATTACTAACAAGGTGGATACGAAAGGAATGAAGTTTAAGAAATATTTTTCTTTCAAAGCAAGGAAATTTATATCAAAATAATCTTTGAAAATTCTTTAAAAATCATTTGAAAATCATTTTATACTTCGAAAATACGTTCTCTCACAAAGAAATGATTATGAGATTGATTTCACTTATACTAGGGTATTTCTACCCTATCTCTAATGAGTCTTTTGCTCCGTAGGCTAAGGTTTGCCTAAAACCAAAGCTCTGATACCAACTGTAACGACCCACTATTTTGGACCATTCAAATCGACAATAATCCACGCATGTCTGACTTGAATAATTCAAAATAACAGATTGTAATAAAATTTGGAGCAAATAAAATCAAATACAAAATCACAGACACAAAATATCAGAATAACTTGCAGCGGAATATAAAAACCATAGTAGTTCATGAAGCTACTATAACAAACTCTCAAAACAAAATACATAATATCTGTTTGAAAACATATACAATAGAAATCTCAAATACATAGAAGTTTATAATACCAGAGCTGAAATAGAACAACTGAAACTGGAATGGATAGATAACTAGATAAGCAGAATCTCCAACGATTCCTAGCTCCAGAAAGAGATCCAAATCTAAGCTGTAAATACTCAGGCTGACCCGAGCGTAAAGCAAAATACAAAACACTCGAGTCAGGACAATATATACTTATATAATGTAAACCAACTCAAGTGAACTGTAGCAGTAATGCATAATAACTTAAAGGATGCTTGGGATCGCCCATCCTCTAAGGATCAGTTAAACCATAAATTAAATACATCCCGTGGTTAAAATTTCAAAATTGGTATTTTATATTTCGAAATCAAATATCATTTCAAAATTCAATATCATTCAAAAATCCAGTTCAAAATATCAAAATATCATATTTCAAAATAGTTTATATTACGAAACAAATTACTTCATTTTAAATCATAAAATGAAGTTATTATATTAAAAATTAAATTATTAAATTTCCAAAATTTTTATCTTTCAAAGTTCATTCGTTCACTTAAATTAATTAAAACAATGAAAATTCAACTTTCGCAACATTTAGAAAATGCTATGGAAAGTCACATTTAAAACAGTTCAATTTAACAAAAGACAGCATTTAAAATGCTGTAATAGGGTTACATTAGTTTCAAATAAACTTTGTTAAATTCAACCATTATAACATTTACAAAAATGCCATAATAGCCTTTAATTAAATTCAACCATTTGGTTCATTATTATCAACTACAACATTTACAAATGTTGTATTATCATTTACATTAGAATTAATAGCATTTCAGAAATGCAGTTAATTAACTTCAAATATTTAGTATAACTTCACAACAATTATATTTTTATATAAATCATTTTTAACTTATAAAATCATATAATTTCACTTTTAAAACAATCATTCAAATACCCTTATATTCATGATTTTATAAAGTTAAACCTCCATTCAAAAATCAAAATTTAATAATAATTCACTTATTAAATTCCAATATTAAATTATAAATTCATTAAATTAAATTAACTTAACACTTAAGTTTAAATTTTCAAATATAACTTAATTCCATTTTTATTTACTTAACTTAAAATTCATTTTTAAGCCAAATTCACAAATTTCCAATTTTAGTTATATTTCAAAATTTCAACTTAAATATTCATTCATTTCACATTTTAACTTTATTCAAAATCATTAATATAAAAAAAATCATTTAAATTCACTTTAATCCAAATTATCATGAATGTATCACATTTCGTATTTAATTTAAATTCCAATTATCACCAAATTAAAATTTCCCAAAATAACTTACATTTCAAATTTTCTAATTTTACCATTAATTTATTTCACTTATAAATTTTCAGAAAATCAATAATGCTTTACAAAAATCATTTTTATTTAGTTTAAGTCAAAATATTATAATATTTACATTTCTAAAATAATTAAAAAAAAAATTATAAAACATATTTTAACAACGGGTCTGTATTTCATTTTCTAGCCTAGGTAAAGTGATACGGGTAATTTATCATTTCAACCCGTAATTTACAAAGATACTCGGGTTTGATCATTTCAAACCCGCAATCCCAAGCAAATGAAAATAATTGAAAATCATTCAGGCCTATCATTTCAGCCCATAACGATTTTCTCTTATTCTAAAGTCCGTTCGGGTATGTATCATTTCAACCCATAGTGATTCTAATCTAAAGGGAACTTGCAGTGTGATAAACTGATAAAAATAACAGAACAACATAATATAACAGTAACATATGATATAACAGGTGTTTAAGCATGGGTGAACATCATATAATCATAACATAGCAGATATAATATGGTGATGCATTTTACAGATTCAAAAGTGGTCAATTTACTAGTTATATAGGTATACACTGTCTGGTGAGAATAACTCACCTGTTAAGCTGGAGATTTGCCAACAAAGCTCACAACACAAAGATTATGAAGGCACGACAACTCTAATACAATTTGAGTGTGGAGAGCAAATCCAATGATATAGATCTTGTGTTACAACCCAAACAAAAATCAAAGCAAACCATAAATTTCAATACACTAGAAATGACATAACTTTTAAATAAAAAGAGATACGAATGCCAAATCTTTTGCCTTGCTTTCTCTATTCTTTTGTCATGGCCTAGGGATGTTTTTGGCTCTGGTTTGAACAAGTTTGGCTCAGGTTTGGTCATGTGTATGCATGGCCTAGGTAGTAGAATATGAGGAGAAAGTTTATACAAAGGAATATGAAGAGTTTAAGGCAAAATTGGTGGGTTTTGTTCACAAAAAATGGCTCGGTCATGGGCTTGTGTGGTCAGGTTATAGAGGTATGGATCAGGTCAGTGGAAGGAAAGGTATGTGGTGGTCTGGCCAGAGGTGGTGGAGGCGTCCTAAGGTGGTGGTGGTGGTGGAAAATGAAGTGGTGAACAAATAGTGGTCAAACAACATGTTTTTATGGCTTGTGTTGCAATTTTTGTGGAGTTTTGGCATCATGGTGGCTCGGCCTTGGTCAAGACTAGAGGAGTAGCTGGTGGTGATGGCAGGGAAGAGATGTAGGGGGTGGTGGCCGTGGATATGGAGTGGAGGCCATTCAAAGAAGCAAAGAAAACAAGGCAAAATACATGAAAAATTAGAAGAAAAGTGTAAAAAAAATAGCCATTACCCATAGATTTTTCTTGAAGCCATGAATGAATGAGAAGGTAAAATGTTTTTGGGTGAATGGAGGCTGAAAAATCACGGCTACAAACCAAAAATGCACAGCCAAGATAGTAATTGAGCAGTTATGGCAAATGAAAGGACAAAGGAGATGAAAGGACTTAAGGTAAATAAGCTTTTAAAATTCTTCATATTTCTATTTCTTTAAATTCAAATAAAACAAAAATAAAATCAGTAAATTGACTTTAAAACCGAAACAAAGTAATATAAAATAAAAATAATTAATTAATTATAAAGAAAATGGAAAAAGAATATAAGAAATTGCTTAAAAATTGAAAACAGGGTCCAGAAATTACAAAAAAATCACTATTGACTTTGGAAAATTAAAAACTTCATTTTAAAAATATTTTTAAAAAAATGTGAAGTAAAATAATTCATTTATATTTTAAAAATGAAATAATTAATTAAATTTAGAGAAATTAGAAAAAGAACTAAAGAAATTGTTTAAAAATTCAAAACGGGGCTTAAAATTTACAAATAGAATATCACTAGTTTTAGAAAATTTCTATTTCACTTTAAAACAAATAAAAGGTCAAATAAATAAAATAAATGAGGAACAAAATAAAGCGAGAATGAGAATAAAATAAGATTTTAAGAAAAAAGATAGAAAAATAAATAAAGAATTACTTTAATTAATTGAAACTGGAAATTAGAAATTGTAAGCAAAATACAACTGACACTGGAAAATGTCAATTATACTTTTAAAAATGTTTTAAAACCAAAATATATGCATAACATGTTATTTTACCCATATAAATATAAATTAGAACATTACATGACCAAATAAAATATTATTTATACAATTTAAAATAAACAATTTGTTAAATACAGCAAATTACACACAATATTGAACAAGGCATAACATTCACATTATAAATCAGATTTCAACGAAATGAAAAGCATTATTCTTAAAATTTTATCTACCTTCATAATAAAAGATAACATTCAAATTTTCAAACTTTCAAATTTCTAAATTAAAAGTCAAAGTTTGACTATATTGACCAAAATTCACTTTTCTGGAAAATATTCTTTTTAGTCATGTTTGGAATTCTAATTCACATCAAAATCAAAATTTATATTTAAAATAACAAAATTTATTCATTTTAATAAATAAAATAAAGTTTTTAAATCAGGAAATTAAATTAAAGAAATTAATATATATAATTAAAATAATCACAAAATACAGGGTTGTTACAATTTGCATCCTAAGAATTGAAGAAGTCTGAATCCAGACTGAGTTGAATTAGCTCAAATCTTTACTTTACCTTGAATTCCTGGTTGCTTTGATTTATGATTTAAGTTTTCAAATTGCCTGACTTTTGATCTTGAGTGATACTTGAATTCTTGTAAGATAATGATGCTTCTCTTTTATTTTCTTTTGCTTGCTGATAATTTCTGTTTTTGGTGGCTAAAGATCCAAGCATTAATTGCTCTTGTACAATTTCACACTTATCAAATTTGTTTGTACAATATCAATTTTTATTTCCTTCGGCTGAAGATAATTTGGTGGCCAAAGAAATTTGTATATTTAGAATTGACTTTGTTTGAGCTAGCATTAAATGGATGAGTCCTTTATGTCTACTTATCTTATTTGTACAAAGAGATTTTATTTTATTTTTATGTACATATTTTTGTTTCTTTTGCCTTGTATTTCTTTACTGGTTTCATACCTACCTTTCCTTTGTTTGACTTATTCCCTTGCATACTTATCCCATTCTCTTTCGTATGTACAGAGATAAATTTTCATGCCTGGTTTGTTTACTTATGTCTTGTTACTTGATAATATGAATACATTAATGTGTTGTTGGCATTTATCAAATGTGTTTTGCTATACAATTTTATAATTTTATATTGTTTATCTTATATTTATATGTATATATTTCTATGTCTACTTATCACTAAAATCTTGTATGCCTATATGTACATTTTTTATTTATTATTTCCAAAGTAATTTACACATTTAACAATTCGAAATGATTTATAAAAGAAATTATATTTTTACTATAACTACCTATTTTATAATATAGTAAGGTATCATTTGACAAATTGAATTTAAAGCTTATATATATATTTTAAACTATATTTTCAAACTAAATCTTAAAAGAAAATAGAACAAATCTCTTTGTTAATTAAATTTACTTATTACTATTTCAAACCGTAGCTTCTTTCAAAACACACATATTTGTATACATATTTATAAGTAATTTGAAATGACAATTTCTATTTAAAAATAAGAATTCATTTGTAAAGACATCCTATTATTATTTAACTCTATATTTTATTTTTAAAACCATTTATTTACAATTTAAACACAAATCAAATATATATTATATTATTTCAAATTTAGTCGGATATGTTCAAATAAAGATATATATTCTCATATATACAATAATTTTAAATTTTTAAACGATTTATACAAATATACTTGAATCCGGGGAAACTCGCATCACTTAAATCGATTAATTTCACAACTTTAATTCAAAAATTAATTAGTTATTAAATTAAAATATATATAAAATTCGGGGTCGTTACATTTATAAATTCTTTTACTTATATAATATTACTATTTCACTTCACTTATATAAGATTCATTCCAAATTTATTTATCTTATTTAGGTTTATAACAATATAATCTCTTTAAATTTTGAAAAACAACTTCTAAAATCAACGGGAATCAAAATTTCAAATTCTTAGTCTTAAATCCATTTTTTTATTTATAACTCATAGTTATAAATATACTTATGTTGTAACGATCCGATCTTCTAGGGCCGGAAAATCGAACCATTAGTGTTAAGAAGAAAGAGGTAAAGAAGAAAATAGGAAACAACATCAGAATCTCACATCGCAACGGAATAAAATATAATAGACAATAACAGATCTTTACACAAATCAAAACTATATCTGTTTATACAATACATCATCAGAGTATACATCAGAGTATACATAATACAACTGGACAAAAATCATATCATGTCCTCAATACAACTAAATGTACAACAATCTACACAGCGGAATATACATACACAAATACGAAAGATACGTCTCGCCAACTAGCCCATCTCCTGAGCTCCACAGCACCATATCCTGTATCCTATAATACTCGGTCTGACCCGAGCATTATAATAAAATAACACCCGAGTCAGTCTGGAAAACCAGCATGAGAAAACACACTCAATTGGATTATTAAAGTCTTCAAACCCTTTGAAATCAAAAGCATCTCGTAAGACCACGCCACAAATAAACATGTCGGGTTTTTACCTTACGATAGCCAAAACACTTTTTATCAAAATCTTTTGATATTATAGTAGTGTCTATATACAAATACTTATTCAAATAGCTGAAATTGTTACATCTATTAAATTCCGACATACTAGCCACAAAGTGGGTAATACAAACAAATATCGTACAAGGCACGTAGGGAGAATGGATTTCCATCAATGACTAGGCACTGGGTACCACCTGTCATAGTACATGGCCTAGATCACAATACCGAGGACCCACCCTAAGTCCCCTGCAACACAAGGCCGAAACCATCCCTTACTGGATAATTCCGAATAAAATCACCCCACGGTTGTGATCAGCAACCGCACCACTAAGCCGAAATAAAAAGGGACATCTAGACAGGGATGACCTTACTCTCAAGTGGGTGCGACTCACGAAGCCTTGCTGCATAACCCCTGATTTTCAGTCATTCCCGGTTGATGAGGCTTGAGGCTAAGCATTACCTTTATAGAACATATCCCTTAGAATTCCCATCGTCCACCTGACGATGTTCCGAAAGCATTCGTCCATACAAGTCCGTCCCGGGTTCGAACGGAACCGAAGGCACTACTCCTACTACATCCATTTTGGAAATATCCTCAGGATTAGTAGCGACTAGCCCTTGCACTTCACTGCTCCATCTTCGACTCCGAAATCGTTTCCACGAAACGTACAAACCGGAACGAAGTGGTTTTCGAGAAATTAATCCCGATTCTGGTCTCTTTGAAACGATCAGCGCATTGGCCAATATTGATAGTCGGTTCTTTAATTATCAATTAACATTCACAATCATCCATCAAACAATAAATAATTTTCCAAATTATTTATTAACCTCAAAATAACTTCGCAAGATATATTTCCATTTTCCATCCTTTGAAAACAATTTCAAACCATCCTTCCCTCATGGAATAAATTTTCCAAATATTCCTATTTCCACTGAAATCACCAAGTACCAAAAACATTAGATTTTTAAAATAATTTAGAAACACTTTATTATAAAATATACTTTAAAACATTTAAATTAAAACTACTTTAATACTTTGTTCAAAGATATATACTTTAAGAATATTTAAAATAAAGCTACTTATAAAATATAAAACTAGATTCTTTTATCATTTAAAACATAATACCAAACCATCTTTAAATAATTACTATTAAAATAGAGTTGAAAAAACTTACTTTAAAGTTTAAACATTTAAAAATAATAGATTTTCCAAAACATACTTTAAATCAACTTTTAAACCTTTAGCTTATACTTAAAAGTTTACTTTGGAAACGTACTTGGCTATTCAGGGAAATACACTTCTCTTCACACATTTTAAAAATAAATCAACATTTATTTTTGAACCAATTCATATTCCTTTATAAATTCCCACCTTGAATTTATATTTTCAAATATCCACTGATATTTTATTCCACTTCATAACCCAGTTTATAAATTCCAAAATCTCATTTCTCTTCTAAATTTCGAATTTTTAAACACTTATATCAATTTCCAAATTTGATTTCAAGATTTTTCCATTTTGAAATAAATTCCTTTACTTACTTATTTACTTCAGCATCCATTAACTTCAGTGTTTATTTCTTAATTTACAATTATAAATCCATTTAACCGAATACCAATTTTCATATTTCCCAAATTCCTTTTTATCTTTTTAAATAAAATTTAATCATTGAAATGTTAAAGTAAATTCTTTATTACTTTAAATTATATCACTTTAAGTTTAAAATTCATTATTTCCCTTTTTATTAAATATCCCCTTTTAATTCATCCTTAAATTTATCCAAACTTCTATAATCATTTACTTAAAGATTTCTCTTTTATTTTCTTTCTCAAAATCCAATTTATTAACTTTGGAAACTCATTATACTCAAATGTATTCAATCAGACCATAATATTCAATATTCTTCATCACAGAATATCATAACATAGGATATTAAACAAATCTATATAAATTTGTTTGAGGAATCCAGTTGGATCCCTCCAACCTGTTTCCCTGCATCCACAAACGTTAGCACAATACCAATTCCACTTCGAGGTGGAATATCGCGGTATATGGGATTTATATAAAATCATCCGCTATTATGCGGCGCATAGGGTCTCATCCGCTATATAATGCGGGAATATAAACAACTCCAATATATACTATATATACTATATATATAATATAGCACATCAGACCAATTCAATCATTCAATCAATTATTTAAATTTATCTATTTAAATCTAAATAGC
Source organism: Allium fistulosum (assembly GCA_030737815.1). Taxonomy (NCBI): domain Eukaryota; kingdom Viridiplantae; phylum Streptophyta; class Magnoliopsida; order Asparagales; family Amaryllidaceae; genus Allium; species Allium fistulosum. The sequence goes on from CM060905.1 coordinate 674,157,024, forward strand.
AACCAGATGAGTGAGATTAACTCAACTTTTCTTTTTATTTGCAATCCATTTCCATTTCAGCTATTTCTCCATGATTTTGACCTTGTATAAGCAATTTATATAATTTATTAATATTCAAAAAAATCGAACAATTAAAATTCCCATTTACAAATTTAATTAACCAAAGATTTTATTTTGAACTAAATAATTTAATTTTCTCAAAGAGTCCTTTTTATAAAAATATCCCTAGTAATTAAAAATAATTGAATAAGGTAATTAAACAAATCTATCTCCATAATTTATTAAAATTTTCTTTTAAGCTTCACTAAAACGAAGTTCTTCTTATGTCTTACTGTTAAATAAACTTTTGATTTACACTTATATATTTTTCCTATTCCTATCCATATATATATATATATATATATATATATATATTAAATTTTAAACTGATCATATATTTTTACTGTTATTTAAATTCTAACATCTTTATAACTACACAAATATATACAGAATAATAATAATAAAAATGGTTATACCTTTACTCTCGACCTCCATGCCTTGAACGAATCGCGACCCTCAATCCCCTCCCCACGCCAAACTCCTATGCGACACGAACCTCGACCGCCGCACACGACTCGAAGACACAACCGCACTTGCCACGCTAGGCCTCGTACGCGATAGCGAGGTCGTGACTCCATCACCCCAAATCGCGAACGCGGCCTTACGCTCTAGCTTGAGAACGAGCCTTCCAGATCCAAAATCTGATCGACAGCCATCAATTTGTTGCTTAGATGCTCGAGTTCGAGAATAAGATTTTGATTTTAGGGCGCTGCCATTTTTTTTTGAATTCGAGATCTAATAAAGGGAAAGGCTCGCTGCCTTGCTTCTAGGAACGGAAACAAGATTTCGTTTTGTAAATGAATTTTCTTCTGCAATTTTAAATGAGACTGTCCCATTTATTTTTCTCCTTCTGAACGAAAATTTACTTTCGTTCAATCCGATTTTCGTGAAGATAGAATGGGCGTGTTTTAGAAGGCAAAGAGTACGTGATTACTTAGAGAGGAGTAGGTCGGCTGAGATGAAAGATTGGTGACTCTGATTTGATTTTTAAATCAAATAAAGATATTTAAATCGGTTAATTATTCTCTTGGTATTTATATCTCGTACGCTCACACAACAACTCCAAACGCTACGGAAATTGAAATCTGATGATAATACAATATTACGGATCCAATGGAACTGGTTTCGTCGAATTCCGAGACTGTGCCCCGGAATGCTATTTTTAAATTCAATTTAAACGTTATATTTTTAAAACTGAACAAACCAATTTTAAATTCAATTTTAAAAGTTCTATTACATTCTGTATTATCAGTATGAATTTTACAAGCCTTCAAATTATTTTTAAATGGTTAAAACTCTAGATTCAACATTTTACCCAATTCCATTAATTAAATTCAATAATTAATTATCCCATAACATTGATATTTGGAATTCAAGTTAAGATTTAACTTTTAAATATTTAAAATCAATTAAATATTCCAATTTCAAATATTCAAAATTTCGGGTCGTCACATTCCTCCTCCCTTAAAAAAATTTCGTCCCCAAAATTACTAGTTAGGGAAAATGTTCCATATCCCGTTAGCTATTTCCCAAATTCAAACAGTTTTAACAATACCCAAATAATCTTTTATTAATGATACACTAATCATCTTTTAACTTTCCAAGCATATTCATAAGTTCAACCCATATCACCTACTTATCAATTCAAATTTATATTTGAAACCAAATTTTGAACTATCAAATTTTTCTAACTCCTTAAATTTTCGAACATTTTTGCCAGCGTCTCCTTTGCGCGGCTAGCTCGGTACAACTACAAAATGCTTCTACGGCCCCCAAATCTCAAAAAGAAAACAAAAGCCAAGTGGCTAGATCAAAACCCAATCAAATTTCATATAGAAATTTATATACATACCTTTTTAGTTGATCAATTCAATTTATCTTCTGAAATCAAAAACATCCATTTATCCTTTGTCTTAACATACCTGTATATCCTGTTTAGCAAGAATGTCCAATTACAACATTCAAAGTCATTTTGCATTTCTTTTACAAGTTTCAATATTTTCTTTACTTAAACCCGTACGATGTATATATATCATACGTACGCAATACCAATCCGATCGCTCACTCGATCACACAAATTCACTTCCGAACTAATATCGTCCACCCGACTTCCTAGTGCGGACTCAGATTTGGTTTCTTGATCAGAAACCGTCATTCTCCTTGCATAGTCGTAAACTATGATAGAGAATATCCAGAATCAATCAAAATCCATATCCAGGGTTCGCCGTCGAAAATCGAGTGAAAAATCCTAACTCGGATCGGTAAAACTACCTTGAAATTATGTGCTCGAATCTGGATCAAATCACTATGCGAATAAAATAATATACGTACATCCTACATATTAATTTCAATTGATTATCAGCTATATCAATTCTTTTTTTATTCACATTCGTTTGATTTCTATTCACTTATCCACAATTATCCCATTTCACCATTTTCAATTTAAATCTTCATTCAATTATTCACTTAGTATATTTCTCCAACTCAAAATTACTTAGTATATTCCCAATACCAATTTACTTAAGAATTTCATTCTTCAATTCTTAAGTTCAATATAAATATTTCTTATATTTATTTTCACTACTTCACTACTGAAGTTTACATTCAAATTGAATTCCAATTCCATATGAATTTCTATTTGCTTCAATTTACTAATTCATTTCAAATCTCAATACCTTTATTTCTAAATTTTCATTCAGATTTTCATTTTCAAATTTTACTTGAATTCAATTTGTCTTCAAATTCTGAATATTGAATTTTATCCACTTTACTTTACATACACAATTTTAAATCATCTGTCGTTAGTGAAAAATTTCCAAAATTTTCTAACTCCCAAAATTTTCAGAAAATTTTGGCAGAGTCTCCTTTGTATGGAGGAGCTTTTTCAATTTGACAAAAGAGATAAATATATATACATCGTCCCACACGGTCGGAAAAACAAAAACAGTTCATATTTCCTATTTTTATTGCGTAGACGTACCTTATTTAGCATTTTTAAGAAAAGCGGCTATTTATTTTAGCAAATTACACGATTAAAACCAGCCAAACGGCTTCCCTGAACCTGTACTAACTCAATTTAAAAGTGTAAGTGACAAATATAGGAAGTTTATAGCATTTCACTTATATTTAAATAGCTAAAACATGGATTCTGTAATAATGCATGTTATATACTTCCATAAACACATATGAAATGTTTCGACACTTATTTTAAAGGCTTTCCATCAATATTTAAACCATCCCATTCAATTTAAGTGATTTTACAGCTTTCTTACTTAACTTCAATTCATTTTTAAGTACAAACAAACCCATTTCAATTTGAATTAATTTCAAAAGCAATCTATTCGTTTTGCATTCCATATTCATTTTATTAACCTACTAGTTCCATTCCAACCTTTTTAAACTTATCTCACACTTCAATTCACTACCGAACCGATTTTATTGAAAATAAAACTATTCACTTGGATTTTATTTGCAATACAAATCATCTTTATTTTTATTCAATTCCATTCAACTTCAATTCATATAATCCACTTACAATTTCGAGTTGAATTTCCATTAATAACTCACAACTCAACCTTTAACTTGATCACTTTAAATCTCATCAACTAATTTCAACTTACTAATTTATTCCAAATTAGTTATTTCCAATTATTATTCAATATTTGATTTTATTTCATCACTCACTTTAACTATTTTACTTGAGTTCAATCTATTTTATTTTTCTCATCATTCCATAAACATTTTAAATAAGATTCCAAAGATTTAAACAATTCCAAAAATTCAAAATCTCCTTTGAAATCAACTATATCCAAAATTCTTTGGCAATTTAATTATTCCTTGGAATTTCAAAACCAAGCCCAATTCGCAAACAATTCTGATTCAAAACAATTTGGCAGCAATTCCTCTTCTAGAAACTCGAAAATGAACATCGATGATGCTGCGGTCATCACCGAAGTTATTTCCTAGCGACCGAAAGAGTTTAGTGCTTTTATCTCTTTAAAAACGATTCAAATATTATTTATTTAAAAATCCCAAATCTCACCAGATTTCCAATCCAATTCAATGTATTTTCCCAAATACTACCAATATTATTTTCCAAAGCTTTTAAAAACTATTTAAACCCAAAGGAATTTAAATTCCCAAATTTTCAAACTTCAAAACCTTCCAACTCTTATCCAAATATTCCTCTGGAAGTTTATTTAAATCTATAAATTACATTTATAACCTATATTTTCAAATTCCATTTTGTTATATAAATTTATTCTTTAACTTTGGTTATAAGTTTTCAATTTCTTATTCAATTTCCTCCAAATGATAATAATTTATTATCATCATCTAACAACCAAACATCCAAATATAACTATAATAATTTATAAAAATTATTTCTTTCGTATACAAAAATAATTTGGGTAAAATTATTTCATTTACCCATTTTAAAACAATATTGTGTCGCACTGTTCTATTCAAGTGTTTAGAGATCCCTATCAATAACGTTAATTACTCGCATTGACCAGAATCCATAAACTACTCAATAAACCAATCAACACAATATAAAACAATTTTATATTCACTAACAAATACGCGCTCATATCTATTAATACACTCAAACTCATTCTAGAGTACTATCGACTCTATTTATGAGTAATCCCCACTAGAGCCAAGGTTATCGCCTACCTTCGCTCTGATACCAAGTGTAACGACCCGATCTTCCAGGCCCGGAAAATCGAACCATTAGTGTTAAGAAGAAAGAGGTAGAAGAAGAAAATAGGAAATAACATCAGAATCTCACATCGCAACGGAATAAAATATAATAGACAATAACAGATCTTTACACAAATCAAAACTATATTTGTTTATACAATACATCATCAAAGTATACATCAGAGTATACATACATACAACTAGACAGAAATCATATCATGTCCTCAATACAACTGAATGTACAACAATCTACATAGCGGAATATACATACACAAATACGAAAGATACGTCTCGCCAACCAGCTCATCTCCTAAGCTCCACAAAATCATATCCTGTATCCTATAATACTCGGTCTGACCCAAGCACTATAATAAAATAACACCCGAGTCAGTCTGGAAAACCAGCGTGAGAAAACACACTCAATTGGATTATTAAAGTTTTCCAAACCATTTGAAATCAAAAGCATCTCGTAAGACCACGCTACAAATAAACATGTCGGGTTTTTACCTTACGATAGCCAAAACACTTTTTATCAAAATCCTCTAATATTATAGTAGTGTCTATATACAAATACTTATTCAAATAGCTGAAATTGTTACATCTATTAAATTCCAGCATACTAGCCACAAAGTGGGAAATATAAACAAATACCATACAAGGCACGTAGGGAGAATGGATTTCCATCAATGACTAGGCACTGGGGTACCACCTGTCACAGTAAGTGGCCTAGATCACAGTACCGAGGACCCACCCAAAGTCCCCTGCAACACAAGGCCGGAACCATCCCTTACTGGATAATTCCGAATAAAATCACCCCACGGTTGTGATCAGCAACCGCACCACTAAGCCGAAATAAAAAGGGACATCTAGACAGGGATGACCTTACTCTCAAGTGGGTGCGACCCACGAAGCCTTGCTACATAACCCCTGATTTTCAGTCATTCCCGGTTGATGAGGCTTGAGGCTAAGCGTTACCTTTATAGAACATATCCCTTAGAATTCCCATCGTCCACCTGACGATGTTCCGAAAGCATTCGTCCATACAAGTCCGCCCCGGGTTCGAACGGAACCGAAGGCACTACTCCTACTACATCCATTTTGGAAATATCCTCAGGATTAGTAGCGACTAGCCCTTGCACTTCACTGCTCCATCTTCGACTTCGAAATCGTTTCCACGAAACATACAAACCGGATCGAAGTAGTTTTCGAGAAATTAATCTCGATCCCGGTCTCTTCGAAACGATCAGCGCATTGGCCAATATTGATAGTCGGTTCTTTAACTATCCATTAACATTCACAATCATCCATCAAACAATAAATAATTTTCTAAATTATTTATTAACCTCAAAATATCTTCGCAAGATATATTTCCATTTTCAATCCTTTGAGAATAATTTCAAACCGTCCTTCCCTCATGGAATAAATTTTCCAAATATTCCTATTTCCACTGAAATCACCAAGTACCAAAAACGTTAGATTTTTAAAATAATTTAGAAACACTTTATTATAAAATATACTTTAAAACATTTAAATTAAAACTACTTTAATACTTTGTTCAAAGATATATACATTAAGAATATTTAAAATATAGCTACTTATAAAATATAAAACTAGATTCTTTTATCATTTAAAACATAATACCAAACCATCTTTAAATAATTACTATTAAAATAGATTTGAAAAATACTTACTTTAAAGTTTAAACATTTAAAAATAATAGATTTTCCAAAACATACTTTAAATCAACTTTTAAACCTTTAGCTTATACTTAAAAGTTTACTTTGGAAACGTACTTGGCTATTCAGGGAAATACACTTCTCCTCACATCTTTTAAAAATAAATCCACATTTATTTTTGAACCAATTCATATTCCTTTATAAATTCCCACCTTGAATTTATATTTTCAAATATCCACTGATATTTTATTCCACTTCATAACCCAGTTTATAAATTCCAAAATCTCATTTCTCTTCTAAATTTTGAATTTTTAAACACTTATATCAATTTCCAAATTTGATTTCAAGATTTTTCCATTTTGAAATAAATTCCTTTACTTACTTATTTACTTCAGCATCCATTAACTTCAGTGTTTATTTCTTAATTTACAATTATAAATCCTTTTAACTGAATACCACTTTTCATATTTCCCAAATTCCTTTTTATCTTTTTAAATAAAATTTAATCCTTTAAATGTTAAAGTAAATTCTTTATTACTTTAAATTATATCACTTTAAGTTTAAAATTCATTATTTCCCTTTTTATTAAACATCCCCTTTTAATTCATCCTTAAATATATCCAAACTTTTATAATCATTTACTTAAAGATTTCTCTTTTATTTTCTTTCTCAAAATCCAATTTATTTATTTTGGTAACTCATTATACTCAAATGTATTCAATCAGACCATAATATTCAATATTCCAATTATCAATATAATTCATCACAGAATATCATAACATAGGATATTAAACAAATCTAAATAAATTTGTTTGAGGAATCCATCCTGCATCCACAAACGTTAGCACAATACCAATTCCACTTCGAGGTGGAATATCGCGGTATATGGGATTTATATAAAATCATCCGCTATTATGCGGCACATAGGGTCTCATCCGCTATATAATGCGGGAATATCAACAACTCCAATATATACTATATATACTACTATATATATAATATAGCACATCAAACCAATTCAATCATTCAATCAATTATTTAAATTTGTCTATTTAAATTTAAATAGCAACCAGATGAGTGAGATTAACTCAACTTTGCTTTTTATTTGCAATCCATTTCCATTTCAACTATTTCTCCATGATTTTGACCTTGTATAAGCAATTTATATAATTTATTAATATTCGAAAAAATCGAACAATTAAAATTCCCATTTACAAATTTAATTAACCAAAGATTTTATTTTAAACTAAATAATTTAATTTTCTCAGAGAGTCCTTTTTATAAAATATCCGTAGTAATTAAAAATAATTGAATAAGGTAATTAAACAAATCTATCTCCATAATTTATTAAATTTTTCTTTGAAGCTTCACTAAAACGAAATTCTTATTATGTCTTACTGTTAAATAAACTTTTGATTTACACTTATATATTTTTCCTATTCCTATCCATATATATATATATATTAAATTTTAAACTGATCATATATTTCTACTGTTATTGAAATTCTAACATCTCTATAACTACAGAAATATATACAGAATAATAATAAAAAAAAGGTTATAACTTTACTCTCGACCTTCATGCCTTGAACGAATCACGACCCTCAATCCCCTCCCCACTCCAAACTCATATGCGACATGAGCCTCGACCGCCGCACACGACTCGAATACACAGCCGCACTTGCCGTGCCAGGCCTCGTACGTGACAGCGAAGTTGTGACTCCATCACCCCAAATCGCGAACGTGGCCTTACGCTCTTGCTTGAGAACGAGCCTTCCAGATCCAAGATCTGATCGATAGCCATCAATTTGTTGCTTAGATGCTCGAGTTCGAGAATAAGATTTTGATTTTAAGGCGCTGCCATTTTTTTTGAATTCGAGATCTAATAAAGGAAAAGGCTCGCTGCCTTGCTTCTAGGAACGGAAACAAGATTTCGTTTTGTAAATGAATTTTCTTCTACGATTTTAAACGAGACTGTCCCATTTATTTTTCTCCTTCTGAACGAAAATTTACTTTCGTTCAATCTGATTTTCGTGAAGAAAAAATGGGCGTGTTTCAGAAGGCAAAGAGTACATGATTACGTAGAGAGGAGTAGGTCGGTTGAGATGAAATATTGGTGACTCTGATTTGATTTTTAAATCAAATAAAGATATCTAAATCGGTTAATTATTCTCTTGGCGTTTATATCTCGTATGCTCACACAACAACTCCAAACGCTACGAAAACTGAAATCTGATAATAATACAATATTACGGATCCAATGGAACTGGTTTCGTCGAATTCCGAGACTATGCCCTGGAATGCTATTTTTAAATTCAATTTAAACGTTATATTTTTAAAACTGAACAAACCACTTTTTAATTCAATTTTAAAAGTTCTATTACCTTCTGTATTATCAGTATGAATTTTACAAGCCTTCAAATTATTTTTAAATGGTTAAAACTCTAGATTCAACAATTTACCCAATTCCGTTAATTAAATTCAATAATTAATTATCCCATAACATTGATATTTGGAATTCAAGTTAAAATTTAACTTTTAAATATTTAAAATCAATTAAATATTCCAATTTCAAATATTCAAAAATTCCGGGTCGTCACATATGTAGTTTCATTCCTTATATATAAGATTATTTCACAATTGTAAATCATATTAATTATAATTCCATACTATATAATTCATTTGCTTTTATAATTTATTCTTTTACAATTGTTGTTTTATTTAGATTATTCAGACAGCTTTTATTAACTTATATATATTTACATTTCCAAACAATCAAACAATCAATTTAAATACTCTTTAATATTTTCTAAAAAATTGTTTCCTTTATATATAAAATATAATCGAGGTATAATTATTTCATTTACTCAATTTAAAATAATACTGTGTCGACTTGCCTCGTTTAAGTGTTTGGAAATTCCTATCGATAACCTGGCGTCCCACATACCAACCAGAATTCAAAAAAAACTCAACGGATAAGTAAACACAATATAAAACATTTTATATCACTAACAAATACATATATATAATACACTCAAACTCAATCTAGGGTGCTAATGTCCCTATCTATACTGAGTACACACCAAAGCCTAGGAATATACAAAATCTAAGCTCTGATACCACATGTGATGACCCGCAAATCCATACTTTGAATCAACAATAAACCACGCATGTCCAACCCAAAAAGCACAGACCGACGGAAAGTCAAGAGAAAGAAAAGAAGAGAGAAGAAGAGAAGAGAAGAAAGATAGAAGAGAGAACTAAATATAATAATACATAATCTCACATCGCAGCGAAAAACATATAATATAATATTAATAATCTTTACAAAACAGAAACTGTATATACATACATCAATCAGAGTTCAACAATCAATCACTAATCATCAGCCTGGACAGTTATAATAACCTATCCTTACAATTGCTGACAATATACAACAACAACAATGCGCGGTGCGGATAATCAAAACAGATACGTGTATACGAAATGAAGATCTCCATTTCTCTTGCTGTAACGACCCGTAATTTTTCCACTTTGAAAATGGGATATTTAATTTTTTAAAATATTCAAATTTAGAATTTTCAAACTTAAACAATCATGTTTTATACGATAAATAAGAGTGGTAAACTTATTTTTGATATTGAATAAAGATTTTGGATTCCTATTGTAAAATTGACAAAAGTCAGATTCCGATAAAGTAGGATAAATATTCGAGAAATTTGTTTAAAGGATAAATACTTTTTTTTAAAATATATATAATCAATATCAAACTCATTTGATAATAATAGTAATTTAATTTATAATGGTTCGATAAATATATAAAACTTGTTATAAAAGTTGACAAATTTCGTCGCATATCGATACATCGATGTCGTAATTTTATAAATAGATTTGGATATTGTTTTATGTTATTTTATAAGTCAAATATACTAGTTTTAATTATTTAAAGATAATAAAAATTTTATTTTGAAGTTTGGTTTACATGAATAAATAGTTTAACAAAAATATCAAAATGTGACCGTAAAACGTTTTGTCAAAAACCAACATTTTGTTCAAAATAAGTTGCCGCAACGTTATCGCACCTTTGTTAACATGTTTTAACATATATATTACATATTTTAATAACTAAACATGTTTACTTTTACTAAATAAGATTAGGAAACTTCTATAACACATTAAGAAAAGTAAGTAAGTTTAAGAAAAGTCAAAAGTAAGCATCAAATCCAAATCACATCAAAATCCAACAAAATAATTACTTTTCTTTACTTAATTTTTAAGGGACTAAGGCATAAAATAAGGATGTGAAAGATGAGGTTAAGTATTGAAAAAGTTGATATTACTTTAGGTTGAAGTAAGGTTAGTTTGGTAATTTGGTAAGAGGTTATTTTGGTAAATTACCACTTCTTTCTTTTTCTATTAATACCCACCTCCTTCTTCACTTTCATTCACATTTCTTCTTCTTCTTTTCTAAAGCTTCTTCATCTTCTTCCTCTTCTATTTAATGGCTTCCAAGCCATAGGAAAAAAATTAGAAAGAAATAATGTCAAAATATTTAAAAAATATTCAAAAGAAATCAATGTTCATTCTCTTCAAATCAAACTCCTCTTTTCTCCATATTTTACATCTTCTTCTCTCGGCCATAACTTCTTCAAAATAGAACCAAAATACAGATTTTTTTTCAAATCATATATTTTTCCAGTGGCTACAACTTTCGTGTTGACCACTTTGTCTTTTTCTAAACATAACTATATCAAAAGTCCACTTCATTTCAGTGCATTCTCTGGCCCATTTTTTAACACAGAAAATAGCTCATATTGTTTTGATCATAACTGAACCAAATTAAGAAATTATTTTTTTCATATCATATAAAATTCCAGTGGCTACAACTTTTATGTCGATAAGTTTTTCCAGTTTTGAGGTTTCCTATACCTGAAACTCAATTCTTTGAAGTGCATTTTCGGACTTCATTTTTGTCAACCGACAATACCTCTTCTTCATCCTATCATATCTCCCTCAAGACCATTTGGATTCGAATGATTTTTTTTTTTCAAATTCAAGAGAAAATAATTTTCAACAAATTTTTAGTTAACAACTTTTCTAAATTTTTAGATTTAGAGGGTCTAAAATTAGATACAAAATAACCTATTTTTCGGATCAAAATCTTGGGAATTCAAGTTCAAAGCTCTACTGCTTCTTCTCTATATTTCGGCCAACCTCCATCTCAAGCCTCAGCCAAGCTATTGGGAGGGAGAGGGTATTGTTTGCTAGTGTTTAATGGAGTAGGAAGTAGTTAGTGAAGTGTTGGTTGATTAGAATGTTGGTAGGAAGTTTATCGCTTTGGTTTATGGTGAGAAACTTTATTTAACATCTATATTTATATATATACATGTTTGATATTGTGTTATGATTGCTATGGATTCTTATATATGCTTTTATCATCAATTATTGATTGTTTGATATGATTGTTAAATTGTTTTACCAAGTCACGTTAATACACGTTGATAAGCACAATGGAAATCATTTTCCTTTTAGAAATGAAATGTTGTATATGGAATGCTTAAACCTTTTGGAAATAGTTTTAAAATGAGTTAGAAATGTTTTATAAACATTTACATATGTTTAAAGAAATAAAGAAAGAAAATCAAGATTTCATCTTGTATATTTTAAATATGTCCAAAACAATTTTTCAGAAAAAATCGTGCTTTTGGAGCAAAGTGACCAAAGTTTAAAATTGATATTTTAAAAATATGAAATATATCCTAAAAATCCTTTTAAATATAATAAAAGAGATTTAAGTTGAAAAGATAGATTTCTAAATGATATAAAAGTCGTTTTGAAGAATATAGCTTTTAAAATATATTTGCAACACTTTTCGCAACGCTTTTCGCAGCAGTTTTTAATAACTTTTGAAACGTAGTTTTAAACTTAACAATTCTTTCCTAAATCTTTTGTGAATGATTTTAAAAGAATAATTAAGTAATTTAAAGATGATTTGGAAGTTTTAATAAGAGTTGAATAAATGGTTAAGAGGAATTGTTTATAACACTTAAACAATAATTGAAGAATATTGAATATAATAACAAATTGAGTATGCGGAAACAACTAGTACATTTGTCCCGCCTATGAGAGCTAAATGGTAAAACAAGGTATGTAACTAAGTTAGGAATGGAGCAACCAGTGCCCTGAACTTACCTGGCCTTTGCTTTAACTTTTAGACGAGGGGTGGAACAGATTAAAAGGAAAGCAGGGATGCTCTAAAAGATCATATTTAAAGATTATTTCCAAGATAAAAGAAAAGATCTTCATGATGTAGGATTACTTGCCACTAGTCCCTGGAGCTGAAATTTACCATAATTATGGTGGCGGTAGTGCTTTGTTATGAAAATCTTCGATTTGCAAGAATATGATTTGAAGTTAAGAAAGAAATCTTTCATTAAGATTTAATGAATGATTTTGGAATATTGTCCCTAAGTTAAAAGTTATAACTTGAATATAAGAAATCTTTGATTAAGATTTAATGAATGATTTGGGAATGTTTTCCTAAGCAAAAGATGAAATGATTTGAAATTATTCAAAGATAAAAAGAAAGGTAAATAAACCAAATAATTTGATAAATGAGGCTTAATGATTCCATATACTCGTTGAAAAGAAAATGGAATAAATTGAAAGTAATATATCTAGGAAAGATATTTTATAAAAGATGAAGTAATTGATTGATGATTGATATCCACTTATGAACTTAACATCTTTTTATCAATAATTGGATTTTGAAGGAACAGGGGTCGGATTTGGTTGACTCATATCTAAAAACCACTTTGAACCAGTTTACGTGTTCGAAGAATGAAGATGTTTAAAGACGGAGATATTGAGACGAATAATAACGAGGGGCTACTTTTTTATTAATTGGGGATAAACTCCCGATTCACTATATTGTAGTGGTGGTCTCTTTGTTATGAAAAATCTCAGAACCACAAGGACTTCTCACCTAGTAATGGCCGAGGAATGTGCCTTCGGTTTGTCCTATTCCTGGACAACTTGTATGGATGAATGTCTGACATTGCATTTCTAAGATCATAACGTTGACTTTTGCAACCGTACATCTGCTTGGTGGCGGAGAAGGCAACTTCTCTTAGCTTAACACCCTTCTTTGGGACGTATGAGCTCAGAGGTTGTATGTTCATGAAAGTCAATAGTGTTATCAAAGGAATAACAATGTGGCATTAAAAGTGAAGAAGATGTGCTATGTGAAAGGTAATCGTTTACCTTAGGCCTCATCACCCGAAAATGACAAAAACAGGGTGGAAGCAGCTAGGCTAAGTGGGTCGCTCCCAATTAGGAGATGTCATCATCCTTCTAGATTTACTCTACACATGTCTAAGTATTGGTGAATGTTTGGATCGGGTACCCGTTAATGGTCGGTAACGACCGGGGTGATGACATATTCGGTACTATCCAGCGTGAGGGGTAGGTCGGTCTTGTGTTGGTTTAGGCGCCCAGTATCTGGAACCTAGGTGCATCCCTCTAGAAGTGTACTGTCGAAAGGTAGTCCCTTACCTTGTCATTTGTATGGAAATCCATTCTCCAATAAGAACCTGCAGTTTTGTTGTATTGGCGTAATGAATAGCCTCGGAATTTAATAATGGTAACAATTTTGGCTAAGATTAACAAGTTTATTTGCAAATGTTTTCAAAGATATGTCATTAGAAATAATATCAAATGTTTTGATATATATAAAATCGATTTAGTTGTCATAAGGTAAAAACTCATCCGTGTTTATGTGTGGGCATGGTCTTATGAGATACTCTTTCTTTTCAAAGGATTTTATTCAAAGGCTAATATATGACACTGTCATTTATATTTTGTGTTTCTCACGTTGGTTTATCATGCCCGATCCGAGTATTTTCAATACTCGGGTCAGATCCGAGTAGTTTCAAGTTTAGTGAAGACGGTTGGAGTTTCCAAAGGAGAGTTAGAGATATTCATCTATGTATGGACGTATTCTATTATCCGCTTTGCGCAGTTGTTTGTTGTTGTTTGTTAGCAATTGTAAGGACAAATGTTTATAACTGTCCAAGCTGAATTTAGGTTAGACTCTGATATATGCATTTCAAAAGTTTTCCACTATAAAGATATTTGTTCAATGTTATATATTATTCCATTCATATGAGATTCTGTTCTGTCTTTATTTTCTTTTTCACCCCTTAAAGATCTGTTTATTCGTGCAATTTAAGTTGGACATGTGTGGTTTATTGTCGGCTCAAAGGTTATGGAAATTCAGGCCTTCACACCTGCTGAAGCTCCAAAAGCACCAATCTGAACCTGTAAATATACTCGGTCTGACCCGAGCATTTAAAGGGAAGAATGCCCGTATCAGTCAGGTAAACCAGCGTGAGAAACACACCCAACTGAATTTATTAAATTACCAAACTTTTCCTTTTCAAAACAAAAGTATCTCGTAAGACACGCCCACATATAAACACGGACATGTTTTTACCTTACGATAACTAAATCATTTCATATCAAATCCTCTTATATTATACTAGTCTCTAGTATACAAATAATAATCAAAATAGCCAAAATTGTTACATTGATTAAATTCCAGCATATAGCCCAAAATGGGTAATACAATCAAACTAGCAGGCAGGTAGCGAAGTTTGGATTTCCATACAAATGACCAGGTGAAGGGACTACCTTCCGGCAGTACATCTCTAGAAGAATGTACCCGGAAACCATCATAAAGTTCCTCTACCAACACAAGACCGGCCTACCTCTATAACTAGATAGTACCGAATATGTCATCCCCCGGTCGTTACTGACCTTTTCCGAAGGCCCTCATAGCATACAAACCACAATAATAAGATACACGGCGTCATAGCGTGTAAAGATATATCTAGAAGAGGATGATTATATCCTAATTTGGAATAACCCACTTAGCCTTGTTGCATCTAACCCTGTTTCGGTTATTTCCGGTTGATGAGGCCTAAGGTAACGATTACCTTTCACATATCACATATCACATCACTTTGAATGCCACATTTGCCATTTCTATTGACTACTAATTGCCTTCCACACAAATACAATCCTTGAGCTCGTACGTCTCAAGGAGCATGTTAAGCTAAGAGAAGTTGTCTTCTCTGCCACCAACTGATGTACGTTTGTAAAAACCAATGTACGCAATCTTAGAAATGCAATGTCAAACAAACATCCATACAAGTTGTCTAGGAATAGGACAAACCAAAGGTACTTTCCTACCACATCCTATCAGGAAATCCCTAGGATTAGTAGCGACGGCCCTTGCATTGGATATTTCATAACGAAGAGACTACTGCTACTGGATGTATATTGGGATTTTAACCCCAAACAATCTACAAGAAGTCCTCCACTATGAAAATCCGAAATCATAATATCATCGATAACCTACACAGATCGAACGCATATACGTTGGTCCGAAGTGGTTTTCAGATAGATCTGATCCTGGTCTCTTCGCACCAATAACGCAAAAGCATTTCTCAACCTCACACAGAAACTAAGTCTCATAGACTTATCACATTTCCAACTTTCAACTTGCTATCTTTCGACCAAGAAGGAGGCTCGATAGATTGGAGTAATACTCCACACTACATGAATCAACATCCTCAACACAAACGATAATCAAGCCTACACAGATGGCTACGTACTAAGTGTACGACTAAAAAGTTCCCACAGCAAGTCGAGGAACTAAAATTTGGCCAAATTTGATAGTCTGTTATTTAACTATCAAAGCAACAAACAAATATTTAGCACCATAAGCAATCACGAGGCCCTTTTAATTAATCTTTCATTAATTAAATCACTTTCCAAATATTCACTTCAAATTATCTTTAAAAAGATATAATTCCAAAACCATTTCAATATTCTATATTGGAAAACATTTCCATGTACTCACTCAATAATAAGCGATTCACAATTCTCTTTATTTTCCACACTTAGAAAATATTACATATACTTAAATCACGATTAAGTATATATTTTATTCTTTAAGAAAAACATTCTCTTTATTTTCCACACTTATAAAATATTACATATACTTAAATCACGATTAAGTATATATTTTATTCTTTAAGAAAAACATTCTCTTTAAACACATTTATTTGGTTCAAAACGAATGTTGCGTAAAAAATCATTACGATAACCCAAAATAACTAGTATAGGGATTCGATAATTAGATAGATATATAAATCCTATATACTATACAAAACATCTTCTTTCGAAAATCATTTACTATAACAACAGCCTTCTAGTCCATGCTTCCCTTACTTCTCGAAAACGTCTATTTCAACAATGAATATTGAAATCTATGTATTCGATACTCAACACATTTTAAAATATCTTCAAACCATTTAACTACATTTAAAATATCACTTTCCCAAAACATTTATTAAATTTAAAAGATTATTCACTATCCAAAATTGTGAATATAAATCATTTACCAAATTCAGTACTTCTACATATTTAATTAAAAGGATTATCCACTGTCCAAAATCGTGAATACAATTCCTTTAATAAGCTTTCATATTTAACTTATCAAAATAAGTTGATTTCGGATTTATAAAACAATGTTTATAATTCACATTTCTATTTTATAAAAACTTCAATTTATAAAATTACTTTATTAATAAATTCCATTTATCTCTCATTTATATGCCAAAATCCAAATTATATGTTAATTCACTTATAAATCATTTATTTACATAATTCATTCTTTTATAACATCATCGATTCGTAAATCTTATTCACTTATAAGATTCAATTATCACTTCATTTTAACATTTACAAAACACCTTTGTAATTCCATTATTTTTTATTTATAAAAATATCCATTTATAAATCTTATATATTAACCATTTATAATAATTTCAAAATCTCACTTCAAACTATTTACAAAATAGTTAACTCCATATTTCAAAAATCACATTTCAATTATATCTCCCAAAAATCATAATTTTTATAACATAAAAATTATAACATTTATTTATTTAAAATAAATTCATTCCTTTATAACAGTTCAAAATTTAATAAAACATCTATTTTCAAAATTACTTTGAAAATCCTTTTTAATTTGAAAATCATCACTTTAACATTTTTAAATTTCCCAAAAACAGGCCTAATGCTGCAACAACACTAAATACATCAATCACGACATCCAAATCATCATATATCATATGATAACAGCATATATTATAATATCGGTAAATAAAACCAATACTGGTGAGGAATCCAGTTGGATCCCTCCAACCTGTCACCTGCAACAAATATACATATTATAAAATATGTACAATGTCCGCTTCGAGGCAAACGCGCATACAAATGGTCATCTGCTCATACACGGGAACATATAGGGTCTCATCTACTCCAATAGGAAGGAATATATCCAATACCAATATATATATATATAATATCATATATCATCCAAACAATCATCAATCAACATAAATAAATTTATTCTCACTTATATAAAAATATCAGTGAGGCAGAAAGAGTGAGTTGTACTCACATTGATTCCAAAAGCAGTTGTAGTGTTTTATTTCGAATAAAATTAAACAGGCGTTTAATTTTACCTAAAATTTACACTAGCTCCAATCAACTGCAAACTAGCTCTAAAATGTAGTGCTCGTCAATACGAACCAACACAACTTGTTTCGTCAAAAACGGACCTCGTATGAAGAAGTTATGACATTTTAAAGATTGTACGAATTAAATATATAAATCAATTTCAATTTTTATTTATAATTTTAACCTAGCTTTAATCTTTGCCCTTAGTTTCTTCCTTTGCAGATCTGAGCCACACGTGTGATCTTCCTCCTTCCTTCGTTCTTTTGCATACGTGAACCCATATGGCCGCCTTCCAACCCTAATTATCGCGACCATCCCGATGTACTAGAGAACGATCGAGTGTCATCACGTTGAAGCCCTTCGCCTACTCCGTCACCCCCAAACAACTTGAAGCTCACCCCCACTATACCCTAGAAAAACGTGGATGAACATACCACGTTCAAGCTAAGTTTGTCGTCAATCCACCTTGCCAATTTCGATCTTGACAGTTGGAATCGTAGAACTCCATGCGCTCTACAATCTTGTAGTTGGAAGTTTTTCATAATTTCTTACAGATTTGGAGAGATCGAGGGAAGAAATTCGTGCATTTCTTGCCATTGGAAATTATGGTGGTGGTTAACCCTAGCTAGATTAGGGTTTTGGCAAATAGAATAAAAACATGGCCTTTTATAGAAAATTTCGCGACACTATTCACCCGGAAATTTTTCGAACTCCAAACGAACCATGCCGTCTGGCGTTTATAATGTTTTATCCCTATTCCGAACACAATGGAATATATATCGGGAGCGAATTCGATCGTATTTGGAAGATAGGATTTCGAATCGAATTATTTAAATTAAATTTTACTTAAACAAATTTCTATGCGTTTTAGCTTGCCACGACTAAACCGTAAATCCGATTGACACGAAATTTGAAATCCTACAATAATATAACATTACGGATCCAATGAAACTGGTTTCGTCAAAATCCAAGAATGTGTGAAAAATGACTGTTTTTACACGTTAATTAAATATTAAAATATTCAATTTCTGTAAATTAACTTTTAATTCAATTTCAAAAGTTTACCAACATCATTCTAATTCAAATAGAATTTAATTCAACTTTATAAATCATTATAATTCACATTATATTCGAAATCAAATTATTTCTGCAATTTCAAATATTAAATTTTCAATTTAATTATTCAATTAAATCACTATATTTCAAATATAAGTTATTCAACTTATAAAATTTACTTTTTAATATTTAAAATCAATTAAATATACGAATCTCAAATGACTGAAATTCTGGGTCGTTACATGTTGGCTTGTGGGTTAGGCAGTGTGCAAACTGTTAACATGTGAAAGCCGAACATTAGAAGCCGAGTGGGTTGCTTCAACCTTTAGAGATTCCAGTTTGGAAATGCGATTCGATATCCATGGATTTTATAGACAGGTTGCCAAGGTCAAATAGAGGAAATGAAAGTATATGGGTCATAGTGGACAGTTTGACCAAGAGTGCCCATTTCATTCCAGTTAAGTCAACCAGGACGTCGCCTGTTTTAGCCAAGTTATTCAAGAAGAACATAGTTAGACTACATGGAGTTCCTAGTAGTATAGTCAATGATAGAGAAGCTTTGTTTACTAGCGAATTTTGGAAGAGTCTATAGGATGTATTTGGTAGCAAGATTAATATAAGTACTGCATATCACCCTTAGACGGATGGGCGGTCGTAGAGAGTAAATAAGGTACTGATGATTTATTGAGAGCTTACTTATTGGATTTTGGTGGATCTTGGGAAGATTACCTACATTTGGTTGAGTTTTCCTATAATAATAGTTACCAGACTAGTATAGGAGTGGAGCCTTTTTAAGCTTTGTATGGAAGGCCATGCAAATCACTAGCATGTTGGTTGGAGACTGGACACGGATTAGTCTTAGGTCCAGATTTGGTTAGAGAGGCATCAGAAAAGGTTGAGTTAATCCGAGAAAGGATGAAGGAAGCTCGGTCCAGACAGAAGAGTTACGCAGATAAGAGGCGTAAATACCAAGAATTCACAGTTGGAGATAAGGTTTTAATTAAAGTATCACTGATGAAGGTGTGTTACGATTTGGAAAGTGAGGGAAGCTGGCAACGAGATATGTTGGTCCATTCTAGATTATAAAGAGGATTGGAAAGCTCGCATACCGACTAGAGTTGCCGAGCAGTATGACAGGTGTCCATAATGTATTTTATGTGTCTCATCTTCGCAAGTATGTGCATGATCCAGAGACTACCATTCCTCCGATAGATTTGGAAGATTTTGTAGTTGAGCCTAATTAGACTTTTGTTAGACAAATAGTTCGGGTTGTAGCGAGAGATGAGAAAAGATTGAGGAATAAGACAGTCAAGTTGGTGAAAGTTCAGTGGAGCAACAACGAGAAGGACTATACTTGGGGGACGGAAGATAGAATTCGAGATACTTATCATGATCTACTATGAGGTATGTCTCTATTAGATTTATATAGATAGTTGCTAGTCAGGTAGGGTAGTATGGTTGTTAGGAGTCATTACAGATGATTTCTATGTTTAGTATTTAGTCCTTACTGAATTTCGAGGACAAATTTCTTTAAGGAGGGGAGCTTGTAACGCCCCTAATTTTTGATAACATTATTCTGGAGAGTAAAGTAAGAACTAGAATGATAAGGAGATTGAGATTTGAATAAATGATAAGAAGGCCGTGCTTAACAAATTAAATGGGCTTAAGAATGGTTTAGAAGTTAATTAAATTACACAAGGGCTTATTAGGAAAATAGCCGCACTTATATCCACATATCCATTCATTTTCACTTTTACTTTCATTTCACAAAATCAATGATAAAACCTAATAGAAATAGCTAGCCACTACAAAAGAACAATAGAGGAGAAATTCAATCTAAAGCTAAGGATAAAGCAAAGAGGAAATTAGTCAACAAAAAATTTCAAAGTCCTTATCTTATTCAAGGTGAATAATAATCTATATCATCTCTATTTTGTTTTGATGATCATTGGTTTTCGAATTTAAGATTAAATCCATTTTTATGATGATTTGGATGATGATATTCTTGGATCATAATATGTTTAATTTAAACAAGATTGTTTAAATATGATTTATAACGGTTTTAAGGGTAAAACCTATGTCATGAGGAATTTATATGTTATGCAAAACATGATTTTGGAGTTGGGTTTTAATTTTCATAGTTTTCCTAGTTATGGAGAATGTGTTATGAATTTTCAATGGAAAATATGGTTAATTGGGTTTAGAAATTTATTTCAGAAATTATATTAAGAATTTGGTTCTGAATTTAGATATGTTAGATAACATATTAAACGTGAATTTCTGCAATTTCTAGAGATTTTCCTAAGTGATTTACTTTAAGAATTAAATTATTTTGAAAGGAGGACCTAAATGGTTTCATTGTTTTGCTTAATGGAAGGGCTTATTTGTTAAATTAATCTTGGTTTAGATCTGAAATTATGCGGTAGTTATTTTGGTAAAGAATTTGAAGAGTTGAGGCAACCAATCACATGTTTACAAGTAGGCAGATTAGTTAGAAAGTATTTGCTTTAATTAGCCTTAAATCATTTTTTACCCAGAAAAGTAGGTTATGCCTCTTTTAGAAGCTGCCTTTCGACCCTATGCTTCCGCCTCAACCAAGTCAAAACCAATGCCAAAACCAATACACAAGGCATCAATATAATTGGTGCATAGTGGATTGGAAAAAGGGCAGAAGACAAGGTGTCGAACCCATTGCTTTTGATAGGGTCGAAACCTTTGTTTCGTTTTCCAAAGAAAAGCGCCTACCTTGTTTTACTAAGAGATTTCGAAGGAGTCAAAACATATGCTTTCAAAAGCATTTTTCTAACTAGCTTTCAAAGAGGGTTGCCATCTTTCATTTTCAAGTAAGAGCTTTAGAATGAGTTCCTTTAATTATAAAAAATGCTTTCGATAGAAGTGGTTCCGACCTAGTCGAAACCCTACTGTCGTTCTTTTGCTTTTCAAATGTATTGAAGTCAGCAATGCCTTTGGAGGGTAGCCTTTGTTTTAAACTTATACTATGTTATTTCCAAAACGCTTGTGAAATGGTCGAAGGGTTTCGAAGGCAATGGCTTCGATAGCGGTTTCGAAGTTAACCTTCTAGTGTTTGACCTATATGATTTGTGCTTTAAAAAGGACGGGTTCCGAAGCCATCAAGTTTTTGCCAAAAAAAATTATATGATAAATAATGGTTTCGAAAGAGATACTTTCGTTTATATTCACTTTGACCCAAAAAATATTTTAAAGATAAACCCAATGGTTTTGAAAGAGTACTTTCAATGGTTTCGAATGGGGTATTTCAAATGGTTCCAATGCTAAGCATTTGTAGTTGAATGGTTTCACTTTAATACATTTGAAAGTTTTCGAAAGAAAGGTTTTAATGTGTTTTGAAAGGCATGTGCCTAGTGTTTTGAAAAGAATATTTTAATGCTTTTGAAAGGAAGTTTCTAATGGTTTTGAAAGTAAAGGTTTAAAGGTTTTCGAATGCCTTAATTTTTCAAAACAAATAACCCAATCTCATTTTAAAGGAAAACCCATGGCTAAGATCAAGGAGTTTTGGAATGTTTTTAATTATGAAGTTTGGAAGAAGCTTTTCCTGGATAAAATAATAGGTAAAAGGGACTAACCATGTTTTATGTAAAAATGATTTCAAGGATGTTAAACCCACAGGTGTTGGTCTTATTATGTTTATTCAACATATATATATATATATATATATATTCACATTAGAATGGACCCATAACTGCATTTTGGGGAAGGGTAGAATAACCAGCTAGGGTGACCCAGTAGTGAATATAAATTGAATTAACTCTGGAATGAGTAGACGCACCCGGAAGGCTTCGGAAGCCGGTACAGCCGTTCCGGGATGACCGGGTGGGATTCCAGGCCACACTCCTCCCCCTGACCTACCCACCGCGAAGGAAAAGCCGATTGTTTTTCCAATTGACGCGATCGCGATCCGGGACCGTCTCGGCCTCCGAAAGGAGGATCGAACCCGGAATTTCTACGTAGAAACTGCCCAAGTTATCGTGCCCGAAAGCCCTCAAAAGCCACCATAGTCGTTCCGGGACGACCGGGTGGGAGTCCGGGCCCACCTCCTCCCCTTGACCCACCCTCCAAGGAGGGGAAGCCAATCGTTTTTCCAGTTGGGGCGATCGCGGTACGGGGCCGTCTCGACCTCCAAAAGGAGGATCGAACTTGGAATTTCTGTGTAGAAACTGCCCAAGTTATCGCGCCCAGAAGCCCTAAAAAGCCGCCAGAGTCATTCCAGGACGATCGGGTGGGAGTTCGGGCCCTCCTCCTCCCCCTGTCCCACCCAGGATAGGTAGCCAATCGTTTTTCCAGTTTGGGCGATCGCGATCCAGGACCGTCTCGGCCTCCGAAAGGAGGATCGAACTCGGAATTTCTACGTAGAAACTGCCCAAGTTATCACTCCCGGAAGCCCTCGGAAGCCACTAGAGTTGTTCCGGGGCGACCGGGTGGGAGTTCAGGCCCTCCTCCTCCCCATGACCCACTCTCCCAGGAGAGGAAGCCGATCGTTTTTCCAGTTGGGGCGATCGCGATCCGGGACGGTCAGACAGACCAGAATGTAGGATGCTAAAATATTAATTAAAGAAGTTGTCAGGTAGACAGGTTCATAGTAAACCCATGAAAACTATGTATAGGAAAGTTATTGGCAGAAGCCAATAGGTTCATAGTGATCCCATGAAAACTATGTTTAGAATAACTTATTGGCAGTGGCCAATAGGTTTGTAGTGAACCCATGAAAACTATATCCAGACTGAGTCATTGACAGAAGTCAATAGATTCCTAGTCAACCCATGAAAACTAGGATAATCGGGAAGTTATTGGAGTTACCAATAGGTTCAAGGAGAACCCATGAAATAATGAAGTTATTGGCATGGTCCAATAGGTTCTTAGTGATCCCATGAAAACTATTAAATAAGACAGAGAGTCCATAAATTTAAATAGGTTAATAGTAAGCCTATGAAAACTATTAAACTGGACATTGAGTCTATAAACATTAAACAGGTTATTAGTCAGCCCATGAAAGCTAATAGGTTAATAACGACCCTAGAAACTATAACTGAGACAGTTAGTCAAAAATGAACGGAGGTGGGAAATCCAGAATATTTTTTCAAAGTATTTATTTTTATAAACATTTTTCCAAAACAAGTTTACCATCATTACTTATGATTTAAAAGAGGGTAAAAAAACTTATTAAATCATTTTAATAACATTTAATCCATGATTTAAATATTCAGATAATTAAGAAATTTAAATATGAAGTGTTTGAAATTTCGGGTCGTTACATTCTTCCCTACTTAGAATATTTCATCCTTGAAGTTCCAACACGAGAAACAAAAGAACAACCACATAGTAATACTTAACATCATTCAAAATCACTCAGTAAACAAAACTCATGGTTTGCTCAAGTCCAAATCCTCTCATCGCATAAGGATGATAAACGACCTACTACACGTACCATACGTTCAACAGCCGCAGGTAATTATTTAGTAGCCAATTCATGCTACCTCATAACAAATCGAAGAGTTGTCATCTAAACTCTCTATAAGACAACGAAACGCAATATGCATATACTAAAACCCGTACAATGCAAATGGACCACACGTACGCAATATTAATTTCACTCACTTGCTCGATCACATAAAATTCACTTCCCAACTAGTATAGATCACTTGACCTCCCTAGTGCGGACTTCAATTAGGTTTCTCGACTTGAAACCTCCGTTCCCCTTACATAGTCATATGTTATGATAGAAAACTTCAAGATCATATCAACAATCCATATCAACTGTTCGTTGTCAAGAATCTAGTGAAAAATCCTTGTTCGGACCGGTGCAAATAACCTTGAAATCATGTACTTGAATACTGGATCAAGAACAGTCATGTGAATAAAACAATCTATGTTCAACTTACGTATTTATGCTATTGGTTTCTTTACTATACCAATACCTTTTATCACATTCTTTTATCCAAATAGCATGTCATTCTATACTAGATCATTTATGAACCATTTCATAAAACATAACCTTAAGGTTATAAACATTTTATAACTTCATTTATAAAGCATTTCAAAAAAACTTACTCACTTTACTACTTGTATAATACTTCACTACCTCCTAAGAGTATATACAAAACATTAAATTTAAAACTGATTTGAATTCCACTATCTTCTAAGTTCAAGTGTTATATAAAATCAACTTTTATATCTTCACAAAACACTTAGTTTCAAATGCGATAACATTTGGAAGTTTCCAACCGTCCAAAATCATCAAAAACAACGCTTCATTTCAACAAATGAAATCTACCAGACAACATATCATAACATGATGTACACATTGTACAATTCTAATGCATCAGCTACGTGTTCCAAAAAAATAACAAATTTCAATAAGTTATTAAACACACTTTACCTAAAAAGGAAAAACATGAAAAGTTCCAACATTTATTTCGAGTTATGCCAATACCACTCGGGTACCCTACATAGCATACATATAAAAAATTTCTTCATAAAGAGTTCATATCAAATTTTAAAAAAAAAACTTTAGAACTAAACACCCGGTCTTATTTCAAACCAATTTGAAACAATAATATATACATACATAATTTTATTAACAAATCACACTTTTGGAATCAAATTGAAATCCGTTTAACTAAAACAACACTATAGCATCCCCCACTTAGAAACCCGAAAATGAATGCCAATGATGTTGACGTCATCATCAGAATTATTTTCAAGTAGCAGGAGTGATGTAACATCCCCCCATTTGGAGGCCCAAAACTAATGGCTATGGATGCCACAATCATCCATATTTATTAATCCTCGGCAACCAAATACGGTAATGTTAGATACATTGATATAACAGAAACACGTGGATATAGGAAAAAAAATTTAAAATCAACAAACAACTTTCTTGTTCCATTTCAAAGCATTTAAAATTCATTATATAATCCCATAATGTTAACCACATTAAGAAAAATTATAATTATTACAACATACGCCAAAAGCAACATATGAAGATGCACCCTTGGATGATTAGAGTATATAACTAGGCAATCAAACATCCTTGCCTTTACAACAAAACACAGCGGAATCAAAAATAGAAAAGAACTCCAAAAAGCTATCATAACTCCTGCACGTCTCCAGAAGCTTATTCGTCTAAAGAGGTACCTGAAAACCTCAACTCTCAAACTACTCAAAGTCAATTAAGTACCCAAGAGTTTAAGGGGAAAACATAAACTTCGAGTTAGACAAAAAGCCTGTTATGAATAATAATCTACCATCTCAAACCATTTAGATATCTAGTAAGACCAGCCGTATAATGGAATGGATTTTCCTCTCACTAGTATCCTAAAACTTTATAAAACCATATATTGTGCTCCTGAATCCACAATGGTTAAAAATATAACATTTCAAAATAACATGATGATATGCAAACAAGTAAATCAATTCTTGATTTTCCATCCCCATTCTTTGCTGACTATCTATCTCATTTATAGTTTCTAGGGTTACTATTAACCTATTAGTTTTCAAAGGCTTACTAATAACCTGTTTAATGTTTATGGACTCCCTGCCCGGTTTCATAGTTTTCATAGGATCACTAAGAACCTATTGGCTCCTGCCAATAACTTCATTATTTCATGGGTTCTCCATGAACCTATTGGTATCTCCAATAACTTACCACTTATCCTAGTTTTCATAGGTTGAGTAGGAACCTATTGATTTCCGTCAATAACTTAATCCGAATATAGTTTTCATGGGTTCACTACAAACCTATTGGCCCCTGCTAATACGCTTTCTAATCATCATTTTCATAGGATCACCATGAACCTATTGACATCTGTCAATAACGTTTCCTAACATAGTTTTCATTGGTTTACTGTGAACCTGTCTATTTTACAACTTCTTTAATCAGTATTTAGGAATCCTATATTCTGGTCTACCTGACCTTTTGGATGCAATTCTACTCATTCAAAAGTTAATTCATTATATTCACTACTGGGTCAACCTAGTTAGTTATTCTACCCTTTCTCCCTAAAATGTAGTTATGTGTCCACTATAATGTGAATATATATATTAGAAGAAGCAAACATATAACATAATAATACCAACATCTATGGTTTAATATCCTTGAAATCCATTTCATATAAAACATGGTTAATCCCTTTAGGCTATTATTTTATCAAGGAAAGCTTCTTCCAAAAACTTCAATTTAAAAGCATTTAAAAACTCTTTTTGTTAACGTTAAAAATTGAACGCTAACACCCGGTGTGTGTAACAATATTGTGAAAGCACCACCCGTGATACGGGAACAAAATATAAACTGAAAATAGCAGAAAAGGTAAAGAGATAACGATTTTATAGTGGTTCAGCTCGAGATTGAGCTTACGTCCACTTTGAATTCCTTTATTGCTGATTTTGATTACAAGTTGATACAATGTACTCCAAAAATCAATACACTTCGATTCCAAAAACACTCTAGACTCGTAGCTCGAACTTCGATGTGAAAGAGACTCTTTGAATCTGTTTTGGATGTGCAATATCTCTCTCAAAGCTTTATGTGATGTCTTGAATGTTTGGAGTTCTTTAAGTGTTGGTTGAGTCGAGAATTCTGCAGAGTAACGACGCTTCGAAGAATGGTTGGAAAAGTCCCCTTCACGTTGGAGTTAGGTTGGTATTTATAGAGAAATTCTGGGCCCGATTTTATCCCCAAGTCTTAGGTCGTAGGTCGTGAGCGACCTAAGATAGGTCGGCGGTCTTGCCTGTACTGCATCGAGCCTTATCTAGTCAGTAAGTCATGAGCGACCTACCCTAGGTCGCGAGCGACCTAAGATAGGTCGTGCAACTTTTCTTTGCCCTTAGCTCGTTAGGTTGTGATCTCCTTGAGTCGTTTGCCTCTTAAGTTGTAGGTCGCTGAACTGCTTTGGGAGTTAGGTCGTGAACCCCTTTTAGTAGTTAGGTCGTGAAGTCTGTTAGGTCGTTAGGTCGGGAACTCTCTTAGGTCGTTAGGTCGGGAACTCTCTTAGGTCGTTAAGTCTCTTAGGTCGTGAAGTTAGGTCGTGAAGTCTGTTAGGTCGTTAGGTCGGGAACTCTCTTAGGTCGTTAAGTCCCTTAGGTCGTGAAGTTAGGTCGCGAAGTTTTTAGGTCGTGTGAGTTTTAGGTCGCTCGAAAACTAGGAGTTAACATTTGCCCCTCGAAGTACATGCCTAGGTCGTAGGTCGTGTGCTTCAATCTAACTCTACTAGGTCGTGAGCGACCTAAAAACCATGCTAACTCGCGTGCCTATTCGCCTTTTTCAGCCTCATATAAATTTGCTAGGTCGTGAGCTTCTTCCTCACTTAATTACTTTGACTTCCCGCTCTCCTATTGAAGGATTTTCGAGTTTCCAAAGGCAAATTCAACCCATTCTAGTCACCGATTCATCTTCACCACTACATCTCGTAAGTGAATTTGATCTTCATCCCACCATAATCATCGTCGAATCTTGAATCCTCATTTTTCGACCTTAGTCCCATTCTATGAGTTGTGCTTCATCTTGAGTCATTGTCATAATCGACTTTTGATCACTGCTTTGGCCGATTTACGAAGGCACAGAAATGTGTTGAATCTGCGATGGATTGGGGATGTTTTGAATTGCTTTTGGGGTGATTCGGTGGTATGAAGGGATGAAGAAGACGATGGATTTATATGTGTAGTTGATAACGGGTTATCGGGTCTGGTGGGTTGTGGCGTGGAGAGGAAGTTAGCGACATAGGGGACTCGAGCGGCTTAAGACAATTCGCGACCTAAGGATTCTTACGACTTAAGGATAGCTTCAACTTGTGCTAGGTCGCTGAATGACCTAAGATTTGCTTGAACTAAAAACTGCACGACCTAAGAACCGTGCGACCTAAAAACTACACGACCTAGGAATCACTCGACCTAAGAACTGCACGACCCAACTTTCTCGCGACATAGGCTTTAAGTCACGGCCGAGCTAGGACTTGAACAAATCTGCACTGTCTTGAACCTTTTAACTTGCACTGTGCGACCTATGAAGGTTCCGACCTATGCTAGGTCGCTGGACAACCTAACATTTGTGAAATTTGGACATAACTTGATTGACCTTTGAATTTTGATTGAACTTGAACTATGTTGCACTTCTTTGCAGATTGTTCTAACCTTAGTGCTAATAACTTGTTAAACATAATATTTGTAGAAAACTGGGATGAATATACTGTCATTGACTGCCCACATCGAATGACAGATTAGTTGATAAAGAATAATTAACTTTGAATGAACTTTATGGATGAAATGCTGTGAAACATCAAATTTAAGTGAAGTAATAAAGCAAATGTAAAACAATCAACTAAAGCTGATTTGTTTGCGTCAACACAACACTATATTTGGACTTAAGATAACAAGCCTTGAAACTTATAATCTACAAATGCCAACTAATTTAATTTTAGTTATATCTTCTTGTTATTGTTTTAGTTGCACAAAACTTCACACATTTAGGAAACGTGCACCTTCATATTTGAACATCCAGTTGATTGTGTAGAATGACATCTCAACAAGAAGACATAGAACAAGCTGGAGAAGCTTTCCCGATTGCTAATTCATTGATCGACCCTCCAGAAAGAACTCCGACCACCCTGAGCCACAAAGTTTTCAGACAACTGTGCATCCAGTTCGGTATTGCCGAAGCATATGCTATATTTCCTGGAGCAAACGACACTGCTGACAGGCCACCTCTTGGTTTTGTTGCAGTCAATCGTCAGATGTGCTTGAGTGGAGCTATCCCGCCTTTCAACGATTTTCTTCGAGAACTTTTTCTTCGATTAGCTATCTCTCCCTTCCAGCTACACCCCAACGGTTATGCCGTCTTGATGGGGCTATGTGTTCTGTTTAGGAGGACACTCAACCGTCTTCCAAGCTTTGATGAGACTTGCTATTTATGCACCTTTTCTAAGAACAAAGATCACCCTTCAATTGTGCTTGTAAGAGGTGCGAGAAACCACAAATTGATCCTAGATTTGCCCGACAGTGCACACGGGTTCCTAAGTCAATTCTTTTTCGTTCGCTGTCCTCCAAGATTCTATGCCATCTGGAGAGTCGGAAGTAAGATTACCTCTCTCTGTTCATCTCATGAGCCTCTCGAAACTCAAATTATCAAATGCTTAACTTCATTTTCTACTTTTTGCAGTACTTCCTCCTCCACTTAGAAATCCTAGCCTCAAATCAATCTTTGAAACTTTAAATGCTGTGGCTGCTGAAGAAAGAAGCACCAAATTTTTGTTGAAAGATGAGCTTTTGCATCAGTTCGAACTTCTGCATTCTTCCCGTTCTATTCAGCCTCATGAAGTTCCTGATTCTCCAGCAAAGACATCAGATGCCCCAGTACCTGGTGAAGGACTCACTCCGAAAGAACCTACTACTGAGACTTCACTGGTGAAGTGTTCTACTTCTACTGACATTGCGGGGTTGTCTGGCAAATTTGCACTTGCCCCGGTTATTGAGGAAGAAGAAACTCTTCATCATTCTGAAAAGACGGCTGATGTAGAAGTTGAAAAAGAAAGTTCTGCCGGGCACGGCAGCGATGACACTTTTGAGGGGTTAAGCGATCTGATGGTAACTTCACATGAGCTATTCAAAGATGACGCTTCAAAAGCTACCTCTCCTGTTGTGGAGGCGACTTCCTCTTTACAACAAACTACAACACCTACTATACAAGCCGCCATCATTCTCACACCGAAGAGTGGTTTGTAGTCTGACGCGCGTAGTTTGCACGCCGCACACACTTAGGATGCTTAGCACTTTTATGCACGTAGCTTCTTCAACTTGAATATTCTTAAGACTTGTCTTTTCTTCAATTTCAGGTTCTCTGATTGGGCGAAGTGGCTCATATTATGATGACTTCCGGCGTTTTGGAGGGCGTGACACTTATGATCACAGACGCTATCTCCCCGCTCGTAGGGAAACTGATGAAGAACGAGTGATTCGAAAAGCTCGAGAGAGACAAGCTTATGAGGAGCAACAAAGGAGGAGAGAGGAACACCACGATTCCTCTCAAAGAGATGACGCTTCTCATAAGAGAAAGTCGCATGACGACAGAGGAAAGAGCAAAATTTCTGAAGATCCCAGTAAACGGGTCAGGCTCAGTGAAAAGGACGCATCTGCGATTTCTGAAAAGACTGATGCCCCTATCTCTTCTGATATCCCATCAGGCTCTCCTGATCTAAAGAAATCCGACATCCAGGCGATAATTAGCAGGCCTCAATACCAAGTCAAAGATGCCCCTACCACTCTTCAAACCCGATTCCCAAACTGGTGTTTAAAAGGGGTGCACTTTGACTTAGATTTGGTCCCAATCGACAAGCAGGCCATGCTGAAAAATCTCGATGCTATTAAGCTTGATATTGATAGGATGTCTGGATGGTAGAAACTCGTCGATGAGCTTCAAAGGGTTAATCATATGAATCTTGAAGCCATGTTGACTATGGAGAACGATAAGACGAAGTGGGATAAAATTTGCAAGCAACACGACGTGGAGATGGCGAGCATTGCCGATGACAATGCGAGACTTGAATCCGAAGTCAAGAAACTTAAGGAAGATCTCGCCACTTCTTCTGCCTCGCATACTCAAAAAGAAGAAATTTTTCAAAAACAAGTGCGGGATGCACATGCCGCTCAGAGAGATGCCGAGTTGAAACTTGAAGCTGAACAGCATATTACTGAAAAATATCACAAAGAAAACGCTCAACTGCGGGAAACAGTTAACTCCCAGAACATGGAGATCGAAATGTTAAAGGCTCGACTTCTTAAAGTTGAGAAAGAACGCGACGAGGCGGTTGCTGGACAAGTTGCAGTTGAAGAATCTCATGAAGCAACGAAAGCCACTATAAGCTCAACTTTATTTGATTTCTATCTTCATAGTGTTCTGGGGCGCGGGAGCCTCTCATTCTTGGGCCCGAAATATGAGATCACTTAGGCTGAAGTGTGGGAGGCCGCGGTTGATATGCTCGGAGATGCCGGTTATGATGAGGCTGAGCTTGAAGCATATTATCTTGATGACGAGATTCGTGCCGCTCTTGCCAGAGGAAAAGAGCAACTCGCTGAAGCTAGAGCTGCAACAATGGCAGAGGAGCATCTGGAAAAGAAAATATCTCTAACTGCCCCTGTCCATACTTCTTCTTCAGCCGACGTTGATATCGTCGGTTCCAGCTCTCACTCTCCACCTCCTGCAAAAACTAAGGCTAAGCTCGTCACTACCAAATCTCCCCTTACTCAAATCGAGGAGAAGAGCCAGGAAGACATTGAGGCTGAAAAATTTGAAATTGAAGTGATAAAACCAACTTCTCCAGGTAACTTTGATTCAGATCTGGCTCAAGCGGATTATTCATTTGATTCCATTGAACTTGATGAATTCCTCGCTTATTACTTAAGTCCTGATGATCCAATATCTTCTCTTTTTTCGGAGAGTACTGACTTTAACTTCTTTTCTTCTGTAGTGGAAGCACCGAGCGCTGCGCACACTTCTCCTCTTCCAGCTGTTCCTCCTCCATCTCTTCAAGTTACTCCGGCTTCTCAGCCGGGATAGCAAGAAGAACAGATAGAAGCCCTTCGAGGCTTGGAGGATCCACCCGCTTCGCAAGAACAAAAGGCAGAAGATCTCGAGGACAGTGAGAAGACTCCGGAGCAGTCTCTTGATGATAACACAAAGCTTTGCGCGCTGCTTACTCCGGGAAGTGAGTCTTCTTCGAAGAGGAAAGGGAAACGCGCGCTGAGGAAGAAGAAGAAAAACGTTTCGGCTGGAGAAGACAAAGTAGAGGAAGATCCGACTACTCCTCCTTCTCCTCCCCTCCTAACCCGTCCACAACGGCTCCCAAAATTAGTTATTAAGCCGGGAAAGAGCTCCAAGGGTGGCGGGAAGAAGGAGTGATAGGCTGGAGATTGTGCTTTTTGCTTTTTGCTTTTGCATGTATTGAATAAAATAATTCTTTTACTTGTATAAATTCTTGTGTATGTAAGAATGCATCTATTTCTCATTTTAGTGTAGAATAAACGATTCTTTTTACTTGTACAAACTTCTTGTCTATGTTTGAGAATGCATTTATTCCTCATCTTTTTTTGCGTGACATTGTAATGAACTTGTGGTATGTTGCTTGAATACTACCTTTTGTTGATGTAGTTATTTTGTGTGATATTGCCCCTATACCACAAGTGCATTGCAATATGTTTCACTTTGACGAGACTTGTACTCTTATTTTAGAGAATAACTATTTCATTTTTGAGAGAAAAATTATTCTACTTTAATGGAGCATGTCTCGTTTTAGGAGAAGTTTTTATGCTTCGACCTTCGGAAATGGTCACTTCATATTTTTGAGAGGTGAATTTTCCTACGCGGTAAAGCGGGCCTCTGAAGAGAGCTTTATGTAGCACTTCAATTTTTAGGAAGAATTTTTCAAGATGAAAGAGTTATTCTTCCTTTAAGAATTGAAGTGTGCCTTCAAAGAGGGCTTTTCTTTTTTATTTGTTGTGCCTCGTTAGAGGGCTTTTTGTTTGACTCGCTTGAAATTACTTTCTCACAGTTGAATGGACCCACAGGGCAGACACAAACTGTCCAGTCAGATGTTCATTTGTATGAACGATTGCGACCAGTTAGCAAGAGTCATGTTCCTTCTGCTTGGGAAGGTGCCCCTACAGTAGTTCCGTCAACTTTATTGTTTGAGAAAAGCATTTCATTCTTAGGACGTGCCTCCGAAGAGGTCTTGTGCCTCCGGAGAGGTCTTTTGCCTCCGGAGAGGTCTTGTGCCTCCAGAGAGGTCTTGTGTGCCTTGGGGAAGGTATTCTGCCTCCGGAGAGGGCAGTGTGTGGCTTTGGGGAAGGCATGTGCCTCGTAAGAGGTATTGCAGTGCCTCGGGAGAGGTCTTCTGCCTCCGAAGAGGGCAGCGTGCCTCCGAAGAGGTCTTGTGCCTCTGGAGAGGTCTTATGCCTCCGGAGAGGTCTTTATTTGATTGCCTGAAAGTTACTTTCTCATAGTTAAATGGATCCACGGGGCGGGCGCAAGTTATTTAATTGGATGTTCGTTTGCACAATCTATCGCAATTAGTTAACAAAGGCCTTATGCCTCAGTGGTTCCACCAACCTTTTTGTTGAGAAGAGCACTTCCATTTATTGGCGTGCCTCCGAAGAGGGCTTGTGCCTCCATAGAGGTCTTTATCCTCTGAAGAGTTGCGCCTCCGAAGAGGTCTTGTGCCTCCGAAGAGGGCTTGTGCCTCCGAAGAGGGCTTTTGTTGATTGGCCCGCCCATGTTTCTTTGTTGTTTAATTATTAGTGGTCCCCTGTTATTGTCTCCGAGCTCATGTTCCTTTCTTTTGCAAGCAGTTTGCTTTATCCGAAGAAGTGAACTTCACTGTTAAGTGATTCCACGGGGCAGGCGCGAGTTATCTAATTACATGTCTGTTTGTACGGACGATCGTAATTAGTTAACAAGTGTCTGGTTCCTTTTCTTTTGAAAAGTGCCCCTTTAGTGGAATTATCAATCTTTTACATGAAATTCATTTCATGTTGGATTTAAATTTGGAACTTTTTGTGGCTTGAAATTCGTTTATTGAGTGATTTACGGGGCTCACTTGGCCTTTTGATGGGTAAGCTTCGTTTTAATGACCTGTAATATTAAATCGATATTTTAGCAATACATTTAGAGTATTTACACATCGAAATGAAACAGGCATTTTATAATAATAAAGAACACAGAATTTATAGTGGTTCGGCCAAGAACTGGGCCTACATCCACTTTATAGCTCTTTTATTGATCATCACTGATTTTACAATGGTTTACAATTCAATTGATACATCCATTATCATTTTACAATTTTAAGCATTGCTTTTAAGTAAAATATGGACGCAAGTGATTGCTGTTCCAGGCTCTTGGGATTGGATCTCCTTCGACAGTTGTGAGTTTGAAGGTGCCATCGAGAAGTTTATTGCCTATGACATATGGTCCTTCCCAATTTGGTCCAAATACTCCGGTTGCTGTCATAATCCTCTTCAAAACTAAGTCCCCGATTTCAAAGTTTCGTTGACGGACTTTAGAGTTGAAGTGTCTTGCTATCCTTTATTGATGGGCCGCAACTCTGAGCCTAGCTTCTTCCCTTCTTTCATCATGGAAGTCAAGTGCTTCGAGTTGCAATTTCTCATTTTCAGCCTAGTTGAAATGAATTCTCCTGTGTGAAGGGACTTCTAATTCTACCAGAATCATCGCTTCTGATCCGTATGCCAATGAGAATGGAGTGTGCCCAGTCGTAGTTTTATGAGTTGTTTTGTACACCCATATTGCTAGTGGTAGTTTATCAACCCATCCACCTTTCGCTTTTTCAAGCTATTTTTTGATGGTTGACTTGATAATTTTGTTTACTGCCTCCACTTGCCCGTTTGCCTACGGATGGGCCACTTCTAAGAAGCTTTTTCGGATTTTGAATTGCTTGCAAAAGTCCTAGAACTCTTCGCTTTTGAATTGAGTACCGTTGTCTGTGATTATTTTCTGTGGCTTTCCATACCTGCAAATGATATTTTTAGTCACAAAATTTATCATCTTTTTAGAGGTAATAGTAGCCAAAGGTTCAGCTTCAGCCCATTTAGTGAAATAATCAACAGCAACAATGGCATATTTGATCCCTGACTTGGCAATTGGTAAAGGTCCGATTAGATCTATCCCCCAAATGGCAAATGGCCATGGACTGACCCTCTGTGTTAGTTCGGTGGAAGGTGCTCTTGGAATTCTTGCAAATCTCTGGCACTTGTCGCATTTTCGGGAATAGATAGCAGCATCTCGGTTAATATCTGGCCAAAAATACCCATATCGGAGAACTTTCTTGGCAAGAGTTTGGCCACCTGATTGATCTCCACATTCTCCTCCATGTACCTCTGCTAAAATTGTCTTAGCTTCTTCCTTGGTTACACATCGGAGTAACAGCATTGAGAATCCCCGCCTGTATAACCGACCGTCTTGAATTACATATCTTGATGCTTTTCTTAACAGTTTTCGACGTTCTTTAGAATTTTTTGGCATGGAACCGTTGAGTAGATATTCTCTGATCGGGGTCATCCATGACTCTTGTTCTTGAGATACAGCCATGATCCAGTCGATATCCATTTCATCAGTGCTTGGAGCTGACAAGACCTCCACAGGAACCAATCCAAATAATTGGGCTTCTCCGGAACATGAATACTTTGCGAGAGAATCTGCCTTCACATTTTCCTCTCGTGGTATGTGGCTTATCGAATAGTGATCGAAATCATCAAGGAGCTTAGAAGTCTTTGATAAGTAAGCAAGCATATTTCCTCCTTTAGCTTGAAACTCCTTCTTGACTTGACATACAATAAGCTGAGAGTCACTGAAGATTTGCAATGCTTTGATGTTTAGTTCCTTTGCAATCTTTAATCCAGCAATCAAAGCTTCATATTCTGCTTCATTGTTTGTAGAAGGAAATTCAAATTTTAATGCGTAACATAATGATCGCCCTTCGGGGGTTTCAAGCACTACCCCAGCCCCGGAACAGTAATCATTTCTCGAGCCATCAACATATAACTTCCATTTGGTCGGGATGTCAACTGTAACCTCTTCCTCACTATCACCCTTATTTGTGTATTCTGCAATGAAATCTGTTAAAGCTTGCCCATTGATCGCTCTTCGGGGATGATAAGCGATATCATATTGGCTAAGTTCAATATTCCATTTCAAAAGGCGGCCCGAAGTTTCAGGGCGAAAAAGGACTTGCTTTAAGGGCTGATCAGTGAGAACTTTGATAGGGTGAGCTTGAAAATATGGTCTCAACTTTCTGGAAGCAATCAGTAAACAATAGGTGAGTTTTTCTAGCTTTGAGTAATTCATTTCTGCCCCAGTGAATCTTTTGCTGATATAGTAGACCGGGCGCTAAACTTTTGCATCTTCCCGCACTAATGCTGCACTCAAGGCATGAGACGAAACTACCAAGTATAAGAAAAGGTCTTCGCCATTGTTGGGCTTGGAAAGTACTGGAGGCGCTTCCATGTGACGGATTAGTTCATCGAATGCTTTTTGGGATTCAGGAGTCCATTCGAAGTTTTTCTTTCCTTTCTTTAGAGCGTTGAAGAAGAGAATGCATTTATCAGTGGCTTTGGAAATAAACCGACTTAAAGCAGCAACTTTCCCATTGAGGCTCTGCAGTTCCTTCTTCGTCTTAGGGTCTTTGACTTCTCTCAGAGCAGTAATTTGAGCAGGATTAGCTTCAATGCCCCTAGCGCTCACGATAAATACCAAGAATTTTCCAGATTCTACTCCGAACGAACATTTCAAAGGATTGAG
The DNA here is from genome assembly GCA_030737815.1 of Allium fistulosum. Lineage (NCBI taxonomy): Eukaryota > Viridiplantae > Streptophyta > Magnoliopsida > Asparagales > Amaryllidaceae > Allium > Allium fistulosum. The sequence continues at coordinate 674,194,479 of CM060905.1, forward strand.
ATTCATTCCATACTTTCGGAGAATTGCGAACATTTCCGCTAGGTGACCCATATGGTCAATTTCTTTCTTTGATTTTACCAACATATCATCTACATAGACTTCCATAGTTTTCCCAAGCTGTGATTTGAACATTGCATTAACGAGCCTCTGATATGTTTCCCCTACATTCTTCAGTCCGAAGGACATGACTTTGTAGCAGTAAAGACCAACGTCGGTGACGAAGCTCGTATCTTCTTGATCCGACTCATACATCATAATATGGTTATATCCGGAGTAAGCATCCATAAAAGACAACAATTCGTAACCGGCTGTTCCATCTACTAGTTGATCAATCCTTGGCAACGGGAAGCAGCCTTTGGGACAAGCTTTGTTTAAATCTGAGAAATCGATGCATACTCTCCATTTTCCATTTGCTTTTTTAACCAGTACTGGATTTGAAACCCAATTCGGATAGGTGGACTCTTTGATGAAATGATTCTCCATGAGCTGATCTACTTCTTCCTTTAGCGCTGCTGACCGTTCTGGACATTGAGTTCTCCTTTTTTGTTTCACAGGTGTGAATTTTGGATCTATATTTAGGGTATGTACAGCAATCTCCGAAGATATTCCATACATATCAGCGTGACTCCAAGCGAATACGTCCAGATTTGCTTTTAAAAAAGATATCAGCATATTTTGGACTGTCACACTTAATTGCGAACCCACATTTAGCACTTTGTTCGTGTCTTTAAGATCAACAGGCACTGGTACCGTTACTTCCATCGGTACCACTCTATTCTCCTCTGCACTGGCTTTTTTGGGATCTATTTCTCTCCTTGCACCACTATGCTCGCTAGTGCAGGGGCCACCCCGTACTTGCTACAAGGTTGGCTTTTTGATGCGGAGCGGAGCTGCCGCATCCTTTCCCATCTCTCTCTTCCTTGCCTCTCGAAGCTCTATTAGATAACATTCCCGCCCAGCATTTTGATCTCCTTTAATGACACCAACACCACTATCTGTGGGAAATTTCATAGTTAGGCACCACGGGGCAAGAATGGCTTTGAATGCAGCTAGGGTCGGCCGGCCCAGGAAGGCATTGTAGGCAAAAAATCCGTCAACAATTACAAAAGTCTGTTTCTGAACCACCTTTTTCTATCCATCTCCAAGTTCTACAAACAAATCGACAGTTCCAATTGGGTGCTGCGGTTCCCCAGTAAATCCAACAATCTTCTGCGATGAAGCCTGAACATCAGTCATTGGAATCTTCATTTGATCAAACGTCTTCTTAAAGAGTATATTGCAAGAGGCGCCGCAATCCCCAAGCACCCGCCTTACAATAGCTGGCCCAATTCCTGCAGAAATGACCAAGGGATCTATGGTTGGAGCTTCAATACCCATAGAATCCCTAGCCTTAAACACAATGTCTTCATTAGAAGTTCTCTGCTGTTTCAGGGGTGCAGCGTCTTCTAAAACAAAAACATCTTCCTCGTTGGGGTATATTTCAAAGCACGAGCATATCTTTCCATTTCACCCTAGCTTCTGCCCATTGGGTGTGGGCCTCTTGTGACTACATTGATAACAGGCCTTTCAGATTTATGTGCCGTAGTACCCTCATCCGAGCCAGATGAGTGAGTAGGGGGTTGCCGCCCTTGAGCAGATGAAGTTGGGTCATTCCTATTCTTCTTAACATACTATTGCAATTTATTTTCTCTTAGCAATTCTTCAATCAAGCTCTTCAAATGACGACATTCGTTGGTATCATGGCCGGGTTGGTTATGAAATCGAAAAAAATTTCCATTTTGCATAGCACCCTTTCTAGGTTTTATCTCAGTTGGTTTAGGATAATTCACAGCATCTTTGGTGGCAAAGAAGATATTCTCCGGAGTGTCGGTTAAAGGAGTGAAATCTGAGGGTTTAAAGAAGCGAGGTCTCTTTATATCCTTTTGTTTCTTTCCATCATTGTTCTCCCTCTTCTGACTTCCGGAATCTTTCTTAGCTGACACAGCAACGTTATTCTGCACCCCTGTTGCTACTACTTTCACTGGTGCAGGAAGATTCTCCAAGCATATGAACTCATCAGCTTTCTTATAAAATTTCTCGAGTGAATTTGGCTCCTTCATTTTCAGCCATTTCCCAAATTCACTTGTCTTATCGACAGCCCGCATTAGATAAGTCAATATCATCCGTGGCTCTGCATTGTCGACTTCAGCCAGAGCTATGTTGAAGCGATTCAAGAAGGACTTAATAGATTCTCCCGGATTCTGCTCAAGACTGGACAATGACATGATGTCCTTCGCCTTTGAAACGTACAGTCGTAATTACTCTTTAAACTTCCGAGTTAAATCAAAAAACTGATCTACAGATCGCTCAGGCAGTTTAGTAAACTAGAGCAGTGCCACCCCTTCGAAGTATACCGGGAAGTACCAGCATTTAATTTCATCCGTCGCCCTAGCACCCATCATGTGCCAGTCGTATTTGTACAAAAATTGATTGGGGTCGCTTGTCCCTCGGTAGGCTGGAATGGTCGAAGGAACAAACTTTCTTGGGAATTCAGCTTTTAGAATTTTCTCGGTGAATGGAGTTTTACTTGGAGCGAACCCCAGTCGTTCTCATCTTCATTTCTTTGCATGCTCTCTTTCATGATCTGTCGTACCATTTCCGAGAGGTATTCCTCGTTGTTCAAAGGCTCTGCGGGGCATTCATCAGCCGTTTTCTCAAAAGTTTGCCTAAACAAACGTTCGTGGAGAATTGATTGCGGCCTTGTCACTCCGGCTTGGGGAGGTGCCCCTTCGGCAGTGCCCGCTGCCCTTTGAGGAATGTTCCTCCCTTCGGAATTGTGAACAGCATCAGCAAAGTTTTCCTCATTATTCACTGGTTGACGGTTAGTTCCGAGCATAGCATTCAACCTTTCTAGCATTAAGGTGTTCTGGGTCTCAATTTGCTGATACAACCCAGATACAGCAGCATCTAACTCCGCTTGTGTCACTCCAATGCTTGGAGCTGCTTGACTTGATGAAGGAGAAGTAGCAGTGTTATCCTGAGCATTGACGGATCTGGTAAACTTGCGCTTTCTTCCGGGAGCTATTATTTCTGATAAACTTCTGGTTCTCAAAGAAACTTTTTCAACAAACTCTCGTGAAGCAATGATGACAATACCCCTGAGTTGGGTTCTCAGTGAAAGCACCAAAATGTTAACGCTAAAAATTGAACGCTTACACCCGGTGTGTGTAACAATATTGTGAAAGCACCACCCGTGATACGGGAACAAAATATAAACTGAAAATAGCAGAAAAGGTAAAGAGATAACGATTTTATAGTGGTTCGGCTCGAGATTGAGCCTACGTCCACTTTGAATTCCTTTATTGCTGATTTTGATTACAAGTTGATACAATGTACTCCAAAAATCAATACACTTCGATTCCAGAAACACTCTAGACTCATAGCTCGAACTTCGATGTGAAAGAGACTCTTTGAATCCGTTTTGGATGTGCAAGATCTCTCTCGAAGCTTGATGTGATGTCATGAATGTTTGGAGTTCTTTAAGTGTTGGTTGAGTCGAGAATTCTGCAGAGTAACGGCGCTTCGGAGAATGGTTGGAAAAGTCCCCTTCACGTTGGAGTTAGATTGGTATTTATAGAGAAATTCTGGGCCCGATTTTATCCCCAAGTTTTATGTCGTGAACGACCTAAGTTAGGTCGTAGGTCGTGAGCGACCTAAGATAGGTCGGGGTCTTGCTTGTACTACATCCAGCCTTATCTAGTCAGTAAGTCGTGAGCGACCTACCCTAGGTCACGAGCGACCTAAGATAGGTCGTGCAACTTTTCTTTCCCCTTAGCTCGTTAGGTTGTGATCTCCTTGAGTCGTTTGCCTCTTAAGTTGTAGGTCGCTGAACCGCTTCGGGAGTTATGTCGTGAACCCCTTTTAGTAGTTAGGTCGTGAAGTCTGTTAGGTCGTTAGGTCGGGAACTCTCTTAGGTCGTTAAGTCCCTTAGGTCGTGAAGTTAGGTCGTGAAGTCTGTTAGGTCGTTAGGTCGGGAACTCTCTTAGGTCGTTAAGTCCCTTAGGTCGTGAAGTTAGGTCGCGAAGTTTTTAGGTCGCGTGAGTTTTAGGTCGCTCGAAAACTAGGAGTTAACACTTTTGTAATGCCATGGGTTTAACCTTTAAAAATTGAGATTGGGTTTTTTGTTTTGAAAACTAAAGCTTTCGAAACCTTTAATCATTACTTTTGAAACCATTGGAAAACTTTCTTTCGAAAGCATTCAAATCTTCTTTTCAAAACACTAAGCACCTGCCTTTTGAAACCTTTCGAATGTATTAAAGTATTACCGTTCAATTATAGAAGCATAGCTTCGAAACCATTTGAAAGTACCCCTTTCGAAACCATTTGGTTTACTTTAAAACATATCTTATTGGGTTTAAGTGAATACAAGCGAAAGTACCACTTTCGAAACCACTAAAATGAGTTTGGGGAAAAATAGATGGTTTCGACACCATCCTTTCGAAAGCTCAAACCATTTAAGTAAACCATTTGAAGGATAGCTTCAGAACCCTTTTCGAAGCCATTGCCTTTGAAACCCTTAACTCTTTCAAAAGCTTTAGGAAGTGGCTTAGTAAAATTTTAAAACAAAAGCTACCTTCCAAAAGCATTGATGACTTCAATAGCTTCGAAAGGCATAAGATTGGCAACAAGATCTTACCTAGGTCAAAACCACCCTTTTTGGAAAGCGTTGATTTAGAAACAAGGAACTCATTCGAAAGCTCCACTTAGAAAAAGATATGGCAATAGATTCAAAAGCAAAGCTTTCAACTTGGTCAAAAGCATTCTTTTCGAAACAAGGCAGGCGCATATCTTTGGAAAGCGAAACAAAGGTTTTGACCCCATCGAAAGCAATTGTTTCGATACCATGTCTTCTGCCTTTCTCTAATCCACTATGTACCATTAATGCGATACCTTGTGTATTGGTTTCGGCATTGGTAAGTTTTGAATTGGTCGAAGCGGAAGTAATGGGTCGGATGGTGCTTCTGAAAGAGGCAGAACCCACTTTTCTTGGTAAAAACCGATTTAATGCCAATTAAAGCAAACACTTTATAACTAACCGGCCTATTTGTAAACATTTGATTGGTTGCCATAACTTTTCAAATTCTTTACAAAAATAACTACCGCATAATTTCAGATCTAAACATAGATTAATTTAATAAATAAGCCTTTCCATTTAGCAAAACCAATAAAATAATTAATTCCTTCATCTAAACTAATTAATTTTCCGTTGCAAATTACTTAGGAAAAATGTCCAAAAATTACAAAAATTCATTTTCAGTCTGTTATTTAACATATAAAAATTATGGACCCAAATTATTCATAAAATAACTGCAATTAATTTCTAAACCTAATTATTCATATTTTCCTTTGAAAATTCATAATAAATTTTCCATAGCTTGAAAAATTATAAAAATTAAAATCCATCTCCAAAATCATGTTCTACATAACATAAAACTTCCTCATGGCATTCAAATTTCATTATAATCGGTTTTACTCGTAAAAATGTACAAAATTATATTCAAACAATTTTGTTTAAATCAAACAAGTTATAAAACCCAAGCATATCATCATCAAAATCATCATTATAATGGATTTAATCTTAATCCCAAAAATCAAATTGACCATAAAAAAATAGAGTTGGTTTAGAGTATTATTCAGCTTGGTTATGATATGGACTTTGAGATTTGATTAAGATTAATTCCCCTTGTTTAAATCCTTAGCATTGATTTAATTTTATCCTCTTTCCTTCCTTAGCAATGGCCGACTATTCTTTTCTTTGTTTATGTTTTTGTGAAATGAATATGAATGTGAATGGATAAGCCGTGAATATATAAGGGTGTGACTATTTTCTATTATATCCTTTTTTTTAATTAATTAAAATATTATCCCTTTATAAGCCCATTTAGATAATTAAGCATGTCCTTTAATTATTTATTCAAATCTCACTCCTCTTATCACTCTAATGTTTACATTATTCTATTTAATTTATCCAATTAAATCTCTTGAATAATGTTATTAAAATTAGAGGTTACAAATGAGTTTAGTATATCTCATTCATGCCTTTTGGACTTAACAAAAATTATTCAAAATGGTATCAAATAGTTCGTAAATATTACTAAGTACTATGATCCCAATTTTATAAACTAATTTCCCAAATACTTACTTTTAAATAATACTACCATTATTTTCTCAAAATCTTGAAAACCCATTTTTAAAAACGCTAGAATTTAAGTTCTAAAAAATATTAGTTAAATCCATCTTATTTATTAACCATACTTATGTAAAATCACTGTCTTATATATAATCTTTTCACCAATGTTTATTTCTAAAATACCTTATCTTCCTCATATTAAAATAAACTTCATTTACCAAATTAAACTTTATTAGAGTCAACTTCTAGCCCAACATTATCATTGAACGTCTTATAGTCAAAATGTGAAACTCAATTCAAAAGACGTTTATTTCAATGCATCTACAATTATTATCTACCCAACCCATGTAGTAGAAAGGTAAAACAGCTCGTAAACTGGCGAGCACAAGTCAACAATCAGCAAATGACACTTAATGCCCATAAACTACCTGAGCATAACTAAATCAATCAATGAGGGATAATTGATAAACATCATTAACCCTTACATTAATTAAAGTATACTTTGACAATTCATTTATATAAGTTACCTTACATAAGATCTTTAATTTTTGCAGTTATAATTACCATAAAGGTATTATAATAATTACATGTATGCTCTTATACGTATAATTCACTCAACTCATGCTAGGGCATTCCATTACCCTATCACTTAATGAGTCATACAAACCAAAGCCAAGGTTCTCTCTTAACTAACAGCTCTGATAACAGCTATAATGATAAGAGTCCCCTCTCCACCCTCGAATGTTGACACCAATTGTAACAAACTGGGATTTTCGACCCTCGAAAATCGACACTAATACGCCCACTGTATTACATGTCGAGCAATCGAATGCTAGAAAACATGATAGCTAGGGGGAAAAGAAAAAAGGAAGATAGAAGAAAAAAGAAACAACAACACAGAATCTCACAATCGCAGCAGAACAATATATAATAGATAATAACATGTCTTTATACAAAAAGAACTATAATTGTTATTTATAAATAACATCATCAGAGTACAACAAATTAATAACTCAATACTGGACAGTTATAATAACTTGTCTTCACACAGCGGAAATATAAACCAAATACGGAAATACGTCTCTGTCCTTCAGCTGGTCTCCTGAACTCCATAGCATCCTATCCTAAATCTGTAATACTCGGTCTAACTCGAGCATTAAAATAAAATAATACCCGAGTCAGTCTGGAAAACCAGCATGAGAAAACACACTCAATTTGAATTATTACTATTTTCAAAATCCTTTGAAAAACAAAGGTATCTCGTAAGTCCACGTCACACATAAACATGATGGGTTTTTCCCTTATGATAACCAAAACATTTGATATCAAAATCATCTGATATTATTATAGTGTCTATAAAAAGTAAAATGGAAAATAGCTGAAATGCTTGCATCTCATGTTTTATCACAGTTGGGCACAATCAAAACAGTAAGGCGCTTATTGGGGAATGGATTCCATAAAATGACTAGGCACTGAGGTACCACCTATCAGTACACTTCTAGAAAAATGTACCAAGGACCTCGCCGGGATCCCCTACAACACAAGACCGGCCTTACCCCTAACCTGGATAGAACCGAATATGTTATCACCCTGGGTGTTCCCACCCTTATCGGGAGCTCTTTTTCCATGCACCACCGTATCCATAATTAATAATATATCTGAGGGTATCTAGAAGGGTGATAACATTCCCAAATTTGGTATGGCCCACTTAGCCTTATTGCATCTCCCCTGATTTTCAATCATTCCGGTTGATGAGGCTTAAGGCTACGTTTACCTTTCAAGAACAATTTCACTTAGAATGCTCATCGTCCTCCAATGATGATGTTTTGATAGCATTCGTCCATAAAAGTTGTCTTCGGTCTGGACAAACCGAATCACCGTCTACATCATCTTCACGGTATCCACTCGTAATGCTCAAATTGGATCGAAGTGGTTTTCGGATAATTAAATCTGATCCCGGTCTCTTCGAAACAAGCAACGAAATTGGCCAATACTTGATAGTTGGTTATTTAACTATCAATATAACATCCATATGAAGTCATTAGGCCCTTATTATAATTTTCCAAAATTTATTTTCAAAATATCTTTATAAGATATATATTCAAATCCATTCCAAATTTTCAATATTTGAGACAACTCAAATACATATATTCATATCAGGATATTTCAAACCATCTCTTATTTTAACACTTAGAAAAATATTTAAAAATATATTTTTCTAAACCCCTTCCCTCTTCGCTCGAGCTTTCTGATGGGCCCAAAAATCTCAAGCACAACACTCCCAGTCAAAAAGCGACATAGCCATTCGCCTCGTCGACCCCATTAGGTCGCACCACTCTCGGAGCCACCGCACTTCACCAATTCATCCCCAGAGATGCGCCTTCCCCTTCTAAGCACGAATCCACCCTCCAAAAGCTCGTACTCCATCCTAAAATCCCAAAAAAACTAACCCTAGTTGAACTGCTCATCCCTGTACAGACTCGACCGCCCTCCCCAAATAACGGCCGCACCTTGCCATATGTACATCAGATTGAAGAGAAGGATGAATTTGGATTTTACAAACTGTTTTGGTATTTTTTTATTTAGTACATCTTGAGAAAATGAATTTTGAAGCTTGCATTTTTTTCTTTGAACCGTGAATTTGTGTGTTGTTTAAATGAAGAGGGACATGATTTAAAAGGGGGGTAGCGTGAGGTAGAAGAGAAAGTCATATCAGATTGGAGATAATACGGCTAAGATTGACCGGTTCTAATAACGTATAAATTGAAATTTATGGGATTTTAAACAATAAAATTTTGAAATATAAATTTGATATTTGGAATGCGTCTAGTTAAACATAACAACTGGTAAAGTTTCGTTCGAAAATACGGAAGTTTATTTCGTGCATAAATTTACTTCAATTTAATCAGTTAAAAAGCGATGAAAATAAAACATTTTCAAAACCAAAATATTTTTACATAGAAAAATTCTAAACCATCTTCTGAGCAAGATGTCAGTTTGTCGTTTTTCAAATTCGAACATCTTTGGCTCCGTCAATCTTATTTTTCTATGTTTTTCACGCATTTTCCGTAGTAGAAAATTTGAAATTTTTATAATTCAATCAAGCTACTAATATCTGCATACCATTTTGATCGCCTCGTCACACTGATCAAAATGGTATATTCATTCGTGCAAATCGGAGTCCGACGACAAAATCGTCGCGTTAATTTAACCGTCCGAACGTACAGGTAAAACCATTTTCAGCTAAAATTTTTTTTTCCCGTATCCACTTAAAAATTTGAAAATTATAATCCCAACTGGTGTAGTAAATGAGGCAGTTGGCAGCTGGTGAATAGCACTGAAAAGGAAGTGGCGTATCGGATTACAAAGCAACATTTATTTATTGTACTGAAAATTTATAAAGTTTAAAAGAAGAAAAAAAGCATTGTTTCATTTCTTTCACTAGCCAGACACGTCCTCCTCTCTCCTTCTTGTTCATACTTTGAGGAAACTATATTATGTATCTACTCTGTAACAAATTTACAGTTCTTTTTTTTTTTGCCTCATGAAAATTTTAGTAGCATATACATAAGTTAGTTTGCAAACTTGTAATTTTTATATATGTATTAGTATAGTAATCCAAGTGTAAACTTAGATCTGTGATGACACTAGTCATCTTCTTCATGTCTGCAAATGCAACAAGACCCATCCTCTCTCATTCCATGCTCGACTGCACTCAACCTCCGCTCACTCGCAACGGCCTCCGCCTAGCAACAGTATCTCCACTCACCGCCATCAACTTCGCGGCCACCCTCTTCTTTCCACCTCCATTGCTGTACCCTGGCCTCACCCCTCTTACTCCGCCCAGACATGTAACCTACCCGCCTCCTACTCCATCACCATGCCATTGCAAACCATCTACGACAACACGAAACCCATCACCACCTTCGGCCCTCACCTAGACGGTCGTACCCACTCGGCCTCCGACCTTTCTTCCCCGTTCCACTTTCAACCCATCACCGCAAGCTCGGCCTTGCTAAATGCACAGCCTGACCTGAGCCGAGCACCACCCTCCGCTCGCTAAGCCTCACTTCCTCCACTATCGTTCGTCTCCTACTTGCCTTCCCCTGCAAACGAACCCGAGCTTCCCTCCTACCTCCTCCTTCATCTTCACGCCTTCACCTTGCATAGACCCGAAGCTCGGTCTTTCTTCGGCTCGCAAACTCCGACCGCCTCTCTATCCTGTTACGAGCATCTTTTGTTTGAGGTATATATTTGTATATATGTGTTTATTTAACTCTTATATGTAAGTTATTATTTTATACGTATATGATAGTTATTATTAATTGTTGCCGCATTTTTTTTCTCTCTGTTGGTATTGATAGTTTATATATACTTGGCAACTATAAAGTTATGTGTAAGTGATAAGTTATGAAAGTTTTGTTTGAAAACTGTTTGTTTATATAAAGGTTAGAGATATGTTGTATAGCAGTTTTGGACTTAAACTTTTACAAGTTATATATGGTTGTAGATAGGTTGCGTGTGTAGTCAATATACTTGTAGTATATTGTATTTTAGATGTTATGGTTATAAGTATTACTATTAGTTGTTTCAGTTTTATACTAGGAAAACTATTAGTTATTTTATGATATATACATAGTGGTATATATATAGTTGTCATGCCTTTTAATACTGCTGTTATGAATGTTTTGGGTATGCCTAAGTTATGAAATAAGCGGCCTAGTTATATGCAATTAAATGATAGGCCATGTTTTGGTGTATACAGAAGTTTTCAAAACTATGTATATTAGTTTTAAGTCGTTTTGTTGAGCTTATTTTAGTATATTTTAAGGTGTATATATATAGATGTATACACATATTTTACATTTAAAGAATTTCAATTTTGAATGATACAGTAAAAATATGGTACTTTAATATAAAGATGGTATGTTAGGTCGAAATGAATATAATGTATTACTACTGGTTTTATATATATGTTGAGTTGGATTTAAAAGCAATGATTTTGAAATGCGTATATGTAATATATATATATATATATATAAATAAAATAAAATAAAATAATAATAATGTGACTGTATTTAGAATATGTTTATATATTTAGTTATCTACAATTATATATATTATATTCAATTATACCAATTACCTTCGTCAATCCAGTTCATCGTGCCTTACTCTTGCCTCGCCAATGTCCAGTTGGATCGCAGCACCTTTTGATTTGCTAGTGTCCGTATCAGTGTGCATATCTATGTCATCTTCTTATTTCTCTAGCCTCGAAAGGTGAGCAATCACTCACGATTAATTTTCTTTTATTTATTAAATCTGATTTCAATTGAAACGACAATTGAAATATGCTACTGTTATTTATGCTATTAACTGTACCAGTTCACCTGTGACATCTGACACCATTATCTGTTAATTATACGATGATAATCCCGTTTGGTTGATAAGTGATTGATTGTTTGTTGTTTATATTGGAGGTTAAATTGTAATGTATAAAGTGATAAATAGAATTCAATTGAATTTGACGAAGGATAGATAAAAATTTGAATCGACATATGTGTTGAATTTGATTTGTTAAATTTGTGTAATATGACCCCTTGAATGTTTAATTATTTGACACGTAGTAAAATAGTTAATTACCCTTGAACCATTTGAATTTATGTTGTATTAACTGATGAAGTATGAAATTGAATAATTGATGTTAAGTGTAGAATTGCATAGAATAATTTGTATAATAATCTTTAATCTACATGAAATGATAGTGTAGATTCTAGAAATAATTATATTAATTCGCACAAATAACAATGTGAATTAATACGGTTATTTCGAGATTATTTGAATTGATTATTGGATTGATATTGATTGTTGTTCTTGCTTGTTTATTTACTTTGACACTATCCCAGTTATCACACTGCAAGTTCCCTTTGCTATTTTTGATTTTGAATTGAATTGGAATCAGGTTGAAATGATAAATACCCAAATGAACTTGACTTAGGATAGAGAATTAAATAAAACCCGATTGGTCAATAATTTGATTTAAAAAATAAAATGAAGATTTTATTTGAATAAATAATATGTTTTGATACGAAGTTGGAATTTGAATTTTAATGAAAGGAAATGTTAATATTTAATAATCTGAATCAAAATATTAACATAGTAGATGATGAATGAACGTTGTTTTAAAATTTGGAATTATTAATAATTAAGTTTGAAATTATTTAATAATTAAGTTTTGAAATTATTAAATAATTAAATAAGATTGAATTATTTAATAATTAAATAAATTGAATTCTTTAATAAGTGGAATTGAACTTCTTGAAAATTGAAATTGAGTTTCTTTATTAATTATGTTTGGAAAATTATTTAAGTAAGTAAATAAGTGAAATTGAATTTCTTTAACAAGAAATAAAATGTGATTTATTGAAATTAATGTAAGACTTGAAATTTAAAGAATTTGATTTGATGAATTTAATTTAATTCAATTTGTAAGTTTTGATATAAGGAAGTTGAATTTAAATAATGGATTTAATGAATTGGAAATTTAATAGAAATTGTTTTGAATGGCAAATTAACTTAATGAATATTGAATGAAATCGATAAATGAATTTAAATTGATTTAAATGTTAAATTAAATTAATTTAAATGATTTCGGAACGAAACTTATATACGAACTTGAATCAATATTTGAATTGTTTTAAAAAGAAATTGAAATTGAATTATAAGATTTTAAAATGGTAATTTGAAAGTTTTGAAAGTAAATTATGGGAATTGTTTTAGAAAGACAAATGAAATGTTGATTTATAAATCCTAATTGAGATTGAAATTGATTTGCTTTTGAAATATCTTAAACGACCAATCGGTGAAATAATTACGAAAGTTATTAAAGAGACCGAAATCGGTTAGGGACATACTCACTGTCTAAACCGAAAACCACTTTAATAACTATACGCGGAGTGTGATCCAGAATGAAGTGGTTGGAATGATGTACGTGATGACTGAAGAAAGAGAACGATAATGGATAGCCTTGACACTTTTGTCAAATTGGAAATGACTAAAATAGGAGCCGTGCCGGGCCAAATAGGGGCTAGCTACCTCGAGCGAACACACTTCTTCGAAAACTACTCATTACTTGTTGTCGATTGGTGCACCCTTGATTTTGGGAGTGTTATTTCGCGGTGTTTCGATCGCTGCGGCGATGCGTTCTCACCAGTCCGGATCAGGCAAACGGTAGTTTCACTACCTTAGGTATTGCCTCATGTGCCTTGTCATACTTGGATCCCTATATACGCAACCACTACGATTTGTTTTGCGTTATACCTATGGAGTACTCCCTGATAGCCCACTAGTTTACGGTGGAGTTTACAGTGCTGTATAGTCTATAACACTTATATAAAAATGTGTTAAGGGGGATAATGGTAACGCCTTAACACTATTTTGATATCTTATATTACTGATAGGCATTATCTACTTATCGTACACTACTACATAGTAGATAGTTTAACGGATCCTTAGAGGATGGTTATTCCAACATCCTTTGAGTTACTTGTATTTTAATTGCTATTTCACTTGAGTTGGATTTATTGATATAAGAATGTAATCCTGACTCGAGTGTCTTGTGTTTTGCTTTATGCTCGGGTCAGACTGAGTGTACCAGTATTCGAGACTCACCTTTGGAGTTGGAGCTTTGCTTGAAGATCCAGCCATCTATTCTGCTTTCAGTATTCGATGATTCCAGTGATGTATTCTGATTTGTATCTGATGTATCGTATTACTCTTCCATTATATCTGATTTAACTCTGATGTAACTTATACATTTATATAGTAGCTTCATGAACTACTATCTCTTTTATTTCTACTGTATTTATTACTCTATGTCTGTGATCTGTGATTTATTTACTGTATATGTTCAGTTTTTCTAAATTTAAATTAACAACGCGGTATTTTGAATTATTCAAGTCCGACATGTGCGGATGCGAATGGTCCAAAATAACGGGTCGTTACAGTTGGTATCAGAGCTTTGGTAGCTCTAGGCAAAACTTAGCATATAGGGTAAATGTATTTACAGAATCACTTTCGTTCGAGTTGAATCTCTTCCTTTTTATTCGATTCCTTTGAATTTGGAACGTTCCATGCGGTTCCAAAAATTCATTCGTGTCCCTCACTATTCGTCTTCTTTCAATTCTGGAGCATCACATAGCTCCACTTCGAATGACCCTTATAATGAATAGGCGGTCTCGCCAAACTTCGAATGATTTGTAAAGCGGTGAAAATCCTTTACAATAGGCATCGATTTACCGAAAACTTCTGTATCCTCGGTTTACGATGCTATCTATTCCCTGCTATACCTGAATTCCATCTCTTGAGATCGAGTGTTGATTTACCTCGGAATTCAGCATCGATCTTGTTCTTAAAGTTACGGACGACCCGGTTAAGGCTGCCCGTGAATTAAATAAACTCATCCATCTCCCGATTGTGGTAATTGAATTATCTTATCTTCTGTTTCAAACTTATTTTCGAACCAAAATTCTCTTTCATTTGATTTCCATCAAATTTGAATCGCTATACATGTTTTGAAATCTATTCTTGTATCGTCGAGCGAGGAATTGTATTTGTAAAATTATATTTAAAATGTTTTAAAAACATATTGTGTTATTTGAGTTATTGATGTTGATTTGGGTTTCCGATTGATTCGTCTAATCAACGCTATCGATAGGATTTCCAAAGCACTTTAACAGGGCAAACTGACACAATATTGCTTTTTCAAATTTGGTAAACAAAATAGTTTTGTATGATTATATTATAGAAGTATAAATCTCTCTGAAATTAAATTGTAAATTTGTTGTCTGGAATAATAAATTAATGAATTTATAAACCTTGTTATAATTTGATTTGGAATTCAAATGGATTTAAATTAGAATTTGATAAATTAATTTCCGGTGATTTCAAACATTGATTTGAAGTTTTAAAGTGTATAGTATTTAAAATATTTTCAAATAGAATCATTCCAAAGAATTTTCAAGTTTTAAAACCGTGCTCTCTTGTTTGTCGCTGGAAAATAATTTCGGTAATGGCGGCCGCATCATCGACATTCATTTTCGAGTTTCGAAGTGGAGAGACCATCAGTAGCTTGCTACACTCTTGTTTTGAAATGAATTTGGTTTGGAAATTTTAAAGTACAACATGATTTAATATATATATATATAAGTTTTTGATTTAGATTTGATTTGGGTATAATGAATATATATTTATTTCTACATTGGTTGAAGTTAATCGGAAATTTTGTGACGACCCGGAATTTTTGTATATTTGAAATGTGAATATTTAAGTTATTTTAAATATTCGAAGGTTAAATTTTTACTTTAATTTCAAATATACAGTATTTATTGGATAATTTAATTTTTGAATTAGACAATTGAATATAGGGTAAAATAGAGAATCCGGAGTTTTGAGCTTGTTAGAAATAATTTGAAAGCTTGTAAAATTTATATTGATAATATGAAAGATAATAAAAGTGATAGAATCTAATTTAAAGATGTTTTGTTCAGTTTTAAAAATATATTGTTTAAATCAAATTTAAAAATAGCCGTCCGAGGCACAGTCTCGGAATTCAGCGAAACCAGTTTCATTGGATCCGTAATATTGTATTTTTATCGGATTTTAAATTTCGGAGCGTTTGGAGTTGTTGTGTAAGCATACGGTATATAAACGCATAGAAATTCAGAGCATGTGTCCTTCCTGGCAACGTTCTCTTCTTGCCTAAGTAATTAGATGTAGATACGTATAATTTAAATACGTGTTCAACTGGTATAACACGCGTCCTCTCTCAAGAAAAAGAACCCCGTGCCTCTTATACTCCTTCCAATTGAAATCAGAAAAGAAAGAAAAAAGGGGCAATCGAAAATCAAAATTTAATCTGTTCTTCCTCCCTCTTTAAATCAAGTTACAGTTCAATATCAATCTCCATATCGCGATGCTTGAAACCAAGAGAAAACTAGGGTTTCGCAAATCAACGCCTTCGAGTTAATCATCGCTGCGAATTTGGCTATTCCATCAGCCATCGTTGGCTCGTCCTTGCTCCTACGCGATATTTTCTACTGCTGATTTGAGGTTCTGCTACAGTCTCTTTTTACGACCACTGCTAATTCAATCGAGATGGATCGTCATTGGGGATCGACGACTAGGGCTTCGAGCTAGACGAGACGCGAAGGGGGAGTTCGCGGTCGGAGATGGAGGTCGCGACCTAAATGACGAGCGTACGCGGGTGCGAAGACTAAGGGTCGAACTCAGCAAGGAGGTCGCAATGGTTTTCGAGGTAGTGGAGTCTCGAGGGGAGGCGTTCGATCGTGAGCGGGGCGCTGAGGGCTTTGAGACGCGATTCAGTCGAAAGGGTTCAACCATGGCCATCGCTAGTAGCTCGCGATCACTTAGGGGTGGCTGAGTTGTTGGGAAACGAGGAAGGGAGGGTGCAGCGAAGTTAGACAGTGGCAATCGGGGGAGACTCGTACTCGAGCTTGAGATGTTGGAGGCAGTGAGGTATTTCTCATGTTCGAGTTGGTAATTTATTTTTCTCAATTTAATATTAAGGTGAGTATAAATATAGATATACAGAAAATTTTATTGACAGTAAGATATTTAAGACAATCCCGTTTTAATAAATATTTGTATTTATGAAAACAGAAATTTGGTTATATTGAAAGGAAACCAGTTAAAATATAATCATCAGTTTAGAATTAAATCACCGGTAATTAATTTAAAAGGAAATTGGTTATTTGATTTGTTTCGAATATTAATCAATGGTATAAATGTTTATACAAGGTTTATAGTCATGGAAACAAGCTGATTGGTTTGGACTGCAAATTTAAAAGCAAAAGGTGAGTTAATCTCACTCAGTTGAATTTTATTTTAAATTTAAATGGTTAAATTTAAATAATTGATTGGATGATTGCATTGATTGAATATGCTATATTATATATATAGTAGTATATAGCAATATATACATATTGGCATATGTATATATTTGAGTTGTTGATATTCCCGCATTTATATAGCAGATGAGACCCTATGCGCCGCATAATAGCGGATGATATTTTATAAAACCCATATACCGCGATATTCCACCTTGAAGTGGAATTGGTATTTTATATTGTGCTAACGTCTGTGGATGCAGGGAAACAGGTTGGAGGGATCCAACTGGATTCCTCAAAATTATTAGATTATTTAATATTCTGTGTTTTGAATATTTGATATCATGTGATGATTTTATATTGGATGATGTGGTTGATTTGGATTGTCCAGTATAATAAATTATAAAATCTATGAAATTGAATTTTTGAAAAGAAATAAAGGAATAAAAGTTTAAGTAAAATAATTCGAGGAATTGGGATAAAATTTATAACGAATTGAAATAAAAATAAGGTGATTTTGGAGTTTTAACAAATATGAAAAAGGGGATTTTGAATTCACAAGGAATAATAAATTTTATACTTAAGTGATATTATTTGAAGAATAAAAAGAGGTTATTTTTGAAATTTAGGATTAAAGCTAATTAAAGAATAAATAAGGAGTTTTGGAAATCTGTAATCGATATTGGTAAAAAGGGGTTTAACTCGTAATAAGGAATAAAAATCTAAAGGTTAATGTATTTTGGAATAAATGAAGTAGCAAAGGAAATTTATTTCAAAGTAAGTAGAGTAAATTGGGAAATAAATTGGAAATTGATTTAGTTGTTTAAAATTGGAATTTTAAAAGAGAAGTGAGATTTTGGAGGTATAAACTGGGTTTATAAAGTAAAATAAAATATCAGTGGATATTAGAAAATATAAATTCAAGGTGAGAATTTATAAAGGGATATGAATTAGTTTAAAATAAATGTTGATTTATTTTTAAAGGATGGGAATGAGAAGTGTATTTCTCTGGATAGCCAAGTACGTTTTCAAGGTAGTTTTAAATATAAGTTAAAAGTTTTAATATGTTTTAAAAAAGCATGTTTTAGAAAATTGATTATTTTTAAATGTTAACTTTTTAAAGTAAGTATTTTCAAAAATATATTATTGTAGTAATTATATAAAAGTGATTTGCTATTATGTTTTAAAAGGAGTAATTTAGTTTATATTTATAAAGTGGTTTATTTTAAAGTATATATTTTTAATAAAGTATTAAAGTAGTTTAAATTTCAATGTTATAAGATATATTTAAAATAAAGTGTTTTTAAATTATTTTAAAATTAAAAGTATTTTGTACTTGGTGATTCAGTGGAAATAATTATTTGGGAAATGTTTTCCGTAAGCGGAAACTGTTTTGAAATTGTTTTCAAATGAGCTTTGAAAATTTGAAAATATATCTTGGAAAGATATTTGGGCAAATAAATAATGTGGTAAATTATTTATTTTGTGTGATGGTTGTTTGTGGATGTAAATTGATAGTTAAATAACCGACTATCAATATTGGCCAAATGCGCTGATCGTTTCGAAGAGACCGGGATCGAGTTTCCGTATACCGGGATTCTAGGTCTGGAGACTCGAATACCACTTCGATCCGGTTTGTACGTTTCGTGTAACGATTTCGGAGTCGAAGATGGAGCAGTGAAGAGCAAGGGCTAGTCGCTACTAATCCTGAGGATATTTCCAAAAATGGATGTAGTAGGAGTAGTGCCTTCGGTTCCGTTCAAACCCAGGACGGACTTGTATGGACGAATGCTTGCGAAACATCGTCAGCGGACGATGGGCATTCTAAGGGATATGTTCTCTAAAAGGTATCGTTTAGCCTCGAACCTCATCAACCGGGAATGACTGAAAATCAGGGGTTATGCAGCAAGGCTTCGTGGGTAGCTCCCACTGGAGGGTAAGGTCATCCCTGTCTAGATGTCCCTTTTTATTTCGGCTTAGTGGTGCGGTTGCTGATCCCAACCGTGGGGTGATTTTATTCGGGATCATCCAGTAAGGGATGGTTCCGGCCTTGTGTTGCAGGGGAGCGGGCGTACTCCTCGGTACGGTGATCTAGGCCACGTACTGTGATAGGTGGTACCCCAGTGCCTAGTCATTCGTTGGAAATCCATTCTTCCTACGTGTCTTGTACGGTATTTGTTTGTATTACCCACTTTTGTGGCTAGTATGCTGGAATTTAATAATGTAACAATTTCAGCTATTTTAATGAGTATTTGTGAATAGACATTATTATAATATCAGAGGATTTTATAAAAGTGTTTTAGCTATCGTAAGGTAAAAACCCGACATGTTTATTTGTGGCGTGGTCTTACGAGATGCTTTTTATTTTTAAAGGATTTTTGAAACTTTAATAATCAATTTGAGTGATTTTCTCACGCTGGTATTCCAGACTGACTCGGGTATTGTTTTATATGATGCTCGGGTCAGACCGAGTATTATAGGTTACAGGATGATGCTGTGGAGCTCAGGAGATGAGCTGGATGACGATACGTACTCCCGTACTTGTTATTATTTTTCCGCTGTGTATTCAGTTGCATGTTATGGATGTTGATGTACTCTGATGATGTATTGGGATGATGTATATATAAACAGATATAGATTCTTTTTGTGTAAAGATCTGTTATTACCTATTATAGTTTATTCCGCTGCGTATGAGAGATTCTGTTGTTGTTTTCTATTTTTCTTCTTCTTCTACCTCTTCTTCTTAACTCAAATGGTCCGGTTTTTCGTGTAGGAAAAACTCGGGTTGTCACACTTGGTATCAGAGCTTAGGCTAGCGATAACCTTGGCTCTGGTGGGAATTTTGAGAGTACTAATAGATATGAGAGCGTATTTGTTAGTGAATATAAAATGGTTTTATATTGTGTTGGTTGATTTATTGAGTGGCATATGAATCTTCGTCGACACAGTCTGGACAACTGTATCGAAGGGGTTTCTAAACACTTGAATAGAACAGTTCGACACAGTATTGTTTTAAATAGGGTGAATGAAATAATTTTGCCCAAATTATTTTGTATATAAAAGAAATAATTATTTGAAATTTATTATAGTTATATATTTGGATGCTTGGTTGTTAGAAAATGACAAAAATAAGTTAGTCTCATTATTGAGTAGAAGTTGAAACTTATAACCTAAGTTGAAGAATAAATTTATATAACAAATGGAATTTGAAATATAGACTATAAATGAAATTTATAAATTGAAATAAACTTTATATACAAATGTGAATTACAAATATGATTTATAATCAAATGAGATAAATTCATAAACAAATGAAATTTGTAAATGTAAATTGTATATGTGACTTATAACTTGAAGTAAAATGTGATAGAATTCCAGAGTAATGTTTGGATATAAAATTGAATGGATTTTGAATTTGAAGTTTTGGGAAAGGTTTAAATTCCTTTGGATTTAAAAATAGTTTCAAAGGTTTTGGGGAAATAATGGTGATATTATTTCATGAATATTTTTGAAATTGAATTCATATCTGGTGGGATTTGAGATATAAAAATGTTTGAAAAGTTTTAAAGTGATAAAAGCATTAAATTCTCTTTCGGTCGCTGGAAAATAATTTCGGTGATGACTGCAGCATCATCGATGTCTATTTTCGAGTTTCCAAAGAGAAATTGCTACCAAACTGTTTTAAATTGGAAATGATTGTGAACTGGGTTGGTTTTGAAATTCAAAAGGGAAAATTGTTTGGTAAGAGCAGATTGTTTTGGAAATTGGGGTTTGATGTGATATACCAGATGTGTATGAGTTATTCATGGATTCAAAATGGTTTTGAAATAAAACAGGGCAATTAAATTCTGGGAATTCTATTTAAAATTTAAATGTGGAAATTTAAATGAATCAACACTATAAAGTATAAAATGAAGTTGATTGAAATAAGGAGGGAATGAAAGTTTAATTCTGGGATTATAATTATGAGATGGAAATAACTCAATGAGTAATATAAGCTGGTAGATAAAAGAGTTAGAGAACTTGAAGGTGAATGAATTGTAAAACTTGTATAAAATTGTATCCTAGAATTAAAATTTAATTCGAGTATATGAAGGTGAATAAAATATATTTGAATTTAACTTAAGATAAGTTAAATAAAATTGAGAATTTGAAATTGAATTAAATGTAAGTAAGTTGAAGTCGAATTGAATTGGATATAAAGGTAATGTAAAATGCTTATAATTATGTAAAGAAATTCATATTCTTAAAGTTCTTAAGTATAATAATTTGAAATTTGATTATAAAGATGAAATGGACTTAAATGAATAGTCCCAGGTCTTAAGTAAGTAAGTTAAAACTTATGAATAGAAATGAAATTGTAAGTCATAAATGGGAATTCATTTCTTTGAACCATTAAGAGTTATAATTTGAAATTGTAATTATCAAATGGAAATGACTAAGATGAGCAATCTTAATTTTTAATAGATCCAAACTTGAATTATAAAATAAATTGGAAATGACCTAGTTATTAATAAATCATTCCAGATGAATTGAGTATGGAAAATAAAATTCATAATGGTTGAGTGAATGAACCACTTATATTAAATAAATAAATGGATGGAATTTGATTAAATAAGAATCAAATGAAAGATGGAAATAAAACTTTAAAGGGTTGGTTAAATGGAAAATAAACTTAAGTTATTGACTTAAGTAAAGGTTGAATGGAAACTGAACTCAAACAGAGGAGTGGTTTAAATAAGTTGAGAAATAATTATTGAATGAATTAACTTGGATTGTTTTCGAGCTAAATAAAATTCAATTTTTGGAAGTTGGAGATGAATTGAATTTAAGGAAAAAATTAGAAATGAAGTAGTAAATTTAAGTAAGTTGGAATTCATATGGAATTGGAATTCGATTTGAATATATACACTTCAGTGGTGAAGTAGTAAATAAATATAAGAAAATTTATATTGAACTTAAGAATTGAAGAATGAAATTCTTAAGAAAATTTGTATTGGAAATATACTTAGTAATTTTGGAATGGAAAAATAAAAAAATATACTAAGTGAATAGTTGAATGAAGACTAAAACTGAAGTTGTGAAATGGGATAGTTGTGAATAAGGGGATAACAATCAAAATGAATGTGAATAAAAGAAAATTGATATAATTGGTAATCAATTGGAATTTATACGTAAGATGTACGTATATTATTTTATTCGCATAGCTATTTGGTCCAGATGTCGAACACAGAATTTCGAGATAGTTTTATCGATCCGAATCAGGATTTTTCACTCGATTTTCAACGGCGAGCCTGGATATGGATTGTTGATTGATTCTGGATATTCTCTATCATAGTTTGTGGCTATGCAAGGAGAATGACGGTTTCTGATCAAGGAACCAGATCTGAGTCCGCACTAGGAAGTCGGGTGGACGATACCAGTTCGGAAGTGGAATTGTGTGATCGATTGAGCGATCGAATGTGATATTGCGTACGAATGATATATGTACATCGTACGGGCTTAAGTAAAGCAAATATTGAAAATTTGTAAAGAAAAGTATAAAATGACTTTGGAATTGTGATTGAATATTATTGCTTAGTAGGATATACAGGTGTATAAAAGCAATAGATAGATTGGGATTTTTGATTTAGAAGATAAAATTTAATGGCCCGACAAAAAGGTATGTATTTGAATTTCTATATGAAATTTGATTGGGTTTTGGATCCAGCCACTTGGCTTTTTGTTTTCTTTTTGAGATTGGGAGGCCGTAGAGCCATTTTGTAGTAGTACCGAGCTAGCCGCGCAAAGGAGACGCTGGCGAAATTTTTCGGAAATTTAGGGAGTTAGAAAAATTTTGGAAAATTTTGATAATTCAAAAATTTGAATTCAAATTTAAATTTGAATGGATAAGTAGGTAGTATGGGTTGAACTTATGAATAAGTTTGGAAAGTTAAAGATGATTAGTGTATCATTGACAAAAGATTGT
Organism: Allium fistulosum; assembly: GCA_030737815.1. NCBI lineage: Eukaryota > Viridiplantae > Streptophyta > Magnoliopsida > Asparagales > Amaryllidaceae > Allium > Allium fistulosum. Next base: position 674,217,520 of record CM060905.1, read on the forward strand.
TTGGGTCTTGTTAAAACTATTTGGATAGGGAAAAAGAACGGGTATCGAATCATTTCTCTTAACTGGTAATTTCGGGGACGAAATTCTTTTAAGGGGGGAGGAATGTGACGACCCGGAATTTTTTTATATTTGAAATGTGAATATTTAAGTTATTTTAAATATTCGAAGGTTAAATTTTTACTTTAATTTCAAATATACAGTATTTATTGGATAATTTAATTTTTGAATTAGACAATTGAATATAGGGTAAAATAGAGAATCCGGAGTTTTGAGCTTGTTAGAAATAATTTGAAAGCTTGTAAAATTTATATTGATAATATGAAAGATAATAAAAGTGATAGAATCTAATTTAAAGATGTTTTGTTCAGTTTTAAAAATATATTGTTTAAATCAAATTTAAAAATAGCCGTCCGAGGCACAGTCTCGGAATTCAGCGAAACCAGTTTCATTGGATCCGTAATATTGTATTTTTATCGGATTTTAAATTTTGGAGCGTTTGGAGTTGTTGTGTAAGCATACGGTATATAAACGCATAGAAATTCAGAGCATGTGTCCTTCCTGGCAACGTTCTCTTCTTGCCTAAGTAATTAGATGTAGATACGTATAATTTAAACACGTGTTCAACTGGTATAACACGCGTCCTCTCTCAAGAAAAAGAACCCCGTGCCTCCTATACTCCTTCCAATTGAAATCAGAAAAGAAAGAAAAAAGGGGCAATCGAATGTGACGACCGCCCATGACCCCTGCACCGAATCTAGAGATAGTGCGCTGTAAAGTGTGCCAGGCGACCATGGACGACTGTCAAGGTAAGATTTTAAACAACAAAATCTATCGTATTACTCACAGCGCATGGACAAAATACGATAGAACATAAGTATAGTGAAGCTTTACAGAACAAAGTGGCATCATATAAAACTCCATAATAGTTGAATACAAGCATCCACATAGTCAATACATCCAGCCTCACTACATATCTCTCAGAGAATACAAAACAGCGGAATATCCAGTACATATAATAAGAAGATAATATGCAACCCTCCAGCTCGTCTTCGATATCGGCATCGTGAGAAGAGAACAGCACCTGTCACCTGCTACCTAGTCTGCCCGTCCCAAAATGGACGAACAGCCCAAGGCAATAAGAATTAAAACATAAAGCCTTGAGTCAGACAACAGTCTTAGTGAGCAGTAAATTAACTAACAACATACCAAAAGAGCATAAAGGAAAAGGAATAGGAATACAACCCTCCCACTCCAACCTCATTCTACAGTGATAGCCCCCAGACACACACTAAGCAGAAGCAAACATAGCAGAGCATACAATTTAAAGTAAAGCTATTATCATTCGAGTCAAGGGCGATGTTTTCCAAGTACCAAGGCCTAAATCAGATAAGCACCCAGAAAATACCGCTCTTGAGTCCGAAATGACGTTACAACCAAACATCCATGACTCTGGCTATCACTGTTATCCTTGCTTCGATATCACCGTTAATTGAATGACCGGCACATTCTTTCAGCCGTCCGTCAAGGGCTAATGAAAACCCCGGTTCTAGACATAACTCCCGCACGTCGTCGCAGCCCGTGCCTAGGACTATCGAATCTGCCCAGAGTACTCGACCATCAACAGTTGGCCGTTGGGACTATCGAATCTGCCCAAACGTACTCTTGCTTAGAGCATGCTAGAACCTTCAACAACGATGCTATCCAAGCCTCCTAGTCATCCTCCTCGACGACTATTCTCATATCCATTCATTATCCTCAACTCGAATCATATCACCGAGTTATCAACATGCTTGGAATGATCCCGTCTGGATTAGACCAAGTCTTCATCATATGATGCCTCGCTTCATTACATCCTCGCAAAGCCTCATCTCATCATCACATCATCGAATCTATGCATAAGAGCTTCATCATCCCGCTACATATGCCACGAGCAGCTTTTCCAATTCAAGAGCCTTTCCCTTAGCTTTTGAATCACCTTCGATCTAAATCTAATCATCAATCATCTAGTTCACAACAATCAATCAAATCAAACATCAATCCAAGTAATCAAGCATTCAAAAATGATCTAAGTAGACAATTATAACAATAATGGCATTTTCGTAATTAAAGAGTTGAAAGTCCAATAAGCATGAAAACATGGATTATATCTCTACAAACTTGATGAATGAACTTGCATAGGTTAACATATGATAAAATGGATGTAACATCATCATAAACAATGGATCTATATGGATCTACACATAGGATGAAGAAAGTGCATGGAAATCTCTATTTTAACACCAAATCGAGCCAATTATCCGATATACTCCTTTGGATCCGTGTGAGAGATAATCACCACTCACCAAATCACCTAAACAATCCAAAAGATAACAACTCCAGATCTGGACAGCGAAGAACTAAGCTAGATCCGACAAGATCTCACTTCAAACGAAGAAATCTCTCTTGAAAAGATGAAGATCTTCAATCTAAGCTCTTGAATCTTCAATCTTGATCTTCGATTTGGATGGATGGAAGCACTAGATTCGAGTGGAGAAAAGAAGTGAAGAAGTGTAGAAGTCGAGCTCTCAAAATGGCAGCACTTCGTCGCTTCAAAATCCGGATCCCAAAAAGTGAGAACAACCCCTCCTATTTATAGCTGAAAACTGCCCTTAAGTCGTAACTCGGCAATCTTCTTAAGTCGGTGCCGACCTAACACTTAAGCCTCTGCCGACCTAGCAACCTCCGACTCAACACATGCGCATATACAAACCCTGTCTACGACTTAATGCGCACGCGCCTTAACTAGTTAGACGACTTACGACTTACTGCTATGCCGAGTTAACCAGCCTATACGACCTAACGACTTAACTACCTCGCCGACCTACGACTTAATCATAAGACCGACCCAACGAAGCAGACTCATCATACTACCGCAAAACCCAAGTCCTAAGTCGGTTGACGACTCAACAACTTAACACAGGAGACGACCTACCGACTCATAACTCAACACACACTGCCGACCTAACACTTAACACCCAAACACTTAGGTCGCTCACAACATGTCCTTAGGTCGTTGCCGACCTAACTCTACTCCAGAATACTTAGGCTGCCTACCATTCTTCCTTAGGTCGCCCTAACCTCTTAAGTCGGTCAACCCCACTTCCTTAACTCGGCAACGACTTAACAAATAACTTGTCAGACATGCTAACTACTAGGTCGCTCCAAAATACAAGTCTCCTTAGGTCGTCTACGACTTAACTGCTATACGACCTAAACAACTGCCGACTCAAAAGCTCACTTAACTTCTAACTCGGTCACGACTTAACACAGCAGCTTTGCCGATCTATCAGGATAAGACTCAACTACTAAGTCGTCCAGGTCTTAAGTCGACCACTATCTTAACTCGTCAGCCGACTTAACACTTAACTCACCACTATCCTTAAGTCGGTCAACCACACTCCCTTAACTCGGCGAGTTCCTTGAGTCGGCAACTCGACCCAGACTAGTTGCTTAACTCGTCCAAAACTCCTAAGTCGGCTACGACTTAGGACTTAAGCAAAATTCTGCCAAAACCAGAAATGACCTAACAACCATACAACCAAAGGTAAATCATTTTAGAATGTTTTGATCCGTAAAAATACGGGTCGTTACATTCTCTCCCCCTTAGGAATTTCGCCCCCGAAATTCCAAACAAACAAGGCAATCAAAGCTATTCTGTACGCCTATCATCCATAACAATCAATAAACCATGCATCCAATTCTAGCTTAGAATACAGAATTCTAAGACTTAGAACAAGTTACAATTTCGTTAGATGACACGACACCTTAGGGCCATACCTTGAAGAGTTCAGGATGAGCTGCTTTCATCCTCTCTTCCACCTCCCACGTACAGTCGTTATCATCATCACTCCATTGTATCTTGAGCAACTTAACTACCTTCCTCCTAAGCTGTTTCGTGTCGGTTTCAACAACACGAAGCGGCTTACGAGGTCTTCTATCAACTGGATCAACTTCTAAGTCTTCACAGCCATCAGCAGAAACTACCGTACTCGAGTCGTGCATATACTTCCGTAGATATGATACGTGAAAAACATTGTGCACACCCGACATCTTCTCTGGTAACTCCAATCTGTAAGCGAGCTTTCCAATTCGCTCGATGATCGGGAATGGTCCAACAAATCTCGGAGTCAATTTTCCTTTCTTCCCGAATCGAATAACATTCTTCAGTGGAGAAATCTTCACAAAAACCATATCTCCTACATCGAATTCCAAATCCTTTCGACGCTTATCGGCATAACTCTTTTGACGATCTTGGGCTGCCTTCATTCGTTGCCGAATGATTTCTATACAATCTGAAGTCTGACGAATCATCTCTGGCCCAAGCATCAGCTTTTCTCCAGTTTCCAACCAACATGTTGGAGAGTTACACGGTCTTCCATACAATGCCTCATACGGTGCCATACCAATGCTTGACTGGTAACTGTTGTTGTACGCAAACTCCACCAAATGAAGGTGATCTTCCCATGATCCTCCGAAGTCCAAAACACATGCTCTGAGAAGATCTTCCAAAACTCGGTTGACTCTCTCGGTCTGACCATCTGTTTGGGGATGATAAGCTGTACTCAAACACAACTCGGTTCCCAAGACTTCCTGGAAGCTCTTCCAAAATCCACTAGTGAACAATGGGTCTCGATCGCTCACTATACTCTTCGGAATACCATGGAATCGAACTATCCACTTAACATACAACTCAGCCAACTTTGATGCAGTCCTAGTCGATCGGACAGGAATGAATCGTGCACTCTTAGTCAGACGATCCACAATGACCCAAATCCCTTCATTTCCCGTTCTGGTTCTAGGCAATCCATCGATAAAATCCATCAACACTTGTTCCCACTTCCACGTAGGAACTTCTAATGGCTGAAGCAATCCACTTGGCTTCTTCTGTTCAGCCTTTACCAACTGGCAGTTCATACATTTGGAAATAAAATTTCCAACATCCTTCTTCATACCTTCCCAGTAGTAGGTTCTCTTCATATCCCGATACATCTTGTTTCCACCTGGATGAATTGTCAACTTCGAGTGATGACTTTCCTTCAGAACTTCACTCCTCAATTCATCTATATCGGGAACAACTAGTCGTCCTTGCTTCCGAAGCCAACCCTCTCGATCGACCTCGAATCCTTTATCCTTTTCTGGATCCAATCCGGATTCCAATTCACGGACAATCTTGACAAGCTTATCATCTCGCTTTTGGCCCTCGCCAATCCTTTCCACAAGAGTGGGTCTTATCGATAAGTTTGCCAACATCTCAGGTTCCAATTCACATCTAGGCCTGAAGTCAAATCCAGCTAAATACTCGAGACTCTTCCATTCTGAAAACATGGCTCCCAATCCTGCATGTCTTCGACTTAACGCATCTGCCACTGCGTTACCTTTTCCCGGAGTATAAGCTATACCAAAATCATATGATGCCAAAAACTCTAGCCAACGTTGCTGCCGAAGATTCAAATCCTTTTGGGAGAAAAGGTACTTCAACGACTTGTGATCCGTAAACAACTCGAATCGAACTCCCAACAGATAATGTCTCCACATCTTCAGAGCAAATACAATCGCCGCTAACTCCAAATCATGAGTTGGGTAATTCCTTTCATGCGGCTTCAGTTGTCGACTGGCATACGCAACAACTTTATCCTTCTGCATCAGAACTGCTCCAAGTCCCGTACCACATGCGTCGGTGTAAACCACCATCTCATCATTTCCACTTGGAATAGTCAAAACAGGAGCACTCGTCAATCTCTCTTTCAGGATTCCGAAGGCTTGCTCACACTTAGCATTCCAACTGAACACTTGGTTCTTCTTCGTCAATCCTGTTAACGGTGCAGCTATCTTGGAGAAGTCTTTGATAAACCGTCGATAATATCCCGCTAATCCAAGAAAACTTCTCACATCGGATGCATTCTTAGGTCTAACCCAATCCTGGATTGCTGCCACCTTAGCGGGGTCAACCGCTATTCCATTTCCAGAAATCACATGGCCTAAGAACCTCACTTCACTCTTCCAGAAGTGACACTTCGAAAACTTAGCCTTTAGCTGATGTTTCCGTAAGATCTCCAAAACAATACGTAAGTGCGTCTTGTGCTCTTCTTCCGTTCTGGAATAAATCAGAATATCATCCACGAACACAAGTACGAACTTGTTCAACTGATCTCTGAACACTCTATTCATAAGATCCACAAAATATGCTGGCGCGTTAGTCAATCCAAACGGCATTACCAGCCACTCAAAGAAACCGGATGGTGTCCTGAAAGCAGTCTTCGGCACACTATCCTTCGCTACTCTCAACTGGTGAAATCCCGTTGCCAAATCCATCTGAGAAAACACCTTGGCTTCGTGAAGCTGATCAAACAAGTCATCTATTCTCGGTAATGGATACTTGTTCTTCTTAGTCACCTTATTCAGCTCACGATAATCGACGCACAATCTCAATGACCCATCTGCCTTGGTTGCAAACACAACTGGTGCACCCCACTCGGACACACTACGCCGAATGAATCCTTTCTGTAAAAGGTCATCAACTTGCACCCTCAACTCCCGCTGTTCCCTAGGCGCCATCCGCCTAAGAGGCATCACAACAGGTCTGGCTCCTTCAACTAGATCTATCCGAAACTCGATCTCTCTATGCGGCGTCAACCCTTTGACTTCGTCAAAGACATCCTCGAATCCATTAGCGATCGGCACCGATGACAGTCCATCCCGTGGAACAACTAGCGAGTACATGAAGCTCATGAAGACGCCTTCTTCATGCTTACATCGTATCACAATCTTTCGCCCCTCCACATTCTCGACTGTCACTTCCAACCTTTCGCAATCAACCTTAGCCGCATACTTCCTAAGCCAGTCCATACCCAAGATAATTCCGAACCCCGCAAAGTTCAGAACAAAGCAATCACAAACAAAAGAGCAACCATGACTCGACACAACTAGACCACGGCATAACATACACAAACAAGACGAACCCCCAACTAGATTAGTCACAACCAATGGCCTATCAACAATATCCGGTTCCAAACCTAACCGGCCTACTAGTTCATTACAAACAAACGAATGCGACGCTCCAGTATCAAACAGAACTCTAACTGGAACACCACATAGGAAAAGAGTACCTTGAACAACCACACTCTTTCCCTTCTCTTCAGCAGTAGGAGCTTTCGAAGACGACGGAACAGCCCCCAAAGCATAAGCTTGCACAATCTGCCTGTCCTTCCTCGGTTCTGGACAATTCTTCCTGAAATGCCCCGGCTTGTCACAATTGTGACACTTCATTGGCACCTTAGGATTCTTACAATCCTTAGAGAAATGGCCCTTCTGCTGACAATTGTAGCAAGTCACCTCGCCTTTCGGCTTCTTCTGGCCATCCTTACCCTTCTGCTGCTGCTGCTTCCTCTTCTGGTTTCCACCCTGCTGTGGTTTAGATTCTCCCTTGGTAACAGCAACAACAGGTCCTTCCTTAGGAAACAGACTCTCATGCCTAAGAGCTTTCTCCACAAGCTTCTCAAATGAATCATCCAAATGATCCACCAACTGTCTCCCAAGATAACTATCCAAGCCGGTCACAAACTTCTCATTCTTTTGATAAGCAGATTCAATATACGACCGGGCATACTTGGACAAAGCTTCGAACTCAGAAACATACTCAAGAACAGATCTTCCACCTTGCTTGAGCTCCACAAACTTCTTGAATAGAACAGACTTCTGAGCTGTAGAAATGAAATTAGCTTCAAATCTAGCTTGGAATTGCTCCCAAGTAATCTCTTCCTCCGCAGTATTGATGGTAATAGAGTTCCACCAATCAGAGGCTCTCCCTTGAAGCTGCCTCGATGCCAACTTCCTCTTAGTTGCATCATCAATTCCCAAATCACCAAAGATCCTTCTACAAGCATCTATCCATCTCTGGACTTCGATAGTTGATTCTGTTCCCAAGAAAACCTTTCCTCCAAGAGCAGTATAATCCTTGCACAACTTAGCAAAATCCACTGGTTTCGGAGTTTGGACTTGAACCCCAACATCAACTGCCGCCCCCGGAACTGGTATCCTTCTCATGATCGAAGTCATCATAGCTTCGAACATGGCTGCATAATCAGCAGTCTCTTCAGTAGCACGGCCTTCCCTAGCAGCTGGTCTCCCTCTTCGACTCATTCTCAATATCTATAAAAAGGAATGATTAGAACATCTAGAGAAACAACTGCATAAAGGACTCAAACCCTACTAAGCTACTATATTATATATAGTATTCATCCATCAAAATACAATTACGTCTCTCATACGTAGTTACTTCAGCGAGCGTTGGGTAAAATCGATTAACCAATGCTCTGATACCAAATGTGACGACCGCCCATGACCCCTGCACCGAATCTAGAGATAGTGCGCTGTAAAGTGTGCCAGGCGACCATGGACGACTGTCAAGGTAAGATTTTAAACAACAAAATCTATCGTATTACTCACAGCGCATGGACAAAATACGATAGAACATAAGTATAGTGAAGCTTTACAGAACAAAGTGGCATCATATAAAACTCCATAATAGTTGAATACAAGCATCCACATAGTCAATACATCCAGCCTCACTACATATCTCTCAGAGAATACAAAACAGCGGAATATCCAGTACATATAATAAGAAGATAATATGCAACCCTCCAGCTCGTCTTCGATATCGGCATCGTGAGAAGAGAACAGCACCTGTCACCTGCTACCTAGTCTGCCCGTCCCAAAATGGACGAACAGCCCAAGGCAATAAGAATTAAAACATAAAGCCTTGAGTCAGACAACAGTCTTAGTGAGCAGTAAATTAACTAACAACATACCAAAAGAGCATAAAGGAAAAGGAATAGGAATACAACCCTCCCACTCCAACCTCATTCTACAGTGATAGCCCCCAGACACACACTAAGCAGAAGCAAACATAGCAGAGCATACAATTTAAAGTAAAGCTATTATCATTCGAGTCAAGGGCGATGTTTTTCAAGTACCAAGGCCTAAATCAGATAAGCACCCAGAAAATACCGCTCTTGAGTCCGAAATGACGTTACAACCAAACATCCATGACTCTGGCTATCACTGTTATCCTTGCTTCGATATCACCGTTAATTGAATGACCGGCACATTCTTTCAGCCGTCCGTCAAGGGCTAATGAAAACCCCGGTTCTAGACATAACTCCCGCACGTCGTCGCAGCCCGTGCCTAGGACTATCGAATCTGCCCAGAGTACTCGACCATCAACAGTTGGCCGTTGGGACTATCGAATCTGCCCAAACGTACTCTTGCTTAGAGCATGCTAGAACCTTCAACAACGATGCTATCCAAGCCTCCTAGTCATCCTCCTCGACGACTATTCTCATATCCATTCATTATCCTCAACTCGAATCATATCACCGAGTTATCAACATGCTTGGAATGATCCCGTCTGGATTAGACCAAGTCTTCATCATATGATGCCTCGCTTCATTACATCCTCGCAAAGCCTCATCTCATCATCACATCATCGAATCTATGCATAAGAGCTTCATCATCCCGCTACATATGCCACGAGCAGCTTTTCCAATTCAAGAGCCTTTCCCTTAGCTTTTGAATCACCTTCGATCTAAATCTAATCATCAATCATCTAGTTCACAACAATCAATCAAATCAAACATCAATCCAAGTAATCAAGCATTCAAAAATGATCTAAGTAGACAATTATAACAATAATGGCATTTTCGTAATTAAAGAGTTGAAAGTCCAATAAGCATGAAAACATGGATTATATCTCTACAAACTTGATGAATGAACTTGCATAGGTTAACATATGATAAAATGGATGTAACATCATCATAAACAATGGATCTATATGGATCTACACATAGGATGAAGAAAGTGCATGGAAATCTCTATTTTAACACCAAATCGAGCCAATTATCCGATATACTCCTTTGGATCCGTGTGAGAGATAATCACCACTCACCAAATCACCTAAACAATCCAAAAGATAACAACTCCAGATCTAGACAGCGAAGAACTAAGCTAGATCCGACAAGATCTCACTTCAAACGAAGAAATCTCTCTTGAAAAGATGAAGATCTTCAATCTAAGCTCTTGAATCTTCAATCTTGATCTTCGATTTGGATGGATGGAAGCACTAGATTCGAGTGGAGAAAAGAAGTGAAGAAGTGTAGAAGTCGAGCTCTCAAAATGGCAGCACTTCGTCGCTTCAAAATCCGGATCCCAAAAAGTGAGAACAACCCCTCCTATTTATAGCTGAAAACTGCCCTTAAGTCGTAACTCGGCAATCTTGTTAAGTCGGTGCCGACCTAACACTTAAGCCTCTGCCGACCTAGCAACCTCCGACTCAACACATGCGCATATACAAACCCTGTCTACGACTTAATGCGCACGCGCCTTAACTAGTTAGACGACTTACGACTTACTGCTATGCCGAGTTAACCAGCCTATACGACCTAACGACTTAACTACCTCGCCGACCTACGACTTAATCATAAGACCGACCCAACGAAGCAGACTCATCATACTGCCGCAAAACCCAAGTCCTAAGTCGGTTGACGACTCAACAACTTAACACAAGAGACGACCTACCGACTCATAACTCAACACACACTGCCGACCTAACACTTAACACCCAAACACTTAGGTCGCTCACAACATGTCCTTAGGTCGTTGCCGACCTAACTCTACTCCAGAATACTTAGGCTGCCTACCATTCTTCCTTAGGTCGCCCTAACCTCTTAAGTCGGTCAACCCCACTTCCTTAACTCGGCAACGACTTAACAAATAACTTGTCAGACATGCTAACTACTAGGTCGCTCCAAAATACAAGTCTCCTTAGGTCGTCTACGACTTAACTGCTATACGACCTAAACAACTGCCGACTCAAAAGCTCACTTAACTTCTAACTCGGTCACGACTTAACACAGCAGCTTTGCCGATCTATCAGGATAAGACTCAACTACTAAGTCGTCCAGGTCTTAAGTCGACCACTATCTTAACTCGTCAGCCGACTTAACACTTAACTCACCACTATCCTTAAGTCGGTCAACCACACTCCCTTAACTCGGCGAGTTCCTTGAGTCGGCAACTCGACCCAGACTAGTTGCTTAACTCGTCCAAAACTCCTAAGTCGGCTACGACTTAGGACTTAAGCAAAATTCTGCCAAAACCAGAAATGACCTAACAACCATACAACCAAAGGTAAATCATTTTAGAATGTTTTGATCCGTAAAAATACGGGTCGTTACATCGAAAATCAAAATTTAATCTGTTCTTCCTCCCTCTTTAAATCAAGTTACAGTTCAATATCAATCTCCATATCGCGATGCTTGAAACCAAGAGAAAACTAGGGTTTCGCAAATCAACGCCTTCGAGTTAATCATCGCTGCGAATTTGGCTATTCCATCAGCCATCGTTGGCTCGTCCTTGCTCCTACGCGATATTTTCTACTGCTGATTTGAGGTTCTGCTACAGTCTCTTTTTACGGCCACTGCTAATTCAATCGAGATGGATCGTCATTGGGGATCGACGACTAGGGCTTCGAGCTAGACGAGACGCGAAGGGGGAGTTCGCGGTCGGAGATGGAGGTCGCGACCTAAATGACGAGCGTACGCGGGTGCGAAGACTAAGGGTCGAACTCAGCAAGGAGGTCGCAATGGTTTTCGAGGTAGTGGAGTCTCGAGGGGAGGCGTTCGATCGTGAGCGGGGCGCTGAGGGCTTTGAGACGCGATTCAGTCGAAAGGGTTCAACCATGGCCATCGCTAGTAGCTCGCGATCACTTAGGGGTGGCTGAGTTGTTGGAAAACGAGGAAGGGAGGGTGCAGCGAAGTTAGACAGTGGCAATCGGGGGAGACTCGTACTCGAGCTTGAGATGTTGGAGGCAGTGAGGTATTTCTCATGTTCGAGTTGGTAATTTATTTTTCTCAATTTAATATTAAGGTGAGTATAAATATAGATATACAAAAAATTTTATTGACAGTAAGATATTTAAGACAATCCCGTTTTAATAAATATTTGTATTTATGAAAACAGAAATTTGGTTATATTGAAAGGAAACCAGTTAAAATATAATCATCAGTTTAGAATTAAATCACCGGTAATTAATTTAAAAGGAAATTGGTTATTTGATTTGTTTCGAATATTAATCAATGGTATAAATGTTTATACAAGGTTTATAGTCATGGAAACAAGCTGATTGGTTTGGACTGCAAATTTAAAAGCAAAAGGTGAGTTAATCTCACTCAGTTGAATTTTATTTTAAATTTAAATGGTTAAATTTAAATAATTGATTGGATGATTGCATTGATTGAATATGCTATATTATATATATAGTAGTATATAGCAATATATACATATTGGCATATGTATATATTTGAGTTGTTGATATTCCCGCATTTATATAGCGGATGAGACCCTATGCGCCGCATAATAGCGGATGATATTTTATAAAACCCATATACCGCGATATTCCACCTTGAAGTGGAATTGGTATTTTATATTGTGCTAACGTCTGTGGATGCAGGGAAACAGGTTGGAGGGATCCAACTGGATTCCTCAAAATTATTAGATTATTTAATATTCTGTGTTTTGAATATTTGATATCATGTGATGATTTTATATTGGATGATGTGGTTGATTTGGATTGTCCAGTATAATAAATTATAAAATCTATGAAATTGAATTTTTGAAAAGAAATAAAGGAATAAAAGTTTAAGTAAAATAATTCGAGGAATTGGGATAAAATTTATAACGAATTGAAATAAAAATAAGGTGATTTTGGAGTTTTAACAAATATGAAAAAGGGGATTTTGAATTCACAAGGAATAATAAATTTTATACTTAAGTGATATTATTTGAAGAATAAAAAGAGGTTATTTTTGAAATTTAGGATTAAAGCTAATTAAAGAATAAATAAGGAGTTTTGGAAATCTGTAATCGATATTGGTAAAAAGGGGTTTAACTCGTAATAAGGAATAAAAATCTAAAGGTTAATGTATTTTGGAATAAATGAAGTAGCAAAGGAAATTTATTTCAAAGTAAGTAGAGTAAATTGGGAAATAAATTGGAAATTGATTTAGTTGTTTAAAATTGGAATTTTAAAAGAGAAGTGAGATTTTGGAGGTATAAACTGGGTTTATAAAGTAAAATAAAATATCAGTGGATATTAGAAAATATAAATTCAAGGTGAGAATTTATAAAGGGATATGAATTAGTTTAAAATAAATGTTGATTTATTTTTAAAGGATGGGAATGAGAAGTGTATTTCTCTGGATAGCCAAGTACGTTTTCAAGGTAGTTTTAAATATAAGTTAAAAGTTTTAATATGTTTTAAAAAAGCATGTTTTAGAAAATTGATTATTTTTAAATGTTAACTTTTTAAAGTAAGTATTTTCAAAAATATATTATTGTAGTAATTATATAAAAGTGATTTGCTATTATGTTTTAAAAGGAGTAATTTAGTTTATATTTATAAAGTGGTTTATTTTAAAGTATATATTTTTAATAAAGTATTAAAGTAGTTTAAATTTCAATGTTATAAGATATATTTAAAATAAAGTGTTTTTAAATTATTTTAAAATTAAAAGTATTTTGTACTTGGTGATTCAGTGGAAATAATTATTTGGGAAATGTTTTCCGTAAGCGGAAACTGTTTTGAAATTGTTTTCAAATGAGCTTTGAAAATTTGAAAATATATCTTGGAAAGATATTTGGGCAAATAAATAATGTGGTAAATTATTTATTTTGTGTGATGGTTGTTTGTGGATGTAAATTGATAGTTAAATAACCGACTATCAATATTGGCCAAATGCGCTGATCGTTTCGAAGAGACCGGGATCGAGTTTCCGTATACCGGGATTCTAGGTCTGGAGACTCGAATACCACTTCGATCCGGTTTGTACGTTTCGTGTAACGATTTCGGAGTCAAAGATGGAGCAGTGAAGAGCAAGGGCTAGTCGCTACTAATCCTGAGGATATTTCCAAAAATGGATGTAGTAGGAGTAGTGCCTTCGGTTCCGTTCAAACCCAGGACGGACTTGTATGGACGAATGCTTGCGAAACATCGTCAGCGGACGATGGGCATTCTAAGGGATATGTTCTCTAAAAGGTATCGTTTAGCCTCGAACCTCATCAACCGGGAATGACTGAAAATCAGGGGTTATGCAGCAAGGCTTCGTGGGTAGCTCCCACTGGAGGGTAAGGTCATCCCTGTCTAGATGTCCCTTTTTATTTCGGCTTAGTGGTGCGGTTGCTGATCCCAACCGTGGGGTGATTTTATTCGGGATCATCCAGTAAGGGATGGTTCCGGCCTTGTGTTGCAGGGGAGCGGGCGTACTCCTCGGTACGGTGATCTAGGCCACGTACTGTGATAGGTGGTACCCCAGTGCCTAGTCATTCGTTGGAAATCCATTCTTCCTACGTGTCTTGTACGGTATTTGTTTGTATTACCCACTTTTGTGGCTAGTATGCTGGAATTTAATAATGTAACAATTTCAGCTATTTTAATGAGTATTTGTGAATAGACATTATTATAATATCAGAGGATTTTATAAAAGTGTTTTAGCTATCGTAAGGTAAAAACCCGACATGTTTATTTGTGGCGTGGTCTTACGAGATGCTTTTTATTTTTAAAGGATTTTTGAAACTTTAATAATCAATTTGAGTGATTTTCTCACGCTGGTATTCCAGACTGACTCGGGTATTGTTTTATATGATGCTCGGGTCAGACCGAGTATTATAGGTTACAGGATGATGCTGTGGAGCTCAGGAGATGAGCTGGATGACGATACGTACTCCCGTACTTGTTATTATTTTTCCGCTGTGTATTCAGTTGCATGTTATGGATGTTGATGTACTCTGATGATGTATTGGGATGATGTATATATAAACAGATATAGATTCTTTTTGTGTAAAGATCTGTTATTACCTATTATAGTTTATTCCGCTGCGTATGAGAGATTCTGTTGTTGTTTTCTATTTTTCTTCTTCTTCTACCTCTTCTTCTTAACTCAAATGGTCCGGTTTTTCGTGTAGGAAAAACTCGGGTTGTCACAAATTTAATTCTTAAAATTTGGGCAAAAGATGATTTCAATAATAAATGAAACCAAAGCTTTGAATTAATATCTAAACTTGAGAAAATTGAATTAGAAATTTACTTGAATAATACTCAATTTCATTATATATATAACTTACCTAAATTTTTTTAAGTTAAATATGTAATTGAATATTGCACAATATAAATGATATCAAAGGAATTTTTAAATAAATTTGAGTAGTTATAATAAATGTAAATATACTTAATGTATATGTAATAAGATATATTGAGTAGAATAAATTTAATAAAATTTGGGATAAAGAAAAATTAAATTTGTCGAATAAAGTATGATTATAATAAATGACTATTCAAATTTATGATCTTTGAAATTGTTAATAAAAGTTTGGATGATATATAATATAAATCGTCTTTATATATAAAATTTGTGTACGTATAAAAATGTTATATACTTAAATTTCAATTATAAAATGATTATGGAGATAAATAGAATACTAAGTTAATTAAATAATAGATGCAACTAATAAAATAAAAAAAAATTTGTTTTGAAAGTTAATAAACTGAAGTTAAATCAACTTAATTAGGTATCTTGAGTTAATTGAATTTAAACTGAATTTTTGGTTTTGCAAGAAACCTTTTGTATCAAATATAAATAATTTGAAATTAAATCAACTTAATGAAATACTTAAATTTGAAATCAATTATTAAGTACTAATTAATTCAATTAAAATTTATATGGTTTAAATTAATTGTTTATTATGAAATTCAAGTCTATTTTCTTTTGGTTGTTTCTATTATCCTACTTCCTTCCTTTTCGAGGACGAAAAGTTTTGAGTGGGGGAGAGTGTAACAGCCCGCAGATTTAACCGGTTTTAATAACGTATAAATTGAAATTTATGGGATTTTAAACGATAAAATTTTGAAATATAAATTTGATATTTGGAATGCGTCTAGTTAAACATAACAACTGGTAAAGTTTCGTCCAAAAATACGGAAGTTTATTTCGTGCGTAAATTTACTTCAATTTAATCAGTTAAAAAGCGATGAAAATAAAACATTTTCAAAACCAAAATATTTTTACGTAGAAAAATTCTAAACCATCTTCTGAGCAAGATGTCAGTTTGTTGTTTTTCAAATTCGGACATCTTTGGCTCCGTCGATATTATTTTTCTACGTTTTTCACGCATTTTCCGTAGTAGAAAATTTGAAATTTTTATAATTCAATCAAGCTACTAATATCTTCATACCGTTTTGATTGCCTCGTCGCACTGATCAAAATGGTATATTCATTCGTGCAAATCGGAGTCCGACGAAAAAATCGTCGCGTTAATTTAACCGTCCGGACGTACAGGTTAAACCATTTTCAGATGAATTTTTTTTTCCCGTATCCACTTAAAAATTTGAAAATTATAATCCCAGCTGGTGTAGTAAATGAGGCAGTTGGCAGCTGGTGAATAGCACTGAAAAGGAAGTGGCGTATCGGATTACAAAGTAACATTTATTTATTGTACTGAAAATTTATATAGTTTAAAAGAAGAAAAAAAGCACTTTTTCATTTCTTTCACTAGCCAGACACGTCCTCCTCTCTCCTTCTTGTTCATATTTTAAGGAAACTATATTATGTATCTACTCTGTAACAAATTTACAGTTCTTTTTTTTTGCCTCATGAAAATTTTAGTAGCATATACTTAAGTTAGTTTGCAAGCTTGAAATTTTTATATATGTATTAGTATAGTAATCCAAGTGTAAACTTAGATCTGTGATGACACTAGTCATCTTCTTCATGTCTGCAAATGCAACAAGACCCATCCTCTCTCATTCCTTGCTCGACTGCACTCAACCTCCGCTCACTCGCCACCGCCTCCGCCTCCGCCTAGCAACAGTATCTCCACTCACTGCCATCAACCTCGCGACCACCCTCTTCTTTCCACCTCCACTGCTGTATCGTGGCCTCACCCCTCTTGCTCCGCCCAGACATGTAGCCGACCCTCCTCCTACTCCATCACCATGCCATTGCAAACCATCTACGACAACACGAAACCCATCACCACCTTCGGCCCTCACCTGGACGGCCGTACCCACTTGGCCTCCGACCTTTCTTCCCCGTTCCACTTTCAACCCATCACCGCAAGCTCGGCCTTGCTAAATGCACAGCCTGACCTGAGCCGAGCACCACCCTCCGCTCGCTAAGCCTCACTTCCTCCACTATCGTACGTCTCCTACTTGCCTTCCCCAGCAAACGAACCCGAGCTTCCCTCCTACCTCCTCCTTCATCTTCACGCCTTCACCTTGCATAGACCCGAAGCTCGGTCTTTCTTCGGCTCGCAAACTCCGACCGCCTCTCTATCCTGTTGCGAGCATCTTTTGTTTGAGGTATATATTTGTATATATGTGTTTATTTGACTCTTATATGTAATTTATTATTTTATACGTATATGACAGTTATTATTAATTGTTGCCGCATTTTTTTTCTCTCTGTTGGTATTGATAATTTATATATACTTGGCAACTATAAAGTTATGTGTAAGTGATAAGTTATGAAAGTTTTGTTTGAAAACTATTTGTTTATATAAAGGTTAGAGATATGTTGTATAGCAGTTTTGGACTTAAACTTTTAGAAGTTATATATGTTTGTAGATAGGTTGCGTGTGTAGTCAATATACTTGCAGTATATTGTATTTTAGATGTTATGGTTATAAGTATTACTATTAGTTGTTTCAGTTTTATACTAGGAAAACTATTAGTTATTTTGTGATATATACATAGTGGTATATATATAGTTGTCATGCCTTTTAATACTGCTGTTATGAATGTTTTGGGTATGCCTAAGTTATGAAATAAGCGGCCTAGTTATATGCAATTAAATGATAGGCCATGTTTTGGTGTATACAGAAGTTTTCAAAACTATGTATATTAGTTTTAAGTCGTTTTGTAGAGCTTATTTTAGTATATTTTAAGGTGTATATATATAGATATATACACATATTTTACGTTTAAAGAATTTCAATTTTGAATGACACGGTAAAAATATGGTACTTTAATATAAAGATGGTATGTTAGCTCGAAATGAATATAATGTATTACTACTGGTATTATATATATGTTGAGTCGGATTTAAAAGCAATGATTTTGAAATGCATATATGTAAAATATATATATATATATAACTTCATTTCTATAGAATAATAATTATTTCTATAGAATAATGGCTTCCAAATCTAGATCTAGGGATTAGGGTTTCTCCCTTTTCTCCTTTTTTCTTTCGTTTCTTCCAAGCTATCTTATTTTTCTCTGCTATTTTCTGTTTTCCGATCTTCACTTCTGTCCACACAAAACTGGAACCATGGGATCTCTACCGGACGATGAAGGTTGGGAGGAGGTGAGAAGGAAAAGGGGCAAGGCTCCAGCTTCTTCGGGTCCTGATCAGAGGATTAACTTGGGAGGTCAAAGATCGAGTAGATTAGATAGAATCTCGGGTAGGAGGGTGCTTCCGGATCATGCTGGGCGGACAGTTACTAAACAACCAAAAATTTCTAAGCAGAAAGTTCCGCTGTCCGGAGGTAATCCAAAAATCATTTTCACTGTTTCGGAGAATGCAAAGAAATTTTCATACAGTGAGGCAGTGAAAGAAGGAGCGGTTGGTGATTTAGGTAACCTGGATCTGGAGTTTATAGAGCCTAAGGTAGCGGAAGGTAAAAGGATAGGTTCCCTTTCTTCTGAAGCGATCAAAGAAGCGGAGGGAGGTTGGGATTTATGCATTTTATTGTATGTGGTTGGGTATAAACCATGGCTCAGAACTTTTGAGGGATATGCCAACTGGGTCTGGGCAACTAAGAAGCCGTTCTCAGTCCACTCTAGGAATAACGGTTTTTTTGTAGTGAGATTTGGTTTGGAGGAGGACTGCAATAAGATTTTAAAATCAGGTCCTTGGTTTATGGACCGGAACTTGATCATTATGAAGAGATTGTCCCCAGATATGAGAACTGATAGAGATCTGCTTACCTCTTTGCCTATGTGGGTTAGACTTCTTGGTTTATGTAATGACCCGGATTTTCGATCCCGAAAATTCCAGATAATTACGAAAAAATAAGAAGAAAGAGATAGAAGAAAGAAACAGAAAATAAAACACAGAATCTCACATTCGCAGCGGATCAAAATATAATATCAAATAATAACAGTTTATACAAAGAATACTATATTTGTCAATTTTATTTTAATACATCAGAGTTATACATATACACAATTACTGGACATATACAAATCAACATATCCCAAATAACAGGAAATATATCACAGCGGAAAACACTCCATACGTTCCTGTCATCCAGCTCGTCTCCTGAGCTCCCGAACGTTCTTACCTGAAAATCTGTAATACTCGGTCTGACCCGAGCATTACATCAAAGTAACACCCGGGTCAGGCTGGAAACCAGCATGAGTAAACCCATCTAACGAGGAATATAACAGCTTGAAACTACAAAAAAACCCGGGGTAACTCAAATCCCTTTTACAAATTCAAATACTCGTTATAGACATTGACTTATTTCACACATCCATTCAAACTGTCCAAAACTTAAATTAAATGATCCAATTTATTTAAATCATTCCAAACTAGCCTATTAATTCCACAAATCAACCTATAAAGAATCGTTGCAGGTTACAAATCGAAGTGGGTTCGGGTATCTACTGGTATCCGACCCGGCATCTTCGAATTCAATGTTATCTATACAAAAATCAATCAAGTGAAATACAATTCAAATTTAAAAATACAGGATGTCATTTTCCATATTATCTTATCATTGATGGATAAACATAACAGATCACAATATTTCATATCAGAATTACCAACCAATCATATAAGCAAAATTAATTTATTATACCATTTCAATTAGATCATATTGATTTCTTAAACCACTTTTAACCCTGCTTACTTAAATTAACCTTTAATTATATTAAGTAATTAACTCTTAATATATTTCACATATTATTTACCTTTCCCTTCCACAATCATCACACTTTATTCTTGATTAATTACTTAAATTCATTATCTTATAATTACTTACATTGATTAATTATTCCTTAATTAATCACTCTCATAAATTCACTAACCCTCCATAAATTTTCTTACTAATTAAACAAGTAATTAATCCTCAATTAAGTGATTACCATTTATTACCCTCTTAGAATAAAATATTAAATAATTTTCCTTTGATCACTCTTATTAATTAACTTTATAAATTACATTGATAATTTACCTTAATTAATCATTAATTATTCAAATCATATCCTCTGTTGATGCTTAACAAGTTTGTATTTACAGAGACCCGAGCCAAACTTCAACTATCACGAGTCTGACCCCGAGCTGCAACACTTTTCCCCCGAGCGTCACTCTAGTGCTTACTTCTTCTTCTACTGACTCTTTTCTTTGTTTTATTTTGATTAAGTTCAAGCCTAAATCAACTGGAACACGAATCTTTCATAAACTCGAGCTCGACCCCGCTTCCAAACCCCTGAAACTCGAGAACAACAGGGTACCCAGCCCAACCTTCCACTGACACAATGACGGGTCGTGCACGTGCACGGATCGCCAACCCCGATGTTATCTCCGGCGACACCACAAACATGTCGCCCACCATCCTCACGTGCAACCCAGCCTTCGAACGAGCCTCACGAAGTACGATGTGGAAATTGCCCAACATTCGAAACTGAAACATTCAGCAATCCAATAGATCTCCTCGTCCCAACCTGCTCTGACCATCGGAGACGTTGCGGCTCCGGTCTCGCCTCGCCGAACCCTCGTACTACCCACCCCTAAAATATCGCGCAGCTCGATGCACCATAGGTGGAGGAAACACCACGTCTCCGAGTTCAACTAAAAGACTGCTAAACCCTATAATTGCTTCGATACAACAGCACTCCCATTAGAAATTTTTTTTATCATTTTTTCCTGATATGTTTGATCACTAAGTTTACTTCATGCAAAGTTTCAACACAACACAGTTTTCCTATCGCTGGAAATTTGTAGAAGAAGCAATTTCTGTTTAACTACAACTAAAAATTGTAATCTTGATTTTAAAAATCCTATCTTTCAGTTACAATTTCAGATATGTAATTATATCAACAAAATTTAAGATTTGATTTTTGACATTTTTCAAGTGGCTCTGTGTTTCATTGTTTCCAGACATTGTTTCTACTTATAAATTCTTGCAACTATTTTAAATGCTTAGTTAAGTTTAAACCAATATCTTTGTTTTAAATACTTAAGTCCAAAAGAAATTTGAGTGAGAAGGATTTAAGGTTGAACAAGTTTAAATCTCTGTAGTTTTTAAACAGAGATGAACACTGCAAAAGCTAGACATTCTCACATATTTCCAGAGTTTAAACCATCATACAAACATACTTTCAAACTTACATCACCAGTTCATTTTAACTATAAGTCGTTTGCATCAAACAAAGAGATGTCACATGTAACAGTTTCAAGGCAAGGGGTTGAACTACAACCTGAGCTGTTTAAAAACTACAAGCATGCACACTACCTATATACACAAAAACTTACAGATATACATGCATATAAACAATCATAAACACAGACTTCTACAAGTTATTTAAGGTTGGGTTTTAAAAGTTTACTCACAAGTTATAGATGAACAGAGAACACAGTTCATTTCTGGAACTTGATTCTGAAGCTAAAGGTTGATTTGAATCTACTATGTTTGAGTTGAAATCTGAATTCACTTGACCTTAACTTGCTCAAATACAGGGGCATGAAGCAAGGCATAGGTGTATATATATATGTGTATATTTACTTACTTCCAATGAATGGAATGAGTAGAGGAGGAACGTATACAAAGAAGGGTAGGCTATATCTCGTACAGGCTCTTCAGGCTTCTACATATTTCTTCCTTACTTTATAATCTTAGCCTGATTTGATTCTTCTTGTACGTGATTTGCAGTATTTTGGCTTGAGTTGAAATTTTGTATGCTATAGTTTCAATGTATATTAAATGCTTGTCTCCCTTTTTTGTTTACATGCATTTATGTGAATTGATGTATGTATACATATCCATTTGTTTATCTTTGCACTTATGCATCTTTCCATATCATCACATGTGTACGTTTTTGTTGTACATAGATATTTGTATAAAAATATTCACTTGTAGGGGATATTTGGGTTTTGTGGAGGAAGATATTTTGCTTTATCATTTCTAGCTTGCTACCTTATACATATTTTTGACTGCCTTCATCTTATACTTGTTCTCACAAATTTCCAGTTTATGTTGCAAGCATACCCTATCTACTTATCTCTTGCTTTCATATTTCCATTGATGCTATATATTTTTTATTTTATTTTATCATATATTTGTTTATACTTATGTTATTTATTGATATGATATATTTTATTTTTATATTTCACTTATCCATAATTTATTTGAGATGTTATTTATTACTAATATACACTTATTCTTATTTCTTATAAAAGTTAACTACAAAATTTAATTCACTTATTTATTATTAATATTCATGTTAACTTCATAGTTCCTGGTGTTTATATAATTATTTATTTTAACCATACTTTATTTTATACTTATGTTACAATCAATAAGATGTCTTATTTACATTAAAATACATACACAAATCTCTGTTTAAGCTTATATTTTAATCAATCGCATGTTAATAAAACAAAGTATTTTAATTAAATTATATAAGATAAATTTTATTATAAATATTATTAAGAGATTTAATAGAAATTTACAAATCAAATTTTCTTTTAAAAATACAAATCTATATAAATTATCTCTAGCAGATTTATTCATTTCAAAATGATCAGTTTACATTTCATTTAATTTGATTAAATATTTATTAAAATAATATGGCCAAAATACCGGGTCGTCACAGTTTAAGTTTTAAATTATGGGGCAATAAGGCTATTAGCGCTCTAACTAGTACCTTAGGAGTTCCTATAAAGACGGATGAGGCCACGAAAAATAAATCTAGACTAGCCTATGCCAGAGTTTTGGTTGAGGTTAATGTTAATTATGGAATGCCTAACTCCATTGAAGGTAGGGACGAGAATGGGAGGAGTTTCTTTCAGGAAGTAGAATATGAAAACCCTCCTCCCATCTGTGGCAAATGTGTGTGTTTCGGACATGTTACTGCTGAATGTCCAATGACAAAGTCTTGGGTTCCTAAAGAGACCCAAGCTGTCAACTCAGATAAGCTTGGTCTTGTTGAACGTGCGGATTCAGTAAGGGAGGAAGGAGGAATTGAAATTTCTAATAATCTTGAAAAAGAGATGAATGCTGGAGGTCCCTCTGTTACCGGTAATTCTGCTAACGGAGTCATTTATGTCGTAGGGACGGAAGTCCCCTGTGATGATCTTTTGGCCGGTAACGTGCAGTCTCAAGTGCATCAAGAAAATCAAATTATTACTATTGTTTGTCCTCCATCTGATGGATCACAGGATAGGTCATAGAAAGTCTCTTATGAGCTGGTCCCAGAAGATAGGGGAAAATCTACAAATGTAAAAGAAATTTTACCCCAGGATCAGAATATAGGAAAAGTTGCATCCTCAGTAGAGCGGGGTGAGGGGGAAATTTTAGAAGCGTCAGAGCCAGATCATGCTACTATTACCGAAATAGGAGTTAGTGAAGATTGCTTCAATGTTCCTCTGGCCAGGTCGGAATCCTCCTGATCAAGGAGCTAGGGAGCCATTCATTCCTGCATCTCCAACTACCCCGGGAGCCATAGATTTGAGATCATCTCCTCCGAAATCACCATCGACTCACGTATCAATTCTTAAACGCCCTTCATCATCATTGGATCACAATTCTCTTCCAATATCCTTATCTTCTAATGATTTAGTTATTGATGACTGTATATATAATAATGTTAATTTTAGGAGAGGTACTGATCCTTGTATTTTCTCACAGGTACAAGATAATTTGGATCAGGATATAGGAACGACTAAAGTGGCAGAGGAATATAATACTTATGATAATGTTGACTCAGTTCAGGAGGAGTTGGAGGAACAGCTTCTTCCAAAGCCTCAAGACATAGAGTTTGACAATATTCAGAAGGATAAGCTTGTTCGTAAGAATCCCAAGTGGGTTCAGATGTTTGGTATTCCTTCAGAAGACAATGGGGAGTCTTCTAGCAGTAGGTCTTTGAGGACCCGTAATAACAAGGTTTTATAATGTCAGTAGCCTACTGGAACGTGAGAGGGTTTCATAACCCTAACAGACTGGGAGAAGTGAGAAAACTTATTGATAAGTATAATATAAGCTGTTTCGGTATTCTGGAAAACAAGTTGTTGTTTTCAGAGATTTTGAAGATGGAAAAAGAGTTGGATGACGGATGGAAAATTATAAGTAACGTATCATGTTTTTTTAAATGCAGGATTATGGTTCTTATTGATGGAAATGCTTGGGATTTCAATTTTATCAGTATTAGTGATCAACACATTACCATCGAACTGATCAATCCCTCGAAATTCAAATGTAATATGACCTTCGTCTACGCCTAAAATTTTGTTGAATTAAGGAAGAGATTATGGAAGAATCTACAGGAGGATGCTATCAATATTTATAGGCCATGGCTGGTCCTTGGGGATTTCAATTGCATTCGTAGACCCTTAGAAAGAAAGGGAGGTAACCCAGTAACTTTTGGTAATTTGTTTGAATTAGATGAAATATCTTTTTATACTGGTCTTAATGAGATTAATATTAAAGGTTATGAATTTTCTTGGTGGTCGGGTCCGAGTCGAAACATATTCTCTAAAATTGACAGGGTTTTTGCAAATCTTGATTGGATTAACTTATTTCCAGATTTATCGGCTGAATTTTTACCTCCTTCGGTGAGTGATCATAATGCTATTCTCGTTTTGTTTTTCTCTAACCCTAGGGTTAAGAATAGTCCTTTCAGATATATGAATCATTGGTCTTTATGCGATCAATACTTTCCAATGATCGAGAAACTTTGGGTAACTAATCACACTGACAGACCTTTGTATCAAATTATTAACATTCTCAAAAATATTAAGAGAGAACTTAAGAGATTGAGTGCAAATTCTCGCAATATCAAACAAGAGGTGAATGTTCTGAGAGAGAACTGTTCTAGACTCCAGAAACTTTTGGAATATTCTCATGATCACAACTTAGCTTTGGAATTTCAAAATGCCAAGATAAAGTTGGATTTAGCACTCAAGAAAGAATTTATGGTTGCCAAACAAAAGGCTAAATGTGATTGGCTGATGTTGGGTGACGAGGCCTCTTCTTTTTTCTACGCTAAAATGTCTAACAGAAGAAGTAGAAAGCGTTTGACTAATTTAACTGTCGATGGTAAGGTGGTTTCGGAAGATAAGTTTGTTGAATCGGCTATTGATTTTTTCAAACAAACTTATAATCTGCCCTTATGTGACCATTTTCCTGAAGTTTTTTGCAAAATGGTTATTTTTGAATTTGGGGCTAACTTTTTAAATGAGAGTTTCTCTTTGGAAGAAATTAAATATGCATTGTGGGATATTAAAGATACTGTTTCTATAGGACCGGATGGTTTTAACTCATTGTTTTTTAAGACCCATTGGAATCTTTCGAAAGATATTATTTATAAAGCTTTGAATGATATTTTTCAAAAGGGTTTAATTATTAAAGAATGGAATCACACGTTTATTCACTTGATTCCAAAAAAAGACCATTCCTCCTGTATTCAAGATTTCAGACCTATTGCCTGTTGCAACACTTTATATAAGGTTTTTTCTAAAATCCTGTGTAATAGACTAGGTCCTTTTTTGGATAAGTTGGTGTCCCCAAATCAGACGGCATTTATCAAAGGAAGATCAATAGGGGATGGAATTTTGTTAGCTCACGAATTAATTAAAGGCCTCGGAAGAAGGGATAACAAATATATGTGTATTAAAGTTGATTTAAAGAAAGCTTATGACTCGATTAATAGAGATTTTGTTATTCAAATGTTAAGAAGCTTGGGTTTTCCAGATAAATTGGTGAAAATTATTGAAAACTTAATTAAGACTCCAGTTTTTTCTATCATTGTTAATGGAGAAGCGCACGGTTATTTTAAGAGTTCTAATGGGCTTAGACAAGGTGACCCGCTTTCCCCTATCCTTTTTACCCTGGTTATGGAATATTTTACGCTTCTAATGGAGGAAAAAGTTAGGGGTGGTCTGATTTCTCCCGTAACAGACTTTGATAATAAATTGACTCATCTGATTTACGCTGACGATATCATTCTTTTTTCTAAAGCCAATGCTCAAACTGCGATTGCTATTAATGATGTTTTTAAAACCATGAAGAGGGTTACTGGTTTAGAGTTAAGCGTTGAGAAATCTAACATCTTCTTTGGGAAAGGGGTGGAGTGTTGCTCTGATATTAGTACGATCCTCAACATTCAACAATCGACTCTTCCTATAAGGTATTTGGGTATTCCTTTGTCTAGTGCTAATTTGAGGGATAAGGATTGTTCTCCTTTAATAGAGAAGATCAAAGTTAGGATTGGCAGATGGGAAACAAAAATGTTGAGCTTAGCTGGGAGACTTGAACTTATAAAATCTACCATTTACCCTATAATACAATTTTGGATGCAATGTTTTTGTCTTCCAGTTGCTACTGTTCAAAAAATAAAACACTTGATTTTAAACTTTCTTTGGAAAAGCCGCAGTAGTAAGATCCCTTGGGAGGTCTTATGTAGGCAAAAAGAGGAAGGAGGTTTGGGATTGAGAAACTTAGAAGAATTGAATAGAGCGCTATATATCAAATTGATATGGAAAGTAATAAACTCAGAAGGTATTTGGGCGGTCTTTATGCATGGTAAATATATAGGGCTTAAAAGTTTCTAGGATATTAACCAGCGTTCGGATGACTCGGGAGTGTGGAAATTCATTTTGAAGAATAGACATGAAGCTTTGAATTGCCTCTCCCTTAACATCGTAGACGACAAAACTACTTCGTTATGGTATGATCCATGGTTAAATGGGAGTTATATTATGGAACGCATTGGTAGGGACACAGCTTTTAGAACAGGTACAGAAAATTTGTCGCTCAGTAGGATTTTAAGAAATGGTGAGTGGAAGTGGGATTTGTATACTTTTTTTATTTCAAATTCATACAGAAATTAGAGATGTCAAGATTCACAACAATAAGGAGAGGGATTTCTAGTCCTGGAAGTGTTCTAAGGATGGACCTTATCAGTTTAAAAAAGTTTGGAACTCGGTTCGACCCAGGTTTGGAACTAAGTATTGGGCGTCTATGGTCTGGAATAATATTCACGTTCCTAAAATGGCGTTATGTCTGTTTAAAGCCATAAATGATTTTCTTTTGACTAAAGAAAGATTAATTCAAAAGCAGATTGTGGTGGACCATAATTGTGTTTTCTGTAATAGTCACATTGAAAATATAGACCATCTATTTTTTCAATGCGATTTTACAGGAAATATTTGGCTTTGGATCTGTAATTTTTTTTTCACAACGCTGAAGAGTTTATTTTCTTTCATTTTGAAGGAGGATTTATAGAAAATTGTTTCTATCTCTAGCTCAAAAAACTTCAATTCAGATTTGTTTCAACTTTCACTTTCAGTTTGCGTCTGGCATATTTGGAAAGAAAGAAATGAAAGGATTTTTCAGAAATGTTTTACTGATAGGTCGAAGATTTGTTTATAAATTTTCCAGACTATGAATATCAGAATGGCAAAATCAAAACATTTCAAGAACATCACTGGCATGAATACAGATATAGCATTGAAATGGGGATTTACCTCCCAATGCTGAATTGGGGATTCAATCATAAGTTCTGTTCCCCTACCATATTTCTGTTCCTATGTCTTCTGGCTTCAGGTTTCGAGTACCTGTTTAATTTACAATGCTTTCTCTCTCCCTCTCACTTAATTACATTATAATTTTCTTTCATCTATTACTATTAATTTAGCTTATAAGTATATAGATCTGCAGGTTGCTCAAAGTGATTGTGATTTCGTCCTGGACAAATAAAACATTGCTTCAGTATGTGGACATATTCGAAGATTCAAAGGAACTAACTCAAATGAGGACAAAAGAAGTTGTATCTTTTGGGTTATTAAAGACTTATCTCGTTTTAGTGACGTCTTGAGGGAGTGTTGTTGTTTCCATTGTCTTGTAAAATACTCAGACCTATTTTGAAGCTCAGATCTGAATTCGAGCATC
The DNA here is from genome assembly GCA_030737815.1 of Allium fistulosum. Lineage (NCBI taxonomy): Eukaryota > Viridiplantae > Streptophyta > Magnoliopsida > Asparagales > Amaryllidaceae > Allium > Allium fistulosum. Next base: position 674,245,780 of record CM060905.1, read on the forward strand.
AGTGAACGTTGAAGGTTGGTAAGAATTTTTTGTATCCCTGTCCTGGACTCAAAAACAGCTTCAGTCTGAAGTTATGAGAACTTAATAGAAGATAAATTCAGATTGTATACTTACTTCGTGGTTTCTGGATGGATTGTAGAGCTTCGTTTAGCTGTTTCTTTTTGAGCGGTTGCTGCTGTTCTTCTCTTCGAAAGTAAAGGAAGAAGTTTGCTCCTGGATGGCTGCCATTTTCGTTCTTTTTAGGTTGTTTCGGAAAGAGAAGAGTTATGAAGTAATTGAAGTGATCGTACTGCCTTCTTTTACTGTGAGAAGTGTCTCGAACAATCTGGAGGTTTTCAGTTTTGATGGGCTTTGGGCTGTCTTAGTACGGGCCTGTCTTGTTTTATTTTGTAGTTGAGTTTACTTTGTCTTAGGGCCTGCTTATGGCTATTGTATTTTGTTTGTTGGACTTGGTTTATAGTTTTTATAGAAAAGTTTAAACCCTTTTTCAAAATATATATATATATATATATATATATATATAAAATAAAATAAAATAATAATAACGTGACTGTATTTAGAATATGTTTATATATTTAGTTATCTACAGTTATATATATTATATTCACTTATACTAATTACCTTCGTCAATCCAGTTCATCGTGCCTTACTCTTGCCTCGCCAATGTCCAGTTAGATCGCAGCACCTTTTGATTTGCTAGTGTCCGTATCAGTGTGCATATCTGTGTCATCTTCTTATTTCTCTAGCCTCGAAAGGTGAGCAATCACTCACGATTAATGTTCTTTTATTTATTAAATCTGATTTCAATTGAAACGACAATTGAAATATGCTACTGTTATTTATGCTATTAACTGTACCAGTTCACTTGTGACATCTGACACCATTATCTGTTAATTATACGATGATAATCCCGTTTGGTTGATAAGTGATTGATTGTTTGTTGTTTATATTGGAGGTTAAATTATAATGTATAAAGTGATAAATAGTATGCAATTGAATTTGACGAAGGATAGTTAAAAATTTGAATCGACATATGTGTTGAATTTGATTTGTTAAATTTGTGTAATATGACCCCTTGAATGTTTAATTATTTGACACATAGTAAAATAGTTAATTACCCTTGAACCATTTGAATTTATGTTGTATTAACTGATGAAGTATGAAATTGAATAATTGATGTCAAGTGTAGAATTGCATAGAATAATTTGTATAATAATCTTTAATCTACATGAAATGATAGTGTAGATTCTAGAAATAATTATATTAATTCGCACAAATAACAATGTGAATTAATACGGTTTTTTCGGGATTATTTGAATTGATTATTGGATTGATATTGATTGTTATTCTTGCTTGTTTATTTACTTTGACACCATCCCAGTTATCACACTGCAAGTTTCCTTTGCTATGTTTTGATTTTGAATTGAATTGGAATCGGGTTGAAATGATAAATACCCAAATGAACTTGACTTAGGATGGAGAATTAAATAAAACCCGATTGGTCAATAATTTGATTTAAAAATAAAATGAAGATTTTATTTGAATAAATAATATGTTTTGAAACGAAGTTGGAATTTGAATTTTAATGAAAGGAAATGTTAATATTTAATAATCTGAATCAAAATATTAACATAGTAGATGATGAATGAACGTTGTTTTAAAATTTGGAATTATTAGTAATTAAGTTTGAAATTATTTAATAATTAAGTTTTGAAATTATTAAGTAATTAAATAAGATTGAATTATTTAATAATTAAATAAATTGAATTCTTTAATAAGTGGAATTGAACTTCTTGAATAATTGAAATTGAGTTTCTTTATTAATTAAGTTTGGAAAATTATTTAAGTAAGTAAATAAGTGAAATTGAATTTCTTTAACAAGAAATAAAATATGATTTATTGAAATTAATGTAAGACTTGAAATTTAAAGAATTTGATTTGATGAATTTAATTTAATTCAATTTGTAAGTTTTGATATAAGGAAGTTGAATTTAAATAATGGATTTAATGAATTGGAAATTTAATAGAAATTGTTTTGAATGGCAAATTAACTTAATGAATATTGAATGAAATCGATAAATGAATTTAAATTGATTTAAATGTTAAATTAAATTAATTTAAATGATTTCGGAACGAAATTTATATACGAACTTGAATCAATATTTGAATTGATTTAAAAAGAAATTGAAATTGAATTATAAGATTTTAAAATGGTAATTTGGAAGTTTTGAAAGTAAATTATGGGAATTGTTTTAGAAAGACAAATGAAATGTTGATTTATAAATCCTAATTGAGATTGAAATTGATTTTCTTTTGAAATATCTTAAACGACCAATCGGTGAAATAATTACGAAAGTTATTAAAGAGACCGGAATCGGTTAGGGACATACTCACTGTCTAAACCGAAAACCACTTTAATAACTATACGCGGAGTGTGATCCAGAATGAAGTGGTTGGAATGATTTACGTGATGACTGAAGAAAGAGAACGATAATGGATAGCCTTGACACTTGTGTCAAATTGGAAATGACTAAAATAGGAGCCATGCCGGGCTAAATGGGGGCTAGCTACCTCGAGCGAACACACTTCTTCGAAAACTACTCATTACTTGTTGTCGATTGGTGCACCCTTGATTTTGGGAGTGTTGTTTCGCGGTGTTGCGATCGCTGCGGCGATGCGTTCTCACCTGTCCGGATCAGGCAAACGGTAGTTTCACTACCCTGGGTATTTACTCATGTGCCTTGTCATACTTGGATCCCTATATACGCGACCACTACGATTTGTTTTGCGTTATACCTATGGAGTACTCCCTGATAGCCCACTAGTTTACGGTGGAGTTTACAGTGCTGTATAGTCTATAACGCTTAAATAAAAATGTGTTAAGGGGGATAATGGTAACGCCTTAACACTATTTTGATATCTTATATTACTGATAGGCATTATCTACTTATCGTACACTACTACATAGTAGATAGTTTAACGGGTCCTTAGAGGATGGTTATTCTAACATCCTTTGAGTTACTTGTATTTCAATTGCTATTTCACTTGAGTTGGATTTATTGATATAAGAATGTAATCCTGACTCGAGTGTCTTCTGTTTTGCTTTACGCTCGGGTCAAACTGAGTGTACCAGTATTCGAGACTCACCTTTGGAGTTGGAGCTTTGCTTGAAGATCCAGCCATCTATTCTGCTTTCAGTATTCGATGATTCCAGTGATGTATTCTGATTTGTATCTGATGTATCGTATTACTCTTCCATTGTATCTGGTTTAACTCTGATGTAACTTATACATTTATATAGTAGCTTCATGAACTACTATCTCTTTTATTTCCGCTGCATTTATTACTATGTGTTTGTGATCTGTGATTTATTTACTGTATATGTTCAGTTTTGCCAAATTTAAATTAACAACGCGGTATTTTGAATTATTCAAGTCCGACATGTGCGGATGCGAATGGTCCAAAATAGCGGGTCGTTACAAGAAAGTCATATCAGATTGGAGATAATACGGCTAAGATTGACTACCAAATTTTAAAATATTATTTTTAATTACAAATATCTCGATTTATGCAGCTCAAAATCTCGAACCCCTATCGAGGCATGCCGCTAGGCGTTTATAATGTTATACCCCTATTCCGAATGCAATGGAAAATGTTTCATGTCCTAATTCGATCGTATGGAGAAGATAGCTTTTTGAACCCAATTATTATATTGAATTTTCGATATTAATTTCAACGCATTTATATTCCGTATGTCCAAACGATAACTCTAAATGCTACGAAATTTGAAACTCGATAATAATACACTATTATGGATCCAATGGAACTGGTTTCGTCGAATTCCAAGTCTGTGCCTTAGAAGGCTATTTTTATATGTAAATTTAAACGAGCTATTTTTAAAATCGAACAAATCACTTTTAAATTCAATATAAAAGTTCTATTACCTTCATTCTTATTAATATAAATTTAATAAGCCTTTAAATTATTTTTATCAAGCTTAAAACTCAAGATTCAATTATTTTTGAGTAAATTTCAATTATTAAATTATCCAATAAATCATTATATTTGAAATTCAAGTTAAAAAATACTTCTAAATATTTAAAATCAATTAAATATTCCAATTTCAAATAACGAAAATTCTAGGTCGTTACATTCCTCCCCCCTTAAAAGAATTTCGTCCCTGAAATTGCCAAGGTAAGAAGAATGACCTAAAACCAATTAACTTTCTCAAACCCAATCAGTTGAAACAACTTCCCAAAATCAATTTATTGAAACCATATTATCACTTTTTACTAATTTCCAAATTCATCCATAGATTCCAAATAATATTTTTTACTTAAGCATTTCCAGTTATAATCCAAAATCAAATTCTAGTTATTAAAGATTTTCTCCAAAAATTTTCTAACACCTTAAATTTTTGAAAATTTTCGCTAGCATCTCCTTTGCGCGGCTAGATCCAAACAACTACAAATCGCCACTACGGGTCGAAGGCAGCAAAAGAAAACAAAAGCCAAGTGGCTCAATCATAAAATCATCATTTTCAAACATCAAAATAAACATGTACCTTTTTGTCGGGCGATCCAATTTTATTTATGAAACCAAAGGCATCAATTTAGCTTTTGATTTTAAATACATGCACCTTACTTGCTAATAATATGCAATCATATAATTTCAAAATCATTTTATTCAGCATTTTCAATTTCCAATATTTATTTCATGAAAACCCATACGATGTACATACATCATCTGTACGCAATATCAAAATGATCTCTCACTCGACCACACAATTTCACTTCCGGACTAGTATTGTTCACACGACTTTCTAGTGTGGTCTCAGATCTGGTTCCTTGAATAGAAACCGTCATTCTCCTTTCATAGCCATATACTATGATAGAGAATTCCAGAATCAATCAAAAATCCATATCTAGTGTTCGCCATCGAGAATCGAGTGAAAATCCAACTCAGATCGATATAACTTATCTCAAAATTCTGTGCCCGAATCTAGATCAAATCGTCATGCGAATAAAATAATATACGTACAACTTACGTATTTATTTCAATTGATTTCTTAGCTATACCAATTTATTTTATTCACATTTATTTCATTTATATTCACTTATTCACAATTATCACTCACATTTAAACTTCACATTCACTTATTTACTTATTCTATCCCTTAAATACTAATTTCACTTAAGAATTTAACCATCAAATTTTCTTAAGTCAATTATATAACATTTTATACAAAGCTCTTATGTTTATTTCTACTTCACCACTTAAGTTTATATCCATTTATATTCAAATTCAATTCCAATTTTCCAATTTCACACTTGATATTTATCAATCAACATTCCAAACAATATCCAAATAACTAATCGTTTTAATTAATTAATTTATTCACTTATCCCACATCTCAATAGATTCCATTTCCAATACTTATTTCATTTAGCCTACTTAGGTTAAATTTTTAAAAACTACTTTATTTAACTTAATTTGAGTTAAATTCCATTCCAAAATCAAATTTCAAATTTTTATAAGTCACCAAACTTACTCATAAATAAAAAATCCCAGAGTTAAACACTTGTTCTTAAATATTTAAAAATCATTTTTGAAATCATATACACACACACATAAGATCCCTTGGTATATCAAATCATTCTTTTGCATTTCAAACCAAAACTAGTTTTACCAAACAAACTCTAATGGAAAATCATTAAGGCAGCAATTCCTCCCTTGGAGACTCGAAAATGAACATCGATGATACTGCAGTTATCACCGAAATTATTTTCCAACGACCGAAATGAGTTCAATTCTTTTCCTTTCTTTTAAAATTCCTTTTATATATTTCCAATTCAAAAATATTCACCAAATAATATCACTATTACTTTCCAAGACTTTGAAAAACATTTCAAAACCAACAGGAATTAAATTTCGAAATTCCCAGCCTTCAAACCCTTTTAACAAATCGTATTTAAATATACTTCTGGAATTTCATTTCATTTCAAATTATAAATCACATTTACAAAATCATATTTACAAAATCCCATTTTGTTATATAAAATTATTTCTTAACTGTTGATTATAATCAACTTTTATTCAATCATCACAATACCAAATGATAATAGTTTAATATTATCATTTCCAAACAACCAAGCACACCATATATAACTATAATAATTTATGAAAAATTATTCCTTTCATATATAAAAATAATCTGGGTAAAATTATTTAATTTACCTCATTTCAACCAATACCATGTCAAATTGTTCTGTTCAAGTGTTTAGAGATTCCTATCAATAACGTTAATTACTCGTATTGACCAGAATCCATAAGCCACTAAATAGATCAATCAACACAATATAAAACAATTTTATATCCACTAGAAAATACACATTCATATCTATTAATACACTCAAACTCATTCAAGGGTACTACTGACCCTATCTCTAATGAGTTACCCCATCAAAACCAAGGTTCTTGCTTAACCTCACTCTGATACAAAGTGTAACAAACCGGGATTTGTGATCCTCAAAAATCGACACTAATATGCCCACTATATTACATGCCGAGCAATCGAATGCCGAAAAACCCGATAGTTAGGGGAAAAGAAAAAAAGAAGATAAAAGAAAAAAGAAACAGCAAAATAGAATCTTACAATCATAGCGAAACAATATATAATAGATAATAACATGTCTTTGTTAGTCCATGAGTTGATGGTTTTGATGACAACGACCTTAGAATAAGATTATAAAATATAAATACTAAATTATAGTTTAGATATATATGTATATGCAGGTACAAAGAATGAAGACTATACAGTATAAAGATTCAAGATATCAAGATTGAAGACTCATGAGTATCAAGAATATCAAGATTATCAAGAGTTCAAGATTTCAAGATAAGTATTGAGTCTAGAATTATGTTAAAACTTCATAATAGCACTGAAATCTTCACTCCATTTTTCTTTTGGGGTGGAACCCATTTCTACCTTTTTAGTAGCTTACAAACCCACGACAAGTAGCTTACAAACCTACGACAAGTGGCTTACAAACCCACGAACATCCTGGTTTTGTACAAGTTCTCGAGTCCTGATATGATGAGATATTCTACAGGAAGAAGCTTGCAAAACTACTTCAAAATGATTTTCAAAACTACTTCAGAATGATTTTCAAAACTGCATTTACTTTATTTCTACATCTGTGTTTGTTTTTGTGATTATACATGTGTCTGAATATTGCATACATTTGTGTACAAATCAACAATAACTAAAAAGATTTAGTAATTTCTTAAAAACACTATTCACCCCCCCTCTAGTGTTATTCCTAGCCTTAAAATCCATAATCCACATTCCTCACATTTGGTACCAGAGCAAGGTTTTCAAAAGTTTCATAATCTGATTTTTGAAAAGTTTTCAAAATGGCTACAAACACAGGTACTGTTATTAACACTAGTATCCCTGTCTTTAGTTCATTTGTAGAAGGTCAGTCTACTGCCAGACCACCACTTTTTAATGGCAGTAACTATGCATATTGGGCATGTAGGATGAAAATATATATACAATCTATAGGATTAGATACTTGGAATATCACACAAACTGAATATTCTGAACCCACAACTAATTTTGCACAGTGGACTACTGAGCAAAAGACTATTGCACAAAATAATTCTAAAGCAATGAATATTCTGTTTTGTTCACTTAATAGGAATGAATTTAATAGAGTGTCAATTTGTAAGTCTGCATATGAAATTTGGAAAACTTTGCAAGTTACTCATGAAGGAATAAGCAAAGTTAAACGGACAAAAATTTCCTTGCTCACAAATCAGTTTCAGTTATTTAAAATGAATACTAATGAGTCTATTTCAGATATGTATAGTCAATTTTAGGATATTGTGCATTCTTTAATATCTTTGGGAAATGAATTTTCGGAAGAAGATCAAGTCCGAAAAATTTTAAATTCTCTCACTCCAGAATGGGATCAAAAGACACTTGCAATTGAACGGGCAAATGACATCAGTACCTTAAAGATAGAAGAATTGATTGGAAATCTAATGTCGTTTGAAGTCCAAATGATCGAGAGAAGAGAAAGCAAAGCATCTGAAAAGAAATCAATGGCATTCAATGGAGTAACCGACGGATCAGACTCAAAGAGTGATAATGATGAAGAAATAGCATTTATGACCAGGAATTTTCGGAAATTCCTGAAATACAAAAAGATGAATAATCTTAAGAGAAACAACTATAAGAATTTTGGAAATCAGAATGCAGTGCCAAACAATGTCAAATGTTTCAACTGTGACGAACCAGGCCATATCAAAAGAGACTATCCGTATCCAGAAAGGCAGAATCCTCCTAAACAATGAATCAGTAAAGAAACGGAAGCGTGCATTTACTGCTACTCGAGATGACTCAGACTCGTCCTCAAGCGATGATGATCAGAAAATAGATAACTCAAATTTGTGTTTCACGGCAGTTCACGACTTCAACAAATTCAAGGAAACGGACTTAGAAAAAGGTACACGTTTACAATACAATTGATTGAAATTGCATGCTTAGAATTAGATGATTGATTGTTTGATTGATTGATTTTGAATTAATGTGTTGATTGAATTTTAAATTTATTTTATTATTATTTTATATTTATTATTTTTAATAATAATATTTTCTGGAATATACTATAATTCTAATAATATTCCAGATATATATATAGACATTAAAATAATAAGTATATATATATATTAGAATACTTAGGAAAAATAAATCATAAAAATTCACAGGCATATGTCGACATGGTCCCTACCCTGATGTCGACATAGGTACCAGAATTTGAAATTCAAAATTTGAATTCAAATGCTTGAATTTCCCTTCACCTTTTCACTTCATTCAATACTCTAAAAAGGCATCTTTTGACTAGAGAACATGTCTTTCAAAAATCTATTTATTCACTATCTTTTATCACAACTTTTCACTTTCATTTTCAAATTCAAACTCTCTCTTCAAAACTTCAAGCTCTCTACTCTCTACTTTAATGGCTTCTTCAAGCAACCCCTCCACCATGAGACTTTCCAGAAACTTGAAAGAGCAACTCCTCAATAATCCGGAGGCCATAAAAGCATACATCAATTATGCTAATTATGAAAAGTCCATCCCAGAAAGTTTCTATTTTTCAAGATTTTGCTTCTTATGAAATTGATACTCTTTTTGCAAACAATCATATTCTTAGTCTTGTCAATGCTTCTCAAAACGATTTTGTTTGTTATCCAAATCTTGTCAAAATTTTCTATGCAAATCTTAATCGAGAATTTTATGAAGGGAATGATGATGAAATTTGGAGTAGTGTCAAAGGCACTAGAATTGTTTTAAATTGTGAACTTTTGGGTACCGTTTTCAATTGCAAGAATACGGGAATGGATCTTTCAAGTTTTCAAATCGATGAACATGATCGTGAGACATTTCATCATATTTTTGAAGGAGATGAAAACTTTGAATTTAAAAACCGAAACTTTCGTCATAAAGCAAGAATTGTCAATGTTCTTTTACAACATACTTTGACCCCAAGATCAGGAAATTTTAACAATCCTACTTCAAAAGTTTGCAAAGCTCTTTTTGCTATTTTTGGAAATTATGATATCAATTGGGCGCAAGTTATTTTGGATGAACTTCGTCCTAAAAATTTTGAAATGGGAGAAAACACTTTATATCATGGAATCTACCTTACTCGGATTTTCAACTATTTTGGAGTAAATCTCAAAGGAGAAGAATTTATTTCAAGAAAAGTTTTTAATATTTCAAATATTTCTCTCATGAAAATCCCATATTTTTTCAACCTTATGAGAGTCCTGCTGAAAAAGAAGAGCATTTGGCCCATGACGAAATGGAAGAGGAAGAAGAAGGAGAAGGGGATGAAATGGAAATAGAAGAAGAAGAAGAAGAAGAAGAAGGTGAAACATCCCTAGAAAGTATTGAATATCCCTCTAATCCTACTAAGAAAACACTTCTCAAAAACCAAAAGATTATTGTTGAGAATCAATGGGTTCTTAAAAGATCCGTTAGTATGAAGTTGGACAACATATCATCCAAGATGAACAAGATTTTCCTCCAAAGTCAGCAAGAAACTTGGATTATCTTCATCTTCATCATCCTCTAACTAGTTCTATATTTTCATATCATGTCGAATTAGTTTAAGTTTGTCTTAATTTGAGTGTTTATGTAGTTGTTTATCATTAATCATTGTATCACTCTTCTATGCAATGAAATTGAATTTCCTTTCTGCTATCTAGCTTATCTTATCTCTTGAATAAATGTTAGTATATTATAGAAATATATATACACAATTATTCACAAAATAAAATTCACCATCAAATTTCACTGCCTCATGTCAACATCCCCCCTTGACCATGTCGACATGTACTGGTCAGAAATGACACTTCATTTTGAATTTGAAATTTGAATAACTATCATGTGTCTATTCATTTCAAACGAATTTCTACACCTATATATACCCATTTCTTCCAGAATTCATTACTGAATATTATTTCTTATCTATTCTATCTCTCATTCTTCTCACAATTTCAAAAATGGCTAATCCAATTCATAACTTATCCGAGAATCTTGAAGAAACTCTTAATTCATTCAAGAATATTCTCTCGTTCATTCTTCGTAACCAGCGACACTTAGAATTGAGTCAAATGCAAATGATCAAGGAGCAAGAAAGACATTTCGATGGATGATTTCTTCCCTACACAAGGATGATAATGAAGCCCATCCTCCTGCCTCTCTCACAAATGACAATGAAAATTGGGATGCCATTAAAGCAGACCCAATTTTCGGAGAAGAAGGATAGATGGAAGTTCCTCGTATTGTTTAATTTGATTGCTTTATTACTTTGTTTGAATTGATTGCTTTGATTGAAATTGTTTGTTTTAATTGATTTGATTTATACATTGGTATGGCTTGATGATTGTATAAATATACATTAATATATTTATAATCGTTGTTTGAATATAATGTCTATAAGTATAGTTATTTCTTAGTATACTCTATTACATAGTTTATTAATGCAGTTACTTGAGTACAAGAATGAGGAGGAGTTATATAGTTTGGAGTTAGTTTGTTTTTGTTGATGACAATGGGGGAGAAATATAAAATAGGAGAGTTAGGCATAGATTAATGGGGAGTTATTAGATTTAGGGGGAGTTATTAGGATTGAAGTACTATTTTATAAACAAAGGTTGTCATCATCAAAAAGGGGGAGATTTTTAGTCCATGAGTTAATGGTTTTGATGACAACAACCTTAGAATAAGATTATAAAATATAAATACTAACATTATAGTTTAGATATATATGTTTATGCAGGATTTAACCATGTAGGTACAAAGAATGAAGACTGTAGAGTATAAAGATTCAAGATATCAAGATTGAAGACTCATGAGTATCAAGAATATCAAGATTATCAAGAGTTCATGATTTCAAGATAAGTATTGAGTCGAGAATTATGTTAAAACTTCATAATAGCACTGAAATCTTCACTCCATTTTTCTTTTGGGATGGAACCCATTTCGACCTTTTTAGTGGCTTACAAACTCACGACAAGTAGCTTACAAACCTACGACAAGTGGCTTACAAACCCACGAACATCCTGGTTTTGTACAAGTTCTCGAGTCCTGATATGATGAGATATTCTGCAGGAAGAAGCTTGCAAAACTACTTCAAAATGATTTTCAAAACTACTTCAGAATGATTTTCAAAAATGCATTTACTTTATTTTTACATCTGTGTTTGTTTCTGTGATTATATTTGTGTCTAAATATTGCATACATTTGTGTACAAATCAACAATAACTAAAAAGATTTAGTAATTTCTTAAAAACACTATTCACCCACCCCCACTAGTGTTATTCCTAGCCTTAGGATCCATAATCTGCATTCCTCACAGTCTTTATATAAAAAGAACTTTAACTATTATTTAAACATAACATCATCATAGTACAACAAATCAATAACTCAATACTGGGCAGTTATAATAACTTGTTCTTACACAGCGGAAATATAAACCAAGTACGGAGATACGTCTCTATCATCTAGCTCGTCTCCTGAGCTATAGCATCCTATCATGAATTTGTAATACTAAGTCTAACCCGAGCATTATAATAAAATAACACCCGAGCCAGTCTGGATAAACAGCATGAGAAAACACTCAATTTGAATTATTACTATTTTCAAAATCCTTTGAAAAACAAAGGTATCTCGTAAGTCCACATCACACATAAACACGATGGGTTTTTCCCTTACGTAATCAAAACATTTGATATCAAAATCATCCGATATTATTATAGTGTTTATAGAAAGTAAAATAGAAAATAGCTGAAATGCATGCATCTCACGTTTCAACATAGTTGGGCACAATCAAAACCGTACGACGCTTATTGGGGTATGGATTCCATACAATGACTAGGCACTGGGGTACCACCTATCATAGAACACTTCTAGAAAAATGTAACGAGGACCTCGCCGGGATCACCTACAACACAAGACCGGCCCTACCCCTAACCTAGATAGAACCGAATACGTTATCACTCCAGGTGTTCCCACCCTTATCGAGAGCTCTTTTTCCATGCACCACCGTATCCATAATTAATAATATATACGAGGGTATCTAGAAAAGTGATAACATACCCTAATTGGGTATGACCCACTTAGCATTGCTGCATCTCCCCTGATTTTCAGTCATTCTGGTTGATGAGGCTTGTGGCTACGTTTACCTTTCAAGAACAAATTCACTTAGAATGCTCATCGTCCTCCAATGACGATGTTCTAATAGCATTCATCTATACAAGTAGTCCTGGGTCTGGACAAACCGAATCACCGTCTTCATCATCTTCACGTTCTTCATTCGTAATGCTCAAATTAGATCGAAGTGGTTTTTGGATAATAAAATCCGATCCTAGTCTCTTCGAAACGATCAACGAAATAGGCCAATACTTGGTAGTTGGTTATTTAACTACTAATATAACATCCATAAGCAGTCACTAGTCCTATATTATAATTTTCCAAAATTTATTTTCAAAATATCTTTATAAGATATATATTCAAATCCCTTCCAAATTTTTAATATTTGAGACAACTCATCCATCTCAGGATATTTCAAACCATCTCTTATTTCAACACTTAGAAAAATATTTAAAAATATATTTTTTAAACCTCTTACTTCCCAACACTTAGGAAAGTTCCATTTATTTCTCTTTTCTCAAAACCCTTCACAATTTATATTGTAAATTACTTAACTCGTTTATAACGAATTCTATAAGTTCCGGGTTCCTTAATTATATCTCTTTATTCAAAAGTATATACATATCTCACCGAAATAAGTATATTCACAAACCATTCCCTTTAAAATTATTTGAAAACTTTTTAAAATAAATACTGAAAGCACCATGCGGTTTCTACCATGGATTTGCAGCTCAATGATTACGTCTCTATCCCGGAGAAATCCAAACTTAACTGTAAGCAATCTCTGCCTCCCGATTTTGCCATGAAAGTATACCATTACTTTTCAAAAACTTTATTTAATATTATACTTTTAAAAAAATTAAAATAATTACATAACTTTTGAAACAATAATTAATTCTGATTTATTAATAAAATTCTAATCGATTCACAAGACTTGTTTATAAAACTAAGAATTCATTTTGACAAATTTAAAAATATTTAAATAACTAACTTTTTGAATATTTTTATGCTAAAACATTTTTAAATTACCTAGTTTTATAATTTAAAAATCCTCTTTTTAAAACAAACTCGACTTATTGATACAAATATATTTTTCAATTCCAATATATCTAGTCTAATATTTATAAATCTCTCTCGATTCATCATTAATCGATTTACGTCCCCAATTTCACAAATCCCTTTTTCACATTTCCAAAATAAAAATCTATCCTTTCTTTTTAAACCAATTTACCCATCTCATTATAAATTCTTACCGTGAATTTATATCTTCAATTTATCAAATGATAATCATTTTCGCTTTATTTATAAACATTGTTTATAAATCCCATAGTTTCATTTCCAGTTTTACAACAGTTTCACATCACCTAAATCCATTATAAATCGATTTCTAATATAAATTCCATTTATAAAAATCAATTTCTTAAATAACCCAAACTATATTCCCAAAACCAACCAAATCTAGATTATACTTCCATTTTGTAATTTAGAAATCTTATTTAAGATCCAATATAACAAACTTTATATTTACTTCCAAATTCCCTTCTATTCTCAAAATCCATTAAAAATCTTGATTTTTAAAATCTTTCATACTTTAAACAAGTATCACTTAAGAATTATTATTTAAAACCCTTTATATACATTATTCCAAAATCTCTATTTACAATATATCGAAATAGTTAAGTACAAATTTAGAGTCAAACCATTTATTTTATCCAAATAAATTTCTTTTAATTAATCCAAAATCCTATATAAATACTTCACTTCCAAAATCCCTTTTTAATTCCTTTTCAAATTCAGAATAAATATTTATGGTATTTTAAAATACCAAAATCTAGGTCAATGCTACTGTAGCATACAATAATTTCAAATCACACTATAATCTATCACAGGTTATTCAAGATACCATATATCACTATATATGAAACTAAATTCAACATTTTTGAGGAGTCCAGTTGGATCCCTCCAACCAATTTCCCTACAACCACAGTGTTAGTACAACATAAAAATACCAATCCCGCTTCAAGGTGGGATATCGTGGTAATATAGGGTCATTCGCTATTATGCGAGACGCATAGGGTCTCATCCGCTCCAATAGGCGGAAAATATCAATCCAACTACTAATATATATACTACTATATATAATATCACATTCAATTGATAATAATTTATCAATTCAACCAATCAATTAATAATTAATTTTAACTATCTAAAATTAATGTCGATCATCCAAATGAGTGAGATTTACTCACATTGATTTTTATTGTCGCTTTCGCGTCTGGTTCCGATTAAATCCGAACGCGTTTGAATTTAGCTAAAAATTCTTGAAGCTCCAAATTCAACCAAACCGATTCCATTGCAAAGATCTCCTTTATACGAACCCAATGCGACTGACCGCGTTGGATTCCGATCTAAAATGAATAAGATATTCGATTTATAAGTTATAATGATTTTATCTTAAAATATTATATAAACTATATATATATTTTTTTAAAAGAGACAGCCCATTACCACACAAACTTGGCCCACCCACTTCATCTTCTTCCCCCTATTTTTTTTTCTGCTGAAACCCAAACGTGCACGCTACCATGCACTTGCACGCCGCCAACCCTCGACACAAACCCCCGCTACCATCGCCAAACAATCCCTCTTCGCTCGAGCTTCCTAATGGACCCAAATGCTCAAACTTCATCCCAAAATCCCAAAAAAACTAACCCTAGTTGAACTGATCGTCCCTGTACAGACTCGACCGCCCCCCAACTGACACCACACCTTCCCATATGTACATTAGAATGAAGAGAAGGATGAAATTGGATTTTACAAACTATTTTGGTATTATTTTAGTATATCTTGAGAAAATGAATTTCGAAGCTTGCATTTTTTTCCTTTAAACTGTGAACTTGCATGTTGTTTAAATGAAGAGGGACGTGATTTAAAAAGGGGGTACCATGATGTAGAGGAGAAATTAATATCAGATTGGAGAGAATACGGCTGAGATTGACTACCAAATTTTAAAATATTATTTTTAATTACAAATATCTCGATTTACGCAGCTCAAAATCTCGAACCCCTATCGAGGCGTGCCCCTAGGCGTTTATATTGTTATACCCCTATTCTGAATGCAATGGAAATGGTTTCAAGTCCTAATTCGATCGTATGGAGAAGATAGCTTTTTGAACCCAATTATTATATTGAATTTTCGATATTAATTTCAATGCGTTTATATTTCGTATGACCAAATGATAACTCTAAATGCTATGAAATTTGCAACCCGATAATAATACATATTATAGATCTAATGGAACTGGTTTCGTCGAATTCCGAAACTGTGCCTCGGAAGGCTATTTTTATATGTGAATTTAAACGAGCTATTTTTAAAAACGAACAAATCACTTTTAAATTCAACATAAAAGTTCAATTGCCTTCATTCTTATTAAAATAAATTTAACAAGCCTTTAAATTATTTTTATCAACCTTACAACTCAAGATTCAATTATTTTTGAGTAAATTCCAATTATTAAATTATCCAATAAATCATTATATTTGAAATTCAAGTTAAAAATTTACTTTTAAATATTTAAAATAATTAAATATTCCAATTTCAAATAACCAAAATTCTAGGTCGTTACACCAATACATCCATGTATTCACGTGCTGAGCATCCAAGTGCTAGAAGGATGAATTGTTAGAGTGAAATAAAAATAAAAAAATAGAACAAGAAAAACTGAACATAATATCTGAGTCTCAAAAGTGGAACAGTAATATATAATATCAAAAGAATAGTACAAAGGTTACTTCGGTATAGAAATTTCGAAGTTACAAATCTAAGTACTATCATTAGCCAGGATAGTTATAATAACATGTCCTCACAAATGCTGATATATCAATTAGTAATGCAGTGGAAATAAGAATTCTATAGTAGTTGAAACATCCAGTTAATCTTCTTAAGCTCCAATAAACATCAATGAAAACTGCCATTTTCAGACTGCTCGAAAGAGTACGTGAGGAGTTTAAGGAAAATAAAATCCAAGCATCAAACATAATTCTTGTATAAGAAACTGAAGAAATATGTGTACAGCATATAACAATATTTTTAGACTGCATGTAATGCCATAATGGTTAACCCCTTAAAAGAATCACCATTGTAACGACCTATAAATTTTGATAATTAAAACTATTAAATTAAATAAGATTTTGAAATTTAATATTGTGAGAAATTAAAATTTTATGATTTATTATTGAGGAAATAATTATAATATAATTTAATAATGTTGTTTGAATGCTATTGATAACTATTTAACGTAATTTCAATCAATTGAAATGAATGTTAGGTTAATTTGGTTACAATTGTAAATAATGAAACAAATTAAACGATGTATGTAATGGTGAGATTGTATCTAATTGATTGAAATTTATTAATATAGAATATGAAATTAGTGGTGTTGAAACACCCTATATCCCTTAGTATACCCAAAAGGACACACTAAAGGATATGGTGCGTTATAGGTATAGCTAAAAACTTTACAGAGACTAAGATTCACAAGACAAATAAATAATAACAGCGGAAACATTTAAAATTAAACTTCATTACTCTATAAAATAAGTCATAAAACCAAATACATAATATGTCTAAAAACCAAATACATAAGTCTTGTGAAAAATACCATCTCAGTCACATCATTAGAGTACAAACAAAAAAAGTCATCTCTCTCACAAAATTACCAGTACATCTAGAGTCAAATGAAAAGAAACTGAAAAGAAGAAGAATACATGAAGAAAAACTCAGCAACTGAATCTCTAACAAATCTGAATCTACTGCCCTTGCCTCTGCTGTACTATGGGGGGAAGGGGAAATAGAGGAGTGGGTCAGACTAAAAGTCTGGTGAGTGAAAGTAACTACTTGTACTTTTAAGCAAGATAAAGATAATAGTCTTAGCAATAATTCTTGTATAATAGGAAATAAAGGAAAGAAAGAGCTGGAATATAATACTTTTTAATTATTTGCTTTGATAGTCTAATTATTTCGATTGTTTGCACTTATCTTAGATAGCTGCTTTGATTAGGCTGAAATCCTAATCCTAATTTAATTAGGCTGAAGTCCTAATTCTACCCTTTGATCGGCTTTCTATCTCTGTTGTGCCACTGTGAGCTAGTCCCATCTTGTGGGTTCTGTCACGACCCACTTTTCCGTACAGTTCAAACTGACACTTTACCACACTTGTCCAGTCCAGATTGAACAGAAAGGCGGATAGTAAGTAAAAGAAAGTAGAAAAAGAAGATAGAAAGAAAACCAAACAACACAGAATCTCACAGCAGAAATGAATAATCTATAGTATAGAACAAATCTTTACATAAAACCAACTATAACTTATACATATACAGACACCAATCAGAGTATACTAACCTATTCAGCAAGGACAGTTATAACACCCTGTCCTCACAATTGCTGTTAAACACAACTAAAATGAAAAAGAAATATAAATCATCTACGTGAATACGTCTCTGGGCCTCCAGCTCCTCTCCTGAAGCTCCAATCCTTCCAGCTAAACCTGGAAATATGCTTGGTTTGACCCGAGCATATAGGAAAAACCACGCCCGGGTCAATCTAGTAAAACCAGCGTGAGAATTTAAATCACAAGGAATTTTATTCATTATAACTTTCAAAATATTTTTAAAATCAAAAGTATCCTGTAAGACCATGCCACACATAAACACGACGGGTTTTTCCCTTACAGAACCAAAACCTTTTTATAGAAAATCTAGTGATATTATAATAGTGTCTAAGTACAAATACCTATTCAAATAGCCGAAATTGTTACTTTAATTAAATTCCAGCATACTAGGCTCTACAACCAAAACCGTAAAGGCTTGTATTAGAGAATAGATTTCCATACAAATGACTAGGCACTGGGGTACCACTTATCACAGTACACATCTAGAAAAATGTACCGAGGACCTCGCCGGGATCCCCTACAACACAAGACTGATCTACCCCTAACCTGGATAGAACCGAATATGCTATCACCCCAGGTGTTCCCACTCTTTCCGAGCTCATTCCATGCACCATAGTAGTAATATCCGAGGGTATCTAGAAAGGTGATAAACATACCCTAATTGGGTGCAACCTACTTAGCCTTGCTACATTTCCCCTTTTCAGTCATTACCAGTTGATGGGGCTTGAGTATACGATTACCTTTTAAAGAATTTATACTTTATATGCTCATTGTCCTCCAATGACAATGTACTAATAGCACTCATCCATACGAGTCCATTCTAGGTCTGAACTAAACCGAAGGCACTATTCCTACTACATCCGTTTTGGAATCATCCTCAGGATTAGTAGCAACTAGCCTTTGCACTTCAATACTCCGTATTTGATTCCATGCTCTTGTCTTCACTTTGAAAACGTATTCTTTGGATCGAAGAGGTTTTCGGATAACTTATCTGATCCTTGTATCTTCAAAACAACTTTTCCACATTTTCGGTAAACTCAACCGTGGTTATTTAGGAAATAAACAGACGGAAATAAGATCAGAGATCATTTCTTAACCGTTAATGGCCGAATTTCCTTATCATCGTTTCAAATTGCTATAAATTTTCACTTATTTAAAATTGATAATAGATTACATGACGATGTAGAGTTCATCGATATGAACCCAACACAATAAATCGCGTGTCAATCAGGTTACGTATGAACTACTCACAACGTTTTAAAATTGACAAAATACATATATAAAAAATTAACATTTTAAACTAAAAAAAATCCCTTCATCGGTTCCCCTGGGCCGAAACCCACACCACACCACACTTTTTTTTCCTTTTTTTTTTATTTATTTTACCTGGGCCGAAGCCTAAACGAAATCACTTACCCAAACAAACATGATTAGTTCCCCGCCTTCTCCCTTCTCTTCTTCTTCCCTTTCCTTTTCTAATCTCCAATTTCTAGTAACTAATTAACCCCAAACCTAAAGCCAGTCCCTAGCCCTTCGATCAAACTCGCTCGTCCCAAATTTACACTCATACGAGACTTCAGGCTTGAACCCAAACACCCCGTTCGACCACCACCACCTGGAACCTCCGCCTTGTATACACGTACATGCGTGTATGTGCACAAGTCCACCTCTCTGTGGTTCGACCCACGAAGCCTACCAACAAACTCACCCTTATACCCTCATCGCGATGAACTCGCACTTCCCTACTCCGACCCACTAGAATGCAATTCGACCCTCAATCCAATACCAGGCTTCGGAGTAATGCACCCAAACCCAACCTTTCCCATCGCCTCAGTCCACATTAGCGCCTGCCACCAACGCCATCCGAATCGCCAACGTCCGGAGCACCTTCACGCCAAACACGACCCCACCCGGTGCATCACCATGCTTCCCATGACTCAAAATACCTGAACCCATCAAGACACTGCCTTAAACCCTAAACTCCCATCGTCACACTCAAACAAAGCCTAATTCAAAAATTCGCCATGGTCAATCTCTTCCCCTCGATGTGACGCTCCTCCTCGGCTAGGCCGCGCCTTCGCTCGATGACGATATCGGCCGAAATTAATTTTTGATTTGATTCTGACCATCTCAAGATTTTACACAACCTAGGCCATTAAAAATTACGATTCCTTTACTAAAATTCCTATTTTCGTATGACGATTACAAGTATATACATGAATAAATGGTTTATGGATATTGAAAATTGCCAAAATATTGATTTCTTACTATAGATTCATCATTTCATACAATATATAGCATGAATCACCCTAAAACTATTTTTAACGTAATCTATACTCGAAAACAAACATTTCATCAGTAAACATCATTCGCAAATTCAAATCGGATAGAGAGAAAAAGATTTTTGAAAGCAGGGCATATATGAAATCTCAACTCTGTTAACATGACAGAGTAAATTTTTAAAACATTTTCAGGCATCTCAAATTTAAACCTTCACCTTGAACATGTCGAAATCTTTTGAAACTACTGTTTGAACTTGATTTTATGATCTGAAAACTTGGTTCACCTTGCCTTGCTTCGTTTTGGATTTGAAAGGGAAGGCTTCTTCTTAATTTCTTTTAAAGTGTTTTTTTTTGTTTACAGAGGTTTCATTTTTTTTCTCTTTACAGTTTTTGGTTACAGACTTTTGAAACCGAAGCAACACACAGATAAAAGACTATGTATATATAAGTTTATATAAAGAAGTGAAACGGTGATGTACACGTATAGTATTTTGTGATGGATTGAGGTGAGGTGGCTTTGAGTTGATATTTGTTGAGATGAAGAGAAGTTAAATTGAATGTTTTGGTCTTTCTCTTTTTAGACCAGAACATGTTTATGTCTTAACTTGATTAGATTTTTACTTGATTTACTTTTACCAGGCAAAAGTTTTAAATTTCCTACTTGCGAGTTTACTTTTCAAACTTGTAAATTTTGACTTTACTTTATGACCAGACAAATGTTTTTACTTGTAATATTTTGTTTCCAGGTAATGTATACGCTTGTACTTTGTTTTTGGTTATATATAATTTTTTTTCTTACCAGGAAAGTGTTTACTATAACTTTGTTTTACCTTTTTACTAGTTTAACTTTTAATTGTTATGTTCATTTATTTCTTTTCTTTTTACTTTCATTTGATTTTAAACATGCATTTTCTTATATTTTTAAACAACATGAAAAGTGGTTTTAAATAAGCCATTTAAGTCTTCATATATATATATATGTGTGTGTGTGTGTGTGTGTGTGTGTGTGTGTGTGTGTATGTGTGTATTTCTATATAACTCAAGGCATTACAAGTCTTGTCATTCCATTTATAAATAACATTTTTGTTCTACATTTTCCTCTTATATTTAAAATGTATAATTCAAAAAAAATGAGAATTTTTGCTATTTCATTCTAAATGTATAAAATAACATTTTTGTCAAAACATTATTTTGTAAAGATTTCTTATTTTAAAAAATGATTTTATAATTTTTCTCATTTCTACCATCATTATATTTCATATAATTCTCTTACAAATATTTCTTCCTTTTCTTTTTCAATATATATGTATTATTCTTAATAACTATATTTATTTAGTTCATATATATATTTTACTTACCATTACATATATTACTTTTAATATACCATTTATACCATAATTTACTTTTCAAATATATATATATATATATATTACATTCTTCTTAACTAATGTTTGTATATATATATATATATATATATAAAAGAAAATCCAATTTTAAACTCTTTCCAATTATAATACACTATATTGTTCATAAGCCAAAAATCATTTCTATTTATAATATATTCTTCTAAATTTATTTGCTATGAATTTGTTTCTAAGTTATATATATAAATTCTGTTGTTCTGAATATATATATATATATATATATAAGAAATTCCAATTAAATCATTTTCCTATTTTATAAATAAAATGTGGAAAATTCAAAAATTATCTTGGTTTAAAACTATTTATTTTTACCAAATATCATTTAACAAGGATTTTATTTTGGTTAAAATACCGTATTATTGAATATTAAAAATTTACATTCAAAACTAAAGACGACAAAAATTCCAGGTCGTTACAGGTCCCACAGCAAAAGACACCTGTTTAGTGCTCTAGAACTCAATATCGACTTATATCCTTGCACCGAGGCTGCACGCTCTGCCACTGTCGGCTCGCACTATCTGTTGCTCCATCTTTTGACCTCTTATTTACCATCACTTCAGCATAAGCGTGTCCCAGCCTCACCTAATCTATTTCGAGGCCATCAGTTCTTGACTGATAAGAAAATGCTACTGAATACGGGTCCTGACAAACCAAATCTAGTTGCACCCCTTGCCCAAATCCTTTGATTTGAGCTTCTATCTATCGACCTCTTATTTACCATTACTTCAGCATAAGCGTGTCCCAACTCCACCTAATCTATTGTTAGACCATCAGTTCCTGACTGAAGGGGAATGCTGCCGATACGGGTCCTGCTTCTATCTTTGCTTATTATCTTAGTATAAGTTTTAAAATAAGCCTCTTCTGTTAATTTTGCTCTATTTTATAATTAACTTATTCTATGTCTTTAAAATAAGCCTCTTTTGTTATCTCTACTATATTTGCTTATTAACTTAATTGTAAGCCTTAGACTAAGCCTTTTCTATTGCTCTAATTATAACCTGTGTGTTAATAATTTTTCTTATTAACTTAACCCAAGGTCTAAGTTTAAAAATAAGCTTCTTCTGCTATTTCTTCTATCTTCTCTTTTTAGTTATAATTAGATGTTATAACTATACTTGCAAATGTCTTAAATTTGCCTATTTCAGTCTATGTCCAATTTATTATAGTTCTTCTTACTTTACATCTAATTTTCTGTAAATTTAGTGTTCTTATATTTTAGTCCATATTAGCGAATTATCCTCTTTTTATTATTTATTCGCGTAAAAAGGAACAAAAAGAAACTAACATTTACAGGCTAAATTTTAACGCAAAACGGATGTAAATAAAATACAAATAACTGTAAATAACAGTAATTAACTGTAAATAAATGAATAAAATAGCTGAATAAAAATTGCTGGATAAAATAGACTAAAAAGAACTTTAAAAATTAACTGTAAACAACGTATATAAAAATGGTCTCAAAATTGCAAAAGAACTACAACTATTGAGAACCCTATTATTTTAAATTACTTAAAAATCTAAATTACTTAAACACTCACATATAGTCCTTAGCTCTTTTCCTTGGCCTTCCCGGATCCACTTCTAGGGTATAAAATATTTAATTAAAAAGATCTTCTCCTTGGAAAAATATTCCTTTTAGCGTCCAGCCTTAGGCAATGAACCCAGATGGAGAAAATCTGAATGAGAAAAAAAGCTAAGCCTAGGGTCTTATTTATAGAGTCACTTGTGGATCTCAGACTGTTGGATTAGAGGATTAAATCTGGTGCAACCATGTCAAAGGTTCGATGGAAACCGTCGGATGGAAGCATGAACGCACAGGATGGAATAGAAATAGCAAAATGATGTGTTCGAATCGAACTGGACAAAGTTACGTAAGAGAATGCAAGGCGGGTCGACCTACCTATCACCAACACATGCTAGGGTCGACCCTAGGGTCGACCTTGCCTATTTATTTTTTTTCTCTCTTTTGTTCATTTTCTGGTTTATTTCGTAACTTCTTCATTCTAGCTCGGATTTTGACAAACTATATATGGAAATTGACATGAAAATTATCACAGACACAATGGTGCAACTCCCGTAGCTCAATTATGATAATTTCACAAAGTTATTTTATTATTTAATTAATTCGTTAATTAATTATTATAGCTTAAATTTCGGGTCGGTAGGATAGAAGAATGAAATAAATGTTTTCATCCAAGTTCTACAACCAACTACTCAACCATCATCCATTACATCCATTGTCCTTAAGTTTTTCTAATGCAATTCGTGATATATATGCATAAGTGTAGTGTCAATTTTCCTAATTAATGCAAATGATTAGGCGGTCTACTGATTCAGTCAACCTCCTTTTTTATGCAATCATGTATGTGCTATGTATCTAAATGAATGCAAATTCCTAATGATAACTAATAGTTCTACATGCGTGCTACAATCATCATCACAATGCAACAATCATGTGATAATCATCCATTTATAGCAACCATGTAAATAAAATAAAATAAAAATGCAAATGCGCACACATCCATATGCATATGCTCTAGTGAACTAGTTAAGCTAAGCCCTAAGAGATAAAGTGCCTAGTGTATATATATGCGTCCATTAGCATCCACTAGCAAACACTTGCAACCATTAGCATCCATCATACATAACATGTTATAATAACATGTTTACATCAAATCCTACCATCCATAGGTTAAATCCTAAGATCTACCCTCCCAAAGGATAATAAAGGAAAGAGCCTATTCAAAACTAAGGATGGAAATAGGAAATTTGAAAACTTATTATCAAAGAGATGTGGATAAGAGGTACGTTTTCTCTCCTAATCAAATCAATCTTCTCCAAAGTCTTTTTAACCATGTCGGGACCAATTAGCAATCTCTCTGTAGACTCTAACCAACATGAAGGTGACTTCACGGTCTCCCATAAAGAGCTTCGAAAGGTGCCATTCCAATGCTAGCTTGAAATCATTATTATACGTGAATTCCACTAAAGGAAGATGCTCCTTCCAAGTTCCACCAAATTCAAGAATACACATCCTCAACCTCATGTGTCTTACTATCTTACTAATATCTTCTTACTATATTTCTATAGTCTACAAACATGAAGCAACTATTCTAGGTTCTCACTAGTGTCCTATACACTTTAGAGAAACTTCTATTATTACTTCTAAAAGTAATCACTGCTATCTCCTATATAGCCTTACACTTTTTCCGTCATACCTAGGAAATGATTCCTATCTACTCCACATTTAAAAGTTTGGTTTGGTATTTATCATTTCATTTCAAAAACAAAAGCTTTTACATTTTTAAAATATCTGATCCCAAATTTTTTGCCTTTAAAAGTGTTATTTTCAAGTTTCTATTAAATTCAAAGGTACTTGGTTACTTAACAATTTATCTTTCTAGACTTGCATCCTTACAACTTTTTTTTTGAATTTACATTATTCCCCAAACCTAAAGAGGAAAACTTACAAACTCTAAGTTCAAAACTTATTCCTCCTTTTCTTTTAAAGACCTTTACGACTTTCCATAAAAAATTGGATTTTTAAATTTAACTGTTACTAAGTTTTTCACTTCCAAAAACTAATTTACTTTTTCACCAAACCATTTTTTTAAGATATCATTAAAATGTCCTCACATGTTTTCAAAACATCTTTGTTTCATAGATTTTCAATTTTGCAAAAACTGGAGTAGATAAAAACAATTATTTTATTAAAACCCCTTAACTTTCCAATTACCTAACCTTAGAGGAGTTCTTAACTTACTACAAATTGGGACTTTCTACGAATGCAAGCAACTAATGCGCCTAATAAATGGAAAAGAAATATATGAAATTTCCATTTTTTAGCTTTTTCTACAAAGGCTCTCTATAACATATCTCCTAACTAACACTGTCTCTAATTGTTACACTTCTTATTACACCTAATGGTTTTATACCTTAACATATTGGAACTACATTCTTTTATAAGAAACTATTAACGCTAAAACCTTCTATGAATCATTTTAAAAGAGGACTTCATGTTTATGTGAAATTACAAGGAACTTATTTTACATTTTTAGAAATAGGCTATACAAAATTTAGTGCTTCCCATACCTTGTACATCTCTTTCGCGTATTCCTTATAGCTTGCATAAAACATCTTTATTTATGATTTGGTTTCATAGAAAATTATATCATTATTCATTTCATTCCAATAGATTAAAGTATGTTTAATCTATATCCTCTTACGATAGAAAATTTCTATGAAATTTATTAATTTCCTAATATTTAACTTATACCCCCTTTTTTTTCCAAAAAACTCATTTTCAAAACTGTTTTAATATTTTCATAACTAGAAAAATTTCCTTATACTTATTTAAATAATAAGTGTACTTACAAACCACTCTTTTTCTATACTTAGAAATTATCTTCAAAATACATTTTTATTTGGGTCAAAATAAAAGTTGCGTAAAACATCGTTACTACAACCTAAAAATTCTGGTGTATGGATTCAAAAATAAATACTAATAAATCTCACATACTATGTAAAAACATTTCCTTTGGGAGTCACCTACTATAACAATAGTGTTATAATCTATGCTCCCTTTATTTTTCACGAAAACATCTATTACAACAATAAATGTTTTCGATACTTAATATACTCTAGGTTTTTATATTTAAAATCTTTGTTTACCTCCAAAGAAACTAACGAGCTATATATATATATGCCCTATAATTCTTCAAAAAGAATTTAATTTTTAACAAAATTTAAATCGTATAAAAACCAATTTAAATCTTGTACCACTTTTTTTTCAAAAACCCAATATTTACTTCCTCAAAAATATTAACAACTATGTTTTTCAACTTTTCAATTCTAACAATTTCATTTTATTAGGCTAGACATAAAGTGGATTTTCTGCTTACTACCCTAGGAGTACCCTTCCTAAACCTTGGCAATCTCATTTCCTTACTAAAGTCTTTTATTCATATTCCTCTTTTATGCTTATATTTATTCTAAGGCACTACCATTAAATCCACTTATCTGAAACAATTATAATTTTTGCAATCAATTACACATGGGCTTTCCTCTTTTTCAACTGACTCTACTGTACATCTCCAATCTTTGCCTACCACTCTTTAGATTTCCACAATCTGAACCTAAATGTACAAAATCGTTTCTCAAACTCTTCTCATGTGTAGACCTTCTCTATGCCCCAAGAAACACACTTCCTTACGCCAAAAGTGACACCTCAAGAATTTTGCCTTCAACTGATGAACGCAAAGTGTATGAAGAACCTCCTCTAAATGAATAGCATGCTCTTCCATACTTTTGGAAAACACCAAAATGACATCCATGAATACTACTACAAACTTATTTAGGACATTTCAAAAAAACACGGCTCATCAAATCTAAAAAATAGGCTGGGGCGTTGGTTAACCCAAACGGCATAACCAACCACTCAAAGAATCCTTCTGATAAAGCCTTTCTCCAATAGCTCACCAATCTGCTTACTTAACTCCTTCCTTTCATGTGTCACACGGGCAATGCCACTGGCTTAGCATTGTCATTCATATAGATCCTAAAGTCGATCTCTCTCTTAGGGGGTAGTCCCCTAACCTCCTCAAAGACGTTTGAGAAATCTTTGATGACTGGAATGTAATCTAGCTCTCCTAGTGATGAATCAAGGGAATAAAGGAAGCTCAACATGACTGACCCCTGTGGGTCGCAAGGAACCTCGGGAGTCCTACTGCTACATGTCTTTAGTCTAACGACTCTCCTCTTGCAGTCCAATATCGTTCCATAAGTGGATACCCAATCCATCCCCAAAATCAACCCATACCCAGAAAATCCCAATACATAGGCATCACAATCAAACTCTACGCCTAGTATAAAATTTTTCAAACCCCTACAAATCATAGATTAATGTGCCGATCCTCCTATGAGGTTTGAAACAACTATAGGGTATACTACTAAAGAGAAATTTAAGTGCAAACAATCAATTAAGGAACTAGGAATGAAAGAGTCCGAATAGGACAATCCGAAATAGAGATCAAACCTTCCATGGTGACTTTCCTACCTCTATCTGGTCTGCTGCTAGAAGGTGCTACATCCAAGGCCTGAATCTGTGTTGTAGGTGCGCCCACTCCCTGCCCCGTCTTCTGGGGAAAAAATCTACTAAGGTGATCGTACTGTCAA
Organism: Allium fistulosum; assembly: GCA_030737815.1. Taxonomy (NCBI): domain Eukaryota; kingdom Viridiplantae; phylum Streptophyta; class Magnoliopsida; order Asparagales; family Amaryllidaceae; genus Allium; species Allium fistulosum. The sequence goes on from CM060905.1 coordinate 674,273,837, forward strand.
CAATTATAACACTTTCCCTTTATTTTCTCCTTATTCCAGTCTCTTGCGTAATGACCAACCCGACCACAGCTATTGCACTTCTTTCCTTTCTTGATCTGCTATTGAGGGCCTCCTCCTTTCTTATTATCTTTGTCATTCTTCCACCACTTCTTCTTAGAACTTTCCGAATTAGTGACCTCCTTAGACTCTCCTTCCTTAGCTGTATCAAACATAAGGACCATCTCCACCAATGACTCATATGTAGCTCCCATCGGTACATGCATCAATAATATCCCTTGGAGGGGCTGATTCAATCCCTTAGCAAACTTCATGGCCTTCTTATGCGATGTATTGACAAGCTCCATCCCAAACTGCAACAACTCATTAAATTAGTTGATATACTCCTTTACTGAAAGACTTCCTTGCTTCAAACTAATGAACCTCTCTAGCTGCATACTTTCTTCTGCTTGTGACAAAAACTTCCTCTCAAATCTTTCTCGGAATCCATTCCAACCAACATTTCTACCTTCCAACTCAACAATCTCCCACCAATAAGAAGTCTCCCCTTTCAGCTTCCAAGATGCAAGCTGAACTCTCTGTTGATCCTCCAATCCTAACAGCCCAAATATCTGCTTCGTACTCCTCAACAAAGCTCGTGCTTCCATGAAATTCTCCATACCAGAAAATGTCTTGCCTCTTAGATTAGCGAAGTCCTTGCATAGCATAGAGAAATTGTCTACTACGAGTGGATTAATGGGATCTCCACCCGCTGGTGCTATATTGGGCGCTTGCCCTTACACTTTTGGTGCCGTAGCTCTACGAAACTAGTCAGCCATACTATGCAAAGAAAAGGAAATTTAGGCTCGAATGAATCGAAAGAAGATTGAACTGGACTTTGAGGGGATTTTTATAAAAACTCTTTTATACTTTAAAACCACTTCTATAATAAGAGTTTCTTTTTGAAAAATAGTTTGAAAATATGTTTCTTTTAAAAAATACTTTACTTTTAAAACAAGTTTTTAGGAATCCTATAACCTTAGGCTCTGATACCAAATGAAACACCCCATACCCCTTAGTATACCCAAAAGGACACACTAAAGAATATGGTGCGTTATAGGTATAGCTAAAAACTTTATAGAGACTAAGATACACAAGACAAATAAATAATAATAGCGGAATCATTTAAAATTAAACTTCATTACTCAATAAAACAAGTCATAAAACCAAATACATAATATTTCTAAAAAACCAAATACATAAGTCTCGTGGAAAATACCATCTCAGTCACATCATCAGAGTACATAAACAATAAAAGTCATCCCTCTCACAAAATTACCAGTAGATCCAGAGTCAAATGAAAAGAAACTAAAAAGAAGAAGAATACATGAAGAAAAACTCCGCAACTGAATCTCCAACAAATCTAAATCTACAGCCCTTGCCTCTACTGGACTATGTAGGGGGGGAAGGGGAAATAGAGGAGTGGATCAGACTAAAAGTCTGGTGAGTGAAAGTAACTACTAGTACTTTTAAGCAAGATAAAGATAATAGACTTAGCAACAGTTCTAGTATAAAGGAAATAAAGGAAAGATAAAGTTGGAATAGAATACTTTTAACTATTTGCTTTGATAATCTGATTATTTCGATTGTTTGCACTTGTCTTAGATAGCTGCTTTGATTAGGCTGAAATCTTAATCCTAATTTAATTAGGCTGAAGTCCCAATTCTACCCTTTGATCGGCTTTCCATCTCTGTTGTGCCACTGTGAGCTAGTCCCATCCTGTGCATCCCACAACAAAAGACACCAGTTTTGCGCTTTGGAACTCAATAGTGACTTATATCTCTGCACCGAGGCCGCACGCTCGACCACCGTCGGCTCACACTGTCTGTTGCTCCATCTTTTGGCCTCTTATTTACCATTACTTCAGCATAAGCGTGTCACAGCCTCACCTAATCTATTATGAGACCATCAGTTTCGGACTGATATGGAAATGCTACCGGATACGAGTCCTAAGAAAAAAAATCTAGTTCCGCCCCTTGCCCAAATCCCCTGATTTGAACTTCTATCTATTAACCGCTTATTTACCATTACTTTAGCAAAAGTGTAACGGTCGGAATTTTCGACTTCCGAGAGTCGACATTAATACGTCCATTATATTAAATGCCCATCAATCGAATGCCGGAAAACCGAACCATTAGGGTTAAAAAGAAGAGGTAGAAAAAGACAGAAGAAAAGAAAAAACAGAAATACAGAAACAGAAACAACAACTGAATCTCACATTCGCAGTGGAACAACATATAATAGATAAATGAATAATCTTTAAATCAAGAACTATATCATTTTATACATTACATCATCAGAGTCAATATACAATTTAATACAACAATGGACAGTTATACAAACTTGTCCTCATACAGAATACACAGCGGAATAAATAATATCATATACAAGTGATACGCCTCGCCATCCAGCTCGCCACTGAGCTCCACAACATCTCCTAAAATCAGAATGACCTGATAACCTGACTCTAGGCTGACCGTGTGGAAAATGATGGGCACCCAGAGTTTAGGAAAGGAATAATAAACTCCAGGTCAGTCATGGTAACTGGTGTGAGAACTTAAAACAGTTATTTTCACAAAGAAAATAAAACAGATTCGCAATGCTTTTGGAAAATGAAACTACCATAAGACCTCCCGCCACACACACAATGCAAATGCAGAATTGGAGGAGATTTCTTCTTATGATAGTCAAAAATGCTTACTACGCAAAATCATTCGATATTATTATCATTAGTGCATAGTGTCGAACACCATTTCGAAAATATAATATCAATCTTAGCCAGCATACAACATTTCATCGTATGCCTACTATAGCTACCATGTTCAAAAACAGGTTACCGCCACATTCCATAGCAGGTAATACAACTAAAACCGTACAAGGTTCGTATTGTTTCTTTGGATTTCCAACAAATGGTCAAGCAAAGGAACTTCCTTACACTGAAATAGAAACGCCTTTAGAAAGACGCCTTGAGAACCTAACCGGATCTCTGCAAACACAAGGCCGACGCTACCTCACGCTGTACAGCTATAACTAGGTAACTAACACACTAACTGTCACGTACCGAAATTTTCGACTTTCGAAAATTCGTCATCGATACTCACTTTATCGACTGCCGAGCAATCGAGTGCCGGAAACTCCAATAGTGAGGGTTTTAAAAGGAAGAAAAAGTAGAAGAAGAAGAAAGCAGAAGGAAGAGAGTAGAAAAAGAAAAGAAGAACAACACATCAGAACAGAAACAGAAAATAATAACGGAATCTCACATATCGCAGCGGAATAATATATAATAGATAAACACTAGTCTTTTAAAACAAAGAACTATATCAGTTTATACATACATCAATCAGAGTCAATATACAACAATGGACAGTTATATAAACTTGTCCTCATACAGAATACACAGCGGAATAAAATAATATCAGATACAAATACTACGTCTCGCCATCCAGCTTGCTTCCAAAGCTCCAGAATATCCAGAATATCCTGATAACCTAACTCTAGACTGCCCGTGTGGAAATTGGTGGGCACCCAGAGTTTAGAAGGGAAACAATAAACTCCGAGTCAGTCATGGTGACTAGTGTGAGATCGTAAAACAGTTATTCTTTCACAAAGAAAATAAAACAAATTCGCAATGCTTTTGGAAAATGAAACTACCATAAGACCTCCCACCACACACACAATGCAAAGGCAGAATTGGAGGAGATTTCTTCTTATGATAGTCAAAAATGCTTACTACGCAAAATCCTTTTTGATATTATTATTAGTGCATAGTGTAGAAAACATTTTGAAAGTATAATATAAATCTTAGCCAGAATAGACATTTCGAACTATGCCTACTATAGCTACCATCCAAACAGTGGGGCGCCACCATAAGTGAATGATAGGTTCTACAACTAATACCGTACAAGTCACGTATTGTTTCTTTGGATTTCCAACAAATGGTCAGGCTAAGAAACTTCCTATCCACGATGGGTACGTCCCTGGAATAGATGACCCGAGAACCTAACGTTACGGTTAGATCTCTGCCAACACAAGGCCGGGTTACCTCTGCAAAAATAGGTAACTACTGACATGCGTATGCCATCCCCCGATCGTCACCGATCTTCCCGAGGATCCCCGATTCGCAACAACCACAAAGTAATAAATTTGCAGCAACCACAGAGGTTAAGTATCTGGGCTCCATACCATGATACCACCTTTATCCAGAAGGAATGACATACACTAAGGGGCGCTACTCCCTAGAACCTTGCCGCATCCTTCCTGTTTTGACCATTTCCGGGGTGTGAGGCTCGATGAAGTCTCGTCCACAAAGCTACGCTTTCTACAAAGCCATGCTTCGGGTCAAACAAATGATCAACCTATGATCACAAAGATATAAGATCAAACAAATGATCATATCGCAAATGATCAAACACTGATCATTTCACAGCAACACTCAGTATGCCACGTTACCAAATTGGGAATATATCGCTGATAAATTTCAACTACATAACCTCTGAGCTCGTACGTCTCAGAGAAGGGTGTTAAGCTAAGAGAATAAATTCTCTGCCACCAACAGAAATGTATTTGAAAGAAATCAGCTTTATATCTCAAATTGTAACGTCAGACACACAATCCATACAAGTCTGTTTCGGGATCGAACAGAACCAAAGGCACTTCTCACGAAGCCCTTGCATATCCGGATAAATTTCTAATCACGTCCGGACTTCCCGTCACTAAGGGTGATAAAACCTCTAAATCGGAGATCAGCCGATGTAGAGTAACTCGACGGTAATCCTTCCGTTTTCAAAAATATCCGGTCTTCGAATGCAATTCATAACGACGTATCACATATTCGGAATGGGTTATACGACCCCATGGTCCTTTCCCGGCTAACCCGAATAGTGAACGTTTATTTAAAAACAAAGTGTGGCATTCAAATTCATCCAATTCACAACAAATACCTATCTAAAGGTAATTATTGATAGTCGGTTATTTAACTATCAATAAAGATGCGCAACATCATCAGATTCCAAATAATTTTCCAAATTATTTCATCTTCCAAAATATCTTTTACTAGATATAAAATTTCCACACTTCAAAAATAAATCAACGTTTATTTTTCTAAACAGTTTTCCTTTCCTTTATAAATTCCATATTGAATTTATATTTTCAAAATATCTACTGATATACGATTCTCAAATCGATTTCAAATATTCAATTTCATTGTATCTTTAAGAGGATAAAATCTCAAAACTTTTCATTTCATTTTGGAAAAGCATTTCCATACTTATTTAATAATAAGTAGTTCACAAATCTATTTATTTTCAACATTTGAAAATATTCAATATACTTAAATCAAATTTAAGTATAAATTCATTCTTTAAGGAAATCATTTACTATAACATCTATTCGAGTCAAAACGAATGCTACGTAAAACATCGTTACGACGACTCAAAATCACTAGTATAGGGATTCGAAAATTAAGATAGATATATAAATCCCAATACTATATAAAACATTTCCTTTCGGAAATCATTTACTATAACAACAGTGTTATAGTCCATCATTTCCTTTTTCCTCGAAAACGTCTATTTCAACAATAAATGTTGAAATCTATGATTTCGATACTCAATACATTTTAAAACATCGTTTAAAATAATTAACTTCATTTTTAATATCCCTTTTTCCAAAACATAACCATTTTACTTAACAATATATTCACTGTCCAAAATCGTGAATATACTTCACTAACCAAATCTTAATATTTTCTACACATTTATTTCAAGAATTATCCACTGTCCGAAATCGTGGATAAAATTCCCAACCAAACTCTTATTATTACAATATTCAACTTAAAGGATAATTCGCTGTCCAAAATCATGAATATATCTCCTTTAATAACTTCTACGTTTAATTCATCAAATTCAATTGGTTTCGGATTTATAAACAACGTTTATAAATTCCATTCCTATTTATAAAAACTTCAACTTATAAATCTCCTTATTAACCAATTCCATTCTTATCTCAATTAAATGCCAAAATCCCATTTTAAAGATTATTACTCATAAATCTTTTGTTTTACAAAATCTATTCATTTTGTACTCCACAATTTATAAATCTATAAATTTCATTCACTTACGAATTCCATAAATATTTCATTTTTAACACTTATAAAAACTCGTTTTATAATTCCAATACTTTTAATTTTATAGATATCAACTTTATAAGTCTTTTATATAGACCGTTTACAATATTCAAAAAATCCCAACTTAAACCATTTTATAAATAAATCAACTTTTATTTCAAAAATCACGCTTTGATTATATTTCACCAAAAATCTAAACTTTAGAATCTCAAGCGTTTATTTATTTGAAATAAATCAATTCAAAAATTCAATAAAACGTCTACTTTCGAAAAATCACTTTAAAATCCTTTTAAAGTAAAAGTCGTTATTTTTAAATTTAAAAACTAAATCCGATGATGCAACAGCACCAATTAGTCAATCACAACAACAAACATCATATATCAATATGATAACAGAATATACATCAATATCTGTAAATAAATAACTACTGGTGAGGAATCCAGTTGGATCCCTCCAACCTGTTTCCCTGCATCCACAGACGTTAGCACAATACCAATTCCACTTCGAGGTGGAATATCGCGGTATATGGGTTTTATAAAAATATCCGCTTACTAACGGTGCAATAGGGTCTCATCCGCTATACGAGGTGGGAAATCAATCAATCCAATATATACATATGCCAATATGTATATATTGCTATATATATATATATAGATATATCCTACTATATCTAATATCACATCCAATAGCAATCAATCAGTCAATAAATAACTGCAATACAAAATTTATTTTGAATGAGAAAAATCTCACCTTAGCTTTTATTTCTTGCAATCCGTTTCCATCTTGACTCGATTTCCTTGATTTATACCTTGTATAATTATTTACACAATTCATTAATATTCGAATCAATCGAATAAATTTAATTTCATTTGATAAGTGTACATTTCCAAGTGGTTTTATTTTGAACAAATTCTCCTTTTAATAAATTGATTCAACCAGTATTTAAATTCGAAACTATATTTTCTTTTATTCACCAGAGATTTTATTTTAAACCAAATTTCTTTTAATAAAATTTATCTAACTAAACCTTTTAATTTCAAACTAACTTTCCTTTTTCTTTAAACCCAAATCTCATGTATATAAATTCTAAAATAAAAATCTCTTTGAGATATATATATCAAAACTGATATGGTTTTTTTTTCTTTTCATATCACTGTATATTTTAACTGACATAATTACCCAGCAGAAAAAAAACAATGAAGTATTATACCTTCATCCCAGCAAGCATTACCGAGTCAGAGACGTGCTCGCGACTATGCTCCAACCAAATTAGCCAAAACTTCTAACAGTCCTCCCCCTAGACTTCTCATGCCACGAAAATTTTGTGCCAAAGCCCCACCTTCGAACGCGCCCACGAATTTACGACCGGAGACCCTGAACTTTTCCCTAGCTTCGCGATTCCATCTCGCCGCTGCCGCCGTATCTCGCGCGCCTTCCCTCGCCGCGAATCATCTCGTCACCATCGCTATCCCCAAGCGCGCGCACGAGTTCGATTTCGAATTAAATTTGAGAGAGGAGAAATGAAATTCCGTTCGATTTTCTTTTTCTTGAAGACATGATTTTTTTGTTCCGCAGTTAAGAACGAATGAGGGCAGAGATAAAATGAATGCCATTTTTTTCTTCTTATGGACTTTGAAAAGCTCGGCCACGACATTTTCTTTTGAATGAAAAATATTTTCGTTTGTTTCGATTTAATGCTGAGATGATCGGTTATTTAAAAATAGAAGGAGGGAGACAGGAGAACGTGGGTTGCACGATAAACTTCGTGATTTTAGGCGTATTTTCAGGCGTGAGGTAAGGGAGAGGAACGTGCTGTCTTTGACCAAATATTTAAATTTTAAATTTAAATTGAATTTGATTAAATTCCAATGCGTTTAGGTGTCGTGTGCTCACAGAACAACTCCGATCGATACGAAATTTGAAACCCTATGATAATTTAACGTTACGGACCCAATGGAACTAGTTTCGTCGAATTCCGAGACTGTGTGAAAAACGACTATTTTTAAATTCAATTTAAACGATATAAATTCAAAACCGAACAAAGTAGTTTCAAATTCAATTCTGAAGCTTCGATTATCTTCAGTATTATCAATACGATATTTATAAGCTTTTGAAATATTTTTCTTCAGCTTAAAAATTGACAATTCAAATTTTTATTCAACATTCAATAGATTAAATTTTAAAATTTAATCGCCAAATTCAAAGTTACATTCGGGATTCAAATTAAATCATCGTTCAAATATTTAAAATTAATTATATATCCTCAATTTAATTTGTTCAAATTCTGGGTCGTTACAAACTTCCCTCCTTAAAAGAATTTCGTCCCGAAATTACAAGTTAGGAAGAAAAGTCCTTAACTCGTCTACTATCTTTCACAACCTAATAGTTTTATCAAATTATCGAAACAAATCTTTCTACTAAAGATTCGTTATTAATTCAACCAACTTTCTAAACATTTTCATAATTTTCAAACATCATTGTATTCCTTAACAATTCAAATTAAAATTCAAATTCAAATTTAAACTTTCAAAATTTTCTCAAAAATTTTCTAACACTCGAAATTTTCAAAAAAATTCGCCAGCGTCTCCTTTGCGCGGCTAATACGGTACGACTACAAAACGTCAGATTTCAAAAAGAAAAGAAAAAGCCAAGCGGCTAGACAAGAAATCATCAAATCTCATATTTGAAATTCAAATACTTACCTTTTGTCGAGCAATTCACTTTATCTTTGAAATCAAAATCCCAATTCATTTACACCTGTATATCCTACTAGCCATAATACCTAGTTACATATATTCAAACCATTTTGCAAATTCTATTACAAAATTTTCAATATAAACTGCTTATACCCTTTTTAGCTTACTATTGAAGTTACATTCGTTTTTAAACAAAATGAATTCATATCGATTCTAGTTTGTAACCAAATTCAAATTGATACAAATTCAATTTATTTTAATTCTACTTCATTTGCAATTGATTCCATTCAATTTATTTTAATTAGTTTTACTTACTAATTTTTATTTTCATAATTCAATACTCCATTCCAATTCATTTGTTACTACTCCAAATTTATTTTCAACTTAATAATATTTCATAAATATCTTTATATAGCATTCCCGAGTTAATCAACATTTCAAAGCCATTTTGAAAACAATTCAAATTATCCTTTGAACTTCAAAAACCAAACCCAAATTTTTCAAACCACTTCTATTTAAAACAATTTGGCAGCAATTCCTCTTTTGGAAACCCGAAAATGAACACCGGTGATGTCATGATCATCATCGGAATTATTTTCCAGCGACCGAAAAGAGTTTAGAGCTTTTATCCTTCCAAAATACTTTTCAAAACTTTGAAATTCATTTTCAAATCAAAAATGATTTAACTTTCCAAATCTCCGAAATTTTCAAATTCTTTTCAAAACATTTCCAAAAAAATTTCTCTGGAATTCCGTTTTAAATTACAATTCACATTTATAATTTACATTCTTTAATTTCATTTGTGTATGAATTTATTTCTTAACTTTGGAGTTATAATTCCAATTTCTCATTTAATTTCAATGATAATAATTTAATATTATCACTTCTAGCAACCATGCAACCATATACTATAGTAATTCATAGAAAATCGTTTCTTTTCTATACAAAAATAGTTTTGGGCAAAATTATCTCATTCACCCTATTCAAAAACAATACTGTGCCGAATTGTTCTATTCAAGTGTTTAGAAACCCCTTCGATACAGTTTTGCAGACTGTGCCGACGAAGGTTCATATGCCACTCAATAAACCAATCATCACAATACAAAACCATTTTATATTCACTAACAAATACGCACTCGTATCTATTATTACACTCAAACTCATTCTAGAGTACTGCTGACTCTATCTCTAATGAGTAACACCCAACAGAGCAGGGTTGTCGCTTAACCATATGCTCTGATACCACGCTGTCACGTATCGAAATTTTCGACTTTCGAAAATTCGACATCGATACTCACTTTATCGACTGCCGAGCAATCGAGTGCCGGAAACTCCAATAGTGAGGGTTTTAAAAGGAAGAAAAAGTAGAAGAAGAAGAAAGCAGAAGGAAGAGAGTAGAAAAAGAAAAGAAGAACAACACATCAGAACAGAAACAGAAAATAATAACGGAATCTCACATATCGCAGTGGAACAATATATAATAGATAAACACTAGTCTTTTTAAACAAAGAACTATATCAGTTTATACATACATCAATCAGAGTCAATATACAACAATGGACAGTTATATAAACTTGTCCTCATACAGAATACACAGCGGAATAAAATAATATCAGATACAAATACTACGTCTCGCCATCCAGCTTGCTTCCAAAGCTCCAGAATATCCAGAATATCCTAATAACCTAACTCTAGACTGCCCGTGTGGAAATTGGTGGGCACCCAGAGTTTAGAAGGGAAACAATAAACTCCGAGTCAGTCATGGTGACTGGTGTGAGATCGTAAAATAGTTATTCTTTCACAAAGAAAATAAAACAAATTCGCAATGCTTTTGGAAAATGAAACTACCATAAGACCTCCCACCACACACACAATGCAAACGCAGAATTGGAGGAGATTTCTTCTTATGATAGTCAAAAATGCTTACTACGCAAAATCCATTTTGATATTATTATTAGTGCATAGTGTAGAAAACATTTCGAAAGTATAATATAAATCTTAGCCAGCATAGACATTTCGAACTATGCCTACTATAGCTACCATCCAAACAGTGGGGCGCCACCATAAGTGAATGATAGGTTCTACAACTAATACCGTACAAGTCACGTATTGTTTCTTTGGATTTCCAACAAATGGTCAGGCTAAGGAACTTCCTATCCACGATGGGTACGTCCCTGGAATAGACGACCCGAGAACCTAACGTTACGGTTAGATCTCTGCCAACACAAGGCCGGGTTACCTCTGCAAAAATAGGTAACTACTGACACGCGTATGCCATCCCCCGATCGTCACCGATCTTCCCGAGGATCCCCGATTCGCAACAACCACAAAGTAATAAATTTGCAGCAACCACAGAGGTTAAGTATCTGGGCTCCATACCATGATACCACCTTTATCCAGAAGGAATGACATACACTAAGGGGCGCTACTCCCTAGAACCTTGCCGCATCCTTCCTGTTTTGACCATTTCCAGGGTGTGAGGCTCGATGAAGTCTCGTCCACAAAGCTACGCTTTCTACAAAGCCATGCTTCGGGTCAAACAAATGATCAACCTATGATCACAAAGATATAAGATCAAACAAATGATCATATCGCAAATGATCAAACACTGATCATTTCACAGCAACACTCAGTATGCCACGTTACCAAATTGGGAATATATCGCTGATAAATTTCAACTACATAACCTCTGAGCTCGTACGTCTCAGAGAAGGGTGTTAAGCTAAGAGAATAAATTCTCCGCCACCAACAGAAATGTATTTGAAAGAAATCAGCTTTATATCTCAAATTGTAACGTCAAACACACAATCCATACAAGTCTGTTCCGGGATCGAACAGAACCGAAGGCACTTCTCACGAAGCCCTTGCATATCCGGATAAATTTCTAATCACGTCCGGACTTCCCGTCACTAAGGGTGATAAAACCTCTAAATCGGAGATCAGCCGATGTAGAGTAACTCGACGGTAATCCTTCCGTTTTCAAAAATATCCGGTCTTCAACACCGGTCTTCGAATGCAATTCATAACGACGTATCACATATTCAGAATGGGTTATACGACCCCATGGTCCTTTCCCGGCTAACCCGAATAGTGAGCGTTTATTTAAAAACAAAGTGTGGCATTCAAATTCATCCAATTCACAACAAATACCTATCTAAAGGTAATTATTGATAGTCGGTTATTTAACTATCAATAAAGATGCGCAACATCATCAGATTCCAAATAATTTTCCAAATTATTTCATCTTCCAAAATATCTTTTACTAGATATAAAATTTCCACACTTCAAAAATAAATCAACGTTTATTTTTCTAAACAGTTTTCCTTTCCTTTATAAATTCCATATTGAATTTATATTTTCAAAATATCTACTGATATACGATTCTCAAATCGATTTCAAATATTCAATTTCATTGTATCTTTAAGAAGATAAAATCTCAAAACGTTTCATTTCATTTTGGAAAAGCATTTCCATACTTATTTAATAATAAGTAGTTCACAAATCTATTTATTTTCAACATTTGAAAATATTCAATATACTTAAATCAAATTTAAGTATAAATTCATTCTTTAAGGAAATCATTTACTATAACATCCATTCGAGTCTAAACGAATGCTACGTAAAACATTGTTACGACGACTCAAAATCACTAGTATAGGGATTCGAAAATTAAGATAGATATATAAATCCCAATACTATATAAAACATTTCCTTTCGGAAATCATTTACTATAACAACAGTGTTATAGTCCATCATTTCCTTCTTCCTCGAAAACGTCTATTTCAACAATAAATGTTGAAATCTATGATTTCGATATTCAATACATTTTAAAACATCGTTTAAAATAATTAACTTCATTTTTAATATCCCTTTTTCCAAAACATAACCATTTTACTTAACAATATATTCACTGTCCAAAATCGTGAATATACTTCACTAACCAAATCTTAATATTTTCTACACATTTATTTCAAGAATTATCCACTGTCCAAAATCGTGGATAAAATTCCCAACCAAACTCTTATTATTACAATATTCAACTTAAAGGATAATTCGCTGTCCAAAATCACGAATATATCTCCTTTAATAACTTCTACGTTTAATTCATCAAATTCAATTGGTTTTGGATTTATAAACAACATTTATAAATTCCATTCCTATTTATAAAAACTTCAACTTATAAATCTCCTTATTAACCAATTCCATTCTTATCTCAATTAAATGCCAAAATCCCATTTTTAAGATTATTACTCATAAATCTTTTGTTTTACAAAATCTATTCATTTTGTACTCCACAATTTATAAATCTATAAATTTCATTCACTTACGAATTCCATAAATATTTCATTTTTAACACTTATAAAATCTCGTTTTATAATTCCAATACTTTTAATTTCATAGATATCAACTTTATAAATCTTTTATATAGACCGTTTACAATATTCAAAAAATCCCAACTTAAACCATTTTATAAATAAATCAACTTTTATTTCAAAAATCACGCTTTGATTATATTTCACCAAAAATCTAAACTTTAGAATCTCAAGCATTTATTTATTTGAAATAAATCAATTCAAAAATTCAATAAAACGTCTACTTTCGAAAAATCACTTTAAAATCCTTTTAAAGTAAAAGTCGTTATTTTTAAATTTAAAAACTAAATCCGATGATGCAACAACACCAATTAGTCAATCACAACAACAAACATCATATATCAATATGATAACAGAATATACATCAATATCTGTAAATAAATAACTACTGGTGAGGAATCCAGTTGGATCCCTCCAACCTGTTTCCCTGCATCCACAGACGTTAGCACAATACCAATTCCACTTCGAGGTGGAATATCGCGGTATATGGGTTTTATAAAAATATCCGCTTACTAACGGTGCAATAGGGTCTCATCCGCTATACGAGGTGGGAAATCAATCAATCCAATATATACATATGCCAATATGTATATATTGCTATATATATATATAGATATATCCTACTATATCTAATATCACATCCAATAGCAATCAATCAGTCAATAAATAACTGCAATACAAAATTTATTTTGAGTGAGAAAAATCTCACCTTAGCTTTTATTTCTTGCAATCCGTTTCCATCTTGACTCGATTTCCTTGATTTATACCTTGTATAATTATTTACACAATTCATTAATATTCGAATCAATCGAATAAATTTAATTTCATTTGATAAGTGTACATTTCCAAGTGGTTTTATTTTGAACAAATTCTCCTTTTAATAAATTGATTCAACCAGTATTTAAATTCGAAACTATATTTTCTTTTATTCACTAGAGATTTTATTTTAAACCAAATTTCTTTTAATAAAATTTATCTAACTAAACCTTTTAATTTCAAACTAACTTTCCTTTTTCTTTAAACCAAAATCTCATGTATATAAATTCTATAAATAAAAATCTCTTTGAGATATATATATCAAAACTGATATGGTTTTTTTTTCTTTTCATATCACTGTATATTTTAACTGACATAATTACCCAGCAGAAAAAAAACAATGAAGTATTATACCTTCATCCCAGCAAGCATTACCGAGTCAGAGACGTGCTCGCGACCACGCTCCAACCAAATTAGCCAAAACTTCTAACAGTCCTCCCCCTAGACTTCTCGTGCCACGAAAATTTTGTGCCAAAGCCCCACCTTCGAATGCGCCCACGAATTTACGACCGGAGACCCTGAACTTTGCCCTAGCTTCGCGATTCCATCTCGCCGCTGCCGCCGTATCTCGCGCGCCTTCCCTCGCCGCGAATCATCTCGTCACCATCGCTATCCCCAAGCGTGCGCGCGAGTTCGATTTCGAATTAAATTTGAGAGAGGAGAAATGAAATTCCGTTCGATTTTATTTTTCTTGAAGACGTGATTTTTTTGTTCAGCAGTTAAGAACGAATGAGGGCAGAGATAAAATGAATGCCATTTTTTTCTTCTTATGGACTTTGAAAAGCTCGGCCACTACATTTTCTTTTGAACGAAAAATATTTTCGTTTGTTTCGATTTAATGCTGAGATGATCGGTTATTTAAAAATAGAAGGAGGGAGACAGGAGAACGTGGGTTGCACGATAAACTTCGTGATTTTAGGCGTATTTTCAGGCGTGAGGTAAGGGAGAGGAACGTGCTGTCTTTGACCAAAATTTTAAATTTTAAATTTAAATTGAATTTGATTAAATTCCAATGCGTTTAGGTGTCGTGTGCTCACAGAACAACTCCGATCGATACAAAATTTGAAACCCGATGATAATTTAACATTACGGACCCAATGGAACTAGTTTCGTCGAATTCCGAGACTGTGTGAAAAACGACTATTTTTAAATTCAATTTAAACGATATAAATTCAAAACCGAACAAAGTAGTTTCAAATTCAATTCTGAAGCTTCGATTTTCTTCAGTATTATCAATACGATATTTATAAGCTTTTAAAATATTTTTCTTCAGCTTAAAAATTGACAATTCAAATTTTTATTCAACATTCAATAGATTAAATTTTAAAATTTAATCGCCAAATTCCAAGTTACATTCGGGATTCAAATTAAATCATCGTTCAAATATTTAAAATTAATTAAATATCCTCAATTTAATTTGTTCAAAATTCTGGGTCGTTACACTAACGCTACCTCACGCTGTACAACTGTAACTAGGTAACTAACACACGAGCTATGTCATCCCCCGGTCGTTATCAACCTTTATCCGAGGATCCTCAATCACAAAGCCACGACCACAAAGTCTAATAAATCTGCAACATCAACACAGGTAAAATATCTGGGCTCCATACCATGATATCACCTTTTATCCAGAAGGAAATGACATACCCTAGGGGTGCTACCCCTAAAAACCTTTGCCGCAACATTCCTGTTTCGACCATTACCGGGTTGTGAGGCTCGACGAAGTCTTGTCCACAAAACTACGCTTTTTCACAAAGCCACGCTTTTTTTCACAAACCCACGCTTTTTCACAAAGCCACGCTTTGATCAACAAATGATCAACAACACTTCGTATGCCACATTACCAAATTGGGAATGTATCACTAGTAACCATCAACTACATAATCTCTGAGCTCGTACGTCTCAGAGAAGGGTGTTAAGCTAAGAGAATAAATTCTCCGCCACCAACAGAAATGTATTTGATAGAAACCAACTTTACATCTCAAAGTGTAACATCATACATACATCCATACAAGTCCGTTCCGATCGAATGGAAACGAAGGCACTTCCAAAGAAGCCCTTGCAATCCGGATAATTTCTAATCACGTCCGGACTTCCCATCATAAGAAGAGTGATATAAATCTCTATACCGGAGCAACTCGGTGCAGAGACATTCGACACGTTGTCCTTTCACTTTCGAAAATACCCGGTATTCACACCGGTCTTCAAATAATGTCCATTCACGACGTATCACTATTCGAAATGGGTTATCTGGCACAAAGTCCTTTCCTGGCTTAACCGAATAATGAGCGTTTGTTTTAAAAACAAATCAAGTGCCATTTCAAAGGTAAATATTGATAGTCGGTTATTTAACTATCAACAACATTCACAATAATCAACCAATTTAAATAATTTTTCCCAAATTATTAAATTTCAAATATCTTTCCGATATATGGTTTACACTTCAACCATTTGAAAACAAATTTCAAATCACTTTCATTTAAACCAATTAATAAATCCTTATCGATTTATTCCAAATTTACATCCCAAATTTGTAAATTTATTTCCACACTTCATCACTTTGAAAACCAATTTCAAATCATATTTTCCACACTTTAAAAATAACTCAATGTTTATTTTTAAAAACAAATTTCCCTTTCCTTTATAAATTCCATTGTGGATTTAAATTCCAAATATTCACTTATACACGATTTTCAAATCGTTTTCCAAATATTCACTTTCAACACCAAATCAATTACAAATTGATTTCAAAATTCATTTCAACACAAATCAAATTTCCATTGAACATCAAATAAATTTTCATATCGATTCCCAAAGATTTATTTTCAAATACCAAATCAATTTTAAATTGATTTCTAGAAATTAATCACCTTTTAAAATAAATTCATTCATCTCTTCCAAACCATTTAAATTTCCATTTTAAATAAATTTTCCAACTTTCGAATAATACTATTAATAATCCATTTATAAAAATCTTTCCCCATATTTTGGAAATAATTCGATAAGATTTCAAAAATCAACTTTATGCTTTTAAATTCCTTCTTTTAAATTCACAAATATCTTTTAAAAAGAAATTTACTTAAAATTACCAACTTTAATTTCAAAAGTCCAATTTTATTCATTTCTGGTATCCAACGATACCAAAAATACATTCGGCTAAATTATAGCCTTCAACAAGTTCAATCACAGATATAATCATTCACAAATTATAAATAATTCATCACACAACATATGAACAAATTCATACAACATATGAAACAAATTCATATAATTTGAGGAATCCAGTTGGATCCCTCCAACCTGTTTCCCTACATCCACAGATGTTAGCACAATACCAATTCCACTTCGAGGTGGAATTATCATGGAATATGGGATTTATAAAATACTATCCGCTAATATGCGGCGCAATAGGGTCTCAACCGATATATAATGCGGGAAAATCAACTCCAAATACATATATAATACCAATTCCACTTCACGGCGGAATTATCGCGGTATATGTTTTGAGTAAATAACCTCCGCTTAATATGCGGCGTATAAGGTCTATTTCAACACAATAGATAACAACCATCAATAAATTCACACAATCAAGCAATTTTAAATTTAACTATTTAAAATTTAAATCAAAACAATTTGATTGAGTGAGGAGTTCTCACTTGCTTTCAATAACGGTTGCAGTATTTTGAATTTTAAATTAAATCGATCCGTTCGATTAAATCCAAAATTTCCACTTGCTCTGAATGTTTTCGGATCTACGCTACAGCGTAGATCGCGTCGCTGCGATCCCGGCGCTTCCTGTTTCGTCGAAATCTGATATCGTATGACAAAGATATCACGTTTTAAAGTTTAAACAATTTATATAAATCAATTTCACTATATTTTTTTTTCTTTTTTCAACCTCTGTAAAATCTGGCCGCACGTTTCAACAGAGCAGATCAGGGCCATGATTTCTTCCTTCTTCCCCATCATGATAACACTTACGTGATAACCCAACATGCCGCCCCTAACCCTAATTCTCGCCACTACCTCGACGACTTTCACGTCGATCAGCTAGCGCCGTTCGAAAGCTCGTTGCCAACTCCTCCTTCTCCTTAAACGAGGCAAAGCTCGGTCGCCCCTAATGCGTGAAAAACGTGCGCGAACAATAGACGAACACGAGCCAATTTCTACTCGTGCAATACTCGAAAACCCATCATCACCATATGGATTGAAAGATCTCGCTTTGCTCTACAGTTTTTCTTTAGAAAGTATTCAAAAATATTGAATGGATTGGAAGAAATTAGTGGAAGAAGATTCGTGCATTTCTGGCCATCAATAGTAAAGTGGCGACTAACCTTAGCTCTTAAGGGTTTGAGTGCAAATGAAATAATGAGGGGCCTTTTATAGAAAATTTATGAAACACCATTCATCGAAAAAAATTTGAACTCGAAATCAAGCATGCCGGCTGGCGTTTCTAAGGTTTTAACCACGTTCTGAACACAATGGAACGTGTTTCGGGTGCTAATTCGATCATATGCGTGAGTTACGGAAATAAAAGATCAAATTTAAATTTAAATCGATTAAACCGATTTCTATGCGTTTTGGCTTGCCCCAAACAAACGAGACTGTTTGAAAAACGGTCATTTTTACTCGGCAATTAAATATTAAAATATTCAATTTTCACAATTTAACTTTTAATTCAAATTTAAAAGTTCTATAACATCATTATAACTCCAATATGATTTAATATAACTTTATAAATCATTTCTAATCACATTAAACCCAATTTCCAATTATTTACACAATTTCAAATATTAAATTGTCGATTTAATTAAACAATCAAATCACTATATTCGAAATTAAATTTATTTGACTTACAAATCTTACTTATTAATATTTAAAATCAATTAAATATATGAATTTCAAATGGCAGAAATTCTGGGTCGTTACAAACTTCCCCCCTTAAAAGAATTTCGTCCTCGAAATTGCAAAGTAAGAAAAATGCCCCAAATTCATTAACTTTTCAAAAATCCACTTAGTGAAAATTTTATATTCTCCTTTTCCAAAACCTTTAACTTCAACCAAAACAATGGTTTCCATTTTCTAGTACAATTCCTATATTTTCATTACAATTTAGAAATTGACTTTTCCGTCAACAAAAATTTTCCAAAATTTCCCGAAAATTTTCTAACGCCTTAAATTTTCAGAAAAATTCGCCAGCGTCTCCTTTGGGCGGTTCGATCATAGGATCACAATAGACATAAATATATGTACATCGACCCACCCGGTCGGAAAAGCAGAAAAACGGTTCATATTTCCTATTTTTAATGCGTAGGCGTACCTTTTTAGCATTTTTAAGCAAAGCAGTTATTTATTAAGCATTTTAGCGCAACCAAATCAGCCGAACAGTAGCCACGACACCTGTACTTACTCAATTTAAACACGTAAGTAACATATATATGAAGTTATTAACATTTTACTCTTTTAAACAACTACCACATATGCATATTAAAAGAAATGCATACAAAACAAGGTTTATAAGCAACTTATATAATTTCAACATCACTTGTAATTGTTTACAACCAATTCATACACAATGACATTCAATTCTTCATTTTCAATTGTTTACATTCACTAATTTACATTCAAGTTGGTTCACTTTCAATTTAAATCCAATTTCTATTTAAATTTACTTCACTTTAAATTTGGATTCAATTACATAGCTTTCAATTTTTTTTATCAATTCAATTTCATTAACATTTAATGGATTATATACAATCAACCAACAATCATATAACAACCAATGTCATAACCAATATAACCAAATTATTAAATTTACATTCAATTTGGTTCAACACTTTTAATTAGCTTTAATGGATTAACACTTACATCCATTATACCATATCAATTCATTTACATTAGATTGATTAACATTCAATCCATTTATTAATTCAATTGCTAATTCATTTTACAAATAAAGTTGAATTTCATTTATATAACTCAAGTTCAAATTCATTTAATGACTTCATTCATTGATTCATTTTGATACCAAAGTCAATTTGATACAACATTACTTAAGTTATATTCCAATTAAACATCATTTGTTTAACTTAACTTAAATTTTCACTTATAAATCCAATTCAGATTCCAATTCTAAAGTAAATTCTATTTAACTTTTACCAAAGTCAAATTTCATCAATTATTCAAATTCATATCTCATTTTGCTTAACAAAATTCGTTTAACCATTTATCATTTGGTTTCACTTACATCTTTTCATTTTATAAGTTACACAACTTATTTATTTAACTTCCAAATCATATTATAAGTATAAAACTCATTTCACTTATAATTATCAATTACAATTTGGATTTTTAATTTAAATTTTGTTATCACAACAAAACTTCAATTTTCCAATTTATTATGGTAGCAAACCCATCACATAGAAACTCGAAAATGATACTGAAGATGCTGTAGTCATCACCCTTATTATTTCCCAGCAACACTAGTGAATTCAATGCTTTAAATTCTTTCAAAATTTCCTTTTATTTATAAATCACATTTATAAATCTTTTCTCATATAATTTCACTATTTTACTTTACTTATACAAGATTATTTCACAATTGCAAATCATTTTAATTATAATTCTATACTTGTACAATCGTTGCTTTTATATAATTTATTCAAACAACTTTCATCAATTTATATATATTCACATTTTCAACAACCAAACAATCAATTTATATACACTTCAATAATTCCTAAAAAAATATTTCCTTTATATACAAAATATAATCGAGGTAAAATTATTTCATTTACCCAATTCAAAATGATACTATGTCGACTTGCCTCGTTTAAGTGTTTAGAAACTCCTATCGATAATATGGCGTCCCACATACCGACCAGAATTCACAAACAGCTTGTTTCCTGGAGATTTGACCAGGCAACTAGTGCTCGGCATCTCAGACTGTCCGGCATCCAGCAGTGTTCGGCGACGCACTTGGCATCTAGGAGTGTTCGGCGAAGTACACAGCATCCATAGTGTCCGGCATCCAGCAGTGTTCGGCGTCAACTGGCACTCGGCGACAACCAATGCTCAGCGCTAGCGTTCGGCATCATTAGAACTCGGTGATAGGAGAACTCGACATCGGGAGCGCTCGGCATCCCAAGGTACTCGGCGTAGTACTCGGCAACAGGAGTACTGGGCATCCCAAGGTACTCGGCGTAGTACTCGGCAACAGGAGTACTCGGCATCCCATGGTGTTCGGCGTAGTACTCGACATCCAGAAGACATTCAGTATGCACAACTACTCAAGATACCGGTATCGTTCGGCCTGCATACACCGTTCGTTCAAGAGCTTGAGATGGAATCACGTTCGGCCTCAACAGACAACCATCCTACACTTTCCACGACACCAACACACCGTTCGGCATAGAAGGAATGGTTTGGCGTAGCGGCGTTCGGCAAACCTTGCTCGGCATACAGCGACCACTGTACTCGGGCTGGAGAGTTCGGCCATCAGCCCACTTGGGAAGTCCAGCCCATCTTTGTCTATAAATAGAGGGGAAGGGTCACAGTGGAATGGATCCTTATTTGGAGAGAAAACACCGGGGAGACTCTGCCATTTTCAAGACTCATCTTCTCTACTCAACAACTTCACTCAAGCATTTGATTCACGAATTGTATTTGTAATCAACCATAAAGGAAATCAATAAAGTTGAACAAAGTGGACGTAGGCAATTACGCTGAACCACTATAAATTTGGTGTTCTTACTTTCTGCATTTAAATTAGCATTGTCTTCTCTGTTTAATTTACTTTCATCACTTATATCTCTACACAATCTTTCTGAACGAGGTTAGTGACCAATTTTGGTGCTAACACTTTGGTGCTTTCACTGAGAGTTGAATTCTCAGACCTCAAGGATCTGCTTTGAAGCTACTGGATTGAACAAATCCCCCAAAGAAGATCCGACTCACTGATAGGACATCCGTTGATTCTACTCAGAGTTCATACCAATAACTCTACAATGGCAAGACCACGTACCAGGTCAGCTTCTCACAATGCGGATGCCCACGAGACAAGCAGGGCCTACCAATCAACCAGCAATTCCAAATACAGGAGTTGCCACTCAGGACCAAACTCCAGTTGTCACCAGAATAGAGTTCAACGACTTGATGAGAGAGCTCAGGGAAAGTAGGAGACAACTAGGAGAGCAGATGCAAGCCAATGCCAACCTGATGGCACAACTTACTCAACAGCAGCAACAGAATGCTGGGGGCAATCTCGCTGCTTACTCCTCATCTGATAGCTCTACTTCCTCTGATGAACCTCCCAGGCACAGACGCTGTAAGACTGATGCTGCGCGAGCAGATGCTGCTGTTCGAACAGTTGGAGACCGCGACCAAGCAAGAGCTGGAAGCTTCAGGACCGGGATACAGATGGAAGATAGAGGCCCAGATCATCAAAATGCTAACGATGTCGAACCTCAAGACGCACGATTGGCAGATCGCCAGGAGAGGAGGCATCAGCATGGACAGGCGCGTAGAACAGACTCCAACCTTCCGCCTTCCATACAGACACCAGATCTGACAGCCATGATCAGGCAGTTGATGAAGGAAAATCAGGGGTTATCGAATGATGATTGGGGAGTGTCAAGAAGTCATACTCCGTTCACGGATGTTGTGTTGCAGGCGGCGTACCCCAGGAAGTTTAGTATGCCTACTATTCCTGCATATGAAGGAAAGACTGACCCTAGACAACATGTCATGAGGTACGAATGGATGATGGATTCAGCCAGAGCGAATGATGCCACCAAGTGTAGGTGCTTTACGATTACTCTATCTGGGATCGCTACTATGTGGTTCACCCGACTTCCTCCGCGATCCGTATCAAATTTCGAGGAGTTGGCAAAGAAGTTTATTGAGCAGTTCAG
Source organism: Allium fistulosum (assembly GCA_030737815.1). NCBI lineage: Eukaryota > Viridiplantae > Streptophyta > Magnoliopsida > Asparagales > Amaryllidaceae > Allium > Allium fistulosum. The sequence continues at coordinate 674,296,794 of CM060905.1, forward strand.
GATACACACTACGCGCCCAAAGGACGTGATGTCTCTGTCAAGTGTAATCCAAAATCCTGGGGAATCGTTGAAGGAATATTTGCAAAGATTCCACATAGCAGCAACTGAAGTTAGTAATCCCAATGACCATGCAATTCTGATGGCTGTAATGAGAGGTGTGGATCCAGACTCTGAGTTTGGAGACTGGCTAGCAGGAAAACCTCCGGCTACGCTAGAGCGTTTCTACTCTAAGGCACACCAGTTCATAAGAAGAGAGGAAGCTAGGTGGGTACGACGAGATAAGGCGCCAGGGCCTGTCCAGGAGTCAATAAAAAGCAACATTGCTGTGAAGCAGTCTGGAGACAGCTCGGGAAAGGTCCAACTCGGAGTATAAACATCTACTTAACTCCGTACTCCCAGAGTGCGAGACGGAGTATAAACATTAATCAACTCCGTACTCCCAGAGTGCGAGACGGAGTATAAACATTAATCAACTCCGTACTCCCAGAGTGGGAGACGGAGTATAAACATTAATCAACTCCGTACTCCCAGAGTGCGAGACGGAGTATAAACATTAATCAACTCCGTACTCCCAGAGTGCGAGACGGAGTATAAACATTAATCAACTCCGTACTCCCAGAGTGCGAGACGGAGTATAAACATCTACTTAACTCTGTACTCCCAAAGTGCGAGACGGAGTATAAACATTAATCAACTCCGTACTCCCAGAGTGCGAGACGGAGTATAAACATTAATCAACTCCGTACTCCCAGAGTGCGAGACGGAGTATAAACATCTACTTAACTCCGTACTCCCAGAGTGCGAGACGGAGTATAAACATTAATCAACTCCGTACTCCCAAAGTGCGAGACGGAGTATAAACATTAATCAACTCCGTACTCCCAGAGTGCGAGACGAAGTATAAACATCTACTTAACACCGTACTCCCAGAGTGCGAGACGGAGTATAAACATTAATCAACTCCGTACTCCCAGAGTGCGAGACGGAGTATAAACATCTACTTAACTCCGTACTCCCAGAGTGCGAGACGGAGTATAAACATTAATCAACTCCGTACTCCCAGAGTGCAAGACGGAGTATAAACATTAATCAACTCCGTACTCCCAGAGTGCGAGACGGAGTATAAACATTAATCAACTCCATACTCCCAGAGTGCGAGACGGAGTATAAACATTAATCAACTCCGTACTCCCAGAGTGCGAGACGGAGTATAAACATTAATCAACTCCGTACTCCCAGAGTGCGAGACGGAGTATAAACATCTACTTAACTCTGTACTCCCAGAGTGCGAGACGGAGTATAAATGTTAATTAACTCCGTACTCCCAGAGTGCGAGATGGAGTATAAACATTAATCAACTCTGTATTCCCAGAGTGCGAGACGGAGTATAAACATCTACTCAACTCCGTACTCCCAGAGTGCGAGACGGAGTATAAACATACATCAACTCCATACTCATCCCCAGAACTGGGGGCAGAACCAAAGCAAAGCATGCTAGTTGAACATTTGTCTAAAAGAAGATTGCAACGAAACGATTGAGAGACGACTGTCAAGCAATCAACTGAACGGAAATATTCAGCATGAAAGACGGCGGTTTTTCAAAGCACGTCATGTTTACACAAGACGTCCTTTGGGGCGCAAATGTTAATGTTATCCCGCCTTTTGGCAAGGCCGTGACACCAAGAACTTGATTAGAAACCAGTGACAGTTCGTCTTGGAGATCGGTTACACAAAGGCTCACTATGGATGTCGATGGATTTTGTCCGAGTCTGGATCGAGCCACGATTAACAAGACATAACAATCAAAGCCAGGGAAGCCAAAGTTTCAAGACGATCTGAGTTCGTATGATCAACTTATGATCGATTCGAACAACCGACCATCCATCCATCAACCTCCACATTTGACTTGGAGACCTAAACTGCTTGGAATGAATATGGCCCGATCATCCACTCCAATCGAGTCATAGAACAAAGTTCGACAAAATACAGATACCCCTCATGAAGCTCAGTGACGCCGGGATCCGTCAAAAGTGGACGTGATTTGATCATCTACACATCAAGTCCTACCCTGAACACGAAAGGTTGTTCGAAAGCCCAACTTGAAGTAGCTATGGTAGACTGCGTACTCGCTAACCATCACTGGAATATATGGACATGACTGCACCTTGGAACATATGCAACTTACTTTGTCTACTCAACAATCTATTATCCTTATTTTCTAGAAGGAGATACAGAGCAAATTGTAAGAGATTTGGCTATCTAACCCAACATAGATGTGATTCAACCATCTGTCATATACCTCCTTCCTTGACTTGATTGGAAGAGCTATAATCACCATGCGGACGAGAATCGATCGTCCATTTTTCAAATTTCGTCCCTCATCCTAGGGGGCAGAATCTCATTACGTGAGCAAACGTGGTTCGATTGTTCATTCGACGACATTAGCCTCGATACAGTAGATGAATACAAATTAAAGAGTGGAAATACGACTGCTCTCAACTTAAACCTCCAAGTCACCAGAGTGCGGACTGGAGTACTCTAAGTCCCCAGAGTGCGGACTAGAGTATAAACGATTCCAAATCTCCGAATCCCCAGAGCGCGGATCGGAGTACTCTAAGTCCCCAGAGCGCGGACTAGAGTATAAACAATTCCAAATCTCCGAATCCCCAGAGCGCGGATCGGAGTACTCTAAGTCCCCAGAGCGCGGACTAAAGTATAAACAATTCCAAATCTCTGAATCCCCAGAGCGCGGATCAGAGTACTCTAAGTCCCCAGAGCGCGGACTAGATTATAAACAATTCCAAATCTCCGAATCCCCAGAGCGTGGATCGGAGTACTCTAAGTCCCCAGAGCGCGGACTAGAGTATAAACGATTCCAAATCTCTGAATCCCCAGAGCGCGGATCGGAGTACTCTAAGTCCCCAGAGCGTGGACTAGAGTATAAACGATTCCAAATCTCCGAATCCCCAGAGCGCGGAGCGGAGTACTCTAAGTCCCCAGAGCGCGGACTAGAGTATAAACGACTTCAAATCTCCGGATCCCCAGAGTGCGGAGCGGAGTACTCTAAGTCCCCAGAGCGCGGACTAGAGTATAAACGACTTCAAATCTCTGAATCCCTAGAGTGCGGAGCGGAGTACTCTAAGTCCGCAGAGTGCGGACTAGAGTATAAACGACTTCAAATCTCCGAATCCCCAGAGTGCGAAGCGGAGTACTCTAAGTCCCCAGAGCGCGGACTAGAGTCAGCGGAAGGTCCAAGTACTCGAGAGATGTGGTACGAGAAGCACGCCATGTCTAGAAAATGTTTGAACAACACGAGAATGGACCGAGAGATAATGCAACTCATAAGAACTTGAGTTATGGCTACAATTAGTCAGCAAACTAAGGAAAGACAAGAGAATCACTCAAGCGAAAAAGAAGCTAAAAACTTTATTCAATAAGTCCAAAATGGGGATACATGATCACTCCTACAAAATTCAGACCTCTCTATACAAACTACAAGTTGTGGAAGATAAAAACAATTACAAAACTTAAGCAGGAAACTTGTTGAACAAGTGCATCGATTATTTCTTCGACTTCTTCTTCTTGTCTTCCTTTGGTGTTTCCGACGACTCCTCTCCCTCACGCTTTTTCTTGGACTTTTGCTTGCTAGAGAAACGGAGTCAGGAGTAAGATACGGAACATCTAGTGGTTTGGACCTGCCTGGGAGAATGATTTTCAAAGGTCTGTTCCGCGGGTCAGTAAGTTCCAGTATTTCAGATTCAACTTTGACTTTGACCTTTTTCTTCTCCTCGTCGGCGAGACGGTCCTTCATGCTCATCTCTGAAGTATGCTCAGAGGCGCCAGTGATTTCAATTTCATCGCTTCCTTCGGCAGGAGACGAAGTATCAAGTTTGTCATCATCTAGCGCCCCGATCACTTGAGCGTCAGGACCGGGAGTTACTCCTGCATGAGCAACGTCGCTTGTTTTCTCTGCCTCCTCCTTGGCATCATCGCTCCTCGGAGTTGGCTCGGCGTCAGAGCAACCTGCACGAAAACATAAGGAATGAGCATTAGAACGAATAGCCACTGCTGAAAAATGACAGGATCTTTCAACTTCTAGAGAAAGAAGAATTTCCTACCAGGTCCCGGTTGGCTATCGGTGGCGCGTGGGGTTTCATCCTCCAGGATAGGTGATAGCACATGAGCACTGAGCCCGGGGTCTTTGGGGTCATAACCAACATGCTGCTCAAATGGATCAAGTGTCGGCCGACTGGCCGATTGGGCAGCAGATTGAGCAGCGGTATGAAGAGCAGTAATATTAACCCCAAACGGGCCAACTTCACCATCTTTCTCTTTTGGAAGGGGAGAGCCTTTGCTGTAAAGTGCCAATGCTGCGGATAAATCCGATGGCTCATTCCCCCTAAGGAACTCTTTCACCAAGGCCTCCTCATCAACCTCTTCGCCCCGACTCGATCTTCCTAATCCTTATCAAGGTTTCCCAGGCCTCGGCTAGGGACTCAAGGTAGCCGTCGCCCAAGAATGTTAAGTCACGGTGCATAAGGACGCGGGCTCCATATTCAGCAATCAACGGGTCGAACATGTTTTTGAGCTCTTCCCTGCCGGCTTCCGCGGCCGCCTCGAGGCGAGAATCAATCTCCTCCACAGCCTCTCTTTTGCCCTCCTCACGGGCCTCATCCTTCATTTTCTCAACCCCAGCGAGTTCGTCATCGAGCTTTGTTTTCAGGAGTCGGGTAGCAACGATCTCATCACAATATCGTTGTGATTCTTCTTGAGCAGCTACCTTATCCTCCTTCTCCTTGGAGAGTAATTCTTTTAGCTCTTTGACTTTGGTGGCGAGCGCGTCCCTTTCTTTTTGGACAGAGTCTTTTTCTAGGGCGAGGGCACCGCTGCGCTGGACTGCTTCGTCAAGCACTTTTTTGTGAGCCGCCTCTAAACGAGTAACTGCCTCTACAGTATCTTTTGCGCTTTGTTCAGCAGCTTCCAGCTTCGACTTATACGAAGCGAGCTCTTCGTCTTGGAGTTTGATGATTTTCTTATCGCTGTCGGCCTCCAGATTCAGACGATCAATCTCGTGTTGACGCTCAATGGATACTTCCGAGATCTTCTCCACCAAGTGCACAAACGCGTCATGTTGAACATAGACGTCGTTATTGCAGGCAATGGCACTCTGTTTCACATGCCCGGGAATATGATGAATGGCCGGGAGGAACTTCAGACCATCGAAGCAAATTTTTGGAAACATGGCCTTAAGATCGACCATCTTTTCCGCAACAGTTGGGTCCACCGTAGGAGTAGGAGGAGGAGGCTTTGAGAATTCCGCTCTTTTTCGTTGCTCTCGGACTTGCCTTGTACTCGATGAACTGGAATGTTGTTCTCGAGGAGCATCAGATTGATAACCCTTCTGCGAAGACTTCTCTTTATCCAGCTCAGTTGGAGGAGGAAGATCGCGGGACTGGGAAGATTGAGAGTGTGCCTTCTTGCGGTAAGACGACTCGCAGGGGCGATTGTCCCTATCTTCATAGTCGCCTCTGTCCCTGCGTCTGCCTGAACCAGAATCTCGTCCAGAGTGATGAAATATAGAAGAGCCCTGAAGGCGATCGAGTCCGTGAGAACGCCCCATATCACCTGCAAAGAATGGAGATAACAACGAGTTAAGGGAAATTCACGAGATAGGAAAAAAGACTTGAAGTATATTATGGAATGCGCATGTGCATGTGTGTCCTAGTGTTCCCCCCGACGGACCCGTTTGTTTATCTTTGGTAATCAGAGTGGTATCTCCTTGGGCCGGAAGTTGAACTCCTGCATTGCCTTTCACGGGTAAAGAGAATTTGAGGGCTTCAGGATCATCAAAACCGTAATTAAGTATGTCTTCGGGAATAGAAAGTTTCGATAGACCCCTCAAGGAACTTTCCAGATGCTGCGAAGAAACCTCTTTCTCAGGCGGGGTAGGCGTAACTTTTGAAGTGCCACCAACTTTCTCCTTTTGAACTGTATATTTCAACTTCTTCTTTCCCTTCGAAGAGGAGGATGATGTCTCAATATCCTGAACTTCGATTGCCGGATTCCAAGCGGGACCCACGTTCTCGCCCTGAGTCTCAGGAGCTTCGTCTTCTTTGCGCTCGCCTTCTCCGTGCGTATCTGGAGTGCGGCGCGACGACGACCTAGCCTATTTTTTCCCTTTACCAGACGGATGTTTGGGAATGATGACACCCTCTGGAAGGCTGATCTGACGACCAGGGGCTAGCAAGCCAAACCCCGACAGCGATTCATTTGAAATGATAGTCCAGATGTCTTGATCCTCGGCAGGAAGAGCTCTAATGGCATCGACAGCCTCAGAATATCCTCGGCCTTCCGGACGCGGGTTGATACCTGAAAAGATGAAATGAAGAGTTAGGAAAAGCATGACTCCGATCAAATACGAATAGTGACTCAGCAGAGAGACTTACCGCCTTCAACTCATCTCCTAGCGAAACCAGAAGGGCAGCGCACATAGAACCATTCATGTTTGTACAGGGCGAATTTACTACATGCCCCTGTCAAGATATGACATTTGTGGTATGGCTCGAGGAACATAAAGGAAGGACTGTCTTTCCGTCTCTTGAACATATAAATGTATCTGATATCACCGGCGGTTGGAGGTCTGGAGAAGATAGCCATGAAAAGTAAGTAAGTCCCATATAGAAATGCATGGCCATTCGGGTGCAGCTGCGACGGAGCTATGTCTATATACTGCAGTACATCCCGGAGAAATAAATTGAATGGAGTCACACTGCCCATCCAATACATGAACTTGTTGCGTACCCGACTGGGGGCAAATGAGGGCGATCGTGTCTCGAAGGAACTAACACGTCGGCAGAAGGAATCCCGTGAATGGAGCATATCCGTCGCAGAGCAGCTTCGTTGATCTTCGAGGCTTGTGAATCGATCGGATTGTCTAGTAAGATTGTTGCCTCCAGAGCATCAGGTGCCAAGTTACGAGCAGGAGAAGTCGACGGATTGGAAGTATCAGCGGCTCCTTGCCTTGATGACGGCCCAGGCCTGTCGAATATGGTGGCAGAGCTAGATTTTCTCGACATCCCCAATAAATAACGAACCTGGCTAAGTGCTTGAGAAAACTATACTTAAAAAACGTTGAACGTTAGAATTAGCAACACGAGTTTTCCCCCCACGTGGTGTGTGAACTTGTAACGACCCACCTTTTTGGACAGTTTAAATCGACAAATCAGACACACATGCCGATTCTAAACCATTCAAAAGGGCGGATGGTTATTGGGGTTAAATAAGAAAAGGAAAGAAAGAACAGAAGCAAACTCAGAATCTTGCAGCGGAAGGGACAAGATATAGTAATAAAATAACAGTTCATGAAGCTGTTAAATAAATAAATTTGATTATTATTATACATCATAAATCAGAGTTACATACATATCAGAGATAATACAACAATGCAGCGGAAAAATAATACAGTAGTAGAATACAAATGATGTAATACCAAACTCTATCTTCGTCCTCCAAAATAGATCTTCAACCTTATCTGAAATGCTCAGGCTGACCCAAGCATAATGAAAAGACAAAACACTCGAGTCAGGACTAAAATATCTCATGTAAGTTAAATCGAAAAAGTAAATATGAGTGTGCCGGCGTCGGAGATGTTTACGGGTTTTAGACACCTCCTATCCAGTGTCAACGTGAGTGCAATAACTTAAGAGATGTTACGGGATTTTCCATCTCTCAAGGATCCGTTAAACTATCTACTATGTAGTACAATACGCTATTATAATATGTCTAAATTAAAGTAAAAGTATTAAAATAGCGTTAAGCCATGGCCCATTCCACCCTTAACACGGTTTATATTCCCAAGAGCATATACAAGACCGTAGTTTCCCCAAAACCGGAAGTCACCAGAGGGCAATCCATATACTAAAGGTACAAACCAAAACATAGTGGTCACGAATAGGATAATCAGTATGACAAGGTACATGAGGCGATACCAACTAGGATACTAGTAGTTGCCTGATCCGGACTGATGTTGGGCATAGCAGCTACTACCCCAACACCGCGAAACAACACTCCCAAATCGCGGGGTGCACCCAAATCGAATCACAAAAGTAATAGACATGGTATCGAAGGAGTGTGTCCGCTAGAGATGGCGATCCTCAATGGCCCGGCGCGGCTCCTGTTTTAGTCATGTCAGGGGTCATCCAAAATCGTTCTCTTTCTTCAAATCAACACGTTCACCAAAACCATCCACTTCATTCTGGATCAACACTCCGCGTATACTAGTTATTAAAGTGGTTTCGGTATCGACAGAGAGTATGTCCATATCCGATCCCGGTCTCTTTAATAACTACGTACTATTACACCGGTGGCTCTTTTACATTTCAAATCGATTCATAATTGATATCAAAATATCATATTCGCTTCAAAATTAAATCCATTTCAAAATCATCATATCTACTCAAATATACGATTTCATTTCAAAAATCATTTTTCGCCTCAATATCTCATTTCGATTTCAAAATCAATTTTCGCCTCAAAATCTCACAAAACGATTCACATAAACTCGAATTCCAAAATTTAAAATTTAATCAAATTTCAAATCATCAATTTCAACTCGATTCAGCTTCTCAATAAACCATTTCAAATTATCAATTTCAAATACATATTTGAACCACAAAATAAACAATTTCACTTCCAATATATTTCGAAACTTTAAATATTTCACATTTCAAAACAGCTCATATATTTATATAAAAAATATAAGATTCGCTTTAAAACCATTTCGTATTCAAATTAGAATATACTTCAAATTAAACATCTGTATTAAGTAGTTTACTTAATTTCTGGAACAATTCCCATTTAATAAACTTAGATTAATATTCGGATTTCAAGAATTCATTTAAGTATTACATTCCAAATCAATTTCAGTTCAAATCCTATTCAAATCAATTTTATCTTCAAATTTAATTCAATAGTTTCAATTTAGTTCAATTCACAAATTTAATTAAATTTCAATTTAATTCCAAATTAATTAAATCTCAATTTCAAATTAAATTTCACTTCCAAACTCAAACTTGAAATATCATTTCATATAAATTTTCTTAAAAATATTCAGAGTTCGATTAAAAGTTCAATCTTTTAAACCAAATCAACTTTCGAAAATTTACGCCGTATTTCAACTTTTTCTTCAAAATCTAAACTTCGAATAATTAAACAAATTCATTTACCAAGTTTGAATTCCAACATCTCTAGCTTCAATTCAAAATAATTCAATTTCCATAAATTGGATTTTATTCTTAAAATCAATTCATTTAAATAATTTCAAAACAACTTTCAAAATCATTTAATTTAACCAACCCGGTGTCCGTATATAATTTTCTAACCTATGGCCAAGTGATTATTTATTTCAATTAAATGTCAGGAATGAATATATATCACATAAACCAATCACAGTGTCATATGTATGTATAACAGGATACATATAAGCAAATAAACATCCAAACATTTAAATATCAACCCATAGCATCCATCGAAATAAATCATCCAATAGATTATACAATTCACGGCAATTTCATAGTTATCAATATCAGGAAATTTAATTTCAATTAAATCCTAATTTCAATTTACTGTCAATTTAAATTTTCAACGGTGAATTCACACGACAATCTATATGACAATTAAATTTTTATCAAACAACGACAAATAAATTCATATCACTTCATAATGTCAAATTTAACTACCATAAAGATATTTTAGTCAATTGTGAGCGTATAAACACTCACCTTGATTTTTTGTTGTCGCCGAGACGTTCCGGTTTGGAACTGAAACTGGACGACGCCCAACTTTAGCCCAAATTTCCACTGTCTCCAAATCCATCTAAACCAGTTTCATTTCGAGGCTCTCGTCATTACGATCGCAACGCAAAAAGTTTCGTTCCAATCGGACCTCGTATGAAAAAGTTATACATTTTTGAAGTTAACACGAATTTATATTATAAATATTTACAATTTCTTTTATAATTTTAAACCCTACAATGCAATCTGGTCGTCCATCCCTCTTGCTTCAGATCTGGCCGCTCCTTTGCTTCATCTTCCCCAGGTCAAAGAACGTGACCAACAACCCATAGCCGCCTTTATTCCCTCAATTTTCGAGGCCACCACGAGCACTTCCACTTCGATCAGGATACACCACTTCGAAGCACTACTCAAGAGCCACCATCGGCCCCAAGGGTGTGGAGCTCGGTCGCCTCCTCTGCCTCGAAATGCATGAAAAACGCAGCGGCTTCAAACACGATTTCCCGTTGATCCGTTGCTCCGTTTCCGATCTCCACCGTTGGATAGCTAGATCTTGATGCCCTCTACAACTTTGTAGTTGACGACTTTTGCTAATTGTTTGTAGATTTGGAGATAATAAAGGAGAAAGTTTCGAAATTCTCAGCCATTAAAAAGATTAGTGGCGGCTGAAGCTATTTGACCTAGGGTTTTTGAATAATAGAGAAAGTGAGGGCTTTTATAGAAAAATACGCGACACTATTCATCCCGGATTTTCCGAACTCCAAACGAAGCGTGCCGGCTGACGTTTCTAAGGTTTACCCCACGTTCCGAACGCAATGGAACATGTTTCAAAGGCTAATTCGGTCATCTGGGCGAGTTACGGAGAAAAAAGATCAGTTTTAAATTAAACCGATTTAAACCGATTTCGATGCATTTTGGCTTGCCCCGGACAAACGGTACATCCAATTGACACGAAATTTGAAACCATACAATAATATCACATTACGGATCCGATGAAACTAGTTTCGTCGAAATCCGAGACTTTTTTTAAAAATGACTATTTTCTCTCGCCGAATTAATATTAAAAACAATTCGATGCATTTCGAGCTGCCGCGGTCAATTGATAACTCCGATTGCTACGAAAATTGAAATCTGACAATAACAAACTATTACGGATCCAATGGAACTAGTTTCGTTCAATTCTGAGACTGTTCGAAAAATGGCTATTTTTCAGTCGATAATTAAATATTAAAAATATTCAATTTTCACAAATTAACTTTAAATTCAATTTTAAAAGTTCTATAACATTACTATAACTCCAATATGGTAAGATAAAATTTTACAAATCATTTTCAATCATATTCATCTCGATATTCAATTATTTCTGAAATTTAACTTATTAAATTATCGATTTAATTGTCTAATTAAATCCAATATTCGAAAAATAAATTATTCGACTGTTTAATTTCAATATAAAATTCCCAATTTTAAATTATTAACTTTTAAATCAAATTTCAGTTGTTCACAAATCCCATTTTTAATTTCACAGTAATTAACAATCTTTTACAATGCAGTTTTCCATTATAAATCCAATATAAAAGATTATATTAGATTTAGCGTTCAATTATATTGTAATTCAAATTCAAGTTATTTAATTCCAAATGAATTCTTTTATTTCGATTTACACTTTCATTATTGAATCAACCCTTTACTTATACATTATTATCAATAGTTTATAATTCATTTACTTTCATTTTCTTCAGCTATCATCTTATTTAAATTCACAGTAATATTAAATTACATTCATTTACGTTGATTTCCATATTATAACTTCAATATTAAATGTAACATTTTATTTATTTCGTTGTTTACAATCAAATTCAATTTAATTCAATTACTTGTTACATTCAAATTTAAATCTTTACTTACGTTCAATTACAAGTTAACATCTTTATCGAATTACAGTTTCAGTTATTATCTGCTTTTAATCAACTGTAATATTAAGTTACATTTATTTATATTAGTTTCAATAACATAAACTTCCATTATTAAATCCACCATTTTATTTATTCTTTGTTTACAATCATAACCAATTTGGCTTACAATCAAATTCAATTCATTATTACATTCACTACAAGTTAACATCCATATTTAATTTACAAATAAGTTATTTCAGAATTCAGTTTTGTATTTTAACTTGTAATTCACATTTAACAACACAAAATTTTATTTCCTTCGGATTTTTATCCAAAATTTTCATTTTAATTCGTATTTTTAAAGTGTTAAAAATACGGGTCGTTACAGAACTAGTGCAAGCAATTGTGTACAAGCGATAAGAATCTAAAGATTTTAAAGATATAAAAATTAGCTTCGAATCGTCGCCTTCGAAGACCGTCATCGCTGACCATCTCAAAAAGCTCGCCTTGAGGTGAGTACAGTTCCAGATGCAGGAAACATATGATTTATAAAGTGACCGGCCTAAGTGTAGTCTGACATTTATACCGTTCGGCATTTGAATGTTGTTCGGCATTGAAATTGTTCGACCTAAGTTCTTTCGGCATGTATGTGTTTGTTCGGCATTTGAATGTTGTTCGGCATTGAAATTGTTCGACCTAAGTTCTGTTCGGCATGCATGTGTTTGTTCGGCATTTGAATGTTTTTCGGCATTGAAATTGTTCGACCTAAGTTCTGTTCGGCATGTATGTGTTTGTTCGGCATTTGAATGTTGTTCGGCGTTGAAATTGTTCGGTCTAAGTTCTGTTCGGCAATCGTATCGTTCGGCCAAGATACTGTTCGGCATCTAAGAATGTTCGACTTGGGTTTTGATCGGCTAAGTTATTGTTCGGCATTTTAGTAAGTGTTTGGTTTTAGTTCGTTCGGCTAAGTTGTTGTTCGGCGTTCTAGCGAGTGTTCAGCCACATTCAGACGAAATACTATTTGGCAGCCTCTATCGTTCGGCGCATGACAACATACGCCAAACCATAGCTATGCCTTCCAACACCCTTACAAACTCCAACGTTTTCCTTTTCCTTCATTTTTGACTTTGGTTCGACGCGATGGAGCTAAGTACAATAGCCACATGTGCAAACACCTCGAATCCTTCCTCCTCGCCTCGCATTATCGTTCGGCAATGAGGACAACCTACTCGAAAACTTCCTACAGGACACACTTGACTCATTTGAAACTTATTCAAGTTATACGAGGAGCGGTACCTAGATTGCAGTTAGGAGCTTAGGAAGGAATGTTCAAGTTGTAAATCTGTTCGACTAGAGAAGGCTAGAAATCTTGGAAGAATGGCAGAAACGAAAAGGTAAAGGAGAAGGGACGGGAAGGACCTAGTTATATAGAGGGAGGTAGAAGTTGAAAAGGCTATACCCGGTAGAACCGGTCAATACCAGAGTGCTTGGCATCGAAACGAAGTACCATTTGGCACATGAGCATTGTCCGGCTTCGAACGTACCGTTCAGCGTCAAAACCACGTTCGTCACGCACCTTTGTCACAGGCCTCCTCAAGAAAGCATCATCAAGGAAAATTGGACCAGATTCAAAGCGCATCACGTTCGGCCACGCGATACACTTTGGGGGGCAAGTGCTTCCTGGAGATTTGACCAGGCAACTAGTGCTCGGCATCTCAGACTGTCCGGCATCCAGCAGTGTTCGGCGACGCACTTGGCATCTAGGAGTGTTCGGCGAAGTACACAGCATCCATAGTGTCCGGCATCCAGCAGTGTTCGGCGTCAACTGGCACTCGGCGACAACCAATGCTCAGCGCTAGCGTTCGGCATCATTAGAACTCGGTGATAGGAGAGCTCGGCATCAGGAGCGCTCGGCATCCCAAGGTACTCGGCGTAGTACTCGGCAACGGGAGTACTCGGCATCCCAAGGTACTCGGCGTAGTACTCGGCAACAGGAGTACTCGGCATCCCATGGTGTTCGACGTAGTACTTGACATCCAGAAGACATTCAGTATGCACAACTACTCAAGATACCGGTATCGTTCGGCCTGCATACACCGTTCGTTCAAGAGCTTGAGATGGAAGCACGTTCGGCCTCAACAGACAACCATCCTACACTTCCCACGACACCAACACACCGTTCGGCATAGAAGGAATGGTTCGGCGTAGCGGCGTTCGGCAAACCTTGCTCGGCATACAGCGACCACTGTACTCGGGCTGGAGTGTTCGGCCATCAGCCCACTTGGGAAGTCCAGCCCATCTTTGTCTATAAATAGAGGGACAGGGTCACAGTGGAATGGATCCTTTTTTGGAGAGAAAACACCGGGGAGACTCTGCCATTTTCAAGACTCATCTTCTCTACTCAACAACTTCACTCAAGCATTTGATTCACGAATTGTATTTGTAATCAACCATAAAGGAAATCAATAAAGTTGAACAAAGTGGACGTAGGCAATTACGCTGAACCACTATAAATTTGGTGTTTTTACTTTCTACATTTAAATTAGCATTGTCTTCTCTATTTAATTTACTTTCATCACTTATATCTCTACACAATCTTTCTGAACGAGGTTAGTGACCAATTTTGGTGCTAACACAGCTCAACGGATAAGCAAACACAATATAAAACACTTTATATTCACTAACAAATACGCACTCGTATCTATTATTACACTCACACTCATTTTAGAGTACTACTGACTCTATCTCTAATGAGTAATTCCCAACAGAGAGAAGGTTATCGCTTAACCATATGCTCTGATACCACTTGTAACAGTCGGAATTTTCGACTTCCGAGAGTCGACATTAATACGTCCACTGTATTAAATGCCACGCAATTGAATGCTGGAAAACCGAACCATTAGGGTTAAAAAGAAGAGGTAGAAAAAGACAGAAGAAAAGAAAGAACAGAAATACAGAAACAGAAACAACATCAGAATCTCACATTCGCAGCGGAACAACATATAATAGATAAATGAATAATCTTTAAATCAAGAACTATATCATTTTATACATTACATCATCAGAGTCAATATACAACTCAATACAACAATGGACAGTTATACAAACTTGTCCTCATACAGAATACACAGCGGAATAAATAATATCATATACAAGTGATACACCTCGCCATCCAGCTCGCCACTGAGCTCCACAGCATCTCCTGAATTCAGAATGACCTGATAACCTGACTCTAGGCTGCCCGTGTGGAAAATGATGGGCACCTAGAGTTTAGGAAAGGAACAGTAAACTCTAGGTCAGTCATGGTGACTGGTGTGAGAACTTAAAACAATTATTTTCACAAAGAAAATAAAAAAGATTCGCAATGCTTTTGGAAAATGAAACTACCATAAGACCTCCCGCCACACACTCAATGCAAACGCAGAATTGGAGGAGATTTCTTCTTATGATAGTCGAAAATGCTTACTACGCAAAATCATTCGATATTATTATCATTAGTGCATAGTGTCGAAAACCATTTCGAAAATATAATATCAATCTTAGCCAGCATACAACATTTCATCGTATGCCTACTATAGCTACCATGTTCAATAACATGTTACCGCCACATTCATAGCAGGTAATACAACTAAAACCGTACAAGGTTCGTATTTTTTCTTTGGATTTCCAACAAATGGTCAGGCAAAGGAACTTCCTTACACTGAAATAGAAACGCCTCTGGAAAGACGCCCCGAGAACCTAACCGGATCTCTGCAAACACAAGGCCGACGCTACCTCACGTTGTACAGCTGTAACTAGGTAACTAACACACTGACGCTACCTCACGCTGTACAGCTATAACTAGGTAACTAACACACGAGCGATGTCATCCCCTGGTCGTCACTGACTTTTATCCGAGGATCCACAATCACAAAGCCACAACCATAAAGTATAATAAATCTGCAGCATCAACACTGGTAAAATATCTGGGCTCCATACCATGATATCACCTTTTATCCAGAAGGAAATGACATACCCTAGGAGTGCTACCCCTAAAAACCTTTACCGCAACATTCCTATTTCGACCATTATCGGGTTGTGAGGCTCGATGAAGTCTCGTCCACAAAACTACGCTTTTTCACAAAGCCATGCTTTTTTTCACAAAGCCACGCTTTGATCAACAAATGATCAACAACACTTCGTATGCCACATTACCAAATTGGGAATGTATCACTAGTAACTATCAACTACATAACCTCTAAGCTCGTACGTCTCAGAGAAGGGTGTTAAGCTAAGAGAATAAATTCTCCGCCACCAATAGAAATGTATTTGATAGAAACCAGCTTTACATCTCAAAGTGTAACGTCAGACATACATCCATACAAGTCCGTTTCGGGATCGAACGGAACCGAAGGCACTTCCAAAGAAGCCCTTGAAATCCAGATAATTTCTAATCATGTCCGGACTTCCCATCACAAGAAGAGTGATATAAATCTCTATATCGGAGTAACTCGGTGCAGAGACATTCGATAGGGTTGTCCTTTCACTTTCGAAAATACCCAGTCTTGACACCGGTCTTCAAATAATGTCCATTCTCGACGTATCACTATTCGGAATGGGTTATATGGCACAAAGTCCTTTCCTGACTTAACCAAATAATGAGCGTTTGTTTTAAAAACAAATCAAGTGCCATTTCAAAGGCAAATATTCATAGTCGGTTATTTAACTATCAACAACATTCACAACAATCAACCAATTTAAATAATTTTTTCCAAATTATTAAATTTCAAATATCTTCCCGATATATGGTTTACATTTCAACCATTTGAAAACAAATTTCAAATCACTTTCATTTAAACCAATTAATAAATCCTTATCGATTTATTCCAAATTTACATCCCAAATTTGTAAATTTATTTCCACACTTCATCACTTTGAAAACCAATTTCAAATCATATTTTCCGCACTTTAAAAATAAATCAATGTTTATTTTTAAAACAAATTTCCCTTTCCTTTATAAATTCCATTGTGGATTTAAATTCCAAATATTCACTTATACATGATTTCAAATCGTTTTCCAAATATTCACTTTCAACACCAAATCAATTACAAATTGATTCCAAAATTCATTTCAACACAAATCAATTTTTCCATTCAACATCAAATAAATTTTCATATCGATTCCCAAAGATTTATTTTCAAATACCAAATCAATTATAAATTAATTTCAAGAAATTATTGACCTTTTAAAATAAATTCATTTATCTCTTCCAAACCATTTAAAATTTCCATTTTAAATAAATTTTCCAACTTTCGAATAATACTAATCAAAATCCATTTATAAAAATCTTTCCCCAAATTTTGGAAATAATTCGAAAAGATTTCAAAAATCAAGTTTATGCTTTTAAAATCCTTCTTTTAAATTCACCCAATTCTTTCAAAAAGAAATTTACTTAAAATTCCCAACTTTAATTTCAAAAATCCAATTTCATTCATTTCTGGTATCCAACGATACCAAAAATACATTCGGCTAAATTATAGCCTTCAACAAATTCAATCACAGATATAATCATTCACATATTATAAATAATTCATTACACAACATATGAACAAATTCATACAACATATGAAACAAATTCATATAATTTGAGGAATCCAGTTGGATCCCTTCAACCTATTTCCCTGCATCCACAGATGTTAGCACAATACCAATTCCACTTCGAGGTGGAATTATCGCGGTATATGGAATTTATAAAATACTATCCGCTATTATGCAGCGCAATAGGGTCTCATCCGCTATATAATGCAGGAAAATCAACTCCAAATACATATATAATACCAATTCCACTTCACGGTGGAATTATCGCAGTATATGTTTTTAATAAATAACCTCCGCTTAATATGTGGCGTATATGGTCTATTTCAACACAATAGATAACAACCATTAATCAATTCACACAATCAAGCAATTTTAAATTTAACTATTTAAAATTTAAATCGAAACAATTTGATTGAGTGAGGAGTTCTCACCTTGCTTTCAATAACGGTTGTAGTATTTTAAATTTTAAATTAAATCGATCTGTTCGAATAAATCCAAAATTTCCACTTGCTCTGAATGTTTCCGGATCTACGCTGCAGCGTAGATTGCGTCACTGCAATCTCGGCGCTTCTTGTTTCGACGAAATCTGATATCGTATGACAAAGATATCACGTTTTAAAGTTTAAACAATATATATAAATCAATTTCACTATATTTTTTTTCTTTTTTCAACCTCTGTAAAATCTGGCCGCACGTTTCAACAAAGCAGATCAGGGCCATGATTTCTTCCTTCTTCCCCATCGCGATAACACGTACGTGATAACCCAACACGCCGCCCCTAACCCTATTTCTCGCCGCCACCTCGACGACTTTCACGTCGATCAGCTAGCGCCGTTCGAAAGCTCGTTGCCAACTCCTCCTTCACCTAAAACGAGGCAAAGCTTGGTCTCCCCAAAGGCGTGAACAACATGCACGAACAATAGATGAACGCGAGCCAATTTCT
Source organism: Allium fistulosum (assembly GCA_030737815.1). Classification (NCBI taxonomy): domain Eukaryota; kingdom Viridiplantae; phylum Streptophyta; class Magnoliopsida; order Asparagales; family Amaryllidaceae; genus Allium; species Allium fistulosum. Next base: position 674,315,001 of record CM060905.1, read on the forward strand.
ACTCGTGCAATACTCGAAAACCGATTATCACCATATGTATTGAAAGATCTCGCTTAGCTCTACAGTTTTGCTGTAGAAAGTATTCAAAAATATTGAATGGATTGGAAGAAATTAGTGGAAGAAGATTCATGCATTTCTGGCCATCAATAGTAAAGTGGCGGCTAACCCTAGCTCTTAAGGGTTTGAGTGCAAATGAAATAATGAGGGGCCTTTTATAGAAATTTACGAAACACTATTCATCGAAATTTTCCGAACTCGAAATCGAGCGTGCCGGCTGGCGTTTCTAAGGTTTTACTCGCGTTCCAAACACAATGGAACGTGTTTCGGGAGCTAATTCGATCATATGCACGAGTTACGGAAATAAACGATCAAAGTTAAATTTAAATCGATTAAACCGATTTCTATGCGTTTTGGCTTGTCCCTGACAAACCATAAATCCAATTGACACGAAATTTGAAACCATACAATAATTTAACATTACGGATCCGATGAAACTTGTTTCGTCGAAATCTGAGACTGTTTGAAAAACGGTCATTTTTACTCGTCAATTAAATATTAAAATATTCAATTTTCACAATTTAACTTTTAATTCAAATTTAAAAGTTCTATAACATCATTATAACTCCAATATGATTTAATATAACTTTATAAATTATTTCTAATCACATTAAACCCAATTTCCAATTATTTACACAATTTCAAATATTAAATTGTCGATTTAATTAAACAATTAAATCACTATATTCGAAATTAAATTTATTTGACTTACAAATCTTACTTATTAATATTTAAAATTAATTAAATATACGAATTTCAAATGACAGAAATTCTGGGTCGTTACAAAAAGCGTGTCCCAACCCCACCTAATCTATTGTGAGACCATCAATTCCTGACTGAAGAGGAATGCTACCAGTACGGGTACTGCTTCTATCTTTGCTTATTATCTTAGTATGAGTTTTAAAATAAGCCTCTTTTGTTAATTCTACTCTATTGCTTATTAACTTATTCTAAATCTTTAAAATAAGCCTCTTTTGTTATCTTTGCTATATTTGCTTATTAACTTAATTATAAGTCTTAGAGTAAGCCTTTTCTATTATCTCTAATTATAACATGTGTGTTATAATTTTGCTTATTAACTTAACCCTATGTCTAAGTTTAAAAATAAGCTTCTTCTGCTATTTCTTCTATCTTCTCTTTTTAGTAATAATTACATGTTACAACTATGCTTGCAAAATATCTTAAATTTGCCTATTTCAGTCTATGTCCAATTTATTACAGTTCTTCTTACTTTACATCTAATTTTCTGTAAATTCGGTGTTCTTATATTTTAGTCCATATTAGCGAATTATCCTCTTTTTATTATTTATTCGCGTAAAAAGGAACAAAAAGAAACTAACATTTACAGGCTGAATTTTAACGCAAAACGGATGTAAATAAAATACAAATAACTATAAATAACAGTAATTAACTGTAAATAAATGAATAAAATAGCTGAATAAAAATTGCTGGATAAAATAGACTAAAAAGAACTTTAAAAATTAACTGTAAACAACGTATATAAAAATGGTCTCAAAATTGCAGAAGAACTACAACTATTGAGAACCCTATATTTTAAATTACTTAAAAATCTAAAATAAATACTTGAACACCCACCTGTGGTCCTTAGCTCTTTTCCTTAGCCTTCTTAGATCCACTTCTAGGGTATAAAATATTTTAATTAAAAAGATCTTCTCCTTGGAAAAATATTCCTTTTAGGGTCCATCCTTAGGCAATGAACCTAGATGGAGAAAATCTGAATGAGAAAAATAGCTAGGCCTAGGGTCTTACTTATTGTGTCACTTATGGATCTTAGACCATTGGATTTGAGGATAAAATCTGGTGTAAACACGTCATAGGTTCGATTGGAACCGTTAGATGGAAGCATAAAGGCACATGATGGAATAGAAATAGTAAAATGACGTGTTCGAATCGAACTGGATGAAGTTATGTAAAAGAATGCAAGGCGGGTCGACCTACCTGTCGATCAACACTTTCTAGGGTCGACCTAGCTATAGTGAGGGTCGACCCTAGGGTCGACCTTGCCTATTTTTTTTATTTCTTTTCTCTCTTTTGTTCGTTTTCTTGTTTGTTTCGTAACTTCTTCGTTCTAGCTTGGATTTTGACAAATTATATATGGAAATTAACCAGAAAATTACCACGGACACAATGGTGGAACTCTTGTGGCTCAATTATGATAATTTCACAAAGTTATTTTATTATTTAATTAATTCATTAATTAATTATTATACCTTAAATTTCGGGTTGATACAAGTGTGGTAAGCAGTTATAATCTTTGTTTATAAACAATAAATTTCTAAATGTGATAAAATTACTTAAAGGTAACAATTTTTCATTTATCATCTCAATATTTAATGTGTTTGGAATTAATTTGGAAATCAACAAAAATTTATGTAATTAATTATTGTAGTTAATATGGTAAAAGATGTTAACGGTAAAATAATGAAAACTTATGTTAATATAATTCATAGGGTATTGTTGATTGAATAATAAGGATAATAATGTAGGTTTGAATGTAATTGGATGAGAATTGGATGCGTAGTTAATGGCATGAATTGGATAATAAAGGAAATTGTAAGCGACGATTAAATGCATATTTATTTAAGGAAAATAAAATGCGTGATTTAAATGGTAACATACCAAGTTGATTTCAAATAATAGAATGAGCTAAAACAATTAATTGGTAAGTGATGGATGTCTTTTGTTAATGCAATGAACGTTACAACTGTTTAATAATGACAATAGAACTTACAAATATGTTAGTAATAATAAATTGGACTGTTTATGTATTTATTTTGTAATTTTTTTTTTCTAAATTCTGATTTTTTTTGTAAATAGCTTCGGGAACTATTTATGTATTTATTTTGTGTATTATATTTTATCCTTCCGCTGTGAGATTCTGTATTTTGTTCTTTTGAAGCTTATTTCATTAGAACAATCTCATTAATAATCTTTCTTTTGAATAGTTTGAGTTGGACATGTGTAGTTTTATTGTCGACTTAAACTGTCCAAAAAGGAAGGTTGTTACAGTTAGTATCGGAGCTTTGGTTTAGAGATACCTTAGCCTGTTGGCGTTTACTTATTAGAGATAGGGTTAGTAATACCCTAGAATGAGTTTGAGTGTATACACACACACACAAGAGCGCGTATTTGTTAGTGCTATAAAATGTTTTCTATAGTTTTGAAATGAAATAAATTTTTTCCTAACATTATATGTTATATATAAGGGAATGAATTTTTTTTAACTAATATAGTTATTTGTAATGTGTTTGTTTTAGGAAATGCTAATATTTAATTATTATCATTTATCGTTGATTAGTTGTATTTAGTCAGTTTACAAGCGTTGGTTATTATTGATGATTTGAATTTATGAAATAAACACTAGTTTAATAATGGTATATTAAAGAAAATAAAGTGAATGATTATATGAACATGATTTCTAAGTTTAGTCTTAATAAAGAGAATTTAAACTGAAAATTTAAGAACTAAAAATTCCGATGTTTTAGAAATTGGTTTCCTAATATTTTTTAAATAATAGTAATATTATTCAAAAATGAATAATTTGGATACTTGTTTATGAAATTGAAATGTTTTGTTGTGAATCTTGTTGTTTGTTGGCGGTTTCAACAATTTAAATAAAATGGAATGTTATGAAATTACGGACAGTCCAAAATTTTGAAATTAATTTTACTGTTAAGACTTAGTAATTTTGTAAAGTTATAAAAGTTCAATTTTATAACCTTAAATGGATAAGGCAAAATGAGTAAAACAAGTTTTGAATTGTTAAAATTTATGTTAAGAAAATGATTATGAAAGTTTGTATGTACTTTGTGACGCCCCACCTCTATACTCATACTAACCAATGACACTACTGGGTAATGCCGTCAATTAGCACGAAGAATAAGGCTGTTGAGGAGCGACCAACTATATAATTGCTTTGTGCGAATAACGATATGCCAGATAGAAGGTCATGCAATTCATTTCAAGAGGAAATCTGACATATAAAATATAAACTCAAAGCTACTACACAATGGCTATGTGGCCTTCGGAAACAAATATAAAATAAGCATAACACAAAATCAGTCATAGATATTCATATCACTAAGGCAGAAATAGATATGAATATAACATATAGAAGTGTACATCAAAGTAGTGGTCATACAAGATCCACTACATTACAAAAGAATAGGTACAAGTGCTAGAAAAAATAATATGCATACATCAAGGAGTCTCTATCTCGAATGTAGAAAAAAAACTACGGAGCTAAAGTAGTTTGCAAAAAATCAGAAGCTAGTCCCTGCTAAGAAGTCAAGTGGAAGCACCTGAAATGCCTCGGTCTGACCTGAGTATTATTTAAGAAGAAAAATAATAAACGGATCAGTCTAGCTATAAATATCATATAAGATGAGATAGAATAATAGATACGACAAAAATATATGATAACAATCATGCCGTACTGTGACAATTATATATTTGATAACAATAAAAATCATACAACATCTCAAATCTCCTCAAATATCCAAAAAGAATATCATATTCTTTAGTTTATTCACCAAACCTCAAATATTGACAAAACATATCAATGCAAATCACAAAAAAATTGGTGAAACGCAAATTCTAGAAATCAATAATTAGAAATACAGAAATCACAAAGGGGGAGGCCAATTACAAACGGGAGCATGAAAACTCACCAACACGTGTGTCACAAACGAAACACTATTCCATGGTCGCTAACCCATCAAATTTGAGCCGAAGCACCACAAACGGCCCGAAGACCATGGGTCGCTACCCCACCAATTTGAACCGAAGCTCCACAAATGGGGTTTAGTTACTCATGGAAAAAGAGAGACGTCGCACATCGCTAGTCTAAATTACAAAATAATCATCATTGATCGATAGGTGTAAATTACACTAATCTAGTAAATAAATGAGTTAGGCTTCATGTCCCATAACCACTAGCTTACCTTAAATATTTACGAACAAATTGTAGATTTCCGCTCGAAAATTGTCACGGGAGTTCAATCGAACAAGTCCAAGAATTAATGGACGAAGTAAATGTGACGCCCCACCTCTATGCTCACAATAACAAAGAGTATTAAAAGAAATACAGTCTGTTATTACGAAGAATAAGGCTGGATAGGAGCGGCCATCCGTAGTTGGTCTTACACTAGTATTGGTTATCTCGATAGGAGTGGTATATATTTTCCACTTTTAATCTCTTATTTATTTACTCCCATCGACATACCCAATTCCAGTATAAAACGAACTACAATGGTTCATAATAGTTTAGGAAAATATATATAATAATAACACAGATACTAAAAATGCGGAACACAGATAACAAAAGTCTCATAAATATATATATAACTGATGTCAGTTATAATACATTTGACACAATACATATGATACAACTAGAACAGTCGACTCTGGAAGTTATATATACAAGTACATTATCGACTAATATACATGAATACATATGAACCCATACTATGACACGACTACTCCAAAAGATATGAAAAGTCTTCATAGCTCAAACAGCAACCCAAAGCAAGATATCTACAACTTGAAATAACTCGGGTCTGACCCGAGTATTAAATTCAAAAGAAAATAATACACGGGTCAGTCTAATTCAAACTCAGTTATTAATGCACAGAAGCAATAATAATCAAATATCAAATAGACGATAGTCATAGAAAATCTCGTGTATCCAACTCCTCGATAAGAGAATCGGATAACGACAGATATAACACTAAATAGTGTTAAACAACAAATCGGCAAATTCAAATCATCAACAAGGATAAATACAAAGATTATCGATGAAGATAATATGAAAACTCCAAAATTGCCTAAACAGCAATTAACAACAAAAATCTAATTATTAAATAAATAATTAGAAACTCAGAATCTAATTATCAAATAGATAATTAGACGATCTCAAAATGATCAATCAAATCAAATTCCTGTGTGGCTACAGTACACGCATGCGTGCACTGCCTCGCCACTATAGTACGTGAAATCATCACAACAGTAAATACTAACAGCAATCAAAACTGCAGTGGTCAAGTTACTGACCAGTCAAGTAAGTGCACACAGGCACTAATGTATGCATCAAAAGAAAGTACACAAGTGCACCCACACAGTGGTATAAACTGGTGAAGCACGCAAGCTACTGAACCCCACGAAAAACTTAAAGGAAAGTATACTCATACGATTGCAGTGAGGACTGCAAATACCAATGCTCAATACCAAAGAACAGGCTATGCAACGTAAAGAAGATTCAAAGCTAACAACAATATCAAGAAATTACACAACAATGCAGGCTCAAGAATACCAACTGTAAAGAAACAAGACTCAACATGAATGGTCATGCAATACTCATATAACCATCAGGTTAAAGCATGCAAGTGAATCATAAACCAAGTACACCAAAGATACAACTTATAAGCAACTATAAAACTGGATAGTGCAAGTGATACAACAGTCAATCAAAATGACCGAGGTAAACACAATCAGTGTCAAGGCTGAAGCAAGCCAAAATTCTTGAAATCAGAGAGTGGAGCCAAAAATCATCAAATGCAGATCAATTGACCTAGACAAGGCATAGTTCAAATCAAGTGAAGTTACTGCAGATCAAAACCAATGCCATGAAATCAAGTAATCAGATATACGCAAATGGGAACAAGTTAGAAACACGTTCCACCACGAAGGCCGAGTCAGACCCTCGATAGACAAAGAATCAGCAAATGCGCAGAACAAACGATTATTACTGTCCACAAGCACAAGTGCAACACCAACACGGCAGTGGGACAGAGTCGTGCAAGTTCCAAACCATGGTACGACTGTTTCAACTCAAGATAGTGTCAAACCCAAATATTTTCATAAAATCAACATAATCAATTCAAGTGACCAAAGTCAACAAAATCGAGCTCATGGGGGTTACGAACGACGTTAATATCGTCAAACCAAAATCAAAACAGTGATACCCAAGAAATATGAACAGTTCAAATCAACATAGAAACAAAATCGAACACGGTCAAAAGTCAAAAGTCGAACAACATCATATAAAATTTCCAAATATTGAATTGAACCCACAAAACAATTCAACCAATTGAAATGTCACTTACAATGACAAATCGGTGTGGCTGCAGTACACGCACGCGTGTACTGCCTCGCCACCACCGCGATGAAATACACGAAAGTTCAACGAAAGTCACAAACGAGCACTGTAACGACCCGCTATTTTGGACCATTCAAATCGACAATAAATCCACACATGTCGGACTTGAATAATTCAAAATACCGAATTGTTAATTTAAATTTGGCAAAACTCAGCATATGCAGTAAATAAATCAATCACAGAATCACAGACACAGAGTAATACAATAATACGCAGCGGAATAGATAAAATAGTAGTTCATGAAGCTACTATATAAACATCAGAGTTAGAAATAAAATACAACAGACTATCTCAGATGCAATGAAGTCTCCAATCCAAACAGATGACTTCTGTGAACGAATCAACTGGAAAGCTGGAAGCTGAATCAAAAGTTGGATCTCCAAAGGAAGCTCCAAACTCCAAGGATGAGTCTCAAATGCTGTATCACTCAGTCTGACCCGAGCGTAAAGCAAAACACAAAATACTCGAGTCAGGATTAACATTCTTATATAAATAAATCCAACTCAAGTGAAATATCAATTGAAATACAAGTAACTTAAAGGATGTTTGGGATAACCATCCTCTAAGGATCTTCAGAACTATCTACAAGGTGGAAATATACATTATAACACCGTGGTCATTTCAATTTAATTTATACTTCAAAACCCAAATATCATTTCATTTCAAATATAACTATTTTCCAAGATAGTATATATATTAATTAATTTATAAAGTAAAGTATTTATAATTTCCTCAAGTCTCACAAATCGATTCAAATTAACTCAAATTCCAAATTCAAATTTATTCAAAGCTCAATTCATCAATTCAATTCAGTTCTAAATATACCATTTAAACTTTCAATATGTTTCAAAGCTTTAATATTCAACATTTTCAAAGTTAAATTTAACAGTTTCATATAGCTCTTGATTTAACTTTATTATTATTTAATCAGGGAATATTCACTTAATAAATTCAATATCATTTAACTAGCCTTAAATTTCATTCTTACTAAATATTTCCTTAAATTTATTTAAGTAAGAAATATCCATTAAATTATTTAAATTAAACCCAAGTTATAAATCGTATCTTAGATCTCAATTTCAATAAGTTTTAAATCGGTTTAATTAAATAAAATTCTTTACTAAATTCAAATTACCTTCCCAACCTTAACTTATTCAAATTATTACTGAAATCTATTTTGAAACATAAATTTAAATACTCAACCATATTATATGTATTTAATCAATCTTAATTAAATTATATATCATTATTAAATCTATATAAATCATTCCCATTTATATATAATAATTTAAGGTTCAACATTTATTAAAACCATATATTTCTTCCCAAATTCATAGAATTTATTTTCAAAATATTTATATATGGACCAACGGTGTCTGTATATATATCTATCATATGGTTAAGTGATACGGATATTTATCATTTCAATCCGAAATTTAAATATATACGGGTAGAATCAGTTCAACCCGTAATCCAAATTTCAATTCAAATGAAAATCGCTTGGGTCTATCATTTCAACCCATAACAATTTTCTCCTATCCTAAAGTCCGTTCGGGTATGTATCATTTCAACCCATAGTGATTTCTATACTAACAGGGAACTTGCAGAGTGATAACAGATAATAATAATAACATAACAGACATATATCATCAATAACAATATAACATAAACAATAGGATATGGTGTCATATCCCACAGGTGAACAGTTACAGATAATAACATATATAACAACTTAAATAACTACAGCAGCATATTTCAATTGTCGTTTCAATTGAAATCAAATTTAATAAATAAAAGAACGTTAATCGTGAGTGATTGCTCACCTTTCGAGGCTAGAGAATATAGAAGGTGCCACGGATACGCACACTGATACAGACACTGAAGTTGAATTGCAAATCCAAGCAAAGCAACAATCGGCATGAATTCAACGATCAAAGCTGATTGGCACGAATTGATGAAAACGGATCGGATCAGAACTGGACGATGAATATAACGGTATAAGCGAACTTATATAACCAGATATAACTATATATACACATAAAATTTATATTCTAAATTCAAACATCACAAATTTAATTTACATGTTTCTCAAACATATAAATAAATAAATAAAACAAGCTTACATTTTTTTTATATCCACACACACTTAAAATAATATATATATACTAACACCTTTATACTAAACTTATATAACTAGTATATATATTCTCAAACAGATAAAATAAATGTTTAAATATGAATACCTAAAAGAAAACTCTTTTTTTTTATATATAACTATATACATATCCCATATAAATTGTGCAGGCTACAGTAATGTAAATTTCATATTACACTATTTTATATAAGATATTTTTTTTAAGAACCTAAATATGCGTACACTTCGAACCCAACCATGCTTATGTATTTAACAAAACAAAACTTTGAAGTCATAAACTGTTTTGAATCAAAAGCTATGTATATTAAAGAATCCAACAGAGAATGCTGTAGCTTGAATATGCGCATAACTTATACAATAAAATGTAACTAATACATATATAAAATCAGACTAGCACATATATATTAGTATATAATTTTTTTTCAAAACCCTGTTCAAAATACTATATATAGTATAACATATATATAATACCCTACTTAATTTAAAAATGTAACTTATATAAAAATGCAGCACATGTAATACTAACTGTAATCCAAATAACTTCCCTTTTTAGATAAATTTGTAAGAAAAACTTTATACTACATATACATATACGTGCGACATTATATATATTGTATATTATAGCTGTTTTCAAGATATAGGCTGACTTCAATTGAAATATGATCGTATCAATATAGACTAATTGCAATGCTATTATAATATATACGTAAGGCTATGAACTTTTATAACTTATATACCTAATAATATATAAACTCGACAGCCAAAGACTATACATATAAATAAATAGATCTATATATATTTACACTACTTCAAAGACAGAATACCTCAAAAGAACATGCTGGTAGGAGGACGTGCAGAAGTAGGTGGCTCGGCATTGGCTTGTTCGAGGTTGCAGGCTGTTGGGTCTTGTTCCAAAGGAGGCTCGGCTATAAGCTGATGGGTAGAGGTAAGTGGTTGCACGAGTGGGAGAAGTGGAGAGATGTAAGCGGCAAGAGGAATAGTTGCGGTGGTAGGCAACTAAGGTCGGGTGGAAGCTGTTTGACGAAGTAGAGAATGTGCGGAGATTTGATGTGATGAATTGGGGTGTGCGGTAGTAGGTGGGCGGCCATGGTTGTGGGAGGAGGTCGGGTGCTGGCGGAGATGCAGGGGGAGAGAGGCTGCTTGAATTCATGGTGGAGAGATGATAGTTGCGTGAGAAGTTAACAGGGAGACGAATGAAATGGAACAAAACGAAAGAGATAAAAGAAAATATACGTGCACCCCGAAACGTTTGTGTCTTTTTGGATTTTTGACTTTTGGGTGTTCAAACCGAAGAATGGAAAAGGACACAAGATATATCTGTGATTAACACAGCGAGCTGGACCAGATGGAGGACACAGAATTGCAAATGGACCCCATTTGGTGAATCGTTACACTTTGCATTTTGTTGATTCCGTCGCGCACCGGACTCCGAAATAATCTAATGAATATATCACGGTGATCAGTGCGATGAGACGGACAAGAGGAAACAGAAATATCAGTGTCAGGACCTTCCTATCAAAAGTCCATACGGACCCTGATATACGTTGCTATTCCGTATGGAAAAATCCAAACGGAGCTAGAAACGTCCGAATTTTGTGAAACGAATTTCACAGTCCGATTCAGAATGCTCTGAATAAATTTTCTCCTGTTGACATATTTTGATTTCGGAAAACTTTTAAATTTAGTTGTTATTAACCGGTTTGATTTGAAATGAAATTTCACAGGAAAATAAACTTCAATATTATCAGATGAAAATTTACTAGTTGCTATATTAAAATAGACGTATCCCAAATAATAAATTTTTAATTTCAAATTTTATTGTTTAAAATTTCACAAATTTCCAGTTAAATATACTTTTAAAACCATTAAATTTTTGCGGGTCGTTACACTCTCCCCCACTCAAAACTTTTCGTCCCCGAAAAGGAAGGAGGTAGGAGAATAAAACAACCAGAAATAAAAGTAGATTGAAAGTCAATATTAAAAAATTAATTTGAACTATATAAATTTTACTTAAATTTGAAAACTTCATTTGCAATTCAATTGTCTTATATACTTTAAAACTTTTTCAAGACCCATTTGTAAAATTTCTTACTTCCTTACAATTACCATTTATATGCTTAAATAACAACTTTATAAATATATGAAAACTATTTGAAAAAAATTATTTACATTATTACTTATATTTACAAAGAAGCTATTAAATCCATGATCATAAATTTATTAATTCTATCTAAAATACTTTTCAAATATTATTAATAAATCAATAATCATTTACTTTAAATATGTTTTATTTAATTAATAACCTCAAAATATTTATACACTAAAATTTCTATTAAACTATGTAGTCTATAATTAAACAATATTTTAAAAGAATATAGTCAACAAGGAAAAGAAGGGGATATGGAAAAACAGAACATATAGGTGAATAAATAAAGCTGAACGGATAAGGTAGATTCAAAAGAATAATATCAGGTATGAATAATTAATTCAAACCATAAGAATTTAAATTTCAAATATTAATACAATTTTTTTTTTGAAATACTTATAAAATAAAATACCTTTATATCGAAACAAATTTCCTTTCGAAAATACTTTTATAACTCGATGTTTCAACAAGTTTATCCTCGTTCCTGCAGACTCTGGCAGTGCGTTGATCAGGCGCAAAGCTAGAATTCTCCAGGTACTTAGTAGACTTGTTTCAACACCCAGTGAAAATACTGGAAAAACTTTAAAAACAGATATGGAAAGTACAATCCAATCAAAAACGAATCAAATCATGGATCGCAGATACACAATGGTTACGCCTAGGTCCCCCAGGAAACATCCGTACCTTTTAAGCATTCACTGCCTTGCGAATTTCGCCATGCAACAAAACTGTGGACCGCAGGATACATAAAAATGGTTACGCCTGGATCCCCCAGGAAACATCCATACCCCTTAAGCAATCTCTGCCTTGCGGATTACGCCACTAACACGACCATAGATCGCAAATACACAATGGTTACGCCTGGATCCCCCAGGAAACATCCGTACCTTTTAAGCAATCACTGCCTTACGAATTACGCTATGCAGTCGAGTTCGTAAGACTATGGGTAACGCCATGGAATTCGAAGGACACTCGAGTATCATATCCGGAAAACCAAAAATCGGAGAGAATAATATCGATAGAATGAATCCAAGATGTGGCCACAAATCAGATATCAAGCAGAAGGCACTTTCCATATCTTTACTTCGAAAATATGTATCATATAGTACCTTTTCAAATCACTTTCAAATATCGTACTTATATAAATCCATTATATATAAGATTTAATTTTCAAATCAAATACTTTCCAAAATCAATAGTATATCAAATTATACTTATATAGACTTCAATTATATAAGATTTCACTTTCAAATTGAGTACCTTTTCAAATCTATATTTTCGAATCAATTTCATACTCATACAAATCAATTTTATATAAGTTCGACAACTCCCAAATCAAGTGTTTAGTAACATAAGGTTCTCAAATTTCAATTTGTTTCAATATCAGTTCAATTTCAAAATCATATACAATTTCACCAAATTATTTCTTCTCAAATTAATTATGTTTAGTTTCAAAGTTTCCAAAAATAATAGATTTAGAAAATAAATCCAAATTTCCAAATCAATAATTTAAGTCAACCAATTCATTTCCAAAATCAAATATTTTCAAATCATCTTATACTTACGTAAGGTCTATCTTATATAAGGATCAAATTTTTCAAAATAAATTTCGCTGTATGAAGAGCCATATGGGATTGAATATCTTTGCTTTTATGGGTTATATATCTTTGTAATTTAAATTGGAAATTTTCTTTTAGTAAGAAAGATATTCTAACCTGACAGCTTTCAATTTCAGCGTCAAAATATATCAATGATATTAGAATATAAGATGTACATACGCCATTATTTTGCAAAATCACATTTGATCGTTCGCTCGATCACACAAGTTCGCTTTCGAACTAGTATTGTCCATTCGACTTCCCTAATGCGGATTTCGATATGGTTTCTCGACTAGAAGCCATCAGTCTCCTTGCATAGCCATATACTATGATAGAGAATTCTAGAATCGAGCCCAAAATCCATATCAAATATTCACCATCAAGAATCAAATGAAAAATCCTAACATGAAATGGTGTAATTCACCTCGAACTTGTGTACTCAAACTTGGATCAATTCAATTATGCGAATAAAACAGCATACGTACACGTTATATATTTATTCCAACTTGTTAAATATATATTTTCATAAAGATGTTACTAAGTTAAAACATTTAAACTAAACTTTATTCAAAATATTTTGAAGACCAAATTTCTTTTCAAAGCATTTCCAATCTAAATTTGATATTAGAAAAAATTCAAAATAGCCTTATTCATTTACTTAGCAAAACAGTTTCAACTTATTTGAATCATATTACTACATACTTTAAACCTACATACCAAAACTTATATACTTTATACTTTTCGAAATTTCTTAGCTTTGAAAAGTTAACCTTGATTTGGAAGTGCTCGAACCTTCAAAATAGTTGAAGAAATCATTTTCAAATTCAAGAGTTGGAAATCAGCAACAAATCAGTAAATCAATTTTAATAGATGGGGTTATATCAAATCCGAAACTCAAGGACTGAACACCGGCTTACTTCAAATCATTTCAAATATATATACATATATACTTTGAATATCAAATCTTACTTCGGAATTTGAAATCAAAATTGGTTTCGCAAAATCACTCGCATAGCAAAGCTATTGAAGTGGCCTATCCCCCACTTTGAAACTCGAAAATCAATGTCGGTGATGCATGCACTCATCACCGAAATTATTTTCCAGCGACATAAGTGAGTTCTGGACTTCTATTTTCTCAAACTTCTTTTGAAATTTCTTCGAAATCATTCGAAACTCATTAAAATCATTTGAAACATTTCTTATTCGGAAAAATACCTTTAAATCATATTATCATATATTTCAAAATCTTAAAACCAATTTCAAAACACCGGAGTTCAATTCTCGAATTTCAAATTTAAAATCATTTAGTTATAAATCATTTTTAGATAAATCCAATTTCTTATATAATTTTTCAAAATTACAAATCCTTTTGAAACCTCAAATTCTCATTTTAAAAAAAGGTATATAATCTTTATCGTAAACATTTCACTTTTATATATATAATATAATCATACTTATCAAAATAATAATTTCGGTTTAGAAAACAATTTCTAGAATACAAACAAACCCGATTTTCAAAGGATGATTAAAGAATGGATTTCAAACAAAGATAGAGATTCAAATTAGAGGGACTCTAATCAATTAAGATTCTAATTCGAAGATAAGCTCGAACGAAGATGAGATAATTAAATTTCAAAATAGAAGATGAATATACTTATATAAATCGCGGATGACCCTAGGGTCAACCGTGACTTCAGGAACAAGATCGATGCAGAATTCCTAGAAAAATCAACATTCGATCGCAAGAGATAGCGGCATCTAAACCAAAGATATAGAAATCTCCGGTGAATCAATGCCAATTGTGAAGGAGTTTCACCCCTTCACAAATCATTCAAAGATTGGTGGGATCCTATTCTTATAGAGATCATTCGAAGTGGAGTTATGGGATACTCCAGAATCAAAAGAATACAAATAGGGAGAGACAAGAATGAATTTTGGAACCGCAAGAAACGTTCCAAAGTTCAAAGGAAATCGAGCCAAATGGAAGAGATTCGAACTCGAATGAAAGTGATTCCGTAAATAAATTTACTATATATGCTAAGTTTCGCCTAGAGCCAAAGCTCTGATACCAACTGTAACGACCCGCTATTTTGGACCATTCAAATCGACAATAAATCCACACATGTCGGACTTGAATAATTCAAAATACCGAATTGTTAATTTAAATTTGGCAAAACTCAGCATATGCAGTAAATAAATCAATCACAGAATCACAGACACAGAGTAATACAATAATACGCAGCGGAATAGATAAAATAGTAGTTCATGAAGCTACTATATAAACATCAGAGTTAGAAATAAAATACAACAGACTATCTCAGATGCAATGAAGTCTCCAATCCAAATAGATGACTTCTGTGAACGAATCAACTGGAAAGCTGGAAGCTGAATCAAAAGTTGGATCTCCAAAGGAAGCTCCAAACTCCAAGGATGAGTCTCAAATGCTGTATCACTCAGTCTGACCCGAGCGTAAAGCAAAACACAAAATACTCGAGTCAGGATTAACATTCTTATATAAATAAATCCAACTCAAGTGAAATATCAATTGAAATACAAGTAACTTAAAGGATGTTTGGGATAACCATCCTCTAAGGATCTTCAGAACTATCTACAAGGTGGAAATATACATTATAACACCATGGTCATTTCAATTTAATTTATACTTCAAAACCCAAATATCATTTCATTTCAAATATAACTATTTTCCAAGATAGTATATATATTAATTAATTTATAAAGTAAAGTATTTATAATTTCCTCAAGTCTCACAAATCGATTCAAATTAACTCAAATTCCAAATTCAAATTTATTCAAAGCTCAATTCATCAATTCAATTCAGTTCTAAATATACCATTTAAACTTTCAATATGTTTCAAAGCTTTAATATTCAACATTTTCAAAGTTAAATTTAACAGTTTCATATAGCTCTTGATTTAACTTTATTATTATTTAATCAGGGAATATTCACTTAATAAATTCAATATCATTTAACTAGCCTTAAATTTCATTCTTACTAAATATTTCCTTAAATTTATTTAAGTAAGAAATATCCATTAAATTATTTAAATTAAACCCAAGTTATAAATCATATCTTAGATCTCAATTTCAATAAGTTTTAAATCGGTTTAATTAAATAAAATTCTTTACTAAATTCAAATTACCTTCCCAACCTTAACTTATTCAAATTATTACTGAAATCTATTTTGAAACATAAATTTAAATACTCAACCATATTATATGTATTTAATCAATCTTAATTAAATTATATATCATTATTAAATCTATATAAATCATTCCCATTTATATATAATAATTTAAGGTTCAACATTTATTAAAACCATATATTTCTTCCCAAATTCATAGAATTTATTTTCAAAATATTTATATATGGACCAACGGTGTTTGTATATATATCTATCATATGGTTAAGTGATACGGATATTTATCATTTCAATCCGAAATTTAAATATATACGGGTAGAATCAGTTCAACCCGTAATCCAAATTTCAATTCAAATGAAAATCGCTTGGGTCTATCATTTCAACCCATAACGATTTTCTCCTATTCTAAAGTCCGTTCGGGTATGTATCATTTCAACCCATAGTGATTTCTATACTAACAGGGAACTTGCAGAGTGATAACAGATAATAATAATAACATAACGGACATATATCATCAATAACAATATAACATAAACAATAGGATATGGTGTCATATCCCACAGGTGAACAGTTACAGATAATAGCATATATAACAACTTAAATAACTACAGCAACATATTTCAATTGTCGTTTCAATTGAAATCAAATTTAATAAATAAAAGAACGTTAATCGTGAGTGATTGCTCACCTTTCGAGGCTAGAGAATATAGAAGGTGCCACGGATACGCACACTGATACAGACACTGAAGTTGAATTGCAAATCCAAGCAAAGCAACAATCGGCACGAATTCAACGATCAAAGCTGATTGGCACGAATTGATGAAAACGGATCAGATCAGAACTGGACGATGAATATAACGGTATAAGCGAACTTATATAACCAGATATAACTATATATACACATAAAATTTATATTCTAAATTCAAACATCACAAATTTAATTTACATGTTTCTCAAACATATAAATAAATAAATAAAACAAGCTTACATTTTTTTTATATCCACACACACTTAAAATAATATATATATACTAACACCTTTATACTAAACTTATATAACTAGTATATATATTCTCAAACAGATAAAATAAATGTTTAAATATGAATACCTAAAAGAAAACTCTTTTTTTTTATATATAACTATATACATATCCCATATAAATTGTGCAGGCTACAGTAATGTAAATTTCATATTACACTATTTTATATAAGATATTTTTTTTAAGAACCTAAATATGCGTACACTTCGAACCCAACCATGCTTATGTATTTAACAAAACAAAACTTTGAAGTCATAAACTGTTTTGAATCAAAAGCTATGTATATTAAAGAATCCAACAGAGAATGCTGTAGCTTGAATATGCGCATAACTTATACAATAAAATGTAACTAATACATATATAAAATCAGACTAGCACATATATATTAGTATATAATTTTTTTTCAAAACCCTGTTCAAAATACTATATATAGTATAACATATATATAATACCCTACTTAATTTAAAAATGTAACTTATATAAAAATGCAGCACATGTAATACTAACTGTAATCCAAATAACTTCCCTTTTTAGATAAATTTGTAAGAAAAACTTTATACTACATATACATATACGTGCGACATTATATATATTGTATATTATAGCTGTTTTCAAGATATAGGCTGACTTCAATTGAAATATGATCGTATCAATATAGACTAATTGCAATGCTATTATAATATATACGTAAGGCTATGAACTTTTATAACTTATATACCTAATAATATATAAACTCGACAGCCAAAGACTATACATATAAATAAATAGATCTATATATATTTACACTACTTCAAAGACAGAATACCTCAAAAGAACATGCTGGTAGGAGGACGTGCAGAAGTAGGTGGCTCGGCATTGGCTTGTTCGAGGTTGCAGGCTATTGGGTCTTGTTCCAAAGGAGGCTCGGCTATAAGCTGATGGGTAGAGGTAAGTGGTTGCATGAGTGGGAGAAGTGGAGAGATGTAAGCGGCAAGAGGAATAGTTGTGGTGGTAGGCAACTAAGGTCGGGTGGAAGCTGTTTGACGAAGTAGAGAATGTGCGGCGATTTGATGTGATGAATTGGGGTGTGCGGTAGTAGGTGGGCGGCCATGGTTGTGGGAGGAGGTCGGGTGCTGGCGGAGATGCAGGGGGAGAGAGGCTGCTTGAATTCATGGTGGAGAGATGATAGTTGCGTGAGAAGTTAACAGGGAGACGAATGAAATGGAACAAAATGAAAGAGATAAAAGAAAATATACGTGCACCCCGAAACGTTTGTGTCTTTTTGGATTTTTGACTTTTGGGTGTTCAAACCGAAGAATGGAAAAGGACACAAGATATATCTGTGATTAACACAGCGAGCTGGACCAGATGGAGGACACAGAATTGCAAATGGACCCCATTTGGTGAATCGTTACACTTTGCATTTTGTTGATTGCGTCGCGCACCGGACTCCGAAATAATCTAATGAATATATCACGGTGATCAGTGCGATGAGACGGACAAGAGGAAACAGAAATATCAGTGTCGGGACCTTCCTATCAAAAGTCCATACGGACCCTGATATACGTTGCTATTCCGTACGGAAAAATCCAAACGGAGCTAGAAACGTCCGAATTTTGCGAAACGAATTTCACAGTCCGATTCAGAATGCTCTGAATAAATTTTCTCCTGTTGACATATTTTGATTTCGGAAAACTTTTAAATTTAGCTGTTATTAACCGGTTTGATTTGAAATGAAATTTCACAGGAAAATAAACTTCAATATTATCAGATGAAAATTTACCAGTTGCTATATTAAAATAGACGTATCCCAAATAATAAATTTTTAATTTCAAATTTTATTGTTTAAAATTTCACAAATTTCCAGTTAAATATACTTTTAAAACCATTAAATTTTTGCGGGTCGTTACACTTTCCCCCACTCAAAACTTTTCGTCCCCGAAAAGGAAGGAGGTAGGAGAATAAAACAACCAGAAATAAAAGTAGATTGAAAGTCAATATTAAACAATTAATTTGAACTATATAAATTTTACTTAAATTTGAAAACTTCATTTGCAATTCAATTGTCTTATATACTTTAAAACTTTTTCAAGACCCATTTGCAAAATTTCTTACTTCCTTACAATTACCATTTATATGCTTAAATAACAACTTTATAAATATATGAAAACTATTTGAAAACAATTATTTACATTATTACTTATATTTACAAAGAAGCTATTAAATCCATGATCATAAATTTATTAATTCTATCTAAAATACTTTTCAAATATTATTAATAAATCAATAATCATTTACTTTAAATATGTTTTATTTAATTAATAACCTCAAAATATTTATACACTAAAATTTCTATTAAACTATGTAGTCTATAATTAAACAATATTTTAAAAGAATATAGTCAACAAGGAAAAGAAGGGGATATGGAAAAACAGAACATATAGGTGAATAAATAAAGCTGAACGGATAAGGTAGATTCAAAAGAATAATATCAGGTATGAATAATTAATTCAAACCATAAGAATTTAAATTTCAAATATTAATACAAATTTTTTTTTTGAAATACTTATAAAATAAAATACCTTTATATCGAAACAAATTTCCTTTCGAAAATACTTTTATAACTCGATGTTTCAACAAGTTTATTCTCGTTCCTGCAGACTTTGGCAGTGCATTGATCAGGCGCAAAGCTAGAATTCTCCAGGTACTTAGTAGACTTGTTTCAACACCCAGTGAAAATACTGGAAAAACTTTAAAAACAGATATGGAAAGTACAATCCAATCAAAAACGAATCAAATCATGGATCGCAGATACACAATGGTTACGCCTAGGTCCCCCAGGAAACATCCGTACCTTTTAAGCATTCACTGCCTTGCGAATTTCGCCATGCAACAAAACTGTGGACCGCAGGATACATAAAAATGGTTACGCCTGGATCCCCCAGGAAACATCCATACCCCTTAAGCAATCTCTGCCTTGCGGATTACGCCACTAACACGACCATAGATCGCAAATACACAATGGTTACGCCTGGATCCCCTAGGAAACATCCGTACCTTTTAAGCAATCACTGCCTTACGAATTACGCTATGCAGTCGAGTTCGTAAGACTATGGGTAACGCCATGGAATTCGAAGGACACTCGAGTATCATATCCGGAAAACCAAAAATCGGAGAGAATAATATCGATAGAATGAATCCAAGATGTGGCCACAAATCAGATATCAAGCAGAAGGCACTTTCCATATCTTTACTTCGAAAATATGTATCATATAGTACCTTTTCAAATCACTTTCAAATATCGTACTTATATAAATCCATTATATATAAGATTTAATTTTCAAATCAAATACTTTCCAAAATCAATAGTATATCAAATTATACTTATATAGACTTCAATTATATAAGATTTCACTTTCAAATTGAGTACCTTTTCAAATCTATATTTTCGAATCAATTTCATACTCATACAAATCAATTTTATATAAGTTCGACAACTCCCAAATCAAGTGTTTAGTAATATAAGGTTCTCAAATTTCAATTTGTTTCAATATCAGTTCAATTTCAAAATCATATACAATTTCACCAAATTATTTCTTCTCAAATTAATTATGTTTAGTTTCAAAGTTTCCAAAAATAATAGATTTAGAAAATAAATCCAAATTTCCAAATCAATAATTTAAGTCAACCAATTCATTTCCAAAATCAAATATTTTCAAATCATCTTATACTTACGTAAGGTCTATCTTATATAAGGATCAAATTTTTCAAAATAAATTTCGCTGTATGAAGAGCCATATGGTGTGACGACCCGGCTTTTTCTCCACAAAAAGTCGTATCATCTTGAAGAAAGAAAGAGATAGAAAAGAGAAAAGATAGAGAAGAAAGAAAGAAACACATCAGAATCTAAACAGCGGAACGAATAAATTATATTAATCAAATAAGATATTACATTGTATCATATACATCAGAGATACACAGCTCATACAACACATACTAGACAGTTATAAACATCTGTCTAGTCATTACAACTCAAATACACTCAACAAATGACTCATACAGACTAACACAGCGGAACACTATATCTACGAACGCTGAAGCCTCCTGCTCCATTGCTCCTCCATAGATTCGTCAAAGCAAACCTGAATCCCTTGGCTACTCGTAAAAATTTGAGTACCCAAGGTTTAATAAAACAGAAAATAAACACTTGGGTCAGACATGGGTCTGGTGTGAGTAAACGGTTTAAATTGCTTAACTTCAAAACCTTTTGAAAACAAAGGTATCACGTAAGACTCCCCACAAATAAACATGGGTAAGTTTTTACCTTACGCTAACCAAAACATTTGATAGGAAATCCAGTTATATTATAATAGGGTCTAGGGTTTTCAAGTAAAATACAGAAATAGCTGGAATGCTTACATCTCACGTTCCAACATAGTTGGGCACAACTAAATCGTACGGCACTTATTGGATTTTGGATTCCATACAATGGCAGAGCTACCGGGGTACCGCTCGTCACAGTACGTGGCCTAGATCAACGTACCGAGGATCACTCCCAATCCCCTGCAACACAAGGCCGGAACATCCCTTACTGGATAATTCCCGCATAAGAAACCCCGTGGTTGCGGCCAAACAACCACCCACACAGCCGAAATAAAAAGGGACTCTAGACAGAGGAATCTTATACTACTTGGGCGCTACCCACTAACCTTGCTGCACCTCCCCTATTTTAGCCATTCCCGGTTGATGAGGCTTGAGGCTACGATTACCTTTAATCAGAACACATCACTTAGAATGCTCATCGTCCACCTGACGATGTGCTGAAAGCATTCAATCCATACAAGTTCGTTCCGGGTTCGAACGAAACCGAAGGCATTATCTCGTTACACTCATTTTGGAATCACCCTCAGAGTTAACGACAATAACCCTTGCACTCTGAATCTTCATCTCCACTTGAGATTCACGACCTATCGTTAATTTGGATCGATGTGGTATTCGGGTCTCCAGACCTGGAATACCGGTATACGGAAACCCGATCCCGGTCTCATCGAAATCCAAAACGTATTTTTTTTAGGCCAAGTTGTTTAAAGGTTTAAACAATTCAATTCAATACTTGAATTCACACAGCATTTAACATAGATAAATATCACACATTTATCACAGATATATCCAATATCATATCAAAGCATATCATAGCATATCATCCAACAGATATCATCCAATTCAGATATTCTACACAACAATCATATATAAGCAACCATTATTAACCCTATGTTATAATTAATTTAATTATCTTAAATCAAATTAATTACTTAAGAATTAATTATCTAACCTTGCTTAATCAATCATTAATTAATTACAAACCTTTAATTAATTAATTATTCATTAAATATTAATCATCCTTGATTAATTATTCATTAATTACATAAAGTAATTGTTCTTTAATTAATTTCACAAATTAATTATTCTTAACCATTAACAGTAATTAACCTTTAATTACTCTTATTAATTGCATTAATTAATAATCCTTAATTAATTACTTCCATTAATTAATTAACCATAATTAATTATATTGACCCTTAATTAATTACATTAATAAATTAAACTTTAATTAATCACCTTAATTAATCATATACAGTAATTATCATCCTATACTTACTTTCCTTAATTAATTAACTTCTTAATTAATTACTTTAATCCTTTAATTAATTACCAAATAATTTATCCTTAATTACTTTTATAAAGTAATTATACTTCAATTACTTCTCATTAAGTAATTCCCTTTAATTAATTACATCCTGTAATTTATTTATTAATTACTTACTCTAAGTAATTACACTTATCAATCTTATTAAGTATTTATACTTAATTTCTTTATCAAGTGATTATCTTTAATTAATTTACAAATTAATTAACTTAAATTAATCACATTCATTTTACTAATTACACTTGAGTAATTCATCCCTTAATTACCTTTAAACAAATTAATTAATCTTTAATTACAGATTAATTATTCTTTTAATCATTAATTAATAAACCTTAATTATCAATTAATAAAACTTAATAATAAATTAATTAATCCTTAATTATAAGTTGATTAATCTTTAAGTATCATTTAATTACAAATTAATCACCCCTTAATTAATAATTAATAAAACTTAATTACTAATTAAGTATTTCTTAATTACCAATTTATTTACCTCTAATTACAATTTAATTACTAAATTAATTAATCTCTAATCATAAATTAATAAATCTTAATTACTTAGTTATTTTATCTCTAATCATTAATTAATCAATCCTTAATTACCAGTTGATTAATCCTTAACTACCATTTATAATCAATTAAATAATCTTTAATTAAATAAGTATAACCCTTAATTAATAAATTAATTAATCCTTAATCATTAATTAATTTAATTAATTAATTATACTTAAATTACTTTATTAACTTTAGTAATTTCAAATTATTAAAACCTTAATTATCCTTTTTAAGGTAAACCATTATATTAATTAATGACTTAATTTTCATTAAAAACATTTTTATCTTTAAAATTAACTTCCTTGATTAAATCATTTAATTAAGTTTTGAAATAAAATAAACATTTAACTTGATAAATTAAAGTTACCAAATCATAATTTTCTTTAAATACTTAAAACATTATCAAGTAATAGTTTAAAACTTCAAACTAGGTAACAATTAAAACAACCCGAGCCTAACAAAAGAAAACCCGGAGCAAAAACACGAATCACTCGCGTTCACTTCCTACTTCAAGTCATACGCGAGAAAAATCAAGGAAAACCCCGAGCCTAACAAAAGAAAACCCGGAGCAAAAACACGAATCACTCGCGTTCACTTCCTACTTCAAGTCATACGCGAGAAAAATCAAGGAAAACCCCGAGCCTAACATCTTCGTTCCCAAACCCAGAACTTCTCCTGACACCAAAACGTATACGTGCACGTGCACGGAGAATTGGTCAACTCCGACACCTCGCCGACCATGCTCACCAGTTGACGACGATCACCACCAGTCCCCCGACCATCCAGCTTCGTCAAAGTCACCAGGATAACGAATCGGCTTCTCGAGACCATAGGAACCCAAAACCCATCGTCGGAAAACTTCCAATCACCGTCGATTCCGACCCCGAGGACCCACGCCGACCTCACCAGAACTCCGCCTCGACTCCAGCTCCGATTTCCCCCTATCGCGATCGAGTATGGGTAACTGACTTTGTCGAGATTTCCTCGACATCCAACTTGACCAAAATCCATCATCAAACCCTAAATCACCTCCGCTATGTCGCCTCGCTCAATGGAAAAATCTCCATCCATTTTTCCTGACTTCCTCCACTCCACATCTTCCTTCAGACCAAACCCCAAAGAGAATATCGCCGCCGATCAACACCAATCGACGAAAATGCAAAAATCGATCATCCCTGAATATCTCAATAATTACTACACTAAAATCATGATTTTTAGTGTCTAAATTCATCATTTTGCTCCACGAACCAGATTATATAATCAAAGATTGGAATTGGCATTATCGATTTAAACCCATTTTTAATTTTCACTGTAATTTATAAAGTTCTGAGATAAATGCTTAATATAAAATCTTGAATCCATTTTTAAAATTTATAATACATTGTTAGAGACCTTTTCCATTTACAAACCCTAGACTAAAATCAAATGGATGGGAAGATAGGAATTTTTCTTATAAAATCTGAAGCCTATACTGTTATAAACAGAGATATGCACATGGTTACAGACATGCACACTTCAACACATTCATATATTCAGGAATCTATATACATGCAAGCATAATTTCTATCACACATTAACAGATCATCACATGAAAACCAGTGATTCAAACAAACTCAGGTTAAAATACGAGCTTACTTACTTTAAACAAAGAAAACTTGAGAAGTTTTCAAAACTGGAAGCTATACAGGGAGTATCTTACAGTATCTCTGTCTATAAAAACATATATTTTCTTTAAAGTAACATGCATGCAAAATTTTCAACCATACATCACAATTTTAAATCTAGCATTTATCACAAGCATATAAACAAAAACCATTTTGTTTAGTTTACTCACTAAAGAAAACAGAGACCAGGTTTTGTATATACAGACCTGCTCATACTATATATACATATATGTCAACACAGTTTATATTCAAGTGAAAACATCATGCAACAAATTTTATCCACAGATTTATCACATGCAGTAAAGTTTAGTTCCAGATTTAAACTGTTTTTAAAAGAAAAAGCTTACTCACCAGACATAAGCAGAGAACAGTTCTGTTCTTGTTTTCCTGGAGCTTTGTATTTGAATCTTATTATTGAATTGATCCTTATTGCTTGCTGTTGTTGAATTTGAACCGAAGTTGATTTACTTGTTTCTTCAGTTTGAGAATGTTTTACAGGCTTTAGTTTTTGAGAATGCTTTTAAACTTGAATTTGTTTTTGAGGAATGAATTCAGGTTTAAATATCAGAGTTTTGTATTTGAGATGAGGAGTATGTCAGGTTTTTGGTTTTGAGGAAGTGATTTGTAAGTCTGGCCATATTTTCTTGTTTGAGAAAGTTTCAGGTTTTTGAAATGAGATTAGAAAAGAAATAGGAAGGGAAGATGAATGATTATATAAACTAATTTATGGTTTATTTAACATTAAAGAAATAAATAAATAAAATAAATTGTGTGACACTTGTCTTTTACCTTGATTAATATGTTAACACATGGTATTTAAGAGGTTTATATACTAACACATGTAACTTTACATGCATAATTAAATTTTAAATGATTTTTAAAGCTTTTAAATTAAATTTCCTAAATAGATAAATACATATCTTATTTAATAAATGCTTTTCTTAATTTATAAAAATAAAACCTTTAAAAGAAAATAAAAGAAAAACCAATCATATCTTAAATAAAATTATATATAACATATTTAATCCATTTTAAATGTTAATATAAAACTTTTATATTTATCTACTATCAACTAAATACTTTATAAATTCATATAAATAAATTCCTTTAAGGAAAATGATATAAAAGAAATCTTATTTTTAAATAAAAACTTTATTCATATATTTTTAAATCCAAACTATATTTTTAATTAACTCTTTATTAAATTGTTTGAAAATAACAATTTTACCAATTAATTTAAAAGATTATCACATTTTAAATTCCCCGAAATCCCGGGATATCACATATGGGATTGAATATCTTTGCTTTTATGGGTTATATATCTTTGTAATTTAAATTGGAAATTTTCTTTTAGTAAGAAAGATATTCTAACCTGACAGCTTTCAATTTCAGCGTCAAAATATATCAATGATATTAGAATATAAGATGTACATACGCCATTATTTTGCAAAATCACATTTGATCGTTCGCTCGATCACACAAGTTCGCTTTCGAACTAGTATTGTCCATTCGACTTCCCTAATGCGGATTTCGATATGGTTTCTCGACTAGAAGCCATCAGTCTCCTTGCATAGCCATATACTATGATAGAGAATTCTAGAATCGAGCCCAAAATCCATATCAAATATTCGCCATCAAGAATCAAATGAAAAATCCTAACATGAAATGGTGTAATTCACCTCGAACTTGTGTACTCAAACTTGGATCAATTCAATTATGCGAATAAAACAGCATACGTACACGTTATATATTTATTCCAACTTGTTAAATATATATTTTCATAAAGATGTTACTAAGTTAAAACATTTAAACTAAACTTTATTCAAAATATTTTGAAGACCAAATTTCTTTTCAAAGCATTTCCAATCTAAATTTGATATTAGAAAAAATTCAAAATAGCCTTATTCATTTACTTAGCAAAACAGTTTCAACTTATTTGAATCATATTACTACATACTTTAAACCTACATACCAAAACTTATATACTTTATACTTTTCAAAATTTCTTAGCTTTGAAAAGTTAACCTTGATTTGGAAGTGCTCGAACCTT
Source organism: Allium fistulosum (assembly GCA_030737815.1). Lineage (NCBI taxonomy): Eukaryota > Viridiplantae > Streptophyta > Magnoliopsida > Asparagales > Amaryllidaceae > Allium > Allium fistulosum. The sequence goes on from CM060905.1 coordinate 674,342,310, forward strand.
CAAAATAGTCGAAGAAATCATTTTCAAATTCAAGAGTTGGAAATCAGCAACAAATCAGTAAATCAATTTTAATAGATGGGGTTATATCAAATCCGAAACTCAAGGACTGAACACCGGCTTACTTCAAATCATTTCAAATATATATACATATATACTTTGAATATCAAATCTTACTTCGGAATTTGAAATCAAAATTGGTTTCGCAAAATCACTCGCATAGCAAAGCTATTGAAGTGGCCTATCCCCCACTTTGAAACTCGAAAATCAATGTCGGTGATGCGTGCACTCATCACCGAAATTATTTTCCAGCGACATAAGTGAGTTCTGGACTTCTATTTTCTCAAACTTCTTTTGAAATTTCTTCGAAATCATTCGAAACTCATTAAAATCATTTGAAACATTTCTTATTCGGAAAAATACCTTTAAATCATATTATCATATATTTCAAAATCTTAAAACCAATTTCAAAACACCGGAGTTCAATTATCGAATTTCAAATTTAAAATCATTTAGTTATAAATCATTTTTAGATAAATCCAATTTCTTATATAATTTTTCAAAATTACAAATCCTTTCGAAACCTCAAATTCTCATTTTAAAAAAAGGTATATAATCTTTATCGTAAACATTTCACTTTTATATATAGAATATAATCATACTTATCAAAATAATAATTTCGGTTTAGAAAACAATTTCTAGAATACAAACAAACCCGATTTTCAAAGGATGATTAAAGAATGGATTTCAAACAAAGATAGAGATTCAAATTAGAGGGACTCTAATCAATTAGGATTCTAATTCGAAGATAAGCTCGAACGAAGATGAGATAATTAAATTTCAAAATAGAAGATGAATATACTTATATAAATCGCGGATGACCCTAGGGTCAACCATGACTTCAGGAACAAGATCGATGCAGAATTCCTAGAAAAATCAACATTCGATCGCAAGAGATAGCGGCATCTAAACCAAAGATATAGAAATCTCCGGTGAATCAATGCCAATTGTGAAGGAGTTTCACCCCTTCACAAATCATTCAAAGATTGGTGGGATCCTATTCTTATAGAGATCATTCGAAGTGGAGTTATGGGATACTCCAGAATCAAAAGAATACAAATAGGGAGAGACAAGAATGAATTTTGGAACCGCAAGAAACGTTCCAAAGTTCAAAGGAAATCGAGCCAAATGGAAGAGATTCGAACTCGAACGAAAGTGATTCCGTAAATAAATTTACTATATATGCTAAGTTTCGCCTAGAGCCAAAGCTCTGATACCAACTGTAACGACCCGCTATTTTGGACCATTCAAATCGACAATAAATCCACACATGTCGGACTTGAATAATTCAAAATACCGAATTGTTAATTTAAATTTGGCAAAACTCTGCATATGCAGTAAATAAATCAATCACAGAATCACAGACACAGAGTAATACAATAATACGCAGCGGAATAGATAAAATAGTAGTTCATGAAGCTACTATATAAACATCAGAGTTAGAAATAAAATACAACAGACTATCTCAGATGCAATGAAGTCTCCAATCCAAACAGATGACTTCTGTGAACGAATCAACTGGAAAGCTGGAAGCTGAATCAAAAGTTGGATCTCCAAAGGAAGCTCCAAACTCCAAGGATGAGTCTCAAATGCTGTATCACCCAGTCTGACCCGAGCGTAAAGCAAAACACAAAATACTCGAGTCAGGATTAACATTCTTATATAAATAAATCCAACTCAAGTGAAATATCAATTGAAATACAAGTAACTTAAAGGATGTTTGGGATAACCATCCTCTAAGGATCTTCAGAACTATCTACAAGGTGGAAATATACATTATAACACCGTGGTCATTTCAATTTAATTTATACTTCAAAACCCAAATATCATTTCATTTCAAATATAACTATTTTCCAAGATAGTATATATATTAATTAATTTATAAAGTAAAGTATTTATAATTTCCTCAAGTCTCACAAATCGATTCAAATTAACTCAAATTCCAAATTCAAATTTATTCAAAGCTCAATTCATCAATTCAATTCAGTTCTAAATATACCATTTAAACTTTCAATATGTTTCAAAGCTTTAATATTCAACATTTTCAAAGTTAAATTTAACAGTTTCATATAGCTCTTGATTTAACTTTATTATTATTTAATCAGGGAATATTCACTTAATAAATTCAATATCATTTAACTAGCCTTAAATTTCATTCTTACTAAATATTTCCTTAAATTTATTTAAGTAAGAAATATCCATTAAATTATTTAAATTAAACCCAAGTTATAAATCATATCTTAGATCTCAATTTCAATAAGTTTTAAATCGGTTTAATTAAATAAAATTCTTTACTAAATTCAAATTACCTTCCCAACCTTAACTTATTCAAATTATTACTGAAATCTATTTTGAAACATAAATTTAAATACTCAACCATATTATATGTATTTAATCAATCTTAATTAAATTATATATCATTATTAAATCTATATAAATCATTCCCATTTATATATAATAATTTAAGGTTCAACATTTATTAAAACCATATATTTCTTCCCAAATTCATAGAATTTATTTTCAAAATATTTATATATGGACCAACGGTGTCTGTATATATATCTATCATATGGTTAAGTGATACGGATATTTATCATTTCAATCCGAAATTTAAATATATACGGGTAGAATCAGTTCAACCCGTAATCCAAATTTCAATTCAAATGAAAATCGCTTGGGTCTATTATTTCAACCCATAACGATTTTCTCCTATTCTAAAGTCCGTTCGGGTATGTATCATTTCAACCCATAGTGATTTCTATACTAACAGGGAACTTGCAGAGTGATAACAGATAATAATAATAACATAACAGACATATATCATCAATAACAATATAGCATAAACAATAGGATATGGTGTCATATCCCACAGGTGAACAGTTACAGATAATAGCATATATAACAACTTAAATAACTACAGCAGCATATTTCAATTGTCGTTTCAATTGAAATCAAATTTAATAAATAAAAGAACGTTAATCGTGAGTGATTGCTCACCTTTCGAGGCTAGAGAATATAGAAGGTGCCACGGATACGCACACTGATACAGACACTGAAGTTGAATTGCAAATCCAAGCAAAGCAACAATCGGCACGAATTCAACGATCAAAGCTGATTGGCACGAATTAATGAAAACGGATCAGATTAGAACTGGACGATGAATATAACGGTATAAGCGAACTTATATAACCAGATATAACTATATATACACATAAAATTTATATTCTAAATTCAAACATCACAAATTTAATTTACATGTTTCTCAAACATATAAATAAATAAATAAAACAAGCTTACATTTTTTTTATATCCACATACACTTAAAATAATATATATATATACTAACACCTTTATACTAAACTTATATAACTAGTATATATATTCTCAAACAGATAAAATAAATGTTTAAATATGAATACCTAAAAGAAAACTCTTTTTTTTTATATATAACTATATACATATCCCATATAAATTGTGCAGGCTACAGTAATGTAAATTTCATATTACACTATTTTATATAAGATATTTTTTTAAGAACCTAAATATGCGTACACTTCGAACCCAACCATGCTTATGTATTTAACAAAACAAAACTTTGAAGTCATAAACTGTTTTGAATCAAAAGCTATGTATATTAAAGAATCCAACAGAGAATGCTGTAGCTTGAATATGCGCATAACTTATACAATAAAATGTAACTAATACATATATAAAATCAGACTAGCACATATATATTAGTATATAATTTTTTTTCAAAACCCTGTTCAAAATACTATATATAGTATAACATATATATAATACCCTACTTAATTTAAAAATGTAACTTATATAAAAATGCAGCACATGTAATACTAACTGTAATCCAAATAACTTCCCTTTTTAGATAAATTTGTAAGAAAAACTTTATACTACATATACATATACGTGCGACATTATATATATTGTATATTATAGCTGTTTTCAAGATATAGGCTGACTACAATTGAAATATGATCGTATCAATATAGACTAATTGCAATGCTATTATAATATATACGTAAGGCTATGAACTTTTATAACTTATATACCTAATAATATATAAACTCGACAGCCAAAGACTATACATATAAATAAATAGATCTATATATATTTACACTACTTCAAAGACAGAATACCTCAAAAGAACATGCTGGTAGGAGGACGTGCAGAAGTAGGTGGCTCGGCATTGGCTTGTTCGAGGTTGCAGGCTGTTGGGTCTTGTTCCAAAGGAGGCTCGACTATAAGCTGATGGGTAGAGGTAAGTGGTTGCACGAGTGGGAGAAGTGGAGAGATGTAAGCGGCAAGAGGAATAGTTGCGGTGGTAGGCAACTAAGGTCGGGTGGAAGCTGTTTGACGAAGTAGAGAATGTGCGGCGATTTGATGTGATGAATTGGGGTGTGCGGTAGTAGGTGGGCGACCATGGTTGTGGGAGGAGGTCGGGTGCTGGCGGAGGTGCAGGGGGAGAGAGGCTGCTTGAATTCATGGTGGAGAGATGATAGTTGCGTGAGAAGTTAACAGGGAGACGAATGAAATGGAACAAAACGAAAGAGATAAAAGAAAATATACGTGCACCCCGAAACGTTTGTGTCTTTTTGGATTTTTGACTTTTGGGTGTTCAAACCGAAGAATGGAAAAGGACACGAGATATATCTGTGATTAACACAGCGAGCTGGACCAGATGGAGGACACAGAATTGCAAATGGACCCCATTTGGTGAATCGTTACACTTTGCATTTTGTTGATTCCGTCGCACACCGGACTCCGAAATAATCTAATGAATATATCACGGTGATCAGTGCGATGAGACGGACAAGAGGAAACAGAAATATCAGTGTGAGGACCTTCCTATCAAAAGTCCATACGGACCCTGATATACGTTGCTATTCCGTACGGAAAAATCCAAACGGAGCTAGAAACGTCCGAATTTTGCGAAACGAATTTCACAGTCCGATTCAGAATGCTCTGAATAAATTTTCTCCTGTTGACATATTTTGATATCGGAAAACTTTTAAATTTAGCTGTTATTAACCGGTTTGATTTGAAATGAAATTTCACAGGAAAATAAACTTCAATATTATCAGATGAAAATTTACCAGTTGCTATATTAAAATAGACGTATCCCAAATAATAAATTTTTAATTTCAAATTTTATTGTTTAAAATTTCACAAATTTCCAGTTAAATATACTTTTAAAACCATTAAATTTTTGCGGGTCGTTACAAGCACAAGGTCAAATTCAAAATCGGGTTCAACACAGGCGCAAAACTCAAAATCAAGACTCGACCCAAGTTCAAATCAATCAACAGATAACAGAGACGGTAACAGCTCTGATCAACAGTAAGTATAATATCCAGTCAAGCATCATCAAAGATTGGTGCATCTCAATACAACATAGCAATGTGGAAGTGCAGACTTGATGAACAAAATGCAAGAAACAGCTGTGGATATAAATGTATCACTATGACACAAGTACAAGATACATGAACTAAACTTCCAATCAATATATGATGTGCACAGCCACTAGCACATATAGATATATAGTATGAACTAAAGTGAATGAGGACTCAATGCGCTAACTCGAAGAACAATGGACGGCAGACTGTACATGAACCAAATAATGAAACCGAGTGCAATCTCAAGTGTACTCAACAAGACAGTTAAATTCAAATGCAATTGACTTGAAAGAACAAGCACATGAAACAACATATATGCAGACTGCAAACTCGACCAACAAAACTCAAATGTAAACTTCAATTACAAAATGTATGCATATAGTCGAGTAATGTCAAAGACAAAACAACTCAAAACTTCCAGATAAATACAAGCATCATGTAACAGTTCTAAAAATGATATGCAGCAAGTTCGAACAATTCATGAATCAACGGTTTCATCTCAAAAATCAAGAGCCGATGCCAACAAAGAAAATACCAGACATGCCATAGTCACAATAAAAATCAATTCAATGTCAAAGCAAAGGTGATGGCCGAAGCCAACAAAAATTCACGGAACCAAAATTTCCAAAGAATCAAAACCGGTACTGATTCTTCCCATCTCAAAATTAGGTCAAAAACAATGAAAATAACTCGATGCTTTGGCAATGAAACTAAAATGTCAGACACAAAGTAGCCAAGATACAAGCTAACGAATTCAAGTGGTCGAAGACGACAGTCCAGTAAGGCCGAAGTCGAACACCCAAATCATCACAGTAAAATCATCAAGCCATGGAAACAAGAAGACGAACCAAGACAAAATCATCAATCAACGAAACGAAGTAGTACAGCCAACTCAAATCGGTTCACACTTCAAACAATTATATACGAACAAAATCACGGAATTCAAACCCTAATTACACTTGAGTATGAATTAGATGTGAGTAGAACTCACCTTTTCTCGAAGCCAAAAGAAATTCCAAGAGACAATCGATCGACGATGCAAGGATTTATCTCAATCGAAGCTACTGGAGTCGGCGACTTCAATCATACCAGAAGCCCTAATTTTGAAAAGAGGGACGAACGAATTTGAGGCCGCCATTATTTCTTTCGTATGTTTGCTTAGGGTTGTCACGAAAATGAATGAAGGGGGGACGGGTTTTCGAGTGAACAAATAAAAAGGGGAATGGTATTAATAAATATCACGGCCACTAAAATCAAACATGGGCCAAGGTAATTTCAAAGCCCACAACTTTCAACAAATATTTAAAAGAATTTAAACCCGATTAGAAATTCTAAACGGCAATTTGTTAGCAATTTTAATCGTCTAATGACGATAACTAACTTTTACAAAATCCTGGGTTGTTACAGTAAACGCAAGCATTTCATACCACTTGTTTTGCTAAGTCCTTTAATTAGATTTCTCATACGAACGAGGTAAAGGTTTGTATATACTAATAGATTGGAAAACGGATTTAAAAACGAGCTTTGTATTAAAAGTAATGTTGAAATCATTTTTGTGAAAGAGTTTGAGTATTTACCACTAGTATAAAAACCTTTGTATTTTAAAGTGACAAAATAAAGAAATGATTGTAAAAACAATCTACCACCAAAATCCACATTCGACGACGTGAATTAAACTCATAAAATTCGATATCAAATCCATCAAATGGATATTCCCAAAAATCCATAAAAGAAGTAATCAAAGTCGATAATAATTGACAACAACTAATCAGATCAACAAAAATCGATAAAAATTGGAAATCCACTCAAAAACAGCCAAAATAGGCAAAATTGCACAGGACCAGACGTCTGGTTGTGTTTAACCAGATGTCGGAATTTTGTCTTAGCCATTTCTTTTTTGCATTTGTTATTTTTTCTTTTTTTCCAGGGACCCCTACCAGACGTCTGGATTTTTCAACCAGACGTCTGGATTTTCCTGCTAGGCAAAAATCAGCCTAGCCCAAAGAGGGCAAAATCCAAACTTGGAGCGATCGAAAGAGCGATGGATGTTAGGGTTTTATGCCAATCGACAACCCAGCCCTATGGGCTCTTCGATACACCACCAAAAACATGTCCAAACATCCAAGATAGGATCTTTAAAGATTTTGACTTCAAAATACCAAAATTAGAAAATTCACCAAACCAATTCAAATCAAAAGCAATTGAACATGAAATAGATGTTAGGAATTCATACCTAACAACAATGAAAGCTATAGACATAGATGTGAGTTCAAGAACTCGCCTTTAAAACTCAAAAACAACGAATGAGAAGCTCTAAAACAAAGGAAGATGAATTCCTCTTCAACTAGTCCTCTAAGATCTTCAATCTATTATCACATGCAAAGATAGATTAGGTTATAGGAATTTCTAAAAATTGAAGAGAGATTGAGATGGAGAAGATGAAGAAGATGCTTACCTAAGCTTCTCTTTGATTTTAGAGCTAGAACTTGAATTTCCTAAGAAAACTAGGGCTTAGGAATTTTAATTTCCCATCTTTTCCCCCATTCTTTCCTTTAGCTTGAGTGTTAGGAAATGTTATGAATGAATGAAGAGGAGTGGAGTGGGAGTTATTAGGTAGAGGAGTTGGGGTTACCTTGTTAGGTTAGTGGGCTGAAACCCAAACCTAAAGCCCCAAATGAAAATATCAAAATTCTAATCAACTCCAAACATATCGATGTTTATACTAAAAAAGGTCGCAAACGCTGTTTTGGACTCAATGGAAGTGGTCTCGAGTCCGGATTCGACCATTTATAAAAAGTCACATTTCGGACTTCAAATTCAACTAACGATGCTATATTTAAATTCAACATTTAAATATATAATCATAAAATATGCGGGTTGATACATACTTTTAGGATGAAATATGGTACTATAAGTGTGAATTTAAGTATTGGAGTGTTTGAGTTGAAATTATGGGGGAAAATGTGTTATAAATGGAGTTAAATGGTTGTAAAAATGTTTATAAACTTAGTTAAAATTTATGAAATATGTTATAAATAATTTGAAAGTAAAAGTGAAAACTAATTGGATAAACAAATATGAACTAAAATGAAATGATTATAAATAAAGTCATGACTTGTAAATTGTTTATGAAATAAATGGATGTTGCAAGAAATGGTTATAATTAAAGTCGTGATAACTTTAAACTCGAATAATGTCTTATAAAAGAAGTTAAGCCTTTATAAATTGGTTATAAACTTAAGGAAATTTCTTGTGAAATGATTCGCAAATAAATATAGTATTAAATGAGAAATGCTATATGTGAAAATGAATGTGATTTAAAATGAAGAGAGATGTAGTAATGTTATTTATTAATGATTTTGTCATTAAATGGAGAATTTTTTTAATTGATAAGCGATAAAATGTGTATAAATGAATGAGATTTATAATGTGGATTGAAAATGTAATTGTGATGAAACAAATTGGAATAAATACGTAAGTTGTACATATATTGTTTTATTTGCATAATTAACTTGATCTGGATTTGAGTATATAAGTCCGAGGTGAATTACACCATTTCGTGTTAGGACCTTTCATTCGATTCTTGATGGTGAATATTTGATATGGATTTTTGGTCTAATTCTAAAATTCTCTATCATAGTATATGGCTATGCAAGGGGAATGATGGTTTCTAGTCAAGAAACCTTATCAAAGTCTGCACTAGGGAAGTCGAATGAACAATACTAGTTCGAAAGTGAAATTGTGTGATCGAGCGAGTGATCGAATGTGATATTGCGTGATGATGACATATGTACATCTTATGTTCTAATATAATCGATATGCTTTGACACTGAAAATGAAAGTAGTTGGGTTGTATATCCTTTGGAATTTAAATTGGAAATTTATTTATGCAAACCTACTATAAATTCAAAACCTTTTTACAAAACTATTTTTATTTTATTTTATTTTATGTACAAAACTATTTTTTTATTTTATCTTATATACAAAATCTATTTTACAAACTATTTTATATACAAAACTATTTTTTTATTTTATCTTATATACAAAAACTATTTTATAAACTATTTTATATACAAAACTATTTTTTATTTTATCTTAAATACAAAAACTATTTTACAAACTATTTTATATACAAAACTATTTTAGATTCAAAACTATTCTAAATTCAAAACCTTTTATAAAGCAAAGATGTTCAATCCCATATGGCTTTTTATGCAGTGTAATTGTTTTTGGAAAATTTTTGATTCTCATATAAGATGGACTTTATATAAGTATAAGATGATTTTGAAGACTATTGATTTTGGAAGGTATTCGATCTGAAGAGATAAATCTTATATACAACGGAATTTATATAAGAATGGTTTGATATAGTCGAGACTATTGATTTTTGAAAGTATTCGATCTGAAATAAATCTTGTATATAATGGAATTTATATAAGTGTGATATTTGAAGTTATGATTTTGAAAGGGTATTATATATGGTATGATATATTTCGAAGTAAAAGGTATAGAGAAGTACCCTCCGCGAAGAAGTATAGTTTGATATGCTTCAACCTAGATGGACTTGGGGAATCCAGGAATGAATTCGACTGAAAAACCCGAATATTCTTGGGTGAATTCAGAAATGGATTCGAACCGATATGGTTGTCCGGACTTAAACTCGTGGGTTCCTCAATTTTTTAGGGTAGATGGTTCTTTAGTTTACCCAATGGAGGTGCTTTCAATCCTGGGATCTGTTGTTTATGGATCTTCCGGGAAGGAAGTGCATCCATTGCGTAAATCATTGTATCAACAGCGTACCACTACAACAGGGGTCGATGGTCCCTTTTTACGAAATGACTACGATATTTTTCAGGAATCCGAAAGGTGGACGGATCTTCTGGAAAGTTTTGTGTCCATTGCGTAAACACTAGATCAGTAGTGGGCCACTGCTATTGTAACATCATCATTTGACATCAAATTTTGAGCAGTACATTTCATATCTGTTTTAAGTATTTTCACTAGGTGTTGAAATAGGTCTACTAAGTACTTGGAGATTTCTAGTCTTGCGCCTGATCAACATACGACCAGAGTCTGTAAGAATGAGGATAAACTTGTTAAAACATCGAGTTATAAAGGTATTTTGATAAAAGTATTATATAAAGAATATTTTGTTTATTTTTCCCTTTCTTTTCTAAATACTTTAAAACGTTTAAAATATTGTTTATTTATGTAGAACATGGTTTAATAGTAAATTATTAGTGTTGTAAATATTATGAGAAGTTATTAATTAAATAAAACATATTTATAGTTAATGATTATTGATTTATCAATGATGTTTGAAAAGTATTTTAAGATTTACAACTAATAAAATTTATAAATAATGGATTTAAGGTTTTCAATAACTCGTTTTTAAATATAAGTAATGATGTAAAAAATTATTTTCAAATAGTTTACATATATTTATAAAGATGTTATTTAAAATTTTTTTAAAATGGTATTTACAAATGAAGCAAGAAATTTACAGATGAATTTTTTTGTAAAGTATTAAAGTACTAAAGATGATTGAATTGCAAATGAAGTTTTCAAATGAATATTTCAAGTAAAATTTATATAAGTTTCTTTGAATGTATAATTTAAAGATATTATATAAATGGACTATATAAAAAAATGTGTTTTACAATTTTATAAAAAATAAATGATTTAGGAAATTTATTTATAGTAATATGCTTGAAATATAAATTGGAATCGCTATTTTTAAAAGTATGGTTTGAAATATTTCCTTGTTTTCGAAGTACTAATAGTAAACTTAAAGGTTTATTTACCATTTGAATCTTGTATTAAACCAGAATAAATGTTTTTCCACGATTTGAATTTTCATTTTAAAACAAGTGTGTAAAATTAACTACGAAGATATGAAATTTTATACTTTGATTTCGAAATTTATTATAAGATTGAGTATACTATTAGTTTCAGTTTAATAATCTTGAGTTTATACTTATTTTAAAATAACGAGTCTAATAAATTATCGGATTTAAGGAACTTTATTTTTTTAAGCTTATTATAATATTTTGATATAAATTTCTAACATTGTTTTAAACTTTTTGGAAAATCATTGCATAATGCTTTGAGGATGTTTTAAATATATCTTATCTTTTTAGTAAGTGAATGACGTTAAATGTTTTAACTGAAATTTTTTAGATATATTGAAATATTTCCTGTCTCTTCAAGGGCGAATACCAAAAACTTAAATTTTTATTCTACAACCGAATTAAGTTCTAAACTTAAGTAAGGAAATAGAAGCTTAAGTAATATTTTATGAAATGATTCATTAATGACTTAAATCTTTAATAGAAAATAAATTATATAAGTGATTGATCTTTATATAAATAAATGAATGAAAAGTAAATGATGAAGAAAAAAACCAATCGAATAAACTTAAATAATATTTAAAATCCTTTGAATTTGGCTTATGGGATGTTTGGGGAGTGATATGTTAAATTGTTTAAGGTTGTATGAATAATCTATTAAATAATTACCAAAGGCTGTTGAACGTAAAGTACACTTGGTAGTTTATTTAGCACTCTTGGACGTTGAAAAGTGTTTGAACCTGAATAAACCATGATTTTGGTTGGTTTGGATGTTTGATAGTTTCCTTTGTTGCATATAATGGTAGAACTTATTTTGTTTGCATATGATTATTATATATGTTGTATGTTACTTGCACTATTAATTGAAATAACTAATATATAATCTTTTACATAATTTTAACTCTTTTGGATTATATAAGTGAAATACAAGTTTATGGAAGCAATAGCTACTGCTTTTTGTTTCATAAATAAAGTTTGTTTGTCTGACAAATAGGTACATTCTTGGATTACGGTTTTGCAATGATATTTTATTGTTTTCCCGTGGTTTGGGATGTTTTATTTTTGAAATGCGATTTGCATATATATTGAAATTATTGATATTATTATTTTTCCGAACCTATCCGTACAGAGGAGGCTCTACCGAAATTTTTCATAAATTTAGGACTTAGAAATTTTTTGTAAAAGTGAAAATATTTTCAAACTTTTATTAAACTTGAATATGAAAGATTTAATTGTTTATAAGTTGATATATTTTATCTAAAATACTTAATTATATAAGTTTAAAGTTTTTATAAATTGATTATTCTGAAGAAGAAAAAAATATTAGTCTCTTTATCCCTTCTTGTTCCTTTTCGAGGACGAAAAGTTTTGAGTGGGGGAAAGTGTAATGACCCGTAAATTTTGATAATTAAAACTATTAAATTAAATAAGATTTTGAAATTTAATATAGAATATAAAATCAGTGGTGTGGTAAGTAGTTTAATCTTTGTTTGTAAGCAATAAAATTATACATGTAATAAAATTACTTAAAAGTAACAATTGTACATTTATCATCTCATTATTTAATGTGTTTGGAATTAATTTGGAAATCAACGAAAACTTATGTAATTAATTATTGCAGTTAATATAGTAAAAGATGTTAACGCTAAAATAATGAATGTAATAAAATGTAAACTTATGTTAATATAATTAATAAGGTATTGTTGATTGAATAATAAGGATATTAACATAGGTTTGAATGTAATTGGATGAGAATTGGATGCGTAGTTAATGGCATGAATTGGATAATAAAGGAAATTGTAAGCGACGACAAAATGCATATTTATTTAAGGAAAAAAAATATGTGATTTAAATGGTAACATACCAAGTTGATTTCAAATAACGGAATGAGGTAAAACAATTAATTGGTAAGTGATGGATGTCTTTTGTTAATGCAATGAACATTACAACTGTTTAATAACGACAATAGAAGTTACAAATATGTTAGTAACAATAAATTGGAAATTTATAACCACCACTTAATTTGAAATATATATATTGAATTGATTCACATTTAGCCTTTTAAATATGATAAATGGAAACAAATTAATATTGCATTAATTGATATTACATCTTTTAATTAAGATAAAGTGTAACGATCCGTAACTTTTAACAACTTTAAAATGGCAATATTTTTAATTTAAATAAAAATTAAATTTGAAATTTAAAAAAAAATTGAATTTGTGATGCTGAGTGTTTTATTTGACCAAATTTAATAGAATAAATATTTTTGTGAAATTTCAAATTTTGGTCAAACTTAGTCAAAGTTTGACTTTTGATTGAAAAATTTAAATTTAAATTTTAAAATTTTATTCTTTTTATATGATACTAGACTGAATTCTAATCTCCACTCCATTTTTTGTTTCATCAAAATCAAATTCCTATTGCCCTAAAAATATAAATTACTCTGAAAATTTGACACAAATTTGCAATGTATATTTGTGTTCTTTTATTTTTGGCTATGTCTTATTGGATTTGTTTTAGACTAATGGGCTCCTTAGTAAACCAGGAGACCCTAGGAACCCTAAGAGACTTTGGACCCTTCATTTTCTCACCAATTGACCTTCTATTTCCTATCTGACTAAAACCAAGTACGTACAGAAATTCCTGATTTGAGAAACTTTCTACATACTCTTCTTCTTCTACCTCAAATCTACAGAAAACTACGAACTCCAAAACTCCTAAATCTCCAAATAAAATTTCAATCTTCCTTCTTCAAAACCCTAACCTACCTCTCTCCTCTTGCTGCAGCCCTCCACCACCAACTCCGACCATCCACCAACCCATGGCCAAAGCCCCACCTTCCCTCTCCTCTTCTTTCTCATTTTTCCCTTCCCTATTTTCCCTCTTTCTTCCCCATATTTCCATGGCTTCTATATTCCACTAAACTACTTGAAATCAAATTTTTTTTTAAACCGGGTATAGTTTCAATCGCAACAACTTTTTTGTTGAAGCCTTCTTTCCATTCCGAATATTTCTATATCAAAAGCTCTATTTTTCAAGTCCTTTCTCGGGTTCAGTTTTGGCCGAAAATACCCCATATTGTATCGATTATATCTCCTTCAGAAATGAACCAAATTATGCGATTCTTTTTTTCAAACCATTTATTTTTCTAGTGGCTTCTACTTTCTTTTAGATCGGTTCTTCAAATTCCTTAATTATCTATGCCAAAAACTTAAATCTTTTGAAGTATTTTTGAACATAGATTTTCAACTCAGAAAACACCTCTGTTTGTTTTGACCATAACCTCCTCAAGGTAGAAGCTTTTTGAGTGATTCTTATTTTTAAAGTGGAGAGAAAATAATTTGCAACAACTTGTTAGTTAGTCTCTTTTAAAGATTTCATAATATTCTGGTCCGAATATTTTCTTGAAAATGACCTAGTTTCAGGTTTGTCCGTAGTTTGGATCTTGGGTTGTTTGGAAGTTGGAAGTAGTTGAAACTTGTTTATTGATTCATGTTCGGGTCTAAGCTTTGTTTGATTTGCTTTACAATTGGATCTTTGCTAGCAATCTCCATATTGCTCCATTTTTATAATTACCTTCGTAGCCACGAAAGGTGAGCAGTCACTCACAACTGATATTTTTATGTTAGTGAATTAATAGCATGTGAAAAGTTATTGAAATGTTGTTTTAGCTAGAATTTTATTTATTTAAATTCATATGATATAAATTAATTTATATGACCATTTTTACATATAAAATGACACATATTTTACACATATTGGACATGAGAAAATGACCCACCTATGTTATGCAAGTTGACATGATTTGTAAATGGTTGCTATGTAATTCGTGTTGACATATGCTATGTTATTTTATTGTAAATCACCTTGCAAGTTCCTTGTATATATGTCATGTTATATATTTATATGTTAGGTTAGTGTATGACATGTTAGTACTTGAAATATTCACTTATGCTGTTTATGATATTTGACACATGTGATATGTTAGTTAGGCATGTATATATATATTAACTTGTTAATTATGCACGTATGTTGGTCATTGACATGTTATGTTATTTATGTTATTATTTTATTGTTCTCACACTGCAAGTTCCCTGATAGTTAGCAAAATCACTTTGGGTTGAAATGATATATACCCGATATAAAACCACTTTGGGTTTAAATAAATTGATTTAGAAATAAAATTGGAATATTGTAAGTTTAACTTTATGTTTGAACTTGAAATTATGAAATTGAAATTTAATTGCTTTAGTAAAAGTTTTAGTTGGATTTTTAGATTTAAAATTGTTGTTTGATTTTAACTTAATACTTTAAGTGAAAAATTGAAATCTGAAGTTGAATTTAATAATGAATCGATTGGAAATGAACATGAAAGTCAGTATTTAAACCTAAGCATTTCACTTATTAAGATATCTGTACATTTCACTTGAGTTGACTTACTTACATAAGAATGTCCGTCCTGACTTGAGTGTTTTTGTTTTGCTTTACGCTCGGGTCAGGCCGAGTATTTCAGTTTAGTGAAGACACTTATTTCTGAAGACAAAGACGGAGTTGAGGACCATATCAACTACTATTATAGATTTGTCTATTCTGCCTAAAAATTACTTTTTGTAAATTCTTATTTTGTTGTAAATAGCTTCATGAACTGTTTATGTATTTATTTTGTGTATTATATTTTATCCTTCCACTGTGAGATTCTGTATTTTGTTCTTTTGAATCATATTTCATTAAAAATCCCATTAATAATCTGTCTTTTGAATAGTTTGAGTTGGACATGTGTGGTTTATTGTCGACTTAAACTGTCCAAAAAGGCAGGTTGTTACAACCATCTGATAGGTACATAAGATGATATAAAGATAATGTATAGGGTGTAGAATATAAATATTATAACACAGTTGGAATGGTTACATTAGTTAAATCCAACAGCATATTAGGAGTAAAATCAACTCCGATAAGAAATGTTCACATATTGGATTATCCATGGAGATCTCTTCGGTGGATGCGGATCCAATCTACCACATAAGGGTTAGAAAGTACCTTCCAAGCATCATATATCTTTAGATAATATATTCTATTTAGGTAAACACAAGCGGCCCAGTATCCAAATATATACACGAACAACGTAAACCAAACATCATCAACTCCCACCAGCCAAAAATCGATAAGTATCTCTAGATATGGATTTGATAATACCCTGACATGGGTCGCTAAGCCCCATGTTGTGAGGCCTACTCTATTTTTAGTCATTTTCAATGTCGAGGTTATGTTCGATATCTTTCACACAAATCTTCATCACTCAAACAGAACACGAATCCCAAATTGGATCTCCTTATTTCAAACAGATCTCGAAATCACATGTAGATTCCTACATCTCGAACAAATCCACTTCCAAGAGATAGAACATTTATCTCTGTCTTGAAGTCATTTTCGATAAGTAAAACACTTATCGATCCCCATCTCTTCAAGACTGAATTGATGAATTTGGTCATTCAATGATAATGAGAGCGATCGCATATGGAAACCAAATCTCATATACTTATCACGTTTCTGATATTTTCATCTCACACTTTCCCTCAATGAAGAGTAAAGCTGGTAGATTAGAGCTTTATTGCTCATATCCCTACATGAACATTGATCTTAATTCCCACATATAGATAGGCCTACTTCATAGGCTTTTAGTGCTAAGTATACGACTAAATGCTTTCCATAAACGAGTAAGCACACAAAGCACGATCAAGTCACACAAAGCACGATCAAGTCACATAAGCAACTTCTAATCCCCTTTTTTTAATTAATCTTTTGTTAGTTAAAACCTCTTTTATTAGTAAAACTTATTTTACTTAATAAAACATCATTTATGAATTCTACTATTCATTTATACTCTTTCAATACTTCAAAAAGTGTTCATATACTTATGTCAATTAGTATACGTATATTCATAAATCATTAATAAGATTACTTAAAACTTTTCTTTTTATTTCTTTTTCTAAATGACTCCTTGCTTATGTGTTCCTTCAAAATATCGACCAAAGTACTTCCACAAACCCATTCAAAAGGTTTAAGACTAATGTTTCTTAAACATTGTCACAACAAACCCAAATCCATTTCACTTATGCTTATCTTTTAAAGATCTATTTACATTCATATGCATAATCAAAAATGGGTTAAAGATGAATGTTATTATGCATTGCTACAACCAACCCAAAACCATTCTATACTTGTATTATTTTTAAAAACATTCTTTTAAAGATCTAAGATAATATTTGGTTAAGTTCGATGGTCGACTAGTCGACCATCCAATTAAAACAATTGCTTATGCAAATCAATGTTCATATATGTAACTCATGTTCAACATTTCTATTTATACTATTCTTCACCCAAGAGTGAAGCTAGGTATGTTAGAGCACTGTTGCATCAAAGCCTTGCCTAGACACTTCATTCTTGAATCTCAAAAATAGACAAGCATACTCGTCGACTTTTGATGTTAACTATAGTGTTAATGATTTCCATAAACAATTAACAACAACCTGATTAACTCCTTTTCGTCATTCCTGACTTAATTATTCGTCATTCAAGAGGGAAGCCAGGTAGATTAGAGCTCTATTGCTTCGTCCCTACTCGATATCACTCTTAACTCTTAGAAATAAAGAAGCCTACTTCGTCGGCTTTTAGCGTTAAGCCTAGTCAATTGCCCTTTGAAAAAGTAACTAAACAATAAGACCAACACGTTTTCAACATTCCAACTTAAATATTCCTTGTTCAAGAGGGAAGCCTGGTAGGTTTGAGCTCTATTGCTCCGTCCCTACTCGACATCAACCTTAACTCTCAGAAATAGAGAATTCTACCACATCGGCTTTTATTGTTAAGCTTAATCAATTACCTTTTTCAAAACTTACATATACATTTAAATACTTGGAAAGAGGTTTTAAATATCTATGTAAAATATTGCTTGAATATAACTAATTTATAATTCGACCAAAAGCACGTTTTATATTATGAAACCCTTTGCTTTAAAAATACATACATAATTATTAAAAATGTATTTAAATTTAAAACCAACTTTAAAATGCTTCAAAATATGTTTGAAAACATCTTTATAAATATTAGAGAAAAATGCCAAATTTAAATATCATTTTTAAACAATTAAAACCATAATCGACTTACTACAGAATTTATAAACAGTAGTAAAGGTTCTTGTTAAAACAACATTAGGAAGCATGATCTTTGTGACTATTTTTAACCACTTAAACAAATGATTTAATACATGAAATTTTACAATACGTACTACCCTTCAGGTAATTAAAAACCACGTAAAGAAACCCCTAAGAATATCTTTCCATTTATTTATAAAAATTAGTGAAAACAAGGGATATAGAAGTGCACTTACAACGATTATTCTCGCTTCAAACACTTTCAAACCTACTTAAATTTAACATACAAGTTAAACAACCATTTAAACATTAAGTTAAGGTCATATCACATGCTTAAGAGGGATATAAGTGATGTTTTAAATATAAAATTATCATTTTCTTCAAAAGCAAGAAGGGTCCAAAGTTTATAACTTTACTTAGTTAATGTCAATTTAACTTTGTACTTTGCCCACAACACACACACACACGATATATATTTATAAGATAGTGAGATAACTCACTTAGCTACAAGTTAACAGTCAAACCAAAGCACAAGAACCAAGTCAACCCTTCGTATCATTACCTCATCATCAAAGCAACCACCATTGTCTCAAAAATCTCAAATCCATGCCTTAATGCCGCACCATTGCTCATGGCCAAGATAGGTTCCGCCCTCTACTCCATCATTCTTCTACTTCTTAGATGCTAAACCATGTTATAGTGATATTTTAAGGTCTTTGGGAAAGTTTGGTTTAGACTTGTGTTGGTTTGAATAAGATTTAAGAAAGTTAAAGAGGAAAAAAAGGAGAAGGAAGCCATTAAAAAGCTTAGTTTTCATTTATGAATTTGTGATTAATCCCTGAGGGTATGTCTCTCCTAGTATAGAATCAAAATGGTCTTGCATAAGCTGGAATTTACTCCCTCCCCTTCCCCTCCCCCCTCCAACATGCCATGGAAGCCTTACCTTCCATCACTTCTCGTTTATGCAAATTACACTTATACTCTTACCATGATAATATCTCTTATCCTAAAAAAAGGTTCTAGAATGTTCCATGATTTATGAAGAGGAGTGTGTGTTAATTAGTTACTAATGTGTTCATTTGATCATTAAACATCTGCACAAGAGTCTAAACAACTTTTATCGATCGAAAAGCTGTTTACTGATAAACCGATTTTCGATCACATTATCGATATTTTTTCAAAGTATTTATTTTTGTAAAAATTCTTCCAAAATAAGTTTATCATCATTACTTATGATTTAAAAGAGGGTTAAAAGCTTATTAAATCATTTTAATAACATTTAATCAAAGATTCAAATATTTAAATAATTCAGATATTTAAATACGAAGTGTTCGAAATTCCGGGTCATTACACATTGGTTAAGATGCAAAAATATTTATGGGTAACTATATTTTATATCTCTATTTGTCAATATTAATTTAATTCATTTATATATTTTAATTGATAAACATTTTATCAATTTTATTTGTTGCACAAATTTATTGATGTAGATTATATTAACTTTACATATAGTAGATGTTCTTACAATATTAGAAAGGTTAAATGTTGCCACTTCATTTTTCCAATAAGGCTCCTACTAATCTTTTATGTTTCTCCAAACCCTATGACTAAACATAGAAGTCTTTCGACTTTACCAGTAGGTGTTAGAACTAGTCTATTTTAGGATTCTGACCTTGAGTTTGCTCAATAAGTCGTAGCCCCAAACTGATGGGTAACTATAACGATACGATCTTTCGACGCTCCAATGTCGACATCAATACAACCACTGTATCAACTGCCGAGCTATTGAATGTCGAAAAACCGAATTGTTAGGTTGAAAAAGAAGAGGTAGAAGATGACAGAAAGAAAAAGAAATAAAAACAACAACATAATCTCACTTTCGCAGCGGAATAACATATAATAGATGAATGAATAATCTTTAAAACAAAAGACTATATCAATTTATACATTACATCATAACATCAGAGTTTACAACAACACACAACACTGGACAGTTATATAACTTGTCCACATACATAATACGCAGTGGAATAATACTAGTATAAGTGATACGTCTTGCCATCCAGCTAGCCTCCAGATCTCCACAGCAACTTCTGGATTCTAGAATAACCTGATAACCTGACTCTAGGCAGAGTTTAGAAAGGGAACTATAAACTCCAGGTCAGTCATGGGACTGGTGTGAGATCTTAAAAATAGTTATTTTCACAAAGAAAATGAAACAAATTCGCAATGCTTTTGGAAAATGAACTACCATAAGACCTCCCACCACACACATAATGCAATCGCAGACTTGGAGAAGATTTCTTCTTATGATAGTCAAATATGCTTAATACGTGAAAAATTCTTGGATATTATTACTATTGCATAGTGTAGAAAGCCATTTCGAAAGTATAATATCCATCTTAGCCAGCATAGACATTCTGAACTATGCCTACTATAGCTACCATCTAAACAGTGGTGACCACCATAAGTAAATGGCAGGTTCTACAACTAAAACCGTACAGGGTTCATATTGTTTCTTTGGATTTCCAACAAATGGTCAGGCTAAGGAACTTCCTATGCCACATGGAAATGCCTCTGGAGGGACGTCCCAAGAGACAACTGCTCTCTGCCAACACAAGGCCGGGTTACCTCTTACTAGGTAACTACTACACGAATATGCCACCCCCCGGTCCTTTGGGACCTTTATCCGAGGGCCCTCGATCGCAAAGCAACTATCACATAATAAATAAGACTGATGCCACCACACAGGTAAAGCATCTGGGCTCCATACCATGATACCACCTTTTTCCAGAAGGAAATGACATACCCTAAAGGGAGCGACCCTCATAACCTTGCCGCATCTTTCCTGTTTTGACCATTTATGGGGTGTGAGGTCCGATGAGGTCTCGTCCACAAAGCTACGCTTTACACGAAAGCCATGCTTTGATCACAAATGATCAACAAATCATCAGCAACACACAGCAACACTGAGCATGCCACACTACCAAATTGGGAGTATATCACTGATAACCTTCAACTACATAACCTCTGAGCTCGTACGTCTCAGAGAAGGGTGTTAAGCTAAGAGAATAAATTCTCCGCCACCAAATAGAAATGTATTTGAAAGAAATCAGCTTTATATCTCAAAGTGTAATGTCAGAAATACAACCATACAAGTCTGTTCCGGGTTCGAACAGAACCTAAGGCACTTCCGAAAAAGCCCTTGCAATCCGGGTATTCACAATCCCGATCGGACTTCCCATCACATAGGGAATCTCTCTACTGTAGCTACTCGGTGCAGAGACAATCGATAGGTTATCCTATCGTTCTCGCAAATGCCCGGTCTTCAACACCGGTCTTCAAATGCAATCCATAACGTCGTATCATTATTCGGAATGGGTTATATGACACAAAGTCCTCTCCCGGCTAAACCGAATAATGAGCGCTTGTTTTAAAAACAAATTCAAGTGCCATTCCAAAAGCAAATATTGATAGTCGGTTATTTAACTATCAACAACATTCACAACAATCAACCAATTTAAATAATTTTCCCAAATTATTAAGTTTCAAATATCTTTGCAAGATATATATTTTTTCCACACTTCATCACTTTGGAAACAAATTTCAAATCACATTTTTACTCATAAAATAAAATTTTCCGAATGTTATTTATTTTCACTTTTCCTTTACAAATTCCATTGTGAATGTAAATTTCCAAATATTCACTTATATACGATTTTCAAATCGTTTTCCAAATATTCACTTTCAAAAACCAAATCAAATTCCAAATTGATTTCTAAATTTATTTCAACACCAAATCAATTACAAATTGATTTCTAAGTTTATTTCCAATAACAAAGCACTTATAAATTAATTTCTAAGTTTATTTTAGTACAAAATAAATTTTCATTCAAACACCAAATCAATTATCTTATTAATTTCCTAAAGATTTATTTTCCAATACCAAGTCAATTATCAATTGGATTTCAAAAAAATTTATCACTTTTTAAATAAATCCCTTTTTCTCTCCGAATTATTTAAAATTCCATTTTCAAGAAATTCTTTAACTTTTAAACAATATTATTCAAAACCCATTTATTAATATCTTTCCCCATATTTTTGGAAATAATTTGATAAGATTACCAAAATCAACTTTATGCTTTTAAATTCCTTCTTTTAAATTCACCCAATTCTTTCAAAAAAAATTCACTTCAAATTTCCTACTTTAATTTCAAAAATCCAATTTTATTTATTTTTGGTATCCAACAATACCAAACATACATTCGGCTAAATTATAGCCTTGAACAAATTCAATCACAAATATAATCATTCACAAATTATAAATAAATTATCACACAGCATATGAAACAAATTCATACAACATATGAAACAAATTCATATAATTTGAGGAATCCAGTTGGATCCCTCCAACCTGTTTCCCTGCATCCACAGATGTTAGCACAACATTTAAATACCCACGACTTAAGAAGTCCACTCACGACTTAAGAAGTAGGCTGCTGAAGTTGTACTCGGTCTTATCTGAACAAGAGATAGGTCGTAAGCGACCTAAGGTAGGTCGTGAACGACCTAAGGTAGGTCGTGCCCCTTTTCTTTGCTTCTAGCTCGTTAGGTTGTTAAGTCCTTGAGTCGTTAGCCTCTTAAGTCGTAAGTCACTGAGCCGCTTCAGGAGTTAGGTCGTAAACAACTTTAGGTCGTCAAGCTTTAGGTCGTGGACTCTTAGGTCGTGGACTCTTAGGTCGTGGACTCTTAGGTCGTGGACTCTTTTAGGTCGCAGACTTCCTTAGGTCGAAGATTCTTTAGGTCGTAGAGTCTTTAGGTCGTTAGGTCGCTAACTTCTTTAAGTCATTAGGTCGCTAACTTCTTTAAGTCGTTAGGTCGCTAACTTCTTTAGGTCGTTAGGTTTCTTAGGTCGTGAAGTCTGAAGCCACTAGGTCGTTATCTTCCTTAGGTCGTTAGGTCGCAGCTTGTTAAGTTGCGGAGTTATAGGTCGTAGAGTTTTAGGTCGGCACTAAAATATGAGTTAACATTTGCCCCTCGAAGTGCAGGCCTATGTCATAGGTCGTATGCTTCGACTTAACTTTGCTAGGTCGTGAACGACCTAAAACTCGTGCTAACTCGTACGCCTGTTCGCCTTCCTCTCTCAGCCTCATATAAATTAGTTAGGTCGCTCCTTCCCCCCACCTTACTGCTCCAAACTTCCACTGCCATTGACGAATTTTCAATCTTTCGAAGGCGAATTCAATCCAGTTAATCGTCGATCCATTTCTACCAGCATACTACGTAAGTGGATCCAATCTCTACTCCACCATAATCGCCGTTCGATCGTGAATCCATGTTTTTCGACCCAAGTTCAATTTCACGTGTCGTGTTTCATTAATTCATGAATGCACGGAAATTTTTATAATGGATCGGAGGGGTTTGGAGTCGATTTTTTAGGCGATTTGATGGTATGTGGAGATGAATGAAACTCGTGAAGAGGATGATAGATTTTCTTTGTAATGGCGTTGTCGGGTTATCGGGTTTAGTAAGTGATTGCGTGGGGAGGAAGTCAGCGATCTACCAAATCTGGACGATCTAAAAGTTAGGTCGTGAGAAACCTTACCGATCTAAGGATTCCTGCGACCTAAGTAGTTTCTGACCTATGCTAGGTCGTGAACGACCTAGGACTTTGAGAAACTTGCCTCGCCTTTGAATCTTTTATCTGCACTGTGCGACCTAAAAATGCCTCGACCTATGATAGGTCGTTGAACGACCTAGGACTTGTGAAGTTTGGCCAGAAGTTGATTGAGCTTTGAATTTGAACCGAGTTGCATTTCTTTTTAGATTGTCTTAACATTAATGCTAATAACCTGTTAAACACCACATTTGCAGAAAAACGGGACAAATATACTACCATTGACTGCCCACATCGTATGACAGTTTAGTCGATAAAGAATAATTAACTTAAATGAATTTTGTGAATGAAATGCTATGAAACGACAAATTCAAATGAATTATTAAAGCAAAGCTAAAATAATCAACCTAAGTTGATTTGTTTGCATCAACACAACATTGTATTTGGACTTAAAATGATAAGCCTCGAAACTTTATAATCGACAAATGTCAACTATCTTGATTTCAGTTATACTTGCTTGTTATCGTTTTAGTTTTGCATAACACTTCACACTTTTAGGAAACGTGCACCTTCATATTTGAATATCCAGTTGATTGTGTAGAATGACATCTCAACAAGAAGATTCTGGACTGGCTGAAGAAGCTTTCCCGATTGCTAACCCACTGATCGATCCTCCAAAAAGAACTCCGACCACTCTGAGCTACAAAGTTTTCAGACAACTGTGTATCCAGTTCGGTATTGCCGAATCAGATGCTATATTCCCTGGAGCAAATGACACTGCTGACAGGCCACCTCTCGGTTTTGTCGCAGTGAATCGTCAGATGTGCCTAAGTGGAGCTATTCCACCTTTCAACGAATTTCTCCGAGAACTTTTTCTTCGATTAGCTATCTCGCCTTTTCAGCTACACCCTAACGGTTATGCCGTCTTGATGGGGCTGTGCGTTCTGTTTAGGAGGACCCTCAATCGTCTTTCGAGCTTTGATGAAACCTGCTATTTATGCACTTTCTAAGAACAAAGATCACCCTTCGATTGTGCTGGTAAGGGGTGCAAGAAACCGGAAGTTGATTCTGGATTTGCTCGATAGTGCTCATGGGTTTCTAAGTCAATTCTTTTTCGTTCGCTGTCCTCCAGGATTCTATGCCATTTGGAGAATCGGAAGTAAGATTGCCTTTCTCTGTTCATCTCGTGAGCCTCTCGAGACTTGAATTATCAAATGCTTAACTTCATTTTCTACTATTTGCAGTACTTCCTTCTCCACTTAGAAATCCTAGCCTCAAATCAATCTTTGAAACTTTGAATGTTGTGGCTGCTGAAGAAAGAAGCACCAAGTTTTTGTTGAAAGATGAGCTTTTGCATCAGTTCGAACTTCTGCATTCTTCCCGTTCTATTCAGCCTCATGAAGTTCCTGATTCTCCAGGAAAGGCGTCAGATGCCCCAGCCCCTGCCAAAGAACTTACACTGAAAGAAACCACCACTGAGACTTCTCTGGTGAAGTGTTCTACTTCTACTGACGTTGTGGGGTCGTCCAGCAAGTTAACACTTTCTCCCGTTATTGAAGAGGAAGAAAATCTTCAAATTTCTGAAAAGACGGCCGATGTGGAAGTTGAAAAAGAGAGTTCTGCTGGGCATCACGGCGATGACACTTTTGATAACTTGAGCAATATAATGATAACTTCTCAGGAGCTTTTTAAAGACGACATTCAAAAAGCGATTTCTCCTGTTGTTGAAGCAACTTCTTCTCTGCAACAAACTACAACACCTCCTATACCTGCTGTCTCCATTCCAACACCACAGAGTGGTTTGTAGTCTGATGCACATAGTTTACACACCACACACACTTAGGATGCTTATCACTTATACGCAC
Organism: Allium fistulosum; assembly: GCA_030737815.1. NCBI lineage: Eukaryota > Viridiplantae > Streptophyta > Magnoliopsida > Asparagales > Amaryllidaceae > Allium > Allium fistulosum. The sequence goes on from CM060905.1 coordinate 674,368,263, forward strand.
TTAGCTTCTTCAATCTGAAGAATTCTAAGACTTGTCTTTTCTTCAATTTCAGGTTCTACGATGGGGCGTAGTGGTTCATATTATGACGATTTCCGACGCTATGGGGGGCGCGACACTTATGCCTACAGACGCTACCTCCCTTCCCGCCAGGAAACTGATGAAGAAAGAGCCGCCAGGAAAGCTCGTGAGAGGCGGGACTATGAAGAGCGCCGTAGAAGAGAAGATGAACACCGGGATTCATCCCGAAGAGAAGACGATTCACATAAGAGGAAATCTTATGATGACAAAGGAAAAAGTCACGTTGCCAGCGATCCAAGTAAACGAACCAAGCTTACTGACTCTTCTGTTGCTTCTGAAAAGCCTGACGCTCCCATTCCTTCTGACTTGCCTGATGATTCTCCTGTTCTTGAGAAGTCTGACATTCAAACAATCATCAACATGCCTCAATATCAAGTTGGACAGGGTCCGCCAACTCTTCAAAGTCGGTTCCCGCAATGATGCTTAAAGGGGGTGCGCTTTGACCTTGACTTGGTCCCGATTGATAAACCGACTATGCTGCGTAACCTTGATGCCGTCAAACTTGATATCGAAAGGATATCTGGATGGCAAAAACTCGTCGACGAACTCCAAAGGGTCAATCTAATGAATCTTGAGGCCATGCTGACCATGGAAAACGATAAGTCTGAGTGGGATAAAGTTTGCAAGCGGCATGATGTTGAAATGAAGAGCATTTCTGATGGTTATGGGAAACTTGAAGCTGAAGTTGAAAGACTAAAGAATGAGCTTGCCACTTCTTCCACTTCTTATTCGCAAAAGGAAGAAATGCTTCAAAAACAAGTTCGAGATGCCCATGCTGCTCAACGAGATGCTCAAGCGAAAGTTGAAGCAGAGCAGCATGTTACTAGGAAATATCGTAATGACGCTGCTCAGCTTTGGGAGAAAGTCAGCTCCCAAGACTTGGAAATTACAAAGCTGCAATCTCAATTGTTAAGGGTTGAAAAGGAGCGCGATGAGGCTATCGCTGGTAAAGCTGCGACCGAACAATCTCTTGAAACAACCGAAGCCAACATTAGCTCCACTTTATTTGACTTTTATGTCCACAACGTTTTGGGGCACGGAAGCCTTTCTTTTCTCGGGCCAAAATATGAAATTACTCTGGCTGAAGTGTGGGAAGTAATTATCGACATGCTTGGAGGAGCTGGTTACGGTGAAGCGGATCTTGAAGCCATTTATCTAAATGATGAGTCCCGTGCCGCTCTTGCTAAAGGAAAAGAGCAACTTGCCCAAGCACGAGCCGAAGTGACGGGAGAGAAGCGTTCCGAACAAGAAATACTTCCTACTGCCCCTGTTCATACTTCGGTTTCAGCTGATGTCGATATTATTGGCTCCAGTTCACACTCTTCGCCTCCTGCTAAAGTTGACAAAGAAATTGTGACCACTCCCACTAAGGAAGAGGCCCTGGAAGATATTGAGGCTCAGAAATTCGAGATTGATCTTGCAAAGCCGACTTCTCCAGGTAACTTTGACGTTGAACCAAGTCAAGTGGACTACTTGTTTGCTTTAACCGAGTTTGATGAATTTCTCGATTGTTACTTAAGTCTTGATGGACCCATATCTTCTCTCTTTTCAGAGAATACTGATTTTGACTCCTTTTCTTTTGTAGCGGAAGCGCCAAGCATTGTGCACTCTCCTCCTCTTCCAGCTGTCCCTCCTCCATCCCTTCAAGTTACTCCTGCTTCTCAGCCAGGGTTGCAGGAAGAACAGATAGCAGCCCTTCAAGGCTTAGAGGATCCACCTGCTTCCCAAGAGCAGAAAATGGAAGAGACGGAGGACAGTGAGAAGACTCCAGAGCAGTCATTTGATGATGACACAAAGCATTCCACGTTGCTCACTCCGGGAAGTGAGTCTTCTTCGAAGAGGAAGGGGAAGCGTGCAATAAGGAAGAGGAAGAAAAGCATTTCTGCTGGAGAAGACCAAGCAAAAGAAGATCCGACTACTCCTCCTTCTCCAACCTGTCTACGCCGGATTCCGAAACTAACCATCAGGCCGGGCAGGAGCTCCAAAGGCGGCGGGAAGAAGGAATGATGAGCTGGATTTTCTACTTCTTGTTTTGCTTTTTGCATGTATTGACCGGAGATTGTGCGGGTACCGGTCCCCGCTTTTTGAGATCTGCACATGTAAAGAATTTTCACACTATTGAATAAAATAATCCTTTTACTTGTACAAATTCTTATGTATGTGAGAATGCATTTATTTCTCATTGTGATATAGAATAAATGATTCTTTATTAGCTTTATATGATACCGCAGTGAGCTCGTGATATGATGGTCGAGCATTGTTTCCATTAATATAGTTATATGCCCCCGTATCACGGTTCACTACAATATTCTGAAAAGACTTGTACTCTTATTTTAGAGAATAATACTTTCGATTTGAGGAAATACTATTCTGCTTCTAATAGAATACGTTTTGTGTGGGAGAAAATTTTACTTTCTCTTTCTTTCTAAAGAACACTTCAACTTTCGGAGATGATCACTTTTATTTGTTAAAAAGTGGATTTTCCTACGCAGTGAAGTGAGCTTTTAAAGAATGTTTTAATCTTTTTGTCAGACAATTATATTTTATTGTTGAATGGATCCACAGGACAGTCATTGGCTGTTTTGCTGCATATTTGTTTGTACAAACAATCATAAGTATTCAGCTGCGGTCGTTAGTGGTTCCATCAACAAAGTGTTTTTTGAATGTGCCTTGTTAAAAGGCTTTATTTGTCTTAGTGCTTCCGAAGAAGGCTTCGTGGTCTCCGAAGAGAAGCAATTTTGGTGAAATGTGCCCTTGAAGAGGTCTTCGTGCCTCCGAAGAGGGCTTGCGTTTGGTACTTCAAGCATGGTGAAGTGTGCCCCCGAAGAGGTCTTTTGTTCCCCGAAGAGGAGTAGTTTTGGTCTCCGAAGAGAAGCAGTTTTGGTCTCCGAAGAGAAGCAGTTTTGGGTCTCCAAAGAGAAGCGGTTTTGGTCTCCGAAGAGAAGCAGTTTTGGTCTCCGAAGAGAAGCTGTTTTGGCATTTCAATTCTGGTGAAGTGGGCCTCCGAAGAGGAGCATTTTACACTTCAACTCCGATGAAATGTGCCTCAAAGAGAGCTTTGTTGCTTGTGTCCTCCCACCATCTGCTTCTTAGCAATTCCTTTTTACCATTCCAATTGCATGTTCCACTCTTTTTGTAAGGTGTTTTCTTGTTGCCAGAGGAGTGTATTTTATCGTCGAGTGAATCCATGGGGCAGACTCAAGCTACTTTACCGGATGTTTGTTTAAACAAACGATTACGATTAGTTAGCAAGAGTCTGGAACCTTCTCGTCAGGAAGGTGCCCGCTTTGGTGGAATCACTAACGGTTTGTGAATAGCACCTCTTTTGTGGCTTAACATTGTTGAGTGATTCGTAGGAGTCGCTGAGTCTTGGAATGTGTGGAGTAAGTCAGCTTTGCTTTGATAGCCTGCAATATATAATCGACATTTTAGCAATATTTTAAAGAAACTTGCATATCGAAATGAGACAGGCATTTTATAGCATTAGGGAACACAAGATTTATAGTTCTTTATTATTGAATCACGCTGATTTCTCAGCGGTTTACAATACAAAAGTTATACATCCACCATAATTTTACAAATTTAAGCAATGCTGTTAAGTAAAACATGGATGTAAGCAATTATTGTTCTAGAATCTCCGGATTGGATTTCAATTTCTACTCGATTCGTAGTTTTGAATTCATATGCCAGAGAGAGTGAAAGATGCCCCAGCCGTAGTTTTATGGGTAATTAGCAGTCGTCCCAACTTCCGCTTGCTGGGTATGGACCTCCTGTGACAACATTAATGATAAGCTGTTCGGACTCTTGCACTGCTGTGTTATTGCGAGAGCCGGATTGAAGGGTAGGATGTTGTTGCCCCTGAGTGGATGAGGTTGGATCGACTCCGCTTTTCTTCACATATTGTTGAAGTTTACCCTGTTTCAGCAATTCTTCAATCACACTTTTTAACTGGCGACATTGGTCAGTGTCATGGCCAGGTTGATTGTGAAATCGGCAGAATTTCCCATTACGCACTGCACCTCTTCTCATCTCAGGTGGCTTAGGATAATTGACAACATCTTTCGTTGCGAAAAAGATATTTTCCGGTGTGTCAGTTAAAGGAGTAAAATTTGAAGGATTAAAGCGGCGGAGTTTTTTCTCATTCCCCTGGTTCTTTCCTCCGTCATTTTCCCTTTTCCGATTCCCAGAATCTCTCTTGTTAGAAGCAAGATCATTATTGCTGTCCTTAGCTATCACCACCTTTGCAAGTGCGGAAAGGTTTTCTAGGCACATGAATTCATCGGCCTTTTTATAAAAAATTTCAAGCGAGTTTGGTTCTTTCATCTTTAGCCATTTTCCAAATTCACTTGATTTATTGACGGCTCGCATCAAGTAAGTCAGGATCATACGCGGCTCTGCATTATCCACTTCGGCTAGAGCTATATTGAAATGGCTCAAGAAAGATTTGATTGATTCTCCGGGAGCTTGTTCAAGATTAGACAGTGACATTATATCCTTAGCTTTTGAAGCATACAATCTGAACTGTTCTTTGAACTTTCGCGTTAAGTCGGAGAATTGATCTACAGACCGAACTGGAAGCTTTGTGAACCAAAGTAGAGCCACACCTTCCAAGTACACTAGAAAGTACCAGCACTTAATCTCATCTGATGCTCTTGCACCAGTCATATGCCAGTCATACTTGTATAAGAAATGATTAGGGTCAGTCGTTCCATTATAGGCCAGGATTGTCGGAGGTGTGAATTTCCTTGCACTACGCCATAAATGACCTTCTGCAACACTTTTGCAAGGTGTTGCCAGCTAAAATGTTGCGACAGCTATAAAATTTTGGCCCTACTGCAACGTTGCATTTTTGGTGTTACCTTAGCCATAAAAATGTGTTGCTCTAGCTAAACAAGTGTAACACGATGCAACATTTTTATATAGTGTTGCAATAGATGTATTCAGATTAAAAAATTAATAAAATTAGCAATCCGCGTGAATACGATCCAACGATCTACATTTAATCTGGTTGTTAAAATGGATCACCACTGCAATTTGGCCCAAAATTTCGTTTTCCCGCCTAAACTAGTTCAGATCCCCTTTTGGTTTTCATTTCAATTCGTCTCCTCCAATTCGCCTCCTCCCAGTCGCTCCCAATCGCCTCCTCCCATTCGCCTCCTCCCAGTCGCCTCCTCCCAGTCGCCTCCTCCCATTCGCCTCCTCCCAGTCGCCTCCTCCCACTCGCCTCCTCCCACTCGCCTCCTCCCATAACCGAGCCCAAAGGCGTAAATCTGAATTATGAGGAGCTTTGAAAGAAATTTCCCTTTTACCTTTTTAACGCTTCATTGACCAGTCAAAATAAATTTCCTCCCAAATGGAACAGCTCATGTCTTCACCAATTAATCACCATTCAAAAATAAAACAGGTCAAAAGAAATTGCTCTGCCGCCTAGATCTGCCGCCGCTTGAAGATATCGCAATCACGCTAGGGCTGTTGCAAATTCGCCTAGCTAATATGCTACCTGCAAATGCTCGCTTGGAGATTCAAAACACCACCATGAGTTTGAAATTCTTCGCTGTTTGAAAATCTGGTAATGAAGATTCTCGATCGAAACACAGCCTTATCGAAAGCCTCGAGTTGCTACGTTGGTTGAACTTGTGATACGATCTTATAGTCGAGTTAGAGATGACTTTAGATTTGAATCGTGACTGCAACTTTGAATTAGTCTCTGTGGAAATGAAATTGTTGCCCCGTATCACTTAGAGATGTTGTAAAATCTGGTTGATGCTAGACGTCAAAAAGGAGCAGCCTGCTAGGAACGATGATGTGGTTGCGGTTGCTTCACTTGGTACTGGTAATTTCAATAAGATAGTATGCCCCCCATATGTTTGTGCAAATGCTCCTTTAACACTTGTTAATGTTTCAGAATCTGGCTGGGTATGTACTGCTTCTGGATGCCCTGTGCCTCCATCGTAAGTCCATCGCAAGTTCATAATCTGGTTGGTTGGTTCACCATTGAATCTGGATGTAGTTGTATTGGTTGAAGGTTGGTTGGTTGGTTTGGTAAGTTATGGAAGTGATGGTGGAAGTTGGTGATGCAGAGGAGTTTTAGTTGGCAGTGTGATGCCTGAATGTTGGCAGAGAGATGTAGACGGAGTTTGGAGTTTGACAATGGTAGAGTGCTGTTGTGTATTGGTTACGGAGAGAAGCTAATGTGGTGATTGGAAATTGAAGAGTTTGCAGTAGAGTTTTGGTGTTTGGCCGTAGGGGATTCAAGCAGATTTAGGCGAGGAGATGGAGGATAGGAATTAAGCTCAGTCTTCATTTGTGCATCATTTTACGTCATTTCAAAGAAGGCTCGATCTTCCGAAATCGGATGAATCGGGCGGTGCCCACTTGTTCGATCCCCGCCGGGACTGCGGTGCCCCGGACCCCCGCCGGCGCTGCGCCCGGACCCGCTTCTCGGCTCGCCTTCGGCTCGGCACTCGGCTCGCCTTCGGCTCGGCATATATTTGTCAGTGTCGGTGTATGTATAAATTGAAATTGCATATGTAATGAGTGAACTGAGTGATGTAGTGAGGAATATCTGTATATGTGAATATCAGTGTTATATATCATTGTATTGTAAAATAGTGGAGTCAGGAATTTGTACAATTTCAAATGTTGAAATAAAATATTTATTTAAATAAATTACTGTTTAAATATCAAATTCTGTGTAATAGCATTTTATTAAATAAATATTTATTTTTATTAAAAAATCAAATATGCTCTACATTGTGGGCCCCACAAATTCAAAAAGTTCATATCTATAGCAACATTTTGGAATGTTGCTACAGATACCTATGGGTGTTGCCATAGACCCAAATAGGGTTCTATTGCAACAATATTACTTATGTTGCCTTAGATAGTCAAAATGTTGCCTTTGAGGTCTAAGGCAACGGCAAAAATTGCATCACCCTAAAAGTGTTGCCATAGACCTATGGCAACATTTTTCGGGCCTGAGCCAACATTTTTTTTATGTTGCAGTAGGCCATTTATGGCGTAGTGTTGGGAATTCTGCTTTCAGGATCCTTTCGATAAACGGAGTCCTGCTAAGTGCAAATCCCCAGTCACACTCATTTTCCTCCCTTTGCATGCTTTCTTTCATGATTCGACGAACCATCCCTGATAGATACTCCTCACTGTTCGGAGGCGTCGCTGGGCAGGCATTTGAAGTTGGCTGCGGCCTTGAACCTTCAGCTTGGAAAGGTGGCATCTCGACAAAGGTTGTTTCATGGTTTTCTGGCTGATGATTTGCCCCAAGCAGAGCGTTCAATCTGTCCATCATCAAAGCGTTTTGAGCTTCAATTTGTTGGTATAATCCCGAAACTATGTCGTCTAATTCAGCCCTTGTGACTCCAACGGTAGGATCTGGCTGGTTTGCTGTTGGGGAAGTGGAGGTCCCTTCATGAGCATTTCCAGATCTGGCACGTCTACCTCTTCTTCCAGGAGCCATTATTTCAATTAGACTTCTGATCTTTAAGGAGATTCTTTCAACAAGTCTTTGCGAAGTAATGGTGAGAAGATTCCTGAGTTCAATTCTCAGTGAAAGCACCAAAATGTTAACGTTAAAAATTGAACGCTAACACCCGGTGTGTGTAATAGAGTTGTGAAAGCACCACCCGTGTGACGGGAACAAGAAATAAGCAGTAAAATAGTGAAAAAGCGGTAAAAGACACCAGTTTATAGTGGTTCGGCTTGAGATCAAGCCTACGTCCACTTTGAATTCCTTTATTGCTGATTCTGATTACAAGATGATACAATGCACTTCCAAAATACGATACAATTTGATCACAAAAACACTCTCGACTACTAGCTCAAACATCGATGATGAAACTTGGTGAATCCGTGTTGGATGTATGAAATTCCTCCCGAAGCTTGTTGTAATGTCTTTTGAATGTATGGAGATCTTCAGGTGTCGAATGAGTTGAGAATTTGGCAGAGTATCGACGCTTCAGAAAATGATCGGCCAAAAGTCCTTTTGCCATTGGAGTTAGGGGGGTATTTATAGGAGTGATTCTGGACAGAATTTTAAGTCTTAGGTCATGTACGACCTAAGTTAAGTCGTAGGTTGCGAGCGACCTAAGCTAGGTTGTAGTCCACTCGCGACTTAAGAAGTAGGCTGCTGAAGTTGTACTCGGTCTTATCTGAACAAGAGATAGGTCGTAAGCGACCTAAGGTAGGTCGTGAACGACCTAAGGTAGGTCGTGCCCCTTTTCTTTGCTTCTAGCTCGTTAGGTTGTTAAGTCCTTGAGTCGTTAGCCTCTTAAGTCGTAGGTCGTTGAGCCGCTTCAGGAGTTAGGTCGTAAACAACTTTAGGTCGTCAAGCTTTAGGTCGTGGACTCTTAGGTCGTGGACTCTTTTAGGTCGCAGACTTCCTTAGGTCGAAGATTCTTTAGGTCGCAGAGTCTTTAGGTCGTTAGGTCGCTAACTTCTTTAAGTCGTTAGGTCGCTAACTTCTTTAAGTCGTTAGGTTTCTTAGGTCGTGAAGTCTGAAGCCACTAGGTCGTTATCTTCCTTAGGTCGCAGCTTGTTAAGTCGCGGAGTTATAGGTCGTAGAGTTTTAGGTCGGCACTAAAATATGAGTTAACATTATACGCCTATTCCGAATGCAATGGAAAAGGTTTCGAGTCCAAATTCGATCGTATGGAGAAGATAGCTTTTTGGACCCAGTTATTAAATTAAATTTCGATATAAATTTCAGCGCGTTTACTTATCGTATGGCCAAATGATCACTCCAAACATTACGAAAATTGAAATCCGATAATAATACAATACTAAGGATCCAATGGAACTGGTTTCGTCGAATTCCGAGACTGTGCCCCGGAAGGCTATTTTTAAATATCGATTTGAACGAAAAATTTCAAAACTGAACAAAACAATTCCAAATTCAATTCTGAAGCTCCATTACCTTTAGTATAATCAATATGAATTTTCCAAGCCTTGAAAATATTTTTAACAGGCTTAAAACTGAAGATTCAAATTTTTACCCAACTTCAGTAAATTAAATTCAATAATTAAATTGCCAAATTCATTCTGATTTTTGAATTTCAAATTAAACTAACTTCCAGATATTTAAAATCAATTAAATATTCTGATTTCCAATGTCAAAAATTCAGGGTCGTTACATTCTTCCCCTCTTAAAAGAATTTCGTCCCGAAATTACAAGTTAAGAAGAATGATCCTAAACCCGTTTATCATTTTCTCAAAACCAAACAGTTTTATCAAATTCTCAAACCAATCTTCTTTTCATTAAAGATCCATTATTACTTTAACTAATTTTCCACAATCAACCATAAGTTCCAAATAATATGGTTTTCTTAACAATTCAAATTTCATTTCGAATTCAAATTTTGAATTCAAATATTTCTCAAAATTTTTCTAACTCTCTAAATTTCCGAGAATTTTCGCCAGCGACTCCTTTGCACGGTTAGCTCGGTACAACTACAAAATGTCCCTACGGACTCCCAAATTCCAAAAGAAAACAAAATGCCAAGCGGCTAGACAAAAACCCAATCAAATTTCATACTGAAATTTTTAAATACATACCTTTTGTTGAGAAATTCAAATTTACCTTCGAAATCAAAATCCAATTCCATTTTCCTATAGCCTTTATAATTCCTGTATACTTTACTTAACAACAATGGCCAAATTCACTTAGTGAAAACTCGAAATTCACTTTTTTCCAAAACTTTCTTTTCAAATGGTTTAAACAAATCACCATTTTAATCTTTTTAAAACAAAAAGATTCAATTCACAAAGTTCACTCAGTTTCACAAAGATACATTCATAGATTTTCATTTCAAATTTTACTTGAATTCGATTCATCTTTAACTTCAAAGATTGAATCTTACTTACCTTATCTAAAATTCAAATTTGAAATCACTTGTCGTTAAGTGAAAATTTTTAAAAATTCCAAATTTTTTTCTAACTCCCAAAATTTTCAGAAAATTTTGGCCGAGTCTCCTTTGTACGGAGGAGCTTTTGCAATTTGACAAAAGATATAAATATATATACATCGACGCACTCGGTCATAAAAACAAAAATAGTTCATATTTCCTATTTTGTATTGCGTAGGCGTACCTTATTTAGCATTTTAAACAAAGCGGCTTATTTATTTAGCTATTTGGGCGGCCAAAATTCCGCCAAACGGCCCCCGATACCTGTACTTACTCAGTTTAAACACATAAGTGACATATATAGGAAATCTATTAAAATTTCACTTAATTTCAATAGCAAATACATTGATTTCATAAGCAATGCACTCAAAAAATTTTCCATTAGCAATATATATGGTTTCGATACAAATTAAATTGCTTACAACTATATCACACATCATTTCTATTCAATTCAAGTGATTTACAACTCACTTTCTTACATTCAATTCATTTTTAAACAGAACAAACTCATATCTATTTCAATTGATACAAAAATCAATTTTATTGGCTTTCATTTGACTTATAGAATTTTATATAATCTCGTTTGCGTCAACGACAACCATTTATATGCAAATTCAATGATATTCACTTAATAGAATATCCATTCTAGTTTATAACTAATTTAAATTGATACCAACTCAATTTATTTTAATTCCATTCCATTTCCAATTGATCCCATTCAATTAAATTTGCATTCCATATTGACATTCGGTTTATTTCATTAACCAAACAAGTTTCATTGGAAACCATTCCATAAAATTCGACAACAACCATTTCAACTCAAAACTCAAATTCATTTTCCTTGTAAATAATTTCTAATTTAAATCCTTGATTTGATTTTGATTTATCAAATCCATTCCATCTACTAATTTAATTCAATTAGTATATTCACTCATCCTTTTTAAATTTCAAATTACCATATTTAATTCATCCTGAATTTACTTTATCTATAACAAGGAAATTTCAATTTATTTCTACTACTTACTTGAATTTATATGCAAATTCAAACCATTTTCAAATTTACCTCACAACTCAACTTTAATTTAACTAATTCAACTTCCAATTCATTATTTCATGAATTAATAAATTATCAAGTTAGTTTACTTGAATTCAATCCATTTTATTTTATTTTTTCCAAGTTTGGATTTTTTCCTACGACTTGATTCAAATAAAATCTCGTTCCATTTTTCAATTTCCAATTCACTTATTTACAAATGTAACCACATTTGTTCATTTACAAATTCATTCCTTTTCAATTTGAATCTTATTCCAATCAAATTTCAAATATTTTATAAGTCATCAAACTTATTTACATTCCATAACATTTTAAAGAAATTCCAGAGTCTTTTAACAATTACTCACATTTCAAAACTAACTTTGAAATTTCAATCCAAATTCTTTAATTCGCATTGCAAATATTACTCTAGCACTTTATTTCATTTTATAAAACTCATTTATAAATTCACATTACTAGTTTCATTCCATTAATGAATTTATTTCAAATAATTTCCTGGAATTCTATTTCAAATTACAAATCGCATTTACAATTTTCATTTACAAATCCCATTCGTATATGAATTTTATTTCCTTATCCTTTCAATTCATATTCATAAATTTTATTTGTTAAATGAATTTATCTCCAAATCTTTGGTTATACCATTATTTCTTATTCAATTTCCATATAACAATGATAATAATTCAATATTATCTCTTCCTAACAACCAAGCATCCATATACTACAATAATTTATGGAAAATGATTTCTTTTTCTATACAAAAATAGTTTTGGGTAAAATTATTTCATTTACCCGATTTAAAACAATACTGTGTCAGTTTATCTTGTTTAAGAGTTTAGAAACCACTATCGATTACAGTTGGCCAAACTGAACCGACCAGAATCTATAAACAATTTACCAATAAGTCAACACAATATAAAACAATTTTTTGTATTCACTAACAAATACGCGCTCATAACTATTATCACACTCACACTCATTCTAGAGTACTACTGACTCTATCTCTAATGAGTAACACCCAACAGAGCCAGGGTTGTCGCTTAACCAATCGCTCTGATACCACATGTAACGATATGATCTTTCAACGCTCGAAAGTCGACATCAATACAACCACTATATCAACTGTCGAGCTATTGAATGCTGGAAAACCGAATTGTTAGGTTGAAAAAGAAGAGGTAGAAGATGATAGAAAGAAAAAGAAACAAAAACAGCAACATAATCTCACATTCGCAGTGGAATAACATATAATAGATGAATGAATAATCTTTAAAACAAAAGACTATATCAATTTATACATTACATCATATCATCAGAGTTTACAACAACACAGAACACTGGACAGTTATATAACTTGTCCACATACATAATACACAGTGGAATAATACTAGTATAAGTAATACATCTCGCCATCCACCTAGCCTCCAGATCTCCACAGCAACTTCTGGATTCCAGAATAACCTGACAACCTGACTCTAGGCTGCCCATATGGAAAATTATGGGCACCCAGAGTTTAGAAAGGGAACAATAAACTCCAGGTCAGTCATGGGACTGGTGTGAGATCTTAAAAACAGTTATTTTCACAAAGAAAATAAAAAAAATTCGCAATGCTTTTGGAAAATGAAACTACCATAAGACCTCCCACCACACACACAATGCAATCACAGACTTGGAGGAGATTTCTTCTTATGATAGTCAAATATGCTTAATACGAGAAAAATTCTTGGATATTATTACTAGCGCATAGTGTAGAAAGCCATTTCGAAAGTATAATATTAATCTTAGCCAGCATAGACATTCCGAACTATGCCTACTATAGCTACCATCTAAACAGTTGTGACCACCATAAGTAAATGGCAGGTTCTACAACTAAAACCGTACAGGGTTCGTATTGTTTCTTTGGATTTCCAACAAATGGTCAGGCTAAGGAACTTCCTATGCCACATGGAAATGCCTCTGGAGGGACGTCCCGAGAGACAACTGCTCTCTGCCAACACAAGGCCAGGTTACCTCTTACTAGGTAACTACTACACGAATATGCCACCCCCGGTCCTTTGGGACCTTTATCCAAGGGCCCTCGATCACAAAGCAACTATCACACAGTAAATAAGATTGATGCCACCACACAGGTAAAGCATCTGGGCTCCATACCATGATACCACCTTTTTCCAGAAGGAAATGACATACCGTAAAGGGAGCGACCCTCATAACATTGCCGCATCTTTCCTGTTTTGACCATTTCCGGGGTGTGAGGTCCTATGAGGTCTCGTCCACAAAGCTATGCTTTACACGAAAGCCATGCTTTGATCACAAATGATCAACAAATGATCAGCAACACACAGCAACACTGAGCATGCCACACTACAAAATTGGGAGTATATCACTGATAACCTTCAACTACATAACCTCTGAGCTCGTACGTCTCAGAGAAGGGTGTTAAGCTAAGGGAATAAATTCTCCGCCACCAAACAGAAATGTATTTGAAAGAAATCAGCTTTATATCTCAAAGTGTAATGTCAGACATACAACCATACAAGTCTGTTCCGGGTTCGAACGGAACCGAAGGCACTTCCGAAAAAGCCCTTGCAATCCGGGTATTCACAATCCCGATCGGACTTCCCATCACATAGGGAATCTCTATACCGTAGCTACTCGGTGTAGAGACAATCGATAGGTTATCCTATCGTTCTCGGAAACGCCCGGTCTTCAACACCGGTCTTCAAATGCAATCCATAACGTCGTATCATTATTCGGAATGGGTTATATGACACAAAGTCCTCTCCCGGCTAAACTGAATAATGAGCGCTTGTTTTAAAAACAAATTCAAGTGCTATTCCAAAAGCAAATATTGATAGTCGGTTATTTAACTATCAACAACATTCACAACAATCAACCAATTTAAATAATTTTCCCAAATTATTAAATTTCAAATATCTTTGCAAGATATATATATTTTCCACACTTCATCACTTTGGAAACAAATTTCAAATCACATTTTCACTCGCGAAATAAAATTTTCCGAATGTTATTTATTTTCACTTTTCCCTTACAAATTCCATTGTGAATGTAAATTTCCAAATATTGACTTATATACGATTTTCAAATCGTTTTCCAAATATTCACTTTCAAACACCAAATCAAATTCCAAATTGATTTCTAAATTTATTTCAACACTAAATGAATTACAAATTGATTTCTAAGTTTATTTCCAATAACAAAGCACTTATAAATTGATTTCTAAGTTTATTTCAGTACGAAATTAATTTTCATTCAAACACCAAATCAATTATCTTATTAATTTCCCAAAGATTTATTTTCCAATACCAAGTCCATTATCAATTGGATTTCAAACAAATTTATCAGTTTTTAAATAAATCTCTTTTTCTCTCCGAATTATTTAAAATTCCATTTTCAAGAAATTCTTTAACTTTTAAACAATATTATTCAAAACCCATTTTTTATTATCTTTCCCCATATTTTTGGAAATAATTTGATAAGATTACCAAAATCAACTTTATGCTTTTAAATTCCTTCTTTTAAATTCACCCAATTCTTTCAAAAAAAATTCACTTCAAATTTCCTACTTTAATTTCAAAAATCCAATTTTATTTATTTCTGGTATCCAATGATACCAAAAATACATTCGGCTAAATTATAGCCTTTAACAAATTCAATCGCAAATATAATCATTCATAGATTATAAATAAATTATCACACAGCATATGAAACAAATTCATACAACATATGAAACAAATTCATATAATTTGAGGAATCTAGTTGGATCCCTCCAACCTGTTTCCCTGCATCCATAGATGTTAGCACAACAATTAAATACCTATTCCACTTCGAGGTGGAATATCGCGGTATATGGGATTTATAAAATATCATCCGCTATTATGCGGCGCATAGGGTCTCATCCGCTATATAATGCAGGAAATCAATCACAATTATATATATACACACAATCACATCCAAACAGTCAATCAATAACTGCAATTCCAATTTTAATTTGAGTGAGAAGATATCACCTTTGCTTTTGTTTTGCAATCCATTTCCATTCCGGATTTGATTCACGATTCTTAACCTTGTATAAACAACTATATAAAATTTTATTAACATTTGAAATAATCGAACGAATTAATTTCCGTTTAAATAAATTTATCTGAATCTAATAGTTTAATCTTAAACTAATGATTTAATTTAAACCAATAATTAAATTTTTAACTAATTTCCCTTTGTTCCTAATTTATAAATACGTATATATATTAGATTTATACTTGGAAATAATTTGTTAATTTATACCTAACTTCCAAGACTCCTCAACCATCGCGAACGGGTTGCCTACTATCACGTCGCTGGATCGAACGTGAACACCCAAAGTTGCTGCCAACGCGAAACCCCAAACTGCCCAGCATCACCATACCGCGCCGCTTCCTTGCCTCCTATCTTCACATGCGAGATCGAACTCGCCAATGCCAGGCTTCCAACGAACTCGCGACTGACCTAATCGTGAGCGACTATGCAATTGCCTCCAACCGGTCTCGAATCGATTTTGGGATGAACTGTCTACTCGATCATGCCCCTCGCGCGCGCGAATGCTTCATTGCCTCGTCGCGGTAATCCATCGCGAACCCTAAGAACACTGCGTCGCCCTTTTCTTATCTGATTAGGAATTGAGGGTTCGAATTTGGGGAGGAAGATGCAAATTTGATTTGATTTCAAAAAGGCTCGCGATTTTAATCACAGGCATCCATAAGTATATATATATATATATATATATATATATATATATATTTAAATTTTTGATTTCTGCTTTCCCTTTCTTCTGTTCGTTTTCCAATTTTATAAAGAATAAAGGGGACAAGAATAAACATTTTCGTGCTTCACTCAACTTGCTACGGTGCTTCTGAGGTGAAAGGAAAAAGCACTGATGTGAAATAATGCAGCTGGGAATTGACCAATAAAATATAATATATATATTTTAAATTATATTTTAAATTGTCTCGATAAAATGCAACTCAAATTTTCGAACTCCTATTGAGGCATGTCGCTAGGCGTTTGTAATGTTATACGCCTATTCCAAACGCAATGGAAAAGGTTTCGAGTCCAAATTCGATCGTATGGAGAAGATAGCCTTTTGGACCCAATTATTAAACTTAATTTCGATATAAATTTTAGCGCGTTTACTTATCGTATGTCCAAACAATCACTCCAAACATTATGAAAATTAAAATTCGATAATAATACATTATTATGGATCCAATGGAACTGGTTTCGTCGAATTCCGAGACTGTGCCCCGGAAGGCTATTTTTAAATATCGATTTGAACGAAAAATTTCAAAACTGAACAAAACAATTCCAAATTCAATTCCGAAGCTCCATTACCTTTAGTATAATCAATATGAATTTTCCAAGCCTTGAAAACATTTTTAACAGGCTTAAAACTGAAGATTCAAATTTTTACCCAACTTTAGTAAATTAAATTCAATAATTAAATTGCCAAATTCATTCTGATTTTTGAATTTCAAATTAAACTAACTTCCAGATATTTAAAATCAATTAAATATTCTGATTTCCAATGTCAAAAATTCAAGGTCGTTACAGTAACTCTATATTTATTATATCATATACATCTCTTAATCCATAGTTCCTTGTCCTAATCTCATTTTGACATTGAGGTTGCTCAATAAATTGAAAGAAATTATTCATTCATACGTATCCTTTCACAATGGCCTAAGTATATTATATGTATCTCAAATTTGCTCTATAAAATACACATAGTTATCTTACCTCACCTATTCAATATATTAATAATACTACACATAAGATCTCTAACTTGAGTTTTCTCAACAACCAGAGAGTATGCAAGTAATTTATTAATAAATAAATGGTAAAGGACAACACTTATATTAAAGATTCATAAGCTTTAACATATTTAATTGAGTGATATCGAATTATGGAATAATGTATTTGTTATAAAATACCCTTGCGATTCAAGTGACATACGCATCAGAAATCATGACATACGTACTTTTACGTATGCATTTATTCCTTTAGTCTATTTAGGGTTTTTAATGTTCCTTTAGTTTATACATTCATATTATATAATTTTAATAATTGTATAACTTTATACTTTATTTAACCTATATAATAATTTATGTATAGCATTATATTAATTAAATATTATATAATTAATTAATACTTTAATTATTTATTTTAATAGTTATAACATATTATATTAAATATATACACCACAATCTTTATAGTTATACATATATATCTTATATATATGTGTATGTTTCAAATTATTAATTAACTTTTAATTAATTTATTTATTTAAACAATTTTAATTAAATTTTGTTAATTTCAAAATTTTTTTGCACACATGTATACTCATATTGGCTTAAACAATTTAAGGTAGCATAACATATATTATTATATACATTTTACTTGTATATATTTTTAGTTAATAATTTATTTAATTAATTCATTTTTTATCATATTAATAAATTATATTTTCGAAACCAATTCTATACTATTTTCAAACATTTTGAAAAATTATATTAAAACTTTTATAATAAGTGTTTTATTTTAAATTTAGCTTTTAAATTTTAAACTTTTATTTTAATTTTCAAAATTGATTTTGAAAATTAGCCTGAGGCCTAAATATATTTAGGCCTTTATATTAGGGTAAACCTTTTGGCTTACCTCATCCTTTCGAGCCAAGCCAGTAGCCAAGTAGGATAGAGTACTAGATTACCCAAACTCAACTTTAGACACCACTTTTCTAGACACCACACTATATAAGTAGGCTTTAACAAGTTAGCCCTAATACGGTAATTTAGACCCACGGGCTATTTGGCTCTGATACGATTGTTGGAAGTGGGTCAGCAAGCATTAAGGTAAATTTCATTTTTTAACCTATTTGGATCTTTAATAGGCCTATGATGTCTAATTCATTCAGAACTTTTCTAAATTTTATGTTAAATAAAATCAATATTTTATTTAAATTTATAAATAAAGTTCAATTTTATATAATTGTATTATATTATATATATGTATCATATACACCACATATGTGCGTTCGTGTACGTGCAATAGGATAATGTGTACATGGTTTGATATGCCCATATGTAGATGTTACGCCGCAATGGACATGTTAACCCCTCGTGTACATAAATTGATTGTCTAAATGTGTGTTTATATACGTATGTAAGCATAAAATTATATATATATATATATATTTATTTATATATGAAATTATAATTATATAATTGATGTAAAAAATTGGTTGTAAATTATTTACATAAAGCATTTATCAAAATTCATATATGGATATACATACATACATACATACATATATATATATATAAATATAATTAATTTTTAAAATTATTTTAAATATTAATTTTAAAATAAATTATAATGTTTACAATATAAAATTCAAACTAGAAATTATTTATTCATTTTAAATCAATTTAAGTACATATTGCATATAAACATAAAACTAGTTACAATTATAAATAAATAAATATATAAAATAAAATCTATAATAAATATTTATTTTTCTTCTTATTTCGACTAAAGAATAAAAATATTTTTTTGATTTAATTTTCAGTTTTTAAATAATTTATTAATTAAACCCGTATGAAATTAATGATAATAAAATTTAAAAAGTTCAATTTTTGATCCATAAAATGTATTTTATATTATATAAACTTTTTAAAGAATTGTATATTATTTATAATTAGATGTATACATAAATTCATTTATATAATCAATTTTGAATTAAATAATATATATATATATATATTTTATAAATATCCAAAAAATTAAATTTTTATTATTATTGCCTGAAGGCTTTTGTTACAAATTAAATTTTGTGAAATTTTAAAACATATATTATATTGTGTTAAACTATTAAATTAGATTTAATGTTTAAAACCAGTTAATATATTATTATTTTAGCCCTACCAAATATATATATATATATTATTTTTAAATTAGGAAATATGTAACAAACCGCATATTTGTCGATTTTATATTTAAATATTTCATCGTTCGTCGGATTTTAGTCCAAAAAGCTACTTTTTGCAAACAGTCGAATTGGGACTCAGGACCACTTCCATTGAGTTCAAAATGCCGTTTGCGACCTTTTTGAGTATAAACATTGATATGTTTGGAGCTAGCCAAAAATTTGACCATTTTCACTTTGGGTTTGGGTTTGGGTTTGGGTTCAGCCCTATGTCTAACTTAATACTCAAAACTGAAACCCCCTCTTCATTCACTCCCTCCCCCTCTACTTTTCAGTTCTAAAGAGATTAATGGTGAGTGGAATGGGAAATTAAAACTCCAAACCCTAGTCTCCCTTTACAAATCATGTTCTAGCTCCAAACTAATAGAAGAAACTTTGGTAAGCCTCCTCTTCTTCTTCTCGAACTCATTCTTTTATCAATTTCAGAAATTCCTAAACCTAACTTTGGGAATGTTCTCCTTTTTGAGCATAGATTCAAGCTCATTTGGGTTGCGTTGAAGAGTGGTTGATTCTCCCTTTGCTTTCAAGCTCCTTCTTCATTATTTTTGTGAAAAGGTGAGGTTTTTATCTCACATCTATGACTATAACTATCTTTGATGTTAGGTATGAATTCCTAACACTATTTCATGTTCAATTGCTTTTGGTTTGAATTGATTTGGAGAACATTTCAATTTTTGGTGTTTTGAAGTCAAAACTTTGAAAATCCTTTCTTTGAATTCTGAACATGTTTTTGGTTGCGCATCGGAGTGCCTATAGGGCCGAATTATCGATAGGCAAAAGCTCCATAGTCCATTGCTCGACCGGGTGCAAGTGAGAGAGTTTCTCTCCCACTTGGCTGAAAAACAACTTCAGCTCGTCACCAGACGTCTGCAGGTAAGCTCAGACGTCTGGGGTCTGTTTCAAGAAGTTCTCGAAACTTACTATAGACGTCTGAGCATATACCCTAGACGTTTGGAGTATGTATTTCTAGAATTCCAACAGTTTTCTTATATATATTGTTTTGATTTCCAACCTTTATCGATTCGAGGTTATCCGATTTGTCGTTATCATTTATTGTCTTCATTGATGACTTCTTCTTCGGAATTTTTGAGAATGTCCATTTTAATTGAATTAGTATCGATTTCTTTGGATTTGATTCACGTCTTCGAACGTGGATTTTGGTGATTGATTGTTTCTACAATCATTTCTGTGATCTGTCACTTTAAAATATAAAGGTTTCCTATACTAGTAGTAAATATTCAAATTCTTTTACAAAGATGATTTGAAATGACCCTCCTATTTCCACCCTAATTTCATAAGGATTTTTTTTTTTGCTAAGAGATGATATATAGATATATCATTCATTGCAAATATCTTTTCCAAGGTCATTTTCTTTTTCCAATAAACAAAATATATCCAGGATCAAAATAACTTACCAATATAAATATATCAGTGTATATCTAATAACATACACATACATATGAAGATGTATGTGATCTTCTTATCTAAGTTCAGAGTGTATACTTCATTTTTTTTGTACAAGAACATTCTGTTTGATTTAGATTTTTAGCAATTCAGATAAATTATTGTATTCAGATTTTTGGCCATAATATCCACTAGAAACATGTACTTTAGTCTGTCATTAGGATTAAGAAATGATCAAGTAATAATCAGTGGTAAACAAGCTTTTAATATAGATGATTATGTTAAAGTCTGGATAATATCAAATTCAGTATAAAAGTAAGTGGATCCTAAGTGAACACAAGCAACATCTAGGCGTAATGGAAACGCGCCTAACTTATACATGAAAGGTCACGAGTTCGAGTGCTATGCTGGTCGGTTCAAACACAATTTTTGGTTTTTCTTTTTATTTTTCTCCTGTATGGTTGAAATCTGATACCTACCTATAATTGTGCATATATATTTGATTTTGCCTATAACCTATCATACAAAACAATTCTTTTTACATAACTATTTTTAAAACCCATTCCTACAACTGTTTTAAGAATTTAAATTTATATTTTTGCTCAATTTATCAACATGTACACAGGTATTTATGTACATGTCATTACCTTTGCCCAGTTTCCAGAAAACTGAGTGAAACAATTGCTAAATGTACTATGCTTTGAAATGCATCTATATTTTCAAGATACAGTCTATCATGATCAACCAATACTTCATTTAGTTGAGGCTGGTTAACTCATGAGTCTTGTATATGCTATACACTAGTTCAAAAACAAGGGAGATACCTTTCATTTCATTCTATCTGAAGCTTTTAGAAAAACATTTTACTTTTCCTAATTCAATTCAGAAATGAATTCAGATTTATTTACAAAGCATTTCAGTAAAAAGAAAATAAAATCCTTTAAGTTTACTTCTTGCTAAATCCAGATTTTAGTTCTAAAACTCAGTGCTCAGTTATGTCTCAAGGTTAACTAATACATAATATAAATTATACAAAACAGTAGCTCAACTACATGTGCATATTTCTCTTCCAAACATTCATATCAATAATTAAAATCATTTCATTGTTTCCCAGTCAGATTTTTCCTTTGAGATTTTAAACCTTAGTGCATAACAATATATTTAACATGATACAACTAGTTCATCTAACCATAATAGAATTCATTACATGACTGGAAGTCTTAGAAACATAATATTTTTCCTGAATACATGCAGATATAATCAATTTAAACTCTTATTGAGACTAGCTAGCATGTTCATTCACTCCTCCATAAAAGCCATAACTTCATTTTTACTTAGTGCCTGGGTTACCTGAAAGAACATAAGTGGCTGCCTCATTTTAAAATGAGACACCCCAGATGCCATGAGCAAACAAGGGTCAGATCTATGATCTGGTATGAATAACATCAATTCATTCATGATATTAAGCAATAGAGAATATAAGGGTACTAACTTGTTATTTAAGCAAATTTCTGCAATCAAATATTTTAACATAGTATAATTAAGTTGATTCAGGTATGATATATTCACTTATCATTCCTTCACTTGCATACATAATCATGCAAACATGATTATCTATTGGCATCAATTTCATTTACTGGAATCATCTTGGTTCCATACCATTCAACCTAAGAAATATCCACATTCCTATTTCTTCATTTACAGGTTGTAATATTCAATTTAAATCCCTACCGCATCTGCTATTAAGGAATCACTAGGACACATTGCAATGAACTAATTCACATCATTGCACAAAGATCTCAGGGCTTAAACAAACCATGTGCCAACTTGCATACTTCAAATATGACAAGCATTCCAGCAGTCATCTTGGCCTTCCCTTCCCTAGTTTATTTACTAGTGTATTGTCTTAAATCCTAACATCAAATATGCTAAGTGAACATGTCACTGCAAACATGGAAACATCCATAATTTCTTCTAGCATAATTTCCCCTCAGAAATAATCAGACAGTCATTTCCTAAATGGGGTCAATATGTCTTGATCTTAGTAAATATAAGAACATTTTCAACTGTAAAAGAGGCATGGCATGTTATACTGATCTGCAAGCCTTTATGATTGATTCAGATTCAAGATCTGGTTCAATCATAATTTTAGCTTGTGGGTTTTTTTTTTTGATTAAGGGCTCAGCACTTAGAAAATTTCTATTGCACCCTTAACATTTTTCTTTTCAAGCCTCAGCACTTATACCAAGTATAATGCAGCTCCAATCATTTTTATAAGGTTTCCATGCCATAGATCTATAACAGTTGAGAGTATTCTCTATATAATTTTTAAGATCCTAAACTTTAACATTTATGAGTATAAATAAAACAGTATGATACTCATCCAAAGACAAATGTCTCAACCAATCAAAGATCATCAAAATCATCCATATTAAATCATATCAGATTTAAAATAAAACATCCAAAAAGCATTGATGAAATCATATACATCAAAACCAGAAATACATAAATGGCAATATAAAAAGTGGCTGCCTCAACTCAGGTCTTAATGCCATGAACTCAGTGAGATTACTCACCTAAATGTTTCTTCTTATTAATCCAGAAAATTCTTGTTTGAGTGTTTTCTCCTTCCTTTCAATATTTTCTTCTTCTTTTCTTATTTTTATGCAGCTCGGGGTAAAATAATTCTACTGGCTAAACTGCCTATTTATAAGCATTTTTCCTCTAGGGTTTTATTGAAACAGAATTCCATTTCTGTCCTGGCTTAGCATCATGCATTTTTCATTCATATTACCCCGGCCATATTAACCAATTTAAAGGCTGCATTTTCTTTCTTTTACTTTTTCAGAAAATGGCCACTCACTTAGTCATGTCAAAAGTGTGACTATTCTATTTATTTTAATTATTTCTGAAAATCCCCTTTGCCATTTTTGCCTACACAAGCATATTGACTTGTATCACATTTCATGTCATTTTAATGTTATGGTTTCACTTGCTAATATATATATATATGTACTTTTCAGTATTTAAAAATGTATATTTGTATACATATCTTATCTAGGCTTATTTTAATTCCTCTTTTAAATTCAGAAACATATGCACCTATATGTATACAAGTTTACAAATATATATATTATTTTCTTTTCTGGGTTTTAAATAAATTTGTTTACTGATCTAAAGTAAAACTTACTTTTCTTATTTTCTAAGATGACCCATAAAATCTCAGAAATCAAATAACCATGTTGCAAAATCATGTTTGTATTGCTCTTTAATTCTTGTTTTAAATCCAAGAAATCTGGAGTTCTTTCTTGTGCCATTTCAGTGTGCACGTGCACACATATACTTGCACACTATTTATTCCAGAAATTTCACCATATTTAAATCTAAATATTTCAAAATTAAATCATTTTACAAAAATGATTTTTCACAAAATTTTGGGGTATTACATTCACCCCTCCTTTTAGGAATTGTGTCCTCACAATTTTTCTAACATTTAGTAAGCATCATTTTTCTTTTCTGAAAACTTATCAAATATATGCATAAGCAAACAAATTCAACCATATCAACCATGCATAACAAATAATTTTTCCAGAAGAAAAAAAAATTACCTTTTAATTTGCAAAAAGCTTAGGATAATCCATTCTAATCTTATCCTCTAACTCCCATGTGCAGTCATTAGGATCACTACTCCACTGGATCTTAACTAGTTTCAAGGTTTTGCTCCTTAATTTCTTTTCTTCCTTGGCTATAATCCCCACTGGTTCTTTTTCATAAACCAAGTCAGGATTTATTTGAATTTTGGTAGGCTTTTCCAAAATGTCTTCCTTATCATGTACCCATTTTCTAAGTTGGGACACATGAAAAACATTATGCATTGCTTTCATCTCCTCTGGTAGTTCTAATTTGTAAGCCAATGAACCAATTCTTTCCAGAATTTTATAGGGTCCAACATACCTTGGTGTAAGCTTACCTTGCTTGCCAAATCTCATGACTTTCTTCATAGGTGAAATCTTGATGAAAACAAAGTCTCCCACTTCATATTCCACTTGCTTTCTCTTCCTATCTGCAAATTTCTTTTGCCTATCTTGAGCTGCTGCTATTCTTTTTCTTATTAACCCAATTTTCTCTGTGGTTTCTTTAACATATTCAGGTCCAAGAATAGCCCTTTCTCCAGCCTCTACCCAGCATATAGGTGATAAACATGGCTTGCCATATAAGGCTTCAAATGGTGCCATCCCTATGGTGCTTTGGTAACTGTTATTGTAGGTGAATTCAGCTAGATGGAGGTGGTCTTCCCAGTTGCCTCCAAAGTCCAGTGTACATGCTCTCAACAAATCCTCTAAGACTTTGTTCACCACCTCAGTTTGACCATCTGATTGTGGATGGTAGGCAGTGCTTAAGCACAATTCACTCCCCATAGCCTCTTGAAAACTTTTCCAAAATCTTGAGGTGAAGATGGTATCCCTATCACTCACAATGGTTTTGGGTATGCCATGCAACCTTACTACCTCTTTCATGAATATTTGAGCCAATTTTGGAGCATTTCATTCTGTTTTAACTGGGATAAAATGTGCTACCTTAGTTAGCCTATCCACTATTACCCATATACTTGTGTTTCCCTTCTTAGATCTAGGAAGACCATCTATGAAATCCATAGATATATCCTCCCACTTCCACTGTGGTATACTAAGGGGTTGCAATAGTCCTGATGGCCTTTGTGTCTCTGCCTTGACTTGTTGGCAAGTCATGCACCTTGCAACATATCTGGCCACATCTGACTTCATCCCCTTCCACCAAAGATTTCTTTTCAAATTTTGATACATCTTGGTGCTACCTGGGTGTATGGAGTACTTACTCCTATGGTACCCATTTAATATTTCCTCTTTCAATTCTATATTTTCTGGAACACATATCCTATTTTTATTCCTTAAATAACCATTTTTATCAATTTGATAATTTATTACTTCCTCCCCTTTTGATATGAGCATTTTCTTTTCCATCATGTTTAAGTCTTGTTCCTGCATTTGTCCAATCTTAAGAAGTAAATCTGATTGCAGAGATATCATACTTAATTTTCCTTTACCTTTACCTTCTTCAATAGGCATCATTTGTTCCTCACTGTTTTCCTCAATTTCCAAATCAGTAAGTATAGACAAATCCCTAAACTCTTCCATCATCAACATGGCTACCTTGGCATGTTGTCTACTCAAGGCATCTGCAACTTTATTTGCCTTGCCTGGTGTATACAGTATATCTAGGTCATAGGCAGCTAGGAACTCTACCCATCTATGTTGCCTCATGTTCAAATCTTTTTGTGAGAATAAATATTTCAGTGCCTTATGATCAGTGTACAAAATGAATTTGGCACCTAACAAATAATGTCTCCAAAGTTTCAAAGCATACACAACTGCTGCTAGTTCAAGATCATGGGTTGCATACCTGGTTTCATGTGGCTTTAATTGCCTAGATGCATAGGCTACCACCTGGTCTTGCTGCATCAACACAGCCCCTAACCCAGAGCCACTTGCATCAGTGTACACAACCAAATTTTCATTTCCTTCTGGCACTCTCAATACTGGTGCATCAATCAGGGCTTCTTTTATTTTGATAAAAGCTTGCTCACATTTTTCTATCCATACAAAGGCTTGGTTCTTTCTAGTTAAATTGGTAAGTGGTGATGATATTTTTGAGAAATCTTTTATGAATCTCCTATAATATCCTGCCATCCCCATAAATGATCTAATCTCACTGATGGTGCTAGGCCTTTTCCATGCTTGGATTGCCACTACTTTGTTAGGGTTTACTGATATTCCTTTGGCAGAGATGACATGCCCAAGGAAATGCACTTCTTCTTTCCAAAATGCACATTTTGAAAATTTTGCCTTTAAATCATTTTCCCTTAGTCTTGACAAAACTAAATGCAAATGATTTTTATGCTCTTCCACTGTCTTAGAATAAATCAAAATGTCATCAATAAAAATCAGTACAAACTTGTCTAGATAATCTCTAAATATTCTATTCATCAAATCAACAAAATATGAAGGAGCATTTGTCAAACCAAATGGCATGACCAAAAATTCATATAAGCCATATCTTGTGTTAAATGCAGTATACTTAACACTTGAGTCTTCAACCTTCATTTGATGGAATCCTGATGCTAAGTCTAGCCTAGAAAATATTTTAGCTTCACTGAGTTGGTCAAAGAGATCATCTATTCTAGGCAATGGGTATTTATTCTTGATGGTTACTTTATTTAGTTCTCTGTAATCTATGCACATTCTCAAGGTACCATCATGTTTTCTTACAAACACTACTGGAGAACCCCAGCAAGAATTGCTTGGCCTTATAAATCCCTTGCCTTCTAATTCTTCCAACTGATTTTTCAATTCTTTCAGTTCACTTGGCCCCATTCTATAAGGTTTCTTGATTATTGGACTTGCTCCTGGAATGAGATTAATTTGGAACTCAACTGGTCTGTGGTGTGGAACACCCTTAACTTCCCCAAACACATCCAAGTATTCATTAACTATGGGAATTTCTTCAATGGTTAGTTCACTCAGATCTTTTTCTAAGTCAACTAAATGATACAATTTCCCTTCCTTAGCTATTTCACATAGAACTGTGATTCTCTGGCCTCTAGAATCTTGCAATGATATGGTGGATGAGTCTAAATTAATTATGGCTTTAAATTGCCTTAACCAATCTACCCCCAATATAACTCCTATATTTGGGTAATTTAAAACATATAAATTGGAAATAAAAATATTTCCTCCTATGTTTAACTCCACATCCACACAATTCATGTTCAAAACACTAGAACTCCCTAGGGGACTTTGTACAAGCAATGGGGTTTCAACCAATTTGCAGTTTAATTTTAACACTTTAACTAATTCATAGGAAATCAAAGAGTGTGTTGCTCCAGTATCATATACTACTGGTATGGGTATGGCACAAATGAGTAATGTACCTTCCACTTGGCCATGATTTTCAGCATCAATTTTCACTGTAGATTTGCCTTTTCCTTCCAAAGTTGCCAATTTCCCTTGCTGTTTATTCTCAGGACAGTTCCTCTTCATATGCCCCTCTTTCCCACATAGGTAGCATTTGAAGGCTCCTCCTTTTAACTCTGGGCACCTTGGTTTGATGTGTCCTTCTTTTCCACAATGATGGCAAACCAATTTCTTCTTAGTATCATTGGCTTTAGTATCTTTACTCTTCCTGTTGTCTACCTCCTCCTTCTTTTTATCATAAGGGTGATATCTTCCCTTTTCCTTCTTGTTGTTGCTCTTAAAATTCCTATATTTCTCTCTTTCTTTGTCATGTTGTTCCAGTTTCAAAGCCAGATCAATTACTTGATCAAATGTTCTATCTGCATATGGTAGCATAGCTCTGCTAAGTCCTGGGTTCAGCCCTTTTATATACCTATCATTCTTGGATGCTTCATCTGCCACTAGCATTGCTCCATAATTAGATAGCCCCTCAAACTTTTGAGTGTATTCAGTGACATTCAAAGTTCCCTGCCTAAGTTTGATAAATTCTTCAAGCAAAATGGTCTTGGCTGATGCTGGTACAAATCTTGCCTCCAACATCTCCTTGAACTGATTCCAAGTGATTTCATTTTCATTTCTTCCAGCTATGATCACCTCCCACCAGCTTAAAGCTACCCCTTTCAGTTGTCTAGAAGCTACTTGCCTCTTTCTTTGGTCATCCAACTGCATGTCATTGAAAATCCTATCAAGTGTTCTCAACCATGCTTGAATTTCCATCACACTCTCTGTTCCTTCAAAACTCTTGCCTCCCAAATTGGAATAAGTCTTCAGTAGTTTTGAAAGCTCTTCATGTGGGTTCTCAGGCCTATGCCCAATTCCATCTCTCAAAACCCTCACAAATTCTTGCATATCAAGCATTTGAGGTGCACTGGTTCCTGCATTGTGATGAGATCCTCTTCCTACCATGTTCTGCTAACTAAATTCTGGGTAAATGGTATTAGTATATTATGAGTGCTTCTATAATTTCTAATTTCTTATCTAAATTATTTCATCCAAAACAAACAGACATTATACATTTCTATAATACTTAACAATCAATGCAACCAAGTGCTCTGATACCAACTGAAATGACCCTCCTATTTCCACCCTAATTTCATAAGGATTTTTTTTTTTTGCTAAGAGATGATATATAGATATATCATTCATTGCAAATATCTTTTCCAAGGTCATTTTCTTTTTCCAATAAACAAAATATATCCAGGATCAAAATAACTTACCAATATAAATATATCAGTGTATATCTAATAACATACACATACATATGAAGATGTATGTGATCTTCTTATCTAAGTTCAGAGTGTATACTTCATTTTTTTTGTACAAGAACATTCTGTTTGATTTAGATTTTTAGCAATTCAGATAAATTATTGTATTCAGATTTTTGGCCATAATATCCACTAGAAACATGTACTTTAGTCTGTCATTAGGATTAAGAAATGATCAAGTAATAATCAGTGGTAAACAAGCTTTTAATATAGATGATTATGTTAAAGTCTGGATAATATCAAATTCAGTATAAAAGTAAGTGGATCCTAAGTGAACACAAGCAACATCTAGGCGTAATGGAAACGCGCCTAACTTATACATGAAAGGTCACGAGTTCGAGTGCTATGCTGGTCGGTTCAAACACAATTTTTGGTTTTTCTTTTTATTTTTCTCCTGTATGGTTGAAATCTGATACCTACCTATAATTGTGCATATATATTTGATTTTGCCTATAACCTATCATACAAAACAATTCTTTTTACATAACTATTTTTAAAACCCATTCCTACAACTGTTTTAAGAATTTAAATTTATATTTTTGCCCAATTTATCAACATGTACACAGGTATTTATGTACATGTCATTACCTTTGCCCAGTTTCCAGAAAACTGAGTGAAACAATTGCTAAATGTACTATGCTTTGAAATGCATCTATATTTTCAAGATACAGTCTATCATGATCAACCAATACTTCATTTAGTTGAGGCTGGTTAACTCATGAGTCTTGTATATGCTATACACTAGTTCAAAAACAAGGGAGATACCTTTCATTTCATTCTATCTGAAGCTTTTAGAAAAACATTTTACTTTTCCTAATTCAATTCAGAAATGAATTCAGATTTATTTACAAAGCATTTCAGTAAAAAGAAAATAAAATCCTTTAAGTTTACTTCTTGCTAAATCCAGATTTTAGTTCTAAAACTCAGTGCTCAGTTATGTCTCAAGGTTAACTAATACATAATATAAATTATACAAAACAGTAGCTCAACTACATGTGCATATTTCTCTTCCAAACATTCATATCAATAATTAAAATCATTTCATTGTTTCCCAGTCAGATTTTTCCTTTGAGATTTTAAACCTTAGTGCATAACAATATATTTAACATGATACAACTAGTTCATCTAACCATAATAGAATTCATTACATGACTGGAAGTCTTAGAAACATAATATTTTTCCTGAATACATGTAGATATATTCAATTTAAACTCTTATTGAGACTAGCTAGCATGTTCATTCACTCCTCCATAAAAGCCATAACTTCATTTTTACTTAGTGCCTGGGTTACCTGAAAGAACATAAGTGGCTGCCTCATTTTAAAATGAGACACCCCAGATGCCATGAGCAAACAAGGGTCAGATCTATGATCTGGTATGAATAACATCAATTCATTCATGATATTAAGCAATAGAGAATATAAGGGTACTAACTTGTTATTTAAGCAAATTTCTGCAATCAAATATTTTAACATAGTATAATTAAGTTGATTCAGGTATGATATATTCACTTATCATTCCTTCACTTGCATACATAATCATGCAAACATGATTATCTATTGGCATCAATTTCATTTACTGGAATCATCTTGGTTCCATACCATTCAACCTAAGAAATATCCACATTCCTATTTCTTCATTTACAGGTTGTAATATTCAATTTAAATCCCTGCCTCATCTGCTATTAAGGAATCACTGGGACACATTGCAATGAACTAATTCACATCATTGCACAAAGATCTCAGGGCTTAAACAAACCATGTGCCAACTTGCATACTTCAAATATGACAAGCATTCCAGCAGTCATCTTGGCCTTCCCTTCCCTAGTTTATTTACTAGTGTATTGTCTTAAATCCTAACATCAAATATGCTAAGTGAACATGTCACTGCAAACATGGAAACATCCATAATTTCTTCTAGCATAATTTCCCCTCAGAAATAATCAGACAGTCATTTCCTAAATGGGGTCAATATGTCTTGATCTTAGTAAATATAAGAACATTTTCAACTGTAAAAGAGGCATGGCATGTTATACTGATCTGCAAGCCTTTATGATTGATTCAGATTCAAGATCTGGTTCAATCATAATTTTAGCTTGTGGGTTTTTTTTTTTGATTAAGGGCTCAGCACTTAGAAAATTTCTATTGCACCCTTAACATTTTTCTTTTCAAGCCTCAGCACTTATACCAAGTATAATGCAGCTCCAATCATTTTTATAAGGTTTCCATGCCATAGATCTATAACAGTTGAGAGTATTCTCTATATAATTTTTAAGATCCTAAACTTTAACATTTATGAGTATAAATAAAACAGTATGATACTCATCCAAAGACAAATGTCTCAACCAATCAAAGATCATCAAAATCATCCATATTAAATCATATCAGATTTAAAATAAAACATCCAAAAAGCATTGATGAAATCATATACATCAAAACCAGAAATACATAAATGGCAATATAAAAAGTGGCTGCCTCAACTCAGGTCTTAATGCCATGAACTCAGTGAGATTACTCACCTAAATGTTTCTTCTTATTAATCCAGAAAATTCTTGTTTGAGTGTTTTCTCCTTCCTTTCAATATTTTCTTCTTCTTTTCTTATTTTTATGCAGCTCGGGGTAAAATAATTCTACTGGCTAAACTGCCTATTTATAAGCATTTTTCCTCTAGGGTTTTATTGAAACAGAATTCCATTTCTGTCCTGGCTTAGCATCATGCATTTTTCATTCATATTACCCCGGCCATATTAACCAATTTAAAGGCTGCATTTTCTTTCTTTTACTTTTTCAGAAAATGGCCACTCACTTAGTCATGTCAAAAGTGTGACTATTCTATTTATTTTAATTATTTCTGAAAATCCCCTTTGCCATTTTTGCCTACACAAGCATATTGACTTGTATCACATTTCATGTCATTTTAATGTTATGGTTTCACTTGCTAATATATATATATATGTACTTTTCAGTATTTAAAAATGTATATTTGTATACATATCTTATCTAGGCTTATTTTAATTCCTCTTTTAAATTCAGAAACATATGCACCTATATGTATACAAGTTTACAAATATATATATATTATTTTCTTTTCTGGGTTTTAAATAAATTTGTTTACTGATCTAAAGTAAAACTTACTTTTCTTATTTTCTAAGATGACCCATAAAATCTCAGAAATCAAATAACCATGTTGCAAAATCATGTTTGTATTGCTCTTTAATTCTTGTTTTAAATCCAAGAAATCTGGAGTTCTTTCTTGTGCCATTTCAGTGTGCACGTGCACACATATACTTGCACACTATTTATTCCAGAAATTTCACCATATTTAAATCTAAATATTTCAAAATTAAATCATTTTACAAAAATGATTTTTCACAAAATTTTGGGGTATTACATGATTTCAACTCTATTTTAAATATAAAGCTTGTTTTCAAAACCATTTTTCAATCTATTAGTATATACAAACCATTACCTCATTCGTATGAGAAAATATAATTAAACGGCTTAGCAAAACAAGTGGTATGAAACGCTTGCGTTTACTTCGTCGGTTAATTTTTAGACTTGTCCGATTGAAACTCTTGTGACAATTTTCGAGTGGAAGTCTACAATCTGTTCGTAAATATTTGAGTTAAGCTAGTGGTTATGGGACATGAAGCTAAACTCTTATACTTACTAACTTAGTGTAATTTACACTTAACTTCGAGTGGAAGTCTACAATTTGTTCATAAATATTTGAGTTAAGCTAGTGGTTATGGGACATGAAGCTAAACTCTTATATTTACTAACTTAGTGTAATTTACACTTATCGACCATTGATGATCATTTTGTGATTTAGACTAGCATTGAGCGATGTCTCTATGTCTGCGAGGGAGACTAAACCCCGTTTCTGTGGAACCTCGGTTCAATTTTGCGGGGTAGCGACCCGTGGCCTTCGGACCGTTTTGTGGAGCCTCGGCTCAAAATTAATGGTTAGCAACCATGGAATAGCATTCCGTTTTGTGATACACGTGTTGAGAGTTTTCATGCTCTCGTTTTTTGATAGGCCTCCCCCCTTTTGTGATTTCTGGATTTCTGTTGATGATTTCTAGAATTTGTGTTTCACCAACTTTTGTGATTTACATTGGTAAGTTTTATCAATATTTGTGCATTGATGAATTTATGTTTCACTAACTTTTGTGATTGCATTGAGATAATGGTCAACATTTATGGTTTGGTGAATGAAATAAAGAGTATGGCATTCCTTTTTATCTTTGAGAAGATTCTTGTGATATTGGTTAATCTCTTGTTGATTTTCAATTACGTACTTATCACAGAATGGCATTACGGTTATGATACGTTTTTGTCATATCTCTTATTCTATATCATTTCATCTGATATTTATAGTTAGACTGATCCGTTTATTATTTTCTTATTAAATAATACTCGGGTCAGACCGAGATGTTACAGGTGCTTCAGCTTGACTCCTCGTTTGGAATTATTATTCTGACTTTTGGCTAACTACTTAGAATAGTAGTTCATTTTGTTGTATACATTCGTGATATAGACTCCATGATGTATACGTATTCTTTTGTCTAGCACTTGTATCTATTCTTTTGTGATTTTGGGGATCTTTTTGACCACTACTCTAATGTACACATTTTTGTGTTATATATTCATATCTGTTTCCGCCTTTGTGATATGAATGTCTGTAACTGATTTGTGTTACGTTTATTCATATATTTGTTTTTCCGAAGGCCTCATAGCCACTGTGTGGTAGCTTTGAGTTTGTATCGGTATGTCGGATTTCCTCTTGAAATGAAATGCATGTTATTCTATCTGACATATCGGTGCTCGCACAAAGCAATTACATGGATGGTCGCTCCTCAACAGCCTTATTCTCTGTGCTAGTTGACGGCATTACCTAGTAGTGTCCTTGGCTGGCGTGGGCATAGAGGTGGGGCGTGACATCTTGGTATCAGAGCCTAACTTCAGAACAAAATAGAATAACTTAACAAGGATCATCGTCCTAACTCCTTCTTGAGAGTCGTGCCTTAGGATTTAATTCATGTCTTCGTACCGATCTATCCTATTCACTCTTAAGATTCCTTGTTTTATCTATCAAGATTTGTTGATATTCATTCTGAGAATAACCTTTTTCTTTTTCTTTCTTTCTTTCTTAAAGAAGAAGAGATGGTTAGTTCTAGCAGTCCTTGCACTTGTCAATCCAGTAGTTCTTCTCTGGATGGCGCATTCATGTCTGCCCAACAACTTTTGGAGCTTGCTAAGAATCAATGGTTTATCTCCGCTTTGTGTAAGAACCCCGAAATGGTTTTACCTCTGAAACTTGAGGTTCCTTTCAATCAGCTTATGGATATCACTCTTCGACATGAAGAGGCTGATAAAGGAATTGATAGTGGTATCGGGATTTCCGAGAAGAGGCATATTAAGTTCAAATGCCCTTATCCCAATAAGAAGGTGAAGCAACCTACCTTGTTAGATAAGACTCCAAACTCTATTTGTAGAGGATGCTACAATTGTAATTCTAAGGACCACTATGCAAAGGAGTGCCCGGAACCACTCTTTTGTCATTATTGCAAAAATTCAAGTCATCATATTTCTGTCTACCCCATACTTCTGAGCAAGAAGAAAATGGAACCAGAAACTTCGGTAGCCAAGACACCTACCCCAAGTCGTAAACAATGCTATAATTGTGGTTCCACGGACCATTATGTTGTTAACTGCCCGAAACCCCTTTATTGCCGCTATTGCAAAGGCTCGGGTCATTACTTCTCTACATGCCCTAAACTTCCAAAGAAGAGAGGGGGAAAGCTAAATATTGTGCAAGCCCCTAGCAACTCTTCTCTTAGTCAAGGTATCCTTCTATCCTTGATGACATTAATTTGTTTTGTGATTATCCTATTTGATTTCTTTTGATACGAGTGCATCTCCTTCTTTTATATCAAAAGAATTTGTTGATTCTTTTTCTTTAAACATTTCTGGGCTTGATGACTTCTTGAGGATTACGAATCCGGATTGGTGGTTCCGCAACACTCAATTTGCTTTTTATTGATGTCGAAATTGTTTTTTTATGTGATTTTTCTTTCCGAGCCGATTTTTACTTATGCTTCGGAATTGACTTTTGTAAGGATTGGCTTAATTATTATGAAGCCATATCCTTTGTCCCGTGTGGACTATTTATCTTCGACATCTTCAATCTGCTAAGCATATTTCTTTAGCTTTCAAAGATTTTTATTTCCAAATTTTATGGCATCATTTTATTTTTTAAACCCACTTAATGAGGAAAATATTATTTCTCTCATTCGAGTAATTTGTGAATTTCCCAGAATATATTTGAGCTTGTCTTAGGATTATCGCCTAAGCAATCTATTGAGTGGTGCTAAGGTCTTTTCCGCTCGACCTTGCCGCCGGTTTTCATCAGCTACGAGTTGCGGAAGATAGCATCCCACTTACCGCATTCCGCACTCGTTGTGATTTTTGTGTTTGGTTTGTTATGTCATTCGGTATGGCGAACCTTCTACCTTATTTCATCCAATTTGTGAATTGAGTATTCTACGAATATCTCGATTAGCTTATCCTTATATTTATCGCTTATGGATGAAAACAACAATTTAAAACTTGCAAATCTTTTTAATAAGATTTATTTATAATTACAATTTGAATTTTTGCTTTTTAACGAGCAAAGAATATTCTTAAAGGTTTTTGAGAAACATGTTTAGAATATAGAAAATGATTTTGTGATTGTATTTCCCATTGAGTGCTTTAAGAATTCTGGTCGATGCGCTTGATCAACGTTATCGATAGGAATCTCCTAAACGCTTTGATGAGACAGTCAGACACAATATATTGACTTGTAAAAATGTAAATTTTTCTAGAAAGATTATTACATAAAGATAAATGTAATTTTGAAAGTTTTAAGCTTTTCGGGAAAGAAGATTATTTAAAAGAACTTTTTTCCGATACTTCTATTCTTGTGATTCCCGAGGGGAACCAAGACTTTATCTTTTGTACCGATGCTAGTACTATTAGTTTGGATGTCGTTCTCTTGCAAAAGAGAACGTGCTATCAATTGTGCTTCTAAATCATTAAAGCCGATCGAGACTAGGTATGCCACTCATCATCTAGTGCTCACGGCTATTGTTTTTGCTTTTAGAGTTTGGCATCATCATTTTGGGGGAGAAATTTGTTCTCCACCTTGATCATAAATATTTGGAATATTTATTTTCTCATAAGGAACTTAATTGGTGTCAACAATGTTGGCTCGAGTTCCTTGCATCTTATGATCTTGATATTCTTTGTTTACTCCCGGATGGGAGAATCGTGTTGCCGATGCCCTTAGTCTTAAGCAACAAGCGGGTATTTCTTTGATGATATCCAAATGGAATGATCTCGGGATTTCCTCCACTTGTGAGATTCGAGATCGTGAATTCCAATTCATGTTCATCTCTTGTTTTATGTAGCCTTGAGACTCATCCTTCTCTTTTTGACCGCATTCTTGAAGCTGAAAAGCTAAATCCCGAATTGGCCCTTCTTAGCCAAAATTTTAGGGATAAAATTGATATTGAAGTGTTGAAAACTTTGATATTGATTCTCGTGGTGGCATTCGAGTGTTTGGTAGACTTATTGTGCCAAACATTTGTGATCTTCATAAAGACATTTTAAAAAGATTCTCATCGCTCTAAATTCACCATTCATCTCGGTAGTAGTAAAATATATGCGGATATGAAGCGACTTTATTATTGGGAGGGAATGAAATCTGACATTGCTAACTTTGTTAAGCGTTGCATGGCTTACCGACTCATAAACGCCAAGCATCAAAGGCCCGGTGGATTATTGCAACCTTTGGACATTCCAATTTGGAAGTGGGATCATATTTCCATGGATTGTATTGACTGTCTTTCTCGTTCTCGTTCGGGTCATGACAATCTATGGGTGATTGTAGATAGACTTACAAAGTCCGCCCATTTTCTTCTCGTTCGGTCCAATCGGACCGTACCTCTTTTTATTATACTCCTCGTCTAGTTAAATTGCATGGAGTTTCTACTTCTAGTGTTAGCAATCGTGATCCATTATTTTGCTAATGGATTTTGTAAGGTCTTCAAAAGCTTTGGGAACAAAGCTTAATTTTAGCATCGCTTATCGTCCTCAATCCGATGGACAACCAAGCATGTGAATCAAACTCTTGAAGATCTTCTTTCGTGCATGTGTTCTTGATTTTGGTGGAAGTTGGGAAGATCGAATTCTTGTTGAGTTTTCTTCCTATAATAACTTCCAATCTTGTATTGGTATGGCATCTTACGGGGCACTCTATGAAAGGCCATGCCGATTTTCTTCGTGTTGGCTTAAAGCCGGTGAGAACTAGTTTTAGGCCCAGATCTTTTTGGAGTTCATTCATGTTTCACCTATGATGGGTGTCGTGCGTTTCAATCGATCGGGGAAGTTAGCACCTCGATACGATGGTCCATTTCCCATCACCGAACGTATTTGTTCCATGGCTTATCGCTTTTTTATTACCGACTCAATCTTTTGCTATTTATGACGTTTTCCACGTCTCTCTACTACGGAAATACCTTAGGGATTCTGATCTTTATTCTTGAGCCCGGTTTAATTGAAGAAACTGAAGTTTCACCAAATTTGACTTATGAACAGCATTCTATTCGTATCATTACTTCAGAGGTTGAACGCCATCGAAATAAGGATATTCTTCTTGTGAAACTTCAATGGTCCTCAAATCTTAAGAATTTCTCTTGGGAATCTTGAGAATTCATCGAGCAAACACATCCGAACTTACTCTTTCGTGCTCTTTATGGTGAACTTCTTGTTTCAAATTTTCTTTTGTGTGTTATGCTTTTATGGTTGTTACTTTTTATTTTTCTTCTTAAGTATTGTGAGGACGCAATTTCTTTAAGGAGGGGAGTCTGCAACAACCCGCATATTTGTCGATTTTATATTTAAATATTTTATTTAAATATTTCATCGTTCGTCGGATTTTAGTCCGAAAAGCTACTTTTTGCAAACAGTCGAATTGGGACTTGGGACCACTTCCATTAAGTTCAAAATGTCGTTTGCAACCTTGTTGAGTATAAACATCGATATGTTTAGAGCTAGCGAAAAATTTGACCATTTTCACTTTGGGTTTGGGTTAGGGTTCAGCCCTATGTCTAACATAATACTCAAAACTGAAACCCCCTCTTCATTCACTCCCTCCCCCTCTACTTTTCAGTTCTAAAGAGATTAATGGTGAGTGGAATGGGAAATTAAAACTCCAAACCCTAGTCTCCCTTTACAAATCAAGTTCTAGCTCCAAACTAATAGAAGAAACTTTGGTAAGCCTCCTCCTCTTCTTCTCCAACTCATTCTTTTATCAATTTCAGAAATTCCTAAACCTAATTTGGGGATGTTCTCCTTTTTGAGCATAGATTCAAGCTCATTTGGGTTGTGTTAAGAGTGGTTGATTCTCCCTTTGCTTTCAAGCTCCTTCTTCATTGTTTTTTGTGAAAAGGTGAGGTTTTTATCTCACATCTATGACTATAACTATCTTTGATGTTAGGTATGAATTCCTAACACTATTTCATGTTCAATTGCTTTTGGTTTGAATTGATTTGGAGAACATTTCAATTTTTGGTGTTTTGAAGTCAAAACTTTGAAAATCCTTTCTTTGAATTCTGAACATGTTTTTGGTTGCGCATCGGAGTGCCTATAGGGTCGAATTATCGATTGGCAAAAGCTCCATAGTCCATTGCTCGACCGGGTGCAAGTGAGAGAGTTTCTCTCCCACTTGGCTGAAAAACAACTTCAGCTCGTCACTAGACGTCTGTAGGTAAGCTCAGACGTCTGGGGTCTGTTTCAGGAAGTTCCCGAAACTTACTGCAGACGTCTGAGCATATACCCCAGACTTCTGGAGTATGTATTTCCAGAATTCCACCAGTTTTCTTATATATATTGTTTTGATTTCCAACCTTTATCGATTCGAGGTTATCCGCTTTGTCATTATCATTTATTGTCTTCATTGATGACTTCTTCTTCGGAATTTTTGAGAATGTCCATTTTAATTGAATTAGTATCGATTTCTTTGGATTTGATTCACGTCTTCGAACGTGGATTTTGGTTATTGATTGTTTCTACAATCATTTATGTGATTTGTCACGTTAAAATATAAAGGTTTCCTATACTAGTAGTAAATATTCAAATTCTTTTACAAAGATGATTTCAACTCTATTTCAAATATAAAGCTTGTTTTCAAAACCATTTTTCAATCTATTAGTATATACAAACCATTACCTCATTCGTATGAGAAAATATAATTAAACGGCTTAGCAAAACAAGTGGTATGAAACGCTTGCGTTTACTTCGTCGGTTAATTTTTAGACTTGTCTGATTGAAACTCTTGTGACAATTTTCGAGTGGAAGTCTACAATCTGTTCGTAAATATTTGAGTTAAGCTAGTGGTTATGGGACATGAAGCTAAACTCTTATACTTACTAACTTAGTGTAATTTACACTTAACTTCGAGTGGAAGTCTACAATTTGTTCGTAAATATTTGAGTTAAGCTAGTGGTTATGGGACATGAAGCTAAACTCTTATATTTACTAACTTAGTGTAATTTACACTTATCGACCATTGATGATCATTTTGTGATTTAGACTAGCATTGAGCGATGTCTTTTTGTCTGCGAGGGAGACTAAACCCCGTTTCTGTGGAACTTCGGTTCAATTTTGCGGGGTAGTGACCCATGGCCTTCAGACCGTTTTGTGGAGCCTCGGCTCAAAATTAATGGTTAGCAACCATGGAATAGCATTCCGTTTTGTGATACACGTGTTGAGAGTTTTCATGCTCTCGTTTTTTGATAGGCCTCCCCCCTTTTGTGATTTCTGGATTTCTGTTGATGATTTCTAGAATTTGTGTTTCACCAACTTTTGTGATTTACATTGGTAAGTTTTATCAATATTTGTGCATTGGTGAATTTGTGTTTCACTAACTTTTGTGATTGCATTGAGATAATGGTCAACATTTATGGTTTGGTGAATGAAATAAAGAGTATGGCATTCCTTTTTATCTTTGAGAAGATTCTTGTGATATTGGTTAATCTCTTGTTGATTTTCAATTACGTACTTATCAAAGAATGGCATTACGGTTATGATACGTTTTTGTCATATCTCTTATTCTATATCATTTCATCTGATATTTATAGTTAGACTGATCCGTTTATTATTTTCTTATTAAATAATACTCGGGTCAGACCGAGATGTTACAGGTGCTTCAGCTTGACTCCTCGTTTGGAATTATTATTCTGACTTTTGGCTAACTACTTAGAATAGTAGTTCATTTTGTTGTATACATTCGTGATATAGACTCCATGATGTATATGTATTCTTTTGTCTAGCACTTGTATCTCTTTTGTGATTTTATGGATCTTTTTGACCACTACTATGATGTACACATTTTTGTGTTATATATTCATATCTGTTTCCGCCTTTGTGATATGAATGTCTGTGACTGATTTGTGTTACGTTTATTCCTATATTTGTTTTTCCGAAGGCCTCATAACCACTGTGTGGTAGCTTTGAGTTTGTATCGGTATGTCGGATTTCCTCTTGAAATGAAATGCATGTTATTCTATCTGACATATCGGTGCTCGCACAAAGCAATTACATGGATGGTCGCTCCTCAATAGCCTTATTCTCCGTGCTAGTTGATGGCATTACCTAGTAGTGTCCTTGGCTGGCGTGGGCATAGAGATGGGGCGTGACAAAATAATTATTTTTCTAAATTTTCAGGCCGATAGAATATTTGAGCTAATATGCCTAAAAAATAATTTTTCTCTTTAAAATATTTAAACATGTACTTATATATATGTGACCATCGACACGCGTTAAACTATCGACATACCGATTCATGATATTTCTAACAAACCAATATATTGAACAATTATCATATAAATTTGTATATAATAGTAAACTAGAAGAGTACCTTTCGCCAAAGCCTAAAGCTTGCATGTTGAAATGAAGAAGCAAACTCCTTAAATTGAATTCTATATCCAGAAGATGCTACCTTCCTTAATGCACCTACCACCGACAACTATATTTTACTTGATTTTGGGTTAATGCTTGAATGACTAGAGAAGGGCTAGATATTTTCGGCCAGCAATGTCGTGGAGAGGGAAGCCAAAAAGGGAGATCTAAAAGTGAGGGTTAAATTCATTTAAATAATTAGAAACTAAGGAGTAAAACAAGGATGTAGTTCCTTATTTCTTTCTTACCTATTCTCCTATCTTTTATTCAAAATCCATGCTCCCTTAGCCATCATATGGCTGGTCACTCTTTGCCTCTTTATGGCCGAAAATAATTAGCCCCTATATGGGCATCAAATTAACTTTAAGCCCGGTAAATATTTAATACACTTAAGTCTAACTTAAATGCGTCTCGATATCGTATATTGATAAGTTTATTTATAACTATTATATACACACCATTTAATATTGATCAACACATATAAAGTAAAAAAATTATAATCGATATTTCATAAATATTAATTAATTTAATTAGTTTATAACAGTTACAAATTAATTAAATCGGATGGTAATAGGAGTTGTCAACGTTTCAGTTGTATGACTCTTGGTGTAAATTTGGTCAGCAATTAATATTGAACAATTCGAATATAAACATTCACACTTCACTTAGCAGGTGGTGTGACATTATGGACAAATTTATTGCTTACTTGGCATTGAAAATCCAATTTTACTTTATTAAGCGTTACCCTGTAGTGACTTTTATTTACACCAATTCTTTTCATCAAAACTATATCACTTTGGACTTATGGATTTTGGTAATGGTCAAAATTCCTATATCGTCCATATTTAACTCTATAGTCCAAACACAAAGTCCTTGGTTCAATAATAACAATTATTATTAACCGAACTGCTCTAGCTAGGGACTTTGACTTTATTTGACTTTAGTTGACCATGATACTAACCTCATATAACCGAGGAGATGAATCCTCTCTTGAATAATGTTTCACTTCCGATTCTTTCATTCTACCCAACAATAGTCATTCGATGGACACATGCCACGATTTAACTCAAATCAAAGCGGAGCTTCCATATTGAAGATTAACAATATTCACAAGTCAAGAGAACTATGTAGTTTTGTCACAATGATATTTCTATTTGATCTTAGTTATATTAATCAACATAAATCTATCGAGTGAGTCCTCCCATAGTTATCTAATAATCGTCGATACGTAACTCTTTGGTACCACCAATAGCAATGATTAATCCATTGTCCAACATTTGGAGAGCATTATGTAATCTAGTTTCAATGGATGAATCGATATCCAGTCTCGATACATCTTGGCAAGGAATATTTAAAATGGTACATTTATTTTATTGTGATAAATCACTTATGGTTACAACGCATTGCAACTACTACCACAAAAAATACCATTTACGAATTTTCTATTAATTATACTTTTAATTAAATTAATTAATTCATATATAATACATTATATCAAGTATATAATAGAAATAAAACACCTTTTATTTTGAACAAGATAGGTGTAATGACCCGGAATTTTATCGTTTTAATTTGTGAATATTTAATTTAAATATTATATTAATGGTTTTTATTAATTAAATAACCCTCTTTTAAATTGATAACTAATAAAAAAATTATTTTTAAATTTCTGTTTTAATAAATAGATAGTTCGATGGAA
Organism: Allium fistulosum; assembly: GCA_030737815.1. Lineage (NCBI taxonomy): Eukaryota > Viridiplantae > Streptophyta > Magnoliopsida > Asparagales > Amaryllidaceae > Allium > Allium fistulosum. The sequence continues at coordinate 674,410,765 of CM060905.1, forward strand.
AACTAAAAATGTGGTCGAAACACAATTTTTGGATTTTCGGCATCAAACAAAAAGTTATTATAGGTTGTAATATATTTGATTTTTCTCTAAAACAACATTTAAAATGTTAAACACACTTTTAATTTGAAATGTACATGATATTAAGGTTTTAAATAGAAGTTTTTATCTAAATTTAAAGTATGGAATGATGTGACATGGATTTGAGATGTTAAGTGTTAAAATGGATTAAGTGCATAAAAACACCCTTATATCTAATATAAATGGATTAAGTACATAAAAACACCTTATTATCCAATATGTTTACTAATGCTTGTCTTTTGGCAACTTTGAAATGATGTTAGGGTTGAAAAATATGATTAAGGGGTATTTTGGTCTTGGCACTTTCATTTCATTTATAAAAAAATATTTCTTGTTTTCATTTTTTAAATTAGTTTTCCATCTTCCTTTCCTTTCTTAACTCCATTTCTTTTCTAACTTTTAAAATTTCAAAATATAAATTAAAAATATCATCTTTAAACTCAAAATTCCTTATTTCATTCAAGATCAGCACTTTAAAGCTTAAGAGCTTAGGATTAACACTTTCAAAAGCATGGAAATAAATAAAGGTGAGCTATTTAAAACTTGTGAATTTTTTTTTGGAAAAATCTATATTGTGAATTCATATGTTAACTTGTTTATGAAATTGTATGTGATAATCATGCTTGTGTAATAGGTTCTAATTTTCAAAAATTTTAGTTAAAATTGCTTGAAATTGGAAAAACCGTGATTACTGTAAACAAAAATATAAGCATATTGTTCTTTGTTATTAGGTGAAACCAAAAACCATTCTCTCTTTTAAAATTCTATATCTCACAAACCACTTAGTATTTTCACTTACCATCAACTACAAAGTTGTTTGGTCTGATTGATAGTAAATTTTAAAAATAGTTGGTTAATTTTAACTTGTGTATTTTTTGAGAAATTTAAAAAATATAGCAAGTGGTCAAAGTTTGTAGGCTTTTCATTGATCATAAATCAACGAATGACCTTTTAATCATGATTTTCATTGTAGCGAACAAGATTTTCGACCCTCGAAAATCGACATCAATACGTTCACTGTATAGCATGCCGAGCAATCGAGTGCCGGAAATACCAGATCGTTAGAGGAAAAGAAGAAAGAGGTAGAAGAAAATAGAAATAACAACACAGAATCTCACAACCACAGCGAAACAATATATAATAGATAATAACATGTCTTAATACAAAAAGAACTATAGCTGTTACTTATACATTACATCATCAAAATACAACAAATCAATAACTCAGTACTAGTAAGTTATAATAACTTGTCCTCACTAGTGTTGAATATACAGCCTAAAATACACAGCGGAATATAATCAAGTACGTGGAATATGTCTCTGTCATCCAGCTCGTCTCCTGAGCTCCATAGCATCCTAACCTGAATCTGTAATACTCGGTCTGACCCAAGCATTATAATAAAATAATACCCGAGTCAAAACCAGCGTGAGAAAACACACTCAATTTGAATTATTAAAGTTATCAAAATCCTTTGAAAAACAAAGCTATTTCATAAAACCGCGTCACACATAAACACAACCGGTTTTTACCTTACGATAACCAAAAACACTTTATATCAAAATCGTCTGATATTATAATAGTGTAAAGACCCACAAATCCGTCTTCCGAAAACCCGACACTGCTACGTCCACTGTAGCAACTGTCGAACGATCGGGTGGCGGAAACGCGAACTTTAATGTTTAAAAGAAGAGATAGAAGAAAAGATAGAAGAAAAAGAGAAGAAGAAGAAAGAAGAGAACAACACATCAGAACAGCAACAGAAACAGAACAATATCAGAATCTTACGCATCGCAGCGGAACAATATATAATAGATAAACACTAGTCTTTTAAAACAAAGAACTATATCAGTTTATACATACATCAATCATCAGAGTCAATATACAACTCAGTACAACAATGGACAGTTTTATACTTGTCCTCATACAGAATACACAGCGGAATAAATGCTATCAGATACAAATACTACGTCTCGTCATCCAGCTTATCTCCAAGCTCCAGAATATCCAGAATATCCTGATAATCTAACTCTAGACTGCCCGTGTGGAAATTGGTGGGCACCCAGAGTTTAGAAGGGAAACAATAAACTCCGATACAGTCATGGTGACTGGTGTGAGATCGTAAAACAGTTATTCTTTAAAATAAACAACAGGAAAATTTTAAAGTCAATTCGAAATGCTTTTGGAAAATGAAACTACCATAAGACCTCCCGCCACACACACAATGCAAACGCAGAATTGGAGGAGATTTCTTCTTATGATAGTCAAAGATGCTTACTACGCAAAATCAAATCATTTTTGATATTATTATTAGTGCATAGTGTAGAAAACATTTCGAAAGTATAATATTAATCTTAGCCAACATACGACCAGTATCGTATGCCTACTATAGCTACTATGTTCAATAGCAGGTTACCGCCACATTCCATAGCAGGTAATACAACTAAAACCGTACAAGTCGCGTATTGTTTCTTTGGATTTCCAACAAATGGTCAGGCAAAGGAACTTCCTATCCACGATGGGTACGTCCCTGGAATAGACGACCCGAGAATCTAACGTTACGGTTAGATCTCTACCAACACAAGGCCGGGTTACCTCTGCAAAAATAGGTAACTACTGACACGCGTATGCCATCCCCCGATCGTCACCGATCTTCCCGAGGATCCCCGATTCGCAACAAAACCACATAGATAATAATAATGCAGTAACCACAGAGGTTAAGTATCTGGGCTCCATACCATGATACCACCTTTATCCAGAAGGAATGACATACACTAAGGGGCGCTACTCCCTAGAACCTTGCTGCATCCTTCCTGTTTCGACCATTTCCGGAGTGTGAGGCTCGACGAAGTCTCGTCCACAAAGCTACGCTTTCTACAAAAAGCCCTGCTTCGGGTCAAACAAAATGATCAACCTATGATCACAAAGATATAAGATCAAACAAATGATCATATCACAAATGATCAAACACTGATCATTTCACAGCAACACTCAGTATGCCACGTTACCAAATTGGGATATATCGCTGATAAATTTCAACTACATAACCTCTGAGCTCGTACGTCTCAGAGAAGGGTGTTAAGCTAAGAGAATAAATTCTCCGCCACCAACAGAAATGTATTTGAAAGAAATCAGCTTTATATCTCAAATTGTAACGTCAGACACACAATCCATACAAGTCTGTTCCGGGATCGAACAGAACCGAAGGCACTTCTCACGAAGCCCTTGCAATTCCGGATAATTTTCAATCACGTCAGGACTTCCCGTCACTAAGGGTGATAAAACCTCTAAATCGAAGATCAGTCGATGTAGAGTAACTCGACGGTAATCCTTCCGTTTTCAAAAATATCCGGTCTTCAACACCGGTCTTCAAATGCGATTCATAACGACGTATCACGTATTCGGAATGGGTTATACGACCCCATGGTCCTTTCCCGGCTAACCCGAATAGTGTGCGCTTATTTAAAAATAAGTGTGGCATTCAATTTCATCCAATTCACAACAAATGTCATTCAAGGTAAATATCGATAGTCGGTTATTTAACTATCAATAAAGATGCGCAACATCATTAGATTCCAAATAATTTTCTCAAATTATTTTATCTTCAAAAATATCTTTTACTAGATATAAAATTTCCACACTTAACCATTTGAAAACAATTTTCAAATCAATTTCCACATTTCATTTTATCTTTGAAGATAAAATCTCAAAACAGTTCATTTCATATTGGAAAAGCATTTCCATACTTATTTAATAATAAGTATTTCACAAATCATTTATTTTCAACACTTGGAAAATATTCGATATACTTAAAATCAAAATTAAGTATATATCTCATTCTTTAAGGAAATCATTCTCAAATCACATTTATTTGAGTCAAAACGAATGTTGCGTAAAACATCGTTACGACGACTCGAAATCACTAGTATAGGGATTCGGAATTAAGATAGATATATAAATCCCAATACTATATAAAATATTTCCTTTCGGAAATCATTTACTACAACAACAGTGTTATAGTCCACCATTTCCTTAAATTTCTCGAAAACGTCTATTTCAACAATAAATGTTGAAATCTATGCTTTCGATTCATAACACATTTTAAAACATCTTTAAAATGTTTAACTTCATTTTTAATATCACTTCTTAAAAAAAATGAATCCATTTTATTCAATAATATATTTGCTGTTCAAAATCGTGAATATACTTCACTAATTACATTTCACTATTTTCTACACGTTTATTTCAATGATAATTCGCTATCCAAAATCGTGAATATATCTCCTTTAAAAATCTTCTATATTTAATTTATCAAATCCAATTGATTTCGAATTTATAAAACAACGTTTATAAATTCCATTTCTATTTTCTAACGACTTCAATTTAATAAATCTTCTTTATTAATAATTCGATCAATATCCCATTTAAAGGCAACAATCCAAGTTACAAGTAAATTTCTTATCAGTCTTTATTCTACAACTTCGTTCATTTTATAACTTCATTCATTTTATAACCTCATTCGTTTTATAAATCTATAAACTTCAACTTTTATAAATCTATAAACTTCAAATCTTCGCAATTTATAATTCTATAAATTTTCTATCTTGCCAGTTTATAATGCTATAAGTTTCATATCTTTACAATTTAACACTTATGAAAACTCGTTTTAAAATTTCAATTGATAAATATAGATTTTGTACATCTTTTATAATACTTTAAAAATCTCAATTTAACCCATTCTAAAATTAAATCGACTTTCATTTCAAAAGTCACACTTTGGTTATATTTCACAATTTAAAATTTTCATAACTTTAAATTTATAACATTCATTTATTTAAGATAAATAAATTCCAAAATTTAATAAATCGTATACTTTCCAAAAATCACTTCAAATTCCTTTTAAAGTAAAAATCGTTTATTTTTAACCTTTAAAATTGAACCCGATGATGCAACGCATCAATTAGTTCATCACAACATCAAACATCATATATCATCATATGATGACAGAATATATATCAACATCTGTAAATAAATAAATACAGTTGAGGAATCCAGTTGGATCCCTCCAACCTGTTTCCCTGCATCCAAAGATGTTAGCACAATACCAATTCCGCTCCAGTACGGAATTATCGCGGTATATAGGTTTTTATAAATCCGCTTACTAACGGCGCAATAGGGTCTCATCCGCTATACGAGGCGGGAATCAATCAATCCAATATATACATATGCCAATATGTATATAATGCTATATATATAGATATATCCTATCATATCTAATAGCACATTCAAACAAATCAATCAATGACTGCAATTCAATTATACATCTGAGTGAGAAGATCTCACCTTAGCTTTTAATTTGCCATCCCAATTCCAACTTGACTCGATTTTCTTGACTTTAACCTTGTATAAATAATTTATACACATTCATTAATATTCGAAACAATTAATTAACCAATTCTCGTTTTTAATTGTTTAATTCTGATAGTTCCGTTCTAAACCAATTTCTCTTATTCAAATTTTATTTATCCTTGTATACCAATTGTACGATTCAAATTAATATTTGCACGAAATCGAATAGTAAATTTCTATTTAATAGATTTATTAAATCTTAAACTGATAATTAAATTTCTTAAACCCATTTCCCATAAATAAACTTAATTAACTAACAATTTCATTTTAAAAATCATTTTTATTTTATCTTTCTTTATTTACACCTATATATATATATATATAAAACAAAATCTTTCTTTACTGTTAACAGATTTTCCTTTTAAAACATATGTACACATATATTTATTAATTCAAAGACTAAATGAGTAACTTACTGCATGTATATTTATTTATATTTCTTTCTGTAATAGGTAATTTATTCAGACAAAGATTAGTTTAAATAAATTTCCTAATTTCCAAACGAATCAACCCATTATATTTTCTTTCATTCGCCAATTTTAAACTTTAATAGATTTTAAATTAAATTGGAACTATCGAAAATAAAATAAATTTTTTTGTCTTAACTTACACCTTAAATTCAAATAGAAAAATTCTTTTTAACTAAATCTCTTTTATTACTGTAATTTCTTTTAACAAAACAGTGGATAACTTCATTTATATTTCTTCAACTATTTATATCTATGTCAATATATTCTATTAATACATAAATAATAAACAATTGAAACTACCTCACTGTCGCAGCCTCGACATCACGCTCGAGATCACCGCACCTCCTCGATGAGCACAGTCGAAACCCACCACTAATCCTCGACTGCGAGCGCCATCCTTACTGACATCGAAACGAACCTTAGCCCAGCTTTACTCGATCTCGCAAAACCCCAGCCTCCTCAATGAGCACAGTGGAACTCGAGAACTCCCTCCCCCCACGTCACCACATCGCCTATCGAAATCGAGTTCGAACCCAGCCGAAGCTTCCAAAATTGATCGGCAATCTCCCCTTACTTCACTGACGAACGCGGCACCCATTTCGTCGAACCACTCTACAACCGTGCGCGAAACCCTAGGCATTGCGAGCCTCATCTCCAAAACCCATCGAGTCGCCGCGTGAACCCCTTAATCCTAATCTCATCGCCCTCGCTTCGAGCGAGCATCACCATGTCGCGAGATTCCCCAGGTCGCCGTTTCGCACACCCATATCTTGAGGCTACGTCGCAGACCCAACCACCGAGCTCCTCGACATCTACGTCTCTCCCCTTCCAAAGTCAACTGCACCTCAATCCCCCACCGCGACTACAAGTTGAACGCGATTCAGCTATCGCGATTTTGAATCTCGAATTACCAAAACGAACGGTTTCGTTCGAACTAAGAGAAAGGGAGATCGATTTTTTTTTTATTTACTGAGTCACCATGGATTTGTTTTCATCTTTTGAATTTTTTTCGTTCGAACGAAATGTTGAAGTGGATGCCATTTTATTTTGATTTTTAACCTTATCACGTTTTGAACTGAACGGAGGAGGGTATTTGAAAATGAAAGGAGATGGTTGGCACGATCCTTTTCGCGATTGCAGGCGCGATTTCAGGGAGGAGAACGTGGTGATGATTTTGACCATAAATTTAAAATTTAAAATTTAAATTTAAATCTCGATAAAAACTTCAATGCGTTTTCGTGTCGTATTCTCACATACGAACTCCGAAAAATACGAAAGTTGAAATCCGGCAATAATACAACATTCCGGACCCAATGGAACTGGTTTCGTCGAATTCCGAGACTGTTTGAAAATTGACTATTTTATAAATATCGGTTCGAGTGATTATTTTCAAAACTGAACAAAACAGTTCGAAATCAGATTCTGAAGCTTCAATCATTTTCAGAATTATCAATATATATTTTACAAGCGTTTGAAATATTTTCTTCGGCTTAAAATTAAAGATTCAAATTTTTGTTCAACTTTAATCGATTAAATTTTAAAGTTTAATCGCCCAATTCAGCGATATATCGGGGATTCAAATTAAATCATCGTTCAAATACTCAAAATTAACTAAATATCCTCAATTTAATTTGTTCAAAATTCTGGGTCGTTACAGACTTCCCCCCTTAAAAGAATTTCGTCCTCGAAATTACAAGTTAGGAAAAGTGGTCCTTAACTCGTCTACTATCTTTCACAATCCAATAGTTTTATCAATTTTTCAAAACAAATCTTCCTACTAAAGATTCGTTATCATCTCAACTAAATTTCCAACTTCAATTTTAAGTTTCAAACAACATTGTTTACTTCTAAATTCAAATTCGAGTTTAAATTCAAATTTTTAACTCTCAAAATTTCTCAAAAATCTTCTAACACCCTAAATTTCCGAAAAATTTCGCCAGCGTCTCCTTTGCGCGGCTAATACGGTACGACTACAAAACGTCCCTACGGACTCTCAGATTTCAAAAAAAGAAAAAGAAAAAGCCAAGCGGCTAGAGAGAAATCATCAAAAACTCATATTATAATTCAAATACGTACCTTTTGTCGAGCCATTCAAATTTATTTTTGAAATCAAAATCCCAGTTCCTTCATAAACCTGTATATCCTACTAGCCATAATATCTAGTTACATATATTCAAACCATTTTGTACATTCAATTACAAAATTTTCAATATAAACTGCTTATACAGTTTTACTTCACTGTTGAAGTTATATATTCAATTTCGTTCAATTTTTTACATTTCAATTCCATTTGAATTCAATTCCAACATTTAATTGGATTCAGTTCAATTTCTGAATATTGAATTTTATTGATTAGCTTTCATTCATACTGCACCATTTTAAATTAGTTTCAGTTACTAATCCATTCGTCTTCCATTTGAATTTCATTCCACTCAGATTTCAAATATTCTATAAGTTATCAACTTATTTACATCTTGATTTATACAATCATTTATACATTCACATTCACAATTCCATTTCATTAAGGAATTTTATTTTCAATTATCTTCTTGGAATTCTATTTTCCAATTATACATTCACTTACAATTAATATTTACAATTTTATTCATATATGAATTCATCTCTTTATATTCTTAATTCACATTAATAATTCTCATTTGTTAAATGAATTTATTTTCAAACCTTTGGTTATTACTTTATTCCTCATTTTATAAGTTACATAACTTATACTTACTTTAATTCAACTTAAAATTTCTTAAGTTAAATTTATTCAATCAAAATGCAAATTGTATAAGTTATCTATTTCATAATATTTCATAAATATTTTAAATCGGATTCCAGAGTCTTTTCAACTTTTCAAAAACCATTTTGAAAACAATTCAAATTATCCTTTGAATTTTTTTTAAAACCAAACCCAAAATCTTCAAACCACTTCCATTTAAAACAACTTGGCAGCAATTTCTCTTTTGGAAACCCGAAAATGAATTCTAATGATGTGGCCACCATCATCAGGATTATTTTCCAGCGACCTAAAAGAGTTTAGAGCTTTCATCTCTCAAAATACTTTTCAAACCTTTGAAATTAAATTTCAAATCAAAAAGATTTAAACTTTTCAAATCTCCAAAATTTTCAAGTTCCTTTCAAAACATTTCCAAAAACTTCTCTGGAATTCCGTTTTACATTACAATTCACATTTATAATTTACATTCTTAAATTTCATTTATATGTGAATTAGTTTCTTAACTTTGGAGTTACGATTTTTAATTTCTTATTCAATTTCAATGATGATGGATTAATATTATCACTTCTAACAACCATGCAACCATATACTATAGTAATTCATAGAAAACATTTCTTTTCTATACAAAATAGTTTGGGTAAAATTATTTCATTTACCCCATTTTAAAATCAATACTGTGTCGGTTTATCTTGTTTAAGAGTTTAGAAACCCCTATCGATTACAGTTAGCTAGACTGCACCGACCAGAATCCATAAACAATCAACCGATAAGTCAACACAATACAAAACAATTTTATATTCAAATAACAAATACGCGCTCATATCTATTATTACACTCAACTCATTCTAGAGTACTACTGACTCTATCTCTAATGAGTAACACCCAACAGAGCAGGGTTGTCGCTTAACCATATGCTCTGATACCAAATGTAAAGACCCGCAAATCCGTCTTCCGAAAACCCGACACTGCTACGTCCACTGTAGCAACTGTCGAACGATCGGGTGGCGGAAACGCGAACTTTAATGTTTAAAAGAAGAGATAGAAGAAAAGATAGAAGAAAAAGAGAAGAAGAAGAAAGAAGAGAACAACACATCAGAACAGCAACAGAAACAGAACAATATCAGAATCTTACGCATCGCAGCGGAACAATATATAATAGATAAACACTAGTCTTTTAAAACAAAGAACTATATCAGTTTATACATACATCAATCATCAGAGTCAATATACAACTCAGTACAACAATGGACAGTTTTATACTTGTCCTCATACAGAATACACAGCGGAATAAATGCTATCAGATACAAATACTACGTCTCGTCATCCAGCTTATCTCCAAGCTCCAGAATATCCAGAATATCCTGATAATCTAACTCTAGACTGCCCGTGTGGAAATTGGTGGGCACCCAGAGTTTAGAAGGGAAACAATAAACTCCGAGTCAGTCATGGTGACTGGTGTGAGATCGTAAAACAGTTATTCTTTAAAATAAACAACAGGAAAATTTTAAAGTCAATTCGAAATGCTTTTGGAAAATGAAACTACCATAAGACCTCCCGCCACACATACAATGCAAACGCAGAATTGGAGGAGATTTCTTCTTATGATAGTCAAAGATGCTTACTACGCAAAATCAAATCATTTTTGATATTATTATTAGTGCATAGTGTAGAAAACATTTCGAAAGTATAATATTAATCTTAGCCAACATACGACCAGTATCGTATGCCTACTATAGCTACTATGTTCAATAGCAGGTTACCGCCACATTCCATAGCAGGTAATACAACTAAAACCGTACAAGTCGCGTATTGTTTCTTTGGATTTCCAACAAATGGTCAGGCAAAGGAACTTCCTATCCACGATGGGTACGTCCCTGGAATAGACGACCCGAGAATCTAACGTTACAGTTAGATCTCTGCCAACACAAGGCCGGGTTACCTCTGCAAAAATAGGTAACTACTGACACGTGTATGCCATCCCCCGATCGTCACCGATCTTCCCGAGGATCCCCGATTCGCAACAAAACCACATAGATAATAATAATGCAGTAACCACAGAGGTTAAGTATCTGGGCTCCATACCATGATACCACCTTTATCCAGAAGGAATGACATACACTAAGGGACGCTACTCCCTAGAACCTTGCTGCATCCTTCCTGTTTCGACCATTTCCGGAGTGTGAGGCTCGACGAAGTCTCGTCCACAAAGCTACGCTTTCTACAAAAAGCCCTGCTTCGGGTCAAACAAATTGATCAACCTATGATCACAAAGATATAAGATCAAACAAATGATCATATCACAAATGATCAAACACTGATCATTTCACAGCAACACTCAGTATGCCACGTTACCAAATTGGGATATATCGCTGATAAATTTCAACTACATAACCTCTGAGCTCGTACGTCTCAGAGAAGGGTGTTAAGCTAAGAGAATAAATTCTCCGCCACCAACAGAAATGTATTTGAAAGAAATCAGCTTTATATCTCAAATTGTAACGTCAGACACACAATCCATACAAGTCTGTTCCGGGATCGAACAGAACCGAAGGCACTTCTCACGAAGCCCTTGCAATTCCGGATAATTTTCAATCACGTCAGGACTTCCCGTCACTAAGGGTGATAAAACCTCTAAATCGAAGATCAGTCGATGTAGAGTAACTCGACGGTAATCCTTCCGTTTTCAAAAATATCCGGTCTTCAACACCGGTCTTCAAATGCGATTCATAACGACGTATCACGTATTCGGAATGGGTTATACGACCCCATGGTCCTTTCCCGGCTAACCCGAATAGTGTGCGCTTATTTAAAAATAAGTGTGGCATTCAATTTCATCCAATTCACAACAAATGTCATTCAAGGTAAATATCGATAGTCGGTTATTTAACTATCAATAAAGATGCGCAACATCATTAGATTCCAAATAATTTTCTCAAATTATTTTATCTTCAAAAATATCTTTTACTAGATATAAAATTTCCACACTTAACCATTTGAAAACAATTTTCAAATCAATTTCCACATTTCATTTTATCTTTGAAGATAAAATCTCAAAACAGTTCATTTCATATTGGAAAAGCATTTCCATACTTATTTAATAATAAGTATTTCACAAATCATTTATTTTCAACACTTGGAAAATATTCGATATACTTAAAATCAAAATTAAGTATATATCTCATTCTTTAAGGAAATCATTCTCAAATCACATTTATTTGAGTCAAAACGAATGTTGCGTAAAACATCGTTACGACGACTCGAAATCACTAGTATAGGGATTCGGAATTAAGATAGATATATAAATCCCAATACTATATAAAATATTTCCTTTCGGAAATCATTTACTACAACAACAGTGTTATAGTCCACCATTTCCTTAAATTTCTCGAAAACGTCTATTTCAACAATAAATGTTGAAATCTATGCTTTCGATTCATAACACATTTTAAAACATCTTTAAAATGTTTAACTTCATTTTTAATATCACTTCTTAAAAAAAATGAATCCATTTTATTCAATAATATATTCGCTGTTCAAAATCGTGAATATACTTCACTAATTACATTTCACTATTTTCTACACGTTTATTTCAATGATAATTCGCTATCCAAAATCGCGAATATATCTCCTTTAAAAATCTTCTATATTTAATTTATCAAATCCAATTGATTTCGAATTTATAAAACAACGTTTATAAATTCCATTTCTATTTTCTAACGACTTCAATTTAATAAATCTTCTTTATTAATAATTCGATCAATATCCCATTTAAAGGCAACAATCCAAGTTACAAGTAAATTTCTTATCAGTCTTTATTCTACAACTTCGTTCATTTTATAACTTCATTCATTTTATAACCTCATTCGTTTTATAAATCTATAAACTTCAACTTTTATAAATCTATAAACTTCAAATCTTCGCAATTTATAATTCTATAAATTTTCTATCTTGCCAGTTTATAATGCTATAAGTTTCATATCTTTACAATTTAACACTTATGAAAACTCGTTTTAAAATTTCAATAATTTCAATTGATAAATATAGATTTTGTACATCTTTTATAATACTTTAAAAATCTCAATTTAACCCATTCTAAAATTAAATCGACTTTCATTTCAAAAGTCACACTTTGGTTATATTTCACAATTTAAAATTTTCATAACTTTAAATTTATAACATTCATTTATTTAAGATAAATAAATTCCAAAATTTAATAAATCGTATACTTTCCAAAAATCACTTCAAATTCCTTTTAAAGTAAAAATCGTTTATTTTTAACCTTTAAAATTGAACCCGATGATGCAACGCATCAATTAGTTCATCACAACATCAAACATCATATATCATCATATGATGACAGAATATATATCAACATCTGTAAATAAATAAATACAGTTGAGGAATCCAGTTGGATCCCTCCAACCTGTTTCCCTGCATCCAAAGATGTTAGCACAATACCAATTCCGCTCCAGTACGGAATTATCGCGGTATATAGGTTTTTATAAATCCGCTTACTAACGGCGCAATAGGGTCTCATCCGCTATACGAGGCGGGAATCAATCAATCCAATATATACATATGCCAATATGTATATACTGCTATATATATAGATATATCCTATCATATCTAATAGCACATTCAAACAAATCAATCAATGACTGCAATTCAATTATACATCTGAGTGAGAAGATCTCACCTTAGCTTTTAATTTGCCATCCCAATTCCAACTTGACTCGATTTTCTTGACTTTAACCTTGTATAAATAATTTATACACATTCATTAATATTCGAAACAATTAATTAACCAATTCTCGTTTTTAATTGTTTAATTCTGATAGTTCCGTTCTAAACCAATTTCTCTTATTCAAATTTTATTTATCCTTGTATACCAATTGTACGATTCAAATTAATATTTGCACGAAATCGAATAGTAAATTTCTATTTAATAGATTTATTAAATCTTAAACTGATAATTAAATTTCTTAAACCCATTTCCCATAAATAAACTTAATTAACTAACAATTTCATTTTAAAACTCATTTTTATTTTATCTTTCTTTATTTACACCTATATATATATATATATATAAAACAAAATCTTTCTTTACTGTTAACAGATTTTCCTTTTAAAACATATGTACACATATATTTATTAATTCAAAGACTAAATGAGTAACTTACTGCATGTATATTTATTTATATTTCTTTCTGTAATAGGTAATTTATTCAGACAAAGATTAGTTTAAATAAATTTCCTAATTTCCAAACGAATCAACCCATTATATTTTCTTTCATTCGCCAATTTTAAACTTTAATAGATTTTAAATTAAATTGGAACTATCGAAAATAAAATAAATTTTTTTGTCTTAACTTACACCTTAAATTCAAATAGAAAAATTCTTTTTAACTAAATCTCTTTTGTTACTGTAATTTATTTTAACAAAACAGTGGATAACTTCATTTATATTTCTTCAACTATTTATATCTATGTCAATATATTCTATTAATACATAAATAATAAACAATTGAAACTACCTCACTGTCGCAGCCTCGACATCACGCTCGAGATCACCGCACCTCCTCGATGAGCACAGTCGAAACCCACCACTAATCCTCGACTGCGAGCGCCATCCTTACTGACATCGAAACGAACCTTAGCCCAGCTTTACTCGATCTCGCAAAACCCCAACCTCCTCAATGAGCAGGCTTTTAAATCTCCCCGAGATGGCCGAGATGAAAAATCCGAGATATCAGCCAAAATCCGAGATTTGGCAGCCTATTTAGTTATAAGTGTTTTAAATATCACCCGAGATAGCCGAGATATTTTCCCGAGATATTGGCCAAAATCCGAGATTTAAAACACTGTCAATGAGCACAGTGGAACTCGAGAACTCCCTCCCCCCACGTCACCACATCGCCTATCGAAATCGAGTTCGAACCCAGCCGAAGCTTCCAAAATTGATCGGCAATCTCCCCTTACTTCACTGACGAACGCGGCACCCATTTCGTCGAACCACTCTACAACCGTGCGCGAAACCCTAGGCATTGCGAGCCTCATCTCCAAACCCCATCGAGTCGCCGCGTGAACCCCTTAATCCTAATCTCATCGCCCTCGCTTCGAGCGAGCATCACCATGTCGCGAGATTCCCCAGGTCGCCGTTTCGCACACCCATATCTTGAGGCTACGTCGCAGACCCAACCACCGAGCTACTCGACATCTACGTCTCTCCCCTTCCAAAGTCAACTGCACCTCAATCCCCCACCACGACTACAAGTTGAACGCGATTCAGCTATCGCGATTTTGAATCTCGAATTACCAAAACGAACGGTTTCGTTCGAACTAAGAGAAAGGGAGATCGATTTTTTATTTTTATTTACTGAGTCGCCATGGATTTGTTTTCATCTTTTGAATTTTTTTCGTTCGAACGAAATGTTGAAGTGGATGCCATTTTATTTTGATTTTTAACCTTATCACGTTTTGAACTGAACGGAGGAGGGTATTTGAAAATGAAAGGAGATGGTTGGCACGATCCTTTTCGCGATTGCAGGCGCGATTTCAGGGAGGAGAACGTGGTGATGATTTTGACCATAAATTTAAAATTTAAAATTTAAATTTAAATCTCGATAAAAACTTCAATGCGTTTTCGTGTCGTATTCTCACATACGAACTCCGAAAAATACGAAAGTTGAAATCCGGCAATAATACAACATTCCGGACCCAATGGAACTGGTTTCGTCGAATTCCGAGACTGTTTGAAAATTGACTATTTTATAAATATGGGTTCGAGTGATTATTTTCAAAACTGAACAAAACAGTTCGAAATCAAATTCTGAAGCTTCAATCATTTTCAGAATTATCAATATATATTTTACAAGCGTTTGAAATATTTTCTTCGGCTTAAAATTAAAGATTCAAATTTTTGTTCAACTTTAATCGATTAAATTTTAAAGTTTAATCGCCCAATTCAGCGATATATCGGGGATTCAAATTAAATCATCGTTCAAATACTCAAAATTAACTAAATATCCTCAATTTAATTTGTTCAAAATTCTGGGTCGTTACAAATAGTGTCTAAACAAAGTAAATAGAAAATAGCTGAAATGCTTGCATCCCACGTTTCAGCATAGTTGGGCACAATCAAAACCGTATGACACTTATTGGAGAATGGATTCCATACAATGACTAGGCACTGGGGTACCACCTATCATGGTACACGTCTAGAAAAATGTATCAAGGAGCTCGTCGGGATCCCTTACAACACAAGACCGGCTATATCCCTAAACTGGATATAACCGAATATGTTATCACCCCGGGTGTTCCCACCCTTATCGAGAGCTCTTTTTTCCATGCACCACTGTATCCATAATTAATAATATATCAGAGGGTATCTAGAAAGGTGATAACATACCCTAATTGGGTATGACCCACTTAGCCTTGCTGCTTATCCCCTGATTTTCAGTCTTTCTAGTTGGTGAGGCTTGAGGCTACAATTACCTTTCAAGAACAATTTCACTTAGAATGCTCATTGTCCTCCAATGATGATGTTCTGATAGCATTCGTCCATACAAGTTGTCCTGGGTCTAGACAAAACGAATCACCGTCTTCACCATTTTCACGATATCCATTCGTAAAGCTCAAATCGGATCGAAGTGGTTTTCGGATAACTAAACCCAATCTCGGTCTCTTCGAAACAATCAACGAAATTGGCCAGTACTTGATAGTTGGTTATTTAACTATAAATGTAACATCCATAAGTAGTCAATAGGCCCATATTAAAATTTCCAAATTTATTTTCAAAATATCTTTATGAGATATACATTCAAATCTCTTCCAATTTTTTATTATTTGAGACAACTCAATTACTCATATCCATATCAGGATAATTCAAAGCATCTCTTATTTCGACACTTAGAAAAAAATATTTCAAAAATATATTTTTCTAACCCCCTACTTCCTAACACTTAGGAAAGTTCCATTTATTTCTCTTTTCTCAAAACCCTCACAATTTATATTGTAAATTCCTTAACCCAATTATAACGAATTCTATAAGTTCTGGGGTTCCTTATTAAATATCTTTATTAAAATATATACTTATTTCACCGAAATAAGTATATTAACAAACCATTTCCTTCAAAAATATTTGAATAACCTTTAAAATAAATATGGAAAGCACCACATGGTATCAACCATGGATTCACGGCTCAATGATTACG
The DNA here is from genome assembly GCA_030737815.1 of Allium fistulosum. Taxonomy (NCBI): domain Eukaryota; kingdom Viridiplantae; phylum Streptophyta; class Magnoliopsida; order Asparagales; family Amaryllidaceae; genus Allium; species Allium fistulosum. Next base: position 674,427,672 of record CM060905.1, read on the forward strand.
TCTCTATCCCAGAGAAATCCAAACTTAACTACAGGCAATCTCTGCCTCTGATTTCACCATGAACGTATACCATTACTTTTCGAAAAACTTATTAAATAATTAAATATACTTTTAAACAATTGAAATAATTACACAACTTTGAAACAATAATTAATTCTGATTTACTAATAAAATTCTAATCGATTTACAAGACTTGTTTATAAAGCATATAATTCATTTGACAATTAAAAAATATTTAAATAACTAACTTTCTGAAAATATTCTTATGCTAAAAACATTTTTAAATAACCTAGTTGAATAATTAAAAATCCTCTTTTTAAAACGCACTCAACTTCTCAATAACAATATATTTTTCAATTCCAATATAGTCAGTCTAATATTTATAAATCTCTCTTGATTTATCACCAATTGATTTACGTCCCAATTTCGTAAATCCCCTTTTCACATTTCCAAAAGTAAATCTATCGTTCCTTTTTAAACCGATTTGCCCATCTCATTATAAATTCCTACCGTGAATTGATATCTTCAATTTATCAAATGATAATCGTTTCACTTTATTTATAAACATTGTTTATAAATCCTATAGTTTCATTTCCAGTTTACAACGGTTTCACATCACTTAATCCATTATAACCCGATTTTTAAATTAGTTTCCGTTTATAAATCAATTTCATAAATAACAAAATTATATTCCAAAACCAACCAAACTCGATTCTACTTCAATTTCGTAATTTAGAAATCTTATTTAAGATCCAGTATATCAAATTTTATATGTGTTCCCAAATTTTCCTTCTATTTTCTCAATCTATTAAAATCTTGATTTTTAAAAGCTTTTATAATTAAACAAATATCACTTAAAGATTTATTATTTAAAATTACTTATATACATTATTCCAAAATCTCCACTTACAAGATCCTAAATAGTTAAGTACAAATTTAAAGTCAAATCATTAATTTTATCCCAACAATTTCTTTTAACTAATCTAAAACTTAATATAAATATTTCACTTCCAAAATACCTTTAATTTCTTTTCAAATTAAAATTAAATATTTATGGTATTTTAAAAATACCAAAATCTAGGCCAGTGCTACCATAACATCTAATAAATTCAAATCACACTATAATCTATCATATATTATTCAAACATATCATATATCACTATATATGTAATTAAATTCAACATTTTTGAGGAATCCAGTTGGATCCCTCAAACTTGTCTTCCCTACAACCAAAGATGTTAATACAACATAAAAATACCAATCCCGCTTTGAGGCAGGATATCATGGTATATAGGGTCATCCGCTATTATGCGGGGCGCATATGGTCTCATCTGCTCTAATAGGCGGGAAAAATCAATCCAACAACTAATATATACTACTATATATATTATAATATTCAATGGATAATAATAATTATCAAATCAATCAATCAACCAATAATTAAAATTTCAAAATTTTAAATTGAACTAGCAATCCAAAAATGAGTGAGATTTACTCACATTGATTTTTATTGTCGATTTCGCGTTCTGGTTTCGATTTAATCCGAACGTGTTTGAATTTATTTGAAAATTCTATAAGCTCTAATTTCTACCAAACTAATCCCATAGCCAAGATCTCGTTTATAAGAACCCAATGCGATGGACCGCGTTTGATTTAGATCTAAAACGAATGAGATACAGAATTTACAATCTAACAATTTTATTTTAACAATAATTTTATATAAACTATTTTTTTTATTTTCAAAGTAAAAACATACCCATTCGAGATCGAACCCGGCCCAAACTGTTTTATATTGTTCCCCATTTTCTGTGTCTTGCCTGTACAAAAACTCGAACACATCATGCACGTTTTCACTGATACAACCACAACTTTGACGAAATCACGAACAAACCTCGCCAACACACTCCCCTCATCACTCTCGACTCGACCATACCATCAACCCCTCCTCCGCCTCGACGATGCAAAATGAGACATAGCTATTCCCACCTTCGACCATAGAGGTTGTGATGACCATCCAAGCACCACTCGCCTCCAAATAGATAACCAAGGTGCTAAACTCCCGTCTGAACATGAATGTGACCACCACGAAGCCCAGCTCCACCTACTTCATCCAAAAACCTAACCTTAGTTTCAAAACCCACTTGCACCGTCGATCACCATAACAAGTGCTGCATCCTCCAATACCACCACCAAATCGAAATAAATGCTAAAACTTGAAATTAGAAATAGGTTTTGGATTGTTTAGTTAAGTGGTTTGTGAGAAAGAATTTTTTTTCTTTTTAAGTTTGATTTATTTTTTTCTTCACTGAACTATTCGGCTGTGTGGATTTAAAAAGACAAAAGGAGGGAAGTGATGTTGGCGTGTTGAAGAGGGAAATGTTACAGTGATTTGAAAAGAATAAAAGGTGCTGATGTGAATATTTGACTAGACAATATATAAATTTTAAATTCCAAAATATCTCGATTTACACAACTCAAAATCTCGAACCCCTATCGAGGCGTGCCGCTAGGCGTTTATAATGTTATACCCCTATTTCAAACGCAATGGAAAAGGTTTCTAGTCTTAATTTGATCGTATGGAGAAGATAGCTTTTTGAACCCAATTATTATATTGAATTTTTGATATTAAATTCAACGCGTTTATATCCTGTACTATCAAACGATAACTGTGACAACCCGGGTTTTTATGTCTATTTATCGGGTGATTAACTGATGTAATTATTGGAATATTAGTTTGATTAGTCGAACAAATGAATTTCTGATATTCAAAATGTTTGAATATATATAAACAGATTTAAAAACTATATTCAAACCTAAGTTAGAACATATATGGACCGGTTTAAAAACTATATTAGATATTCGATTATAAATCTCTAGATATGACAAATCCCATATAAAATAAATAAATAATAAATTCATCATTCAAATTAGAATAAATTACCTATAAATATATATAGAGAAATTTATACAAACTTTAATTGTGGATAATATATAATATATATATATATATAACATATACAAAGTTGATGATGTAAAGTACGATGTAAAGCATATATATATGAGTACATAGACATATATATGATGATTAAAAAACACATGAGTGCTAGTATATGTATATGATAGGTAAAATGGAAAATAAGTAAGTACATACACATAGTTATAAAAGTATGGTATGTGAAATAAACATATTTTCAAGCATATGAAAAATATATATATGTATATGTCCATGAGAAATAAAAATATAAGAAAGGTTTATATAAATACATATATTAGTGATGGTTCAAAAACATATTCACATAGTCAAATTGATTTCATAAAAATCTACACATATGAATGTATATATATATATATATATAAATAGAAGAAACATCATCATGACATGAATTAAATGCAAGCACACAACATTTCAATTCAATTCAATGTCACAGCAAAACTTGGTCAAGCAAGTACCTGACCAAAGGAAATTAAATAATAAAAGAAAAAAAGAAGCTTGTTGTGGAAGGCAGTAGTATACTGTTTGATATTTCTATCTCCACATATGTTCACTTATTCCATTCGAACAAGCTAAGTTAAAAAATAGAAAATATTTCTTCCATTTCTCAAACCAGTAATCTTTTCAAAAGCAATCACCAAAGAAAATGAAGCTTCCAAATAAATCAAAGTTTCAAAGCTAAATCTTCTCAATAAAAGTAATTTCCAGTTCATAATCAAAGTTCAAGCTAGATCAATTCAACAGCCAGTTTGCCAGTTTCAAAGATCAAAGCAATTCAAGTTTTCAAATGTCAAAACTGTTTCAAGCTCTGTTCAACTGATTCCAGGTGAGTAAACATAAATCTTTTTAAATTTAAGCATATGTAATACTTTTGCATGCAACAATTAATCATAGAAATGATTCAAACATGTTTGCATGATTGTATAAATGTGTTTGCCTGATTTAAAGATTTGTTTTGTTGTGTATATATGAGTGCATGTCTGTGTGAAGAACTTCTGGCCTCTGTTCTTGATTTCCAAACCTCAAATCCTTTTCAAAATTCTTAACTCTTCATTCAAATACTTTCTGGCGTTGATGACTAAAGAAACTTTGATTGTTAACATAATATCTTATTTTTAAAAAATGTTTTCTAGGGAATTTAATAAACAAATATTTTAGAAACAAGGAATTACAGGTTTCAATTTAGTGTTTTGGTTATATAACTAGATTCGCCTTTAGGAATGATGATTTTTGGTAATATAATCCAAATTTTTAAGCTTGTAATTTGTGTGAAATTGGGAGTTGAACGGTTTTGGGTGTGTTGTCAAGTTCCGGCGATAGGGTCCCTCGTGCGACGAGGCGGTTGGCGGGAAGGAGCGTTGGTCAGAGTGGCATGAGGGAAAAATGGTAGGTAAAATTCCTATAGCGTGGATTGATGGGGTAGGGTGATTCTAGGGTTTTAGGGCTGTTTAGGAAGGGGCTCGGTTTGGAGGAAATGGCGAGACGGTGGGGACGTACGAGACGTGCGGTCCTAGTGGGAAGGGAAGAGGGTGGTATGGCGTGTCTCTGGGTGAAGTTAAAGGGTGATCGGTGGCGATCGGTGGCGTTAGAAGATTATTTGGTGGCGACGACTTCTCCGGGTTGAAGCCTGGGTTTCAAATTTTTTGAAACGTGTGGTTTTGCGTTTTCTCGCGTAGATGATCAAGTCGAGGGGGACCTAGGCGATGGTAAGGGACGCTCGAAGGCAAGTTTTGGTGGTGGGCTGCTCGTGCATGTGCACGGCGACGTGCACAGGTTAGGTTGAGGAATGTGTAGCAGGTGAAGTATTTGTGAAGATGGGAATAAGCAGGAGAAGGGATTTATGGGCCGTGTTAAATAATTATTTGTGAAGAGAAGTAAAAGAGAGAGTGGGGCAGAAGTTGGGCTAGGGGAATTAGGTAGGAAATTAAGGCAAAAATTTAGGCAAAGTAGAAATAGAAGGAAGAAATAAAGAAAAGTGAAAAGGGAAAAGGTAAAGATTGTTATCAAAGTTTAAAAGCAAAGAAAGGTTTTCAAAGTAAAAGTTAAAAATTAAACAAGTTTCAAAAATAAATTATAGGTCAAATGTTTGAATTTAAATCATTTTGGTTTAATATAATCTATATAATAAGTTAATTATTTAAGTATATTCCTATGTGATTCCAAATGAAATTTAATAATGGTTTAATTAAGTAATTAATTAAGAGATGGTTTATCTTAAATATAATTAGGGTCTTGAGTAATTAAGGATTAATTAAATTAGTAATTATGGATTAATTAATTTATTATTTAATTAGTAATTAAAGGATTAATTACTTAAAGCAATTAATTAAAGGTTAATTAATGTAATTAAATAAAGGGTAAGTTAATTAATATAAATAATTAAGGGTTAATGAAAGTAATTAAAGGGTAGTTAATTACTTAATTTAATTAAATTAAAAGGTAATTAATTAATGTGATTAATTATGGTAGAATTCATTAATGAGGGTAATTGAAAGTTAATTAATTAGAGTATAATTAATTTATATTAATAATTAAAGGTTGATTAGTTGATTTCATTAATTAATTAAAGTGATGATAAATGGTTTGTAATTAATTTATGTTAAGTAAGCAGGATTAAGGTAATCCACGTGATTAAAGATGGTAATTAATTTAATTAGAGATTAATTAAATTAATTAGGGATTATATATCTTATAAATCTTGCTTATGGATAGTTGAATGATATTGAATGTCTTGATTGGTTGATATCTCTGATATGATATGTTTTGTGATATGATGTGTTTGGATGGACTATGATAATATGGTTACCTATCGATGATGAATTGCTATGTAAAAAGTGACATCTTGTCTTTAAGGTGAAATATATTTCACTTGAATAACTAGGGTTAGGAGGGTATTGAATTCGAAGAGACCGCGTCGGGTATTAGTTAATACCCGAAACCACTTCGATTCTTTATAGATTGATATGTGAAATCAATAGGCTGGTATGGAATGATTTAAGTGAATTGGATCATTTAATCTAAGTTTTGGTACTTAGAAATTGATGTGTGAAATAAGTGATGTCTATAATAAATTGTGAATTTGTAATTCGACACGAGTTATCCTGGGTTTTATGTAAGTTTTATGCTGTTGTATTCCATGTTAGATGGGTTTACTCACGCTGGTTTCCAGCCTGACTTGGGTGTTACTTTGATGTAATGCTCGGGTCAGACCGAGTATTACCGATTTTCAGGTAAGGACGTTCTGGAGCTCAGGAGATGAGCTGGATGGCAGGAACGTATGGAGTGTTTCCGTTGTGAGATATTTCTGTTTATCCGAGACACGATGATTTGTATATGTCCAGTATTTGTGTATGTGTGTAACTTTGATGTATTAAAATGTAAATTGACAAGTACAGATTTCTTTGTATAACTGTTATTATTTGATATTATATTTTGATCCGCTGCGAATGTGAGTGTTAACGCTAAAAAATGAACGCTAACACCCAGTGCATGTAATAAAGTTGTGAAAGCACCACCCTTGTGACGGGAACAAGAAATAAGCTGTAAAATAGCAGAAAATGGTAAAAGACAACGATTTTATAGTGGTTCGGCTCATAATTAAGCCTACGTCCACTTTATATTCTTTTATTGCTCAAACTCCGATGTAGAAGATCTTGTTGAATTCATGTCGAATGTCGTAGATTCTTCTCGAGGCTTGTTGTAATGTCTTGAATGTTTGGAGATCTTCAAGTGTCGAATGAGTTGACAATTCGGCAGAGTAACGACGCTTCAGAAAATGATCGGCCAAAAGTCCTTTTCCCATTGGAGTTAGGGGGGTATTTATTGGAGTGAATTCTGGACGAAAATTTTGCCAAGTCTTAGGTCGTGTACGACCTAAGTTAGGTCGTAGGTCGTGAGCGACCTAAGGTAGGTCGTGGTCCATTCGCGACTTAGGAAGTTGGTCTGGTGGAGTTTCATTTGGTTTTATTTGAACAAGTGGTAGGTCGGTCACGACCTAAGGTAGGTCGGCAGCGACCTAGAAGATCTGTCTTACCCTGCCTGCAACAAGCTGTTTAGGTCGTGACATTGCTAGGTCGCAATATCCCATAAGTCGTTAGGTCGTGAAGCTCCTTTCCGGAGTTAGGTCGGGAACTCTCTTAGATCGTCTCTGCAGTTAGGTCGTGAAGCCTGCTAGGTCGTTAGGTCGGGAACTCCCTTAATTCGTGACATTCCTTAGGTCGTAGAGTCTGTTAAGTCCTGAAATTCTTAGGTCGTTAAGTCGTAGAGTCTTTTAGGTCGTGAAGTCTTTAGCTCGTTAAGTCGCTAACACCAGTAAGTCGTTAGGTCTCTAGCTTCCCTAAGTCGTTAGGTCGCTAACTTCCCTAAGTCGCAGAGTTTTAGGTCGGCATAAAAATGGGAGTTAACATTTGCCCCTCGAAGTACATGCCTATGCCATAGGTCGTGTGCTTCGACTTAACTTTGCTAGGTCGTGGGCGACCTAAAACTGTGCTAACTTGAATGCCTATTCGCATTCTTCTCTCAACCCCCTATAAATTGTTAGGTCGCTTCTTCTCCCTTACCCTACTGCCCCGATCTCCCGCCTTGCTACTGATAGAATTTTGTGATTTTGAAGACAAATTCAAGTTAATCCCTCAAAGATTCATCCTCACTATCAGATTACGTAAGCATCTTCGGTCTTATCCATTCCACAATTATCATCGAACCACGAATCCTAATCTCCGAATCCCAGATCCATTTTGCACGCCGTGCTTCACTTTGAGTTGTGTTATTGTGATTCACGAGCGCACAGCAGTTTGATCTGTGATAAATCGGAGGCATGTTGAATCGGTTTTTCGAATGACTTGGTGGTACGAAAAGATGACGAGTCTCACGAATAAGATAATGGATTTTGTAGTATCGGTGTTAACGGGTTATCGGGTTTGGTAATCTATTGCGTGGAGAAGAAGCCAGTGATCCAACAGATCTAACCGACCTAACATTTTGGTCGTGTTGGAATTTTTCGCGACCTAAGAACTACATGACTTAAGATACTGCACGACATAAGATACTACACGACATAACTTACTGCACGACTTAACTTTCTGCACGACTTAACTTTCTGCACGACTTAACTTTCTTGCGACATAGACTTTAAGTCGTGGCCGAGCTAGGACTTGTGAACAAATCTATATTGCCTTGAATCTTTTGTCTCGTACAGTGCGACTTAAGGAGGCTCCGACCTATGCTAGGTCGCTGACCGACCTAACACTTGGAAAATTAGGCAGAACTTGACTGAATTTCGAACTTTTTGAACTGCTTGGACTTTGTTGAACTTAATTGTACTTTTTCACAGATTATACTATCCTTTAAAGCTGTCAACCTATTAAATACAACATTTGCAAAAACTGGGAAAAAAATACTGCCATTGACTGCCTACATTGAATGACAGATTAGTGGATAAAGAATAATCAACTTAAATGAACTTGTGTGAACGAAATGATGTGAACCAACTAATTCAAGTGAAGTATTAAAGCACAACTAAAATGGTTAATTAAAGCTGATTTGCTTGCATTAACACTACACTTGAGTTTGAAACTAACAAGTCCTGAAATCTTGTAACTGACCAATTATCAACTAGTTTAATTTCAGTTACGTTTGTTTTCTATTTTTTGTTAGTTCTGCACAACACTTCACACTGTTTAGGAAACGTGCACCTTCACATTTGAATATCCAGTTGATTGTGTAGAATGGCATCTCAACAAGAAGATTCAGGACCAGCTGGAGAAGCTTTTCCGATTGCTATCCCATTGATTGATCCTCCGGAAAGGACTTCTACTACATTAAGCCAAAAAGTTTTCAGACAATTGTGCATCCAGTTCGGCATTGCCGAAGCGTATGCTATATTTCCTGGAGCTAACGACACTGCTGACAGGCCACCTCTCGGTTTTGTTGCAGTGAATCGTCAAATGTGCTTAAGCGGGGCTATTCCACCTTTCAACGAATTTCTTCGAGAACTCTTTCTTCGATTAGCCATCTCGCCCTTCCAGCTACACCCCAACGGCTATGCCGTTCTGATGGGGTTGTGTGTTTTGTTCTGGAGGATGCTCAATCATCTTCTAAGCTTTGATGAGATTTGTTGTTTGTGCACCTTTTCAAAGAACAAAGATCATCCTTCAATCGTGCTCGTAAGAGGCGCCAGAAATCGGAGATTGATTTTGGACTTGCCCGATAGTGCTCATGGGTTTCTAAGTCAATTCTTCTTTGTCCGATGTCAACCGGGATTCTACGCCGTTTGGAGAGTCGGGAGTAAGGTTGCCTTTCTTTGTTCTTCTCATGAGCTTTTTGAAACCCGAATTATCAAATGCTTATCTTCATTCTTTTCTTTTTTCAGCACTTCCTCCCCCGCTTAGAAATCCCAGCCTTAAGTCGATCTTCGAAACTTTAAATGCTGTGACTGTGGAAGAGAGAAGCGCCAAATTCTTACTGAAAGATGAACTTTTGCACCAGTTCGAACTTCTACATTCTTCCTGTTCCATCCAGCCTCATGAAATTCCTGATTCTCCAGCAACGACGTCAGATGCCCTAGCTCCTGCTAAAGAACTTTCACTGAAAGAACCCACCACTGAGACTTCACTGGTGAAGTGTTCTACTTCTACTGATGTTGTGGGGTTGTCTAGAAAGTTAATGCTTTCTTCCGTTATTGAAGAGGATGAAAATCCTTGAATTTCTGAAAAGACGGTTGATGAGGAAGTCGAAAAAGAAAGTTCTGCTGGCTATGCGGAAGCAGACCTTGCAGCGCTTTATCTGGATGATGAAGCACGTACTGCGCTTGCTAGAGGGAAAGAGCAGCTTGCTAGGGAACGAGACAAAGTGGAAGGGGAAGAGCGTTTGGAGAAAACGCCTTTAACCGACCCTGCTCATCTTCCGGCTCCGGTTGACCCTGACATTATCGGCTCTAGTTCTTATTCTTCACCTTCCGCAAAAGCCGAAATCAAGACCGCAACTATCGAGCCTCCCATTACTCAAGTTGAGGAGAAGACCCAAGACGACACCGAAGCTGAAAATTTTGAAATTGTCGTAAATAAACCAACTTCTCCAGGTAACTTCAAGTCTGACTACTCATTCGATTCAACCGATCTCGATGAATTTCTTGCTTATTACTTAAGTTCTGATGATCTGATATCTTCTCTTTTTGTTGTAGCGGAAGCACCAAGCATCGCGCACTCTCCTCCTCTTCCATCTATTCCTCCTCCATTCCTTCAAGTTACTCCCGCTTCTCAGCCAGGGTCGCAGGAAGAACAGATAGCAGCCCTTTAAGGCTTAGAAGATCCACCTGCTTCCCAGGAGCAGAAGGCGGAAGAGATGGAGGACAGCGATAAGACTCCGGAGCAGTCATTTGACGATGACACAAAGCTTTCCATGTTATTCTCTCCGGGAAGTGAGTCTTCTTCAAAGAGGAAGGGGAAGCGTGCAATAAGAAAAAGGAAGAAAAGTGCTTCAGCCGGAGAAGACAAAGCAGAAGAAGATCCAACCACTCCTCCTTCTCCAACCCGTCCACGTCGGATTCCGAAACTTACCATCAAGCCGGGCAAGAGCTCCAAAGGCGGTGGGAAGAAGGAATGATAAGTTGGGTTTTATACTTCTTGTTTTGCTTTTTTGCATGTATCGACCGGAAATTGTGCGGGTACCGGTCCCCGCTTCTTTTTTTTAGACCTGCACATGTAAAGAATTTTCATAGTATTGAATAAAATAATCCTTTTTACTTGTACAAATTCTTGTGTATGTGAGAATGCATTTATTTCTCATTGTGATATAGAATAAATGATTCTTTATTGGCTTTATATGATACTGCAGTGAGCTCGCGATATGATGGTCGAGCGTTGTTTCCATTAATATAGTTATATGCCCCCGTATCATGGCTCACTGCAATATTCTGAAAAGACTTGTATTTTTTTTTTAGAATAATACTTCCGATTTGAGGAAATACTATTCTGCTTTTAATGGAATACGTTTTGTGCTGGAGAAATTTTTACTTTCTCTTTCTTTCTAAGGAACACTTCAACTATCAGAGATGATCACTTTTACTTGTTAAAAAGTGGATTTTCCTACGCAGTGAAGTGAGCTTTTGAAGAATGTTTTGATCTTTTTGCCAGACAATTATATTTTATTGTTGAATGGATCCACAGGACAGTCATTGGCTGTTTTACTGCATATTTGTTTGTACAAATAATCATAATTATTCAGTTGCGGTCGTTAGTGGTTCCATCAATAAAGTTTTTTGGATGTGCCTTGTTAAAAGGCTCTATTTGTCTTAGTGCTTCCGAAGAAGGCTTCGTGGTCTCCGAAGAGAAGCAATTTTGGTGAAATGTGCCTTTGAAAAGGTCTTGGTGCCTCCGAAGAGGGATTGCGTTTGGTACTTCAAGCATGGTGAAGTGTGCCCCCGAAGAGGTCTTTTGTTTGGTACTTCAAGCATGGTGAAGTGTGCCCCCGAAGAGGTCTTTTGTTTGGTACTTCAAGCATGGTGAAGTGTGCCTCCGAAGAGGTCTTTTGTTCTCTGAAGAGAAGTAGTTTTGGTCTCCGAAGAGAAGCAGTTTTGGTCTCCGAAGAGAAGCAATTTTTGGTCTCCGAAGAGAAGCAATTTTTGGTCTCCGAAGAGAAGCAATTTTTGGTCTTCGAAGAGAAGCAATTTTTGCATTTCAATTCTGGTGAAGTGGGCCTCCGAAGAGGAGCATTTTACACTTCAACTCCGATGAAATGTGCCTCCGAAAAGGTCTTTCTGCTCCAGAAGAGGTCTTCTCCGAAGAGTTGTGCCTCAAAGAGAGCTTTGTTGCTTGTGTCCTCCCACCATCTGCTTCTTAGCGATTCCTTTTTACCATTCCATGTGCATGTTCTACTCTTTTTGTAAGGTGTTTTCTTGTTGCCAGAGGAGTGTACTTCATCGTCGAGTGAATCCATGGGGCCGACTCAAGCTTACTTTACCGGATGTTTGTTTAAACAAACAATTGCGATTAGTTAGCAAGAGTCTGGAACCTTCTCGTCAGAAAGGTGCCCGCTTTGGTGGAATCACTAACGGTTTGTGAATAGCACCTCTTTTGTGGCTTAACATTGTTGAGTGATTCGTAGGACTCGCTGAGTCTTGGGATGTGTGGAGTAAATCAGCTTTGCTTTGATAGCCTGCAATATATAATTGACATTTTAGCAATATTTTAAAGAAACTTGCATATCGAAATGAGACAGGCATTTTATAGCATTAGGGAACACAAGATTTATAGTTTTTTATTATTGAATCATGCTGATTTCTCAGCGGTTTACAATACAAAAGTTATACATCCACCATCATTTTACAAATTTAAGGAATGCTGTTAAATAAAACATGGATGTAAGTAATTGTTGTTCCAGAATCTCCGGATTGGATTTCAATTTCTACTGGATTCGTAGTTTTGAATTCATATGCCAGAGAGAGTGAAAGATGCCCCAGCCGCAGTTTCGTGGGTGATTAGCAGTCGTCCCAACTTCCGCTTGCTGGGTATGGACCTCCTGTGACAACATTAATGATAAGCTGTACGGACTCTTGCACTTCTGTGTTATTGCGAGAGCCGGATTGAAGGGTAGGATGTTGTTGCCCCTGAGTGGATGAGGTTGGATCGACTCCGCTTTTCTTCACATATTGTTGAAGTTTACCCCATTTCATCAATTCTTCAATCACACTTTTTAATTGGCGACATTGGTCAGTGTCATGGCCAGGTTGATTGTGAAATCGGTAGAATTTCCCATTATGCACTGCACCTCTTCTCATCTCAGGTGGCTTAGGATAATTGACAACATCTTTCGTTGCGAAAAAGATATTTTCCGGTGTGTCAGTTAAAGGAGTAAAATCTGAAGGATTAAAGCGGCGGAGTTTTTTCTCATTCCCCTGGTTCTTTCCTCCGTCATTTTCCCTTTTCTGATTCCCAGAATCTTTCTTGTTAGAAGCAAGATCATTATTGTTGTCCTTAGTTGTCACCACCTTTGCTGGTTTGGAAAGGTTTTCTAGGCGCATGAATTCATCGGCCTTTTTATAAAACATTTCAAGCGAGTTCGGTTCCTTCATCTTTAGCCATTTTCCAAATTCACTTGATTTATCGATGGCTCGCATCAAGTAAGTCATGATCATACGCGGCTCCGCATTATCCACTTCAGCTAGAGCTATATTGAAACGGCTCGGGAAAGATTTGATTGATTCTCCGGGAGCTTGTTCAAGACTAGACAGTGACATTATATCCTTAGCTTTTGAAGCATACAATCTGAACTGTTCTTTGAACTTTCGCGTTAAGTCGGAGAATTGATCTATAGACCGAATTGGAAGCTTTCTGAACCAAAGTAGAGCCATACCTTCCAAGTACACTGGAAAGTACCGGCACTTAATCTCATCTGACGCTCTTGCACCGGTCATATGCCAGTCGTACTTGTATAGGAAATGATTAGGGTCAGTTGTCCTGTTATAGGAGGGGATAGTTGGAGGCACAAATTTCCTTGGGAATTCTGCTTTCAGGATCTTTTCGGTAAACGGAGTTCTGCTTGGTGCAAATCCCCAGTCACTCTCATTTTCTTCCCTCTGCATGCTCTCTTTCATGATGCGGCCAACCATCTCAGACAGGTACTCTTTATTGTTCAGAGATATCTCCGGGCAGGCATCAGTCCTTCTCTCGGAAGCTTGTCTGGGCACATGTTCGTGATAAGTTGGCTGCGGCATAGAACCTTCAGCTTGGAAAGGTGGCATTTCAGGAAAGGTTGTTTGATGGTTTTTTGGCTGATGATTTTCCCCCAGCAGAGCATTTAATCTATCTATCATCAAAGCATTTTGAGCTTCAATTTGTTGGTATAATCCCGAAACTATGTCGTCTAATTCATCCCTTGTGACTCCAACGGTAGGATCTGGCTGGTCTGCTGTTGGGGAAGCGGAGGTCCCTTCATGAGCATTCCCAGATCTGGCAGGTCTACCTCTTTTTCCAGGAGCCATTATTTCAGTTAGACTTCTGATCTTTAAGGAGATTCTTTCAACAAGCCTTTGCGAAGTAACGGTGAGAAGATTCCTGAGTTCAAGTCTCAGTGAAAGCACCAAAATGTTAACGCTAAAAAATGAACGCTAACACCCAGTGTATGTAATAAAGTTGTGAAAGCACCACCTGTGTGACGGGAACAAGAAATAAGCTGTAAAATAGCAGAAAACGGTAAAAGACAACGATTTTATAGTGGTTCGGCTCGTAATTAAGCCTACATCCACTTTATATTCTTTTATTGCTGATTTCGAGTTACAAGAAGATACAATGCATTTCAAAATACAATATCTTTTATTACAAAACAGTCTAGACTAATTGCTCAAACTCCGATGTAGAAGATCTTGTTGAATTCATGTCGAATGTCGTAGATTCTTCTCGAGGCTTGTTGTAATGTCTTGAATGTTTGGAGATTTTCAAGTGTCGAATGTGTTGACAATTCGGCAGAGTAACGACGCTTCAGAAAATAATCGGCCAAAAGTCCTTTTCCCGTTGGAGTTAGGGGGGTATTTATAGGAGTGAATTCTGGACGGAAATTTTGCCAAGTCTTAGGTCGTATACGACCTAAGTTAGGTCGTAGGTCGCGAGCGACCTAAGGTAGGTCGTGGTCCATTCACGACTTAGGAAGTTGGTCTGGTGGAGTTGCATTTGGTTTTATTTGAACAAGTGGTAGGTCGGTCACGACCTAAGGTAGGTCGGCAACGACATAGAAGATCTGTCTTACCCTGCCTGCAACAAGCTGTTTAGGTCGTGACATTGCTAGGTCGCAATATCCCATAAGTCGTTAGGTCGTGAAGCTCCTTTCTGGAGTTAGGTCGGGAACTCTCTTAGATCATCTCTGCAGTTAGGTCGTGAAGCCTGCTAGGTCGTTAGGTCGGGAACTCCCTTAAGTCGTGACATTCCTTAGGTCGTAGAGTCTGTTAAGTCCTGAAATTCTTAGGTCGTTAAGTCGTAGAGTCTTTTAGGTCGTGAAGTCTTTAGCTCGTTAAGTCGCTAACACCAGTAAGTCGTTAGGTCGCTAGCTTCCCTAAGTCGTTAGGTCGCTAACTTCCCTAAGTCGCAGAGTTTTAGGTTGGCATAAAAATGGGAGTTAACAGTGAGATTCTGTGTTTTGTTTTCTGTTTCTTCTTCTATCTCTTTCTTCTTTTCCTAACTATCTGGAATTTTTGGGATCGAAAATTTCGGGTCGTTACACTTGGTATCAGAGCAAAGGTTAAGCGAGAACCTTGGCTCTGGTGGATGTACTCATCTAAAGATAGGGTCGATAGTACCCTAGAATGATTTGAGTGTAATATATATGAGAGAACGTACTTGTTATTTTCCTATATAAAGATTTTAAATGGTTTTTAAAGGTAAATGATTTTATATAAAATTATATTTGATATATATAAAGCAATATTCCTTAACCAATGAATGTTAAGGTATCTGGTTGTAAAATTATTGGAATTAAATTAAGAAGTAATAGAAATATAACCAAACTGAAATTGAATAAAGATAAGTTTGAAATAGATTCGAATTAAAATTAAAATCTTGAATTTGGGAAAGAGTTTCAGAATAAGATGATAATGAATGGTTTCCAGTTGCAATAACCTTGGTCATTATCATAAATGATTGTTGTGTAAGCAAAATGAAATGTTTTAGGGAAGTAAAGCATTTAGGTAAGTATGACTTATAAATTGGAATTGAAGATAATCTAAATTGTGATGTTTTAAATCTGGGTCTAGAATTTGAAAATTGTTTCAAATTGATAAAGAAATAATAAATAATGTTATTTAATATATTTAAATGGAAGGATCCTATTTCAACAAAAGTTGTTTGAAAATTTGTTTGAAACCAAAGGTGGTTTAAAAATTAAGGATAACTTGGTGTGTAAAGAAAATGTATATATGAGGAATATACATAATATCAATGATGGTTTGAAATAAACTGTAAATGTTGAGTTTTAAATTTGGAATGAGATGTGATACCTAAGGTAATAAGATTTGAACTTATAAGATTATTAATGAGAAGTTTAAAGTTTGAAATGAGAATTCAAATTGGGTAAGGTTGTCTAGATTAAGTAAATTGAATTTAACTTTAGGAAAGTTAAATAAGTTAACAAACAACCTGAAGTGGGAATTTCAAGATGAAATTGAGATTTAACTTAGGAAAGTTAAATGATTGATTTAAATGGGTGTTTGTATAAATTTGGATGTTTATTTATCCTAATATCATTCCATTATTATAAATAATATATGAAACTGAGAATTGGTTTTAAAAATGGATAATAAATTAGAATTTGAGTTTTAATTTTTTTTTAGTTTTAAAATATGTTAAATAAAGATAATTTAAAATGGAATTTTGAGAATTGGGCTCAAAATTAAATTATTTAAAATTTTTGGAATATTGATTTAAAAATATCGGTTAATTTGATTTAAGGGATAAAATCAACATAAAAAAAAAATTAACTCGAATTTATATAATTCGAGATGGTTTAAAGTTGAGATTCAGATTTCATTAGTTCAAATTGAATTTTGTTGAATTAACTAGACTTGAAGATGGATAAGTATAAAATTCAAATGGGAAATATGAATTGGGCTTATTTGAAATAAAATTGAAGATTGAATGAGTTCAAATTCAAACTGGAATTGGGATTAATTCATATAGAAATTGTAATTATTTGAAATTTTGAAGTGGATTCAATTTGAAATTAGTCTAAATTAATTTGAATAATTTGAAATTGTAATTAAAGTGAATATGTTTAAAATTAAATGGAATTTGATCTGAACTTGGAAATAAGTTGAGGTTAATTCAACTTGAATTGGAGATAAATCAAGTTCAAGGGAAATTGAAGTTATTCAAATTTGAAGTGAGTCAATTTAAATGGATTAAATTAATGGGGAATTGAACAGTTTGACTCTGGACTATTTCCAAAATAAATTGTTTAATCTATTTTTCCAAACTATTTACTATACAACTTTTATTTTTAAACCTAAAACTATCTTAAGCTTGTTTTACAATTACTTTTGGAACTATTTAATAATTTTACAACTGATTTATAAACTAATTACTGTTTTTCAATTGTTTTATAAATAATTACTATTTTTCAATTATTTACAATTACTTAACTGTTTTACAGCTATTTTACAAACTAATAATTATTTTTCAACTATTTAACTATTTTTAAAATTTTCAAGCTATTTTCTAAATATAAACTTGTCGGAGTTCAAACTATTATTGATCAAATACCCAACTAAGATAAGAATTGAAGTGATAATCCAAATGGGGGAGTAAGGTAAATGTGAATAAGTGAATGGAAATTAAAGTGAGGGTGAATAGAAAGAGAATTGATTTGGCTAATAACCAATAAAAATAAATATGTAGGATGTACGTATATTATTCTATTCGCATAGTGATTTGATCCAGATTCAAGCACAGAATTTCGAGATAATATTATCGATCCGAGTTGGGATTTTTCGCTCGATTTTTGATAGCGAATCTGGATATGGATTTTTGATTGGTTCTGGATATTCTCTATCATAGATGTGACTATGCAAGGAGAATGACGGTTTCTGATCAAGAAACCAGATTTGAGTCCGCTCTAGGAAGTCGGGTGGACAATACTAGTTCGGAGGTGAAATTATGTGATCGAGTGAGCGATCAGATTGATATTGCGTACGAATGATATGTGGACATCGTACGGGTTTGAATAAAATTGATATTGAAATTTGTGGATAAGAACTGTAAATGATTTTTGAAATTGAAAGTATATTTTGTGAAATATATGATGAAGTAAAGTGGGAATTGAATATTTCTATGATTAAAATTTACTTTATGGAAGTAAGCAATATGGTGAATGACTTTACAAAAGAGTAATCAAAATTTGAATATTGATTTGGACTAAACAAAGTTATATATATTTGTTATATATGGAAAACTCCCCTTGTTGAATCTATTGCTAGAAAAAAATGATTGTTGAAAGTATTTGAAGTATAAAAGTGAATTTATACAAGTACAAATTGATTCAAAGATTTTTCAAAACTTTTATATACATGTATTTATAAAAGAGATTTGTGAAAATGATTTTGAGGAAAGGTTTTGGGAACCTACGGCATTTGTAAAAGCCTAATATGAGAATTATCGATTTTGGGAATCGATTTTGTAAAGGAGCTTTATATGAAATTCATACTCGGTGTATGATTTGAAAAATACTATATGTGTATAGTATAAAGTGTTTTGAAGTGGCTCTGGGGAAAAAGGCGCTCCATTGAAATGAACTTCTCAGGAGTACCATAGGTTGGTACTTCCTTGAGCCTCAAAGGGGGAGGTTCTAAAGTTGATCCTGTGAGGAGTCTGGACAAAAATAGTTCCTAAGGATTACTGTGTAGCGGAAGTCGAGGGCGCTGATGCCTACAGGGGCTTTTGGGTTATGCTGTGACGAAAGTTTAACTCGATGTCACTGCGATCTACTACAGACCGTAGCGAAAGTCGTGTGTGCCGCTGAGAGCCAACGGTCTACGTTTGATTTTATATCGGTAGACTGCGACACAATGGTAACATAGCGAAAGTCGTATGTGCCTCTGAGAGCCAACAGTCTACGTTTGATTTTATATCGGTAGACTGCGACCTATGTAAGAGTGGAGAAGTTTCATTTTTGACAGCAAAAATCGAGGGCGTTGATGCCTACAGTTACATGGACTTTTGATTTGATGGCAACGTAACCCTGGAATGTAACTGCGATCTGTTGTGGATTCCATGGCGTAATTGAGGGGCGCAGAGTGCCTACAGTTACATGGACTTTTACTGCGATGGCAACGTAACCCAGGATGTAACTACGACCATGGATGGGGGTGATGATTTCCAGAGCATTTTCACCAAAGATATTTCCTCTATTTTCGAAACTGTTTTCTATATTTTCAATAAAATTATTTTCTAAAGTATTTTCACTGGGTGTTGGAAACGAGTTTACCAAGTACTTATAGATTTTCAGTCCTACGCCTGATCAACGTATGACCGAATTTCTATGAGAACAAGGATGGACTTATCGAAACATTGAGTTATAAAAGTATTTTTATAAAAACTATTTTAGTAATATTATATAGATTTTTAAAGTGATTTAAAAATGATTTAAAGAATATTTATCTGATTTTAAGCATTTTAATAATTCTGGTTTCGTTCCTTTTCGAGGACGAAAAGTTCTAAAGGGGAAGGAATGTGACAACCCTGATTTTTATGTCTATTTATCGGGTGATTAACTGATGTAATTATTGGAATATTAGTTTGATTAGTCGAACAAATGAATTTCTGATATTCAAAATATCTGAATATATATAAACTGATTTAAAAACTATATTCAAACCTAAGTTATAACATATATGGACCGGTTTAAAAACTATATTAGATATTGGATTATAAATCTTTAGATATGACAAATCCCATATAAAATAAATAAATAATAAATTCATCATTCAAATTAGAATAAAATACCTATAAATATATATAGAGAAATTTATACAAACTTTAATTGTGGATAATATATAATATATATATATATAACATATACAAAGTTGATGATGTAAAGTAAGATGTAAAGCATATATATATGAGTACATAGACATATATATGATGATTAAAAAACACATGAGTGCTAGTATATGTATATGATAGGTAAAATGGAAAATAAGTAAGTACATACACATAGTTATAAAAGTATGGTATGTGAAATAAACATATTTTCAAGCATATGAAAAATATATATATGTATATGTCCATGAGAAATAAAAATATAAGAAAGGTTTATATAAATACATATATTAGTGATGGTTCAAAAACATATTCACATAGTCAAATTGATTTCATAAAAATCTACACATATGAATGTATATATATATATAAAAATAGAAGAAACATCATCATGACATGAATTAAATGCAAGCACACAACATTTCAATTCAATTCAATGTCACAGCAAAACTTGGTCAAGCAAGTACCTGACCAAAGGAAATTAAATAATAAAAGAAAAAAAGAAGCTTGTTGTGGAAGGCAGCAGTATACTGTCTGATATTTCTATCTCCACATATGTTCACTTATTCCATTCGAACAAGCTAAGTTAAAAAATAGAAAATATTTCTTCCATTTCTCAAACCAGTAATCTTTTCAAAAGCAATCACCAAAGAAAATGAAGCTTCCAAATAAATCAAAGTTTCAAAGCTAAATCTTCTCAATAAAAGTAATTTCCAGTTCATAATCAAAGTTCAAGCTAGATCAATTCAACAGCCAGTTTGCCAGTTTCAAAGATCAAAGCAATTCAAGTTTTCAAATGTCAAAACTGTTTCAAGCTCTGTTCAACTAATTCCAGGTGAGTAAACATAAATCTTTTTAAATTTAAGCATCTGTAATACTTGTGCATGCAACAATTAATCATAGAAATGATTCAAACATGTTTGCATGATTGTATAAATGTGTTTGCCTGATTTAAAGATTTGTTTTGTTGTGTATATATGAGTGCATGTCTGTGTGAAGAACTTCTGGCCTCTGTTCTTGATTTCCAAACCTCAAATCCTTTTCAAAATTCTTAACTCTTCATTCAAATACTTTCTGGCGTTGATGACTAAAGAAACTTTGATTGTTTACATAATATCTTATTTTTTAAAAATGTTTTCTAGGGAATTTAATAAACAAATATTTTAGAAACAAGGAATTACAGTGAAAATCAAGTTAAGTCAGAAAATGAACTGTTTCAATTTAGTGTTTTGGTTATATAACTAGATTCGCCTTTAGGAATGATGATTTTTGGTAATATAATCCAAATTTTTAAGCTTGTAATTTGTGTGAAATTGGGAGTTGAACGGTTTTGGGTGTGTTGTCAAGTTCCGGCGATAGGGTCCCTCGTGCGACGAGGCGGTTGGCGGGAAGGAGCGTTGGTCAGAGTGGCATGAGGGAAAAATGGTAGGTAAAATTCCTATAGCGTGGATTGATGGGGTAGGGTGTTTCTAGGGTTTTAGGGCTGTTTAGGAAGGGGCTCGGTTTGGAGGAAATGGCGAGACGGTGGGGACGTACGAGACTTGCGGTCCTGGTGGGAAGGAAAGAGGGTGGTATGGCGTGTCTCTGGGTGAAGTTAAAGGGTGATCGGTGGCGATCGGTGGCGTTAGAAGATTATTTGGTGGCGACGACTTCTCCGGGTTGAAGCCTGGGTTTCAAATTTTTCGAAACGTGTGGTTTTGCGTTTTCTCGCGTGGATGATCAAGTCGAGGGGGACCTAGGCGATGGTAAGGGACGCTCAAAGGCAAGTTTGGTGGTGGGCTGCTCGTGCATGTGCACGGCGACGTGCACAGGTTGGGTTGAGGAATGTGTAGCAGGTGAAGTATTTGTGAAGATGGGAAGAAGCAGGAGAAGGGATTTATGGGCCGTGTTAAATAATTATTTGTGAAGAGAAGTAAAAGAGAGAGTGGGGCAGAAGTTGGGCCAGGGGAATTAGGTAGGAAATTAAGGCAAAAAATTAGGCAAAGTAGAAATAGAAGGAAGAAATAAAGAAAAGTGAAAAGGGAAAAGGTAAAGATTGTTATCAAAGTTTAAAAGCAAAGAAAGGTTTTCAAAGTAAAAGTTTAAAATTAAACAAGTTTCAAAAATAAATTATAGGTCAAATGTTTGAATTTAAATCATTTTGGTTTAATATAATCTATATAATAAGTTAATTATTTAAGTATATTCCTATGTGATTCCAAATGAAATTTAATAATGTTTTAATTAAGTAATTAATTAAGAGATTGTTTATCTTAAATATAATTAGGGTCTTGAGTAATTAAGGATTAATTAAATTAGTAATTATGGATTAATTAATTTATTATTTAATTAGTAATTAAAGGATTAATTACTTAAAGCAATTAATTAAAGGTTAATTAATGCAATTAAATAAAGGGTAAGTTAATTAATATAAATAATTAAGGGTTAATGAAAGTAATTAAAGGGTAGTTAATTACTTAATTTAATTAAATTAAAAGGTAATTAATTAATGTGATTAATTATGGTAGAATTCATTAATGAGGGTAATTGAAAGTTAATTAATTAGAGTATAATTAATTTATATTAATAATTAAAGGTTGATTAGTTGATTTCATTAATTAATTAAAGTGATGATAAATGGTTTGTAATTAATTTATGTTAAGTAAGCAGGATTAAGGTAATCCAAGTGATTAAAGATGGTAATTAATTTAATTAGAGATTAATTAAATTAATTAGGGATTATATATCTTATAAATCTTGCTTATGGATAGTTGAATGATATTGAATGTCTTGATTGGTTGATATCTCTGATATGATATGTTTTGTGATATGATGTGTTTGGATGGACTATGATAATATGGTTACCTATCGATGATGAATTGCTATGTAAAAAGTGACATCTTGTCTTTAAGGTGAAATATATTTCACTTGAATAACTAGGGTTAGGAGGGTATTGAATTCGAAGAGACCGGGTCGGGTATTAGTTAATACCCGAAACCACTTCGATTCTTTATAGATTGATATGTGAAATCAATAGGCTGGTATGGAATGATTTAAGTGAATTGGATCATTTAATCTAAGTTTTGGTACTTAGAAATTGATGTGTGAAATAAGTGATGTCTATAATAAATTGTGAATTTGTAATTCGACACGAGTTATCCTGGGTTTTATGTAAGTTTCATGCTGTTGTATTCCATGTTAGATGGGTTTACTCACGCTGGTTTCCAGCCTGACTTGGGTGTTACTTTGATGTAATGCTCGGGTCAGACCGAGTATTAACGATTTTCAGGTAAGGACGTTCTGGAGCTCAGGAGATGAGCTGGATGGCAGGAACGTATGGAGTGTTTCCGTTGTGAGATATTTCTGTTTATCTGAGACACGATGATTTGTATATGTCCAGTATTTGTGTATGTGTGTAACTTTGATGTATTAAAATGTAAATTGACAAGTACAGATTTCTTTGTATAACTGTTATTATTTGATATTATATTTTGATCCGCTGCGAATGTGAGTGTTAACGCTAAAAAATGAACGCTAACACCCAGTGTATATAATAAAGTTGTTAAAGCACCACCCGTGTGACGGGAACAAGAAATAAGCTGTAAAACAGCAGAAAATGGTAAAAGACAACGATTTTATAGTGGTTCGGCTCATAATTAAGCCTACGTCCACTTTATATTCTTTTATTGCTCAAACTCCGATGTAGAAGATCTTGTTGAATTCATGTCGAATGTCGTAGATTCTTCTCGAGGCTTGTTGTAATGTCTTGAATGTTTGGAGATCTTCAAGTGTCGAATGAGTTGACAATTCGGCAGAGTAACAACGCTTCAGAAAATGATCGGCCAAAAGTCCTTTTCCCATTAGAGTTAGGGGGGTATTTATAGGAGTGAATTCTGGACGAAAATTTTGCCAAGTCTTAGGTCGTGTACGACCTAAGTTAGGTCGTAGGTCGTGAGCGACCTAAGGTAGGTCGTGGTCCATTCGCGACTTAGGAAGTTGGTCTGGTGGAGTTGCATTTGGTTTTATTTGAACAAGTGGTAGGTCGGTCACGACCTAAGGTAGGTCGGCAGCGACCTAGAAGATCTGTCTTACCCTGCCTGCAACAAGCTGTTTAGGTCGTGACATTGCTAGGTCGCAATATCCCATAAGTCGTTAGGTCGTGAAGCTCCTTTCCGGAGTTAGGTCGGGAACTCTCTTAGATCGTCTCTGCAGTTAGGTCGTGAAGCCTGCTAGGTCGTTAGGTCGGGAACTCCCTTAAGTCGTGACATTCCTTAGGTCGTAGAGTCTGTTAAGTCCTGAAATTCTTAGGTCGTTAAGTCGTAGAGTCTTTTAGGTCGTGAAGTCTTTAGCTCGTTAAGTCGCTAACACCAGTAAGTCGTTAGGTCTCTAGCTTCCCTAAGTCGTTAGGTCGCTAACTTTCCTAAGTCGTAGAGTTTTAGGTCGGCATAAAAATGGGAGTTAACATTTGCCCCTCGAAGTACATGCCTATGCCATAGGTCGTGTGCTTCGACTTAACTTTGCTAGGTCGTGGGCGACCTAAAACTGTGCTAACTTGAATGCCTATTCGCATTCTTCTCTCAACCCCCTATAAATTGTTAGGTCGCTTCTTCTCCCTTACCCTACTGCCCCGATCTCCCGCCTTGCTACTGATAGAATTTTGTGATTTCGAAGACAAATTCAAGTTAATCCCTCAAAGATTCATCCTCACTATCATATTACGTAAGCATCTTCGGTCTTATCCATTCCACAATTATCATCGAACCATGAATCCTAATCTCCGAATCCCAGATCCATTTTGCACGCCGTGCTTCACTTTGAGTTGTGTTATTGTGATTCACGAGCGCACAGCAGTTTGATCTGTGATAAATCGGAGGCATGTTGAATCGGTTTTTCGAATGACTTGGTGGTACGAAAAGATGACGAGTCTCACGAATAAGATAATGGATTTTGTAGTATCGGTGTTAACGGGTTATCGGGTTTGGTAATCTATTGCGTGGAGAAGAAGCCAGTGATCCAACAGATCTAAGCGACCTAACATTTTGGTCATGTTGGAATTTTTCGCGACCTAAGAACTACATGACTTAAGATACTGCACGACATAAGATACTACACGACATAACTTACTGCACGACTTAACTTTCTGCACGACTTAACTTTCTGCACGACTTAACTTTCTTGCGACATAGACTTTAAGTCGCGGCCGAGCTAGGACTTGTGAACAAATCTGCATTGCCTTGAATCTTTTGTCTCGTACAGTGCGACTTAAGGAGGCTCCGACCTATGCTAGGTCGCTGACCGACCTAACACTTGGAAAATTAGGCAGAACTTGACTGAATTTCGAACTTTTTGAACTGCTTGGACTTTGTTGAACTTAATTGTACTTTTTCACAGATTATACTATCCTTTAAAGCTGTCAACCTGTTAAATACAACATTTGCAAAAACTAGGACAAAAATACTGCCATTGACTGCCCACATCGAATGACAGATTAGTGGATAAAGAATAATCAACTTAAATGAACTTGTGTGAACGAAATGCTGTGAACCAACTAATTCAAGTGAAGTATTAAAGCACAACTAAAATGGTTAATTAAAGCTGATTTGCTTGCATTAACACTACACTTGAGTTTGAAACTAACAATTCCTGAAATCTTGTAACTGACCAATTATCAACTAGTTTAATTTCAGTTACGTTTGTTTTCTATTTTTGTTAGTTCTGCACAACACTTCACACTGTTTAGGAAACGTGCACCTTCACATTTGAATATCCAGTTGATTGTGTAGAATGGCATCTCAACAAGAAGATTCAGGACCAGCTGGAGAAGCTTTTCCGATTGCTATCCCATTGATTGATCCTCCGGAAAGGACTTCTACTACATTAAGCCATAAAGTTTTCAGACAACTGTGCATCCAGTTCGGCATTGCCGAAGCAGATGTTATATTTCCTGGAGCTAACGACACTGCTGACAGGCCACCTCTCGGTTTTGTTGCAGTGAATCGTCAAATGTGCTTAAGCGGGGCTATTCCACCTTTCAACGAATTTCTTCGAGAACTCTTTCTTCGATTAGCCATCTCGCCCTTCCAGCTACACCCCAACGGTTATGCCGTTCTGATGGGGTTGTGTGTTTTGTTCCGGAGGACGCTCAATCGTCTTCTAAGCTTTGATGAGATTTGTTATTTGTGCACCTTTTCAAAGAACAAAGATCATCCTTCAATCGTGCTCGTAAGAGGCGCCAGAAATCGGAGATTGATTTTGGACTTGCCCGATAGTGCTCATGGGTTTCTAAGTCAATTCATCTTTGTCCGATGTCCACCGGGATTCTACGCCGTTTGGAGAGTCGGGAGTAAGATTGCCTTTCTTTGTTCTTCTCATGAGCTTTTTGAAACCCGAATTATCAAATGCTTATCTTCATTCTTTTCTTTTTTCAACACTTCCTCCCCCGCTTAGAAATCCCAGCCTTAAGTCGATCTTCGAAACTTTAAATGCTGTGACTATGGAAGAGAGAAGCGCCAAATTCTTACTGAAAGATGAACTTTTGCACCAGTTCGAACTTCTACATTCTTCCTGTTCCATCCAGCCTCATGAAATTCCTGATTCTCTAGCAACGACGTCAGATGCCCTAGCTCCGGCTAAAGAACTTTCACTGAAAGAACCCACCACTGAGACTTCACTGATGAAGTGTTCTACTTCTACTGATGTTGTGGGGTTGTCTAGCAAGTTAATGCTTTCTTCCGTTATTGAAGAGGAAGAAAATACTTGAATTTCTGAAAAGACGGTTGATGAGGAAGTCGAAAAAGAAAGTTCTGCTGGGTATCACGGCGATGACACCTTTGATAACTTGAGTGATATAATGATAACTTCTCAAGAGCTCTTTAAAGATGATATTTCAAAAGCGATCTCTCTTGTTGTTGAAGCGACCTCTTCTTTGCAACAAACTACAACTCCTCCTACACAAGTTGTTACCATTCCCACACCCAAGGGTGGTTTGTAGTTTGACGCGCGTAGTTTGTACACCGCACACACTTAGGATTTTTTGGCACTTATATGCACTTGGCCTCTTCAATTTGAATATTTCTAAGACTTGTCTTTTCTTCAATTTCAGGTTCTTTGATGGGGCGAAGTGGCTCTTATTATGACAACTTTCGGCGCTATGGAGGGCGCGAATTTTATGATTACAATCGCTATCTCCCTGCTTATAAGGAAACTGACGAGGAGCGTGCGGTCAAAAAGGCTCGAGAGAGACGAGCTTATGAAGAGCACCAGAGAAGGAGGGAAGAACGTCACGACTCCTCTAAAAGAGACGACGTTTCTTATAAGAGAAAGTCGTACGACGACAAAGGAAAATGCCCTATTTCTGAAGATCCCAGTAAACGGACTAGGCTTGGCGAAAAGGACGCGTCTGCAATTTCTGATAAGACTGACGTTCCTATTTCTTCTGATATCCCATCCGGCTCTCATGCCTCAAAGAAGTCTGACATCTAGGCAATAATAAACAGGCCTCAGTATCAAGCCAAAGATGCCCCTCCTAAACTTCAGAGCCGATTTCCGAATTGGTGCTTAAAAGGAGTGCGCTTTGACCTGGACTTGGTTCCGATCGACAAGCAGGCCATGTTGAGGAATCTCGACGCTGTGAAGCTGGATATTGAGAGAATGTCTGGATGGCAGAAACTGGTTGATGAACTTCAAAGAGTCAATCACATGAATCTTGAGGCCATGCTGACAATGGAAAACGACAAGACAGAATGGGATAAAATTTGTAAACAGCACGACGTGGAGATGGCGAGCATTGCGGATGACAATGCAAGACTTGAATCTGAAGTCAAGCAACTTAAGGAAGATCTCGCCTCTTCTTCTGCTTCACATTCCCAGAAAGAGGAAGTTTTTCAGAAACAAGTGCGGGACGCGCACGCTGCTCAAAGGGACGCCGAGATGAAACTTGCAGCTGAACAGCATATTACTGAGAAATATCGCAAATTAAACGCTAAGCTGCGGGAAACAAATAATTCTCAGAACATGGAGATTGAAATGCTAAAGGCTCGACTTCTTAAAGTTGAGAGGGAGCGCGATGATGCGGTTGCCGGACAAGTTGCAGCTGAAGAGTCTCACGAGGCGACCAAAGTCAGCATCGACTCTACTTTATTTGACTTCTATATGCACAGTGTTCTGGGTCGCGGTAGTCTTTCATTCTTGGGTCCTAAATATGAAACTACACTGACCGAGGTTTGGGAGGCCATACATGACATGTTTGCTGGCTATGCGGAAGCAGACCTTGCAGCGCTTTATCTGGATGATGAAGCACGTACTGCGCTTGCTAGAGGGAAAGAGCAGCTTGCTAGGGAACGAGCCGAAGTGGAAGGGGAAGAGCGTTTGGAGAAAGCGCCTTTAACCGACCCTGCTCATCTTCCGGCTCCGGTTGACCCTGACATTATCGGCTCTAGTTCTTATTCTTCACCTTCCGTAAAAGCCGAAATCAAGACCGCAACTATCGAGCCTCCCATTACTCAAGTTGAGGAGAAGACCCAAGACGACACCGAAGCTGAAAATTTTGAAATTGTCGTAAATAAACCAACTTCTCCAGGTAACTTCAAGTCTGACTACTCATTCGATTCAACCGATCTCGATGAATTTCTTGCTTATTACTTAAGTTCTGATGATCTGATATCTTCTCTTTTTGTTGTAGCGGAAGCACCAAGCATCGCGCACTCTCCTCTTCCATCTATTCCTCCTCCATTCCTTCAAGTTACTCCTGCTTCTCAGCCATGGTTGCAGGAAGAACAGATAGCAGCCCTTTAAGGCTTAGAAGATCCACCTGCTTCCCAGGAGCAGAAGGCGGAAGAGACGGAGGACAGCGAGAAGACTCCGGAGCAGTCATTTGACGATGACACAAAGCTTTCCATGTTATTCTCTCCGGGAAGTGAGTCTTCTTCAAAGAGGAAGGGGAAGCGTGCAATAAGAAAAAGGAAGAAAAGTGCTTCAGCCGGAGAAGACAAAGCAGAAGAAGATCCAACCACTCCTCCTTCTCCAACCCGTCCACGTCGGATTCCGAAACTTACCATCAAGCCAGGCAAGAGCTCCAAAGGCGGTGGGAAGAAGGAATGATAAGTTGGGTTTTATACTTCTTGTTTTGCTTTTTTGCATGTATCGACCGGAAATTGTGCGGGTACCGGTCCCCGCTTCTTTTTTTTTAGACCTGCACATGTAAAGAATTTTCATAGTATTGAATAAAATAATCCTTTTTACTTGTACAAATTCTTGTGTATGTGAGAATGCATTTATTTCTCATTGTGATATAGAATAAATGATTCTTTATTGGCTTTATATGATACTGCAGTGAGCTCGCGATATGATGGTCGAGCGTTGTTTCCATTAATATAGTTATATGCCCCCGTATCACGGCTCACTGCAATATTCTGAATAGACTTGTATTTTTTTTTAGAGAATAATACTTCCGATTTGAGGAAATACTATTCGGCTTTAAATGGAATACGTTTTGTGCTGGAGAAATTTTTACTTTCTCTTTCTTTTTAAGGAACACTTCAACTATCAGAGATGATCACTTTTACTTGTTAAAAAGTGGATTTTCCTACGCAGTGAAGTGAGCTTTTGAAGAATGTTTTGATCTTTTTGCCAGACAATTATATTTTATTGTTGAATGGATCCACAGGACAGTCATTGGCTGTTTTACTGCATATTTGTTTGTACAAATAATCATAAGTATTCAGTTGCGGTCGTTAGTGGTTCCATCAACAAAGTTTTTTGGATGTGCCTTGTTAAAAGGCTCTATTTGTCTTAGTGCTTCCGAAGAAGGCTTCGTGGTCTCCGAAGAGAAGCAATTTTGGTGAAATGTGCCTTTGAAAAGGTCTTGGTGCCTCCAAAGAGGGCTTGCGTTTGGTACTTCAAGCATGGTGAAGTGTGCCCCCGAAGAGTTCTTTTGTTTAGTACTTCAAGCATGGTGAAGTGTGCCTCCGAAGAGGTCTTTTGTTCTCTGAAGAGAAGTAGTTTTGGTCTCCGAAGAGAAGCAGTTTTGGTCTCCGAAGAGAAGCAATTTTTGGTCTCCGAAGAGAAGCAATTTTTGGTCTCCGAAGAGAAGCAATTTTTGGTCTTCGAAGAGAAGCAATTTTTGCATTTCAATTCTAGTGAAGTGAGCCTCCGAAGAGGAGCATTTTACACTTCAACTCCGATGAAATGTGCCTCCGAAAAGGTCTTTCTACTCCCGAAGAGGTCTTCTCTGAAGAGTTGTGCCTCAAAGAGAGCTTTGTTGCTTGTGTCCTCCGACCATCTGCTTCTTAGCGATTCCTTTTTACCATTCCATGTGCATGTTCTACTCTTTTTGTAAGGTGTTTTCTTGTTGCCAAAGGAGTGTACTTCATCGTCGAGTGAATCCATGGGGCCGACTCAAGCTTACTTTACCGGATGTTTGTTTAAACAAACAATTGCGATTAGTTAGCAAGAGTCTGGAATCTTCTCGTCAGAAAGGTGCCCGCTTTGGTGGAATCACTAACGGTTTGTGAATAGCACCTCTTTTGTGGCTTAACATTGTTGAGTGATTCGTAGGACTCGCTGAGTCTTGGGATGTGTGGAGTAAATCAGTTTTGCTTTGATAGCCTGCAATATATAATTGACATTTTAGCAATATTTTAAAGAAACTTGCATATCGAAATGAGACAGGCATTTTATAGCATTAGGGAACACAAGATTTATAGTTTTTTATTATTGAATCATGCTGATTTCTCAACGGTTTACAATACAAAAGTTATACATCCACCATCATTTTACAAATTTATGGAATGCTGTTAAGTAAAACATGGATGTAAGTAATTGTTGTTCCAGAATCTCCGGATTGGATTTCAATTTCTACTGGATTCGTAGTTTTGAATTCATATGCCAAAGAGAGTGAAAGATGCCCCAGCCGCAGTTTCGTGGGTAATTAGCAGTCGTCCCAACTTCCGCTTGCTGGGTATGGACCTCCTGTGACAACATTAATGATAAGCTGTTCGGACTCTTGCACTTCTGTGTTATTGCGAGAGCCGGATTGAAGGGTAGGATGTTGTTGCCCCTGAGTGGATGAGGTTGGATCGACTCCGCTTTTCTTCACATATTGTTGAAGTTTACTCTGTTTCAGCAATTCTTCAATCACACTTTTTAATTGGCGACATTGGTCAGTGTCATGGCCAGGTTGATTATGAAATCGGTAGAATTTCCCATTACGCACTGCACCTCTTCTCATCTCAGGTGGCTTAGGATAATTGACAACATCTTTCGTTGCGAAAAAGATATTTTCCGGTGTGTCAGTTAAAGGAGTAAAATCTGAAGGATTAAAGCGGCGGAGTTTTTTCTCATTCCCCTGGTTCTTCCTCCGTCAATTTCCTTTTCTGATTCCCAGAATCTTTCTTGTTAGAAGCAAGATCATTATTGTTGTCCTTAGTTGTCACCACCTTTGCTGGTGTGGAAAGGTTTTCTAGGCGCATGAATTCATCGGCCTTTTTATAAAACATTTCAAGCGAGTTCGGTTCCTTCATCTTTAGCCATTTTCCAAATTCACTTGATTTATCGACGGCTAGCATCAAGTAAGTCATGATCATACGTGGCTCCGCATTATCCACTTCAGCTAGAGCTATATTGAAACGGCTCGGGAAAGATTTGATTGATTCTCCGGGAGCTTGTTCAAGACTAGACAGTGACATTATATCCTTAGCTTTTGAAGCATACAATCTGAACTGTTCTTTGAACTTTCGCGTTAAGTCGGAGAATTGATCTATAGACCGAATTGGAAGCTTTGTGAACCAAAGTAGAGCCATACCTTCCAAGTACACTGGAAAGTACCGGCACTTAATCTCATCTGACGCTCTTGCACCGGTCATATGCCAGTCGTACTTGTATAGGAAATGATTAGGGTCAGTTGTCCCGTTATAGGACGGGATAGTTGGAGGCACAAATTTCCTTGGGAATTCTGCTTTCAGGATCTTTTCGGTAAACGGAGTTCTACTTGGTGCAAATCCCCAATCACTCTCATTTTCTTCCCTCTGCATGCTCTCTTTCATGATGCGGCCAACCATCTCAGACAGGTACTCTTTATTGTTCAGAGATATCTCCGGGCAGGCATCAGTCCTTCTCTCGGAAGCTTGTCTGGGCACATGTTCGTGATAAGTTGGCTGCGGCATAGAACCTTCAGCTTGGAAAGGTGGCATTTCAGGAAAGGTTATTTGATGGTTTTTTGGCTGACGATTTTCCCCCAACAGAGCATTTAATCTATCTATCATCAAAGCATTTTGAGCTTCAATTTGTTGGTATAATCCCGAAACTATGTCGTCTAATTCAGCCCTTGTGACTCCAACGGTAGGATCTGGCTGGTCTGTTGTTGGGGAAGCGGAGGTCCCTTCATGAGCATTCCCAGATCTGGCAGGTCTACCTCTTTTTCCAGGAGCCATTATATCAGTTAGACTTCTGATCTTTAAGGAGATTCTTTCAACAAGCCTTTGCGAAGTAACGGTGAGAAGATTCCTGAGTTCAATTCTCAGTGAAAGCACCGAAATGTTAGCGCTAAAAAATGAACGCTAACACCCAGTGTATGTAATAAAGTTGTGAAAGCACCACCCGTGTGATGGGAACAAGAAATAAGCTGTAAAATAGCAGAAAACGGTAAAAGACAACGATTTTATAGTGGTTCGGCTCGTAATTAAGCCTACGTCCACTTTATATTCTTTTATTGCTGATTTCGAGTTACAAGATGATACAATGCATTTCAAAATACAATATCTTTTATTCCAAAACAGTCTAGACTAATTGCTCAAACTCCGATGTAGAAGATCTTGTTGAATTCATGTCGAATGTCGTAGATTCTTCTCGAGGCTTGTTGTAATGTCTTGAATGTTTGGAGATCTTCAAGTTTCGAATGTGTTGATAATTCGGCAGAGTAACGACGCTTCAGAAAATAATTGGCCAAAAGTCCTTTTCCCGTTGGAGTTAGGGGGGTATTTATAGGAGTGAATTCTGGATGGAAATTTTGCCAAGTCTTAGGTCGTGTACGACCTAAGTTAGGTCGTAGGTCGCGAGCGACCTAAGGTAGGTCGTGGTCCATTCACGACTTAGGAAGTTGGTCTGGTGGAGTTGCATTTGGTTTTATTTGAACAAGTGGTAGGTCGGTCACGACCTAAGGTAGGTCGGCAACGACCTAGAAGATCTGTCTTACCCTGCCTGCAACAAGCTGTTTAGGTCGTGACATTTCTAGGTCGCAATATCCCATAAGTCGTTAGGTCGTGAAGCTCCTTTCTGGAGTTAGGTCGGGAACTCTCTTAGATCGTCTCTGCAGTTAGGTCGTGAAGCCTGCTAGGTCGTTAGGTCGGGAACTCCCTTAAGTCGTGACATTCCTTAGGTCGTAGAGTCTGTTAAGTCCTGAAATTCTTAGGTCGTTAAGTCGTAGAGTCTTTTAGGTCGTGAAGTCTTTAGCTCGTTAAGTCGCTAACACCAGTAAGTCGTTAGGTCGCTAGCTTCCCTAAGTCGTTAGGTCGCTAACTTCCCTAAGTCGCAGAGTTTTAGGTCGGCATAAAAATGGGAGTTAACAGTGAGATTCTGTGTTTTGTTTTCTGTTTCTTCTTCTATCTCTTTCTTCTTTTCCTAACTATATGGAATTTTTGGGATCGAAAATTTTTGGTCGTTACACTTGGTATCAGAGCAAAGGTTAAGCGAGAACCTAGGCTCTAGTGGATGTACTCATCTAAAGATAGGGTCGATGGTACCCTAGAATGATTTGAGTGTAATATATATGAGAGAACGTACTTGTTATTTTCCTATATAAAGATTTTAAATGGTTTTTAAAGGTAAATGATTTTATATAAAATTATATTTGATATATATAAAGCAATATTCCTTAACCAATGAATGTTAAGGTATCTGGTTGTAAAATTATTGGAATTAAATTAAGAAGTAATAGAAATATAACCAAACTGAAATTGAATAAAGATAAGTTTGAAATAGATTCGAATTAAAATTAAAATCTTGAATTTGGGAAAGAGTTTCAGAATAAGATGATAATGAATGGTTTCCAGTTGCAATAACCTTGGTCATTATCATAAATGATTGTTGTGTAAGCAAAATGAAATGTTTTAGGGAAGTAAAGCATTTAGGTAAGTATGACTTATAAATTGGAATTGAAGATAATCTAAATTGTGAAGTTTTAAATCTGGGTCTAGAATTTGAAAATTGTTTCAAATTGATAAAGAAATAATAAATAATGTTATTTAATATATTTAAATGGAAGGATCCTATTTCAACAAAAGTTGTTTTAAAATTTGTTTGAAACCAAAGGTGGTTTAAAAATTAAGGATAACTTGGTGTGTAAAGAAAATGTATATATGAGGAATATACATAATATAAATGATGGTTTGAAATAAACTGTAAATGTTGAGTTTTAAATTTGGAATGAGATGTGATACCTAAGGTAATAAGATTTGAACTTATAAGATTATTAATGAGAAGTTTAAAGTTTGAAATGAGAATTCAAATTGGGTAAGGTTGTCTAGATTAAGTAAATTGAATTTAACTTTAGGAAAGTTAAATAAGTTAACAAACAACCTGAAGTGGGAATTTCAAGATGAAATTGAGATTTAACTTAGGAAAGTTAAATGATTGATTTAAATGGATGTTTGGATAAATTTGGATGTTTATTTATCCTGATATCATTCCATTATTATAAATAATATATGAAACTGAGAATTGGTTTTAAAAATGGATAATAAATTAGAATTTGAGATTTAATTGTTTTTTAGTTTTAAAATATGTTAAATAAAGATAATTTAAAATGGAATTTTGAGAATTGGGCTCAAAATTAAATTATTTAAAGTTTTTGGATTATTGATTTAAAAATATCGGTTAATTTGATTTAAGGGATAAAATCAACATAAAAAAAATTAACTCGAATTTATATAATTCGAGATGGTTTAAAGTTGAGATTCAGATTTCATTAGTTCAAATTGAATTTTGTTGAATTAACTAGACTTGAAGATGGATAAGTATAAAATTCAAATGGGAAATTTGAATTGGGTTTATTTGAAATAAAATTGAAGATTGAATGAGTTCAAATTCAAACTGGAATTGGGATTAATTCATATAGAAATTGTAATTATTTCAAATTTTGAAGTGGATTCAATTTGAAATTAGTCTAAATTAATTTGAATAATTTGAAATTGTAATTAAAGTGAATATGTTTAAAATTAAATGGAATTTGATCTGAACTTGGAAATAATTTGAGGTTAATTCAACTTGAATTGGAGATAAATCAAGTTCAAGGGAAATTGAAGTTATTCAAATTTGAAGTGAGTCAATTTAAATGGATTAAATTGATGGGGAATTGAACAGTTTAACTCTGGACTATTTCCAAAATAAATTGTTTAATCTATTTTTCCAAACTATTTATTATACAACTTTTATTTTTAAACCTAAAACTATCTTAAGCTTGTTTTACAATTACTTTTGGAACTATTTAACAATTTTACAACTGATTTATAAACTAATTACTGTTTTTCAATTGTTTTATAAATAATTACTATTTTTCAATTATTTACAATTACTTAACTGTTTTACAACTATTTTACAAACTAATAATTATTTTTCAACTATTTATCTATTTTAAAATTTTCAAGCTATTTTCTAAATATAAACTTGTCGGAGTTCAAACTATTATTGATTAAATACCCAACTAAGATAAGAATTGAAGTGATAATCCAAATGGGGGAGTAAGGTAAATGTGAATAAGTGAATGGAAATTAAAGTGAGGGTGAATAGAAAGAGAATTGATTTGGCTAATAACCAATAAAAATAAATACGTAGGATGTACGTATATTATTCTATTCGCATAGTGATTTGATCCAGATTCAAGCACGGAATTTCGAGATAATATTATCGATCCGAGTTGGGATTTTTCGCTCGATTTTTGATGGCGAATCTGGATATGGATTTTTGATTGGTTCTGGATATTCTCTATCATAGATGTGACTATGCAAGGAGAATGACGGTTTCTGATCAAGAAACCAGATTTGAGTCCGCTCTAGGAAGTCGGGTGGACAATACTAGTTCGGAGGTGAAATTATGTGATCGAGTGAGCGATCAGATTGATATTGCATACGAATGATATGTGGACATCGTACGGGTTTGAATAAAATTGATATTGAAATTTGTGGATAAGAACTGTAAATGATTTTTGAAATTGAAAGTATATTTTGTAAAATATATGATGAAGTAAAGTGGGAATTGAATATTTCTATGATTAAAATTTACTTTATGGAAGTAAGCAATATGGTGAATGACTTTACAAAAGAGTAATCAAAATTTGAATATTGATTTGGACTAAACAAAGTTATATATCTTTGTTATATATGGAAAACTCCCCTTGTTGAATCTATTGCCAGAAAAAAATGATTTTTGAAAGTATTTGAAGTATAAAAGTGAATTTATACAAGTACAAATTGATTCAAAGATTTTTCAAAACTTTTATATACATGTATTTATAAAAGAGATTTGTGAAAATGATTTTGAGGAAAGGTTTTGGGAACCTACGGCATTTGTAAAAGCCTAATATGAGAATTATCGATTTTGGGAATCGATTTTGTAAAGGAGCTTTATATGAAATTCATACTCGGTGTATGATTTGAAAAATACTATATGTGTATAGTATAAAGTGTTTTGAAGTGGCTCTGGGGAAAAAGGCGCTCCATTGAAATGAACTTCTCAGGAGTACCATAGGTTGGTACTGCCTTGAGCCTCAAAGGGGGAGGTTCTAAAGTTGATCCTGTGAGGAGTCTGGACAAAAATAGTTCCTGAGGATTACTGTGTAGCGGAAGTCGAGGGCGCTGATGCCTACAGGGGCTTTTGGGTTATGCTGTGACGAAAGTTTAACTCGATGTCACTGCGATCTACTACAGACCGTAGCGAAAGTCGTGTGTGCCGCTGAGAGCCAACGGTCTACGTTTGATTTTATATCGGTAGACTGCGACACAATGGTAACATAGCGAAAGTCGTATGTGCCTCTGAGAGCCAACAGTCTACGTTTGATTTTATATCGGTAGACTGCGACCTATGTAAGAGTGGAGAAGTTTCATTTTTGACAGCAAAAATCGAGGGCGCTGATGCCTACAGTTACATGGACTTTTGATGTGATGGCAACGTAACCCTGGAATGTAACTGCAATCTGTTGTGGGTTCCATGGCGTAATTGAGGGGCGCAGAGTGCCTACAGTTACATGGACTTTTGCTACGATGGCAACGTAACCCAGGATGTAACTACGACCATGGATGGGCGTGATGATTTCCAGAGCATTTTCACCAAAGATATTTCCTCTATTTTCGAAACAGTTTTCTATATTTTCAATAAAATTATTTTCTAAAGTATTTTCACTGGGTGTTGGAAACGAGTTTACCAAGTACTTATAGATTTTCAGTCCTACGCCTGATCAACGTATGACCGAATTTCTATGAGAACAAGGATGGACTTATCGAAACATTGAGTTATAAAAGTATTTTTATAAAAACTATTTTAGTAATATTATATAGATTTTTAAAGTGATTTAAAAATGATTTAAAGAATATTTATCTGATTTTAAGCATTTTAATAATTCTGGTTTCGTTCCTTTTCGAGGATGAAAAGTTCTAAAGGGGGGAGGAATGTGACAACCCTGATTTTTATGTCTATTTATCGGGTGATTAACTGATGTAATTATTGGAATATTAGTTTGATTAGTCGAACAAATGAATTTCTGATATTCAAAATATCTGAATATATATAAACTGATTTAAAAACTATATTCAAACCTAAGTTATAACATATATGGACCGGTTTAAAAACTATATTAGATATTGGATTATAAATCTTTAGATATGACAAATCCCATATAAAATAAATAAATAATAAATTCATCATTCAAATTAGAATAAAATACCTATAAATATATATAGAGAAATTTATACAAACTTTAATTGTGGATAATATAATATATATATATAACATATACAAAGTTGATGATGTAAAGTACGATGTAAAGCATATATATATGAGTACATAGACATATATATGATGATTAAAAAACACATGAGTGCTAGTATATGTATATGATAGGTAAAATGGAAAATAAGTAAGTACATACACATAGTTATAAAAGTATGGTATGTGAAATAAACATATTT
This sequence comes from Allium fistulosum, assembly GCA_030737815.1. Taxonomy (NCBI): domain Eukaryota; kingdom Viridiplantae; phylum Streptophyta; class Magnoliopsida; order Asparagales; family Amaryllidaceae; genus Allium; species Allium fistulosum. The sequence goes on from CM060905.1 coordinate 674,465,333, forward strand.
TCAAGCATATGAAAAATATATATATGTATATGTCCATGAGAAATAAAAATATAAGAAAGGTTTATATAAATACATATATTAGTGATGGTTCAAAAACATATTCACATAGTCAAATTGATTTCATAAAAATCTACACATATGAATGTGTATATATATATATATATAGAAGAAACATCATCATGACATGAATTAAATGCAAGCACACAACATTTCAATTCAATTCAATGTCACAGCAAAACTTGGTCAAGCAAGTACTTGACAAAAGGAAATTAAATAATAAAAGAAAAAAAGAAGCTTGTTGTGGAAGGCAGCAGTATACTGTCTGATATTTCTATCTCCACATATGTTCACTTATTCCATTCGAACAAGCTAAGTTAAAAAATAGAAAATATTTCTTCCATTTCTCAAACCAGTAATCTTTTCAAAAGCAATCACCAAAGAAAATGAAGCTTCCAAATAAATCAAAGTTTCAAAGCTAAATCTTCTCAATAAAAGTAATTTCCAGTTCATAATCAAAGTTCAAGCTAGATCAATTCAACAGCCAGTTTGCCAGTTTCAAAGATCAAAGCAATTCAAGTTTTCAAATGTCAAAACTGTTTCAAGCTCTGTTCAACTGATTCCAGGTGAGTAAACATAAATCTTTTTAAATTTAAGCATCTGTAATACTTGTGCATGCAACAATTAATCATAGAAATGATTCAAACATGTTTGCATGATTGTATAAATGTGTTTGCCTGATTTAAAGATTTGTTTTGTTGTGTATATATGAGTGCATGTCTGTGTGAAGAACTTCTAGCCTCTGTTCTTGATTTCCAAACCTCAAATCCTTTTCAAAATTCTTAACTCTTCATTCAAATACTTTCTGGCGTTGATGACTAAAGAAACTTTGATTGTTAACATAATATCTTATTTTTAAAAAATGTTTTCTAGGGAATTTAATAAACAAATATTTTAGAAACAAGGAATTACAGTGAAAATCAAGTTAAGTCAAAAAATGAACTGTTTCAATTTAGTGTTTTGGTTATATAACTAGATTCGCCTTTAGGAATGATGATTTTTGGTAATATAATCCAAAATTTTAAGCTTGTAATTTGTGTGAAATTGGGAGTTGAACAGTTTTGGGTGTGTTGTCAAGTTCCGGCGATAGGGTCCCTCGTGCGATGAGGCGGTTGGCGGGAAGGAGCGTTGGTCAGAGTGGCATGAGGGAAAAATGGTAGGTAAAATTCCTATAGCGTGGATTGATGGGGTAGGGTGATTCTAGGGTTTTAGGGCTGTTTAGGAAGGGGCTCGGTTTGGAGGAAATGGCGAGACGGTGGGGACGTACGAGACGTGCGGTCCTAGTGGTAAGGGAAGAGGGTGGTATGGCGTGTCTCTGGGTGAAGTTAAAGGGTGATCGGTGGCGATCGGTGGCGTTAGAAGATTATTTGGTGGCGACGACTTCTCCGGGTTGAAGCCTGGGTTTCAAAATTTTCGAAACGTGTGGTTTTGCGTTTTCTCGCGTGGATGATCAAGTCGAGGGGGACCTAGGCGATGGTAAGGGACGCTCGAAGGCAAGTTTTGGTGGTGGGCTGCTCGTGCATGTGCACGGCGACTGGCACAGGTTGGGTTGAGGAATGTGTAGCAGGTGAAGTATTTGTGAAGATGGGAAGAAGCAGAAGAAGGGATTTATGGGCCGTGTTAAATAATTATTTGTGAAGAGAAGTAAAAGAGAGAGTGGGGCAGAAGTTGGGCCAGGGGAATTAGGTAGGAAATTAAGGCAAAAATTTAGGCAAAGTAGAAATAGAAGGAAGAAATAAAGAAAAGTGAAAAGGGAAAAGGTAAAGATTGTTATCAAAGTTTAAAAGCAAAGAAAGGTTTTCAAAGTAAAAGTTAAAAATTAAACAAGTTTCAAAAATAAATTATAGGTCAAATGTTTGAATTTAAATCATTTTGGTTTAATATAATCTATATAATAAGTTAATTATTTAAGTATATTCCTATGTGATTCCAAATGAAATTTAATAATGGTTTAATTAAGTAATTAATTAAGAGATGGTTTATCTTAAATATAATTAGGGTCTTGAGTAATTAAGGATTAATTAAATTAGTAATTAAGGATTAATTAATTTATTATTTAATTAGTAATTAAAGGATTAATTACTTAAAGCAATTAATTAAAGGTTAATTAATGTAATTAAATAAAGGGTAAGTTAATTAATATAAATAATTAAGGGTTAATGAAAGTAATTAAAGGGTAGTTAATTACTTAATTTAATTAAATTAAAAGGTAATTACTTAATGTGATTAATTATGGTAGAATTCATTAATGAGGGTAATTGAAAGTTAATTAATTAGAGTATAATTAATTTATATTAATAATTAAAGGTTGATTAGTTGATTTCATTAATTAATTAAAGTGATGATAAATGGTTTGTAATTAATTTATGTTAAGTAAGCAGGATTAAGGTAATCCAAGTGATTAAAGATGGTAATTAATTTAATTAGAGATTAATTAAATTAATTAGGGATTATATATCTTATAAATCTTGCTTATGGATAGTTGAATGATATTGAATGTCTTGATTGGTTGATATCTCTGATATGATATGTTTTGTGATATGATGTGTTTGGATGGACTATGATAATATGGTTACATATCGATGATGAATTGCTATGTAAAAAGTGACATCTTGTCTTTAAGGTGAAATATATTTCACTTGAATAACTAGGGTTAGGAGGGTATTGAATTCGAAGAGACCGGGTCGGGTATTAGTTAATACCCGAAACCACTTCGATTCTTTATAGATTGATATGTGAAATCAATAGGCTGGTATGGAATGATTTAAGTGAATTGGATCATTTAATCTAAGTTTTGGTACTTAGAAATTGATGTGTGAAATAAGTGATGTCTATAATAAATTGTGAATTTGTAATTCGACACGAGTTATCCCGGGTTTTATGTAAGTTTTATGCTGTTGTATTCCATGTTAGATGGGTTTACTCACGCTGGTTTCCAGCCTGACTTGGGTGTTACTTTGATGTAATGCTCGGGTCAGATCGAGTATTATCGATTTTCAGGTAAGGACGTTCTGGAGCTCAGGAGATGAGCTGGATGGCAGGAACGTATGGAGTGTTTCCGTTGTGAGATATTTCTGTTTATCTGAGACACGATGATTTGTATATGTCCAGTATTTGTGTATGTGTGTAACTTTGATGTATTAAAATGTAAATTGACAAGTACAGATTTCTTTGTATAACTATTATTATTTGATATTATATTTTGATCCGCTGCGAATGTGAGTGTTAACGCTAAAAAATGAACGCTAACACCCAGTGTATGTAATAAAGTTGTGAAAGCACCACCCGTGTGACGCGAACAAGAAATAAGATGTAAAATAGCAGAAAATGGTAAAAGACAACGATTTTATAGTGGTTCGGCTCATAATTAAGCCTACGTCCACTTTATATTCTTTTATTGCTCAAACTCCGATGTAGAAGATCTTGTTGAATTCATGTCGAATGTCGTAGATTCTTCTCGAGGCTTGTTGTAATGTCTTGAATGTTTGGAGATCTTCAAGTGTCGAATGAGTTGAGAATTCGGCAGAGTAACAACTCTACAGAAAATGATCGGCCAAAAGTCCTTTTACCATTAGAGTTAGGGGGGTATTTATAGGAGTGAATTCTGGACGAAAATTTTGCCAAGTCTTAGGTCGTGTACGACCTAAGTTAGGTCGTAGGTCGTGAGCGACCTAAGGTAGGTCGTGGTCCATTCGCGACTTAGGAAGTTGGTCTGGTGGAGTTGCATTTGGTTTTATTTGAACAAGTGGTAGGTCGGTCACGACCTAAGGTAGGTCGGCAGCGACCTAGAAGATCTGTCTTACCCTGCCAGCAACAAGCTGTTTAGGTCTTGACATTGCTAGGTCGCAATATCCCATAAGTCGTTAGGTCGTGAAGCTCCTTTCTGGAGTTAGGTCGGGAACTCTCTTAGATCGTCTCTGTAGTTAGGTCGTGAAGCCTGCTAGGTCGTTAGGTCGGGAACTCCCTTAAGTCGTGACATTCCTTATGTCGTAGAGTCTGTTAAGTCCTGAAATTCTTAGGTCGTTAAGTCGTAGAGTCTTTTAGGTCGTGAAGTCTTTAGCTCGTTAAGTCGCTAACACCAGTAAGTCGTTAGGTCTCTAGCTTCCCTAAGTCGTTAGGTCGCTAACTTCCCTAAGTCGCAGAGTTTTAGGTCGGCATAAAAATGGGAGTTAACATTTGCCCCTCGAAGTACATGCCTATGCCATAGGTCGTGTGCTTCGACTTAACTTTGCTAGGTCGTGGGCGACCTAAAACTGTGCTAACTTGAATGCCTATTCGCATTCTTCTCTCAACCCCCTATAAATTGTTAGGTCGCTTCTTCTCCCTTACCCTACTGCCCCGATCTCCCGCCTTGCTACTGATAGAATTTTGTGATTTCGAAGACAAATTCAAGTTAATCCCTCAAAGATTCATCCTCACTATCATATTACGTAAGCATCTTCGGTCTTATCCATTCCACAATTATCATCGAACCACGAATCCTAATCTCCGAATCCCAGATCCATTTTGCACGCCGTGCTTCACTTTGAGTTGTGTTATTGTGATTCACGAGCGCACAGCAGTTTGATCTGTGATAAATCGGAGGCATGTTGAATCGGTTTTTCGAATGACTTGGTGGTACGAAAAGATGACGAGTCTCACGAATAAGATAATGGATTTTGTAGTATCGGTGTTAACGGGTTATCGGGTTTGGTAATCTATTGCGTGGAGAAGAAGCCAGTGATCCAACAGATCTAAGCGACCTAACATTTTGGTCGTGTTGGAATTTTTCGCGACCTAAGAACTACATGACTTAAGATACTGCACGACATAAGATACTACACGACATAACTTACTGCACGACTTAACTTTCCGCACGACTTAACTTTCTTGCGACATAGACTTTAAGTCGCGGCCGAGCAAGGACTTGTGAACAAATCTGTATTGCCTTGAATCTTTTGTCTCGTACAGTGCGACTTAAGGAGGCTCCGACCTATGCTAGGTCGCTGACCGACCTAACACTTGGAAAATTAGGCAGAACTTGACTGAATTTCGAACTTTTTGAACTGCTTGGACTTTGTTGAACTTAATTGTACTTTTTCACAGATTATACTATCCTTTAAAGCTGTCAACCTGTTAAATACAAAATTTGCAAAAATTGGGACAAAAATACTACCATTGACTGCCCACATCGAATGACAGATTAGTGGATAAAGAATAATCAACTTAAATGAACTTGTGTGAACGAAATGCTGTGAACCAACTAATTCAAGTGAAGTATTAAAGCACAACTAAAATGGTTAATTAAAGCTGATTTGCTTGCATTAACACTACACTTGAGTTTGAAACTAACAAGTCCTGAAATCTTGTAACTGACCAATTATCAACTAGTTTAATTTCAGTTACGTTTGTTTTCTATTTTTTGTTAGTTCTGCACAACACTTCACACTGTTTAGGAAACGTGCACCTTCACATTTGAATATCCAGTTGATTGTGTAGAATGGAATCTCAACAAGAAGATTCAGGACCAGCTGGAGAAGCTTTTCCGATTGCTATCCCATTGATTGATCCTCCGGAAAGGACTTCTACTACATTAAGCCATAAAGTTTTTAGACAACTGTGCATCCAGTTCGGCATTGCCGAAGTAGATGCTATATTTCCTGGAGCTAACGACACTGCTGGCAGGCCACCTCTCGGTTTTGTTGCAGTGAATTGTCAAATGTGCTTAAGCGGAGCTATTCCACCTTTCAACGAATTTCTTCGAGAACTCTTTCTTCGATTAGCCATCTCGCCCTTCCAGCTACACCCCAACGGTTATGCCGTTCTGATGGGGTTGTGTGTTTTGTTCCGGAGGACGCTCAATCGTCTTCTAAGCTTTGATGAGATTTGTTATTTGTGCACCTTTTCAAAGAACAAAGATCATCCTTCAATCGTGCTCGTAAGAGGCGCCAGAAATCGGAGATTGATTTTGGACTTGCCCGATAGTGCTCATGGGTTTCTAAGTCAATTCTTCTTTGTCCGATGTCCACCGGGATGCTACGCCGTTTGGAGAGTCGGGAGTAAGATTGCCTTTCTTTGTTCTTCTCATGAGCTTTTTGAAACCCGAATTATCAAATGCTTATCTTCATTCTTTTCTTTTTCAGCACTTCCTCCCCCGCTTAGAAATCCCAGCCTTAAGTCGATCTTCGAAACTTTAAATGCAGTGACTGTGGAAGAGAGAAGCGCCAAATTCTTACTAAAAGATGAACTTTTGCACCAGTTCTAACTTCTACATTCTTCCTGTTCCATCCAGCCTCATGAAATTCCTGATTCTCCAGCAACGACGTCAGATGCCCTAGCTCCTGCTAAAGAACTTTCACTGAAAGAACCCACCACTGAGACTTCACTGGTGAAGTGTTCTACTTCTACTGATGTTGTGGGGTTGTCTAGCAAGTTAATGCTTTCTTCCGTTATTGAAGAGGAAGAAAATCCTTGAATTTCTGAAAAGACGGTTGATGAGGAAGTCGAAAAAGAAAGTTCTGCTGGGTATCACGGCGATGACACCTTTGATAACTTGAGTGATATAATGATAACTTCTCAGGAGCTCTTTAAAGATGATATTTCAAAAGCGATCTCTCCTGTTGTTGAAGCGACCTATTCTTTGCAACAAACTACAACTCCTCCTACACAAGCTGTTACCATTCCCACACCCAAGGGTGGTTTGTAGTTTGACGCGTGTAGTTTGTACACCGCACACACTTAGGATTTTTTGGCACTTATATGCACTTGGCCTCTTCAATTTGAATATTTCTAAGACTTGTCTTTTCTTCAATTTCAGGTTCTTTGATGGGGCAAAGTGGCTCTTATTACGACAACTTTCGGCGCTATGGAGGGCGCGAATCTTATGATTACAATCGCTATCTCCCTGCTTATAAGGAAACTGACGAGGAGCGTGCGGTCAGAAAGGCTCGAGAGAGACGAGCTTATGAAGAGCACCAGAGAAGGAGGGAAGAACGTCACGACTCCTCTCAAAGAGACGACGTTTCTTATAAGAGAAAGTCGTACGACGACAAAGGAAACTGCCCTATTTCTGAAGATCCCAGTAAACGAACTAGGCTTGGTGAGAAGGACGCATCTGCAATTTCTGATAAGACTGACGTTCCTATTTCTTCTGATATCCCATCCGGCTCTCATGCCTTAAAGAAGTCTGACATCCAGGCAATAATAAACAGGCCTCAGTATCAAGCCAAGGATGCCCCTCCTAAACTTCAGAGCCGATTTCCGAATTGGTGCTTAAAAGGAGTGCGCTTTGACCTGGACTTGGTTCCGATCGACAAGCAGGCCATGTTAAGGAATCTCGACGCTGTGAAGCTGGATATTGAGAGAATGTCTGGATGGCAGAAACTGGTTGATGAACTTCAAAGAGTCAATCACATGAATCTTGAGGCCATGCTGACAATGGAAAATGACAAGACAGAATGGGATAAAATTTGTAAACAGCACGACATGGAGATGGCGAGCATTGCGGATGACAATGCAAGACTTGAATCTGAAGTCAAGCAACTTAAGGAAGATCTCGCCTCTTCTTCTGCTTCACATTCCCAGAAAGAGGAAGTTTTTCAGAAACAAGTGCGGGACGCGCACGCTGCTCAAAGGGACGCCGAGATGAAACTTGCAGCTGAACAACATATTACTGAGAAATATCGCAAAGAAAACGCTAAGCTGCGGGAAACAAATAATTCTCAGAACATGGAGATTGAAATGCTAAAGGCTCGACTTCTTAAAGTTGAGAGAGAGCGCGATGATGCGGTTGCCGGACAAGTTGCAGCTGAAGAGTCTCACGAGGCGACCAAAGTCAGCATCGACTCTACTTTATTTGACTTCTATATGCACAGTGTTCTGGGTCGCGGTAGTCTTTCATTCTTGGCTCCTAAATATGAAACTACACTGGCCGAGGTTTGGGAGGCCATACATGACATGTTTGCTGGCTATGTGGAAGCAGACCTTGCAGCGCTTTATCTGGATGATGAAGCACGTACTGCGCTTGCTAGAGGGAAAGAGCAGCTTGCTAGGGAACGAGCCGAAGTGGAAGGGGAAGAGCGTTTGGAGAAAGCTCCTTTAACCGACCCTGCTCATCTTTCGGCTCCGGTTGACCCTGACATTATCGGCTCTAGTTCTTATTCTTCACCTTCCGCAAAAGCCGAAATTAAGACCGCAACTATCGAGCCTCCCATTACTCAAGTTGAGGAGAAGACCCAAGACGACACCGAAGCTGAAAATTTTGAAATTGTCGTAAATAAACCAACTTCTCCAGGTAACTTCAAGTCTGACTACTCATTCGATTCAACCGATCTCGATGAATTTCTTGCTTATTACTTAAGTTCTGATGATCTGATATCTTCTCTTTTTGTTGTAGCGGAAGCACCAAGCATCGCGCACTCTCCTCTTCCATCTATTCCTCCTCCATTCCTTCAAGTTACTCCCGCTTCTCAGCCAGGGTCGCAGGAAGAACAGATAGCAGCCCTTTAAGGCTTAGAAGATCCACCTGCTTCCCAGGAGCAGAAGGCGGAAGAGACGGAGCACAGCGAGAAGACTCCGGAGCAGTCATTTGACGATGACACAAAGCTTTCCATGTTATTCTCTCCGGGAAGTGAGTCTTCTTCAAAGAGGAAGGGGAAGTGTGCAATAAGAAAAAGGAAGAAAAGTGCTTCAGCCGGAGAAGACAAAGTAGAAGAAGATCCAACCACTCCTCCTTCTCCAACCCGTCCACGTCGGATTCCGAAACTTACCATCAAGCCGGGCAAGAGCTCCAAAGGCGGTGGGAAGAAGGAATGATAAGTTGGGTTTTATACTTCTTGTTTTGCTTTTTTGCATGTATCGACCGGAAATTGTGCGGGTACCAGTCCTCGCTTCTTTTTTTAGACCTGCACATGTAAAGAAATTTCATAGTATTGAATAAAATAATCCTTTTTACTTGTACAAATTCTTGTGTATGTGAGAATGCATTTATTTCTCATTGTGATATAGAATAAATGATTCTTTATTGGCTTTATATGATACTACAGTGAGCTCGCGATATGATGGTCGAGCGTTGTTTCCATTAATATAGTTATATGCCCCCGTATCACGGCTCACTGCAATATTCTGAAAAGACTTGTATTTTTTTTATAGAATAATACATCCGATTTGAGGAAATACTATTCTGCTTTTAATGGAATACGTTTTGTGCTGGAGAAATTTTTACTTTCTCTTTCTTTCTAAGGAACACTTCAACTATCAGAGATGATCACTTTTACTTGTTAAAAAGTGGATTTTCCTATGCAGTGAAGTGAGCTTTTAAAGAATGTTTTGATCTTTTTGCCAGAAAATTATATTTTATTGTTGAATGGATCCACAGGACAGTCATTGGCTGTTTTACTGCATATTTGTTTGTACAAATAATCATAAGTATTCAGTTGCGGTCGTTAGTGGTTCCATCAACAAAGTTTTTTGGATGTGCCTTGTTAAAAGGCTCTATTTGTCTTAGTGCTTCCGAAGAAGGCTTCGTGGTCTCCGAAGAGAAGCAATTTTTGTGAAATGTGCCTTTGAAAAGGTCTTGGTGCCTCCGAAGAGGGCTTGCGTTTGGTACTTCAAGCATGGTGAAGTGTGCCCCCGAAGAGGTCTTTTGTTTGGTACTTCAAGCATGGTGAAGTGTGCCTCCGAAGAGGTCTTTTGTTCTCTGAAGAGAAGTAGTTTTGGTCTCCGAAGAGAAGCAGTTTTGGTCTCCGAAGAGAAGCAATTTTTGGTCTCCGAAGAGAAGCAATTTTTGGTCTCCGAAGAGAAGCAATTTTTGGTCTTCGAAGAGAAGCAATTTTTGCATTTCAATTCTGGTGAAGTGGGCCTCCGAAGAGGAGCATTTTACACTTCAACTCCGATGAAATGTGCCTCCGAAAAGGTCTTTCTGCTCCCGAAGAGGTCTTCTCCGAAGAGTTGTGCCTCAAAGAGAGCTTTGTTGCTTGTGTCCTCCCACCATCTGCTTCTTAGCGATTCCTTTTTACCATTCCATGTGCATGTTCTACTCTTTTTGTAAGGTGTTTTCTTGTTGCCAGAGGAGTGTACTTCATCGTCGAGTGAATCCATGGGGCCGACTCAAGCTTACTTTACTGGATGTTTGTTTAAACAAACAATTGCGATTAGTTAGCAAGAGTCTGGAACCTTCTCGTCAGAAAGGTGCCCGCTTTGGTGGAATCACTAACGGTTTGTGAATAGCACCTCTTTTGTGGCTTAACATTGTTGAGTGATTCGTAGGACTCGCTGAGTCTTGGGATGTGTGGAGTAAATCAGCTTTGCTTTGATAGCCTGCAATATATAATTGACATTTTAGCAATATTTTAAAGAAACTTGCATATCGAAATGAGACAGGCATTTTATAGCATTAGGGAACACAAGATTTATAGTTTTTTATTATTGAATCATGCTGATTTCTCAGCGGTTTACAATACAAAAGTTATACATCCACCATCATTTTACAAATTTAAGGAATGCTGTTAAGTAAAACATGGATGTAAGTAATTGTTGTTCCAGAATCTCCGGATTGGATTTCAATTTCTACTGGATTCGTAGTTTTAAATTCATATGCCAGAGAGAGTGAAAGATGCCCCAGCCGCAGTTTCGTGGGTAATTAGCAGTCGTCCCAACTTCCGCTTGCTGGGTATGGACCTCCTGTGACAACATTAATGATAAGCTGTTCGGACTCTTGCACTTCTGTGTTATTGCGAGAGCCGGATTGAAGGGTAGGATGTTGTTGCCCCTGAGTGGATGAGGTTGGATCGACTCTGCTTTTCTTCACATATTGTTGAAGTTTACCCCTTTTCAGCAATTCTTCAATCACACTTTTTAATTGGCGACATTGGTCAGTGTCATGGCCAGGTTGATTGTGAAATCGGTAGAATTTCCCTTTACGCATTGCACCTCTTCTCATCTCAGGTGGCTTAGGATAATTGACAACATCTTTCGTTGCGAAAAAGATATTTTTCGGTGTGTTAGTTAAAGGAGTAAAATCTGAAGGATTAAAGCGGCGGAGTTTTTTCTCATTCCCCTGGTTCTTTCCTCCGTCATTTTACCTTTTCTGATTCCCAGAATCTTTCTTGTTAGAAGCAAGATCATTATTGTTGTCCTTAGTTGTCACCACCTTTGCTGGTGTGGAAAGGTTTTCTAGGCGCATGAATTCATCGGCCTTTTTATAAAACATTTCAAGCGAGTTCGGTTCCTTCATCTTTAGCCATTTTCCAAATTCACTTGATTTATCGACGGCTCGCATCAAGTAAGTCAGGATCATACGCGGCTCCGCATTATCCACTTCAGCTAGAGCTATATTGAAACGGCTCGGGAATGATTTGATTGATTCTCCGGGAGCTTGTTCAAGACTAGACAGTGACATTATATCCTTAGCTTTTGAAGCATACAATCTGAACTGTTCTTTGAACTTTCGCGTTAAGTCGGAGAATTGATCTATAGACCGAATTGGAAGCTTTGTGAACCAAAGTAGAGCCATACCTTCCAAGTACACTGGAAAGTACCGGCACTTAATCTCATCTGACGCTCTTGCACCGGTCATATGCCAGTCGTACTTGTATAGGAAATGATTAGGGTCAGTTGTCCCGTTATAGGACGGGATAGTTGGAGGCACAAATTTCCTTGGGAATTCTGCTTTCAGGATCTTTTCGGTAAACGGAGTTCTGCTTGGTGCAAATCCCCAGTCACTCTCATTTTCTTCCCTCTGCATGCTCTCTTTCATGATGCGGCCAACCATCTCAGACAGGTACTCTTTATTGTTCAGAGATATCTTCGGGCAGGCATCAGTCCTTCTCTCGGAAGCTTGTCTGGGCACATGTTCGTGATAAGTTGGCTGCGGCATAGAACCTTCAGCATGGAAAGGTGGCATTTCAGGAAAGGTTGTTTGATGGTTTTTTGGCTGACGATTTTCCCCCAGTAGAGCATTTAATCTATCTATCATCAAAGCATTTTGAGCTTCAATTTGTTGGTATAATCCCGAAACTATGTCGTCTAATTCAGCCCTTGTGACTGCAACGGTAGGATCTGGCTGGTCTGCTATTGGGGAAGCGGAGGTCCCTTCATGAGCATTCCCAGATCTTGCAGGTCTACCTCTTTTTCTAGGAGCCATTATTTCAGTTAGACTTCTGATCTTTAAGGAGATTCTTTCAACAAGCCTTTGCGAAGTAACGGTGAGAAGATTCCTGAGTTCAATTCTCAGTGAAAGCACCAAAATGTTAACGCTAAAAAATGAACGCTAACACCCAGTGTATGTAATAAAGTTGTGAAAGCACCACCCGTGTGACGGGAACAAGAAATAAGCTGTAAAATAGCAGAAAACGGTAAAAGACAACGATTTTATAGTGGTTCGGCTCGTAATTAAGCCTACGTCCACTTTATATTCTTTTATTGCTGATTTCGAGTTACAAGATGATACAATGCATTTCAAAATACAATATCTTTTATTCCAAAACAGTCTAGACTAATTGCTCAAACTCCGATGTAGAAGATCTTGTAGAATTCATGTCGAATGTCGTAGATTCTTCTCGAGGCTTGTTGTAATGTCTTGAATGTTTGGACATTTTCAAGTGTCGAATGTGTTGACAATTCGGCAGAGTAACGACGCTTCAGAAAATAATCGGCCAAAAGTCCTTTTCCCGTTGGAGTTAGGGGGGTATTTATAGGAGTGAATTCTGGACGGAAATTTTGCCAAGTCTTAGGTCGTGTACGACCTAAGTTAGGTCGTAGGTCGCGAGCGACCTAAGGTAGGTCGTGGTCCATTCACGACTTAGGAAGTTGGTCTGGTGGAGTTGCATTTGGTTTTATTTGAACAAGTGGTAGGTCGGTCACGACCTAAGGTAGGTCGGCAGCGACCTAGAAGATCTGTCTTACCCTGCCAGCAACAAGCTGTTTAGGTCTTGACATTGCTAGGTCGCAATATCCCATAAGTCGTTAGGTCGTGAAGCTCCTTTCCGGAGTTAGGTCGGGAACTCTCTTAGATCGTCTCTGTAGTTAGGTCGTGAAGCCTGCTAGGTCGTTAGGTCGGGAACTCCCTTAAGTCGTGACATTCCTTAGGTCGTAGAGTCTGTTAAGTCCTGAAATTCTTAGGTCGTTAAGTCGTAGAGTCTTTTAGGTCATGAAGTCTTTAGCTCGTTAAATCGCTAACACCAGTAAGTCGTTAGGTCGCTAGCTTCCCTAAGTCGTTAGGTCGCTAACTTCCCTAAGTCGCAGAGTTTTAGGTCGGCATAAAAATGGGAGTTAACAGTGAGATTCTGTGTTTTGTTTTCTGTTTCTTCTTCTATCTCTTTCTTCTTTTCCTAACTATCTGGAATTTTTGGGATCGAAAATTTCTAGTCGTTACACTTGGTATCAGAGCAAAAGTTAAGCGAGAACCTTGGCTTTGGTGGATGTACTCATCTAAAGATAGGGTCGATAGTACCCTAGAATGATTTGAGTGTAATATATATGAGAGAACGTACTTGTTAGTTTCCTATATAAAGATTTTAAATGGTTTTTAAAGGTAAATGATTTTATATAAAATTATATTTGATATATATAAAGCAATATTCCTTAACCAATGAATGTTAAGGTATCTGGTTGTAAAATTATTGGAATTAAATTAAGAAGTAATAGAAATATAACCAAACTGAAATTGAATAAAGATAAGTTTGAAATAGATTCGAATTAAAATTAAAATCTTGAATTTGGGAAAGAGTTTCAGAATAAGATGATAATGAATGGTTTCCAGTTGCAATAACCTTGGTCATTATCATAAATGATTGTTGTGTAAGCAAAATGAAATGTTTTAGGGAAGTAAAGCATTTAGGTAAGTATGACTTATAAATTGGAATTGAAGATAATCTAAATTGTGAAGTTTTAAATCTAGGTCTAGAATTTGAAAATTGTTTCAAATTGATAAAGAAATAATAAATAATGTTATTTAATATATTTAAATGGAAGGATCCTATTTCAACAAAAGTTGTTTGAAAATTTGTTTGAAACCAAAGGTGGTTTAAAAATTAAGGATAACTTGGTGTGTAAAGAAAATGTATATATGAGGAATATACATAATATCAATGATGGTTTGAAATAAACTGTAAATGTTGATTTTTAAATTTGGAATGAGATGTGATACCTAAGGTAATAAGATTTGAACTTATAAGATTATTAATGAGAAGTTTAAAGTTTGAAATGAGAATTCAAATTGGGTAAGGTTGTCTAGATTAAGTAAATTGAATTTAACTTTAGGAAAGTTAAATAAGTTAACAAACAACCTGAAGTGGGAATTTCAAGATGAAATTGAGATTTAACTTAGGAAAGTTAAATGATTGATTTAAATGGGTGTTTGGATAAATTTGGATGTTTATTTATCCTGATATCATTCATTATTATAAATAATATATGAAACTGAGAATTGGTTTTAAAAATGGATAATAAATTAGAATTTGAGATTTAATTGTTTTTTAGTTTTAAAATATGTTAAATAAAGATAATTTAAAATGGAATTTTGAGAATTGGGGTCAAAATTAAATTATTTAAAGTTTTTGGATTATTGATTTAAAAATATCGGTTAATTTGATTTAAGGGATAAAATCAACATAAAAAAAATTAACTCGAATTTATATAATTCGAGATGGTTTAAAGTTGAGATTCAGATTTCATTAGTTCAAATTGAATTTTGTTGAATTAACTAGACTTGAAGATGGATAAGTATAAAATTCAAATGGGAAATTTGAATTGGGTTTATTTGAAATAAAATTGAAGATTGAATGAGTTCAAATTCAAACTGGAATTGGGATTAATTCATATAGAAATTGTAATTATTTGAAATTTTGAAGTGGATTCAATTTGAAATTAGTCTAAATTAATTTGAATAATTTGAAATTGTAATTAAAGTGAATATGTTTAAAATTAAATGGAATTTGATCTGAACTTGGAAAGAAGTTGAGGTTAATTCAACTTGAATTGGAGATAAATCAAGTTCAAGGGAAATTGAAGTTATTCAAATTTGAAGTGAGTCAATTTAAATGGATTAAATTGATGGGGAATTGAACAGTTTGACTCTGGACTATTTCCAAAATAAATTGTTTAATCTATTTTTCCAAACTATTTACTATACAACTTTTATTTTTAAACCTAAAACTATGTTAAGCTTGTTTTACAATTACTTTTGGAACTATTTAACAATTTTACAACTGATTTATAAACTAATTACTGTTTTTCAATTGTTTTATAAATAATTATTATTTTTCAATTATTTACAATTACTTAACTGTTTTACAGCTATTTTACAAACTAATAATTATTTTTCAACTATTTATCTATTTTTAAAATTTTCAAGCTATTTTCTAAATATAAACTTGTCGGAGTTCAAACTATTATTGATTAAATACCCAACTAAGATAAGAATTGAAGTGATAATCCAAATGGGGGAGTAAGGTAAATGTGAATAAGTGAATGGAAATTAAAGTGAGGGTGAATAGAAAGAGAATTGATTTGGCTAATAACCAATAAAAATAAATACGTAGGATGTACGTATATTATTCTATTCGCATAGTGATTTGATCCAGATTCAAGCACAGAATTTCGAGATAATATTATCGATCCGAGTTGGGATTTTTCGCTCGATTTTTGATGGCGAATCTGGATATGGATTTTTGATTGGTTCTGGATATTCTCTATCATAGATGTGACTATGCAAGGAGAATGATGGTTTCTGATCAAGAAACCAGATTTGAGTCCACTCTACGAAGTCGGGTGGACAATACTAGTTCGGAGGTGAAATTATGTGATCGTGTGAGCGATCAGATTGATATTGCATACGAATGATATGTGGACATCGTACGGGTTTGAATAAAATTGATATTGAAATTTGTGGATAAGAACTGTAAATGATTTTTGAAATTGAAAGTATATTTTGTGAAATATATGATGAAGTAAAGTGGGAATTGAATATTTCTATGATTAAAATTTACTTTATGGAAGTAAGCAATATGGTGAATGACTTTACAAAAGAGTAATCAAAATTTGAATATTGATTTGGACTAAACAAAGTTATATATCTTTGTTATATATGGAAAACTCCCCTTGTTGAATCTATAGCCAGAAAAAGATGATTTTTGAAAGTATTTGAAGTATAAAAGTGAATTTATACAAGCACAAATTGATTCAAAGATTTTTCAAAACTTTTATATACATGTATTTATAAAAGAGATTTGTGAAAATGATTTTGAGGAAAGGTTTTGGGAACCTACGGCATTTGTAAAAGCCTAATATGAGAATTATCGATTTTGGGAATCGATTTTGTAAAGGAGCTTTATATGAAATTCGTACTCGTTGTATGATTTGAAAAATACTATATGTGTATAGTATAAAGTGTTTTGAAGTGGCTCTGGGGAAAAAGGCGCTCCATTGAAATGAACTTCTCAGGAGTACCATAGGTTGGTACTGCCTTGTGCCTCAAAGGGGGAGGTTCTAAAGTTGATCCTGTGAGGAGTCTGGACAAAAATAGTTCCTGAGGATTACTGTGTAGCGGAAGTCGAGGGCGCTGATGCCTACAGGGGCTTTTGGGTTATGCTGTGACGAAAGTTTAACTCGATGTCACTGCGATCTACTGCAGACCGTAGCGAAAGTCGTGTGTGCCGCTGAGAGCCAACGGTCTACGTTTGATTTTATATCGGTAGACTGCGACACAATGGTAACATAGCGAAAGTCGTATGTGCCTCTGAGAGCCAACAGTCTACGTTTGATTTTATATCGGTAGACTGTGACCTATGTAAGAGTGGAGAAGTTTCATTTTTAACAGCAAAAATCGAGGGCGCTGATGCCTACAGTTACATGGACTTTTGATGTGATGGCAATGTAACCCTGGAATGTAACTGCGATCTGTTGTGGGTTCCATGGCGTAATTGAGGGGCGCAGAGTGCCTACAGTTACATGGACTTTTGCTGCGATGGCAACGTAACCCAGGATGTAACTACGACCATGGATGGGGGTGATGATTTCCAGAGCATTTTCACCAAAGATATTTCCTCTATTTTTGAAACTGTTTTCTATATTTTCAATAAAATTATTTTCTAAAGTATTTTCATTGGGTGTTGGAAATGAGTTTACCAAGTACTTATAGATTTTCAGTCCTACGCCTGATCAACGTATGACCAAATTTCTATGAGAACAAGGATGGACTTATCGAAACATTGAGTTATAAAAGTATTTTTATAAAAACTATTTTAGTAATATTATATAGATTTTTAAAGTGATTTAAAAATGATTTAAAGAATATTTATCTGATTTTAAGCATTTTAATAATTCTGGTTTCGTTCCTTTTCGAGGACGAAAAGTTCTAAAGGGGGAGGAATGTGACAACCCTGATTTTTATGTCTATTTATCGGGTGATTAACTGATGTAATTATTGGAATATTAGTTTGATTAGTCGTACAAATGAATTTCTGATATTCAAAATATCTGAATATATATAAACTGATTTAAAAACTATATTCAAACCTAAGTTATAACATATATGGACCGGTTTAAAAACTATATTAGATATTGGATTATAAATCTTTAGATATGACAAATCCCATATAAAATAAATAAATAATAAATTCATCATTCAAATTAGAATAAAATACCTATAAATATATATAGAGAAATTTATACAAACTTTAATTGTGGATAATATAATATATATATATATAACATATACAAAGTTGATGATGTAAAGTACGATGTAAAGCATACATATATGAGTACATAGACATATATATGATGACTAAAAAACACATGAGTGCTAGTATATGTATATGATAGGTAAAATGGAAAATAAGTAAGTACATACACATAGTTATAAAAGTATGGTATGTGAAATAAACATATTTTCAAGCATATGAAAAATATATATATGTATATGTCCATGAGAAATAAAAATATAAGAAAGGTTTATATAAATACATATATTAGTGATGGTTCAAAAACATATTCACATAGTCAAATTGATTTCATAAAAATCTACACATATGAATGTATATATATATATAAATAGAAGAAACATCATCATGACATGAATTAAATGCAAGCACACAACATTTCAATTCAATTCAATGTCACAGCAAAACTTGGTCAAGAAAGTACCTGACCAAACGAAATTAAATAATAAAAGAAAAAAAGAAGCTTGTTGTGGAAGGTAGCAGTATACTGTCTGATATTTCTATCTCCACATATGTTCACTTATTCCATTCGAACAAGCTAAGTTAAAAAATAGAAAATATTTCTTCCATTTCTCAAACCAGTAATCTTTTCAAAAGCAATCACCAAAGAAAATGAAGCTTCCAAATAAATCAAAGTTTCAAAGCTAAATCTTCTCAATAAAAGTAATTTCCAGTTCATAATCAAAGTTCAAGCTAGATCAATTCAACAGCCAGTTTGCCAGTTTCAAAGATCAAAGCAATTCAAGTTTTCAAATGTCAAAACTGTTTCAAGCTCTGTTCAACTGATTCCAGGTGAGTAAACATAAATCTTTTTAAATTTAAGCATCTGTAATACTTGTGCATGCAACAATTAATCATAGAAATGATTCAAACATGTTTGCATGATTGTATAAATGTGTTTGCCTGATTTAAAGATTTGTTTTGTTGTGTATATATTAGTGCATGTCTGTGTGAAGAACTTCTGGCCTCTGTTCTTGATTTCCAAACCTCAAATCCTTTCCAAAATTCTTAACTCTTCATTCAAATACTTTCTGGCATTGATGACTAAAGAAACTTTGATTGTTAACATAATATCTTATTTTTAAAAAATGTTTTCTGGGGAATTTAATAAACAAATATTTTAGAAACAAGGAATTACAGTGAAAATCAAGTTAAGTCAGAAAATGAACTGTTTCAATTTAGTGTTTTGGTTATATAACTAGATTCGCCTTTAGGAATGATGATTTTTGGTAATATAATCCAAATTTTTAAGCTTGTAATTTGTGTGAAATTGGGATTTGAACGGTTTTGGGTGTGTTGTCAAGTTCCGATGATAGGGTCCCTCGTGCGATGAGGCGGTTGGCGGGAAGGAGCGTTGGTCAGAGTGGCATGAGGGAAAAATGGTAGGTAAAATTCCTATAGCGTGGATTGATGGGGTAGGGTGATTCTAGGGTTTTAGGGCTGTTTAGGAAGGGGCTCGGTTTGGAGGAAATGGCGAGACGGTGGGGACGTACGAGACGTGCGGTCCTGGTGGGAAGGGAAGAGGGTGGTATGGCGTGTCTCTGGGTGAAGTTAAAGGGTGATCGGTGGCGATCGGTGGCGTTAGAAGATTATTTGGTGGCGACGACTTCTCCGGGTTGAAGCCTGGGTTTCAAATTTTTCGAAACGTGTGGTTTTGCGTTTTCTCGCGTGGATGATCAAGTCGAGGGGGACCTAGGCGATGGTAAGGGACGCTCGAAGGCAAGTTTTGGTGGTGGGCTGCTCGTGCATGTGCACGGCGACGTGCACAGGTTGGGTTGAGGAATGTGTAGCAGGTGAAGTATTTGTGAAGATGGGAAGAAGCAGGAGAAGGGATTTATGGGCCGTGTTAAATAATTATTTGTGAAGAGAAGTAAAAGAGAGAGTGGGGCAGAAGTTGGGCCAGGGGAATTAGGTAGGAAATTAAGGCAAAAATTTAGGCAAACTAGAAATAGAAGGAAGAAATAAAGAAAAGTGAAAAGGGAAAAGGTAAAGATTGTTATCAAAGTTTAAAAGCAAAGAAAGGTTTTCAAAGTAAAAGCTAAAAATTAAACAAGTTTCAAAAATAAATTATAGGTCAAATGTTTGAATTTAAATCATTTTGGTTTAATATAATCTCTATAATAAGTTAATTATTTAAGTATATTCCTATGTGATTCCAAATGAAATTTAATAATGGTTTAATTAAGTAATTAATTAAGAGATGGTTTATCTTAAATATAATTAGGGTCTTGAGTAATTAAGGATTAATTAAATTAGTAATTATGGATTAATTAATTTATTATTTAATTAGTAATTAAAGGATTAATTACTTAAAGCAATTAATTAAAGGTTAATTAATGCAATTAAATAAAGGGTAAGTTAATTAATATAAATAATTAAGGGTTAATGAAAGTAATTAAAGGGTAGTTAATTACTTAATTTAATTAAATTAAAAGGTAATTAATTAATGTGATTAATTATGGTAGAATTCATTAATGAGGGTAATTGAAAGTTAATTAATTAGAGTATAATTAATTTATATTAATAATTAAAGGTTGATTAGTTGATTTCATTAATTAATTAAAGTGATGATAAATGGTTTGTAATTAATTTATGTTAAGTAAGCAGGATTAAGGTAATCCAAGTGATTAAAGATGGTAATTAATTTAATTAGAGATTAATTAAATTAATTAGGGATTATATATCTTATAAATCTTGCTTATGGATAGTTGAATGATATTGAATGTCTTGATTGGTTGATATCTCTGATATGATATGTTTTGTGATATGATGTGTTTGGATGGACAATGATAATATGGTTACCTATCGATGATGAATTGCTATGTAAAAAGTGACATCTTGTCTTTAAGGTGAAATATATTTCACTTGAATAACTAGGGTTAGGAGGGTATTGAATTCGAAGAGACCGGGTCGGGTATTAGTTAATACCTGAAACCACTTCGATTCTTTATAGATTGATATGTGAAATCAATAGGCTGGTATGGAATGATTTAAGTGAATTGGATCATTTAATCTAAGTTTTGGTACTTAGAAATTGATGTGTGAAATAAGTGATGTCTATAATAAATTGTGAATTTGTAATTCGACACGAGTTATCCCGGGTTTTATGTAAGTTTTATGCTGTTGTATTCCATGTTAGATGGGTTTACTCACGCTGGTTTCCAGCCTGACTTGGGTGTTACTTTGATGTAATAATCGGGTCAGACCGAGTATTACCGATTTTTAGGTAAGGACGTTCTGGAGCTCAGGAGATGAGCTGGATGGCAGGAACGTATGGAGTGTTTCCGTTGTGAGATATTTCTGTTTATCTGAGACACGATGATTTGTATATGTCCAGTATTTGTGTATGTGTGTAACTTTGATGTATTAAAATGTAAATTGACAAGTACAGATTTCTTTGTATAACTGTTATTATTTGATATTATATTTTGATCTGCTGCGAATGTGAGTGTTAACGCTAAAAAATGAACGCTAACACCCAGTGTATGTAATAAAGTTGTGAAAGCACCACCCGTGTGACGGGAACAAGAAATAAGCTGTAAAATAGCAGAAAATGGTAAAAGACAACGATTTTATAGTGGTTCGGCTCATAATTAAGCCTACGTCCACTTTATATTCTTTTATTGCTCAAACTCCGATGTAGAAGATCTTGTTGAATTCATGTCGAATGTCGTAGATTCTTCTCGAGGCTTGTTGTAATGTCTTGAATTTTTGGAGATCTTCAAGTGTCGAATGAGTTGACAATTCGGCAGAGTAACGACGCTTCAGAAAATGATCGGCCAAAAGTCCTTTTCCCATTGGAGTTAGGGGGTATTTATAGGAGTGAATTCTGGACGAAAATTTTGCCAAGTCTTAGGTCGTGTACGACCTAAGTTAGGTCGTAGGTCGTGAGCGACCTAAGGTAGGTCGTGGTCCATTCGCGACTTAGGAAGTTGGTCTGGTGGAGTTGCATTTGGTTTTATTTGAACAAGTGGTAGGTCGGTCACGACCTAAGGTAGGTCGGCAGCGACCTAGAAGATCTGTCTTACCCTGCCTGCAACAAGCTGTTTAGGTCGTGACATTGCTAGGTCGCAATATCCCATAAGTCGTTAGGTCGTGAAGCTCCTTTCCGGAGTTAGGTCAGGAAGTCTCTTAGATCGTCTCTGCAGTTAGGTCGTGAAGCCTGCTAGGTCGTTAGGTCGGGAACTCCCTTAAGTCGTGACATTCCTTAGGTCGTAGAGTCTGTTAAGTCCTGAAATTCTTAGGTCGTTAAGTCGTAGAGTCTTTTAGGTTGTGAAGTCTTTAGCTCGTTAAGTCGCTAACACCAGTAAGTCGTTAGGTCTCTAGCTTCCCTAAGTCGTTAGGTCGCTAACTTCCCTAAGTCGCAGAGTTTTAGGTCGGCATAAAAATGGGAGTTAACATTTGCCCCTCGAAGTACATGCCTATGCCATAGGTCGTGTGCTTCGACTTAACTTTGCTAGGTCGTGGGCGACCTAAAACTGTGCTAACTTGAATGCCTATTCACATTCTTCTCTCAACCCCCTATAAATTGTTAGGTCGCTTCTTCTCCCTTACCCTACTGCCCCGATCTCCCGCCTTGCTACTGATAGAATTTTGTGATTTCGAAGACAAATTCAAGTTAATCCCTCAAAGATTCATCCTCACTATCAGATTACGTAAGCATCTTCGATCTTATCCATTCCACAATTATCATTGAACCACGAATCCTAATCTCCGAATCCCAGATCCATTTTGCACGCCGTGCTTCACTTTGAGTTGTGTTATTGTGATTCACGAGCGCACAGCAGTTTGATCTGTGATAAATCGGAGGCATGTTGAATCGGTTTTTCGAATGACTTAGTGGTACGAAAAGATGACGAGTCTCACGAATAAGATAATGGATTTTGTAGTATCGGTGTTAACGGGTTATCGGGTTTGGTAATCTATTGCGTGGAGAAGAAGCCAGTGATCCAATAGATCTAAGCGACCTAACATTTTGGTCGTGTTGGAATTTTTCGCGACCTAAGAACTACATGACTTAAGATACTACACGACATAAGATACTACACGACATAACTTTCTGCACGACTTAACTTTCTGCACGACTTAACTTTCTTGCGACATAGACTTTAAGTCGCGGCCGAGCTAGGACTTGTGAACAAATGTGTATTGCCTTGAATCTTTTGTCTCGTACAGTGCGACTTAAGGAGGCTCCGACCTATGCTAGGTCGCTGACCGACCTAACACTTGGAAAATTAGGCAGAACTTGACTGAATTTCGAACTTTTTGAACTGCTTGGACTTTGTTGAACTTAATTGTACTTTTTCACAGATTATACTATCCTTTAAAGCTGTCAACCTGTTAAATACAACATTTGCAAAAACTGGGACAAAAATACTGCCATTGACTGCCCACATCGAATGACAGATTAGTGGATAAAGAATAATCAACTTAAATGAACTTGTGTGAACGAAATGCTGTGAACCAACTAATTCAAGTGAAGTATTAAAGCACAACTAAAATGGTTAATTAAAGCTGATTTGCTTGCATTAACACTACACTTGAGTTTGAAACTAACAAGTCCTGAAATCATGTAACTGACCAATTATCAACTAGTTTAATTTCAGTTACGTTTGTTTTCTATTTTCAGGTTCTTTGATGGGGCAAAGTGGCTCTTATTACGACAACTTTCGGCGCTATGGAGGGCGCGAATCTTATGATTACAATCACTATCTCCCTGCTTATAAGGAAACTGACGAGGAGCGTGCGGTCAGAAAGGCTCGAGAGAGACGAGCTTATGAAGAGCAGTAGAGAAGGAGGGAAGAACGTCAAGACTCCTCTCAAAGAGACGACGTTTCTTATAAGAGAAAGTCGTACGACGACAAAGGAAAATGCCCTATTTCTGAAGATCCCAGTAAACGAACTAGGCTTGGCGAAAAGGACGCGTCTGCAATTTCTGATAAGACTGACGTTCCTATTTCTTCTGATATCCCATCCGGCTCTCATGCCTTAAAGAAGTCTGACATCCAGGCAATAATAAAAAGGCCTCAGTATCAAGCCAAGGATGCCCCTCCTAAACTTCAGAGCCGATTTCTGAATTTGTGCTTAAAAGGAGTGCGCTTTGACCTGGACTTGGTTCCGATCGACAAGCAGGCCATGTTGAGGAATCTCGACGCTGTGAAGCTGGATATTGAGAGAATGTCTGGATGGCAGAAACTGGTTGATGAACTTCAAAGAGTCAATCACATGAATCTTGAGGCCATGCTGACAATGGAAAACGACAAGACAGAATGGGATAAAATTTGTAAACAGCACGACGTGGAGATGGCGAGCATTGCGGATGACAATGCAAGACTTGAATCTGAAGTCAAGCAACTTAAGGAAGATCTCGACTCTTCTTTTGCTTCACATTCCCAGAAAGAGGAAGTTTTTCAGAAACAAGTGCGGGACGCGCACGCTGCTCAAAGGGACGCCGAGATGAAACTTGCAGCTGAACAGCATATTACTGAGAAATATCGCAAAGAAAACGCTAAGCTGTGGGAAACAAATAATTCTCAGAACATGGAGATTGAAATGCTAAAGGCTCGACTTCTTAAAGTTGAGAGAGAGCGCGATGATGCGGTTGCCGGACAAGTTGCAGCTGAAGAGTCTCACGAGGCGACCAAAGTCAGCATCGACTCTACTTTATTTGACTTATATATGCACAGTGTTCTGGGTCGCGGTAGTCTTTCATTCTTGGGTCCTAAATATGAAACTACACTGGCCGAGGTTTGGGAGGCCATACATGACATGTTTGCTGGCTATGCGGAAGCAGACCTTGCAGCGCTTTATCTGGATGATGAAGCACGTACTGCGCTTGCTAGAGGGAAAGAGCAGCTTGCTAGGGAACGAGCCGAAGTGGAAGGTGAAGAGCTTTTGGAGAAAGCGCCTTTAACCGACCCTGATCATCTTTCGGCTCCGGTTGACCCTTACATTATCGGCTCTAGTTCTTATTCTTCACCTTCCGCAAAAGCCGAAATCAAGACCACAACTATCGAGCCTCCCATTACTCAAGTTGAGGAGAAGACCCAAGACGACACCGAAGCTGAAAATTTTGAAATTGTCGTAAATAAACCAACTTCTCCAAGTAACTTCAAGTCTGACAACTCATTCGATTCAACCGATCTCGATGAATTTCTTGCTTATTACTTAAGTTCTGATGATCTGATATCTTCTCTTTTTGTTGTAGCGGAAGCACCAAGCATTGCGCACTCTCCTCCTCTTCCAGCTATTCCTCCTCCATTCCTTCAAGTTACTCCCGCTTCTCAGCCAGGGTCGCAGGAAGAACAGATAGCAGCCCTTTAAGGCTTAGAAGATCCACCTGCTTCCCAGGAGCAGAAGGCGGAAGAGACGGAGGACAGCGAGAAGACTCCAGAGCAGTCATTTGACGATGACACAAAGCTTTCCATGTTATTCTCTCCGGGAAGTGAGTCTTCTTCAAAGAGGAAGCGGAAGCGTGCAATAAGAAAAAGGAAGAAAAGTGCTTCAGCCGGAGAAGACAAAGCAGAAGAAGATCCAACCACTCCTCCTTCTCCAACCCGTCCACGTCGGATTCCGAAACTTACCATCAAGCCGGGCAAGAGCTCCAAAGGCGGTGGGAAGAAGGAATGATAAGTTGGGTTTTATACTTCTTGTTTTGCTTTTTTGCATGTATCGACCGGAAATTGTGCGGTTACCGGTCCTCGCTTCTTTTTTTTAGACCTGCACATGTAAAGAATTTTCATAGTATTAAATAAAATTATCCTTTTTACTTGTACAAATTCTTGTGTATGTGAGAATGCATTTATTTCTCATTGTGATATAGAATAAATGATTCTTTATTGGCTTTATATGATACTGCAGTGAGCTCGCGATATGATGGTCGAGCGTTGTTTCCATTAATATAGTTATATGCCCCCGTATCACGGCTCACTGCAATATTCTGAAAAGACTTGTATTTTTTTTATAGAATAATACTTTCGATTTGAGGAAATACTATTCTGCTTTTAATGGAATACGTTTTGTGCTGGAGAAATTTTTACTTTCTCTTTCTTTCTAAGGAACACTTCAACTATCAGAGATGATCACTTTTACTTGTTAAAAAGTGGATTTTCCTACGCAGTGAAGTGAGCTTTTGAAGAATGTTTTGATCTTTTTGCCAGACAATTATATTTTATTGTTGAATGGATCCACAGGACAGTCATTGGCTGTTTTACTGCATATTTGTTTGTACAAATAATCATAAGTATTCAGTTGCGGTCGTTAGTGGTTCCATCAACAAAGTTTTTTGGATGTGCCTTGTTAAAAGGCTCTATTTGTCTTAGTGCTTCCGAAGAAGGCTTCGTGGTCTCCGAAGAGAAGCAATTTTGGTGAAATGTGCCTTTGAAAAGGTCTTGGTGCCTCCGAAGAGGGCTTGCGTTTGGTACTTCAAGCATGGTGAAGTGTGCCCCCGTAGAGGTCTTTTGTTTGGTACTTCAAGCATGGTGAAGTGTGCCTCCGAAGAGGTCTTTTGTTCTCTGAAGAGAAGTAGTTTTGGTCTCCGAAGAGAAGTAGTTTTGGTCTCCGAAGAGAAGCAATATTTGGTCTCCGAAGAGAAGCAATTTTTGGTCTCCGAAGAGAAGCAATTTTTGGTCTTCGAAGAGAAGCAATTTTTGCATTTCAATTCTGGTGAAGTAGGCCTCCGAAGAGGAGCATTTTACACTTCAACTCCGATGAAATGTGCCTCCGAAAAGGTCTTTCTGCTCCCGAAGAAGTCTTCTCCGAAGAGTTGTGCCTCAAAGAGAGCTTTGTTGCTTGTGTCCTCCCACCATCTGCTTCTTAGTGATTCCTTTTTACCATTCCATGTGCATGTTCTACTCTTTTTGTAAGGTGTTTTCTTGTTGCCAGAGGAGTGTACTTCATCGTCGAGTGAATCCATGGGGCCGACTCAAGCTTACTTTACTGGATGTTTGTTTAAACAAACAATTGCGATTAGTTAGCAAGAGTCTGGAACCTTCTCGTCAGAAAGGTGCCCGCTTTGGTGGAATCACTAACGGTTTGTGAATAGCACCTCTTTTGTGGCTTAACATTGTTGAGTGATTCGTAGGACTCGCTGAGTCTTGGGATGTGTGGAGTAAATCAGCTTTGCTTTGATAGCCTGCAATATATAATTGACATTTTAGCAATATTTTAAAGAAACTTGCATATCGAAATGAGACAGGCATTTTATAGCATTAGGGAACACAAGATTTATAGTTTTTTATTATTGAATCATGCTGATTTCTCAGCGGTTTACAATACAAAAGTTATACATCCATCATCATTTTACAAATTTAAGGAATGCTGTTAAGTAAAATATGGATGTAAGTAATTGTTGTTCCAGAATCTCCGGATTGGATTTCAATTTCTACTGGATTCGTAGTTTTGAATTCATATGCCAGAGAGAGTGAAAGATGCCCCAGCCGCAGTTTCGTGGGTAATTAGCAGTCGTCCCAACTTCCGCTTGCTGGGTATGGACCTCCTGTGACAACATTAATGATAAGTTGTTCGGACTCTTGCACTTCTGTGTTATTGCGAGAGCCGGATTGAAGGGTAGGATGTTGTTGCCCTTGTGGTATCGGAGCAAAGGTTAAGCGAGAACCTTGGCTCTGGTGGATGTACTCATCTAAAGATAGGGTCGATGGTACCCTAGAATGATTTGAGTGTAATATATATGAGAGAACGTACTTGTTATTTTCCTATATAAAGATTTTAAATGGTTTTTAAAGGTAAATGATTTTATATAAAATTATATTTGATATATATAAAGCAATATTCCTTAACAAATGAATGTTAAGGTATCTGGTTGTAAAATTATTGGAATTAAATTAAGAAGTAAAAGAAATATAACCAAACTGAAATTGAATAAAGATAAGTTTGAAATAGATTCGAATTAAAATTAAAATCTTGAATTTGGGAAAGAGTTTCAGAATAAGATGATAATGAATGGTTTCCAATTGCAATAACCTTGGTCATTATCATAAATGATTGTTGTGTAAGCAAAATGAAATGATTTAGGGAAGTAAAGCATTTAGGTAAGTATGACTTATAAATTGGAATTGAAGATAATCTAAATTGTGAAGTTTTAAATCTGGGTCTAGAATTTGAAAATTGTTTCAATTTGATAAAGAAATAATAAATAATGTTATTTAATATATTTAAATGGAAGGATCCTATTTCAACAAAAGTTGTTTGAAAATTTGTTTGAAACCAAAGGTGGTTTAAAAATTAAGGATAACTTGGTGTGTAAAGAAAATGTATATATGAGGAATATACATAATATCAATGATGGTTTGAAATAAACTGTAAACGTTGAGTTTTAAATTTGGAATGAGATGTGATACCTAAGGTAATAAGATTTGAACTTATAAGATTATTAATGAGAAGTTTAAAGTTTGAAATGAGAATTCAAATTAGGTAAGGTTGTCTAGATTAAGTAAATTGAATTTAACTTTAGGAAAGTTAAATAAGTTAACAAACAACCTGAAGTGGGAATTTCAAGATGAAATTGAGATTTAACTTAGGAAAGTTAAATGATTGATTTAAATGGGTGTTTGGATAAATTTGGATGTTTATTTATCCTGATATCATTCCATTATTATAAATAATATATGAAACTGAGAATTGGTTTTAAAAATGGGTAATAAATTAGAATTTGAGATTTAATTGTTTTTTAGTTTTAAAATATGTTAAATAAAGATAATTTAAAATGGAATTTTGAGAATTGGGCTCAAAATTAAATTATTTAAAGTTTTTGGATTATTGATTTAAAAATATCGGTTAATTTGATTTAAGGGATAAAATCAACATAAAAAAAAATTAACTCGAATTTATATAATTCGAGATGGTTTATAGTTGAGATTCAGATTTCATTAGTTCAAATTGAATTTTGTTGAATTAACTAGACTTGAAGATGGATAAGTATAAAATTCAAATGGGAAATTTGAATTGGGTTTATTTGAAATAAAATTGAAGATTGAATGAGTTCAAATTCAAACTGGAATTGGGATTAATTCATATAGAAATTGTAATTATTTGAAATTTTGAAGTGGATTCAATTTGAAATTAGTCTAAATTAATTTGAAATTGTAATTAAAGTGAATATGTTTAAAATTAAATGGAATTTGATCTGAACTTGGAAAGAAGTTGAGGTTAATTCAACTTGAATTGGAGATAAATCAAGTTCAAGGGAAATTGAAGTTATTCAAATTTGAAGTGAGTCAATTTAAATGGATTAAATTGATGGGGAATTGAACAGTTTGACTCTGGACTATTTCCAAAATAAATTGTTCAATCTATTTTTCCAAACTATTTACTATACAACTTTTATTTTTAAACCTAAAACTATCTTAAGCTTGTTTTACAATTACTTTTGGAACTATTTAACAATTTTACAACTGATTTATAAACTAATTACTGTTTTTCAATTGTTTTATAAATAATTACTATTTTTCAATTATTTACAATTACTTAACTGTTTTACAGCTATTTTACAAACTAATAATTATTTTTCAACTATTTATCTATTTTTAAAATTTTCAAGCTATTTTCTAAATATAAACTTGTCGGAGTTCAAACTATTATTGATCAAATACCCAACTAAGATAAGAATTGAAGTGATAATCCAAATGGGGGAGTAAGGTAAATGGGAATAAGTGAATGGAAATTAAAGTGAGGATGAATAGAAAGAGAATTGATTTGGCTAATAACCAATAAAAATAAATACGTAGGATGTACGTATATTATTCTATTCGCATAGTGATTTGATCCAGATTCAAGCACGGAATTTCGAGATAATATTATCGATCCGAGTTGGGATTTTTCGCTCGATTTTTGATGGCGAATCTAGATATGGATTTTTGATTGGTTCTGGATATTCTCTATCATAGATGTGACTATGCAAGGAGAATGACGGTTTCTGATCAAGAAACCAGATTTGAGTCCGCTCTAGGAAGTCGGGTGGACAATACTAGTTCGGAGGTGAAATTATGTGATCGAGTGAGCGATCAGATTGATATTGCATACGAATGATATGTGGACATCGTACGGGTTTGAATAAAATTGATATTGAAATTTGTGGATAAGAACTGTAAATGATTTTTGAAATTGAAAGTATATTTTGTAAAATATATGATGAAGTAAAGTGGGAATTGAATATTTCTATGATTAAAATTTACTTTATGGAAGTAAGCAATATGGTGAATGACTTTACAAAAGAGTAATCAAAATTTGAATATTGATTTGGACTAAACAAAGTTATATATCTTTGTTATATATGGAAAACTCCCCTTGTTGAATCAATTGCCAGAAAAAAATGATTTTTGAAAGTATTTAAAGTATAAAAGTGAATTTATACAAGTACAAATTGATTCAAAGATTTTTCAAAACTTTTATATACATGTATTTATAAAAGAGATTTGTGAAAATGATTTTGAGGAAAGGTTTTGGGAACCTACGGCATTTGTAAAAGCCTAATATGAGAATTATCGATTTTGGGAATCGATTTTGTAAAGGAGCTATATATGAAATTCGTACTCAGTGTATGATTTGAAAAATACTATATGTGTATAGTATAAAGTGTTTTGAAGTGGCTCTGGGGAAAAAGGCGCTCCATTGAAATGAACTTCTCAGGTGTACCATAGGTTGGTACTGCCTTGAGCCTCAAAGGGGGAGGTTCTAAAGTTGATCCTGTGAGGAGTCTGGACAAAAATAGTTCCTGAGGATTACTGTGTAGCGGAAGTCGAGGGCGCTGATGCCTACAGGGGCTTTTGGGTTATGCTGTGACGAAAGTTTAACTCGATGTCACTGCGATCTACTGCAGGCCGTAGCGAAAGTCGTGTGTGCCGCTGAGAGCCAACGGTCTACGTTTGATTTTATATCGGTAGACTGCGGCACAATGGTAACATAGCGAAAGTCGTATGTGCCTCTGAGAGCCAACAGTCTACGTTTGATTTTATATCGGTAGACCGCGACCTATGTAAGAGTGGAGAAGTTTCATTTTTGACAGCAAAAATCGAGGGCGCTGATGCCTACAGTTACATGGACTTTTGATGTGATGGCAACGTAACCCTGGAATATAACTGCGATCTGTTGTGGGTTCCATAGCGTAATTGAGGGGCGCAGAGTGCCTACAGTTACATGGACTTTTGCTGCGATGGCAACGTAACCCAGGATGTAACTACGACCATGGATGGGGGTGATGATTTCCAGAGCATTTTCACCAAAGATATTTCCTCTATTTTCGAAACTGTTTTCTATATTTTCAATAAAATTATTTTCTAAAGTATTTTCACTGGGTGTTGGAAACGAGTTTACCAAGTACTTATAGATTTTCAGTCCTACGCCTGATCAACGTATGACCGAATTTCTATGAGAACAAGGATGGACTTTTCGAAACATTGAGTTATAAAAGTATTTTTATAAAAACTATTTTAGTAATATTATATAAATTTTTAAAGTGATTTAAAAATGATTTAAAGAATATTTATCTGATTTTAAGCATTTTAATAATTCTGGTTTCGTTCCTTTTCGAGGACGAAAAGTTCTAAAGGGGGAGGAATGTGACAACCCTGATTTTTATGTCTATTTATCGGGTGATTAACTGATGTAATTATTGGAATATTAGTTTGATTAGTCGAACAAATGAATTTCTAATATTCAAAATATCTGAATATATATAAACTGATTTAAAAACTATATTCAAACCTAAGTTATAACATATATGGACTGGTTTAAAAACTATATTAGATATTGGATTATAAATCTTTAGATATGACAAATCCCATATAAAATAAATAAATAATAAATTCATCATTCAAATTAGAATAAAATACCTACAAATATATATAGAGAAATTTATACAAACTTTAATTGTGGATAATATATAATATATATATATATAACATATACAAAGTTGATGATGTAAAGTACGATGTAAAGCATATATATATGAGTACATAGACATATATATGATGATTAAAAGACACATGAGTGCTAGTATATGTATATGATAGGTAAAATGGAAAATAAGTAAGTACATACACATAGTTATAAAAGTATGGTATGTGAAATAAACATATTTTCAAGCATATGAAAAATATATATGTGTATATGTCCATGAGAAATAAAAATATAAGAAAGGTTTATATAAATACATATATTAGTGATGGTTCAAAAACATATTCACATAGTCAAATTGATTTCTTAAAAATCTACACATATGAATGTATATATATATATAAATAGAAGAAACATCATCATGACATGAATTAAATGCAAGCACACAACATTTCAATTCAATTCAATGTCACAGCAAAACTTGGTCAAGCAAGTACCTGACCAAAGGAAATTAAATAATAAAAGAAAAAAAGAAGCTTGTTGTGGAAGGCAGCAGTATACTGTTTGATATTTCTATCTCCACATATGTTCACTTATTCCATTCGAACAAGCTAAGTTAAAAAATAGAAAATATTTCTTCCATTTCTCAAACCAGTAATCTTTTCAAAAGCAATCACCAAAGAAAATGAAGCTTCCAAATAAATCAAAGTTTCAAAGCTAAATCTTCTCAATAAAAGTAATTTCCAGTTCATAATCAAAGTTCAAGCTAGATCAATTCAACAGCCAGTTTGCCAGTTTCAAAGATCAAAGAAATTCAAGTTTTCAAATGTCAAAACTGTTTCAAGCTCTGTTCAACTGATTCCAGGTGAGTAAACATAAATCTTTTTAAATTTAAGCATCTGTAATACTTGTGCATGCAACAATTAATCATAGAAATGATTCAAACATGTTTGCATGATTGTATAAATGTGTTTGCCTGATTTAAAGATTTGTTTTGTTGTGTATATATGAGTGCATGTCTGTGTGAAGAACTTCTGGCCTCTGTTCTTGATTTCCAAACCTCAAATCCTTTTCAAAATTCTTAACTCTTCATTCAAATACTTTCTGGCGTTGATGACTAAAGAAACTTTGATTGTTAACATAATATCTTATTTTTAAAAAATGTTTTCTAGGGAATTTAATAAACAAATATTTTAGAAACAAGGAATTACAGTGAAAATCAAGTTAAGTCAGAAAATGAACTGTTTCAATTTAGTGTTTTGGTTATATAACTAGATTCGCCTTTAGGAATGATGATTTTTGGTAATATAATCCAAATTTTTAAGCTTGTAATTTGTGTGAAATTGGGAGTTGAACGGTTTTGGGTGTGTTGTCAAGTTCCGGCGATAGGGTCCCTCGTGCGACGAGGCGGTTGGTGGGAAGGAGCGTTGGTCAGAGTGGCATGAGGGAAAATGGTAGGTAAAATTCCTATAGCGTGGATTGATGGGGTAGGGTGATTCTAGGGTTTTAGGGCTGTTTAGGAAGGGGCTTGGTTTGGAGGAAATGGCGAGACGGTGGGGACGTACGAGACGTGCGGTCCTGGTGGGAAGGGAAGAGGGTGGTATGGCGTGTCTCTGGGTGAAGTTAAAGGGTGATCGGTGGCGATCGGTGGCGTTAGAAGATTATTTGGTGGCGACGACTTCTCCGGGTTGAAGCCTGGGTTTCAAATTTTTCGAAACGTGTGGTTTTGCATTTTCTCGCGTGGATGATCAAGTCGAGGGGGACCTAGGCGATGGTAAGGGACGCTCGAAGGCAAGTTTTGGTGGTGGGCTGCTCGTGCATGTGCACGGCGACGTGCACAGGTTGGGTTGAGGAATGTTTAGCTGGTGAAGTATTTGTGAAGATGGGAAGAAGCAGGAGAAGGGATTTATGGGCCGTGTTAAATAATTATTTGTGAAGAGAAGTAAAAGAGAGAGTGGGGCAGAAGTTGGGCCAGGGTAATTAGGTAGGAAATTAAGGCAAAAATTTAGGCAAAGTAGAAATAGAAGGAAGAAATAAAGAAAAGTGAAAAGGGAAAAGGTAAAGATTGTTATCAAAGTTTAAAAGCAAAGAAAGGTTTTCAAAGTAAAAGTTAAAAATTAAACAAGTTTCAAAAATAAATTATAGGTCAAATGTTTGAATTTAAATCATTTTGGTTTAATATAATCTATATAATAAGTTAATTATTTAAGTATATTCCTATGTGATTCCAAATGAAATTTAATAATGGTTTAATTAAGTAATTAATTAAGAGATGGTTTATCTTAAATATAATTAGGGTCTTGAGTAATTAAGGATTAATTAAATTAGTAATTATGGATTAATTAATTTATTATTTAATTAGTAATTAAAGGATTAATTACTTAAAGCAATTAATTAAAGGTTAATTAATGTAATTAAATAAAGGGTAAGTTAATTAATATAAATAATTAAGGGTTAATGAAAGTAATTAAAGGGTAGTTAATTACTTAATTTAATTAAATTAAAAGGTAATTAATTAATGTGATTAATTATGGTAGAATTCATTAATGAGGGTAATT
This sequence comes from Allium fistulosum, assembly GCA_030737815.1. Lineage (NCBI taxonomy): Eukaryota > Viridiplantae > Streptophyta > Magnoliopsida > Asparagales > Amaryllidaceae > Allium > Allium fistulosum. Next base: position 674,499,495 of record CM060905.1, read on the forward strand.
GAAAGTTAATTAATTTATATTAATAATTAAAGGTTGAGTGATTTCATTAATTAATTAAAGTGATGATAAATGGTTTGTAATTAATTTATGTTAAGTAAGCAGGATTAAGGTAATCCAAGTGATTAAAGATGGTAATTAATTTAATTAGAGATTAATTAAATTAATTAGGGATTATATATCTTATAAATCTTGCTTATGGATAGTTGAATGATATTGAATGTCTTGATTGGTTGATATCTCTGATATGATATGTTTTGTGATATGATGTGTTTGGATGGACAATGATAATATGGTTACCTATCGATGATGAATTGCTATGTAAAAAGTGACATCTTGTCTTTAAGGTGAAATATATTTCACTTGAATAACTAGGGTTAGGAGGGTATTGAATTCGAAGAGACCGGGTCGGGTATTAGTTAATACCTGAAACCACTTCGATTCTTTATAGATTGATATGTGAAATCAATAGGCTGGTATGGAATGATTTAAGTGAATTGGATCATTTAATCTAAGTTTTGGTACTTAGAAATTGATGTGTGAAATAAGTGATGTCTATAATAAATTGTGAATTTGTAATTCGACACGAGTTATCCCGGGTTTTATGTAAGTTTTATGCTGTTGTATTCCATGTTAGATGGGTTTACTCACGATGGTTTCCAGCCTGACTTGGGTGTTACTTTGATGTAATGCTCGGGTCAGACAGAGTATTACCGATTTTCAGGTAAGGACGTTCTGGAGCTCAGGAGATGAGCTGGATGGCAGGAACGTATGGAGTGTTTCCGTTGTGAGATATTTCTGTTTATCTGAGACACGATGATTTGTATATGTCCAGTATTTGTGTATGTGTGTAACTTTGATGTATTAAAATGTAAATTGACAAGTACAGATTTCTTTGTATAACTGTTATTATTTGATATTATATTTTGATCCGCTGCGAATGTAACATTCCCCCTTTTGACCACCTCCAGTCGGTAATTAAACCAACTAAAAACGTTCAAAAAGACGAATTGTTATTTAGTTTATAAGGTTTAAACAGAATCAGCCACAGAAACACAGAATAATAACACTGAATTAAAACAAATGAATCTTCTATTTCATTACTATAAATCTTTTTATATACATCAGAGTTTATACAATTTTAATACTGATACAGCGGAATATCTTAAAATACAATTTTCTCGAAATAAATGATTCTTTACTCTCTCTCTAACTTCGCTGCTCGAAACTCTTCAAGCTGTAGAAATACTCGGTCTGACCCGAGTATTATATTCAAAAGAAAATAATACAAAGGTCAGTCTAATTCAAACCAGTTATTAGTGCATATAAGCAGTAATACTTTAAAATAGACGACAGTCACAATAATTCCCGTCTATCCGAACCTTTTAACAAAGAAATCGGATAACGAAAATATATAACACTAAACAGTGTTAAACAATAAATCAGCAGATTTAAGACATCAACAGAGATAAATAATGCACGGCCTCGCCAATACAGCATAAAAGATCAATGCATCACGACGCAAAGAAATATCAATTCAAACTGTCGAGTTTGGGTGGCTGCAGTGCACGCACGCGTGCACTGCCTCGCCACTACAGTGCGTAGAGACTGCCAAGGTCAAAGTTCAACATACATGAACCATCAAGAATATACAAACTCAAGCTTTCAAAAATGCAGACTCAACAGTGACCAAATGTACAAGTCCAGATACAACATAGGGTATACTTGATGAAGGAATACATAGTGAATCCAAATGATGAACCAGCAAATGCAAGTTTAGCTATGAAGCAATGGAACAAGTTAACATAGATTCAAAATACCAGATGTACAGAGGTGACTCAATATTTAAACATATGTACTGCATCACGTATACCAGATAAGGGCACCAGTGGAGCAAAATGAAATGCATATGTCAAACTCAAATAGTGGATTCCAGAATGCAGTGGCCATACACCTATATGCATACAAGAATGTATGCATACAAATGATCAGCAACTCGGGCTAGTCCAGCTACCATGTGAAAGCAAGCAGTTAAAATAACAACAATGCAGACTGTTCAAAGTTTAAGTAGAGACTACAAGATGAACCAGACAGGTCAAGAAATGAATATCAGACTACAATATCAAATGGAACAATGAATCAATTCATATGCAATCAGGACTAGGTGGTACAAAGAATGGCCATACACATATATACATACAAGGATGTAAGTATACAAATGATTAGCCCCCAAGGTACAGTGCAACTACAAAGAAGACAGAACAACATGCACAACTTCAAATCTGTGCAAGCTACTGGTATGAAATGTAGACAGGTCAAAGTTAAGTGCAAGACCATATTCAAGTATGCAAAGAACAGAGACAAGACCTGGAAACAATGATGAATCGAAAATTACAGTACTCAAGTAATACAAGAATGCCCAGACTCAACAAATGTCACATGTATGGTGTCAAGTGAACAGGCACAGACAAAGGCAACATGAGACCAGATGCTCAAGTGCAACCACTACAATGTATATGAGGTGCAGACCACAAAAAATCAAAATTTACAATGAAATGAAAATGCAGATATCAACATTGATGCACTGCAGTTCGACAGTCCAACCAAGGATGACATAACAGGGATGAAACAACATGGACAACACTGATTCAAATAAAATCAACCAGATAGCACAAGCTCGAGGAACTACAAGTGCAGTGAAGTATAACTGTGAAGCAAGACCTGTACATATATACACACATGAATACAAAACCAATGCATCGTTGAAACAAGTTCTAGTGAGGAGACAACAAGTTCGAATCAAGTCGAATATTATCACAAACTAAATCATGTAAAACATTATCCAGTATCAAGTACCGAAGGCTAAAATCAAACAAAACAGTGGTAATTCACTAGTGTTACCAGAAATTAAGACCGAAGTCGCAAGAGAAATCAACATCGAAGTATTTTAAAACCCAGCATTATCGAGTATATGCATTTGAATCAGCCAAGGAAAAATCGAAATCATCTATACAATATCGAGTGGCAAAGAAGCAAGTTTTCAGAATTCACGAAACAGGAAAAAAAAGAAAATATAAAGTTCGCATCTTTATTTTGAAATTGTCCAAGGTCAAAGATTTAAAAATAGGAAAGTTTTAAATGCCGTGAGAATCAAACAAAATCACTTTAATCAATTCCAATTGCCAAATGAAGTCACCAGAGTTTTATACCCAGCAACTTCGAACGGCAGAGCAAAACAATCGACAAATTTCAGAATTTTGTACGAACGAAACCACCAAACCAAGTTAAACTACTGAGCATCAAACTAAGCACGAATTAGATGTGAGTAAGTCGATTTACTCACCTTTAATCGGCGTAAGAAGGAGCAGCCGCGATTTGAAGCCACACGAAGTCGAAAGCCCCAATTTTTTTCTGAAGCCCTACGTTTCCAGATCGAAGAACGAAAGATTGAAGCAGCTAACTAAAAACATCTCGAAATCGATCGACCAGGCAACATCGAAAACATCCAGCAACGATCGAAACACTCGCGTGCTTCGAATTAGAAAGCCCAAAGATCAGAGCAAATCGAAAGCCCCAATTTTTTCCAGATCGAAGCAAGTGTTGAAGAAGCTGAAGCTCAAGTTCATCAGAGAATCATCGCCGAAAGCCCTAGTTGTTCAGAGACGAGCGAGCGAAAATTTTTGAGGACGCCATTTCTTTTTTCTCGATTGCTTTAGGTTTACGAATGAAATGAGAGGAGGGTTTCGTGGGTAGCACGATTAAAGGTATGGTTGGACGTGATTTAAGGCGTAGCTGAAAATGGAGGAAAACGAAGCCGCCATTATTTTTCTTCTCGTCTGTTTTAGGTTTAGGGTTTGTGAATGAAAGGGGAAACGGCGGGTATAGGGTATTAATCAAAATGAATGGGCCAAGATAAAATTTTAAAGCCCAAAACCCTTTAACAATTTTTTTCTTGTTTTCTTCCAAAAGGATTCTAACCGATTCAAAAATTCCAACAACAATTTTTATTAAACGAATTCCAATTCGAATCGAAACTCCTATAAGAAATTAACTAGCAGAGAAATCGTTTAACAATGATATCAAATCGATGTGAAAACCCCGGTTATTATAGAAATTCAAATTGAATTCAATTTAATTTTATACGCGTTTATACGTTGTATATTCACAAAACAGCTCTGATAAATACGAAATTTGAAATCCGGTAATAATTCAATATTACGGACCCAATGAAACTGGTTTCGTCAAATTCCGAGACTGTGCCTCGGAATGTTATTTTTAATTTCAATTTAAACGATACATTTCAAAACTGAACAAATCGCTTTCAAATTCAATTCTGAAGCTTCTATTACCTTCAGTATTATCAATATGAATTTCTAAGCCTTTAAATTATTTTTAACCGGCTTAAAATCGAAGATTCAAATTTTATTCAACTTTCAATAGATTAAATTCAAAAATTTAATCGCCAATTCATTCTGATAATTTGAAATTCAAGTCAAATCATCATTCAAATATTTAAAATTAATTAAATATTTTCAATTTAATTGTTCAAAATTCAGGGTCGTTACAAACTCCCCTCCTTAAAAACTTTTCGTCCACGAAAAGGAAAGGTCGTTAAAATTTCGTCGATATTTATACTCTAGTCAATTTTTTCTAAGCTTAAAACTTATTACAAATAAATGAATATAGGATTCATTTCATTTGTTTAATCTCACTAGTTTTGTTTATCTTCTCTTTTATTCAATGATTTCTAAAATCAAAACCCAAAAGTCTTTTACTAACATTTTTAATTTACAACACTCAGATTCAAACTTAAAATTCTTCACGTTAGAGATTTATACAATATATCTCTTCCAAAGCTGTGGACTTTCAAAACATTTTAAAGATCTTCTTCCTTAGTTCATTAAGTAGGAATTTTGAAATTTTAATTTCAGATCATTGATTTGCTATTTACAGTTTGAAAATACTTGCTAACTCGAAATTTAACAAGTCCATTTTCGTTCTCACAGACATTAGACATACGCTGGCCAGGCGCAGGTCTAAAAATCTCCAAGTACTAAACATACTTGCTTCAATTCCCAGTGAAAATACCTTTAAAAATTCTTTTAAAAAATGGATATGGAAAGCACGTTCCCCCATGGATTACAGTTCCACCCGGCGGTTACGCTACTATCCCAGTAGAGTCGCTTGTGGCTGTAGATTTCTCATCTCTTAAATTTCGCCATGGTTGTCGCCATAGATTGCAGTACACACGGCGGTTACGCTACTATCCCAGTGGAATCGCTTGTAACTGTGGGCATCTCGCCCCTCAAATTACGCTAATCATCAATCAAATCTAATCTCATCGCGATGATCTATCACGAAGGATTTCCGATTCAAATAGTCACTCTGACTAAATGTAAATTCTACGTAGCTACGAATTTCAAATGGACACTCTTCACGAGTTCCAATACCTTCTCCAATAATAAATGGAAGGTACTTTTCCATATCCTCAGTTTAGAAAACATAATATCATATATGTAGTACTTTCATTTCACATTTCGTACATATAACATCTATGTAAACATACATAAGATTTCCATAACAATGTCTTTCTAAACTAACGGTTTTCAATTTTACCGCATTCATATATATAAGTTCTGAAAACTTACATATTCCATATTCATAACAAAATAGAGGATTTCAAAATTTTCCTCTAAGTCGATTTGGAAATTTAAGGTTATCTCAAACCTAATTCATATTCATAATTCCATCTATTATCGACTTTCACATTCGATTTGAATTACACATCACATCGTCAATTCTCAACACAGAATTGATGTCTATCGATATATAACCTCTGAGCTCGTACGTCTCAGAGAAGGGTGTTAAGCTAAGAGAATAAATTCTCCGCCACCAACAGATATATATTTAATAGAGATCAATTGCTATGTCATCAATTCACAATGTTAGACATACAATCCAAATCATCATCTGAAATTCAAAGCTCAACTTATATTGTCTTTGATGTCGAAGTTAAACTCAATTTTAACTCAACGATTCAATCTTTTTGAAAAATTTCAAATTGAACAAATTGTTCAAATCCTCATTTAACTTTTCAACTTCGACTTCAAAAAAAATGAATTTCGAATCATTTATTCCTTACGGAATATATTCACAACATTTCACATTTGGAAAAACATTTCCATACTTATTTAAAAATAAGTAATTCACAAATCCATTTATTTTCAATATTTGAAAATATTCGATATACTTAAATCAAAATTAAGTATATATTTCATCTTTAAGGAAATCATTCTCTTTCACGCATTTATTTGAGTTAAAACGAATGTTACGTAAAACATCGTTACGACAACTCAAAATCACTAGTATAGGGATTCGAAATTTAGATAGATGTATAAATCCCAATACTATACAAAACATTTCCTTTCGGAAATCATTTACTATAACAACAGTGTTATAGTCCACCATTTCCTTATATCTCGAAAACGTCTATTTCAACAATGAATGTTGAAATCTATGGTTTCGATATTCAATGCCTTTAAAAACATCTTTTTAAAACAATTAACTTCGTTTTAAAATATCGCTTTCCCAAAAATGTCCATTTTATTCAATAATATATTCACGGTCCAAAATTGTGAATATACATCGTTTAACAAACTATACAGAATTTTACTTATCAAAATAAGTCAGTTTCGAATTTATAAACAACGTTTATAAATCCCATTTCTATTTATAAAGACTTCAATTTATAAAAATTACTTTATTAACCCATTCCTTTATAACTCAATTTTATATCAGAATTTTAATTTACAAGTAAATTACTTATAAATTCTTTTATTTCGCAACTTCGAATCATTTTATAACTTCACATTATAAAACTTTTAATCCTGAATTTTTTTTCATTCACTTATGAAATCCATTAATATTTCATTTTCAACACTTATACAAATCATTTTATAATTCCAATATAATATCAACCTTTTCAAATCTTCTATTTAAACCGTTTATAATAATTCAAAAATTCCAATTTAAACTATTATATAAATTTATTAGTTTTCCATTTCCAAGATAATCAACTAGTTCTTTAATAAATCATTCATCGCCTTCGTTTTCAATTTAATCGCATTTGATTCATTCACATTGGATTTTTACTAACATTCATTCATATCCAATTAGTTCACATTCACTAATTTATATTCAAGTTAGTTTGCTTCAATTCAAATCAAATTTGATTCTATTTAAATTTGCTTATCTTTCAATTTGAATTCAATTTACTTAGCTTTCCAATTTCCATTAATTCAATTTCATTAATACTTAATGAATTCTATAAAATCAACTAGCAAAACCAAATTTATTCAATTTAACCAAATTTATTTACTTTGCTTACATTCAATTTGGTTCAACACACTCAATTTCAATTGGTTTATATTCTAATTCAGATTAAATTCTTATACTCACCATATTCACTAATTCACTTTTATAATTAAAGTTGAATTTCCTTTCTATAACTCAACTTCATATTCATTACTTCACTTTATTAATTCATTTTGATATCAAATTCAACCTCATTCAACATTACTTAAGCTATGTTTCATTTTATCTTCACTTGCATTTATTTTCACCGTACAACTTAAGTTCGCCTCAAATTTATTTGAAATTCTATTTTATTTAACTTTTACTAAAGTTGTAACGACCCGGAAATTTCGATCCCGAAAATTCCAGATAGTTAGGAAAAGAAGAAAGAGATAGAAGAAGAAACAGAAAATAAAACACAGAACCTCACATTCGCAGCGGATCAAAATATAATATCAAATAATAGCAGTTTACAAAAGAATACTATATCTATCAATTTTGCATTTATAATACATCAGAGTTACTCTCATACACAACACTGAGTATATACAAATCAAATATATCTCAGATAAACAGAAATAATAGTCACAGCGGGAACACTCCATACGTCCTGCCATCCAGCTCATCTCCTAAGCTCCAGAACGTCCTTACCTGAAAATCTGAAATACTCGGTCTGACCCGAGCATTACAACAAAGTAACACCCGGGTCAGGCTGGAAACCAGCGTGAGTACACCCATCTAACATGGAATACAAAGTATATAACTATATAAACCCGGTGTCACTTATATCCATTTACAACTTCACAAGTTGTTATAGACATCACTTATCACACACATCAATTTCTAAGTACTCAAAACGTAGATTATATGGTCCAGTTTTCTTAAATCATTTCATTTCAGCTTATTTATTTCACATACAATTCTATGAAGATTTGAAGTGGTTTCGGGTATTCACTAATACCCGACTCCGGTCTCTTCAAATCCAATTGCCATCTAAACCCAAGTTATTCAATGAAGTATAATTCAACTTAAATTACCCGATAACACTTTTACACAACAATTCATACTTGATAGATAACCACACAATTACTGTCCATCCAACATATCATATCACATAGCAATTCAATTCAGAGATATCAACCAATCCAAAACACTTATCATCATTCGATCATTCATACGCAAGATTTATCTCTTACATTAACTACACCAATTAATGATCCTCCAATTACTTTCATTTGTAAATTATTCTTAAGTCTCATTTAATAATTAACCTTTAACTTAAATACATTCGTAAATCAACTACCCTTAATTACTTCATTAATGAAACCAACTCCTTGATTAATTACATTAATTTATCATTTAATTACACTAAGTAATAAACGCTTAATCACTCCCACTAAGCAATCCTCTTTTAATTACTATTCACCAAGGAATCTCCCTTAATTGATTACATCTAGTAATTAACCATCACTAAGTCATTACGCTTTATTAATTACATTAAGTAATTATACTTAACCATCATCAAGTAAGTCTCTTTAATTGATTAAACTTAACTAATTAACTACATTAACCACATTAACTTAATTAATAACATTGAGTAATAAATCTCTTTAATTACTTTCTTAAGTAATTACTCTTAATAATTCTTTAACCTTAGGTAATTAACCTCTAGTTACATGTTACTTAATTATTCATTAATTAATTAATCTTGATTAAAATTACTTAAATTACTTATCTTAGTAAATTGAGTAATTATACCTTAATTACTTTAGTAAAATAAACATGATTAAATTTAGATAAATCGTTTATTACATCAACTCTTAACTTAACACTAACCAACAATATTCATCAATTAATAATAAACTTTGTATAACAAATACTTCAAGTATTTAGGCTGATTCACGTGGAAGCAAAACCCGAGGCAAACACTTGGTTTACCCGAGTAACACTCGTGTATTCCTTCCCTGTTTCCCGAGTTCCTCCCCTCTATTCCTTCTCGCGTACATTCTTCCTCTTCTACCTGTTCTTTTCTCCTTCCTTTTTTTTTTTTTGGTTAAGTTAAAAATTTAAACTACAGACATCAAACGCCACCACATAATCTTTCGTTCAACCCAAAAAAAACCCCCTTGTGCACGTGCACCATCACCGGAGACACCTCCGTTCACTGATGAACCTCCTCGCACGCCATTCATCACCATTACAACAAACTCGAACCATCAAAACACTAGCATTTGTGACAGATCAAAATCGAGTTACTCGGCTGAAAAAAAAGTTTGTTCCAGGAACTACGACCGAACTTCCCTAGACCCCGCTCTCCGACCATCAGATGATGCGAAACTCCGACCACCTCAACCCCGATCATCCACGAACCTATTCCACTTGATTTCGTCGAACTCGATCACCCTGAGATTATACATAGACCCTAAATCCAACCTCAACCCAAACTAGGTTTACAAACAAATTCCCAACGCCGCCGACGACACAGAAGACTATCATCCTTCCTGTCATTTTTGCCTAACTCTCTGAACCTTCACCTAACTCCAGCCAAAATTCCGGTCATCCTAACGCTTGTGACCATCAGAATTTGCCCAGTATCCCAAAAACAGTGCAAACCTGACATTTACTTCTTTCCAAGTTTAAAAATTATGATTTAGATCTTAAAAATCATGTTTTGGTTTAGAGGTTCAGATATTATCCCTGGATTGTTAAATTAACATACTTTAATTTTTTCGAAAACCATATTGTCCTGTTCAAATTTAATTTCCAGACAAATTCTCTCTTTAATTTCACTTAAGTAAACTTTAAAGTTAAACCTTAAAATCAAACAAACAAATCCTGTTAAAGTACTAGGTACAAACAGTAAGTAGATCAAGAAGCATTAGATTGTTTGGTTTAGTATCTAAGCTTGAACCAAGTTCAGGCAGAAGCAAATTTTTCAACCTGTGTTCATCTAAACATTCATATACCCATGTACAGAACTCCTCCAACCAGTATATATTCACACAAGCACATTCATTGTTTGCAACCAGAATCTCATTTGAGATTTTGTTTTTAAGGGAAGAGGTTACTCACCTGATTTTTGTCTTTGAACAGAGCTCACATCCTAGTTTAAAGAAAACAACTTGATCTTCTTGTTTTGTTGCTGTTGATTGTTCCAGTTTTAAGCTTTGATGGTTTTTTTCCCAGACTTCAAAATGATGATACAATTGATCAAGTTAGATTTAGTTCAGGTTGTAGCTTGTATCTATATATATATTTTTTTCCTTCTCAGTTTCTTTTTGATGGACGCACTGAAAATATAAGATGATACATAGGGGAAATATACAGGCTGAAGACATGATGCAAGAGATTTTTTTCTTCTTATGTACTTGAAATATTTCTTTATACACTTGGCCAGAGATTTCTATCTCAAATTGGTGGCTGAGGACATTCTCGAATTGACTTTAGTTTGCTATATTAAATACTTATGTCCTTTATGTTTCTTCATTTTGCTTTATTTTATTACACTACTTGTTTCATACTTATCTCTCTATTGTTTGAATACTTGCATATAATCTACTGTCTTCTTATGCAAGCTACAGATATTTTTTTTTTATATTCTTGATTGAATATGTTTACTTTATATTATACTTACTTATCTTATCTATATATTTGTTTATACTTTATTTTTACCTTAAATATTTATTTCTACATACTTTTATATTTATTATCTTGTATATTCACATGTATATATTTTATTTCCTTAACAATTTTATAAGTATATTTTGCTTGTATTTTATTTCACTTCTTATAAATTTACTTCTATTTCAACTTAACTATTTAATTCTATTCTAATATGTTGTTAAATTTTTATCTATCTGTTGCTTTATATATTTTTTTATAGTCAATCTTATATATATTTATTTCATAAATTCAAATTATTATTAACCATCAATTCTAAATTTTAAAATTACTTATTTATATATTTTATACTTATGTCAATGTATATATACTTTTATATCATATATATTTCCATTTATTACACATTTAAATTCAAATCAAAAATATATACATATATATTACTTCAAATTTACTCATATATGCTCAAATACATATATATATATATATATATATATTTACAATATTTCTAAGTTTAAATGATTTATACAAAAATCTATTTGAATTCGGGGAAAGTCGCATCGCTTCATCGATACATTTCACAAATTTAATTCAAAAATTCATTTAATTAACAACTTAAATTTAATAAAAATCTGGATCGTCACATCCCTCCCCCCTTTGAATCTTTTCGTCCTCGAAAAGGAACGAAGCCAGATTTATTTAAAATGCTTAAAATCAGATAAATTTCTTTGATCATTTTTAAAATACTTTAAAAATCTGTATAATATTTCTAAAATGGTTTTTATAAATACTTTTATAACTCGATGTTTCGACAAGTCCATCCTTGTCCTCACAGAAATTCGGTCATACGTTGATCAGGCGTACGACTGAAAATCTATAAGTGCTTAGCAGACCCGTTTCCAACATCCAGTGAAAACATTTTGAAAAATAATTTTATTGAAAATATATGAAATAGTTTTGAAAATAGAGAAAATATCTTTAGTGAGAATGCTCTGGAAATCATCACACCCATCCATGGTCACAGTTACATCCTGGGTTACGTTGCCGTCGCAGCAAAAGTCCATGTAACTAATTACACCATAGAACCCACGACAGATCGCAGTTACATCCAGGGTTACGTTGCCGTCGCAGCAAAAGTCCATGTAACTGTTGGCTCTCAGCGGCACACACGATTACGCTGTCAAAATGAAACTTCTCCACTCCCACATAGGTCGCAGTCTACCGATGTAAAATCAAGCATAGACTGTTGGCTCTCAGCGGCACACACGACTTTCGCTATGTAACCATAGTGTCGCAGTCTACCGATATAAAATCAAACGCAGACTGTTGACTCTCAGCGGCTCACGCGACTTTTGCTATGGTCTGCAGTAGATCGCAGTGACATCGAGTTACACTGTCGTCACAGCATAACCCAAATGCCTCTGTGGGCACCAGCCCCTCGACTTTCGCTACACAAATAATCCTCAGGAACTAGTTTTGTCCGGACTCCTCACAGGATCAACTTTAGAACCTCCCCCTTTGAGGCTCAAGGCAGTACCACCCTGTGGCACTCCTGAGAAGTTCATTTTAAGGGAGCGCCTTTTTCCCCAGAGCCACTCTCAAAACACTTTATACTATACACATATAGTATTTTCCAAATCATACACCTAGTATGAATCTCATATAAATGCTTTTACACAAAATCGATTCTCAAAATCGATAATTCACAAATCAGGCTTTCCCAAATCCCAATATTGATTTTATCCAAAAATCAAAAGCCTTTTCCAAATCCAAAGGTTCCCAAAACCTTTTTCTCAAAACCATTTCCATAAAATCTTTTATATATATATATTCATATATATAATTTTCTTGGGAAATCTTTAAATCACTTTATACTTATATAAGTTTCCTTTGTATACTTCAAAACTTTCAAAAACCTTTTTCTTCTGGCAATGGATTCAATAAGGGGAGTTTTATCATATATAACAAAGATACGTAACTTTGTTTATTCCCAATCAAATATTCAAATTTGATTACTTTATAAAGTCACTTGCCAAATTTCTTACTTTTATTATAAAGTAAACTTTAACTCAGAAAAATATTCAATTTCCACTTTATTTCCATAAAGTAAATTTCTACCATAGAAATATAAATTTTAAATTTATTTTATTTTAGTTCCTCCTATATTCACAAATATATTTTCCATTTCAAAAATCATCTTATAACCTTTTATCTATAACTTCAAAATCAAATTTCCACCTTTATTCATTGTCAATTTCTCAAAATATACCTTCAATTTCAAAAATCTTTTCAGTTTTTATCCACAAATTTCCAATGCCAATTTCATTCAAACCCGTACGATGTCCCCATATCATCCGTACATAATATCCATCTGATCGCTTACTCGATCACACAATTTCACTTCCAAACTAGTATTGTCCACCCGACTTTCTAGTGCGGACTCAGATCTGGTTTCTTGATCAGAAACTGTCATTCTCCTTGCATAGTCACAACTATGATAGAGAATATCCAGAATCAATCAAAAATCCATATCCAGGTTCGCCGTCGAAAATCGAAGGAAAAATCCCAACTAGGATCGATAATACTATCTCGAAATTCTGTGCTCGAATCTGAATCAAATCACTATGCGAATAGAATAATATACGTACATCCTACGTATTTAACTTCATTAATTATTAACCAAATCAATTTCCTTTCTATTCACATTCACTTTAGTTTTCATTCACTTATTCACATTTGCTTTAATCCCCACTTGGATTATCACTTCACTTCTTATATCAGTCGGGTATTTAATCACGAACAGTTTGAACTCCGCCCCATTTATATTTAGAAAATAACTTGAAAATTTTGAAAAATAGATAAGTAGTTGAAAAATAATTATTAGTTGAAAAATAGATGGTAAAATAGTTAAGTAGTTGTAAGATGGTTGAAAAATAGTAATTATTTATAAAACAGTTGAAAAAAACAGTAATCAGTTTATAAATCAGTTATAAAATTGTTAAATAGTTCCAAAAGTAATTGTAAACAAGCTTAAGACAGTTTTAGGTTTAAAAAGAAAAGTTGTATGGTAAATAGTTTGGAAAATTAGATTTATATTAAAACATTTTATTTTGAAAATAGTCTAGAGTCAAACTGTTCAACTTCCCAATCTCCATTTCAATCAATTTCCCATTAAATTGATCCAGTCCCAATTCAAGTTGAATTATCCACAATTCCAATCAAATTCCATTTTGAACTAATTCAATTTAAATCTCAATTTTAAACCATCTCGAATTATATAAATTCGAGTTAAATTTCCAAATGTTGATTTATTCCCTTAATCCAATTAACATTTATTTTCAAATCAATATCTTTAAATAATTTTATTTCTGAGTTCAATTCTCAAAATTCCATTTTAAATTATCTTTTTTAACTTATTTCAAAGTTCAAATAATAATTCAAACCCCTTTTTAAACAATTTAAATCTTTGAGATTCAATTTATTACCCAAATTCAATCTTGGAACCAATCCTTAATCATTTCAGTTTACATGTTCATTTTAAACATTCAAATCTTAATGTTCAAAGTGATCCTCATTTCCGCAAGTTTAATTTTTTTTTTCTTTAAAATCAAAATTACTTAAGTAATTCCAAAATAAAGTTTAATTCCATTAATTCCAATATTGGAATAGATATCACCTCAATCTATCATCCAATTTATTTAAAACATTCATCATCCACTACCCATTCCAGATATCAAACCTATTTGAGATCACATATAGTTCCCTACCAAATCAACCCATTTAACTTTCCTAAGTTAAATCTCAATTTTATCTTGAAATTTCCAATTCAGGTTGTTTGTTCCAAACTTATTTAACTTCCTTTAAGTTAAATTCAGTTTAATCTTGTCAAACTTACTTAAATTTGAATTCCCACTTCAAATTTTAAACTTCACACTAATAAATCTTATAAGTTCAAAAACTTATCACCTTGGGATTTCGCATTACATTCCAAATTTAAAACTCAACATTTAGAGTTTATTTCAATCCATCTTTGGTATCCATATATACACATTTATTTCTTAGCCCACCAGGCTATACTTTAAAATTTAAACCACCTTTGATTTTAATTTAAGACAGATCTCTTTTTAAGTTTTCAAACAACTTCTTACTTTTAAAATAAGATCACATTCAAGTATATTCTAACAATATTATTTATTCTTTTCTCTTAACACTTTGAAACAATTCAAATGTTTCTAAACTTAGGTTTAAACTTCACAATTTAAATCTGTTCCAATTTACAAGTTATACTCATCTAAGTTTATATCCTTAACACATTTTATTAACACACATTCCACAACCATTTAAGATAATAACCAAGATTGTCATATCTGGAAACCAATTCATTATCATCTTTTATCCTGAAATCATTTCTACGAATTCAGGATTTTAATTTCAGTTTGGATCCATTTCAATTTATCTCCATCCAATCACAATTTATAAGTCATACCTATCTAAAACATTTCATTATTAACTTATTCTGAAACTTTTCCAAATTCCAGATTTAATTTCAGTTTGAATCCATTTAAAACTTACCTTTATTTAATTTCAATAATTTAACAACCAATTACCTTAACATTTATTGGTTAAGGAATATTGCTTTATATATATCAAAATATATTCTTATATAAAATCATTTAAAATCTTTATATATGAAAATAACAAGTACGCTCTCATATATATATATACACTCAACTCATCCTAGGGTAGTATTGACCCTATCCCTGATGAGTAAACCCACCAGAGCCAAGGTTCTCGCTTAACCTTCGCTCTGATACCAACTGTAACGACCCGGAAATTTCGATCCCGAAAATTCCAGATAGTTAGGAAAAGAAGAAAGAGATAGAAGAAGAAACAGAAAATAAAACACAGAACCTCACATTCGCAGCGGATCAAAATATAATATCAAATAATAGCAGTTTACAAAAGAATACTATATCTATCAATTTTGCATTTATAATACATCAGAGTTACTCTCATACACAACACTGAGTATATACAAATCAAATATATCTCAGATAAACAGAAATAATAGTCACAGCGGGAACACTCCATACGTCCTGCCATCCAGCTCATCTCCTAAGCTCCAGAACGTCCTTACCTGAAAATCTGAAATACTCGGTCTGACCCGAGCATTACAACAAAGTAACACCCGGGTCAGGCTGGAAACCAGCGTGAGTACACCCATCTAACATGGAATACAAAGTATATAACTATATAAACCCGGTGTCACTTATATCCATTTACAACTTCACAAGTTGTTATAGACATCACTTATCACACACATCAATTTCTAAGTACTCAAAACGTAGATTATATGGTCCAGTTTTCTTAAATCATTTCATTTCAGCTTATTTATTTCACATACAATTCTATGAAGATTTGAAGTGGTTTCGGGTATTCACTAATACCCGACTCCGGTCTCTTCAAATCCAATTGCCATCTAAACCCAAGTTATTCAATGAAGTATAATTCAACTTAAATTACCCGATAACACTTTTACACAACAATTCATACTTGATAGATAACCACACAATTACTGTCCATCCAACATATCATATCACATAGCAATTCAATTCAGAGATATCAACTAATCCAAAACACTTATCATCATTCGATCATTCATACGCAAGATTTATCTCTTACATTAACTACACCAATTAATGATCCTCCAATTACTTTCATTTGTAAATTATTCTTAAGTCTCATTTAATAATTAACCTTTAACTTAAATACATTCGTAAATCAACTACCCTTAATTACTTCATTAATGAAACCAACTCCTTGATTAATTACATTAATTTATCATTTAATTACACTAAGTAATAAACGCTTAATCACTCCCACTAAGCAATCCTCTTTTAATTACTATTCACCAAGGAATCTCCCTTAATTGATTACATCTAGTAATTAACCATCACTAAGTCATTACGCTTTATTAATTACATTAAGTAATTATACTTAACCATCATCAAGTAAGTCTCTTTAATTGATTAAACTTAACTAATTAACTACATTAACCACATTAACTTAATTAATAACATTGAGTAATAAATCTCTTTAATTACTTTCTTAAGTAATTACTCTTAATAATTCTTTAACCTTAGGTAATTAACCTCTAGTTACATGTTACTTAATTATTCATTAATTAATTAATCTTGATTAAAATTACTTAAATTACTTATCTTAGTAAATTGAGTAATTATACCTTAATTACTTTAGTAAAATAAACATGATTAAATTTAGATAAATCGTTTATTACATCAACTCTTAACTTAACACTAACCAACAATATTCATCAATTAATAATAAACTTTGTATAACAAATACTTCAAGTATTTAGGCTGATTCACGTGGAAGCAAAACCCGAGGCAAACACTTGGTTTACCCGAGTAACACTCGTGTATTCCTTCCCTGTTTCCCCAGTTCCTCCCCTCTATTCCTTCTCGCGTACATTCTTCCTCTTCTACCTGTTCTTTTCTCCTTCCTTTTTTTTTTTGGTTAAGTTAAAAATTTAAACTACAGACATCAAACGCCACCACATAATCTTTCGTTCAACCCAAAAAAACCCCCCTTGTGCACGTGCACCATCACCGGAGACACCTCCGTTCACTGATGAACCTCCTCGCACGCCATTCATCACCATTACAACAAACTCGAACCATCAAAACACTAGCATTTGTGACAGATCAAAATCGAGTTACTCGGCTGAAAAAAAAGTTGGTTCCAGGAACTACGACCGAACTTCCCTAGACCCCGCTCTCCGACCATCAGATGATGCGAAACTCCGACCACCTCAACCCCGATCATCCACGAACCTATTCCACTTGATTTCGTCGAACTCGATCACCCTGAGATTATACATAGACCCTAAATCCAACCTCAACCCAAACTAGGTTTACAAACAAATTCCCAACGCCGCCGACGACACAGAAGACTATCATCCTTCCTGTCATTTTTGCCTAACTCTCTGAACCTTCACCTAACTCCAGCCAAAATTCCGGTCATCCTAACGCTTGTGACCATCAGAATTTGCCCAGTATCCCAAAAACAGTGCAAACCTGACATTTACTTCTTTCCAAGTTTAAAAATTATGATTTAGATCTTAAAAATCATGTTTTGGTTTAGAGGTTCAGATATTATCCCTGGATTGTTAAATTAACATACTTTAATTTTTTCGAAAACCATATTGTCCTGTTCAAATTTAATTTCCAGACAAATTCTCTCTTTAATTTCACTTAAGTAAACTTTAAAGTTAAACCTTAAAATCAAACAAACAAATCCTGTTAAAGTACTAGGTACAAACAGTAAGTAGATCAAGAAGCATTAGATTGTTTGGTTTAGTATCTAAGCTTGAACCAAGTTCAGGCAGAAGCAAATTTTTCAACCTGTGTTCATCTAAACATTCATATACCCATGTACAGAACTCCTCCAACCAGTATATATTCACACAAGCACATTCATTGTTTGCAACCAGAATCTCATTTGAGATTTTGTTTTTAAGGGAAGAGGTTACTCACCTGATTTTTGTCTTTGAACAGAGCTCACATCCTAGTTTAAAGAAAACAACTTGATCTTCTTGTTTTGTTGCTGTTGATTGTTCCAGTTTTAAGCTTTGATGGTTTTTTTCCCAGACTTCAAAATGATGATACAATTGATCAAGTTAGATTTAGTTCAGGTTGTAGCTTGTATCTATATATATTTTTTTTTCCTTCTCAGTTTCTTTTTGATGGACGCACTGAAAATATAAGATGATACATAGGGGAAATATACAGGCTGAAGACATGATGCAAGAGATTTTTTTCTTCTTATGTACTTGAAATATTTCTTTATACACTTGGCCAGAGATTTCTATCTCAAATTGGTGGCTGAGGACATTCTCGAATTGACTTTAGTTTGCTATATTAAATACTTATGTCCTTTATGTTTCTTCATTTTGCTTTATTTTATTACACTACTTGTTTCATACTTATCTCTCTATTGTTTGAATACTTGCATATAATCTACTGTCTTCTTATGCAAGCTACAGATATTTTTTTTTATATTCTTGATTGAATATGTTTACTTTATATTATACTTACTTATCTTATCTATATATTTGTTTATACTTTATTTTTACCTTAAATATTTATTTCTACATACTTTTATATTTATTATCTTGTATATTCACATGTATATATTTTATTTCCTTAACAATTTTATAAGTATATTTTGCTTGTATTTTATTTCACTTCTTATAAATTTACTTCTATTTCAACTTAACTATTTAATTCTATTCTAATATGTTGTTAAATTTTTATCTATCTGTTGCTTTATATATTTTTTATAGTCAATCTTATATATATTTATTTCATAAATTCAAATTATTATTAACCATCAATTCTAAATTTTAAAATTACTTATTTATATATTTTATACTTATGTCAATGTATATATACTTTTATATCATATATATTTCCATTTATTACACATTTAAATTCAAATCAAAAATATATACATATATATTACTTCAAATTTACTCATATATGCTCAAATACATATATATATATATATATATATATTTACAATATTTCTAAGTTTAAATGATTTATACAAAAATCTATTTGAATTCGGGGAAAGTCGCATCGCTTCATCGATACATTTCACAAATTTAATTCAAAAATTCATTTAATTAACAACTTAAATTTAATAAAAATCTGGATCGTCACAAAAGTCAAATTCATATCACTATCCAAAATTCAGATTTTGTTTTACTTAACAAAACTGTTTAACCATTTTACAACTGGTTTTACTTAAACTTTCTCATTTTATAAGTTAAACAACTTATTAATTTAAACTTCCCAATTCATATTATATAATCACTTATCTTTTAAGTTTAACTTTCCATCTCAACAATTTATCTAATCCAGTTCAATTTATTTAACTTCCCTTTAGTTAAATTCCAAATCCTATATTTATTAATACTAATTCAATTCAATTTAACTTTTCTTAAGTTAAAAATCTTTATTTTCAAAAACAGTTTTATACTTCTTTAGATTTGAAAAACACTCTTTAAAGTGTTTCTAGTAACTATTCATATTAAACATCATAAACTAAGCTTTGTGTAAACCAAAGCTCTGATACCACCTTGTAACATTCCCCCTTTTGACCGCCTCCAGTCGGTAATTAAACCAACTAAAATCGTTCAAAAAGACGAATTGTTATTTAGTTTATAAGGTTTAAACAGAATCAGCCACAGAAACACAGAATAATAACACTGAATTAAAACAAATGAATCTTCTATTTCATTACTATAAATCTTTTTATATACATCAGAGTTTATACAATTTTAATACTGATACAGCGGAATATCTTAAAATACAATTTTCTCGAAATAAATGATTCTTTACTCTCTCTCTAACTTCGCTGCTCGAAACTCTTCAAGCTGTAGAAATACTCGGTCTGACCCGAGTATTATATTCAAAAGAAAATAATACACAGGTCAGTCTAATTCAAACCAGTTATTAGTGCATATAAGCAGTAATACTTTAAAATAGACGACAGTCACAATAATTCCTGTCTATCCGAACCTTTTAACAAAGAAATCGGATAACGAAAATATATAACACTAAACAGTGTTAAACAATAAATCAGCAGATTTAAGACATCAACAGAGATAAATAATGCGCGGCCTCGCCAATACAGCATAAAAGATCAATGCATCACGATGCAAAGAAATATCAATTCAAACTGTCGAGTTTGGGTGGCTGCAGTGCACGCACGCGTGCACTGCCTCGCCACTACAGTGCGTAGAGACTGCCAAGGTCAAAGTTCAACATACATGAACCATCAAGAATATACAAACTCAAGCTTTCAAAAATGCAAACTCAACAGTGACCAAATGTACAAGTCCAGATATAACATAGGGTATACATGATGAAGGAATACGTAGTGAATCCAAATGATGAACCAGCAAATGCAAGTTTAGCTATGAAGCAATGGAACAAGTTAACATAGATTCAAAATACCAGATGTACAGAGGTGACTCAATATTTAAACATATGTACTGCATCACGTATACCAGATAAGGGCACCAGTAAAGCAAAATGAAATGCATATGTCAAACTCAAATAGTGGATTCCAGAATGCAGTGGCCATACACCTATATGCATACAAGAATGTATGCATACAAATGATCAGCAACTCGGGCTAGTCCAGCTACCATGTGAAAGCAAGCAGTTAAAATAACAACAATGCAGACTGTTCAAAGTTTAAGTAGAGACTACAAGATGAACCAGACAGGTCAAGAAATGAATATCAGACTACAATATCAAATGGAACAATGAATCAATTCATATGCAATCAGGACTAGGTGGTACAAAGAATGGCCATACACATATATACATACAAGGATGTAAGTATACAAATGATCAGCCCCCAAGGTACAGTGCAACTACAAAGAAGACAGAACAACATGCACAACTTCAAATCTGTGCAAGCTACTGGTATGAAATGCAGACAGGTCAAAGTTAAGTGCAAGACCATATTCAAGTATGCAAAGAACAGAGACAAGACCTGGAAACAATGATGAATCGAAAATTACAGTACTCAAGTAATACAAGAATGCCCAGACTCAACAAATGTCACATGTATGGTGTCAAGTGAACAGGCACAGACAAAGGCAACATGAGACCAGATGCTCAAGTGCAACCACTACAATGTATATGAGGTGCAGACCACAAAAAATCAAAATTTACAATGAAATGAAAATGCAGATATCAACATTGATGCACTGCAGTTCGACAGTCCAACCAAGGATGACATAACAGGCATGAAACAACATGGACAACACTGATTCAAATAAAATCAACCAGATAGCACAAGCTCGAGGAACTACAAGTGCAGTGAAGTATAACAGTGAAGCAAGACCTGTACATATATACACACATGAATACAAAACCAATGCATCGTTGAAACAAGTTCTAGTGAGGAGACAACAAGTTCGAATCAAGTCGAATATTATCACAAACTAAATCATGTAAAACATTATCCAGTATCAAGTACCGAAGGCTAAAATCAAACAAAACAGTGGTAATTCACTAGTGTTACCAGAAATTAAGACCGAAGTCGCAAGAGAAATCAACATCGAAGTATTTTAAAACCCAGCATTATCGAGTATATGCATTTGAATCAGCCAAGGAAAAATCGAAATCATCTATACAATATCGAGTGGCAAAGAAGCAAGTTTTCAGAATTCATGAAACAGGAAAAAAAAGAAAATATAAAGTTCGCATCTTTATTTTGAAATTGTCCAAGGTCAAAGATTTAAAAATAGGAAAGTTTTAAATGCCGTGAGAATCAAACAAAATCACTTTAATCAATTCCAATTGCCAAATGAAGTCACCAGAGTTTTATACCCAGCAACTTCGAACGACAGAGCAAAACAATCGACAAATTTCAGAATTTTGTACGAACGAAACCACCAAACCAAGTTAAACTACTGAGCATCAAACTAAGCACGAATTAGATGTGAGTAAGTCGATTTACTCACCTTTAATCGGCGTAAGAAGGAGCAGCCGCGATTTGAAGCCACACGAAGTCGAAAGCCCCAATTTTTTTCTGAAGCCCTACGTTTCCAGATCGAAGAACGAAAGATTGAAGCAGCTAACTAAAAACATCTCGAAATCGATCGACCAGGCAACATCGAAAACATCCAGCAACGATCGAAACACTCGCGTGCTTCGAATTAGAAAGCCCAAAGATCAGAGCAAATCGAAAGCCCCAATTTTTTCCAGATCGAAGCAAGTGTTGAAGAAGCTGAAGCTCAAGTTCATCAGAGAATCA
Organism: Allium fistulosum; assembly: GCA_030737815.1. NCBI lineage: Eukaryota > Viridiplantae > Streptophyta > Magnoliopsida > Asparagales > Amaryllidaceae > Allium > Allium fistulosum. The sequence continues at coordinate 674,522,322 of CM060905.1, forward strand.
TCGCCGAAAGCCCTAGTTGTTCAGAGACGAGCGAGCGAAAATTTTTGATGACGCCATTTCTTTTTTCTCGATTGCTTTAGGTTTACGAATGAAATGAGAGGAGGGTTTCGTGGGTAGCACGATTAAAGGTATGGTTGGACGTGATTTAAGGCGTAGCTGAAAATGGAGGAAAACGAAGCCGCCATTATTTTTCTTCTCGTCTGTTTTAGGTTTAGGGTTTGTGAATGAAAGGGGAAACGGCGGGCATAGGGTATTAATCAAAATGAATGGGCCGAGATAAAATTTTAAAGCCCAAAACCCTTTAACAATTTTTTTCTTATTTTCTTCCAAAAGGATTCTAACCGATTCAAAAATTCCAACAACAATTTTTATTAAACGAATTCCAATTCGAATCGAAACTCCTATAAGAAATTAACTAGCAGAGAAATCGTTTAACAATGATATCAAATCGATGCGAAAACCCTGGTTATTACAGAAATTCAAATTGAATTCAATTTAATTTTATACGCGTTTATACGTCGTATATTCACAAAACAACTCTGATAAATACGAAATTTGAAATCCGGTAATAATTCAATATTACGGACCCAATGAAACTGGTTTCGTCAAATTCCGAGACTGTGCCTCGGAATGTTATTTTTAATTTCAATTTAAACGATACATTTCAAAACTGAACAAATCGCTTTCAAATTCAATTCTGAAGCTTCTATTACCTTCAGTATTATCAATATGAATTTCTAAGCCTTTAAATTATTTTTAACCGGCTTAAAATCGAAGATTCAAATTTTATTCAACTTTCAATAGATTAAATTCAAAAATTTAATCGCCAATTCATTCTGATAATTTGAAATTCAAGTCAAATCATCATTCAAATATTTAAAATTAATTAAATATTTTCAATTTAATTGTTCAAAATTCAGGGTCGTTACAGCGAATGTCAGTGTTAACGCTAAAAAATGAACACTAACACCCAGTGTATGTAATAAAGTTGTGAAAGCACCACCCGTGTGACAGGAACAAGAAATAAGCTGTAAAATAGCAGAAAATGGTAAAAGACAACGATTTTATAGTGGTTCGGCTCATAATTAAGCCTACGTCCACTTTATATTCTTTTATTGCTCAAACTCCGATGTAGAAGATCTTGTTGAATTCATGTCGAATGTCGTAGATTCTTCTCGAGGCTTGTTGTAATGTCTTGAATGTTTGGAGATCTTCAAGTGTCGAATGAGTTGACAATTCGGCAGAGTAACGACGCTTCAGAAAATGATCGGCCAAAAGTCCTTTTCCCATTGGAGTTAGGGGGGTATTTATAGGAGTGAATTCTGGACGAAAATTTTGCCAAGTCTTAGGTCGTGTACGACCTAAGTTAGGTCGTAGGTCGTGAGTGACCTAAGGTAGGTCGTGGTCCATTCGCGACTTAGGAAGCTGGTCTGGTGGAGTTGCATTTGGTTTTATTTGAACAAGTGGTAGGTCGGTCACGACCTAAGGTAAGTCGGCAGCGACCTAGAAGATCTGTCTTACCCTGCCTGCTACAAGCTGTTTAGGTCGTGACATTGCTAGGTCGCAATATCCCATAAGTCGTTAGGTCGTGAAGCTCCTTTCCGGAGTTAGGTCGGGAACTCTCTTAGATCGTCTCTGCAGTTAGGTCGTGAAGCCTGCTAGGTCGTTAGGTCGGGAACTCCCTTAAGTCGTGACATTCCTTAGGTCGTAGAGTCTGTTAAGTCCTGAAATTCTTAGGTCGTTAAGTCGTAGAGTCTTTTAGGTCGTGAAGTCTTTAGCTCGTTAAGTCGCTAACACCAGTAAGTCGTTAGGTCTCTAGCTTCCCTAAGTCATTAGGTCGCAAACTTCCCTAAGTCGTAGAGTTTTAGGTCGGCATAAAAATGGGAGTTAACATTTGCCCCTCGAAGTACATGCCTATGCCATAGGTCGTGTGCTTCGACTTAACTTTGCTAGGTCGTGGGCGACCTAAAACTGTGCTAACTTGAATGCCTATTCGCATTCTTCTCTCAACCCCCTATAAATTGTTAGGTCGCTTCTTCTCCCTTACCCTACTGTCCCGATCTCCCGCCTTGCTACTGATAGAATTTTGTGATTTCGAAGACAAATTCAAGTTAATCCCTCAAAGATTCATCCTCACTATCAGATTACGTAAGCATCTTCGATCTTATCCATTCCACAATTATCATCGAACCACGAATCCTAATCTCCGAATCCCAGATCCATTTTGCATGCCGTGCTTCACTTTGAGTTGTGTTATTGTGATTCACGAGCGCACAGCAGTTTGATCTGTGATAAATCGGAGGCATGTTGAATCGGTTTTTCGAATGACTTGGTGGTACGAAAAGATGACGAGTCTCACGAATAAGATAATGGATTTTGTAGTATCGGTGTTAACGGGTTATCGGGTTTGGTAATCTATTGCGTGGAGAAGAAGCCAGTGATCCAACAGATCTAAGCGACCTAACATTTTGGTCGTGTTGGAATTTTTCACGACCTAAGAACTACATGACTTAAGATACTGCACGACATAAGATACTACACGACATAACTTACTGCACGACTTAACTTTCTGCACGACTTAACTTTCTTGCGACATAGACTTTAAGTCGCGGCCGAGCTAGGACTTGTGAACAAATCTGTATTGCCTTGAATCTTTTGTCTCGTACAGTGCGACTTAAGGAGGCTCCGACCTATGCTAGGTCGCTGACCGACCTAACACTTGGAAAATTAGGCAGAACTTGACTGAATTTCGAACTTTTTGAACTGCTTGGACTTTGTTGAACTTAATTGTACTTTTTCACAGATTATACTATCCTTTAAAGCTGTCAACCTGTTAAATACAACATTTTCAAAAACTGGGACAAAAATACTGCCATTGACTGCCCACATCGAATGACAGATTAGTGGATAAAGAATAATCAACTAAAATGAACTTGTGTGAACTAAATGCTGTGAACCAACTAATTCAAGTGAAGTATTAAAGCACAACTAAAATGGTTAATTAAAGCTGATTTGCTTGCATTAACACTACACTTGAGTTTGAAACTAACAAGTCCTGAAATCTTGTAACTGACCAATTATCAACTAGTTTAATGTCAGTTACGTTTGTTTTCTATTTTTTGTTAGTTCTGCACAACACTTCACACTGTTTAGGAAACGTGCACCTTCACATTTGAATATCCAGTTGATTGTGTAGAATGGCATCTCAACAAGAAGATTCAGGACCAGTTGGAGAAGCTTTTCCGATTGCTATCCCATTGATTGATCCTCCGGAAAGGACTTCTACTACATTAAGCCATAAAGTTTTCAGACAACTGTGCATCCAGTTCGGAATTGCCGAAGCAGATGCTATATTTCCTAGAGCTAACGACACTGCTGACAGGCCACCTCTCGGTTTTGTTGCAGTGAATCGTCAAATGTGCTTAAGCGGGGCTATTCCATCTTTCAACGAATTTCTTCGAGAACTCTTTCTTCGATTAGCCATCTCGCCCTTCCAGCTACACCCCAACAGTTACGCCGTTCTGATGGGGTTGTGTGTTTTGTTCCGGAGGACGCTCAATCGTCTTCTAAGCTTTGATGAGATTTGTTATTTGTGCACCTTTTCAAAGAACAAAGATCATCCTTCAATCGTGCTCGTAAGAGGCGCCAGAAATCGGAGATTGATTTTGGACTTGCCCGATAGTGCTCATGGGTTTCTAAGTCAATTCTTCTTTGTCCGATGTCCACCGGGATTCTACGCCGTTTGGAGAGTCGGGAGTAAGATTGCCTTTCTTTGTTCTTCTCATGAGCTTTTTGAAACCCGAATTATCTAATGCTTATCTTCATTCTTTTCTTTTTTCAGCACTTCCTCCCCCGCTTAGAAATCCCAGCCTTAAGTCGATCTTCGAAACTTTAAATGCTGTGACTGTGGAAGAGAGAAGCGCCAAATTCTTACTGAAAGATGAACTTTTGCACCAGTTCGAACTTCTACATTCTTCCTGTTCCATCCAGCCTCATGAAATTCCTGATTCTCCAGCAACGACGTCAGATGCCCTAGCTCCTGCTAAAGAACTTTCACTGAAAGAACCCACCACTGAGACTTCACTGGTGAAGTGTTCTACTTCTACTGATGTTGTGGGGTTGTCTAGCAAGTTAATGCTTTCTTCCGTTATTGAAGAGGAAGAAAATCCTTGAATTTCTGAAAAGACGGTTGATGAGGAAGTCGAAAAAGTAAGTTCTGCTGGGTATCACGGCGATGACACCTTTGATAACTTGAGTGATATAATGATAACTTCTCAGGAGCTCTTTAAAGATGATATTTCAAAAGCGATCTCTCCTGTTGTTGAAGCGACCTCTTCTTTGCAACAAACTACAACTCCTCCTACACAAGCTGTTACCATTCCCACACCCAAGGGTGGTTTGTAGTTTCACGCGCGTAGTTTGTACACCGCACACACTTAGGATTTTTTGGCACTTATATGCACTTGGCCTCTTCAATTTGAATATTTCTAAGACTTGTCTTTTGTTCAATTTCAGGTTCTTTGATGGGGCGAAGTGGCTCTTATTACGACAACTTTCGGCGCTATGGAGGGCGCGAATCTTATGATTACAATCGCTATCTCCCTGCTTATAAGGAAACTGACGAGGAGCGTGCGGTCAGAAAGGCTCGAGAGAGACGAGCTTATGAAGAGCACCAGAGAAGGAGGGAAGAACGTCATGACTCCTCTCAAAGAGACGACGTTTCTTATAAGAGATAGTCGTACGACGACAAAGGAAAATGCCCTATTTCTGAAGATCCCAGTAAACGGACTAGGCTTGGCGAAAAGGACGCGTCTGCAATTTCTGATAAGACTGACGTTCCTATTTCTTCTGATATCCCATCTAGCTCTCATGCCTTAAAGAAGTCTGACATCCAGGCAATAATAAACAGGCCTCAGTATCAAGCCAAGGATGCCCCTCCTAAACTTCAGAGCCGATTTCCGAATTGGTGCTTAAAAGGAGTGCGCTTTGACCTGGACTTGGTTCTGATCGACAAGCAGGCCATGTTGAGGAATCTCGACGCTGTGAAGCTGGATATTGAGAGAATGTCTGGATGGCAGAAACTGGTTGATGAACTTCAAAGAGTCAATCACATGAATCTTGAGGCCATGCTGACAATGGAAAACGACAAGACATAATGGGATAAAATTTGTAAACAGCACGACGTGGAGATGGCGAGCATTGCGGATGACAATGCAAGACTTGAATCTGAAGTCAACCAACTTAAGGAAGATCTCGACTCTTCTTCTGCTTCACATTCCCAGAAAGAGGAAGTTTTTCAGAAACAAGTGTGGGACGCGCACGCTGCTCAAAGGGACGCCGAGATGAAACTTGCAGCTGAACAGCATATTACTGAGAAATATCACAAAGAAAACACTAAGCTGTGGGAAACAAATAATTCTCAGAACATGGAGATTGAAATGCTAAAGGCTCGACTTCTTAAAGTTGAGAGAGAGCGCGATGATGCGGTTGCCGGACAAGTTGCAGCTGAAGAGTCTCACGAGGCGACCAAAGTCAGCATCGACTCTACTTTATTTGACTTCTATATGCACAGTGTTCTGGGTCGCGGTAGTCTTTCATTCTTGGGTCCTAAATATGAAACTACACTGGCCGAGGTTTGGGAGGCCATAAATGACATGTTTGCTGGCTATGCGGAAGCAGACCTTGCAGCGCTTTATCTGGATGATGAAGCACGTACTGCGCTTGCTAGAGGGAAAGAGCAGCTTGCTAGGGAACGAGCCGAAGTGGAAGGGGAAGAGCGTTTGGAGAAAGTGCCTTTAACCGACCCTGCTCATCTTCCGGCTCCGGTTGACCCTGACATTATCGGCTCTAGTTCTTATTCTTCACCTTCCGCAAAAGCCAAAATCAAGACCACAACTATCGAGCCTCCCATTACTCAAGTTGAGGAGAAGACCCAAGACGACACCGAAGTTGAAAATTTTGAAATTGTCGTAAATAAACCAACTTCTCCAAGTAACTTCAAGTTTGACTACTCATTCGATTCAACCGATCTCGATGAATTTCTTGCTTATTACTTAAGTTCTGATGATCTGATATCTTCTCTTTTTGTTGTAGCGGAAGCACCAAGCATTGCGCACTCTCCTCCTCTTCCATCTATTCCTCCTCCATTCCTTCAAGTTACTCCCGCTTCTCATCCAGGGTCGCAGGAAGAATAGATAGCAGCCCTTTAAGGCTTAGAAGATCCACCTGCTTCCCAGCAGCAGAAGGCGGAAGAGACGGAGGACATCGAGAAGACTCCGGATGTAATATCCCGGAAATTTGGGGCAATATCAATTTAATAATCTGTTTAAATAATTAAATCGATTTGTTAATCTTTGATAATAAATATTTGAATTGGTTTAATAATCTAATTGAATAAATATTTACTGAGTGAATTTATCTTTTAAAAAAAAAACCAATAAAATGATTTCTATTTATAATGTATATATTGTAAATAGATTTGGCTTTGGGTTGAAATTTAATAAATGAATAAAGTCTTATTTTAAATTTTTAATATATATTTTGATAATTGGAAATTATGATTTATTTAATATTAGCTTTTCAAAGTTATTTAAACAAATAATTATATGGTTTTAAGTAAGGTTAATAATAAGGTTTATTTAAATATTGCTTAATAAATAAGATTTAAGAGTATATATATATATAGATAAGTTTAAAACACAATATTAATAGTGTATTGTTTTATATATATATATATATATAGATAAATAGATTTTAATGTAAATAGGATTGATATTTCAAATTGAATGTGTTGTTTTAAATTTACTTTAACTTGGATTTTTAAATATAATTTGAATTTGAATGTAAATTAATTTTGAAATTAAAAAGAGGTAATATTCAAATAGTTTTGGATTTTAAAATATATGAATAAGCTTTTATTTATATATATATATAGATAAGTAATTTATAAATTAAGAAAAGGCTTTTTATTTACATTTAAAATAAATACTAACTAATTAAAAGGACATGTGTAAATTTCCTAAGGCTATATAGTAACAAGTGTGCACTAATTAACAATGTAAATGACAAATGTCAAGTTTTTAAATTTTTGGTTTTCTTTTATTTTTATTTAACCACAAATTAACTTATATAAACATAGACTTCTCATTCCATTCTCTTTTTCTATTTTTCTTCAACTCAAAGACAAGAAACTTTCAGCCTGTAAACATCTTCTTCAAAATCTGATTGCAAGCAAAACCTGAGATCTAAGCATTTCAGTTTCAAGTTACAATTCGAATCAAACAAAATACAATTAAAAGTTTTTAGCCTGCAATATTCTTCAAAATCTGGAAGCAAGCAAACCTGAGTTTTAAGCAGCATTCAAAATTTAAAGATTTCAAATGCAATATGAAAATCATAGCATGCATGCAAGTCTTCTAGCAAGTATTCAAGTTTAAAGATTTTTTAAAGATCAAGGACATCTCAGTTTAAAAGCATTCAACGGCTTTTCAAAAGCAGTTTCAAAGAGGCTCTGTTCACTTTTAAAATGGTGAGTAACACTTTTCTAAAAGCTTAAGTATTTTTATTTGGTTGCATGTTATGGGAATAAATATGTTATGTGTGATTTTTTTATAAGTAGACTTATCTGTATATATGGATGTATATATATGTTGGTGTGCATATCTGTTATTAGCTCTGTTCCCAGTTTCAAGTTCAAAGTTTGATTTAAATCCTGTATCTTTTGACTTAGTTACTATTATGGTTTAAGTAAAAACTTAAATTGCTTGTTTTATCATAGATTAGAGTTTTAAAATTTTAATTAAGTTAAAATAAACAGGAATGTCTCTAGGAACTAGAAACTACAGTGCATGTTTAAAATAGGTAAAAATTTAAGTACCTAAATTTATCAAGACAGACATATAATCTAAAACCCTATCCTAAAACATGAATTTTAAAAGTGAAATCACAATTTTTAGAGGGGTATAGTAGGAGCAGATTGAGTTTGGCCAGAATTTGAATTCTGGGTGATCTCTGATGATCTAGTAGTTTGTCGGAGACGTGGTTCTCACTGGAGATAGTTGGATGATGGGTGAGGTAGGGAAAAATAGCAGAAGTGATGTCAAAGCTCTGTGGCGATGGGGATTGATCAGAATGGGCTGTAGCCCTAGTTTTCGAATGGTCGGAAGTTTCAATCATCAAGGCGCCTCTGGTGGATCGAGCTCCACCAGATTTGGAGAAATAGAAGCGGGAACGTTGTCGAAGTTGTGGCCAGAATTTCAGACGATCTGATGATCGGAGGGATGAGGTCGAAGGATTTTCCAGGATTGGGTCTGTTTCCAGGTGATGATCGATTAACTCGAATTCGATTGTGGAGATGGTTCGAGGTTCTGGTGGTCGGAATCGTGAATGGTGGTCGTAGACGATATGCCGGCGATGGCAGCGATGATCGAAGGCGATCGACTCGCCTGTGCACGTGAACGTGTGTTAGGATATCAGTTTTAGTTTGGGTATAAGCAGAGAGTGGTACTCGAGATTTTTGAGTGCGTGACTCGAAGCAGTTAAGGTTTTTACTCGAAGCATTTCAGTGGTTGGCTCGGGTAAATTGAATGGTTACAGGTTTTAAAGCCTGTTTGTTTTTAAATTTAAAAATTGATTTAAAATTTGAAAACAGAAATTTAAACAAAGTTTAAAATAAAATTTTAAAGTATGGATTCAATTTAAACTTGAATCCCAGTTGTAAAAATAAATAAGTTTTTATTATAATATTTAAACATCTTTAAAATGTTTAAAGTATAGTTTAAAAAGAGTTTTAATTTAAATGAATGGGTTTAAAAATCTTATAAATTTCTTTTACAAATGTTAAGTGTTTCTTAACATTTGGATTTAAAAAGATTTTGTAAATTTGATTTAAGTCTTGGTTAAAGTTAAATGTGTAATTTGTTTTAAATCTTAAATTTAAAATGAATTAAAAGGAAGATTTAAAAATAAAAGTTTTCAAAGCCTTTTGTAAATGATAAATTAAAGTAGTTAAAGGTTAATACTTTAATTTAGAAAGTAATTAAGGTTTAATGATATATGAGTCATTAAATTAATAGGATAATTAAAGAATAATTTAATAATTTGATTAATTAATGGTTTAGTGTTAATTAATTAAATAATTAAGATTATAAGTTAAATTAATTAAGGGTTAATTAATTTGGGATTAAGAATCATTTATTTAGATAAGTATAGATTTTAATAAATGATTAGAAATTTATTTATCAAAGTGATTAAAGGTTTATTTAGCAATTAATTAAGTAATAGAGTTAAATTAATTGGTAATTAAGAATTTATTAAGTTGTAATTTATAAATAGTTGATTAAAGTTTAATTACTTAGGAAATAGTTAAAGAATTGTTAATAATTAATGAAAGATCATTAATTAGAGATTATTAGATAATTAATTAATTAATTAATTAACATGATTAAATTTGATAATCAATTAGATTAATTAGTTAATATGAAAATGGGTTAAGTATAATTACTTAATGGAAGTAATTAAGGTAATTAATTACTTAAGGTAATTAATTAAATAAATTTGATTAAGTTAAATTAATTAATTAAATTAATTTAAGATAATCATTTAGAGATATGATAAATATAATTACTTAAATGTAATTAGTGAAGTGTAATTACTTAGGAAAGTAATTAAAGTTAATTAGTGGATGTAATTAACTAAAGATGGTTTAATGAAAGTAATTTGAGTTTAATTACTTTGAATAATTAATCAAGGGATTAATTAAAAGATAATTAATTAAGAAGTAATTAATTTATGGAAGAGTAATTAAGGGTAGTTAATTACTAAATGTGATTAATCAAAGGTGATTAATAAATGTGGTTTAATTAAGAATTAATTATTAAATATAATTAATTTAAATGATGTAATTAAGGATTGGTTAATTAAAATTAATTAATCAATAATAAAGGATTAAAGTAATTAATTAATTAATGAAGTAATTTAAGATTAATTACTGAAATGGTTTAAGTTAATTAAATTGTGAAATTAATTAAGAGTTAATTACTTAAAGTAATTAAAGTATAATTAATCAGGAATGATTAACTAAGATGATACTTAGAGTAATGATTAATTAATTGGTTTAATTAATAATTAAGTAAGCAGGATTTATAGAATGAAGTAATTAGTTTAATTCACTTTAAATTAATTAGATGATATAAATCGTTGCTTAAGGATGGATGAATGAGATTGAATGTATTTCATTGTTTGATATCTCTGATGAGATATGATTGATATATGATATGGATGTTTGGTTGAATTATAATGATAATGTGAATTATCTGTTTGGGATGATAATATAGATTATCTATTGTGAATTATCTATCTTTGTGTATATAGATAAGAATTGAATTGTTTTAACCTTAAAACAACTTGGCCTTAAAAGATACGTTTTGGATTTCGATGAGACCGGGATCGGGTTTCCGTATACCGGAATTCCAGGTCTGGAGACCCGAATACCACATCGATCCAAATTTACGATAGGTCGTGAATCTCAAGTGAAGATGAAGATTCAGAGTGCAAGGGTTATTGTCGTTAACTCTGAGGGTGATTCCAAAATGAGTGTAACGAGATAATGCCTTCGGTTTCGTTCGAACCCGGAACGAACTTGTATGGATTGAATGCTTTCAGCACATCGTCAGGCGGACGATGAGCATTCTAAGTGATATGTTCTGATTAAAGGTAATCGTAACCTCAAGCCTCATCAACCGGGAATGGCTAAAACAGGGGAGGTGCAGCAAGGCTTCGTGGGTAGCACCCACTGAGAGCAAGATAGATCCCTGTCTAGAGGTCCCTTTTCTTTTTATTCGGCTTAGTGTGTGGTTGGTCGCGCCAACTACGGGGTTATCTTGTTCGGAATTATCCAGTAAGGGATGGTTCCGGCTTTGTGTTGCAGGGGAGTGGGCGTACTCCTCGGTACGGTGATCTAGGCCACGTACTGTGACGGGCGGTACCCCAGTAGCCTTGCCATTGTATGGAATCCAAACTCCAATAAGTGCCGTACGTATTAGATGTGCCCAACTATGTTGGAATGTGAGATGTAAGCATTTCAGCTATTTCTATATTTTACTTGAAAACCCTAGACCCTATTATAATAAAATCAGATTTCCTATTAAATGTTTTGGTTAGCGTAAGGTAAAAACTTACCCATGTTTATTTGTGGGGAGTCTTACGTAATACCTTTTCTTTCTAAAGGTTTTGAAGTTAAGCAAGTTTAACCTGTTACTCACACCAGACCCATGTCTGACCCAAGTGTTTATTTCTGTTTTATAAACTCTTGGGTACTCAAATTTTTACGAGTAGCCAAGGGATTCAGGTTTAGCTTTGACGAATTGTGGAGGAGCAATGGAGCAGGAGGCTTCAGTGTTGTAGATATATATAGTAGTTCCGCTGTGTCTGTATCTCTGTAGTGTATTGAGTTGTAATGTCTAGACAGAGGTTATAACTGTCTAGTAAGTGATGTATATGCTGTGTAACTCTGTAAAGTGTTGTATACTATGTAATAGTATATGTTATTCATATAATTTATTCGTTCCGCTGTGAGATCGTTGTTGTTGTTTCTTTCTTTCTTCTCTTCTTTTCTATTTTCTACCCCTTTCTTTCTTATTAATGATACGACTTTCTGTGGAGAAAAAGTCGGGTCGTTACAGTTGGTATCAGAGCCAGGTTGAGCGAATGCCTAAGCTTTTGGTTAAGTGAATATAAGAACATTAGGTTGAGTGAATACCTAGGTTCGGAAGGGTTGTTCATTAGAGATAGGATTTGTAGCAACCTGTTGAGTCTGAGTATATATATACGAGAGCGCGTATTTGTTAGTTATATAAAATGGTTTTATATTGTGTTAATTGATCGGTTGAGTGGTATATGGATTCTGGTCAATACGAGTAGCTAACGTTATTGATAGGGATCTCTAAACACTTGGACCAGGCCAACGGACACAATATTGTTTTAAAAAGGTAGATGAAATAATTTTACCCAGATATAATTTCTATATAAAAAAATATCATTTTTAAATGTATATGGTATTTGTAATGATTGGTTGAGATGATAATAATTTATCATCTAGGATTAGGAGTCTGAGTATTGAGGTTGGAAGTGTATTTATCGAGACTGTAAACCTAATACCGTCTCGAGTGAACTTTACAGTTGTGTAAGGATTTCACAATCTCTGAAGGAAACCTGTTAAGGTTCGGAGTTCATCTTAGGAGTTGGATGAGTAGAGTTGGATCTGTCGGAGAACAGAAGCGAGTGATGGTATCTCAGGTAATAGTAGCTGTGTGATGAGATGCAGTGACTATGGATGTTCCCGAAGATGTTTTCTTTGGAACAAGTTAATGAAGTGTGTCTGCTTCGGTGTTGTGGTTGAGTTCAGCATGGTGTTTCTATTTGGTTTGGGTTTGAGTTTCTCGAAGAGCTTTGGAAAAGGAAGTCTTTGGCATTTGTGGCAGCAGTGCAGCTCGGAGTATTCTGTGCATTGGCAGGAAGTTTTCTGGCTGAGCAGTTTTTCTGAAGGTAGAGTTCAGAAGTAGTAGAGTGGATCCATTTCTTCGATAGATTGGATAGTTAAGTATGAGCTGTTCTGATTGGGTAAAGAGAGAACAGTTTTATTTGGATTTTGACTGGGTTGATCGCAAAAGTGACTTGCGATAGTTGAGTATTCTTTTGAGTTATCCGATATTTTCTGGGATGTGTTGTCTAGTCTGTGCTTGTGTTCTTCATCAGCATTTTCATTCTGTTCCAGATCAGAGTGGTGCAGCGGAAGCAGTTTAGCAAGTGCATCTGTTTGTCTTTTCCAGATAGGAGAAGTTAGTTCGATCTTCTGATGTTTGTGAAGTAGAGTTGTGTTTTGGTTTGGGTAGATCTTGAGAGGATCATTTTGTTGAGTTGTTTTTGGTCCAGTTTGTTTCGAGAAGCATCAGCGAAGGTTGAGCTGATCAGAAAGGATTTGTATGAAGCCAGGATCGTCTGAAGAATTTTGTGGATAAGAAATGAAGGAATTTTGAATTCGAAGTTGAAGACTTCGTTGTTCCAAGTTGTTTTGGAACTTTTCTGTGTTCTGATTTGGATAAGAGCTAGGTCTACAAGGTTGAATTGTCAGTTTGGATGACTAGAATTCGATGTATTTTACGTATCTCTGAGGGAGTACGTGTTTGATCTATCTCTGGTTATAGAACGAGCAGTTCTGGAGGAATTGGTTGTTGAGTCAGACTCGTCTGTAGTCTGATATTCTGTTTAGTTTTGTAGATCTAGATGAGTAGGAGCTCTATAGCTTAGTAGTATTGGTTGTTTGGATTGTTTGTAGAGCGAGTATCCCGGTATATATATACTTGGGGAAACTCGAGGAAATTCTATTCAGAATTTTTTTTTTCGCTGGATAGTTAGAATTGTTAGAATTGTTTGTTTAGATGATTGGTTGCTATGATTGTTAGCATATGGATGATAATACATCCTTGTGATTTAAAAAGATTATTAAATTACCTTTGTTTTAAATTTCGGGGACGAAATTATTTTAAGGGGGGAGGAATGTAATATCCCGGAAATTTGGGGCAATATCAATTTAATAATCTGTTTAAATAATTAAATCGATTTGTTAATCTTTGATAATAAATATTTGAATTGGTTTAATAATCTAATTGAATAAATATTTACTGAGTGAAATTATCTTTTAAAAAAAAAACCAATAAAATGATTTCTATTTATAATGTATATATAGTAAATAGATTTGGCTTTGGGTTGAAATTTAATAAATGAATAAAGTCTTATTTTAAATTTTTAATATATATTTTGATAATTGGAAATTATGATTTATTTAATATTAGCTTTTCAAAGTTATTTAAACAAATAATTATATGGTTTTAAGTAAGGTTAATAATAAGGTTTATTTAAATATTGCTTAATAAATAAGATTTAAGAGTATATATATATAGATAAGTTTAAAACACAATATTAATAGTGTATTGTTTTATATATATATATATAGATAAATAGATTTTAATGTAAATAGGATTGATATTTCAAATTGAATGTGTTGTTTTAAATTTACTTTAACTTGGATTTTTAAATATAATTTGAATTTGAATGTAAATTAATTTTGAAATTAAAAAGAGGTAATATTCAAATAGTTTTGGATTTTAAAATATATGAATAAGCTTTTATTTATATATATATAGATAAGTAATTTATAAATTAAGAAAAGGCTTTTTATTTACATTTAAAATAAATACTAACTAATTAAAAGGACATGTGTAAATTTCCTAAGGCTATATAGTAACAAGTGTGCACTAATTAACAATGTAAATGACAAATGTCAAGTTTTTAAATTTTTGGTTTTCTTTTATTTTTATTTAACCACAAATTAACTTATATAAACATAGACTTCTCATTCCATTCTCTTTTTCTATTTTTCTTCAACTCAAAGACAAGAAACTTTCAGCCTGTAAACATCTTCTTCAAAATCTGATTGCAAGCAAAACCTGAGATCTAAGCATTTCAGTTTCAAGTTACAATTCGAATCAAACAAAATACAATTAAAAGTTTTTAGCCTGCAATATTCTTCAAAATCTGGAAGCAAGCAAACCTGAGTTTTAAGCAGCATTCAAAATTTAAAGATTTCAAATGCAATATGAAAATCATAGCATGCATGCAAGTCTTCTAGCAAGTATTCAAGTTTAAAGATTTTTTAAAGATCAAGGACATCTCAGTTTAAAAGCATTCAACGGCTTTTCAAAAGCAGTTTCAAAGAGGCTCTGTTCACTTTTAAAATGGTGAGTAACACTTTTCTAAAAGCTTAAGTATTTTTATTTGGTTGCATGTTATGGGAATAAATATGTTATGTGTGATTTTTTTATAAGTAGACTTATCTGTATATATGGATGTATATATATGTTGGTGTGCATATCTGTTATTAGCTCTGTTCCCAGTTTCAAGTTCAAAGTTTGATTTAAATCCTGTATCTTTTGACTTAGTTACTATTATGGTTTAAGTAAAAACTTAAATTGCTTGTTTTATCATAGATTAGAGTTTTAAAATTTTAATTAAGTTAAAATAAACAGGAATGTCTCTAGGAACTAGAAACTACAGTGCATGTTTAAAATAGGTAAAAATTTAAGTACCTAAATTTATTAATCTAAAACCCTATCCTAAAACATGAATTTTAAAAGTGAAATCACAATTTTTAGAGGGGTATAGTAGGAGCAGATTGAGTTTGGCCAGAATTTGAATTCTGGGTGATCTCTGATGATCTAGTAGTTTGTCGGAGACGTGGTTCTCACTGGAGATAGTTGGATGATGGGTGAGGTAGGGAAAAATAGCAGAAGTGATGTCAAAGCTCTGTGGCGATGGGGATTGATCAGAATGGGCTGTAGCCCTAGTTTTCGAATGGTCGGAAGTTTCAATCATCAAGGCGCCTCTGGTGGATCGAGCTCCACCAGATTTGGAGAAATAGAAGCGGGAACGTTGTCGAAGTTGTGGCCAGAATTTCAGACGATCTGATGATCGGAGGGATGAGGTCGAAGGATTTTCCAGGATTGGGTCTGTTTCCAGGTGATGATCGATTAACTCGAATTCGATTGTGGAGATGGTTCGAGGTTCTGGTGGTCGGAATCGTGAATGGTGGTCGTAGACGATATGCCGGCGATGGCAGCGATGATCGGAGGCGATCGACTCGCCTGTGCACGTGAACGTGTGTTAAGATATCAGTTTTAGTATGGGTATAAGCAGAGAGTGGTACTCGAGATTTTTGAGTGCGTGACTCGAAGCAGTTAAGGTTTTTACTCGAAGCATTTCAGTGGTTGGCTCGGGTAAATTGAATGGTTACAGGTTTTAAAGCCTGTTTGTTTTTAAATTTTAAAATTGATTTAAAATTTGAAAACAGAAATTTAAACAAAGTTTAAAATAAAATTTTAAAGTATGGATTCAATTTAAACTTGAATCCCAGTTGTAAAAATAAATAAGTTTTTATTATAATATTTAAACATCTTTAAAATGTTTAAAGTATAGTTTAAAAAGAGTTTTAATTTAAATGAATGGGTTTAAAAATCTTATAAATTTCTTTTACAAATGTTAAGTGTTTCTTAACATTTGGATTTAAAAAGATTTTGTAAATTTGATTTAAGTCTTGGTTAAAGTTAAATGTGTAATTTGTTTTAAATCTTAAATTTAAAATGAATTAAAAGGAAGATTTAAAAATAAAAGTTTTCAAAGCCTTTTGTAAATGATAAATTAAAGTAGTTAAAGGTTAATACTTTAATTTAGAAAGTAATTAAGGTTTAATGATATATGAGTCATTAAATTAATAGGATAATTAAAGAATAATTTAATAATTTGATTAATTAATGGTTTAGTGTTAATTAATTAAATAATTAAGATTATAAGTTAAATTAATTAAGGGTTAATTAATTTGGGATTAAGAATCATTTATTTAGATAAGTATAGATTTTAATAAATGATTAGAAATTTATTTATCAAAGTGATTAAAGGTTTATTTAGCAATTAATTAAGTAATAGAGTTAAATTAATTGGTAATTAAGAATTTATTAAGTTGTAATTTATAAATAGTTGATTAAAGTTTAATTACTTAGGAAATAGTTAAAGAATTGTTAATAATTAATGAAAGATCATTAATTAGAGATTATTAGATAATTAATTAATTAATTAATTAACATGATTAAATTTGATAATCAATTAGATTAATTAGTTAATATGAAAATGGGTTAAGTATAATTACTTAATGGAAGTAATTAAGGTAATTAATTACTTAAGGTAATTAATTAAATAAATTTGATTAAGTTAAATTAATTAATTAAATTAATTTAAGATAATCATTTAGAGATATGATAAATATAATTACTTAAATGTAATTAGTGAAGTGTAATTACTTAGGAAAGTAATTAAAGTTAATTAGTGGATGTAATTAACTAAAGATGGTTTAATGAAAGTAATTTGAGTTTAATTACTTTGAATAATTAATCAAGGGATTAATTAAAAGATAATTAATTAAGAAGTAATTAATTTATGGAAGAGTAATTAAGGGTAGTTAATTACTAAATGTGATTAATCAAAGGTGATTAATAAATGTGGTTTAATTAAGAATTAATTATTAAATATAATTAATTTAAATGATGTAATTAAGGATTGGTTAATTAAAATTAATTAATCAATAATAAAGGATTAAAGTAATTAATTAATTAATGAAGTAATTTAAGATTAATTACTGAAATGGTTTAAGTTAATTAAATTGTGAAATTAATTAAGAGTTAATTACTTAAAGTAATTAAAGTATAATTAATCAGGAATGATTAACTAAGATGATACTTAGAGTAATGATTAATTAATTGGTTTAATTAATAATTAAGTAAGCAGGATTTATAGAATGAAGTAATTAGTTTAATTCACTTTAAATTAATTAGATGATATAAATCGTTGCTTAAGGATGGATGAATGAGATTGAATGTATTTCATTGTTTGATATCTCTGATGAGATATGATTGATATATGATATGGATGTTTGGTTGAATTATAATGATAATGTGAATTATCTGTTTGGGATGATAATGTAGATTATCTATTGTGAATTATCTATCTTTGTGTATATAGATAAGAATTGAATTGTTTTAACCTTAAAACAACTTGGCCTTGAAAGATACGTTTTGGATTTCGATGAGACCGGGATCGGGTTTCCGTATACCGGAATTCCAGGTCTGGAGACCCGAATACCACATCGATCCAAATTTACGATAGGTCGTGAATCTCAAGTGAAGATGAAGATTCAGAGTGCAAGGGTTATTGTCGTTAACTCTGAGGGTGATTCCAAAACGAGTGTAACGAGATAATGCCTTCGGTTTCGTTCGAACCCGGAACGAACTTGTATGGATTGAATGCTTTCAGCACATCGTCAGGCGGACGATGAGCATTCTAAGTGATATGTTCTGATTAAAGGTAATCGTAACCTCAAGCCTCATCAACCGGGAATGGCTAAAACAGGGGAGGTGCAGCAAGGCTTCGTGGGTAGCACCCACTGAGAGCAAGATAGATCCCTGTCTAGAGGTCCCTTTTCTTTTTATTCGGCTTAGTGTGTGGTTGGTCGCGCCAACTACGGGGTTATCTTGTTCGGAATTATCCAGTAAGGGATGGTTCCGGCTTTGTGTTGCAGGGGAGCGGGCGTACTCCTCGGTACGGTGATCTAGGCCACGTACTGTGACGGGCGGTACCCCAGTAGCCTTGCCATTGTATGGAATCCAAACTCCAATAAGTTCCGTACGTATTAGATGTGCCCAACTATGTTGGAATGTGAGATGTAAGCATTTCAGCTATTTCTATATTTTACTTGAAAACCCTAGACCCTATTATAATAAAATCAGATTTCCTATTAAATGTTTTGGTTAGCGTAAGGTAAAAACTTACCCATGTTTATTTGTGGGGAGTCTTACGTGATACCTTTTCTTTCTAAAGGTTTTGAAGTTAAGCAAGTTTAACCTGTTACTCACACCAGACCCATGTCTGACCCAAGTGTTTATTTCTGTTTTATAAACTCTTGGGTACTCAAATTTTTACGAGTAGCCAAGGGATTCAGGTTTAGCTTTGACGAATTGTGGAGGAGCAATGGAGCAGGAGGCTTCAGCGTTGTAGATATATATAGTAGTTCCGCTGTGTCTGTATCTCTGTAGTGTATTGAGTTGTAATGTCTAGACAGAGGTTATAACTGTCTAGTAAGTGATGTATATGCTGTGTAACTCTGTAAAGTGTTGTATACTATGTAATAGTATATGTTATTCATATAATTTATTCGTTCCGCTGTGAGATCGTTGTTGTTGTTTCTTTCTTTCTTCTCTTCTTTTCTATTTTCTACCCCTTTCTTTCTTGTTAATGATACGACTTTCTGTGGAGAAAAAGTCGGGTCGTTACAGTTGGTATCAGAGCCAGGTTGAGCGAATGCCTAAGCTTTTGGTTAAGTGAACACTTCAACTATCAGAGATGATCACTTTTACTTTCTCTTTCTTTCTAAGGAACACTTCAACTATCAGAGATGATCACTTTTACTTGTTAAAAAGTGGATTTTCCTACGCAGTGAAGTGAGTTTTGAAGAATGTTTTTATCTTTTTGCCAGACTATTATATTTTATTGTTGAATGGATCCACAGGACAGTCATTGGCTGTTTTACTGCATATTTGTTTGTACAAATAATCATAAGTATTCAGTTGCGGTCGTTAGTGGTTCCATCAACAAAGTTTTTTGGATGTGCCTTGTTAAAAGGCTCTATTTGTCTTAGTGCTTCCGAAGAAGGCTTCGTGGTCTCCGAAGAGAAGCAATTTTGGTGAAATGTGCCTTTGAAAAGGTCTTGGTGCCTCCGAAGAGGGCTTGCGTTTGGTACTTCAAGCATGGTGAAGTGTGCCCCCGAAGAGGTCTTTTGTTTGGTACTTCAAGCATGGTGAAGTGTGCCTCTGAAGAGGTCCTTTGTTCTCTGAAGAGAAGTAGTTTTGGTCTCCGAAGAGAAGTAGTTTTGGTCTCCGAAGAGATGCAATTTTTGGTCTCCGAAGAGAAGCAATTTTTGGTCTCCGAAGAGAAGCAATTTTTGGTCTTCGAAGAGAAGCAATTTTTGCATTTCAATTCTGGTGAAGTGGGCCTCCGAAGAGGAGCATTTTACACTTCAACTCCGATGAAATGTGCCTCCGAAAAGGTCTTTCTGCTCCCAAAGAGGTCTTCTCCGAAGAGTTGTGCCTCAAAGAGAGCTTTGTTGCTTGTGTCCTCCCACCATCTGCTTCTTAGCGATTCCTTTTTACCATTCCATGTGCATGTTCTACTCTTTTGTAAGGTGTTTTCTTGTTGCCAGAGGAGTGTACTTCATCGTCGAGTGAATCCATGGGGACGACTCAAGCTTACTTTACCGGATGTTTGTTTAAACAAACAATTGCGATTAGTTATCAAGAGTCTGGAACCTTCTCGTCAGAAAGGTGCCCGCTTTGGTGGAATCACTAACGGTTTGTGAATAGCACCTCTTTTGTGGCTTAACATTATTGAGTGATTCGTAGGACTCGCTGAGTCTTGGGATGTGTGGAGTAAATCAGCTTTGCTTTGATAGCCTGCAATATATAATTGACATTTTAGCAATATTTTAAAGAAACTTGCATATCGAAATGAGACAGGCATTTTATAACATTAGGGAACACAAGATTTATAGTTTTTTATTATTGAATCATGCTGATTTCTCAGCGGTTACAATACAAAAGTTATACATCCACCATCATTTAACAAATTTAAGGAATGTTGTTAAGTAAAACATGGATGTAAGTAATTGTTGTTCCAGAATCTCCGGATTGGATTTCAATTTCTACTGGATTCGTAGTTTTGAATTCATATGCCAGAGAGAGTGAAAGATGCCCCATCCGCAGTTTCGTGGGTAATTAGCAGTCGTCCCAACTTCCGCTTGCTGGGTATGGACCTCCTGTGACAACATTAATGATAAGCTGTTCGGACTCTTGCACTTCTGTGTTATTGCGAGAGCCGGATTGAAGGGTAGGATGTTGTTGCCCTTGAGTGGATGAGGTTGGATCGACTCCGCTTTTCTTCACATATTGTTGAAGTTTACCCCGTTTCAGCAATTTTCACACTTTTTAATTGGCGACATTGGTCAGTGTCATGGCCAGGTTGATTGTGAAATCGGTAGAATTTCCCATTACGCACTGCACCTCTTCTCATCTCAGGTGGCTTAGGATAATTGACAACATCTTTCGTTGCGAAAAAGATATTTTCCGGTGTGTCAGTTAAAGGAGTAAAATCTGAAGGATTAAAGCGGCGGAGTTTTTTCTCATTCCCCTGGTTCTTTCCTCCGTTATTTTCCCTTTTCTGATTCCCAGAATCTTTCTTGTTAGAAGCAAGATCATTATTGTTGTCCTTAGTTGTCACCACCTTTGCTAGTGTGGAAAGGTTTTCTAGGCGCATGAATTCATCGGCCTTTTTATAAAACATTTCAAGCGAGTTCGGTTCCTTCATCTTTAGCCATTTTCCAAATTCACTTGATTTATCGACGGCTCGCATCAAGTAAGTCAGGATCATACGCGGCTCCGCATTATCCACTTCAGCTAGAGCTATATTGAAACGGCTCGGGAAAGATTTGATTGATTCTCCAGGAGCTTGTTCAAGACTAGACAGTGACATTATATCCTTAGCTTTTGAAGCATACAATCTGAACTGTTCTTTGAACTTTCGCGTTAAGTCGGAGAATTGATCTATAGACTGAATTGGAAGCTTTGTGAACCAAAGTAGAGCCATACCTTCCAAGTACACTGGAAAGTACCGGCACTTAATCTCATCTGACGCTCTTGCACCGGTCATATGCCAGTCGTACTTGTATAGGAAATGATTAGGGTCAGTTGTCCCGTTATAGGACGGGATAGTTGGAGGCACAAATTTCCTTGGGAATTCTTCTTTCAGGATCTTTTCGGTAAACGGAGTTCTGCTTGGTGCAAATCCCCAGTCACTCTCATTTTCTTCCCTCTGCATACTCTCTTTCATGATGCGGCCAACCATCTCAGACAGGTACTCTTTATTGTTCAGAGATATCTCCGGACAGGCATCAGTCCTTCTCTCGGAAGCTTGTCTGGGCACATGTTCGTGATAAGTTGGCTGCGGCATAGAACCTTCAGCTTGGAAAGGTGGCATTTCAGGAAAGGTTGTTTGATGGTTTTTTGGCTGATGATTTTCCCCCAGCAGAGCATTTAATCTATCTATCATCAAAGCATTTTGAGCTTCAATTTGTTGGTATAATCCCGAAACTATGTCATCTAATTCAGCCCTTGTGACTCCAATGGTAGGATCTGGCTGGTCTGCTGTTGGGGAAGCGGAGGTCCCTTCATGAGCATTCCCAGATCTGGCAGGTCTACCTCTTTTTCCAGGAGCCATTATTTCAGTTAGACTTCTGATCTTTAAGGAGATTCTTTCAACAAGCCTTTGCGAAGTAACGGTGAGAAGATTCCTGAGTTCAATTCTCAGTGAAAGCACCAAAATGTTAACGCTAAAAAATGAACGCTAACACCCAGTGTATGTAATAAAGTTGTGAAAGCACCACCCGTGTGACGGGAACAAGAAATAAGCTGTAAAATAGCAGAAAACGGTAAAAGACAACGATTTTATAGTGGTTCGGCTCGTAATTAAGCCTACGTCCACTTTATATTCTTTTATTGCTGATTTCGAGTTACAAGATGATACAATGCATTTCAAAATACAATATCTTTTATTCCAAAACAGTCTAGACTAATTGCTCAAACTCCGATGTAGAAGATCTTGTTGAATTCATGTCGAATGTCGTAGATTCTTCTCGAGGCTTGTTGTAATGTCTTGAATGTTTGGAGATCTTCAAGTGTCGAATGTGTTGACAATTCGGCAGAGTAACGACGCTTCAGAAAATAATCGGCCAAAAGTCCTTTTCCCGTTGGAGTTAGGGGGGTATTTATAGGAGTGAATTCTGGACGGAAATTTTGCCAAGTCTTAGGTCGTGTACGACCTAAGTTAGGTCGTAGGTCACGAGCGACCTAAGGTAGGTCGTGGTCCATTCACGACTTAGGAAGTTGGTCTGGTTGAGTTGCATTTGGTTTTATTTGAACAAGTCGTAGGTCGGTCACGACCTAAGGTAGGTCGGCAACGACCTAGAAGATCTGTCTTACCCTGCCTGCAACAAGCTGTTTAGGTCGTGACATTGCTAGGTCGCAATATCCCATAAGTCGTTAGGTCGTGAAGCTCCTTTCTGGAGTTAGGTCGGGAACTCACTTAGATCGTCTCTGCAGTTAGGTCATGAAGCCTACTAGGTCGTTAGGTCGGGAACTCCCTTAAGTCGTGACATTCCTTAGGTCGTAGAGTCTGTTAAGTCCTGAAATTCTTAGGTCGTTAAGTCGTAGAGTCTTTTAGGTCGTGAAGTCTTTAGCTCGTTAAGTCGCTAACACCAGTAAGTCGTTAGGTCGCTAGCTTCCCTAAGTCGTTAGGTCGCTAACTTCCCTAAGTCGCAGAGTTTTAGGTCGGCATAAAAATGGGAGTTAACAGTGAGATTCTGTGTTTTGTTTTCTTTTTCTTCTTCTATCTCTTTCTTCTTTTCCTAACTATTTGGAATTTTTGGGATCGAAAATTTCGGATCGTTACACTTGGTATCGGAGCAAAGGTTAAGCGAGAACCTTGGCTCTGGTGGATGTACTCATCTAAAGATAGGGTCGATGGTACCCTAGAATGATTTGAGTGTAATATATATGAGAGAACGTACTTGTTATTTTCCTATATAAAGATTTTAAATGGTTTTTAAAGGTAAATGATTTTATATAAAATTATATTTGATATATATAAAGCAATATTCCTTAACCAATGAATGTTAAGGTATCTTGTTGTAAAATTATTGGAACTAAATTAAGAAGTAATAGAAATATAACCAAACTGAAATTGAATAAAGATAAGTTTGAAATAGATTCGAATTAAAATTAAAATCTTGAATTTGGGAAAGAGTTTCAGAATAAGATGATAATGAATGGTTTCCAGTTGCAATAACCTTGGTCATTATCATAAATGATTGTTGTGTAAGCAAAATGAAATGTTTTAGGGAAGTAAAGCATTTAGGTAAGTATGACTTATAAATTTGAATTGAAGATAATCTAAATTGTGAAGTTTTAAATCTGGGTCTAGAATTTGAAAATTGTTTCAAATTGATAAAGAAATAATAAATAATGTTATTTAATATATTTAAATGGAAGGATCCTATTTCAACAAAAGTTGTTTGAAAATTTGTTTGAAACCAAAGGTGGTTTAAAAATTAAGGATAACTTGGTGTGTAAAGAAAATGTATATATGAGGAATATACATAATATCAATGATGGTTTGAAATAAACTGTAAATGTTGAGTTTTAAATTTGGAATGAGATGTGATACCTAAGGTAATAAGATTTGAACTTATAAGGTTATTAATGAGAAGTTTAAAGTTTGAAATGAGAATTCAAATTGGGTAAGGTTGTCTAGATTAAGTAAATTGAATTTAACTTTAGGAAAGTTAAATAAGTTAACAAACAACCTGAAGTGGGAATTTCAAGATGAAATTGAGATTTAACTTAGGAAAGTTAAATGATTGATTTAAATGGGTGTTTGGATAAATTTGGATGTTTATTTATCCTGATATCATTCCATTATTATAAATAATATATGAAACCGAGAATTGGTTTTAAAAATGGATAATAAATTAGAATTTGAGATTTAATTGTTTTTTAGTTTTAAAATATGTTAAATAAAGATAATTTAAAATGGAATTTTGAGAATTGGGCTCAAAATTAAATTATTTAAAGTTTTTGGATTATTGATTTAAAAATATCGGTTAATTTGATTTAAGGGATAAAATCAACATAAAAAAAAAATTAACTCGAATTTATATAATTCGAGATGGTTTAAAGTTGAGATTCAGATTTCATTAGTTCAAATTGAATTTTGTTGAATTAACTAGACTTGAAGATGGATAAGTATAAAATTCAAATGGGAAATTTGAATTGGGTTTATTTGAAATAAAATTGAAGATTGAATGAGTTCAAATTCAAACTGGAATTGGGATTAATTCATATAGAAATTGTAATTATTTGAAATTTTGAAGTGGATTCAATTTGAAATTAGTCTAAATTAATTTGAATAATTTGAAATTGTAATTAAAGTGAATATGTTTAAAATTAAATGGAATTTGATCTGAACTTGGAAAGAAGTTGAGGTTAATTCAACTTGAATTGGAGATAAATCAAGTTCAAGGGAAATTGAAGTTATTCAAATTTGAAGTGAGTCAATTTAAATGGATTAAATTGATGGGGAATTGAACAGTTTGACTCTGGACTATTTCCAAAATAAATTGTTTAATCTATTTTTCCAAACTATTTACTATACAACTTTTATTTTTAAACCTAAAACTATCTTAAGCTTGTTTTACAATTACTTTTGGAACTATTTAACAATTTTACAACTGATTTATAAACTAATTACTGTTTTTCAATTGTTTTATAAATAATTACTATTTTTCAATTATTTACAATTACTTAACTGTTTTACAGCTATTTTACAAACTAATAATTATTTTTCAACTATTTATCTATTTTAAAAATTTTCAAGCTATTTTCTAAATATAAACTTGTCGGAGTTCAAACTATTATTGATTAAATACCCAACTAAGATAAGAATTGAAGTGATAATCCAAATGGGGGAGTAAGGTAAATGTGAATAAGTGAATGGAAATTAAAGTGAGGGTGAATAGAAAGAGAATTGATTTGGCTAATAACCAATAAAAATAAATACGTAGGATGTACGTATATTATTCTATTTGCATAGTGATTTGATCCAGATTCAAGCACATAATTTCGAGATAATATTATCGATCCGAGTTGGGATTTTTCGCTCGATTTTTGATGGCGAATCTGGATATGGATTTTTGATTGGTTCTGGATATTCTCTATCATAGATGTGACTATGCAAGGAGAATGACGGTTTCTAATCAAGAAACCAGATTTGAGTCCGCTCTAGGAAGTCGGGTGGACAATACTAGTTCGGAGGTGAAATTATGTGATCGAGTGAGCGATAAGATTGATATTGCGTACGAATGATATATGGACATCGTACGGGTTTGAATAAAATTGATATTGAAATTTGTGGATAAGAACTGTAAATGATTTTTGAAATTGAAAGTATATTTTGTGAATATATGATGAAGTAAAGTGGGAATTGAATATTTCTATGATTAAAATTTACTTTATGGAAGTAAGCAATATGGTGAATGACTTTACAAAAGAGTAATCAAAATTTGAATATTGATTTGGACTAAACAAAGTTATATATCTTTGTTATATATGGAAAACTCCCCTTGTTGAATCTATTGCTAGAAAAAAATGATTTTTGAAAGTATTTGAAGTATAAAAGTGAATTTATACAAGTACAAATTGATTCAAAGATTTTTCAAAACTTTTATATACATGTATTTATAAAAGAGATTTGTGAAAATGATTTTGAGGAAAGGTTTTGGGAACCTACGGCATTTGTAAAAGCCTAATATGAGAATTATCGATTTTGGGAATCGATTTTGTAAAGGAGCTTTATATGAAATTCGTACTCGGTGTATGATTTGAAAAATACTATATGTGTATAGTATAAAGTGTTTTGAAGTGGCTCTGGGGAAAAAGGCGCTCCATTGAAATGAACTTCTCAGGAGTACCATAGGTTGGTACTGCCTTGAGCCTCAAAGGGGGAGGTTCTAAAGTTGATCCTGTGAGGAGTCTGGACAAAAATAGTTCCTGAGGATTACTGTGTAGCGGAAGTCGAGGGCGCTGATGCCTAAAGGGGCTTTTGGGTTATGCTGTGACGAAAGTTTAACTCGATGTCACTGCGATCTACTGCAGACCGTAGCGAAAGTCGTATGTGCCGCTGAGAGCCAACGGTCTACGTTTGATTTTATATCGGTAGACTGCGACACAATGGTAACATAGCGAAAGTCGTATGTGCCTTTGAGAGCCAACAGTCTACGTTTGATTTTATATCGGTAGACTGCGACCTATGTAAGAGTGGAGAAGTTTCATTTTTGACAACAAAAATCGAGGGCGCTGATGCCTACAGTTACATGGACTTTTGATGTGATGGCAACGTAACCCTGCAATGTAACTGCGATCTGTTGTGGGTTCCATGGCGTAATTGAGGGGCGCAGAGTGCCTACAGTTACATGGACTTTTGCTGCGATGGCAACGTAACCCAGGATGTAACTACGACCATGGATGGGGGTGATGATTTCCAGAGCATTTTCACCAAAGATATTTCCTCTATTTTCGAAACTGTTTTCTATATTTTCAATAAAATTATTTTCTAAAGTATTTTCACTGGGTGTTGGAAACGAGTTTACCAAGTACTTATAGATTTTCAGTCCTACGCCTGATCAACGTATGACCGAATTTCTATGAGAACAAGGATGGACTTATCGAAACATTGAGTTATAAAAGTATTTTTATAAAAACTATTTTAGTAATATTATATAGATTTTTAATATGATTTAAAAATGAATTAAAGAATATTTATCTGATTTTAAGCATTTTAATAATTCTGGTTTCGTTCCTTTTCGAGGACGAAAAGTTCTAAAGGGGGGAGGAATGTGACAACCCTGATTTTAATGTCTATTTATCGGGTGATTAACTGATGTAATTATTGGAATATTAGTTTGATTAGTCGAACAAATGAATTTCTGATATTCAAAATATCTGAATATATATAAACTGATTTAAAAACTATATTCAAACCTAAGTTATAACATATATGGACCGGTTTAAAAACTATATTAGATATTGGATTATAAATCTTTAGATATGACAAATCCCATATAAAATAAATAAATAATAAATTCATCATTCAAATTAGAATAAAATACCTATAAATATATATAGAGAAATTTATACAAACTTTAATTGTGGATAATATATAATATATATATATAACATATACAAAGTTGATGATGTAAAGTACGATGTAAAGCATATATATATGAGTACATAGACATATATATGATGATTAAAAAACACATGAGTGCTAGTATATGTATATGATAGGTAAAATGGAAAATAAGTAAGTACATACACATAGTTATAAAAGTATGGTATGTGAAATAAACATATTTTCAAGCATATGAAAAATATATATATGTATATGTCCATGAGAAATAAAAATATAAGAAAGGTTTATATAAATACATATATTAGTGATGGTTCAAAAACATATTCACATAGTCAAATTGATTTCATAAAAATCTACACATATGAATGTATATATATGTATATATATATATATAGAAGAAACATCATCATGACATGAATTAAATGCAAGCACACAACATTTCAATTCAATTCAATGTCACAGCAAAACTTGGTCAAGCAAGTACCTGACCAAAGGAAATTAAATAATAAAAGAAAAAAAGAAGCTTGTTGTGGAAGGCAGCAGTATACTGTCTAATATTTCTATCTCCACATATGTTCACTTATTCCATTCGAACAAGCTAAGTTAAAAAATAGAAAATATTTCTTCCATTTCTCAAACCAGTAATCTTTTCAAAAGCAATCACCAAAGAAAATGAAGCTTCCAAATAAATCAAAGTTTCAAAGCTAAATCTTCTCAATAAAAGTAATTTCCAGTTCATAATCAAAGTTCAAGCTAGATCAATTCAACAGCCAGTTTGCCAGTTTCAAAGATCAAAGCAATTCAAGTTTTCAAATGTCAAAACTGTTTCAAGCTCTGTTCAACTGATTCCAGGTGAGTAAACATAAATCTTTTTAAATTTAAGCATCTGTAATACTTGTGCATGCAACAATTAATCATAGAAATGATTCAAACATGTTTGCATGATTGTATAAATGTGTTTGCCTGATTTAAAGATTTGTTTTGTTGTGTATATATGAGTGCATGTCTGTGTGAAGAACTTCTGGCCTCTGTTCTTGATTTCCAAACCTCAAATCCTTTTCAAAATTCTTAACTCTTCATTCAAATACTTTCTGGCGTTGATGACTAAAGAAACTTTGATTGTTAACATAATATCTTATTTTTAAAAAATGTTTTCTAGGGAATTTAATAAACAAATATTTTAGAAACAAGGAATTACAGTGAAAATCAAGTTAAGTCAGAAAATGAACTGTTTCAATTTAGTGTTTTGGTTATATAACTAGATTCGCCTTTAGGAATGATGATTTTTGGTAATATAATCCAAATTTTTAAGCTTGTAATTTGTGTGAAATTGGGAGTTGAACGGTTTTGGGTGTGTTGTCAAGTTCCGGCGATAGGGTCCCTCGTGCGACGAGGCGGTTGGCGGGAAGGAGCGTTGGTCAGAGTGGCATGAGGGAAAAATGGTAGGTAAAATTCCTATAGCGTGGATTGATGGGGTAGGGTGATTCTATGGTTTTAGGGCTGTTTAGGAAGGGGCTCGGTTTGGAGGAAATGGCGAGACGGTGGGAACGTACGAGACATGCGGTCCTGGTGGGAAGGGAAGAGGGTGGTATGGCGTGTCTCTGGGTGAAGTTAAAGGGCGATCGGTGGCGTTAGAAGATTATTTGGTGGCGACGACTTCTCCAGGTTGAAGCCTGGGTTTCGAATTTTTCGAAACGTGTGGTTTCGCGTTTTCTCGTGTGGATGATCAAGTCGAGGGGGACCTAGGCGATGGTAAGGGATGCTCGAAGGCAAGTTTTGGTGGTGGGCTGCTCGTGCATGTGCACGGCAACATGCACAGGTTGGGTTGAGGAATGTGTAGCAGGTGAAGTATTTGTGAAGATGGGAAGAAGCAGGAGAAGGGATTTATGGGCCGTGTTAAATAATTATTTGTGAAGAGAAGTAAAAGTGAGAGTGGGCCAGAAGTTGGGCCAGGGGAATTTGGTAGGAAATTAATGCAAAAATTTAGGCAAAGTAGAAATAGAAGGAAGAAATAAAGAAAAGTGAAAAGGGAAAAGGTAAAGATTGTTATCAAAGTTTAAAAGCAAAGAAAGGTTTTCAAAGTAAAAGTTAAAAATTAAACAAGTTTCAAAAATAAATTATAGATCAAATGTTTGAATTTAAATCATTTTGGTTTAATATAATCATATAATAAGTTAATTATTCAAGTATATTCCTATGTGATTACAAATGAAATTTAATAATGGTTTAATTAAGTAATTAATTAAGAGATGGTTTATCTTAAATATAATTAGGGTCTTGAGTAATTAAGGATTAATTAAATTAGTAATTATGGATTAATTAATTTATTATTTAATTAGTAATTAAAGGATTACTTACTTAAAGCAATTAATTAAAGGTTAATTAATGTAATTAAATAAAGGGTAAGTTAATTAATATAAATAATTAAGGGTTAATGAAAGTAATTAAAGGGTAGTTAATTACTTATTTTAATTAAATTAAAAGGTAATTAATTAATGTGATTAATTATGGTAGAATTCATTAATGAGGGTAATTGAAAGTTAATTAATTAGAGTATAATTAATTTATATTAATAATTAAAGGTTGATTAGTTGATTTCATTAATTAATTAAAGTGATGATAAATGGTTTGTAATTAATTTATGTTAAGTAAGCAGGATTAAGGTAATCCAAGTGACTAAAGATGGTAATTAATTTAATTAGAGATTAATTAAATTAATTAGGGATTATATATCTTAAAAATCTTGCATATGGATAGTTGAATGATATTGAATGTCTTGATTGGTTGATATCTTTGATATGATATGTTTTGTGATATGATGTGTTTGGATGGACTATGATAATATGGTTACCTATCGATGATGAATTGCTATGTAAAAAGTGACATCTTGTCTTTAAGGTGAAATATATTTCACTTGAATAACTAGGGTTAGGAGGGTATTGAATTCGAAGAGACCGGGTCGGGTATTAGTTAATACCCGAAACCACTTCGATTCTTTATAGATTGATATGTGAAATCAATAGGCTGGTATGGAATGATTTAAGTGAATTGGATCATTTAATCTAAGTTTTGGTACTTAGAAATTGATGTGTGAAATAAGTGATGTCTATAATAAATTGTGAATTTGTAATTCGACACGAGTTATCCCGGGTTTTATGTAAGTTTTATGCTGTTGTATTCCATGTTAGATGGGTTTACTCACGCTGGTTTCCAGCCTGACTTGGGTGTTACTTTGATGTAATGCTCGGGTCAGACCGAGTATTACCGATTTTCAGGTAAGGACGTTCTGGAGCTCAGGAGATGAGCTGGATGGCAGGAACGTATGGAGTGTTTCCGTTGTGAGATATTTCTGTTTATCCGAGACACGATGATTTGTATATGTCCAGTATTTGTGTATGTGTGTAACTTTGATGTATTAAAATGTAAATTGACAAGTACAGATTTCTTTGTATAACTGTTATTATTTGATATTATATTTTGATCCGCTGCGAATGTGAGTGTTAACGCTAAAAAATGAACGGTAACACCCAGTGTATGTAATAAAGTTGTGAAAGCACCACCCGTGTGACGGGAATAAGAAATAAGCTGTAAAATAGCAGAAAATGGTAAAAGACAACGATTTTATAGTGGTTCGGCTCATAATTAAGCCTACGTCCACTTTATATTATTTTATTGCTCAAACTCCGATGAGAAGATCTTGTTGAATTCATGTCGAATGTCGTAGATTCTTCTCGAGGCTTGTTGTAATGTCTTGAATGTTTGGAGATCTTCAAGTGTCGAATGAGTTGACAATTCGGCAGAGTAACGACGCTTCAGAAAATGATCGGCCAAAAGTCCTTTTCCCATTGGAGTAAGGGGGGTATTTATAGGAGTGAATTCTGGACGAAAATTTTGCCAAGTCTTAGGTCGTGTACGACCTAAGTTAGGTCGTAGGTCGTGAGCGACCTAAGGTAGGTCGTGGTCCATTCGCGACTTAGGAAGTTGGTCCAGTGGAGTTGCATTTGGTTTTATTTGAACAAGTGGTAGGTCGGTCACGACCTAAGGTAGGTCGGCAGCGACCTAGAAGATCTGTCTTACCCTGCCTGCAACAAGCTGTTTAGGTCGTGACATTGCTAGGTCGCAATATCCCATAAGTCGTTAGGTCGTGAAGCTCCTTTCCGGAGTTAGGTCGGGAACTCTCTTAGATCGTCTCTACAGTTAGGTCGTGAAGCCTGCTAGGTCGTTAGGTCGGGAACTCCCTTAAGTCGTGACATTCCTAAGGTCGTAGAGTCTGTTAAGTCCTGAAATTCTTAGGTCGTTAAGTCGTAGAGTCTTTTAGGTCGTGAAGTCTTTAGCTCGTTAAGTCGCTAACACCAGTAAGTCGTTAGGTCTCTAGCTTCCCTAAGTCGTTAGGTCGCTAACTTCCCTAAGTCGTAGAGTTTTAGGTCGGCATAAAAATGGGAGTTAACATTTGCCCCTCGAAGTACATGCCTATGCCATAGGTCGTGTGCTTCGACTTAACTTTGCTAGGTCGTGGGCGACCTAAAACTGTGCTAACTTGAATTCCTATTCGCATTCTTCTCTCAACCCCCTATAAATTGTTAGGTCGCTTCTTCTCCCTTACCCTACTGCCCCGATCTCCCGCCTTGCTACTGGTAGAATTTTGTGATTTCGAAGACAAATTCAAGTTAATCCCTCAAAGATTCATCCTCACTATCAGATTACGTAAGCATCTTCGATCTTATCCATTCCACAATTATCATCGAACCACGAATCCTAATCTCCGAATCCCAGATCCATTTTGCACGCCGTGCTTCACTTTGAGTTGTGTTATTGTGATTCACGAGCGCACAACAGTTTGATCTCTGATAAATTGGAGGCATGTTGAATCGGTTTTTCGAATGACTTGGTGGTACGAAAAGATGACGAGTCTCACGAATAAGATAATGGATTTTGTAGTATCGGTGTTAACGGGTTATCGGGTTTGGTAATCTATTGCGTGGAGAAGAAGCCAGTGATCCAACAGATCTAAGCGACCTAACATTTTGGTCGTGTTGGAATTTTTCGCGACCTAAGAACTACATGACTTAAGATACTGCACGACATAAGATACTACACGACATAACTTACTGCACGACTTAACTTTCTGCACGACTTAACTTTCTTGCGACATAGACTTTAAGTCGCGGCCGAGCTAGGACTTGTGAACAAATCTGTATTGCCTTGAATCTTTTGTCTCGTACAGTGCGACTTAAGGAGGCTCCGACCTATGCTAGGTCGCTGACCGACCTAACACTTGGAAAATTAGGCAGAACTTCACTGAATTTCGAACTTTTTGAACTGCTTGGACTTTGTTGAACTTAATTGTACTTTTTCACAGATTATACTATCCTTTAAAGCTGTCAACCTGTTAAATACAACATTTGCAAAAACTGGGACAAAAATACTGCCATTGACTGCCCACATCGAATGACAGATTAGTGGGTAAAGAATAATCAACTTAAATGAACTTGTGTGAACGAAATGCTGTGAACCAACTAATTCAAGTGAAGTATTAAAGCACAACTAAAATGGTTAATTAAAGCTGATTTGCTTGCATTAACACTACACTTGAGTTTGAAACTAACAAGTCCTGAAATCTTGTAACTGACCAATTATCAACTAGTTTAATTTCAGTTACGTTTGTTTTCTATTTTTTGTTAGTTCTTCACAACACTTCACTATGTTTTGGAAACGTGCACCTTCACATTTGAATATCCAGTTGATTGTGTAGAATGGCATCTCAACAAGAAGATTCAGGACCAGCTGGAGAAGCTTTTCCGATTGCTATCCCATTGATTGATCCTCCGGAAAGGACTTCTACTACATTAAGCCATAAAGTTTTCAGACAACTGTGCATCCAGTTCGGCATTGCCGAAGCAGATGCTATATTTCCTGGAGCTAACGACACTGCTGACAGGCCACCTCTCGGTTTTGTTGCAGTGAATCGTCAAATGTGCTTAAGCGGGGCTATTCCACCTTTCAACGAATTTCTTCGAGAACTCTTTCTTCGATTAGCCATCTCGCCCTTCCAGCTACACCCCAACAGTTACGCCGTTCTGATGGGGTTGTGTGTTTTGTTTCGGAGGACGCTCAATCGTCTTCTAAGCTTTGATGAGATTTGTTATTTGTGCACCTTTTCAAAGAACAAAGATCATCCTTCAATCGTGCTCGTAAGAGGCGCCAGAAATCGGAGATTGATTTTGGACTTGCCCGATAGTGCTCATGGGTTTCTAAGTCAATTCTTCTTTGTCCGATGTCCACCGGGATTCTACGCCGTTTGGATAGTCGTGCATGTGCATGTGCACGGCGATGGTAAGGGACGCTCCAAGGCAAGTTTTGGTGGTGGGCTGCTCGTGCATGTGCACGGCGACGTGCACAGGTTGGGTTGAGGAATGTGTAGCAGGTGAAGTATTTGTGAAGATGGGAAGAAGCAGGAGAAGGGATTTATGGGCCGTGTTAAATAATTATTTGTGAAGAGAAGTAAAAGAGAGAGTGGGGCAGAAGTTGGGCCAGGGGAATTAGGTAGGAAATTAAGGCTAAAATTTAGGCAAAGTAGAAATAGAAGGAAGAAATAAAGAAAAGTGAAAAGGGAAAAGGTAAAGATTGTTATCAAAGTTTAAAAGCAAAGAAAGGTTTTCAAAGTAAAAGTTAAAAATTAAACAAGTTTCAAAAATAAATTATAGGTCAAATGTTTGAATTTAAATCATTTTGGTTTAATATAATCTATATAATAAGTTAATTATTTAAGTATATTCCTATGTGATTCCAAATGAAATTTAATAATGGTTTAATTAAGTAATTAATTAAGAGATGGTTTATCTTAAATATAATTAGGGTCTTGAGTAATTAAGGATTAATTAAATTAGTAATTATGGATTAATTAATTTATTATTTAATTAGTAATTAAAGGATTAATTACTTAAAGCAATTAATTAAAGGTTAATTAATGTAATTAAATAAAGGGTAAGTTAATTAATATAAATAATTAAGGGTTAATGAAAGTAATTAAAGGGTAGTTAATTACTTAATTTAATTAAATTAAAAGGTAATTAATTAATGTGATTAATTATGGTAGAATTCATTAATGAGGGTAATTGAAAGTTAATTAATTAGAGTATAATTAATTTATATTAATAATTAAAGGTTGATTAGTTGATTTCATTAATTAATTAAAGTGATGATAAACGGTTTGTAATTAATTTATGTTAAGTAAGCAGGATTAAGGTAATCCAAGTGATTAAAGATGGTAATTAATTTAATTAGAGATTAATTAAATTAATTAGGGATTATATATCTTATAAATCTTGCTTATGGATAGTTGAATGATATTGAATGTCTTGATTGGTTGATATCTCTGATATGATATGTTTTGTGATATGATGTGTTTGGATGGACTATGATAATATGGTTACCTATCGATGATGAATTGCTATGTAAAAAGTGACATCTTGTCTTTAAGGTGAAATATATTTCACTTGAATAACTAGGGTTAGGAGGGTATTGAATTCGAAGAGACCGGGTCGGGTATTAGTTAATACCCGAAACCACTTCGATTCTTTATAGATTGATATGTGAAATCAATAGGCTGGTATGGAATGATTTAAGTGAATTGGATCATTTAATCTAAGTTTTGGTACTTAGAAATTGATGTGTGAAATAAGTGATGTCTATAATAAATTGTGAATTTGTAATTCGACACGAGTTATCCCGGGTTTTATGTAAGTTTTATGCTGTTGTATTCCATGTTAGATGGGTTTACTCACGCTGGTTTCCAGCCTGACTTTGGTGTTACTTTGATGTAATGCTCGGGTCAGACCGAGTATTACCGATTTTCAGGTAAGGACGTTCTAGAGCTCAGGAGATGAGCTGGATGGCAGGAACGTATGGAGTGTTTCCGTTGTGAGATATTTCTGTTTATCTGAGACACGATGATTTGTATATGTCCAGTATTTGTGTATGTGTGTAACTTTGATGTATTAAAATGTAAATTGACAAGTACAGATTTCTTTGTATAACTGTTATTATTTGATATTATATTTTGATCCGCTGCGAATGTGAGTGTTAACGCTAAAAAATGAACGGTAACACCCAGTGTATGTAATAAAGTTGTGAAAGCACCACATGTGTGACGGGAACAAGAAATAAGCTGTAAAATAGCAGAAAATGTTAAAAGACAACGATTTTATAGTGGTTCGGCTCATAATTAAGCCTACGTCCACTTTATATTATTTTATTGCTCAAACTCCGATGTAGAAGATCTTGTTGAATTCATGTCGAATGTCGTAGATTCTTCTCGAGGCTTGTTGTAATGTCTTGAATGTTTGGAGATCTTCAAGTGTCGAATGAGTTGACAATTCGGCAGAGTAACGACGCTTCAGAAAATGATCGGCCAAAAGTCCTTTTCCCATTGGAGTAAGGGGGGTATTTATAGGAGTGAATTCTGGACGAAAATTTTGCCAAGTCTTAGGTCGTGTACGACCTAAGTTAGGTCGTAGGTCGTGAGCGACCTAAGGTAAGTCGTGGTCCATTCGCGACTTAGGAAGTTGGTCTGGTGGAGTTGCATTTGGTTTTATTTGAACAAGTGGTAGGTCGGTCACGACCTAAGGTAGGTCGGCAGCGACCTAGAAGATCTGTCTTACCCTGCCTGCAACAAGCTGTTTAGGTCGTGACATTGCTAGGTCGCAATATCCCATAAGTCGTTAGGTCGTGAAGCTCCTTTCCGGAGTTAGGTCGGGAACTCTCTTAGATCGTCTCTGCAGTTAGGTCGTGAAGCCTGCTAGGTCGTTAGGTCGGGAACTCCCTTAAGTCGTGACATTCCTTAGGTCGTAGAGTCTGTTAAGTCCTGAAATTCTTAGGTCGTTAAGTCGTAGAGTCTTTTAGGTCGTGAAGTCTTTAGCTCGTTAAGTCGCTAACACCAGTAAGTCGTTAGGTCTCTAGCTTCCCTAAGTCGTTAGGTCGCTAACTTCCCTAACTCGCAGAGGTTTAGGTCGGCATAAAAATGGGAGTTAACATTTGCCCCTCGAAGTACATGCCTATGCCATAGGTCGTGTGCTTCGACTTAACTTTGCTAGGTCGTGGGCGACCTAAAACTGTGCTAACTTGAATGCCTATTCGCATTCTTCTCTCAACCCCCTATAAATTGTTAGGTCGCTTCTTCTCCCTTACCCTACTGCCCCGATCTCCCGCCTTGCTACCGATAGAATTTTGTGATTTCGAAGACAAATTCAAGTTAATCCCTCAAAGATTCATCCTCACTATCAGATTACGTAAGCATCTTTGATCTTATCCATTCCACAATTATCATCGAACCACGAATCCTAATCTCCGAATCCCAGATCCATTTTGCACGCCGTGCTTCACTTTGAGTTGTGTTATTGTGATTCACGAGCGCACAGCAGTTTGATCTGTGATAAATCGTAGGCATGTTGAATCGGTTTTTCGAATGACTTGGTGGTACGAAAAGATGACGAGTCTCACGAATAAGATAATGGATTTTGTAGTATCGGTGTTAACGGGTTATCGGGTTTGGTAATCTATTGCGTGGAGAAGAAGCCAGTGATCCAACAGATCTAAGCAACCTAACATTTTGGTCGTGTTGGAATTTTTCGCGACCTAAGAACTACATGACTTAAGACACTGCACGACATAAGATACTACACGACATAACTTACTGCACGACTTAACTTTCTGCACGACTTAACTTTCTGCACGACTTAACTTTCTTGCGACATATACTTTAAGTCGCGGCCGAGCTAGGACTTGTGAACAAATCTGTATTGCCTTGAATCTTTTGTCTCGTACAGTGCGACTTAAGGAGGCTCCTACCTATGCTAGGTCGCTGACCGACCTAACACTTGGAAAATTAGGCAGAACTTGACTGAATTTCGAACTTTTTGAACTGCTTGGACTTTGTTGAACTTAATTGTACTTTTTCACAGATTATACTATCCTTTAAAGCTGTCAACCTGTTAAATACAACATTTGCAAAAACTGGGACAAAAATACTGCCATTAACTGCCCACATCGAATGACAGATTAGTGGATAAAGAATAATCAACTTAAATGAACTTGTGTGAACGAAATGCTGTGAACCAACTAATTCAAGTGAAGTATTAAAGCACAACTAAAATGGTTAATTAAAGCTGATTTGCTTGCATAAACACTACACTTGAGTTTGAAACTAACAAGTCCTGAAATCTTGTAACTGACCAATTATCAACTAGTTTAATTTCAGTTACGTTTGTTTTCTATTTTTTGTTAGTTTTGCACAACACTTCACACTGTTTAGGAAACGTGCACCTTCACATTTGAATATCCAGTTGATTGTGTAGAATGGCATCTCAACAAGAAGATTCAGGACCAGCTGGAGAAGCTTTTCCGATTGCTATCCCATTGATTGATCCTCCGGAATGGACTTCTACTACATTAAGCCATAAAGTTTTCAGACAACTGTGCATCCAGTTCGGCATTGCCGAAGCAGATGCTATATTTCCTGGAGCTAACGACACTGCTGACAGGCCACCTCTCGGTTTTGTTGCAGTGAATCGTCAAATGTGCTTAAGCGGGGCTATTCCACCTTTCAACGAATTTCTTCGAGAACTCTTTCTTCGATTAGCCATCTCGCCCTTCCAGCTACACCCCAACAGTTACGCCGTTCTGATGGGGTTGTGTGTTTTGTTTCGGAGGACGCTCAATCGTCTTCTAAGCTTTGATGAGATTTGTTATTTGTGCACCTTTTCAAAGAACAAAGATCATCCTTCAATCGTGCTCGTAAGAGGCGCCAGAAATCGGAGATTGATTTTGGACTTGCCCGATAGTGCTCATGGGTTTCTAAGTCAATTCTTCTTTGTCCGATGTCCACCGGGATTCTACGCCGTTTGGAGAGTCGGGAGTAAGATTGCCTTTCTTTGTTCTTCTCATGAGCTTTTTGAAACCCGAATTATCAAATGCTTATCTTCATTCTTTTCTTTTTTCAGCACTTCCTCCCCCGCTTAGAAATCCCAGCCTTAAGTCGATCTTCGAAACTTTAAATGCTGTGATTGTGGAAGAGAGAAGCGCCAAATTCTTACTGAAAGATGAACTTTTGCACCAGTTCGAACTTCTACATTCTTCCTGTTCCATCCAGCCTCATGAAATTCCTGATTCTCCAGCAACGACGTCAGATGCCCTAGCTCCTGCTAAAGAACTTTCACTGAAAGAACCCACCACTGAGACTTCACTGGTGAAGTGTTCTACTTCTACTGATGTTGTGGGGTTGTCTAGCAAGTTAATGCTTTCTTCCGTTATTGAAGAGGAAGAAAATCCTTGAATTTCTGAAAAGACGGTTGATGAGGAAGTCGAAAAAGAAAGTTCTGCTGGGTATCACGGCGATGACACCTTTGATAACTTGAGTGATATAATGATAACTTCTCAGGAGCTCTTTAAAGATGATATTTCAAAAGCGATCTCTCCTGTTGTTGAAGCGACCTCTTCTTTGCAACAAACTACAACTCCTCCTACACAAGCTGTTACCATTCCCACACCCAAGGGTGGTTTGTAGTTTGACGCGCGTAGTTTGTACACCGCACACACTTAGGATTTTTTGGCACTTATATGCACTTGGCCTCTTCAATTTGAATATTTCTAAGACTTGTCTTTTCTTCAATTTCAGGTTCTTTGATGGGGCGAAGTGGCTCTTATTACGACAACTTTCGGCGCTATGGAGGGCGCGAATTTTATGATTACAATCGCTATCTCCCTTCTTATAAGGAAACTGACGAGGAGCGTGCTGTCAAAAAGGCTCGAGAGAGACGAGCTTATGAAGAGCACCAGAGAAGGAGGGAAGAACGTCACGACTCCTCTCAAAGAGACGACGTTTCTTTTAAGAGAAAGTCGTACGAAGACAAAGGAAAATGCCCTATTTCTGAAGATCCCAGTAAACGGACTAGGCTTGGCGAAAAGGACGCGTCTGCAATTTCTAATAAGACTGACGTTCCTATTTCTTCTGATATCCCATCCGGCTCTCATGCCTTAAAGAAGTCTGACATCCAGGCAATAATAAACAGGCCTCAGTATCAAGCCAAGGATGCCCCTCCTAAACTTCAGAGCCGATTTCCGAATTGGTGCTTAAAAGGAGTGCGCTTTGACCTGGACTTGGTTCCGATCGACAAGCAGGCCATGTTGAGGAATCTCGACGCTGTAAAGCTGGATATTGAGAGAATGTCTGGATGGCAGAAACTGGTTGATGAACTTCAAAGAGTCAATCACATGAATCTTGAGGCCATGCTGACAATGGAAAACGACAAGACAGAATGGGATAAAATTTGTAAACAGCACGACGTGGAGATGGCGAGCATTGCGGATGACAATGCAAGACTTGAATCTGAAGTCAAGCAACTTAAGGAAGATCTCGCCTCTTCTTCTGCTTCACATTCCCAGAAAGAGGAAGTTTTTCAGAAACAAGTGTGGGACGCGCACGCTGCTCAAAGGGACGCCGAGATGAAACTTGCAGCTGAACAGCATATTACTGAGAAATATCGCAAAGAAAACGCTAAGCTGCGGGAAACAAATAATTCTCAGAACATGGAGATTGAAATGCTAAAGGCTCGACTTCTTAAAGTTGAGAGAGAGCGCGATGATGCGGTTGCCGGACAAGTTGCAGCTGAAGAGTCTCACGAGGCGACCAAAGTCAGCATCGACTCTACTTTATTTGACTTCTATATGCACAGTGTTCTGGGTCGCGGTAGTCTTTCATTCTTGGGTCCTAAATATGAAACTACACTGGCCGAGGTTTGGGAGGCCATACATGACATGTTTGCTGGCTATGCGGAAGCAGACCTTGCAGCGCTTTATCTGGATGATGAAGCACGTACTGCGCTTGCTAGAGGGAAAGAGCAGCTTGCTAGGGAACGAGCCGAAGTGGAAGGGGAAGAGCGTTTGGAGAAAGCGCCTTTAACCGACCCTGCTCATCTTCCGGCTCTGGTTGACCCTGACATTATCAGCTCTAGTTCTTATTCTTCACCTTCCGCAAAAGCCGAAATCAAGACCGCAACTATCGAGCCTCCCATTACTCAAGTTGAGGAGAAGACCCAAGACGACACCGAAGCTGAAAATTTTGAAATTGTCGTAAATAAACCAACTTCTCCAGGTAACTTCAAGTCTGACTACTCATTCGATTCAACCGATCTCGATGAATTTCTTGCTTATTACTTAAGTTCCGATGATCTGATATCTTCTCTTTTTGTTGTAGCGGAAGCACCAAGCATTGCGCACTCTCCTCCTCTTCCAGCTATTCCTCCTCCATTCCTTCAAGTTACTCCTGCTTCTCAGCCAGGGTCGTAGGAAGAACAGATAACAGCCCTTTAAGGCTTAGAAGATCCACCTACTTCCCAGGAGCAGAAGGCGGAAGAGACGGAGGACAGCGAGAAGACTCCGGAGCAGTCATTTGACGATGACACAAAGCTTTCCATGTTATTATCTCCGGGAAGTGAGTCTTCTTCAAAGAGGAAGGGGAAGCGTGCAATAAGAAAAAGGAAGAAAAGTGCTTCAGCTGGAGAAGACAAAGCAGAAGAAGATCCAACCACTCCTCCTTCTCCAACCCGTCCACGTCGGATTCCAAAACTTACCATCAAGCCGGGCAAGAGCTCCAAAGGCGGTGGGAAGAAGGAATGATAAGTTGGGTTTTATACTTCTTATTTTGCTTTTTTGCATGTATCGACCGGAAATTGTGCGGGTACCGGTCCCCGCTTCTTTTTTTTTAGACCTGCACATGTAAAGAATTTTCATAGTATTGAATAAAATAATCCTTTTTACTTGTACAAATTCTTGTGTATGTGAGAATGCATTTATTTCTCATTGTGATATAGAATAAATGATTCTTTATTGGCTTTATATTATACTGCAGTGAGCTCGTGATATGATGGTCGAGCGTTGTTTCCATTAATATAGTTATATGCCCCCGTATCACGGCTCACTGCAATATTCTGAAAAGACTTGTATTTTTTTTAGAGAATAATACTTCCGATTTGAGGAAATACTATTCTGCTTTTAATGGAATAAGTTTTGTGCTGGAGAAATTTTTACTTTCTCTTTCTTTCTAAGGAACACTTCAACTATCAGAGATGATCACTTTTACTTGTTAAAAAGTGGATTTTCCTACGCAGTGAAGTGAGCTTTTGAAGAATGTTTTGATCTTTTTGCCAGACAATTATATTTTATTGTTGAATGGATCCACAGGACAGTCATTGGCTGTTTTACTACATATTTGTTTGTACAAATAATCATAAGTATTCAGTTGCGGTCGTTAGTGGTTCCATCAACAAAGTTTTTTGGATGTGCCTTGTTAAAAGGCTCTATTTGTCTTAGTGCTTCCGAAGAAGGCTTCGTGGTCTCCGAAGAGAAGCAATTTTGGTGAAATGTGCCTTTGAAAAGGTCTTGGTGCCTCCGAAGAGGGCTTGCGTTTGGTACTTCAAGCATGGTGAAGTGTGCCCCCGAAGAGGTCTTTTGTTTGGTACTTCAAGCATGGTGAAGTGTGCCTCCGAAGAGGTCTTTTGTTCTCTGAAGAGAAGTAGTTTTGGTCTCCGAAGAGAAGTAGTTTTGGTCTCCGAAGAGAAGCAATTTTTGGTTTCCGAAGAGAAGCAATTTTTGGTCTCCGAAGAGAAGCAATTTTTGGTCTTCGAAGAGAAGCAATTTTTGCATTTCAATTCTGGTGAAGTGGGCCTCCGAAGAGGAGCATTTTACACTTCAACTCCGATGAAATGTGCCTCCGAAAAGGTCTTTCTGCTCCCGAAGAGGTCTTCTCCGAAGAGTTCTGCCTCAAAGAGAGCTTTGTTGCTTGTGTCCTCCCACCATCTGCTTCTTAGCGATTCCTTTTTACCATTCCATGTGCATGTTCTACTCTGTTTGTAAGGTGTTTTCTTGTTGCCAGAGGAGTGTACTTCATCGTCGAGTGAATCCATGGGGCCGACTCAAGCTTACTTTACCAGATGTTTGTTTAAACAAACAATTGCGATTAGTTAGCAAGAGTCTGGAACCTTCTCGTTAGAAAGGTGCCTGCTTTGGTGGAATCACTAACGGTTTGTGAATAGCACCTCTTTTGTGGCTTAACATTGTTGAGTGATTCGTAGGACTCGCTGAGTCTTGGGATGTGTGGAGTAAATCAGCTTTGCTTTGATAGCCTGCAATATATAATTGACATTTTAGCAATATTTTAAAGAAACTTGCATATCGAAATGAGACAGGCATTTTATAGCATTAGGGAACACAAGATTTATAGTTTTTTATTATTGAATCATGCTGATTTCTCAGCGGTTTACAATACAAAAGTTATACATCCACCATCATTTTACAAATTTAAGGAATGCTGTTAAGTAAAACATGGATGTAAGTAATTGTTGTTCCAGAATCTCCGGATTGGATTTCAATTTCTACTGGATTCGTAGTTTTGAATTCATATGCCAGAGAGAGTGAAAGATGCCCCAGCCGCAGTTTCGTGGGTAATTAGCAGTCGTCCCAACTTCCGCTTGCTGGGTATGGACCTCCTGTGACAACATTAATGATAAGCTGTTCGGACTCTTGCACTTCTGTGTTATTGCGAGAGCCGGATTGAAGGGTAGGATGTTGTTGCCCCTGAGTGGATGAGGTTGGATCGACTCCGCTTTTCTTCACATATTGTTGAAGTTTACCCCGTTTCATCAATTCTTCAATCACACTTTTTAATTGGCGACATTGGTCAGTGTCATGGCCAGGTTGATTGTGAAATCGGTAGAATTTCCCATTACGCACTGCACCTCTTCTCATCTCAGGTGGCTTAGGATAATTGACAACATCTTTCGTTGCGAAAAAGATATTTTCCGGTGTGTCAGTTAAAGGAGTAAAATTTGAAGGATTAAAGCGGCGGAGTTTTTTCTCATTCCCCTGGTTCTTTCCTCCGTCATTTTCCCTTTTCTGATTCCCAGAATCTTTCTTGTTAGAAGCAAGATCATTATTGTTGTCCTTAGTTGTCACCACCTTTGCTGGTGTGGAAAGGTTTTCTAGGCGCATGAATTCATCGGCCTTTTTATAAAACATTTCAAGCAAGTTCGGTTCCTTCATCTTTATCCATTTTCCAAATTCACTTGATTTATCGACGGCTCGCATCAAGTAAGTCAGGATCATACGCGGCTCCGCATTATCCACTTCAGCTAGAGCTATATTGAAACGGCTCGGGAAAGATTTGATTGATTCTCCGCAAGCTTGTTCAAGACTAGACAGTGACATTATATCCTTAGCTTTTGAAGCATACAATCTGAACTGTTCTTTGAACTTTCGCGTTAAGTCGGAGAATTGATCTATAGACCGAATTGGAAGCTTTGTGAACCAAAGTAGAGCCATACCTTCCAAGTACACTGGAAAGTACCGGCACTTAATCTCATTTGACGCTCTTGCACCGATCATATGCCAGTCGTACTTGTATAGGAAATGATTAGGGTCAGTTGTCCCATTATAGGACGGGATAGTTGGAGGCACAAATTTCCTTGGGAATTCTGCTTTCAGGATCTTTTCGGTAAACGGAGTTCTGCTTGGTGCAAATCCCCAGTCACTCTCATTTTCTTCCCTCTGCATGCTCTCTTTCATGATGCGGCCAACCATCTCAGACAGGTACTCTTTATTGTTCAGAGATATCTCCGGGCAGGCATCAGTCCTTCTCTCGGAAGCTTGTCTGGGCACATGTTCGTGATAAGTTGGCTGCGGCATAGAACCTTCAGCTTGGAAAGGTGGCATTTCAGGAAAGGTTGTTTGATGGTTTTTTGGCTGACGATTTTCCCCCAGCAGAGCATTTAATCTATCTATCATCAAAGCATTTTGAGCTTCAATTTGTTGGTATAATCCCGAAACTATGTCGTCTAATTCAGCCCTTGTGACTCCAACGGTAGGATCTAGCTGGTCTGCTGTTGGGGAAGCGGAGGTCCCTTCATGAGCATTCCCAGATCTGGCAGGTCTACCTCTTTTCCAGGAGCCATTATTTCAGTTAGACTTCTGATCTTTAAGGAGATTCTTTCAACAAACCTTTGCGAAGTAACGGTGAGAAGATTCCTGAGTTCAATTCTCAGTGAAAGCACCAAAATGTTAACGCTAAAAAATGAACGCTAACACCCAGTGTATGTAATAAAGTTGTGAAAGCACCACCCGTGTGATGGGAACAAGAAATAAGCTATAAAATAGCAGAAAACGGTAAAAGACAACGATTTTATAGTGGTTCGGCTCGTAATTAAGCCTACGTCCACTTTATATTCTTTTATTACTGATTTCGAGTTACAAGATGATACAATGCATTTCAAAATACAATATCTTTTATTCCAAAACAGTCTAGAATAATTGCTCAAACTCCGATGTAGAAGATCTTGTTGAATTCATGTCGAATGTCATAGATTCTTCTCGAGGCTTGTTGTAA
Source organism: Allium fistulosum (assembly GCA_030737815.1). Lineage (NCBI taxonomy): Eukaryota > Viridiplantae > Streptophyta > Magnoliopsida > Asparagales > Amaryllidaceae > Allium > Allium fistulosum. The sequence goes on from CM060905.1 coordinate 674,567,206, forward strand.
TGTCTTGAATGTTTGGAGATTTTCAAGTGTCGAATGTGTTGACAATTCGGCAGAGTAACGATGCTTCAGAAAATAATCGGCCAAAAGTCCTTTTCCCGTTGGAGTTAGGGGGGTATTTATAGGAGTGAATTCTAGACGGAAATTTTGCCAAGTCTTAGGTCGTGTACGACCTAAGTTAGGTCGTAGGTCGCGAGCGACCTAAGGTAGGTCGTGGTCCATTCACGACTTAGGAAGTTGGTCTGGTGGAGTTGCATTTGGTTTTATTTGAACAAGTGGTAGGTCGGTCACGACCTAAGGTAGGTCGACAACGACCTAGAAGATCTGTCTTACCCTGCCTGCAACAAGCTGTTTAGGTCGTGACATTGCTAGGTCGCAATATCCCATAAGTCATTAGGTCGTGAAGCTCCTCTCTGGAGTTAGGTCGGGAACTCTCTTAGATCGTCTCTGCAGTTAGGTCGTGAAGCCTGCTAGGTCGTTAGGTCGGGAACTCCCTTAAGTCGTGACATTCCTTAGGTCGTAGAGTCTGTTAAGTCCTGAAATTCTTAGGTCGTTAAGTCGTAGAGTCTTTTAGGTCGTGAAGTCTTTAGCTCGTTAAGTCGCTAACACCAGTAAGTCGTTAGGTCGCTAGCTTCCCTAAGTCGTTAGGTCGCTAACTTCCCTAAGTCGCAGAGTTTTAGGTCGGCATAAAAATGGGAGTTAACAGTGAGATTCTGTGTTTTGTTTTCTGTTTCTTCTTCTATCTCTTTCTTCTTTTCCTAACTATCTGGAATTTTTGGGATCGAAAATTTCGGGTCGTTACACTTGGTATCAGAGCAAAGGTTAAGCGAGAACCTTGGCTCTGGTGGATGTACTCATCTAAAGATAGGGTCGATAGTACCCTAGAATGATTTGAGTGTAATATATATGAGAGAACGTACTTGTTATTTTCCTATATAAAGATTTTAAATGGTTTTTTAAGGTAAATGATTTTATATAAAATTATATTTGATATATATAAAGCAATATTCCTTAACTAATGAATGTTAAGGTATCTGGTTGTAAAATTATTGGAATTAAATTAGGAAGTAATAGAAATATAACCAAACTGAAATTGAATAAAGATAAGTTTGAAATAGATTCGAATTAAAATTAAAATCTTGAATTTGGGAAAGAGTTTCAGAATAAGATGATAATGAATGGTTTCCAGTTGCAATAACCTTGGTCATTATCATAAATGATTGTTGTGTAAGCAAAATGAAATGTTTTAGGGAAGTAAAGCATTTAGGTAAGTATGACTTATAAATTGGAATTGAAGATAATCTAAATTGTGAAGTTTGAAATCTGGGTATAGAATTTGAAAATTGTTTCAAATTGATAAAGAAATAATAAATAATGTTATTTAATATATTTAAATGGAAGGATCCTATTTCAACAAAAGTTGTTTGAAAATTTGTTTGAAACCAAAGGTGGTTTAAAAATTAAGGATAACTTGGTGTGTAAAGAAAATGTATATATGAGGAATATACGTAAGATCAATGATGGTTTGAAATAAACTGTAAATGTTGAGTTTTAAATTTGGAATGAGATGTGATACCTAAGGTAATACGATTTGAACTTATAAGATTATTAATGAGAAGTTTAAAGTTTGAAATGAGAATTCAAATTGGGTAAGGTTGTCTAGATTAAGTAAATTGAATTTAACTTTAGGAAAGTTAAATAAGTTAACAAACAACCTGAAGTGGGAATTTCAAGATGAAATTGAGATTTAACTTAGGAAAGTTAAATGATTGATTTAAATGGGTGTTTGGATAAATTTGGATGTTTATTTATCCTGATATCATTCCATTATTATAAATAATATATGAAACTGAGAATTGGTTTTAAAAATGGATAATAAATTAGAATTTGAGATTTAATTGTTTTTTAGTTTTAAAATATGTTAAATAAAGATAATTTAAAATGGAATTTTGAGAATTGGGCTCAAAATTAAATTATTTAAAGTTTTTGGATTATTGATTTAAAAATATCGGTTAATTTGATTTAAGGGACAAAATCAACATAAAAAACAATTAACTCGAATTTATATAATTCGAGATGGTTTAAAGTTGAGATTCAGATTTCATTAGTTCAAATTGAATTTTGTTGAATTAACTAGACTTGAAGATGGATAAGTATAAAATTCAAATGGGAAATTTGAATTGGGTTTATTTGAAATAAAATTGAAGATTGAATGAGTTCAAATTCAAACTGGAATTGAGATTAATTCATATAGAAATTGTAATTATTTGAAATTTTGAAGTGGATTCAATTTGAAATTAGTCTAAATTAATTTGAATAATTTGAAATTGTAATTAAAGTGAATATGTTTAAAATTAAATGGAATTTGATCTGAACTTGGAAAGAAGTTGAGGTTAATTCAACTTGAATTGGAGATAAATCAAGTTCAAGGGAAATTGAAGTTATTCAAATTTGAAGTGAGTCAATTTAAATGGATTAAATTGATGGGGAATTGAACAGTTTGACTCTGGACTATTTCCAAAATAAATTGTTTAATATATTTTTCCAAACTATTTACTATACAACTTTTATTTTTAAACCTAAAACTATCTTAAGCTTGTTTTACAATTACTTTTGGAACTATTTAACAATTTTACAACTGATTTATAAACTAATTACTGTTTTTCAATTGTTTTATAAATAATTACTATTTTTCAATTATTTACAATTACTTAACTGTTTTACAGCTATTTTACAAACTAATAATTATTTTTCAACTATTTATCTATTTTTAAAATTTTCAAGCTATTTTCTAAATATAAACTTGTCGGAGTTCAAACTATTATTGATTAAATACCCAACTAAGATAAGAATTGAAGTGATAATCCAAATGGGGGAGTAAGGTAAATGTGAATAAGTGAATGGAAATTAAAGTGAGGGTGAATAGAAAGAGAATTGATTTGGCTAATAACCAATAAAAATAAATACGTAGGATGTACGTATATTATTCTATTCGCATAGTGATTTGATCCAGATTCAAGCACAGAATTTCGAGATAATATTATCGATCCGAGTTGGGATTTTTCGCTCGATTTTTGATGGCGAATCTGGATATGGATTTTTGATTGGTTCTGGATATTCTCTATCATAGATGTGACTATGCAAGGAGAATGACGGTTTCTGATCAAGAAACCAGATTTGAGTCCGCTCTAGGAAGTCGGGTGGACAATACTAGTTCGGAGGTGAAATTATGTGATCGAGTGAGCGATCAGATTGATATTGCGTACGAATGATATGTGGACATCGTACGGGTTTGAATAAAATTGATATTGAAATTTGTGGATAAGAACTGTAAATGATTTTTGAAATTGAAAGTATATTTTGTGAAATATATGATGAAGTAAAGTGGGAATTGAATATTTCTATGATTAAAATTTACTTTATGGAAGTAAGCAATATGGTGAATGACTTTACAAAAGAGTAATCAAAATTTGAATATTGATTTGGACTAAACAAAGTTATATATCTTTGTTTTATATGGAAAACTCCCCTTGTTGAATCTATTGCCAGAAAAAAATGATTTTTGAAAGTATTTGAAGTATAAAAGTGAATTTATACAAGTACAAATTGATTCAAAGATTTTTCAAAACTTTTATATACATGTATTTATAAAAGAGATTTGTGAAAATGATTTTGAGGAAAGGTTTTGGGAACCTACGGCATTTGTAAAAGCCTAATATGAGAATTATCGATTTTGGGAATCGATTTTGTAAAGGAGCTTTATATGAAATTCATACTCAGTGTATGATTTGAAAAATACTATATGTGTATAGTATAAAGTGTTTTGAAGTGGCTCTGGGGAAAAAGGCGCTCCATTGAAATGAACTTCTCAGGAGTACCATAGGTTGGTACTGCCTTGAGCCTCAAAGGGGGAGGTTCTAAAGTTGATCCTGTGAGGAGTCTGGACAAAAATAGTTCCTGAGGATTACTGTGTAGCGGAAGTCGAGGGCGCTGATGCTTACAGGGGCTTTTGGGTTATGCTGTGACGAAAGTTTAACTCGATGTCACTGCGATCTACTGCAGACCGTAGCGAAAGTCGTGTGTGCCGCTGAGAGCCAACGGTCTACGTTTGATTTTATATCGGTAGACTGCGACACAATGGTAACATAGCGAAAGTCGTATGTGCCTCTGAGAGCCAACAGTCTACGTTTGATTTTATATCGGTAGACTGCGACCTATGTAAGAGTGGAGAAGTTTCATTTTTGACAGCAAAAATCGAGGGCGCTGATGCCTACAGTTACATGGACTTTTGATGTGATGGCAACGTAACCCTGGAATGTAACTGCGATCTGTTGTGGGTTCCATGGCGTAATTGAGGGGCGCAGAGTGCCTACAGTTACATGGACTTTTGCTGCGATGGCAACGTAACCCAGGATGTAACTACGACCATGGATGGGGGTGATGATTTCCAAAGCATTTTCACCAAACATATTTCCTCTATTTTCGAAACTGTTTTCTATATTTTCAATAAAATTATTTTCTAAAGTATTTTCACTGGATGTTGGAAATGAGTTTACCAAGTACTTATAGATTTTCAGTCCTACGCCTTATCAACGTATGACCGAATTTCTATGAGAACAAGGATGGACTTATCGAAACATTGAGTTATAAAAGTATTTTTATAAAAACTATTTTAGTAATATTATATAGATTTTTAAAGTGATTTAAAAATGATTTAAAGAATATTTATCTGATTTTAAGCATTTTAATAATTCTGGTTTCGTTCCTTTTCGAGGACGAAAAGTTCTAAAGGGGGGAGGAATGTGACAACCCTAATTTTTTTTTCGGGTGATTAACTGATGTAATTTTTGGAATATTAGTTTGATTAGTCGAACAAATGAATTTCTGATATTCAAAATATCTGAATATATATAAACTGATTTAAAAACTATATTCAAACCTAAGTTATAACATATATGGACCGGTTTAAAAACTATATTAGATATTGGATTATAAATCTTTAGATATGACAAATCCCATATAAAATAAATAAATAATAAATTCATCATTCAAATTAGAATAAAATACCTATAAATATATATAGAGAAATTTATACAAACTTTAATTGTGGATAATATATAATATATATATATAACATATACAAAGTTGATGATGTAAAGTACGATGTAAAGCATATATATATGAGTACATAGACATATATATGATGATTAAAAAACACATGAGTGCTAGTATATGTATATGATAGGTAAAATGGAAAATAAGTAAGTACATACACATAGTTATAAAAGTATGGTATGTGAAATAAACATATTTTCAAGCATATGAAAAATATATATATGTATATGTCCATGAGAAATAAAAATATAAGAAAGGTTTATATAAATACATATATTAGTGATGGTTCAAAAACATATTCATATAGTCAAATTGATTTCATAAAAATCTACACATATGAATGTATATATATATATATATATATAAATAGAAGAAACATCATCATGACATGAATTAAATGCAAGCACACAACATTTCAATTCAATTCAATGTCACAGCAAAACTTGGTCAAGCAAGTACCTGACCAAAGGAAATTAAATAATAAAAGAAAAAAAGAAGCTTGTTGTGGAAGGCAGCAGTATACTGTCTGATATTTCTATCTCCACATATGTTCACTTATTCCATTCGAACAAGCTAAGTTAAAAAATAGAAAATATTTCTTCCATTTCTCAAACCAGTAATCTTTTCAAAAGCAATCACCAAAGAAAATGAAGCTTCCAAATAAATCAAAGTTTCAAAGCTAAATCTTCTCAATAAAAGTAATTTCCAGTTCATAATCAAAGTTCAAGCTAGATCAATTCAACAACCAGTTTGCCAGTTTCAAAGATCAAAGCAATTCAAGTTTTCAAATGTCAAAACTGTTTCAAGCTTTGTTCAACTGATTCCAGGTGAGTAAACATAAATCTTTTAAAATTTAAGCATCTGTAATACTTGTGCATGCAACAATTAATCATAGAAATGATTCAAACATGTTTGCATGATTGTATAAATGTGTTTGCCTGATTTAAAGATTTGTTTTGTTGTGTATATATGAGTGCATGTCTGTGTGAAGAACTTCTGGCCTCTGTTCTTGATTTCCAAACCTCAAATCCTTTTCAAAATTCTTAACTCTTCATTCAAATACATTCTGGCGTTGATGACTAAAGAAACTTTGATTGTTAACATAATATCTTATTTTAAAAAAATGTTTTCTAGGGAATTTAATAAACAAATATTTTAGAAATAAGGAATTACAGTGAAAATCAAGTTAAGTCAGAAAATCAACTGTTTCAATTTAGTGTTTTGGTTATATAACTAGATTCGCCTTTAGGAATGATGATTTTTGGTAATATAATCCAAATTTTTAAGCTTGTAATTTGTGTGAAATTGGGAGTTGAACGGTTTTGGGTGTGTTGTCAAGTTCCGGCGATAGGGTCCCTCGTGCGACGAGGCGGTTGGCGGGAAGGAGCGTTGGTCAGAGTGGCATGAGGGAAAAATGGTAGGTAAAATTCCTATAGCGTGGATTGATGGGGTAGGGTGATTCTAGGGTTTTAGGGCTGTTTAGGAAGGGGCTCGGTTTGGAGGAAATGGCGAGATGGTGGGGACGTACGAGACGTGCGGTCCTGGTGGGAAGGGAAGAGGGTGGTATGGCGTGTCTCTGGGTGAAATTAAAGGGTGATCGGTGGCGATCGGTGGCGTTAGAAGATTATTTGGTGGCGACGACTTCTCCGGGTTGAAGCCTGGGTTTTGAATTTTTCGAAACGTGTGGTTTCGCGTTTTCTCGTGTGGATGATCAAGTCGAGGGGGACCTAGGCGATGGTAAGGGACGCTCGAAGGCATGTTTTGGTGGTGGGCTGCTCGTGCATGTGCACGGCAACATGCACAGGTTGGGTTGAGGAATGTGTAGCAGGTGAAGTATTTGTGAAGATGGGAAGAAGCAGGAGAAGGGATTTATGGGCCGTGTTAAATAATTATTTGTGAAGAGAAGTAAAAGTGAGAGTGGGCCAGAAGTTGGGCCAGGGGAATTTGGTAGGAAATTAAGGCAAAAATTTAGGCAAAGTAGAAATAGAAGGAAGAAATAAAGAAAAGTGAAAAGGGAAAAGGTAAAGATTGTTATCAAAGTTTAAAAGCAAAGAAAGGTTTTCAAAGTAAAAGTTAAAAATTAAACAAGTTTCAAAAATAAATTACAGGTCAAATGTTTGAATTTAAATCATTTTGGTTTAATATAATCATATAATAAGTTAATTATTCAAGTATATTCCTATGTGATTCCAAATGAAATTTAATAATGGTTTAATTAAGTAATTAATTAAGAGATGGTTTATCTTAAATATAATTAGGGTCTTGAGTAATTAAGGATTAATTAAATTAGTAATTATGGATTAATTAATTTATTATTTAATTAGTAATTAAAGGATTAATTACTTAAAGCAATTAATTAAAGGTTAATTAATGTAATTAAATAAAGGGTAAGTTAATTAATATAAATAATTAAGGGTTAATGAAAGTAATTAAAGGGTAGTTAATTACTTAATTTAATTAAATTAAAAGGTAATTACTTAATGTGATTAATTATGGTAGAATTCATTAATGAGGGTAATTGAAAGTTAATTAATTAGAGTATAATTAATTTATATTAATAATTAAAGGTTGATTAGTTGATTTCATTAATTAATTAAAGTGATGATAAACGGTTAGTAATTAATTTTTGTTAAGTAAGCAGGATTAAGGTAATCCAAGTGATTAAAGATGGTAATTAATTTAATTAGAGATTAATTAAATTAATTAGGGATTATATATCTTATAAATCTTGCTTATGGATAGTTAAATGATATTGAATGTCTTGATTGGTTGATGTTAACGCTTAAAATTGAACGATAACACCCTAGTGTGTGTAATAATGTCGTGAAAGCACCACCCGTGATACGAGAACAAGAAATAAGCAGTAAAGTAGCAGAAAACAGTAAAAGACAGCGATTTTATAGTGGTTCGGCTTATGATCAAGCCTACGTCCACTTTGAATTCCTTTATTGCTGATTTTGGTTACAAGTTGATACAATGCACTCGAAAATACAATACACTTTTGATTCCAATACACTTCAGACTAATAGCTCAAACTTCGATGTGAGAAGGCTCTTTGAATCCATTTCGGATGTGCAAGATTTCTTTCAAAGTTTGTTGTAGTGTCTTGAATGTTTGGAGTTCTTCAAGTGTTGGATGAGTTAAGAATTCTGCAGAGTAACGGTGCTTCAGAGAATGATCCAAAAGTCCTCTTGCCGTTGGAGTAGCTCTAGTATTTATAGGGAGAGATCTGGGCAGAATCCAATCGCACAAGTCCTAGGTCGTACACGACCTAAAGTAGGTCGTAGGTCGGCAACGACCTAAAGTAGGTCGTAGGTCTGTCTTATCTTGATTGTGCTTAGTTTCTTCTGAGCCAATTATTTGGTCGCGCGCGACCTAATATAGGTCGTAGGTCGCTGAGACCACTTCTGTTAGTTAGGTCGTAACTTCCCATAGGTCGTTAGGTCGTAACTTCCCATAGGTCGTTAGCTTCTTTGGTCGGTAGGTCGTGGACTCCTTAAGTCGTTAGCTCGTTAGGTCGGTTCTGTAGTTAGGTCGTTAGCCTCTTAGGTCGGTAGGTCGTGGACTCCTTAAGTCGTTAGCTCGTTAGGTCGGTTCTGTAGTTAGGTCATTAGCCTCTTAGGTCGATAGGTCGTGGACTCCTTAAGTCGTTAGCTCGTTAGGTCGGTTCTGTAGTTAGGTCGTTAGCCTCTTAGGTCGGTAGGTCGTGGACTCCTTAAGTCGTTAGCTCGTTAGGTCGGTTCTGTAGTTAGGTCGTTAGCCTCCCTAGGTCGCTAGGTCGAGAATCAAAAAGAGGGTTAACATTGCCCCTCGATGTACACGCCTAGGTCGTCGGTCGTGTGCTTCGATTTCCTTAGCTCGCTCTTTGATGAGTTTGTTAGGTCGTGAGCGACCTACGATAGGTCGTAGGTCGTGTGCGTCGATTCGCCTTTCACTACCCCAGTGTATAAATAGCTTAGGTCGTTCCCTCTTTTCCTTCACCTGCTCTATCATTCCATCTGCCATTAACAAGTTTCCGAGCTTTCGAAGGCGATTCCAAATTACTCGTCCATTAATCATCTCCATCATCATATTACGTAAGTGAATTCAACCAATATTCAATCATGACCATCATCGAATCGCGAATCCCTTATTTGTCGTTCCTAATCCAAGTTTGTATATTATGCCTCATCATGAGTTATGTCGCAACCGATCCTTGTCTTCCTTTAGTTGCGATGTCATTTTGATTCTCGAAAATACTGTAGCATACTGGTTTCATGATGGACTTGGGATGATTTGGTGATGTTGTGAGATGTGATTAGGGAATGTGGCTTAGGGTTTTTGATGGGGGATAGTTTGAGGTTATTGGGTTTTTCGGCAAACGACTTAGCAGATTGGACGACCTAAGACATTCTCGACCTAATCAACTTGGTTGTCCTATGGTTCAAGAACTTCTGCGACCTAACTGATCGAACGACTCTACTTTTCCATGACCTAACTGATCGAACGACTTAACTTTTCTGCGACCTAACTCTCCTACGTCCTAACTAACCTACGGCATAGACCTTAGGTCGCGGCCGAGCTAGGACTTAGAGGAATTAGTGCTGTTCAGACTTGAGGCCTTCATATGCATTACGACTTAGGGTCAACGACTTAACTTAACCCGTAGCATATCCTATAGGTCGTGGACAAGCTAATACTTGAATGAACTGCCTAAACTTGAATTCTTAACTTAAAGCATAACTTTGACCTGAATTCTTGACTTGAATTGCCGGAATAAACTGCCTAAATTTTGAACTGTTTGAACTTCTTTGCAGATTATCTCTAATGCTAATAACCTGTTAAACACAATATTCGCAGAAAACTGGGACGAATATACTGCCATTGACTGCCCACATCGAATGACAGATTAGTCGATAAAGAAAAATCAACTTAAATGAACTGTGTGAACGAAATGCTGTAAACTAACCGATTCAAGTGAAGTATTAAAGCAAAACTATAATAGTTAACTAAAGTTGATTTGTTTGCATTAACACTGCACTTATGTTTTTAAGTTAACAAGTCCTGAAATCTTGTAATCGACCAATTGTCAACTAGTTTAATTCCAGTTATGTTTACGTTCTATTTTTATTAGTTCTACACAACACTTCACACTTTTTAGGAAACGTGTACCTTCACATTTGAACATCCAGTTGATTGTGTAGAATGACTTCTCAACAAGAAGAAGTAACAGTTCAAGCTGGAGAGGCTATTCCTATTCCCGCTCCATTAGCTAATCCTCCAGAAAGAATCTCGACCACATTATCATATAAAGTTTTCCGCCAACTGTGCACTCAATTCGGGATTGCTGAAGTAGATGCCATACTTCCTGAGAAAAACGACACTGCTGACATACCACCTCACGGTTTCGTCGCCGTTAATCGCCAAATGTGCTTGAACGGAGCCATTCCTCCTTTTAATGATTTCCTTCAGCAGCTTCTTCTTCGACTGTCTATTTCTCCCTTTCAATTACATCCCAATGGTTATGCCATCCTGATGGGACTATGTGTGCTATTTTGGAGGACGTTGGACCGTCTTCAGAGTTTTGACGAAGTTTGTTATCTGTGCTCATTTGCCAAAAATAAAGACCATCCTTCCATCACACTTGTGAGAAGTGCTAGGAACCGCAAACTGATCATTGGTCTTCCTGACAGTGTTCACAGGTTCCTGAGTCAATTTTTCTACGTTCATTGTCCTCTAGGATTTTATGCTATATGGAGAGTAGAAAGTATGATTATCTATCTTTTTCCTTTCCTTATGTTTTCTGAACTTTTCAAAGCCCGAGTTGTCAAGTGTTAACTCCGCTCTTTACTTTTTTCATCGCTTCCTCCTCCTTCTAGGGATCCTGGTCACAAACCAACTTTTGAGACGCTTATGGTCGTGCCAGTTGAGGAGAGGAGTATCCAATTTCTATTGAAAGACGAGTTCTTTCATCAATTCAGACTCTTACACTCTTCGCGTTCTATTCAGCTTCATGAAGTCCCTGATTCTCCAGTAAAGACATCAGATGCCCCAGCTTCTGCTGAAGAACTTACACCGAAAGAACCTACCATTGAGACTTCACTGTGAAGTGTTCTACTTCTATTGATATTGTGGGGTCGTCCGGCAAATTTGCACTTGCCCCGGTTATTGAGGAAGAAGAGACTCCTCGTCATTCTGAAAAGATGGCCGACGTAGAAATTAAAAAAGAAAGTTCTGCCGGGCATAACGGCGATGACACTTTTGATGGGTTGAGCGATCTAATGATAAATTCACAGGAGCTTTTTAAAGATGACATTTCAAAAGCTATTTCTCCTGTTGTCGTGGCGACCTCCTCTTTACAACAAATTACAACACCCACTACACAAGCCGTTGTCTTTCCCACACCAAAGAGTGGTTTGTAGTCTGACGCGCGTAGTTTGCACGCCGCACACACTTAGGATGATAAGCACTTTTATTCACTTAACTCTTCTACTCTGTAGATTTATAAGACTTCACTTTTATTTTCAGATTCTCCGATGGGGCGAAGTGGCTCATATTATGATGACTTTCGGCGCTTTGGAGGGCGTGACACTTATGATCATAGACGCTATCTTCCCGTTCGAAGGGAAACCGATGAGGAGCGAGCGGTTAGAAAAGCTCGAGAGAGACAAGCTTATGAGGAGCAACAAAGGAGGAGGGAAGAACTCCACGACTCCTCTCAAAGAGATGACACTTCCCATAAGAGAAAGTTGCATGACGACAGAGGAAAGAGCAAAATTTCTGAAGATCCCAGTAAACGGGCCAGGCTTAGCGAAAAGGATGCGTCTGCGATTTCTGAAAAGACTGACGCTCCTATCTCTTCTGATATCCCATCCGGCTCTCCTGCTCTAAAGAAATCTAACATCCAGACGATTATTAGCAGGCCTCAATACCAAGTCAAAGATGCCCCTCCTACTCTTCAAAGCCGATTCCCGAATTGGTGTTTAAAAGGGGTGCGTTTCGACTTGGACTTGGTGCCGATCGATAAGCAAGCTATGCTTAGGAATCTCGATGCTGTTAAGCTTGATATCGAGAGGATGTTCGGATAGCAAAAACTCATCGACGAGCTTCAAAGAGTTAATCATATGAATCTTGAAGCCATGTTGACTATGGAGAACGATAAGACGGAGTGGGATAAAATTTGCAAGCAACACGATGTGGATATGGCGAGCATTGCAGATGACAATGCGAGACTTGAGTTCGAAGTCACGAAACTTAAGGAAGATCTCGCCACTTCTTCTGCCTCGCATACTCAAAAAGAAGAAGTATTTCAGAAACAAGTACGGGATGCACATGCTGCGCAAAGGGACGCTGAAATAAAACTTGAGGCTGAGCAGCATATTACTGAAAAATACCGAAAAGATACCACTCAGCTGCGAGAAACAGTTATCTCCCAGAACATGGAGATCGAAGTGTTAAAGTCTCGACTTTCTAAAGTTGAGAAAAAGCATGATGCGGCTGTTGCTGGTCAAGTTGCAGCTGAAGAATCTCATGAAGCAACCAAAGCCTCCATCAGCTCTACTTTATTTGACTTCTATGTTCACAGTGTCTTGGGGCGCTGTAGCCTCTCATTTCTGGGACCGAAATACGAAATCACTTTAGCTGAAGTATGGGAGTCCGCGATTGATATGCTCGGAGGTGCCAGCTATGATGAGGTAGAGCTTGAGGCACATTATTTTGATGATGAAACTCGTGCCGCTCTTGCCAGAGGAAAGGAGCAACTTGCTGAAGTTAGAGCTGAAGCAGCGGTGGGGGAGTATCCAAAAAAGAAAGTATCTCCAACTGCCCCTGCCCACACATCGACTTCGGCCGACGTTAATATCATTGGTTCCAACTCTTATTCTCCACCTCCTGCAAAAGCTGAGGCTAAGCCCGTCATTTCCGAGTCTCCCATTATTCAAGCCAAGGAGAAGTCCCAGGATGATGTTGAAGCCGAAAACTTCGAAGTCGTCGTAATCAAACCAACTTCTCCAGGTAACTTCAAGTCTGACTACTCATTTGATTCAACTGAGCTCGATGAATTTCTCGCTTATTACTTAAGTCCTGATGATCCAATATCTTCTCTTTTTTCGGAGAGTACTGATTTTAACTTCTTTTCTTCTGTAGCAGAAGCACCGAGCGCTGTGCACTCTTCTCCTCTTCCAGCTGTTCCTCCTCCATCCCTTCAAGTCACTCCTGCTTCTCAGCCAGGGTCGCAGGAAGAACCAATAGCATCCCTTCAAGGCTTAGAGGATCCAGCTGCTTCTCAAGAGCAGAAAGCGGAAGATTTGGAGGACAGTGAGAAGACCCTGGAGCAGTCTTTTGACGATGACACAAAGCTGTCTACGCTGCTCACTCCGGGAAGTGAGCCTTCTTCGAAGAGGAAGGGGAAGCGCGCGATGAGGAAGAAGAAAAAAAGCGCTTCAGCTGGAGAAGACAAAGTAGAAGAAGATCCGACTACTCCTCCTTCTCCTCCCCCCAAGCCCGTCCACAACGGCTTCCAAAACTAGTTATCAAGCCGGGAAAGAGCTCTAAGGATGGCGGGAAGAAGGAGTGATAAGCTGGACTTTATGCTTCTTGTTTTGCTTTTTGCTTGTATTGACCGGAGATTGTGCGGGTACCGGTCCCCGATTTTTTTTTGAGATCTGCACATGTAAAAAAATTTCATGGTGTCGAATAAAATAATCCTTTCACTTGTATAAATTCTTGTGTATGTAAGAATGCACTTATTTCTCATTTTAGTGTAGAATAAACGATTCTTTTTACTTGTACAAAACTTTTTTTCTGTGTTTGAGAATGCATTTATTCTACATCTTTTTCGCGTGATGTTGTAATGAGCTTGTGGTATGTTGCTTGAATACTACTTTTATTGATGTAGCCATATTATATGGTGTTGCCCCCATACCACAAGTGCATTGTAATATCTTTTGCTTGGATGAGACATGTACTCTTATTTTGGAGAATAACAATTCCATTTTTGAGGAAAAATTATTCTACTTTAATGGAGTGTGTCTTGTTTTCGGAGAAGTTTTTACGCTTCAACCTTCGGAGATGGTTACTTCATATTCTTGAGAAGTGAATTCTCCTACGCGGTAAAGCGGGCCTCTGAAGAGGGCTTTATGTAGCACTTTAATTTTTAGGAACAACTTTTCAAGATGAATGAGTTAATCTTCCTTTAAGAGTTGAAGTGTGCCTCCAAAGAGGGTTTTTTTTACTTGTTGTGCCTCATTAGAGGGCTTTTTATTTAACTTGTTTGAAATTACTTCCTCACAATTGAATGGACCCACGGGTCGGACACAAACTGTTCGATCGGATGTTAGTTTGTATGAACGATCGCGACCAGTTAGCAAGAGTCTTGTTCCTTCTGCTTGGGAAGGTGCCCTTTTGGTGGTTCCATTATCTTTGCTGTTTGAGAAGAGCATTTCATTTTCGGGACGTGCCTCCGGAGAGGTCTTTGTGCCTCCGGAGAGGTCTTGTGCCTCCGGAGAGGTCTTGTGTGCCTCCGGAGAGGTCTTCTGCCTCCGGAGAGGGCAGTATGTGCCTTTGGGGAAGGCTTGTGCCTCGTAAGAGGGCTTGTAGTGCCTTGGGAGAGGTCTTCTGCCTCCGAAGAGGGCAGCGTGCCTCCGAAGAGGTCTTGTGCCTCCGGAGAGGTCTTTATTTGATTGCCTGAAAGTTACTTTCTCACAGTTAAATGGATCCACGGGGCGGATGCAAGTTATTTAATTGGATGTTCGTTCACACAAACGATCGCAACTAGTTAACAAAGGCCTTGTGCCTCGGTGGTTCCACCAACCTTTTGTTGAGAAGAGCACTTCTATTTTTTGGCGTTCCTCCGAAGAGGGCTGTTGCCTCCGTAGAGGTCTTTATCCTTCGAAGAGTTGCGCCTTCGAAGAGGTCTTGTGCCTCTGAAGATGGCTTTTGTTGATTGGCTCGCCCACGTTCCTTCGTTGTTTACTCATTAGTGGTCCCCTGTTATTGTCTCTGAGCCCGCGTTCCTTTCTTTTGCAAGTAGTTTGCTTCATCCGAAGAAGTGAACTTCACAGTTAAGTGATTCCACGGGGCAGGCACGAGCTATCTAATCAAATGTCTGTTTGTACAGACGATCGTAACTAGTTAACAAGCGTCTGGTTCCTTTTCTTTTGAAAAGTGTCCCCTTGGTGGAATCATCAACCTGTTGTGTGAAGTTCATCTTATGTTGGATTTAGATTTGGAACTTTTTGTGGCTTGAAATTCGTTTATTGAGTGATTTACGGGGCTCACTTGGCTTTGTGATGGGTAAGCTTTGTTTTAATGACCTGCAATATTAAATCGATATTTTAGCAATACATTTAGAGTATTTACACATCGAAATGAAACAGGCATTTTATAATAATAAAGAACACAGAATTTATAGTGGTTCGGCCAAGAACTGGGCCTATATCCACTTTATAGCTCTTTTATTGATCATCACTGATTTTACAATAGTTTACAACACAATTGATACATCCATTATCATTTTACAATTTCAAGCATTGCTTCTAAGTAAAATATGGACGCAAGTGATTGCTGTTCCAGGCTCTCGGGATTGGATCTCCTTCAACAGTTGTGAGTTTGAAAGTGCCATTGAGAAGTTTATTGCCTATGACATATGGTCCTTCCCAATTTGGTCCAAACACTCCAGTTGTTGTCATGATCCTCTTCAAGACTAAGTCCCCGATTTCAAAGATTCGTTGACGGACTTTAGAGTTGAAGTGCCTTGCTATCCTCTGCTGATGGGCCGCAACTCTGAGTCTAGCTTCTTCCCTTCTTTCATCAAGGAAGTCAAGTGCTTCGAGTTGCAACTTTTCATTTTCGGCCTGGCTGAAATGAAATCTCCTGTGTGAAGGGACTTCTAATTCTACTGGAATCATCGCTTCTGACCCGTATGCCAATGAGAATGGAGTGTGCCCAGTCGCAGTTTTATGGGTTGTTCTGTATGCCCATAGTGCTAGTGGTAGCTTATCAACCCATCCACCTTTTTCTTTTTCAAGCTGTTTTTTGATGGTTGACTTGATAATTTTGTTTACTACCTCCACTTGCCCGTTTGCCTGTGGGTGAGCCACTGCTGAGAAGCTTTTACGGATTTTGAATTGCTTGCAAAAGTCCTGGAACTCTTCGCTTTCGAATTGAGTACCGTTGTCTGTGATTATCTTCTATGGCACACCATACCTGCAAATGATATTTTTAGTCACAAAATTTATCATCATTTTAGAGGTAATAGTGGCCAACGGTTCAGCTTCAGCCCATTTAGTGAAATAATCAACAGCAACAATAGCATATTTGATTCCTCACTTGGCAATTGGTAAAGGTCCGATTAGATCTATCCCCCAAATGGCGAATGGCCATGGACTGACTGTTAACCCTTAATTCCTCACGACTTAAGAATGGTACGATTCAAGTAGGGTGTGCAACTTAGCGAATTAAGTTATGTCACGACATAACGAGTTAAAGGCGTGACCGACTTATAAAGTGTGCCGACTTAACAGGTCACGACTTAAGGCAGCATACTACCTAAGCTACAGGTCTGACCTAACAGGAGCCGACTTAAGATAATCTACAACTTAAGAACTAAGACCGACTTAGGAAGGCTCCGAGTTAAGGAAAGCTCCGAGTTAAGGAAGGCTCCGAGTTAAGGAATGCTCCGACTTAAGGAATGCTCCTACTTAAGAGTTTACAAGATAAGGAAGTCTCCGACTCAAGGCTGTTACTGACTTAACAACTTAAGGGATCTCCGGCCTACCAGTTTAAGATGCCACCGACCTACGACTTATGTTAAGTCGCCACCGACCCATAACAACTCGTATTAAGGAGTAACTGGTGCAAGCGCTCCTATCTCGTCGCCGACTTAGGGCCTACGACTTACTATAAGTCGGCTACGACTTAAGGACTTAGTGAATTTTTCCTATTCAGATTCGACCCTATAAATACCCCCCAAACTCCAACGAGCAAAGGACTTTTGGGCCAGCCATTCTTTGAAGCGTCATTACTCTGCCGAACTCTCAACTCAACCAACACACAAAGATCTTCAAATACTCGAGACGCTACAACAAGCTTCGAGAGGAATTTCATACATCCAACACGGATTCATCGAGTTTCATCATCGAAGTGTGAGCTAGTAGTCAAGGGTGTTTTTGTGATCAAATTGTATTGTAATTAGAAGAATATTATATCATATTGTAATCAAATCAGTAATAAAAGACTATAAAGTGGACGTAGGCTCAATTACGGGCCGAGCCACTATAAATCTGTTGTCATTTAACGTTTTACTGCTATTTTCAGCTTGTATTCTATTCCCGTACCAACGGGTGGTGCTTTCACAAATCTATTACACACACTGGGTGTTAGCGTTCACTTTTTAGCGTTAACATTTTGGTGCGTTCACTGAGAATTGAACTCAGGAAGATTTTCACCGTTGCTTCGCAAAAACTTGTGAAAAGAACCTCTCTTAAAACCAGAAGTTTATCTGAGACAATGGCTCCTGGAAGAAGAGGTAGACTTACCAGATCTGGAACTGCTCATGAAGGAACCTCCGCTTCCCCAACAGCAGACCAAACAACTCCTACCATTGGAGTCACCAGGGTTGAATTAGATGAAGCAGTTTCTGGATTATATCAACGAATTGAAACTCAAAACGCTTTGGTAATGGATAGATTAACTACTCTGCTTGGGGCAAATCGTCAACCAGAAAATCACCAAACAACTTTTCCTGAAATGCCGCCTTTCCAAGCTGAAGATTCTATGCCGCAGCCAACTTATCACGAACATGTGCCCAGACAAGCTTCCGAGAGAAGGGCTGATACCTGTCCGGAGATGTCTCTGAACGATAAAGAGTACCTGCCCGAAATGATGGGCCGCATCATGAAAGAGAGCATGCAGAGGGAAGAGAATGAGAGTGACTGGGGATTTGCACCAAGCAGAACTCCGTTTACTGAAAGGATCTTAAAAGCGGAATTTCCAAGGAAATTTGCACCTCCTACTATCCAAGCCTATAGGGGAACGAGTGACCCTAATCATTTCCTATACAAGTACGATTGGCATATGACCGGTGCAAGAGCATCAGATGAGATCAAGTGTCGATACTTTCCAGTGTATTTGGAAGGTGTGGCTTTACTTTGGTTTACAAAGCTCCCAATTCGGTCAGTAGATCAATTCTCCGACTTAACGCGAAAGTTCAAAGAACAGTTCAGATTGTATGCTTCGAAAGCTAAGGATATAATGTCACTGACTAACCTTGAACAAGCGCCCGGAGAATCAATTAAATCTTTCTTGAGCCGTTTCAATATAGCTTTAGCCGAAGTAGATAATGCAGAGCCACATATGATCCTGACTTATTTGATGCGAGCCGTCGATAAATCGAGCGAATTTGGAATATGGCTAAAGATGAAAGAACCAAGCTCGCTTGAAAAGTTTTATAAAAAGGCCGACGAGTTCATTCGCCTTGAAAGCCTTTCTACGACATCAAAAGTAGTTGTTGCCAAAGTTAATGATAACAATGCTACTTCCAATAAAAGAGAATCTAGAAACCAGAAACAGGAAAATGCGAAGAAAGCTCGTTACTTTGAATCTTTAGGTTACACTCCTCTGATAGATACTCCAGAGAATATTTTCTTTGCAACTAAGGATACAGTTGAATACCCTAAACCGCATAAGTTGAGGATAGGGAGAAATACCACGCAGAGTGGAAGATTCTGTAAGTTCCATAATCAGCCTGGCCATGACACCAACGAGTGCCGCCACCTGAAGGATCTAATTGAGGAGCTATTGAAAGAGAATAAGCTGCAACAATACATGAAGAAAAAC
The DNA here is from genome assembly GCA_030737815.1 of Allium fistulosum. NCBI lineage: Eukaryota > Viridiplantae > Streptophyta > Magnoliopsida > Asparagales > Amaryllidaceae > Allium > Allium fistulosum. The sequence continues at coordinate 674,586,133 of CM060905.1, forward strand.
AAAGTCAACCCAACCTCATCTACTCAGGGGCAACAACTTACTACTCACCAATCCGGCTCAGACAACAATACTGTAGCGCAGGAATCTGAAAAGTTTGTCATTAATGTTGTCATAGGAGGTCCACAACCGGCATGCAGAAGTTGGGATGACTACTAACTACCCGCAAAACTGCAGCTGGGGCATCTTCCACTTTCTCTGGCATATGACTACAAAGCTGTGAATCTAATGGAAATTCAGCATGGAGATTCTGAAACAATAGTCACTCGCATCCATTTTTTACTTAATAGCATTGCTTAAATTTGTAAAATAATAATGGATGTGTAACTTTTGCATTGTAAACCGCTGAGAAATCAGTGTGGTTCAATAATGAAAAACTATGAATTCTGTCTTCTCTATTATAAAATGCCTATTATATTTCGATGTGTAAATACTCTAAATGTATTGGTAAAATATCGATCTAATATTGCAGGTCATTAAAGCAAAGCTCACCCATCACAAAGCCAAGCGAGCCCTATAAGTCGCTCAATAAACGAATTTCAAGCAACAAAAATTCCAAACTCAAATCCCATACAAGAGGAACTTCACATAAAAAGTTGACAACCCCACTGTGTCAAGCCCTTGTTAACTGGTTGCGATCGTTGATATAAAAAGACATCCAACCAAGTAGCTTGCGTTTACCCTGTGAAGTAACTCAACAGTGAAGTTTACTTCTTCGGATAAAGCAATTTACTTGCAAAAGAAAGGAAGACACGCTTGGAAACAATGATAAAGGATCGCAAATGGGCAGATGATGGAAAACATGAGCCGACAAACACAGAAGCAGCCAAAAGGAGGTATGCCTCTCAACAGGAAAGCCGGTAGATCCACTAAAGGGACACCTTCTCAAACAGAAGGAACATGACCCTTGCTAGCTGGTTGTGATGCATCCGATCAGACAGCTTGCGTCCGTCCCGTGGATCCACTCACCCCTGAGACGCAACCTTCCTAGCATTCCAACCAACCAAAGCCCTCTAACGAGGCACGCCAATAAATGGGAGTGCTTTCCTCAACCAAAAAGATCGGTGGGACCACCGAAGGGGCACCTTGTTAGTTGATTGCGATCGTTTGTACAAACGAACATCCAATCAAGCAACTTGCGTCCGCCCCATGGACCCATCCGGCCATGAGAAAGCAACTTCCAGGCAATCGACAAGCCCTCTTCGGAGTCACATTTCACCGGAGTTGAAGTGCAAAAATCTCTCTTCGGAGGCCCACTTCACCAGAGCTGAAATGATAAAAAGCCCTCTTCGGAGGCACAAGCCCTCTTCGGAGGCACATTTCACCGGAGTTGAAGTGCAAAAATCTCTCTTCGGAGGCCCACTTCACCAGAGCTGAAATGATAAAAAGACCTCTTCGGAGGCACAAGCCATCTTCGGAGGCACATTTCACCGGAGTTGAAGTGCAAAAATCTCTCTTTGGAGGCCCACTTCACCAGAGCTGAAATGATAAAAAGACCTCTTCGGAGGCACAAGCCATCTTCGGAGGCACATTTCACCGGAGTTGAAGTGCAAAAATCTCTCTTCGGAGGCCCACTTCACCAGAGCTGAAATGATAAAAAGCCCTCTTCGAAGGCACAAGCCATCTTCGAAGGCACATTTCACCGGAGTTGAAGTGCAAAAATCTCTCTTCGGAGGCCCACTTCACCAGAGCTGAAATGTCCACAAACTTGCTTCTCTACAGAGACCAAAATTGCTTCTCTACGGACACCAAAATTGCTTCTCTCCGGAGACCACGAAGCCTTCTTCGGAAGCACTAAGACAAATAAAGCCTTTTGACAAGGCACATTCAGAAAACTTTGTTGATGGAACCACTAACGTCTGCAGCTGAATACTTATGATTATTTTTACAAAAAAATGTGTAGTAAAACAGCCAAGGACTGTCCTGTGGATCCATTCAACAGTAAAATATAATTGTCTGACAAACAGATCAAAACTTTCTTCAGGAGCTCACTTCACTGCGTAGGAAAACTCACCTTTTAACAAATAAAGTGATCATCCCCGAAAGTTGAAGTGTTCTTCAGAAAGAAAGAGAAAGTAAAAATTTCTCCAAAAAACAAGATATAATCCATTAAAAGCAGAATGATTCTTCCCTTGAAAATGGAATAATTATTCTCTGAAATAAGAATATCAGTCTCGTAGAAGCTAGAAATGTTGCAATGCACTTGTGATATGGGGGCAACACTATGCAATTCAGTTACATTAATAAAAGTGATATGCAAGCAACATATCACAAGTTCATTGCAATATCACGAAAAAGTTGATGTGGAATAAATGCATTCTCAAACACAGACAAAAAGTTTGTAAAAGTAAAAAGAATCGTTTATTCTACACTGAAAATGAGAAACAAATGCATTCTCACATACACAAGAATTTGCACAAGTAAAATAGCTATTTTATTTAATACTATGAAAACTTTTTACATTGTGTAGATTGCAAAAAGAAGCGGAGACCGGTATCCGCACAACTTCCGGTCAATACATACAAAAACAGAAATGGCATAATCAGGCTCATTTCTCCTTCTTCCCGCCTTTAGAGCCTCTACCCGGCCTGATAATTAGCTTCGGAGGCCGTTGTGGATGAGTCGGAGAAGAAGAAAGAGGCACAGACGGATCAACTTCTGCTTCCTCTCCAGTGGCAGAAGAGCTTTTCTTGCCTTTCTTCGAAATTACGCGTTTTCCCTTCTTTTTCGAGGTAGACTCACTGCCTGGAATAAAAAATTCTGAAAGCTTAGTGTCATCGTCGCAAGACTGCTCCGGAGTCTTCTCGCCTTCTTCAAGTTCCCTAGTTCTTGGCTCTTGTGAAACAACCGGATCGTCCAAGTCTTTAAGGGCTTCAATTTTCTCTTCTTGCGATCCTGGTTGAGAAGCTGGAAGAGGAGTAACTTGAGAAGGAGGAGGAACGGCAGCTGTAGAAGGAGAAGTTAGCACATCTTTCGATACTTCCGCTGTAGAAGAAAAGAAGTTAAAAATCAGTATTCTCCAAGATAAGAGAAGATATTGGTTCGTCCAGGCTTAAGTAATAAGTGAGAAGTTCATCAAGCTCAGTCAAATCTAATAAGTAATTCACTTGAGATGGGTCGACGTCAAGGTTACCTGGAGAAGTCGGTTCGGCAAAATTAATCTCGAATTTCTCAGCCTCAATATCTTCCAAGGCCTCGTCCTCAGTAGGAGTAGTCACAATCTCTGTGTCAACTTTAGCAGGAAGCGAGGAATGGGCACTGGAATCTATAATGTTGGCATCTGCTGAACTTGAAGTATGAGCAGGGGCAGTTGAAGGAGCTCCCTCTTTCGAGCATTCATCTCCTGTAGACTCAGCTCGCGCTCTGGCAAGTTGCTCTTTTCCTCTAGCAAGAGCGACACGAGCTTCATCGTCAAGATAACGCGCCTCAAGTCCTGCTTCATTGTAGCCGGCACCGCCAAGCATATCAACTGCGGCTTCCCACACCTCAGCCAGAGTAATCTCATATTCAGGACCCAGAAAAGAAAGACTCCCACGACCCAGAACGCTGTGCAAATAAAAGTCAAATAAGGTAGAGCTGACATTAGCTTTTGTTGCCTCGTGCGATTGCTCGGCCGCTTCTTTTTCGGCAACGGCTGCAACTCGACCAGCAACAGCCTCATCACGCTCCATTTCAACTTTGGCAAGTCGAGACTTTAGTAATTCAATTCCACGTTCTGGGAGTTAACTGTTTCCCGCAACTGAGCGTTACTTTTGCGGTATTCTTCAACAACGAACTGCTCAGCCGCAAATTTCATTTCAGCATCCCTCTGAGCAGCATGCGCATCCCGCACTTGTTTTTGAAACACTTCTTCCTTTTGAGATTATGAAGCGGGAGAAGCGGTGAGATCTTCCTTAAGTTTTTTGACCCCGGACTCAAGTCTAGCATTATCATCGGCAATACTTGTCATTTCCGCGTCATGCTGCTTGCACCATTTATCCCATTCAGCCTTATCATTCTCCAGAGTCAGCATGTTTTCGAGATTCATGTGGTTGACTGTCTGGAGTTCATCAACAAGCTTTTTCCATTGCGACATCCGCTCAATGTCAAGCTTGACAGCATCTAAATTTCTGAGCATGGCTTGCTTATCGATCGGGACCAAATCTAGGTCAAAGTGCACTCCTTTTAAGCACCAATCGGCTTTGGAGTGTTGGAGGGCCATCTTTAACCTGATACTGAGGCCTGCTAATGATCGCTTGAATGTCAGACTTCTTTAAAGGAGGAGAGCTAGACGGGATATTAGGAATAATGGGAGCATCAGTCTTCTCAGAAATTGCAGATGCGTCACTATGCTTGGACCGCTTGCTTGATTCGTCAGCAATATGAGTCTTCCCCTTATCATCATAAGACTTTCGCTTATGAGAACTATCGCTTCTGTGGGAAGAGTCGTATCGTTCGTCTCTCCTCCCGTATTGATTCTCGTAATCCCGCTTCTCTTGCTCATAATCCCGTCTTTCCTGAGCTTTCCTAATAGCTCTTTCTTCATCCGTCTCCCTCGGGGCATCGAGGTATCGCCTAAAGTCATAAGTTCCGCGGCCCCCATAGCGCTGAAATCTGTCATAATGTGAGCCAGAGCGCCCCATCGGAGAATCTGAAAATAAAAAGAAGTGAAGTTTAGAAATCTCCAGGAAAGAAGGATAAGTGCGTATAAGTACCGAAAAATCCTAAGTGTGTGCGGCGTGCAAACTACGTGCGTCAAACTACAAACCACGCTTTAATGTGGAAACGGAGACGACTGGTGTAGAAGGTGTCGAGGCTTGTTTCAAAGAAGAAGTCGCTTCAACAACGGGGGAGATCGCTTTTGAAATATTATCTTTAAAGAGCTCTTGAGAAGTGATCATTATATCACTCAAATCATCAAAGGTATCATCGCCATGATGCCCAGCAGAACTCTCTTTCTCGGCTTCCACGTCAGCCGTCTTTTTAGAAATATGAGGATTTTCCTCCTCTTCAATAATTGGAGAGAGTATTAACTTGCTGGATGACCCCGCAACATCAATAAAAGAAGAACACTTTACTAGTGCAGTGTCTGCAGTTGGCTCCTTTAGAACCATCTCTTCCGTTAAAGCTGGGGCATCTAATGTCTGTGCTGGAAAATTAGAAACTTCACGAGGCTGAGTAAAGCGGGAAGAGTGTAAAACCCCGAATCGGTGTAAAAATTCATCTGTCAACAGAAATTGGACACTCCTTTGCTCGACTGGCACTGCCATAAGCCTCTCAAAAGTCGCTTTGTGACCGAGATCTCTAGAAGGAGGAGGAAGTGCTGAAAAGAAAAGGGCAAAGTTATCACTTGACAACTCGGACTTCAACAAGTTCGAAAAAACATAAGAAACAGAAACGAGTAAACTTACTTCCTACTCTCCAGATAACGTAAAATCCTGGAGGACAGCGAACATAGAAAAACTGGCTTAGGAAACTGTGAACACTGTCAGGGAGACCGATAATCAGTTTACGGTTCCTGACACTCCTCACAAGTATGATAGAGGGATGGTCTTTGATCTTTGCAAATGTGCACAGGAAGCGAATTTCTGCAAAACTGGGAAAACGGTCCAGCGTTCTCCTAAAAAGCACACACAGTCCCAGCAGGATGGAATAGCCATTAGGGTGTAGTTGAAAAGGGGAGATAGATAATCGAAGGAGAAGTTCTCGAAGACAGTCGTTAAATGGTGGGATAGGTCCACTCAAGCACATTTGGCGGTTAATTGCGACAAAGCCATGGGGCGGCCTATCAGCAATGTCATTGATTCCAGGGAACAAAGCGTCAGCTTCGGTAATGCCAAACTGAATGCATAATTGACGAAAAACTTTATGGCTCAGAGTGGTAGGGGTCCTTTCCGGAGGATCGTTCAATGGAGTAGCAATTGGAAAGGTTCCTCCAACTGGTTCCAAGTCTTCTTGTTGAGATGACATTCTACACAATGAACTGGATGATCAAACATTAAGGTGCACGTTTCCTAAAAAGTGTGAAGTGTTGTGCAGAGCCAATAAAAATAACAAGTAAACACAACTGGAATTAAACTAGTCGACAATCGGTTGATTATGAGATTTCAGAACTTGTTAATATTTAAGTACAATGTTAATATAAACAAATCAGTTTCAGTTGGCTATTATGATTTTGCTTTAATACTTCACTTGAATTGGTTATTGTACAACATTTCATTCATGCAGTTCATTTAATTTGATTTTTTCTTTATCGACTAATCTGTCATTTGATGTGGGCAGTCAGTGGCAGTATATTCGTCCCAGTTTTCTGTGAATGTTATAACAGGCAATTAGAATTATTGATAATCTGTAGAAGAATGCAACAAAGTTCAACAGTCCAAAGTTCAAGGCAGTGAGAAATATGTTCAAGTTCTAGCTCGCCCACGGTCTAAGGGATATGCTATGAGTCAGGTTGAGTCGTAACTCTTAAATCGTGGTACATATTCAAGCAAAATTTGAACAAGTACTAAGTCGTAAACGACTCAAGTGATAAGTCGCCCATAACTCAAGCATTGACTGGACACCGACTTAGGCACAAACTCGGCTGCGACTTAAGAATTGGTTCCTGCAGGTTAGGGTCAACTATTCTCTAAGTCGTAAGTCGTGAGGTATAGAAGAAGCTTCAATTCACTGCAACGAAAAACTCCAAAGTCCTAACTCGTCCACGACTTAAAGCTTATGACGTAAAAAGGATAACTCGGTGAAGGCTTAAGTCGGGAGGGCGCATAGGTCGTACGATGCTACTAAATCGTAACCGAGTTAACATCTTATTGACTTTTCCCCTAAATTCCTAACCCGATATCTTCCTAACTCGTTAACCCATTAACCCTTCCATGATCGGAAACTCTCATTTTTCACACTGCTTAAATCATCCAAAAAACCAAGATTATATCACCAAAGCCTCGCCAAACTAGTCAGTTAAGCCTGTAACGCGGTAATCCATCATCTCCATCGCCCCAATCATCAAAAGCCAAATCGAGCGGGATCGAGTACACGAACTGTCGATACAGTGGAATTCGCGACAAAGCATTACATGAGAGGGTGGATTGAGTACAAGGATAAGGATTCACGAAGTAATGGTGATCGAGAATCAAGGAGGGAGCGAGAACACTTACGCAATAAGGAATCGGTGTAACGACCCGTAAATTTCAACCGTTTTAATAACGTAATTAGTTGAAATTTTGTGAAATTTTAAACGATAAAATTTTGAAATAAAAAATTTAATATTTGGAATACGTCTAGTTAAATATAGTAACTGGTAAATTTTCGTCCGAAAATACGAAAGTTTATTTCGCGCGTAAATTCACTTCAATTTAATCAGTTAAAAAGTAATGAAAATAAAATGTTTTCAGAACCTAAATATTTTTACATAGAAAAATTCTAAACCATCTTCTGAGCAAGTTGTCAGTTTGTCGTTTTTCCAAATTCGGACATCTTTGGCTCCGTCGTTCTTATTTTCTGCAAAATAGCAGTATTCTGGTACCGATATCGATTGTTATCGGATGATCGTACCACTGATATCTTTATACCATTTTGATCGTCTCGTCGTGCTGATCTCCGCGGTATATTCGTATGTGTGTTTCGACGTCCGATGGACGGCGAAATCTGTAAACGTTGGACCGTATCGGTACCGGGTTTTGTGCCTTTTTGGTTTTTGGGACTTTTAATATCCTACCTTGTAAACCAAACCGTCAGCCGCTATCATTTGTATTTTCGATATTCAACATAGGACTTTTGCTATCCCAACAAAGTTCATTTTTGTCCGTTCATATTTTTATACGATCTCCTACTTCTGGTATTCTAAGCGATTCATTTATGTTTTAATCCGAACCGTGCATTGCTCCAATTTTCTTCTTTACGTTTTACTCTCGTTCTAAAAAAAAAAAGAATAAAATGAAAGAGGATGCGATACTTTATATTTGTGGTAACAGATGCAACCTCTTCTTCTTCTCTCCCTGCCTGTTCCTTTCTTTCTTTCTAAACTTACTATCTTTTCTCATCTTTAAACAAAAATTTTACTTCCAGAAACTTTATTTTGTAGGAGATTTTCTTTTTGAGACATTAGCCTTCATGCTCGTTCTCTTAAACCTCCCACGTTCACAACCTCCATCCGTGCTAGCTCGGCATCTCGCCTCCTTCCCCTCGCCAGCAACTCAGGTATCCCCACCACATCTCCCGTGCCGTCTTACCAAGCTCCTCCCCAGTCTGACACCCGACTCGACCCATGCACCTCATTGCCGCGACGCAGCCTCCGCTCACCTCCCAAAGCTGTTCCATCTCCACTCTGCTTCGCTCCATCTCGCCGATCGCTGCCTCAACCTCATTCCCTAGGTCGGCCCCGCTTTCCGAGCCCTCTACCTTGTTCACCACCAACCCGGGCCTTCGTTCCATGCTTATGTTTCTCTAAAGCTTGATTTATGTATCAGGTACTCATATATTTATTCATATTAATACTTAACATATTCCTGATTCATGAATTTTTTTTTATAATAAGTATTTTATATTTCGTAAGCGGTGTGTGGTTTTCTGATTGCACGGTAGCCTAGTACATATGTTTTATTAAGCGAACCTTATATATCAAATTTTTTTTTATAGTATATTTTATATGAACTTGTGTAAGTTATACTATAAGTAATAGTATGTATATATAATAATTTTATAAGTACTTATATTTTTTTTTACTGTATATGTATAAAAATACATAACTATATAAATAGTAAGGCACATATATAAAGGTGTACGCAGCCTATATTATTGGGTTTTTGCTGGGCAAAGTTTTGTGTAGACAGAGTTTTTTTGGGGGCTGTTTTACAGTGTATTCAGCATTGTTTATATATATACTTTACTTTAGTTTGGCCTGATAGGTACTATGAAATAGTATTTTCTGTCACACAGTATATCTATATAAGCTAAATTTATAATATAGTGATGATGGTTTGTATTATATATATGTTATGTTATTTGGGTTTTGATGATTAAATTAATAATATATACGTTTCGTTTTCCGGAAAATCCTGTGTTGTTTTGCTTGGTTTTGACTTTTGTCCTAGTTTGACGTGAATTGTTTATTGGTACACGTTATTATCTGTAGCTTTGACATATATCGGTTTATTTAGTAAATATATACATATTTTATGTTTAAAGAATTTTAAATTTTATGTGTTGCAGAAAGTATAGTACTTTAATATAAAGAGGATATGTTAGGTTGAAATGAATATAATGTATAAGTATTAGTCTTTAAATATGGAGTGTGTATATATTTGAGTTTAGTATACTTGTTTAATTTAAAACAATGATTTGGAAATGTATATCTATATATTAAATATAAAATGTGTTTGAATTTAAAATATGGTTTTATATGTAAATAGTTATATATATATATGTATACAGAGATATATAATATTTGGGCTTAAATTAAGTATTAATTTGAGATATATGTTTAAATTGATATTGAGTAAAATAATAATAATAATAATAATAGCATAATATACATTTTGTTTATGTTATATCAAACTGATTTTTTGGTTCTTGATTTCCAGTTTATCAGCTTTGTTCGTCAAACTTGTTTCCATCGTGCTTTGTTTCGAAATTCGCGTTCAATCTTGCTTTGCTTGGAAATACGTGCTGGATTCGTATCTCATCTCAATTTCATTGTCTATCGTCTCTAGCCTCGAAAGGTGAGCACTCACTCACGATTAACGTTCTTTTATTTATTAAATTTGATTTCAATTGAAACGACAATTGAAATATGCTGTTGTTAGTTAATTACACTGTTATATATGTTATTGCCTGTATCAGTTCACCTGTGACATCTGACACCATTATCTGTTAATTATTTATGCGATGATAATACAGTTTGGCTGATAATTGATTGATTGTTGATGTTTATATTGGATGTTAAATTGTTAATGTTGAAATGATAAACAGTATGAAATTGAACTTGATATAGGATAATTAATTGTTATATTTGATTAAATGACATTTGTATAATATGACCCCTTTAACTGTTAAATTTATCGACACGTAGGATTTGTTTAATTACACTTTGAACCATCAAATTGTATGATGTTTAAATTGATGATGTATGAAATTGAAATCGAATGACAAGTGAAAACCGTAATGTAATAATCTTTAATCTACATGAAATGATAGTGTAGATTCTAGAAATAATTATATTTATTCGTACAAATAACAATGCGAATTAATACGGTTATTTCGGGATTATTTGAATTGATTATTGGATTGTTATTATTGTTGTTATTGCTTGTTTATTTACTTTGACACCATCCAGTTATCACACTGCAAGTTCCCATTAATATGCTTTGATTATGAATTGAATTGGAATCGGGTTGAAATGATAAATACCCAAATTGAATCTTGACCTAGGATAGAAAATTAAATAAAACCCGATTGGTCAATAATTTGATTTAAAATAAAACAAAGATTTTATTTGAATAAATAATATAGTTTTGAAATGAAGTTGAAATTTGAATTTTTGATGAAAGGAAATGTTAATAGTTAATAATCTGAAACAAAATATTAACAATGTAATTGATGAAAGAATGTTGTTTAATTTGAGAAATGGTTGAATTAAGTTTGAAATGATTTAATAATTAAGTTTGAAATTGAATTAAGTTTGAAATTATTAAACTTTGAAATTATTTAATAATTAAGTTTGAATTATTTGATAATTAAATAAGGTTGAATTATTTAATGATTAAATTGAATTGAAATTCTTTAATAAGAAAATTTAAACTTTTGAATAAGTTAATTTTACTTCGTAAATAATTGAAATTGAATTTCTTATTTAAGTAAGTTTTTGGAAAATTATTTATGAAAGTAAATAACTGAAATTGAATTTCTTTAACAAGAAATAAAAATGTGATTTATTGAAATTAATGTAAGACTTGAAATTTAAAGAATTGGATTTGATGAATTTAATTTAATTCAATTTATAAGTTGAATTTAAATAGTGGATTTAATAAATTGGAAATTCAATAGAAATTGTTTGAATGATAAAATAACTTAACGAAAATCGAATGGAATCGATAATGAGTTTAAATTGATTTGAATGTTAAATTAAATTAATTTAAATGATGTTGAAATGAAACTGATATTCGAACTTGAATCAATATTTGAATTGAAATTGAATTATAAGATTTTGAAATGGTAATTATGAAGTTTTGAAACGTAAATATTGGAAATTGTTTTAGAAAGACAAATGAAATGTTGATTTACGAATTCTAATTGAAATTGTAATTGATTTGGTTTTGAAATATATTAAACGACCAATCGGTGAAATAATTACGAAAGTTATTAAAGAGACCGGAATTCGGTTATGGATATACTCTCTATCTAAACCGAAAACCACTTTAATAACTATACGCGGAGTGATGATCCAGAATGAAGTGGTTGGAATGGTGTTCGTGATGACTGAAGAAAGAGAACGATAATGGATAGCCTTGACACTTGTGTCAAATTGGAAATGACTAAAACAGGAGCTGTGCCGGGCCAATGGAGGATTGATACCTCAAGTGGACACACTTCTTCGAACTACTTATACTTATTGTCGATTGGTGCACCCTTGATTTTGGGAGTGTTGTCTCACGGTGTTGCGGGCGCTGCGGCGTTGCGTTCTCACCAGCCCGGATCAGGCGAACGGTAGTATCACTACCTTGGGTATAGCCTCATGTGCCTTGTCATACTTGTATTCCATTTATGCGCGACCACTACGAATTTGTTTTTTACCTTGAGTATATGGATTGCCCTCTGGTGACTTCCGGTTTTGGGGAAACTACGGTCTTGTATATGCTTGTGGGAATAAAAATGTGTTAAGGGTGGAATGGGCCACGACTTAACGCTATTTTGATATCTTTATATTACTGATAGACATTATCTACTTATCGTACACTACTACATAGTAGATAGTTTAACGGATCCTTAAAGGATGGTTATTCCAAACATCCTTTGAGTTATTTGTATTTCAATTGCTATTTCACTTGAGTTGGATTTATTAATATAAGAATGTTAATCCTGACTCGAGTGTCTTGTGTTTTTGCTTTACGCTCGGGTCAGACTGAGTGGTTCAGCTTTCGAGACTCACCTTTGGAGTTGGAGCTTCGCTTGGAGAACCAGCTATCTATTCTGCTTCCAATATTCGATGATTCCAGTGATGTATTCTGATTTAACTCTGATGTATCATATTACTCTTCTGTTGTAAACCCTGATGTATTTTATATATTCATATAGTAGCTTCATGAACTACTATCTCTTTTATTTCCGCTGCAAATTATTACTCTGTGTCTGTGTTCTGTGATTATTTTATTTACTGTATATGTTCAGTTTTGCCAATTTAAATTAACAACGCGGTATTTTGAGCAATTCAATTCCGGCATGAGTGTTTACCTATACACTTATAATGGATGCGAATGGTCCAAAATATCGGGTCGTTACAATCGGTGATCGATCGACTGTTGAAGAAAGGGAAAAATCGCCTTAAGGAAGCTCGGAAGAATGTTAATAGCAGAAACGACTTAGGAGATAGGCAATGGATAAAAGGAATGACTCAAGATTTTTATACCTCGGAGCAACAGAATTTGAATCGGCCCACACGAGTTAAGATGAGTCGAAGCACACGACCTACGACTTAGGCGTGTACTTCGAGGGGCAAATGTTAACCCTTAATTCCTCACGACTTAAGAATGGTACGATTCAAGTAGGGTGTGCAACTTAGCGACTTAAGTTATGCCACGACATAACGAGTTAAAGGCGTGACCGACTTATAAAGTGTACCGACTTAACAGGTCACGACTTAAGGCAGCATACGACCTAAGCTACAGGTCCGACCTAACAGGAGCCGACTTAAGATAATCTACAACTTAAGAACTAAGACCGACTTAGGAAGGCTCCGAGTTAAGGAAAGCTCCGAGTTAAGGAAGGCTCCGAGTTAAGGAATGCTCCGACTTAAGGAATGCTCCTACTTAAGAGTTTACAAGATAAGGAAGTCTCCGACTCAAGGCTGTTACTGACTTAACAACTTAAGGGATCTCCGACCTACCAGTTTAAGATGCCACCGACCTACGACTTATGTTAAGTCGCCACCGACCCATAACAGCTCATATTCAGGAGTAACTGGTGCAAGCGCTCCTATCTCATCACCGACTTAGGGCCTACGACTTACTATAAGTCGGCTACGACTTAAGGACTTGGAGAATTTTTCCTATTCAGATTCGACCCTATAAATACCCCCCAAACTCCAACGAGCGAAGGACTTTTGGGCCAGCCATTCTTTGAAGCGTCATTACTCTGCCGAACTCTCAACTCAACCAACACACAAAGATCTTCAAATACTCGAGACGGTACAACAAGCTTCGAGAGGAATTTCATACATCCAACACGGATTCATCGAGTTTCATCATCGAAGTTTGAGCTAGTAGTCAAGGGTGTTTTTGTGATCAAATTGTATTGTAATTAGAAGAATATTATATCATATTGTAATCAAATCAGCAATAAAAGACTATAAAGTGGACGTAGGCTCAATTACAGGCCGAACCACTATAAATCTATTGTCATTTACCGTTTTACTGCTATTTTCAGCTTGTATTCTGTTCCCGTACCAACGGGTGGTGCTTTCACAGATCTATTACACACACCGGGTGCTAGCGTTCACTTTTTAGCGTTAACACTGACCATCTGAGTTAGTTCGGTGGCAGGTTCTCTTGGGATTTTTGCAAATCTCTGGCACTTGTCGCATATTCGGGAGAAGATGGCGGTATCTCGATTAATATCTGGCTAAAAATACCCATACTGGAGAACTTTCTTGGCAAGAGTTTGTCCATCTGAATGATCCCTACATTCTCCTTCGTGTACCTCTGCTAAAATTATCTTGGCTTCTTCCTTGGTTACACATCAGAGTAATGGCATTGAGAATCCCCGTCTATATAACCGGCCATCTTGAACTACATATCTCGATGTTTTTCTTAACAGCTTTCGGCGTTCTTTAGAATTTTCTGGTAGGGAACCATTGAGTAAATATTCTTTGATTGGGGTCATCCATGACTCTTGTTCTTGGGATACAGCCATGATCCAGTCGATATCCATCTCATCAGTGCTTGGAGCTGACAAGACCTCCACAGGAACCAATCCCAATAATTGTGCTTCTCTGGAACTTGAATACTTTGCGAGAGAATCTGCCTTCATATTTTCCTCTCGTGGTATGTGGCTTATCGAATAGTGATCAAAATCATCGAGAAGTTCACAAGCCCTTGACAAGTAAGCAGGCAGATTTCCTCCTTTAGCTTGGAACTCCTTCTTGATTTGACATACTATGAGCTGAGAATCACTGAAGATCTACAATGCTTTGATGTTCAATTCCTTTGCAATTTTTAACCCAGCAATTAGAGCTTCATATTCTGCTTCGTTATTTGTAGAAGGAAATTCCAATCTTAATGCGCAACATAATGATCGCCCTTCGGGGGTTTCAAGCACAACCCCAGCTCCGGAACAATAATCATTTCTTGAGCCATCAACGTATAACTTCCATCTGGTTGGGATGGCAACTGTAACCTCTTCCTCACTATCACCCTTATCTGTGTACTCTGCAATGAAATCTGCTAAAGCTTGTCCATTGATCGCTCTTCGGGGATGGTAGACGATATCATATTGGCTAAGTTCAATATTCCATTTTAGAAGACGGCCCGAAGTTTCAGGGCGAAATAGGACTTGCTTTAGGGGCTGATCAGTGAGAACTTTGATAGGGTGAGCTTGAAAATACGGCCTAAACTTTCTGGAAGCAATCAGTAAACAATAGGCGAGCTTTTCTAGCTTTGAGTAATTCATTTCTGCCCCAGTGATTCTTTTGCTGATATAGTAAACCGGGCACTGAACTTTTGCATCCTCGCGCACTAATGCTGCCCTCAGGGCATGAGATGAAACTGCCAAGTATATGAAAAGATCTTCGCCATTGTTGGGCTTGGAAATTATTGGAGGCGCTTCCATGTGACGGATTAGTTCACCGAAAGCTTTCTGGCATTCAGGAGTCCATTCGAAGTTTTTCTTTCCTTTCTTTAGAGCGTCGAAGAAGGGAATGCATTTATTAGTGGCTTTGGAGATAAACCGACTTAAAGCAGCAACTTCCCCATTGAGGCTCTGCAGTTCCTTCTACGTCCTAGGGGCTTTGAATTCTCTCAGAGCAGTAATTTGAGCGGGATTAGCTTCAATGCCCCTAGCGCTCACGATAAATCCCAAGAACTTTCCGGATTCTACTCCAAACGAACATTTCAAAGGATTGAGCTTCATTCCATACTTTCGGAGAATTGCGAACATTTCTGCTAGATGATCCATATGGTTAATTGCTTTCTTTGATTTTACCAACATATCATCAACATAGACTTCCATAGTTTTCCCAAGCTGTGATTTGAACATTGCATTAACGAGCCTTTGATATGTTGCCCCTGCATTCTTCAGTCCGAAGGGCATGACTTTGTAGCAGTAAAGACCAACATCGGTGACGAAGCTCGTATCTTCTTGATCCGACTCATGCATCATAATATGGTTATATCCGGAGTAAGCATCCATAAAAGACAATAATTCGTGCCCGGCTGTTCCATCTACTAGTTGATCAATCCTTGGCAACGGGAAGCAGTCCTTGGGGCAGGCTTTGTTTAAATCTGAAAAATCGATGCATACTCTCCACTTTCCATTTGCTTTTTTAACCAGTACTGGATTTGAAACCCAATTTGGGGCAGGCTGTTCCATCTACTTCTTCCTTTAGCGCTGCTGACCTTTCTGGTCTCTGGGTTCTCCTTTTTTGTTTCACAGGTGTGAACTTTGGATCAATATTCAGAGCATGTACAGCAATCTCCGGAGATATTCCACACATATCAGCGTGACTCCAAGTGAATATGTCCAGGTTTGCTTTCAAAAAAGATATCAGCATATTTTGGACTGTCACACTTAGTTGCGAACCCACATTTAGCACTTTGTTTGAGTCTTTAAGATCAACAGGTACCGGTACCGTTACTTCCATCGGCACCACTCTATTATCCCATGCACTGGCTTTTCTGGGATCCATTTCTCTCCTTGCACCACTATGCTCGCCAGTGCAGGGGCCACCCTGTACTTGCTACAAGGTTGGCTTTTTGATGCGGAGCGGGGCTGCCGCATCTTTTCCCGTCTCTCTCTTCCTTGCCTCTCGAAGCTCTATAAGATAACATTCCCGCCCGGCGTTTTGATCCCCTTTAATGACACCAACACCATTGTCTGTAAGGAATTTCATAGTTAGGCACCACGGGGCGAGAATGGCTTTGAACGCAGCTAGAGTTGGCCGGCCCAGGAAGGCATTATAAGTAGAAAATCCATCAACAATTACAAAAGTCTGTTTCTGAACCACCTTTTTCTGTCCATCTCCAAGTTCCACAAACAAGTCGACAGTTCCGATTGGCTGCTGCGGTTCCCCGGTAAACCCAACAATTTTCTGCGATGAAGCCTGAACGTTAGTCATTGGAATCTTCATTTGGTCAAATGTCTTCTTGAAGAGTATATTGCAAGAGGTGACGCAACCAACAAGCACTTGCCTTACAATAGCTGGTCCAATTCCTGCAGAAATGACCAAGGGATCCATGGTTGGAGCTTCAATACCCATAGAATCCCTAGCTTTAAACACAATGTCTTCATTAGAAGTCTTCTGCTGTTTTAGGGGTGCAGCATCTTCCAAAACAAAAACATCTTCCTCCGCTGGAGTATATTTCAAAGCATGAGCATATCTTTCCATTTCACCCCAGCTTCTGCCCACTGGGTGTGGGCATCCTGTAATTATATTGATAACATGCCTTTCTGAGTTATGTGTCGTAGTACCCTCATCCGAGCCAGATGGGTGAGTAGGGGGTTGCTGCTCCTGAGCAGATGAAGTTGGATTATTCCTGTTCTTCTTAACATATTGTTGCAGTTTATTTTCTCTTAGCAACTCTTCAATCAAGCTCTTCAAATGACAACATTCGTTGGTATCATGGCCAGGTTGGTTATGAAATCGACAAAATTTTCCATTTCGCATAGCACTCTTTCCTGGCTTTATCTCAGCTGGTTTAGGGTACTCCACGGCATCTTTGGTGGCAAAGAAGATATTCTCCGGAGTGTCGGTTAAAGGAGTGAAATATGAGGGTTTAAAGAAGCGAGGTTTCTTCATATCCTTTTGTTTCTTTCCATCATTATTCTCCCTCTTCTGACCTCCGGAATCTTTCTTAGCTGACACAGCAATGTTATTATGCACTCCTGTTGCTACCACTTTGACTGGTGCAGGAAGATTTTCCAAGCGTATGAACTCGTCAGCTTTCTTATAAAATTTCTCGAGTGAATTTGACTCCTTCATTTTCAGCCATTTCCCAAATTCACTTGACTTATCGATAGCCTGCATTAGATAAGTCAAAATCATTCGTGGCTCCACGTTGTCGACTTCAGCCAGAGCTAAGTTGAAGCGATTCAAAAAGGACTTAATAGACTCTCCCAGATTCTACTCAAGGCTAGACAATGACATTATGTCTTTCGCCTTTGAATCGTATAGTCTGAATTGCTCTTTAAACTTCCGAGTTAAATCAGAGAACCGGTCTATAGATCGAGGCGGCAGCTTTGTAAACCAGAGTAGTGCCACTCCTTCTAAGTACACTGGAAAGTACCGGCACTTAATTTCATCCGTGGCCCTGGCACCTGTCATGTGCCAGTCGTATTTGTACAGAAATTGATTGGGGTCGCTTGTCCCTCGGTAAGCTGGAATGGTCGGAGGAACAAACTTTCTTAGAAATTCAGCTTTTAGAATTTTCTCGATGAACGGAGTTTTACTTGGAGCGAACCCCTAGTCGTTCTCATCTTCATTTCTTTGCATGCTCTCTTTCATGATCTGTCGTATCATTTCCGAGATGTATTCCTCGTTGTTCAGAGGCTCTGCAGGGCATTCATCAGCCGTTTTCTCAGAAGTTTGCTTAAACAAACGTTCATGGAGAGTTGATTGTGACCTTCTCATTCCGGCTTGGGGAGATGCCCCTTCAGCAGTGCCAGCTACCCTTTAAGGAATGTTCCCCCGTTCAGAGTTGTGAACAGCATCAGCAAAATTTTCCTCATTACTCGCTGGTTGACGGTTAGCTCCGAGCATAGCATTCAACCTTTCTAGCATTAAGGTGTTCTGGGTTTCAATTTGCTGATATAACCTAGATACAGCAGCATCTAACTCCGCTCGTGTCACTCCAATGCTTGGAGCTGCTTGGCTTGATGAAGGAGAAGTAGCAGTGTTATCATGAGCACCGACGGATCTGGCAGACTTGCGCTTTCTTCCGGGAGTCATTATTTCCGACAAACTTCTGGTTCTCAAAGAAACTTTCTCTACAAACTCTCGTGAAGCAATGATGACAATACTCCTGAGTTGGGTTCTTAGTGAAGCACCAAAATGTTAACGCTTAAAATTGAATGCTTACACCCTGGTGTGTGTAATAATGTCATGAAAGCACCACCCGTGATACGGGAACAAGAAATAAGCAGTAAAATAGCAAAAAACAGTAAATGACATCGATTTTATAGTGGTTCGACTTAAGATCAAGCCTACGTCCACTTTGAATTCCTTTATTGTTGATTTTGGTTACAAGTTGATAAAATGCACTCGAAAATACAATACACTTTTGATTCCAATACACTTCAGACTAATAGCTCAAACTTTGATGTGAGAAGGCTCTTTGAATCCATTTCGGATGTGCAAGATTTCTTTCAAAGTTTGTTGTAGTGTCTTGAATGTTTGGAGTTCTTCAAGTGTTGGATGAGTTAAGAATTCTGCAGAGTAACGGCGCTTCATAGAATGATCCAAAAGTCCTCTTGTCGTTGGAGTAGCTCTAGTATTTATAGGGAGAGATCTGGGCAGAATCCAATCGCACAAGTCCTAGGTCGTACACGACCTAAAGTAGGTCGTAGGTCGGCAGCGACCTAAAGTAGGTCGTAGGTCTATCTTACCTTGATTGTGCTTAGTTTCTTCTGAGCCAATTATTTGGTCGCGCGCGACCTAATATAGGTCGTAGGTCGCTGAGACCACTTCTGTTATTTAGGTCGTAACTTCCCATAGGTCGTTAGCTTCTTAGGTCGGTAGGTCGTGGACTCCTTAAGTCGTTAGCTCGTTAGGTCGGTTCTGTAGTTAGGTCATTAGCCTCATAGGTCGGTAGGTCGTGGACTCCTTAAGTCGTTAGCTCGTTAGGTCGGTTCTGTAGTTAGGTCGTTGGCCTCTTAGGTCGGTAGGTCGTGGACTCCTTAAGTCGTTAGCTCGTTAGGTCGGTTCTGTAGTTAGGTCGTTAGCCTCTTAGGCCGGTAGGTCGTGGACTCCTTAAGTCGTTAGCTTGTTAGGTCGGTTCTGTAGTTAGGTCGTTAGCCTCTTAGGTCGGTAGGTCGTGGACTCCTTAAGTCGTTAGCTCGTTAGGTCGGTTCTGTAGTTAGGTCGTTAGCCTCTTAGGTCGGTAGGTCGTGGACTCCTTAAGTCGTTAGCTCGTTAGGTCGGTTCTGTAGTTAGGTCGTTAGCCTCCCTAGGTCGCTAGGTCGCGAATCAAAAAAAGGGTTAACAGTTGATATCTCTGATATGATATGTTTTGTGATATGATGTGTTTGGATGGACTATGATAATATGGTTACCTATCGATGATGAATTGCTATGTAAAATGTGACATCTTGTCTTTAAGGTGAAATATATTTCACTTGAATAACTAGGGTTAGGAGGGTATTGAATTCGAAGAGACAGGGTCAGGTATTAGTTAATACCCGAAACCACTTCGATTCTTTATAGATTGATATGTTAAATCAATAGGCTGGTATGGAATGATTTAAGTGAATTGGATCATTTAATCTAAGTTTTGGTACTTAGAAATTGATGTGTGAAATAAGTGATTTCTATAATAAATTGTGAATTTGTAATTCGACACAAGTTACCCCGGGTTTTATGTAAGTTTTATGCTGTTGTATTCCTTGTTAGATGGGTTTACTCACGCTGATTTCCAGCTTGACCCGGGTGTTACTTTGATGTAATGCTCGGGTCAGACCGAGTATTACCGATTTTCAGGTAAGGACGTTCTAGAGCTCAGGAGACGAGCTGGATGGCAGGAACGTATGGAGTGTTTCCGTTGTGAGATATTTCTGTTTATCTGAGACATGATGATTTGTACATGTCCAGTATTTGTGTATGTGTGTAACTCTGATGTATTAAAATGTAAATTGACAAGTACAGATTTCTTTGTATAACTGTTATTATTTGATATTATATTTTGATCCGCTGCGAATGTGAGATTCCGTGTTTTGTTTTCTATTTCTTCTTCTATCTCTTTCTTCTTTTCCTAACTATCTGGAATTTTCGGGATCGAAAATTTTGGGTCGTTACAATAACTCCAAACACTATGAAATTTGAAATACGATAATAATACATTATTATGGATCCAATGGAACTTGTTTCCTCGAATTCTGAAGCTGTGCCTCAGAAGGCTATTTTTACTCGTTAATTTAAACAGGCTATTTTTAAAATAAAAAAATCACTTTTAAATTCAATATAGAAGTTTTATTACCTTCATTCTTATTAATATAAATTTAATAAGCCTTTAAATTATTTTTAACAAGCTTAAAACTCAAGATTCGATTATTTTATTAATTCCAATTATTAAATTTAACGATTATATTTGGAATTCAGATTATAAAATCTATAAAATTAACTTTTAAATATTAAAAATCAATTTAATATTCCAATTTCAAATAACCAAAATTCTGGGACATTACATTCCTCCCTCCTTAAAAGAATTTCCTCCCCGAAAATACCGAGGTAAGAAGAATGGTCCAAAACCCATTAACTTTCCCAAAATTAATCAGTTGAAACAACTTACCAAAATCAATTTATTGTAACCACATTATCACTTTTACTCATTTCCGATTCATCCGTAGATTCCAAATAATATATTTTCTCAATCATTTCAGGTTATAATCCAAAATAAAATATTTAGTTAAAAATTTTCCTTCAAAATTTTCTAACTCCTTAAATTTTCGATAAATTTCTCCAGCGTCTCCTTTGCGCGGCTAGATCCAAACAACTACAAATCGCCTCTACGGGCCCAAATCATCAAAAGAAAACAAAAGCCAAGTGGATCAATCATAAAATCATCAATTTCAAACAACAATTTAAAGATGTACCTTTTTGTCGGGCAATCCAATTTTTCTTGATTTTAAATTCCTGCATCTTATTTACCAATAATATCCAATCATATAATTCAAAATCATTTTATTTTTTTGCATTTTCAATTCCCAATATTTATTTCACTAAAACCCATATGATGTACATATATCATCCATACGCAATATCACATCTGATCGCTCGCTTGATCACACAATTTCACTTCCGGACTAGTATCGTTCACACGACCACTCTAGTGCGGACTCAGATTTAGTTTCTTGATTAAAACTGTCATTCCCATTGCACAACTATATACTATGATAAAGAATCCCAGAATCAATCAAAATTCCATACCCAGTGTTCGCCGTCGAAAATCGAGTGAAAAATCATATTTCGGATCGATATAAATTATCTCGAAATTCTGTGCTTGAATCTGGATCAAATCGTCATGCGAATAAACAATGTACGTAAAACTTACATATTTATTTCCATTGATTCTTAGCTATATCAAATTCTTGTTATTCACATTCATTTTACTTATAATCAATCATCCATAATTATTATTCTCATTGCTTTATTCACATTCGTTATTCACTTAGTATATCCTTCCCAAACCGATACCATTTAAGAATTATTTCACATTCATTTCATTTTAACCAATTATCAACATTCACTATTTTCTTAGTATATTTCTTTAATATCAATTTCACTTAAGAACTTTACCATCAATTTTCTTAAGTCCATTATAACATTTTATACAAATGTTCTTAGATTTATTTCCACTTCACCAATTAAGTTTATATCCATTTATATTCAAATTCAAATTCAATTCCAATTTTCCAATTTTCCAATTTCACATTTGATTTTTATCAATCAACATTCCAAACAATATCCAAATAACTAATAGTTTTAATTAGTTCATTTATTCATTTATCCCACATCTCAATAGATTCCATTTCCAATAATTATTTCATTTAGCCTTCTTGGGCTATATTTTCAAAATTCACTTTATTTAACTTAATTCAAGTTAAATTTCCATTCCACAATTAAATTTCAAATTTTTACCTTTCTTGCATCCTTATTCAACAATTTAAACCTTGCTTTGTCTTGTTAATTTCCAACTTCATAACTTATCAAACATAATTTATCATATTTTCCCAAATAACATTTTAAATGAAAATCCCAGAGTTTAAACTCCTTATTTCCAAATTATTTCAAATCATTTTTGAAATCAAATACATGTATATACACACAACCCCTTGGTATATCCAATTATTCCTTTAAATTTCATGCCAAAACTAGTTTTCCAAAACAAAACTCTAATCGTAGCAATTCCTCACTTTGAGACTCGAAAACGAACGTCGATGATGTTGCAGGCATCACCGAAATTATTTTCCAACGATCGAAGTGAGTTCAGTGCTTTTTCCTCTTTTAAAAACCATTTTAAAAATATTTTCAATTCAAAATATTCTCCAAATAATATCACTACTATTTTCCATGACTTTGAAAAACACTTCAAAACCAACGGGAATTAAATTCCCAAATTTCCAACTTTTAAATCCTTTATAAATCGTGTTTTTAAAAACCATATAAATTTTTCAATCACATTTACAAAAGCTTATTTACAAAATCCCATTTTGTTATATGAATTATTTCTTAACTTTTGATTAGAATGTCAACCTTTATTCAATCACCACAACAACAAATGATAATAGTTTTATTATTATCATTTCCTAACAACCAAGCACACCATATATAACTATAATAATTTATGAAAAATTATTTCCTTCATATATAAAACTGATCTGGGTAAATTATTTCATTTACCCAATTTCAAAACAATACCATGTCAAGTTGCCATGTTCAAGTGTTTAGAGATACCTATCATAACGTTAATTACTCATATTGACCAGAACCCATAAACCACTCAACAAATCAAGCAACACAATATAAACCAATTTTTATATCACTAACAAATACCCGCTCATACCAATTAATACACTCAAACTCATTCTAGGGTACTACTGACCCTATCTCTAATGAGTTACCCCATCAAAGCCAAGGTTCTTGCTTAACCTTCGGTTCTGATACCAAATGTAGCGAACCGGATTTTCAACCCTCAAAAATCGACATCAATACGTTCACTGTATAACATGCCAAGCAATCGAGTGCCGGAAATACCAGATCGTTAAAGGAAAAGAAGAAAGAGGTAGAAGAAAACTGAAATAATAACACAGAATCTCACAACCGCAGCAGAACAATATATAATGGATAATAACATGTCTTAACACAAAAAGAACTATAACTGTTACTTATTCATTACATCATCAAAGTACAACAAATCAATAACTAAATACTGGACAGTTATAATAACTTGTCCTAACTAGTGCTGAATATACAGCCTACAATACACAGTGGTATATAATCAAATACGTGGAATACGTCTCTGTCATCCAGCTCATCTCCTAAGCTCCATAGCATCTTAACCTGAATTTGTAATACTTAGTCTGACCCAAGCATTATAATAAAATAACACCCGAGTCAGTCTGGAAAACCAGCGTGAGAAAACACATTCAATTTGAATTATTAAAGTTATCAAAATCCTTTGAAAAACAAAGGTATTTCGTAAGACCGTGTCACACATAAACATGATGGGTTTTTACTATAAGTGTAACGGCCCGCAAATCCGTACCCCATTGAGTTGATAATATTCTCCATCAGATCAACTCAAATTGGATAGAAATACAAACCATTAGGGTTAAAGAAGAAAGAGGTAGAAGAAGAAAATAGAAAACAACATCAGAATCTCACAATCGCAGCGGAACAATATACAATAGATAACAATTGACCTTTATACAAAAAGAACTATAACTTTTTATACATTACATCAACAGAGTACAACATAGAATAATAGCACAGTGCTAGAAAGTTATAATAACTTGTCCTCACAAAGATGACTATACAGCTTATGATACACAGCGGAATATACATCAAGTACGTGTGATACGTCTCGCCTTCCAGCTCGTCTCCTGAGCTCCACAACATCCTATCATGTATCTATAATACTCGGTCTGACCCGAGCATTATAATAAAATAACACCCGAGTCAGTCTGGAAAACCAGCGTGAGAAAACACACTCAATTGGATTATTAAAGTTTTCAAAAACCTTTAAAATCAAACGTATCTCGTAAGACCACGCCACAAATAAACATGCCGGTTTTTACCTTACGATAACCAACACATTTTTATCAAATCCGTCTGATATTATAATAGTGTCTATAGAAAGTAAAATAGAATCTATCTGAAATGCTTGCATCTCACGTTCCAGCATAGTTGGGCATAATCAAAACCGTACGGGCGCTTATTGGAGAATGGATTCCATACAATGGCAGGGATACTGGGGTACCACCCGTCATAGTACCTGGCCTAGATAAGAGTATCGAAGATCACTCTCGACCCCCTGCAACACAAGACCGGAGCTACCCCTTACTGGATAGTCCGAATAAGATCACCCCACGGTTGGGATCAGCAACCGCCCACAAAGCCGAGATCAAAAAGGGACTCTAGACAAAGGCGACCTTACCCTAATTGGGTGCTACCCACTTAGCCTTGCTGCCCCTCCCATGTTTTAGCCATTCTCGGTTGATGAGGCTTGAGGCTAAACGTTACCTTTTAGGAACGAATTTCACTTAGAATGCTCATCGTCCTCCAATGACGATGTTCTGAGCATTCGTCCATACAAGTTATCCTGGGTCTGGACAAACAGAATCACCGTCTTCATTATCTTTACGGTATTCATTCGCTACGTTCAAACCGGATCGTAGTGGTTTTTAGATAATTAAATCTGATCCCGATCTCTTCGAAATGATCAGCGCATTGGCCAATATTGATAGTCGGTTATTTAACTATCAAATTAAACAATCATTCAACCAATTATTTTCTTTCCCTTGGAAAGCACCAAGTCTTTTTAAGTTTAGATTTTAAACAAATTAAATCACTTTGTCCAAAATATACACTTTAAACATTTAAAATAAACTACTTAAACACTTTATTTAAAATACTAGTTATGAAATTCTATAAAAAAATTCAAAGTAAAACGTAAGCCAAAACTACTTTGAAATAAGGCTATTTTATAAAATATAAATATTTAATAATTTTCCTTTAATCATAATACCACTTTAGTCTTTAAAACAATTGACTACTATAATTAACTAATAAATATTTACTTTAAAATTTTAAAACAATTAAATAATAATTTCCTAAAAACATTCTTTTAAAACACTCTAAAACTTTTAATTTATACCTAGAAATTTTTCTTTGAAAATACACTTGGATTTTCAGGAAAATTCAATTCCCATTCCAATATAACCCATCCCATCATTTATAAATCCTTCTCGATTTATCCCATTTTAATTTACGTCCCAATCCCGTAAATTTTCCTTCCCATACTTTTAAAAATAAAACCACTATTTATTTTTAAAACGAATTACCCTTTCCTTTTAATTTCCCACCGTGAATTTATAAATCCAAATTATCCACTGATAAATATTCACTTTATTTATAAACCCAATTTATAAATCTCTTAGCCTCATTTTCCTTTATAACCACCGTTTCATAACACTTAATCGATTTCAAATCGATTCCCTAAGTTAATTTCATTTTGAAATTTATTTCTGGATTTATCAAAATTACCCCAAACCCTTAATTTCAAATCTACTTGCTTCTTATGATTTAAAATCTTATTTAAATCTAGAACATCAATTCCTTACTTAATTTCAAAATTCCCTTTTTATTTCTCCCAAACCGTTTTAAATCCTGAATTTAAAATAAATCCTTTAATCCTTAAGCAATATCATTTAAATACTCAAAACTCTTTATTTCCATTTATTCAAAATCCCTATTTTCCCATACCCCGGAATTTATTAAATAGAATTTCAAAATCAACCATTTACCTTTTCCCAATTTCACCATTTTTATTTACTCAACTTCACTATAAATATTTTACTTAAAACTTTCTTTTTATTTTCCTTTAAAATACAAATCTTTATATTTTTGATATCTTAAAATACCAAAATATATTCAGCCCAACCATAGCATTCAATGATTTCAATTTATACTATAAGCTATCACAGATTATCAAACAAATCATATCACAGATTATGAAAATAATTTCGATACTTTTGAGGAATCCAATTGGATCCCTCCAACCTGTTTACCTGCATCCACAGATGTTAGCACAATATAAAAATACCAATCCCACTTTGAGGGGTGTATCGCGGTATATAGGGTCATTCGCTATTATGCGGGGCACATAGGTCTCATCCGCAATATAATGCGGGAATATCAATCACTCCAATATATATATATACTACTATATATAATATCACATCCAGACTGATAATAAATTATCAATTCAAGCAAATAATCCAATAATTTAATTTTAACTAATTAAATTAACTAGTAATCCAATTTGAGTTAGATTAACTCACCTTTGACTTTTAATTTGCAATCCAATCCAAACTGACTTATTTTCTTCATGATTTCAGACCTTGTATGTGACGACCCGGGTTTACGGACCAGTCAAAATCGCCGAAAGAACCGTCCGTTCTAAAACTACGAATGAAAACTACCAACTTAATACACAATATTTGATAAATATCCAACACTACTAAATGTATATGATACAACTTTCAATTTTACAAGTTATCAAAGTAATCAATTTAATCTACCAGTGTGCTTTAATACAAACCCAAAATCAAATACTACAAACAAACTGTAAATCTACCGCTGTGCAACTCTGATGAGAAACAACAATATCATTACCTGCAAACTCAATAAACAATGTAAATGCGGAATAAAATAGTAAGCATGAAAGACATAACAATACATGATACATGACAAACAACAAACAGAAAAATGTTATGTTATTATTGGGGCTGCATCACTACCACTTGTGACTGCCTACGTACCCTTATCTAATTGGGTACCCAATTAGATACAGGATCAAGCCAACGTAGTTCTCCTACCGCAAATAGGACTCATGGAGCCTACGATGCAACAAACAATATACATTTCCAAAACTACCCACTTAGGCTTAATCTTCAATTTTAGATTTTTACAATCTAATTAACTTTACGAAAATTATTTCTTTGGACTTTATTCTCGAATCCTTATTTCAAAACTTTTGAAATATATATATATATATCTTTTATATTCAAGTTATACTTTACTTCGGGATCTTAAATCAAATCAGTTTTGAAAAGTGTATTTGGAAATCCCAAATATTGTAATAAAAACATATCAAACCATATGCAACCAGATCGGGAGGTTTCTCCCAATAACAAGGCAACTGGGTCCCAGCCTTCATAAAATCGATAAATAAGTACATCTCTCTATTCCAAGAGTGGACTATACCAAAAACATATGCCCACTTTTTAGTTACGGGTTACCCAAATCATCGATAACATAACAAATCATTTTATATCCCGAAGCGATAAATCATTTCACACTTATATTCACAAGTACATTTAAATCCATAATAATTTTCATTTCCCAAATCCTTTCAAAAATCATCTTAAAACCATCGGGTTTAGTCCTCGAAATACTTTATGTTTCATAAAACATTTTTATAAAACCATTCTTATATAAATCACTTTTATATAATATAACTTCAAAATATTCATTACCAAACATTTCTATTTCTTTTAAAGGGAAAACATTTCATAATATTTCCATTTGAAAACTAATTTTCAAAACAGTTCATTAAATTGAAGTGAACCAAATATTACCGCTAAACACCTTATAATCAAATTGTGAAATAAATCACAAGGTGTTAGCCTACAATTATTTTCTACCCAACCCATGCATATTGATAATTAATTGCTTATAAACTGGTCGAGCAAAGTCAAAAATCAATAAATAATAATCAATGCTCATAAACTGGTCAAGCGAAATCCAAATAACCAAACAATTAATTAACAAAATAAACACAACAATAAATGATAAATCAACGCTTCAATCTATCAAATATTTGTAACACTTTTTATTTTATCTTGGGTTAAAATGATTTGATATTTATTTTGGAGCATCCGGTCTTTCCCTTCGACATGTTCCATCCCTCGTCCAAGTGTCCTTGGATCTCACAGACGAAACACGTGTACTAGTCGTTTCCGCATACCCCATTAAGTATTTAACTTCTAAATTTAAAAATAATTAATTAACCATCCAAATAGTCAAACAAGGAAATAAAACCATTTTTTAGCAAACAAAGTAAACAAGCATTCAACAAGGGTTTTCAAACAACACATAACACTTAAAGTTCCTTTAGCAATGATTTTAACAAACTTAAAGGAAGAAATAACTCAATAAACTATGAAAACAGGGAATATACTCACTAAACTATGAAAACAAGGAATACACTCACTAAACTATGAAAACATGGAATATACTCACTTCCTATTTGCTTTGATGGAGACTTGGAATACTTCACCTCTAATAATGAATTTTAGTTCTTTTCTTTAGTTTGTGAATGAATTAAAATGAGATATGGACTTGGCTATTTATAGGTGAAGAGAAGGGTACTTTAGTCATTTCCTATAGCCTAACCAGATTCGACTAGATTTTGGTCCAATAGAAACTAGCCTTATGGCCTAATTTGATTCGACCACATTTTGATCCAATAGAAAACATCTTGATGGCTTAATTTGATTCGACCACATTTTGGTCCAATAGAAATCCTCCTTATCAACTATGGTATAACATGATTCGACCAGATTTTGGTCCAATGGCAACCATCCGCATGGCAGAACCTAATTCGACCTGATTTTGGTCCAATGGCAACCATCCGCATGGAATATAATAATCATTATGCTATTTTGTTTTATTAGGCAAGTAATTATACTGTTCTATTTTTATTAGGCAAGGTTAATAATTCTCTCTTGTTTTATTAGGCAAGTAATTATACTATTCTGTTTTATTAGGCAGGGTTAATAATTCTAGATATAAAATCCATTATTTAATCATTTAAAAACATATTAACTCTTCATGTTCAAAGTGATTAAATTATGGGTCGTTACATTTTAAATATTCGAATCTGATGACCCAAAAATACGGGTCGTTACATTCTTCCCCTCTTAAAAGAATTTCGTCCCCGAAATTTGAAGAACGAAAAGATATAACGAAAACCAAACAATTAACAAAAGCTAAGCACACTAAAAAAAATTATCGCCCATAACCCCGGTCGGAGGTACGGTACCTTATCCTATCCATTTTTATTTATCAATTTAAGATAGTTTCATTTTAAAATTTCTAGGATAATTTACTAACCTAGACAAATTTTACTTAGGCACCTAACCTAAGCTCTGATACCAACTGTGACGACCCGGGTTTTCGGACCAGTCAAAATCGCTGAAAGACCCGTCCGTTCTAAAACTACGAATGAAAACTATCAACTTAATACACAATATTTGATAAATATCCAACACTACTAAATGTATAGGATACAACTTTCAATTTTACAAGTTATCAAAGTAATCAATTTAATCTACCAGTGTGCTTTAATACAAACCCAAAATCAAATACTACAAACAAACTGTAAATCTACCACTGTGCAACTCTGATGAGAAACAACAATATCATTACCTGCAAACTCAATAAACAATGTAAATGCGGAATAAAATAGTAAGCATGAAAGATACAACAATACATGATACATGACAAACAACAAACAGAAAAATGTTATGTTATTATTGGGGCTGCATCACTACCACTTGTGACTGCCTACGTACCCCTATCTAATTGGGTACCCAATTAGATACAGGATCAAGCCAACGTAGTTCTCCTACCGCAAATAGGACTCATGGAGCCTATGATGCAATAAACAATATGCAATTCCAAAACTACCCACTTAGGCTTAATCTTCAATTTTAGATTTTTACAATCTAATTAACTTTACGGAAATTATCTCTTTGGACTTTATTCTCGAATCCTTATTTCAAAGCTTTTGAAATATATATATCTTTTATATTCAAGTTATACTTTACTTCGGGATCTTAAATCAAATCAGTTTTGAAAAGTTTATTTGGAAATCCCAAATACTGTAATAAAAACATATCAAACCATATGCAACTAGATCGGGAGGTTTCTCCCAATAACAAGGCAACTGGGTCCCAGCCTTTATAAAATCGATAAATAATTACATCCCTCTATTCCAAGAGCAGACTATACCAAAAACATATGCCCACTTTTTAGTTACGGGTTACCTGTAACGACCCTAGATTTCAATTATTGAATTTTTGAATTAAATTGAGTAATTAAATAAATTTTTGGATAAAAATTTGTAAATTTAATTAGAAAATTGGAGCGAGTTTCCCCGAATCCAAATTAAAATATATTATATCATTTAAATTTAAAATATTGTATATATGTGAATATATATGTATTTTAGCATATGTGAGTAAATTTGAAATAATATATATTTGTACATTTGAGTTGAATTTAAATCTTTATATAAATAGTTTAGAAATGAAGATATGTAAGATAGATAGATAAAGTAAACATCATATAGAATAAAATAGAAACTTATTTACGTTATAAAGTAAATACATATATCTTAAACTCACGATTAATAAACAATTCAAATGAAGTTGATACAAAAACAATAAGACTACATCCAAATACAAAGATAGATAAATAAACAAATGCATAAATAAGAAACAAAACAAAGTAAAAGTGTTCAAACAAATAAATGCAAGTACAAATAACATATGCAGGTTAGAGAAGAAATGCAAAGCAAGATGTGTAGCTGCAAATATGATATGTAGACAAGAATAATAAAGAGTGTAGCCTGTAGAACTTGGAAATGCAAAGTATAATAATAAGTATGAGACAAGCAAGAGGGAAACAAAAGTATATACAAGTTGTACATACAAAATAAACAAAGCAAAGAAAGATTTCCAGCCACCATAATATCATCTCAGCCGAAGTAAGGCTGAAGTTAATAAATACATTAACATGCATAACCAAGTACAATAGCATATTGAAACAAGTATGCAGCTGAAAAGTAGGCAAGCATAAACAAAGGGGAAATAAAAATACAAACAAACTAGGAAAAACAAATAAATATAAGTACAACCAAAACATAATTAAAACAATAGAGTACAATAGCATATCAAAGAAAAAGATATCAGCCGAGTAAAGAGGACTTGAACAATTAATGCAAGACACTCTAGTACACCAAGCAAGGTTATCAGCTGAAGACAAGGAAGCATGCTTGCATTTAATGCTTTCACCTTAGTACACAGTATAATACTCATCAACCCAATGCAAGAATCACCAGCACATAACTCTCCTCTGTAAACTTCTCTTGTCTATATTTACTTCATCTCAGTTTCTTCCATTCAAACAAAAGTAAATAAAACTGAAGTAATATCATTCAAACTAAAACAAAACTTCAGCAAATACAACTTGAAGCCTAAGATCAAAATCAGAAACATGCAAGTGAATTCAAGCTGCTGTTTCAAGTCTCAACTACAACAACAACCCAAATTTAAACAACAGTTCAACATCATTTCAAGTTCTCCTTTGTTCTTCTTTACCAGGTGAGCAACTTTGTTTTTCTAGACTTCTTTGTTTTGACCAAGTGAGTAAACATCTAAATTTAAATCTTAAGTAGGTTAATATGGTTGCTTAAGTAATTACTGTGATAATGATGCCTGCATGTAGTATAGTATAAAATCTGTAGATATGGTTGTAATTGTTTCTGCATGCCTGTAATTTGTATTCCTCTGTTCATTCTTGAATCACAGAGTATTAAAAATAAACAAAAATTCAAATTTACCATATAAACACTTTGCAACTTTGAATTTTCAAATATATTAGTCAAGTTTAAATTCGTCTTGATTTGGAAAACATGTTAAGTAATATAAGATCAGAAGTTTCCTGTAAACAAGAAGAATGCAGTGAGAACTTATATAAGGTGACAAATAAGATGTTGAATTATATTGATTCATGTATATGTATTGAATCATCATTAAAGATTATGATTTTTAAAACAAAAAGTCAAATTTAAAATGTTGAATTGAATGAGGATTTAGGGGTTTATTGGGAAATGGGTTTTGGGTAATTTCTCGAGGCTGAAGCAACTGGGGTGGTCGGAATTGTTTCTGGTGATGGAGGAGCGATCGTAGTATCTAGGAAAAATTCTTGATCGTGGTGCAGATCATCGAGGAGGCAGCAGTGAGGAGGTTTCGTCTGGAACCCTAAATTTTATTGGGTTTAGAGTACCGATCACCACGACGGGTGTAGTGGATCGAGTGCAGTGAGTTTCTGGTGGATAGTAGTCGAGTTGTAAACGAAGTCGATGCCGTAGAGTCAGGTGTTCAGATGGACGGCGCGGCGTGAACGTGGCGATGACAGATTCGAAGGGGTGTTTGCTGTGTTGCTTTCCAGGCTTGTTCCAGGTTCTGATTTGAACTTGAATTCAATTCGAGCTTTGGAGTAACGATCTGTTGATCGTATTTAGATGTGAGCGTGGTCTTTGTCTTGAGAAGATCATCGTGGATGAGCTGAAGTGAGGGCAGTGTTGGTGCAGGTGCACAAGGATGAGGGTGTGTCAGCAGCTTGTTTGGGTTTTGTATACTCGAGTTTGCTCGAGCAATACCTGTTTTTGACTCGAAGCACGTTCGAATTTGACTCGAAGTCAATGAGGATTGCCTCGGGTGGAATATCTGCTACAAGTTTTAGACAGGAAACTGTTTCCTTTTTTTTATAAAGTTCAAACTGAATTGTTAAATTTTAAAGCAAGTTTAAAGTCAAAGTTTTAAACCAAAGTTAAAACTTGAATTTTTGCAAGATGAAAATAAAAAGTAATTCAAAAAGCTTAATTTCAAAATATAAATTTAAGTAATTTAGTTAGAAACTTTTCTTATATAGGTTTATCAATTGATATTTAAATTGGTTAATATTTAAATATATATTCATCTTGAATCTTAAATTTAAATGGAATTCAAATTTTAATTTTAAAAGTGTAAGCTTTAAAATACACTTAAATGATAAATGAAATCATTAATAAAGAAATTAATTATCTTAGAGATAATTAAGGTAATAAAATGATTTAATTAATAGGGAAATTAAAGAATGATTGATTTAATTTATGAATAAATAATTATATTAATTTATAATTTAAAGATTTTAAATGAATTAATCTAAAATAATTTCTTAAGAAAGTGATTAAAGAAATGTTATTAGTTAATGAAGATAATTAACTAGAGATTATTAAGTAATTAAATTAATGTGATAAATCTTGATAATAAATTAGATTGATTAATTTAGATAATCAATTATACATTTTTAAATGTAAATGGTTAAATGGAAGTAATTAAGGATTAATCACTTATTGTAATTAATTTTGGATATTTTGATTTATTAAAGTTAATTAATTTAAGAAAATCATTAGATAAATGAGTAATTAATGATTTGTAATTAATAAATCAGGATTGGATAACTAATTCATAAGTAATTAATTTAGTTGGGAATAAATTGAATTTATTAGGATTAAACAATTAAATTAATCCTACTTATAAATGACTATTGAATGTTTGACCTTACTTATGAATGATTGTATTGTACGAGATGCCATGAATTGTTTGTCCCATCTAATTTATGATATTTTATTCTGTAGATTGAGCTGTGTATAATTTATTCATTTATTTACATTTGTATACTATCTGTGAATCTATGAATGGACGACAAGCGTTATAGTTTATATCGCTTATCAACTATATTTCTGTATTCTGATCTATGACGATTGAATGATGTTGCACTACTGTGTGAAACCCCTGGACTACACTTATACACACACAATATGGATTTCACGTGGAAATCGGTTAAGTCACAGATAATTTAAATTTGATGTTTTTGAAATTGAAATTTTAATTTCAATTGATTTTGAAATTGGAAATTTGGGTTTAAAATGAAAAGTTTTTGAAATGGAATTTCAAAGATAAAAGTTATTTTTAAATAACTTAACCAAGTTTTGAAAATTTAAATAATTAGATTTAAATTTGAATTCAAGTTTGAAATTGAATCCTATGATTTGAAACTAGGGATTAAGGATAATATAAATGTGTTTATATGAATCTAAACCATTTAAAAGTAAAATTTTGAGACTTTGAATCTAACCCAAGGATTGTAATTCGTATAAATGAATCAGATTTCCAAATTGAAAATTGTTTGTTTTCAAATGATAAAAGTTTTCAGATAAGAAATGAAATTCCAGTTTAATAAAAGGAATTTCAAGTTTGAATTGAATAATGGATTTTCCAAGTTATGAATAAATTCTTTTTTTGAAACCTATGAATTGAATCTGTTATTGTTAACAGATTTAAAATGATGTTTTGTTTAACCCATTCTAAATGAAATTGTTTTGAAAGCTATTTGTTAAATCTTTGATTTAAAGATTTAACGAATTAATTAAATTGAAATGGAAATCGATTTGGAAAATCTGTGAATGAATCTTTGTGAAATTAAGTGAACTTTGTGAATTGAATCTTTTTGTTTAAAAAGATTAAAATGGAAATTTGTTTAACCATTTGAAAAAGAGAAAGTTTGGGTATAAATTGTGACTTGATTGAAATCCCAATATCCATTTGTTTTTGAATATTGCGCTCACTATTCGGGTTAGCCGGGAAAAGACCTTTGTGTCATATAACCCATTCCGAATAGTGATACGTCATATATGGATAGCATTTGAAGATCGATGTTGAAGACCGGATATTCACGAGAACGAAAAGATAACTCGTCGATTGTTTCTGCACTGGGTAGCTCCCGGTATAGAGATCCCCTAAGTGATGGGAAGTCCGATCGGGATTGTGAATACCCGGATTTGCAAGGGCTTCGTAAGAAGTGCCTTTGGTTCTGTTCGAACCCGGAACAGACTTGTATGGTTACATGTCTGACATTACACTTTGAGATATAAAGCCGATCTCTTTCAAATACATTTCTATTTGGTGGCGGAGAATTTATTCTCTTAGCTTAACACCCTTCTCTGAGACGTACGAGCTCAGAGGTTATGTAGTTGAAATTTATCAGCGGTATATCCCAATTTGGTAATGTGACATGCTGAGTGTTGCTGTGTAATGATCATTGTTTGATCATTTGTGATATGATCATTTGTTTGATCTTATATCTTTGTGATCATTTCTTTGATCATTTGTTTGACCCGAAGCATGGCTTTGTGACAAAGCGTAGCTTTGTGGACGAGACTTCATCGAGCCTCACACCCCGTAAATGGTCAAAACAGGAAGGATGCGGCAAGGTTCTAGGGAGTAGCGCCCCTTAGTGTATGTCATTCCTTCTGGATAGAGGTGGTATCATGGTATGGAGCCCAAATACTTAACCTATGTTGATACTGCTTATTATGTGGTTGTTGGAAATCGAGGATCCTCGGGAAGATCGGTTACGATCGGGGGATGGCATACGCGTGTCAGTAGTTACCTATTTTTGCAGAGGTAACCCGGCCTTGTGTTGGCAGAGATCCGGTTAGGTTCTCGGGACGTCATTCCAGAGGCGTTCCTTCGTGGCATAGGAAGTTCCTTAGCCTGACCATTTGTTGGAAATCCAAAGAAACAATACGAACCTTGTACGGTATTAGTTGTATTACCTGCCATGGAATGTGGCGGTAACCTACTATTGAACATGGTAGCTATAGTAGGCATACGATACTGGTCGTATGTTGGCTAAGATTGATATTCTATTTTCGAAATGTTTTCTACACTATGCACTAATAATGATATCAAAAATGATTTGATTTTTGCGTAGTAAGCATCTTTGACTATCATAAGAAGAAATCTCCTCCAATTCTGCGTTTGCATTGTGTGTGTGGCGGGAGGTCTTATGGTAGTCTCATTTTCCAAAAGCATTGCGAAATTGACTTTAAAATCTTCATGTTGTTTGTTTTAAAGATAAACTGTTTTTGTTGCTCACACCAGTCCCACGACTGACTCGGAGTTTATTGTTCATTTCCTAAACTCTGGGTGCTCATAATTTTCTACACGAGCAGTCTAGAGTTGGGTTTTATAGATAGTCAGGTTCAGTAGATTATCTGGAGCTAGTTCAGTCTTTGGATCGCACCAGTCTTGCTTATCTTTTTGCATCGTTATTGGGAGTTCGAGCTATTTCTGGATTGGCATTCTGAAGATGAAGATTATCCGCTGCTGATGTTATCGTTTTCTTTTCCGCTGCTGTTTCTTATATCATATCTCTGATGTATATTGATATTCATTATATCACTCTGTTGTATCAGATATTGTATCAGATATTGTATATCAATGTATTATTCTTTTATTCCGCTGTGTTATTTACTTAACTGTTGTTATAAGCTCCGGCGACTCGGATTTGAACGGTCGAATCTATGGCATTCGAATATGATGTAAAGTATGGATGTCGATTTTCGAACGCGAAAATCCAAGACGTTACATTTGGTATCAGAGCTAAGGTTGAACTTTAGCTCAGGAGTATAACACGTTAAGTAACTCATTAGAGATAGAGTGAAGTAAACTCTAGAATGAGTATATCTCTAAGATATCCGTCTGAACACTCAGTAAATTCTCTTACTATCCACTGATAGTGAGTATGAGTGCAAGAAGAAGACGAGATAGGGGACAAGGGAATACGGCTATAAATGGTCAATACCCTACAACAGTGGAAACAACTTTCTTATCAATTTTCTTTGATTCGTTTCCAAATTCTTTTGATTTCTTCGTACCAGCTACAAGAAGAGGTTTCGGTGTGATGATGGCTCTACGTATCGTCGTAGAAAATTCTTACTTCGTATTTCATCGGTTTCTTATCAGTTTTTGATTTAAACCATATTGAATA
The DNA here is from genome assembly GCA_030737815.1 of Allium fistulosum. Lineage (NCBI taxonomy): Eukaryota > Viridiplantae > Streptophyta > Magnoliopsida > Asparagales > Amaryllidaceae > Allium > Allium fistulosum. Next base: position 674,623,196 of record CM060905.1, read on the forward strand.
TGAAATTTGGAAATTGAAAATTTTAAATAAATTGGGAATTTTAATTTGAGTTAAATTGATTAATAGAATATGAGGATAAAATTGAATTGAATCAATAAAACGATATCGTTTGAAACCTAAATTTGAAATTCTATTGTCATTTCTTTTGAATACCAAAGTCTGAAGAGGGACAAATTGGTATGTATTCTGAGATATTCCGACTTGAATTCGGAATCCGTATCTTGTGTTTGAGGAATTATAGGAGATCGAATCTATCTATCTCTGCGTTATTTTCGTGCCTGCGAATTTCGAGGACGAAATTCTTTTAAGGGGGGAAGTTTGTAACGACCCTAGATTTCAATTATTGAATTTTTGAATTAAATTGAGTAATTAAATAAATTTTTGGATAAAAATTTGTAAATTTAATTAGAAAATTGGAGCGAGTTTCCCCGAATACAAATTAAAATATATTATATCATTTAAATTTAAAATATTGTATATATGTGAATATATATGTATTTTAGCATATGCGAGTAAATTTGAAATAATATATATTTGTACATTTGAGTTGAATTTAAATCTTTATATAAATAGTTTAGAAATGAAGATATGTAAGATAGATAGATAAAGTAAACAACATATAGAATAAAATAGAAACTTATTTACGTTATAAAGTAAATACATATATCTTAAACTCACGATTAATAAACAATTCAAATGAAGTTGATACAAAAACAATAAGACTACATCCAAATACAAAGCTAGCTAAATAAACAAATGCATAAATAAGAAACAAAACAAAGTAAAAGTGTTCAAACAAATAAATGCAAGTACAAAAAACATATGCAGGTTAGAGAAGAAATGCAAAGCAAGATGTGTAGCTGCAAATACGATATTTAGACAAGAATAATAAAGTGTGTAGCCTGTAGAACTTGGAAATGCAAAGTATAATAATAAGTATGAGACAAGCAAGAGGGAAACAAAAGTATATACAAGTTGTACATACAAAATAAACAAAGCAAAGAAAGATTTCCAGCCACCATAACATCATCTTAGCCGAAGTAAGGCTGAAGTTAATAAATACATTAACATGCATAACCAAGTACAATAGCATATTGAAACAAGTATGCAGCTGAAAAGTAGGCAAGCATAAACAAAGGGGAAATAAAAATACAAACAAACTAGGCAAAACAAATAAATATAAGTACAACCAAAACATAATTAAAACAATAGAGTACAATAGCATATCAAAGAAAAAGATATCAGCCGAGTAAAGAGGACTTGAACAATTAATGCAAGACACTCTAGTACACTAAGCAAGGTTATCAGCTGAAGACAAGGAAGCATGCTTGCATTTAATGCTTTCACCTTAGTACACAGTATAATACTCATCAACCCAATGCAAGAATCACCAGCACATAACTCTCCTCTGTAAACTTCTCTTGTCTATATTTACTTCATCTCAGTTTCTTCCATTCAAACAAAAGTAAATAAAACTGAAGTAATATCATTCAAACTAAAACAAAACTTCAGCAAATACAACTTGAAGCCTAAGATCAAAATCAGAAACATGCAAGTGAATTCAAGCTGCTGTTTCAAGTCTCAACTACAACAACAACCCAAATTTAAACAACAGTTCAACATCATTTCAAATTCTCCTCTGTTCTTCTTTACCAGGTGAGCAACTTTGTTTTTCTAGACTTCTTTGTTTTGACCAAGTGAGTAAACATCTAAATTTAAATCTTAAGTAGGTTAATATGGTTGCTTAAGTAATTACTGTGATAATGATGCCTGCATGTAGTATAGCATAAAATCTGTAGATATGGTTGTAATTGTTTCTGCATGCCTGTAATTTGTATTTCTCTGTTCATTCTTGAATCACAGAGTATTAAAAATAAACAAAAATTCAAATTTACCATATAAACACTTTGCAACTTTGAATTTTCAAATATATTAGTCAAGTTTAAATTCGTATTGATTTGGAAAACATGTTAAGTAATATAAGATCAGAAGTTTCCTGTAAACAAGAAGAATGCAGTGAAAACTTATATAAGTTGACAAATAAGATGTTGAATTATATTGATTCATGTATATGTATTGAATCATCATTAAAGATTATGATTTTTAAAACAAAAAGTCAAATTTAAAATGTTGAATTGAATGAGGATTTAGGGGTTTACTGGGAAATGGGTTTTGGGTAATTTCTCGAGGCTGAAGCAACTGGGGTGGTCGGAATTGTTTTTGGTGATGGAGGAGCGATCGTAGTATCTAGGAAAAATTCTTGATCGTGGTGCAGATCATCGAGGAGACAGCAGTGAGGAGGTTTCGTCTGGAACCCTAAATTTTATTGGGTTTATAGTACCGATCACCACAACGGGTGTAGTGGATCGAGTGCAGCGAGTTTCTGGTGGATGGTAGTCGAGTTGTAAACGAAGTCGATGCCGTAGAGTCACGTGTTCAGATGGACGGCGCGGCGTGAACGTGGCGATGACAGATTCGAAGGGGTGTTTGCTGTGTTGCTTTCCAGGCTTGTTCCAGGTTCTGATTTGAACTTGAATTCAATTCGAGCTTTGGAGTAACGATCTGTTGATCGTATTTAGATGTGAGCATGGTCGTTGTCTTGAGAAGATCATCGTGGATGAGCTGAAGTGAGGGCAGTGTTGGTGCAGGTGCACAAGGATGAGGGTGTGTCAGCAGCTTGTTTGGGTTTTGTATACTCGAGTTTGCTCGAGCAATACCTGTTTTTGACTCGAAGCGCGTTCGAATTTGACTCGAAGTCAATGAGGATTGCCTCGGGTGGAATATCTGCTACAAGTTTTAGACAGGAAACTGTTTCCTTTTTTTTTATAAAGTTCAAACTGAATTGTTAAATTTTAAAGCAAGTTTAAAGTCAAAGTTTTAAACCAAAGTTAAAACTTGAATTTTTGCAAGATGAAAATAAAAAGTAATTCAAAAAGCTTAATTTCAAAATATAAATTTAAGTAATTTAGTTAGAAACTTTTCTTATATAGATTTATCAATTGATATTTAAATTGGTTAATATTTAAATATATATTCATCTTGAATCTTAAATTTAAATGGAATTCAAATTTTAATTTTAAAAGTGTAAGCTTTAAAATACACTTAAATGATAAATGAAATCATTAATAAAGAAATTAATTATCTTAGAGATAATTAAGGTAATAAAATGATTTAATTAATAGGGAAATTAAAGAATGGTTGATTTAATTTATGAATAAATAATTAGATTAATTTATAATTTAAAGATTTTAAATGAATTAATCTAAAATAATTTCTTAAGAAAGTGATTAAAGAAATGTTATTAGTTAATGAAGATAATTAACTAGAGATTATTAAGTAATTAAATTAATGTGATAAATCTTGATAATAAATTAGATTGATTAATTTAGATAATCAATTATACATTTTTAAATGTAAATGGTTAAATGGAAGTAATTAAGGATTAATCACTTATTGTAATTAATTTTGGATATTTTGATTTATTAAAGTTAATTAATTTAAGAAAATCATTAGATAAATGGGTAATTAATGATTTGTAATTAATAAATCAGGATTGGATAACTAATTCACAAGTAATTAATTTAGTTGGAAATAAATTGAATTTATTAGGATTAAACAATTAAATTAATCCTACTTATAAATGACTATTGAATGTTTGACCTTACTTATGAATGATTGTATTGTACGAGATGCCATGAATTGTTTGTCCCATCTAATTTATGATATTTTGTTCTGTAGATTGAGCTGTGTATAATTTATTCATTTATTTACATTTGTATACTATCTGTGAATCTATGAATGGACGACAAGCGTTATAGTTTATATCGCTTATCAACTATATTTCTGTATTCTGATCTGTGATGATTGAATTATGTTGCACTACTGTGTGAAACCCCTGGACTACACTTATACACACACAATATGGATTTCACATGGAAATCGGTTAAGTCACAGATAATTTAAATTTGATGTTTTTGAAATTGAAATTTTAATTTCAGTTGATTTTGAAATTGGAAATTTGGGTTCAAAATGAAAAGTTTTTGAAATGGAAATTCAAAGATAAAAGTTATTTTTAAATAACTTAACCAAGTTTTGAAAATTTAAATAATTAGATTTAAATTTGAATTCAAGATTGAAATTGAATCCTATGATTTGAAACTAGGGATTAAGGATAATATAAATGTGTTTATATGAATCTAAACCATTTAAAAGTAAAATTTTGAGAATTTGAATCTAACCCAAGGATTGTAATTCGTATAAATGAATCAGATTTCCAAATTGAAAATTGTTTGTTTTCAAATGATAAAGTTTTCAGATAAGAAATGAAATTCCAGTTTAATTAAAGGAATTTCAAGTTTGAATTGAATAATGGATTTTCCAAGTTATGAATAAATTCTTTTTTTGAAAGCTATGAATTGAATCTGTTATTTTTAACAGATTTAAAATGATGTTTTGTTTAACCCATTCGAAATGAAATTGTTTTGAAAGCTATTTGTTAAATCTTTGATTTAAAGATTTAACGAATTAATTAAATTGAAATGGAAATCGATTTGGAAAATATGTGAATGAATCTTTGTGAAATTAAGTGAACTTTGTGAATTGAATCTTTTTGTTTAAAAAGATTAAAATGGAAATTTGTTTAACCATTTGAAAAAGAGAAAGTTTGGGTATAAATTGTGACTTGATTGAAATCCCAATATCCATTTGTTTTTGAATATTGCGCTCACTATTCGGGTTAGCCGGGAAAAGACCTTTGTGTCATATAACCCATTCTGAATAGTGATACGTCGTATATGGATAGCATTTGAAGATCGGTGTTGAAGACCGGATATTCACGAGAACGAAAAGATAACTCGTCGATTTTTTCTGCACTGGGTAGCTCCCAGTATAGAGATCCCCTAAGTGATGGGAAGTCCGATCGGGATTGTGAATACCCGGATTTGCAAGGGCTTCGTAAGAAGTGCCTTCGGTTCTGTTCGAACCCGGAACAGACTTGTATGGTTACATGTCTGACATTACACTTTGAGATATAAAGCCGATCTCTTTCAAATACATTTCTATTTGGTGGCGGAGAATTTATTCTCTTAGCTTAACACCCTTCTCTGAGACGTACGATCTCAGAGGTTATGTAGTTGAAATTTATCAGCGATATACCCCAATTTGGTAATGTGACATGCTGAGTGTTGCTGTGTAATGATCATTGTTTGATCATTTGTGATATGATCATTTGTTTGATCTTATATCTTTGTGATCATTTCTTTGATCATTTGTTTGACCCGAAGCATGGCTTTGTGACAAAGCGTAGCTTTGTGGACGAGACTTCGTCGAGCCTCACACCCCGAAAATGGTCAAAACAGGAAGGATGCGGCAAGGTTCTAGGGAGTAGTGCCCCTTAGTGTATGTCATTCCTTCTGGATAGAGGTGGTATCATGGTATGGAGCCCAGATACTTAACCTATGTTGATACTGCTTATTATGTGGTTGTTGGAAATCGAGGATCCTCGGGAAGATCGGTTACGATCGGGGGATGGCATACGCGTGTCAGTACTTACCTATTTTTGCAGAGGTAACCCGGCCTTGTGTTGGCAGAGATCTGGTTAGGTTCTCGGGACGTCATTCCAGAGGCGTTCCTTCGTGGCATAGGAAGTTCCTTAGCCTGACCATTTGTTGGAAATCCAAAGAAACAATACGAACCTTGTACGGTATTAGTTGTATTACCTGCCATGGAATGTGGCGGTAACCTGCTATTGAACATGGTAGCTATAGTAGGCATACGATACTGGTCGTATGTTGGCTAAGATTGATATTCTATTTTCGAAATGTTTTCTACACAATGCACTAATAATGATATCAAAAATGATTTGATTTTTGCGTAGTAAGCATCTTTGACTATCATAAGAAGAAATCTCCTCCAATTCTGCGTTTGCATTGTGTGTGTGGCGGGAGGTCTTATGGTAGTCTCATTTTCCAAAAGCATTGCGAAATTGACTTTAAAATCTTCCTGTTGTTTGTTTTAAAGATAAACTGTTTTTGTTGCTCACACCAGTCCCACGACTGACTCGGAGTTTATTGTTCATTTCCTAAACTCTGGGTGCTCATAATTTTCTACACGAGCAGTCTAGAGTTGGGTTTTACAGATAGTCAGGTTCAGTAGATTATCTGGAGCTAGTTCAGTCTTTGGATCGCACCAGTCTTGCTTATCTTTTTGCATCGTTATTGGGAGTTCGAGCTATTTCTGGATTGGAATTCTGAAGATGAAGATTATCCGCTGCTGATGTTATCATTTCCTTTTCCGCTGCTGTTTCTTATATCATATCTCTGATGTATATTGATATTCATTATATCACTCTGTTGTATCAGATATTGTATCAGATATTGTATATCAATGTATTATTCTTTTATTCCGCTGTGTTATTTACTTAACTGTTGTTATAAGCTCCGGCGACTCGGATTTGAACGGTCGAATCTATGGCATTTGAATACGATGTAAAGTATGGATGTCGATTTTCGAACGCGAAAATCCAAGACGTTACATTACCCAAATAATCGATAACATAACAAATCATTTTATATCCCGAAGCGATAAATCATTTCACACTTATATTCACAAGTACATTCAAATCTATAATAATTTTCCTTTCCCAAATCCTTTCAAAAATCATCTTAAAACCATCGGGTTTAGTCCTCGAAATACTTTCCGTTTCTGTAACGACCCCGAATTATATACATTTAAATTGATAATTAAATTTAATTTTTGAAATAAATTTGTAAAATTCATTGTAAATTGAAAACGAGTTTCCCCGCATTCAAATAAATTATATGTTAAATCAATTAAAAAAATCTGTATATAGTATATATGTGATTTAGATTTAAAGTTCAAGTAAATGGTTAATAATGATTTGAATTTATGAAATAAATACAAGACGAAGAGTTAGAAATAGAAATAGAAATAAATCCAGGATAAATAATAAAAATATAAAGTAGGATAAGAATAGAAGTTTACTTATTTTATAAGGTAATAATTAATACTTAAGCTATGAATAAAAATAAAAGCATAGTCAACAAGCAAAACAAATAAATTATATTCATGTACATGAGGATAGTTTGCAAACAAACAATATATATCTCAAATATGATGAATATGAACACTTAAACAAATATATAAAAGCAAGCTATGTATATACACTTGCAAAAGAAAGCGTATGTTCAAGTGTAAGCAAAATATAAGTATGAATTAAGTTGCAACACAAGACAAAAGTAATAAATGCAATATCTTTAGCCATCAAATTGTCTTCAACCGAGATGTATAGGCTGGCAAAGGAAGAAAAATAAATATATAGCTTTGTACAAACTAATGAATGCAAGCTCCACAACCTTATCATCTCAGCCGAGACTTACTAATGAAGTAAACAAAAGAAAAGAAAACATCTATGTACAAAACAATTAATGCCATCATCTCTTTAGCCACCAAACCAGACATCAGTAGACAAAGCAAGAAAATATCACTGCTAAAGTTTGTACCAAATAAAATATCAGCCTGGACACTTCTTTTCACATATATCTACTTATCTCCATTTCATTTCATTTCTTCAAAGGCAAGTAAAACTGAAGTTAACATCACCTTTAAACTTAAACAAAATTTCAATATAAACAATCATACAACTCGAACCAAAGATTGAAGAAAAAGACTCCAGATTGCAAATTTCAAAGCCTGTTCAACATAAATGATGAACTCTGTTCTTCCATTCACTGTGAGCAAACTCTTAACCTTATATATATATATGAATCTTGATATGCCTGTGATAAATACTTTGATGAGAATGAAATGTTTGAAATGTCTGTGTACATGAGAGTTTATGTCACTCTGTTAAACTCTATAGGCTTTCTGTTTTAAAACAGATAATAAGTGAGTAACATATTATTTTAAAAATTTAGATATATGATTGTGTTGCATATTCAACGCTGGAAAACAAGTTTGTTGTGAATATATTTTGAACCTCTGTATATATGTGAATAATTTGTTGTATGCATTGCTGTGTTGGATGATTGTCTCTGATTCCAGTTCCAGGTCCCAAATAAATTCGTAAATCAATTGCTCTTGATCTAATTCTTGTTTGGACTTAAGTTTTGAACACAATACTTTAGTTATATCATAGATTTTTAGTTTAAAATATTATTCAAGATAATATACTTCTGTTTTGGCCCTGGAAATCAAATAATAGGAAAAAAATTTGTTCAATGTGAAAATTCAAAGACATCAATTCAACGTTTCAGGGTTGTGATCTGAAACCTTTCATTGAAACATGATTTTTAAAACTAAAACTACAATTTTTAGTTTGAAATTGGAAGAGCATTTCTGGTTCATCTAGAAATGGTATTTTGGCATGTCACGGTCAATCTAGCAGGTCGGGGTGGCCGTGGTTCTTCCTAGTGATGGAGTTTTGATCGTAGTGTATAGGAAAAATGGTAGTTGATGGATCTAAGCATTAAGGCAGTGGGAATTTGTGATTAAAGTATTTAACCCTAGTTTTTGTTCATTTGAGAAATTTGATCACCGCGTCTTCACTTGTGGATCGGGTTGTATGGGGTTTTGGGCCTTAAGCATTGACGAAGATGTGGCCGAAGATTCGTGATCTCTGGTGGTAGAGGCGGCGAGTACGAGGCGTTTTCCAGACTTGACATTGGTTCCAGTTTCGAGCGTGATGCTCGATTTTGAATTGGGGTTCCTGGTACCAATGTGATGATCGGAATGGTGTTAGGGGAGGGTCGTTGACTTGCGAGGATGATCGCGAGGGGCCGGAGTAGATTGCCACGGGGGTGCACGTGCACGAGATGGCTGGTATACTCGGGTTGCTGTGTTGATTTGGAAAGAAATCTCGGGGAAGAAGAACATTGGAATTCTCGCGTGTGACTCGGTGATTCGAGCAAATTACTCGAAGTAAATTTGTATAAGGCTCGGGCAAGGTACCAGCGTACGCGAAGGGTTTCAAATCGGTCTCGAGTTGTTCATATGGATGAATTTCAATTAAAGGTTAATTACTTAAGGAAAGTAATTAAAGGTTAATCAGTTAATTAAAGTAGTCAAAAGGATAATTACTAAATGAATTAGTTAAGAATAGTTAGTTAATTTAATTAACTAATGATTATGATTGATTAACTGTCGATTTGAGATTTATGAATATTAATTAAAAGTAATTAATGTTGAATTACTGTGAATGGTTAAGGAAAATTAATTACTTAAAGATAATTACTTAATTCAAAACAATTAAATAAATGATTAAATTGATTAAGTAAGTTGATAAATTAAATAATTAAAGGATTAATTAATGTAATCAATCAAGGACAATTAATTAAATGGTAATTAATTAATTAAAGGTTAATTATTTAATAATTAAAGGTTGATGAATTATAAGTGGAAGATTAACTAATAAAATTTGAAAAGAGAATTTATTTCAAATAATCTGTAATTGACTTATGATAATTAACCTGGATTAATAATACATCTGATTTAAATTTATCAATTGATTCATAAATTTTACTTGTGAATGTTTGGATCTGACTGAATGATTGAATTGTTGATATTCCCTGATCTGTGATGATGTGTGATATATTCTGATTTGTGTGTGATCTGTACTGTAATTTATTATCTGTGATATTTATATATTTGTGGTCCGTGCATGAATGATAAGCTTTATAGTTTATATCGCTTATCAACTATATCCTGTATTTTGATCTGTGATGATTCATTGTGTTGCACTATTGTGTTGAAACCCTGGACTACACTTTTACACACACAAATATGGATTTCACGTGGAAATCGGTTAAGTCACAGATGATTTAAATTTAATATTTTTGAAATTGAAATTTTAATTTCAATTGATTTTGGAAAATGGATTTGGGTTAAATGTTAAAGCTTTTGAATGGGGTTTTTAAGATAAAAGTTATTTTAAATAACTTAATAAAGCTTCCAATTTAAATAGTTCAATTTGAATTTGAATTCAAGAGTTGGAATTGAATTTCATAATTAGAAATTATGGTTAAAGATGTGATAAATGTGTTTATATGAATTTGAACCATTTTAAAGTATTGGTTTAAGAATTTGAATTAACCCAAAGATTTTAACTCATATAAATGAATCAAATTTCCAAAATGAAACTGTTTGTTTTCAAATGATAAAAGCTTTCAGATAAGAAATGAAATTCCAGTTTAATTTAAGGAATTTCAAGATTGAATTGAAAAATGGTTTTCCAAGTTATGAATGAATTCTTTTTGAAAGCTATGAATTAAATCTGTTTATTTTTAACAGATTTAAAATGATGATTTGTTTAAACCGCTTGAAATGGAATTGTTTTGAAAGCTATAAGTTAAATCTTTGTTTTAAAGATTTAATGAGTTAATCGAATTGAAATGGGAATTAATTTGGAAAATCTGTGAATGAATCTTTTGTTTAAAAGATTAAAATGTGGAAATTGTTTAAACCATTGAAGGTTATTAAAAAGAATCTTTTTGTTTAAAAGATTGTAAATGGTAATTTGTTAAACCATTTGAAAGCAAAGTTTTGGGTTAAGTTGTGACTTAATTGAAATCCATTATCCATATGTTTTTAAATATCGCGCTCATTATTCGGTTTAGCCGGGAGAGGACCTTTGTGTCACACAACCCATTCCGAATAAGTGATACGTCGTATATGGATAGCATTTGAAGACCGGTGTTGAAGACCGGGTGTTTGCGAAAACGATAGGATGACCTATCGATTGTCTCTGCACTGGGTAGCTTCTGGTATAGAGATCCCCTAAGTGATGGGAAATCCGATTGGGATTGTGAATACCCGGATTTGCAAGGGCTTCTTTTGAAGTGCCTTCGGTTCTGTTCGAACCCGGAACAGACTTGTATGGTTACATGTCTGACATTACACTTTGAGATATAAAGCAGATTTCTTTCAAATACATTTCTGTTGGTGGCGGAGAATTTATTCTCTTAGCTTAACACCCTTCTCTGAGACGTACGAGCTCAGAGGTTATGTAGTTGAAATTTATCAGCGATATATCCCAATTTGGTAATGTGACATGCTGAGTGTTGCTGTGTGATGATCATTGGTTGATCATTTGTGATATGATCATTTGTTTGATCATTTATCTTTGTGATCATTGCTTTGATCATCTGTTGACCCAAAGCATGGCTTTTTGAAAAAGCGTAGCTTTGTGGACGAGACTTCGTCAGACCTCACTCCCCAGAAATGGTCGAAACAGGAATGATGCGGCAAGGTTATGAGGGTCGCGCCCTTTAGGGTATGTCATTTCCTTCTGGAAAGGGGTGGTATCATGGTATGGAGCCTAGATACTTACTCATGTGGATACACTTATTTATTATGTGTGATGTTGGTTACCGAGCGCTCGGATAAAGGTCCCAAAGGACCGGGGGATGGCATATTCGTGAGTTACCTGTTACAGGAGTAACCCGGCCTTGTTTGGCAGAGAGCAGTTTGTCTCTCAGGACGTCCAGCCAGAGGCGATCCCATTCGGCAGTAGGAAAGGAAGTTCCTTAGCCTGACCATTTGTTGGAAATCCATCTTCCAATATGAACTTTTTACGGTATTAGTTGTAGAACCTGCCATTTACGTACGATGGTCACCACTGTTTAGATGGTAGCTATAGTAGGCATACGATACTGGTCATATGTTGGCTAAGATTAATATTATACTTTCGAAATGTTTTCTGCACTATGCACTAGTAATAATATCCAATGATTTGCGTAGTAAGCATGTTTGACTATCATAAGGAGAAATCTCCTCCGATTCTGCATTTGCATTGTGTGTGTGCGGGAGGCCTTATGGTAGTCTCATTTTCCAAAAAGCATTGCAGATATTTTCTACTTGCTTTATTGTTGTTGTTGTTTAAAGATAAACTGTTTTTGTTGCTCACACCAGTCCCATGACTGATCCGGAGTTTATTGTTCCCTTCCTAAACTCTGGGTGCCCACCATTTTCCACACGGGCAGTCTATTGTTGGGTTTCTTAGATATTCAGGTTGAGTAGATTATCTGGAGCTAGTCAGTCCTTGGACGGCTGTCCTTGCTTTCCGCTAGCTATGGATTGGAGCATTCTATTGGAGATATTCTATCCGCTGCTGATGTTATATATTTTCTTTCCGCTGCTATTTCTTGTATCATATCTCTGATGTATATTGATATCTACTGTATCATATTGTATCAGATTTTTGGATTCTTACATTTGGTATCAGAGCTAAGGTTGAACTTTAGCTCAGGAGTATAACACATTAAGTAGCTCATTAGAGATAGGGTGAAGTATACCCTAGAATGAGTATTCCTCAGATATCCATTCAAAAGCCTCAGTAAATTCTCTTGCTATCCACTAATAGTGAGTATGAGTGCAAGAAGAGAATGAGATAGGGGACAGGGAAATACGACTATAAATGGTCAATATCCTAAACAATAAGAAAATAATATTTTCTCTATCAATCCCTTTTGTTTGTCGTTTCTCCTCAATTCTTCGATGATTTCTGGTAGATCCAGTAAGAGATTCGATATATTAAAATGGGACATGAACTCCAACTGAGCCAGAATTGTTTGTTTGGATGTATTGGTTGCCTTGTTTGCTTTGATTGTTATAGTTGATAGGTATATTTTGGTTTTTAAAATAAAATTTTTGAAATTGTATCCATATGTCTATCTATTCTTTGGGTCCCAATATATACTACGAATGGTTAGTTATCCTTCGAACTAACCAATGCCACTGTATATTTCGTAGATCTGAATAACCCGAGTATCTTGTGAAGTGTTAAACAGATTCGTTCTTGTATCTATTATTGATATTCTGATTTGGTAAGCCAAATGCAGAATAAATATTCAGTTTGATTTGATGAAACATTTTTCATCTATCTTTTTGTCTCCTTGGTAATTTCGAGGACGAAATTCTTTTAAGGGGGGAAGTCTGTAACGACCCCGAATTTTATATATTTAAATTGATAATTAAATTTAATTTTTGAATTAAATTTGTAAAATTCATTGTAAATTGAAAACGAGTTTCCCCGCATTCAAATAAATTCTATGTTAAATCAATTAAAAAAATCTGTATATAGTATATATGTGATTTAGATTTAAAGTTCAAGTAAATGGTTAATAATGATTTGAATTTATGAAATAAATACAAGATGATGAGTTAGAAATAGAAATAGAAATAAATCCAGGATAAATAATAAAAATATAAAGTAGGATAAGAATAGAAGTTTACTTATTTTATAAGGTAATAATTAATACTTAAGCTATGAATAAAAATAAAAGCATAGTCAACAAGCAAAACAAATAAATTATATTCATGTACATGAGGATAGTTTGCAAACAAACAATATATATCTCAAATATGATGAATATGAACACTTAAACAAATATATAAAAGCAAGCTATGTATATACACTTGCAAAAGAAAGCGTATGTTCAAGTGTAAGCAAAATATAAGTATGAATTAAGTTGCAACACAAGACAAAAGTAATAAATGCAATATCTTTAGCCATCAAATTGTCTTCAACCGAGATGTATAGGCTGGCAAAGGAAGAAAAATAAATATATAGCTTTGTACAAACTAATGAATGCAAGCTCCACAACCTTATCATCTCAGCCGAGACTTACTAATGAAGTAAACAAAAGAAAAGAAAACATCTATGTACAAAACAATTAATGCCATCATCTCTTTAGCCACCAAACCAGACATCAGTAGACAAAGCAAGAAAATATCACTGCTAAAGTTTGTACCAAATAAAATATCAGCCTGGACACTTCTTTTCACATATATCTACTTATCTCCATTTCATTTCATTTCTTCAAAGGCAAGTAAAACTGAAGTTAACATCACCTTTAAACTTAAACAAAATTTCAATATAAACAATCATACAACTCGAACCAAAGATTGAAGAAAAAGACTCCAGATTGCAAATTTCAAAGCCTGTTCAACATAAATGATGAACTCTGTTCTTCCATTCACTGTGAGCAAACTCTTAACCTTATATATATATGAATCTTGATATGCCTGTGATAAATACTTTGATGAGAATGAAATGTTTGAAATGTCTGTGTACATGAGAGTTTATGTCACTCTGTTAAACTCTATAGGCTTTCTGTTTTAAAACAGATAATAAGTGAGTAACATATTATTTTAAAAATTTAGATATATGATTGTGTTGCATATTCAACGCTGGAAAACAAGTTTGTTGTGAATATATTTTGAACCTCTGTATATATGTGAATAATTTGTTGTATGCATTGCTGTGTTGGATGATTGTCTCTGATTCCAGTTCCAGGTCCCAAATAAATTCGTAAATCAATTGCTCTTGATCTAATTCTTGTTTGGACTTAAGTTTTGAACACAATACTTTAGTTATATCATAGATTTTTAGTTTAAAATATTATTCAAGATAATATACTTCTGTTTTGGCCCTGGAAATCAAATAATAGGAAAAAAATTTGTTCAATGTGAAAATTCAAAGACATCAATTCAACGTTTCAGGGTTGTGATCTGAAACCTTTCATTGAAACATGATTTTTAAAACTAAAACTACAATTTTTAGTTTGAAATTGGAAGAGCATTTCTGGTTCATCTAGAAATGGTATTTTGGCATGTCACGGTCAATCTAGCAGGTCGGGGTGGCCGTGGTTCTTCCTAGTGATGGAGTTTTGATCGTAGTGTATAGGAAAAATGGTAGTTGATGGATCTAAGCATTAAGGCAGTGGGAATTTGTGATTAAAGTATTTAACCCTAGTTTTTGTTCATTTGAGAAATTTGATCACCGCGTCTTCACTTGTGGATCGGGTTGTATGGGGTTTTGGGCCTTAAGCATTGACGAAGATGTGGCCGAAGATTCGTGATCTCTGGTGGTAGAGGCGGCGAGTACGAGGCGTTTTCCAGACTTGACATTGGTTCCAGTTTCGAGCGCGATGCTCGATTTTGAATTGGGGTTCCTGGTACCAATGTGATGATCGGAATGGTGTTAGGGGAGGGTCGTTGACTTGCGAGGATGATCGCGAGGGGCCGGAGTAGATTGCCACGGGGGTGCACGTGCACGAGATGGCTGGTATACTCGGGTTGCTGTGTTGATTTGGAAAGAAATCTCGGGGAAGAAGAACATTGGAATTCTCGCGTGTGACTCGGTGATTCGAGCAAATTACTCGAAGTAAATTTGTATAAGGCTCGGGCAAGGTACCAGCGTACGCGAAGGGTTTCAAATCGGTCTCGAGTTTTTCATATGGATGAATTTCAATTAAAGGTTAATTACTTAAGGAAAGTAATTAAAGGTTAATCAGTTAATTAAAGTAGTCAAAAGGATAATTACTAAATGAATTAGTTAAGAATAGTTAGTTAATTTAATTAACTAATGATTATGATTGATTAACTGTCGATTTGAGATTTATGAATATTAATTAAAAGTAATTAATGTTGAATTACTGTGAATGGTTAAGGAAAATTAATTACTTAAAGATAATTACTTAATTCAAAACAATTAAATAAATGATTAAATTGATTAAGTAAGTTGATAAATTAAATAATTAAAGGATTAATTAATGTAATCAATCAAGGACAATTAATTAAATGGTAATTAATTAATTAAAGGTTAATTATTTAATAATTAAAGGTTGATGAATTATAAGTGGAAGATTAACTAATAAAATTTGAAAAGAGAATTTATTTCAAATAATCTGTAATTGACTTATGATAATTAACCTGGATTAATAATACATCTGATTTAAATTTATCAATTGATTCATAAATTTTACTTGTGAATGTTTGGATCTGACTGAATGATTGAATTGTTGATATTCCCTGATCTGTGATGATGTGTGATATATTCTGATTTGTGTGTGATCTGTACTGTAATTTATTATCTGTGATATTTATATATTTGTGGTCCGTGCATGAATGATAAGCTTTATAGTTTATATCGCTTATCAACTATATCCTGTATTTTGATCTGTGATGATTCATTGTGTTGCACTATTGTGTTGAAACCCTGGACTACACTTTTACACACACAAATATGGATTTCACGTGGAAATCGGTTAAGTCACAGATGATTTAAATTTAATATTTTTGAAATTGAAATTTTAATTTCAATTGATTTTGGAAAATGGATTTGGGTTAAATGTTAAAGCTTTTGAATGGGGTTTTTAAGATAAAAGTTATTTTAAATAACTTAATAAAGCTTCCAATTTAAATAGTTCAATTTGAATTTGAATTCAAGAGTTGGAATTGAATTTCATAATTAGAAATTATGGTTAAAGATGTGATAAATGTGTTTATATGAATTTGAACCATTTTAAAGTATTGGTTTAAGAATTTGAATTAACCCAAAGATTTTAACTCGTATAAATGAATCAAATTTCCAAAATGAAACTGTTTGTTTTCAAATGATAAAAGCTTTCAGATAAGAAATGAAATTCCAGTTTAATTTAAGGAATTTCAAGATTGAATTGAAAAATGGTTTTCCAAGTTATGAATGAATTCTTTTTGAAAGCTATGAATTAAATCTGTTTATTTTTAACAGATTTAAAATGATGATTTGTTTAAACCGCTTGAAATGGAATTGTTTTGAAAGCTATAAGTTAAATCTTTGTTTTAAAGATTTAATGAGTTAATCGAATTGAAATGGGAATTAATTTGGAAAATCTGTGAATGAATCTTTTGTTTAAAAGATTAAAATGTGGAAATTGTTTAAACCATTGAAGGTTATTAAAAAGAATCTTTTTGTTTAAAAGATTGTAAATGGTAATTTGTTAAACCATTTGAAAGCAAAGTTTTGGGTTAAGTTGTGACTTAATTGAAATCCATTATCCATATGTTTTTAAATATCGCGCTCATTATTCGGTTTAGCCGGGAGAGGACCTTTGTGTCACACAACCCATTCCGAATAAGTGATACGTCGTATATGGATAGCATTTGAAGACCGGTGTTGAAGACCGGGTGTTTGCGAAAACGATAGGATGACCTATCGATTGTCTCTGCACTGGGTAGCTTCTGGTATAGAGATCCCCTAAGTGATGGGAAATCCGATTGGGATTGTGAATACCCGGATTTGCAAGGGCTTCTTTTGAAGTGCCTTCGGTTCTGTTCGAACCCGGAACAGACTTGTATGGTTACATGTCTGACATTACACTTTGAGATATAAAGCAGATTTCTTTCAAATACATTTCTGTTGGTGGCGGAGAATTTATTCTCTTAGCTTAACACCCTTCTCTGAGACGTACGAGCTCAGAGGTTATGTAGTTGAAATTTATCAGCGATATATCCCAATTTGGTAATGTGACATGCTGAGTGTTGCTGTGTGATGATCATTGGTTGATCATTTGTGATATGATCATTTGTTTGATCATTTATCTTTGTGATCATTGCTTTGATCATCTGTTGACCCAAAGCATGGCTTTTTGAAAAAGCGTAGCTTTGTGGACGAGACTTCGTCAGACCTCACTCCCCAGAAATGGTCGAAACAGGAATGATGCGGCAAGGTTATGAGGGTCGCGCCCTTTAGGGTATGTCATTTCCTTCTGGAAAGGGGTGGTATCATGGTATGGAGCCTAGATACTTACTCATGTGGATACACTTATTTATTATGTGTGATGTTGGTTACCGAGCGCTCGGATAAAGGTCCCAAAGGACCGGGGGATGGCATATTCGTGAGTTACCTGTTACAGGAGTAACCCGGCCTTGTTTGGCAGAGAGCAGTTTGTCTCTCAGGACGTCCAGCCAGAGGCGATCCCATTCGGCAGTAGGAAAGGAAGTTCCTTAGCCTGACCATTTGTTGGAAATCCATCTTCCAATATGAACTTTTTACGGTATTAGTTGTAGAACCTGCCATTTACGTACGATGGTCACCACTGTTTAGATGGTAGCTATAGTAGGCATACGATACTGGTCATATGTTGGCTAAGATTAATATTATACTTTCGAAATGTTTTCTGCACTATGCACTAGTAATAATATCCAATGATTTGCGTAGTAAGCATGTTTGACTATCATAAGGAGAAATCTCCTCCGATTCTGCATTTGCATTGTGTGTGTGCGGGAGGCCTTATGGTAGTCTCATTTTCCAAAAAGCATTGCAGATATTTTCTACTTGCTTTATTGTTGTTGTTGTTTAAAGATAAACTGTTTTTGTTGCTCACACCAGTCCCATGACTGATCCGGAGTTTATTGTTCCCTTCCTAAACTCTGGGTGCCCACCATTTTCCACACGGGCAGTCTATTGTTGGGTTTCTTAGATATTCAGGTTGAGTAGATTATCTGGAGCTAGTCAGTCCTTGGACGGCTGTCCTTGCTTTCCGCTAGCTATGGATTGGAGCATTCTATTGGAGATATTCTATCCGCTGCTGATGTTATATATTTTCTTTCCGCTGCTATTTCTTGTATCATATCTCTGATGTATATTGATATCTACTGTATCATATTGTATCAGATTTTTGGATTCTTACATTTGGTATCAGAGCTAAGGTTGAACTTTAGCTCAGGAGTATAACACATTAAGTAGCTCATTAGAGATAGGGTGAAGTATACCCTAGAATGAGTATTCCTCAGATATCCATTCAAAAGCCTCAGTAAATTCTCTTGCTATCCACTAATAGTGAGTATGAGTGCAAGAAGAGAATGAGATAGGGGACAGGGAAATACGACTATAAATGGTCAATATCCTAAACAATAAGAAAATAATATTTTCTCTATCAATCCCTTTTGTTTGTCGTTTCTCCTCAATTCTTCGATGATTTCTGGTAGATCCAGGAAGAGATTCGATATATTAAAATGGGACATGAACTCCAACTGAGCCAGAATTGTTTGTTTGGATGTATTGGTTGCCTTGTTTGCTTTGATTGTTATAGTTGATAGGTATATTTTGGTTTTTAAACTAAAATTTTTGAAATTGTATCCATATGTCTATCTATTCTTTGGGTCCCAATATATACTACGAATGGTTAGTTATCCTTCGAACTAACCAATGCCACTGTATATTTCGTAGATCTGAATAACCCGAGTATCTTGTGAAGTGTTAAACAGATTCGTTCTTGTATCTATTATTGATATTCTGATTTGGTAAGCCAAATGCAGAATAAATATTCAGTTTGATTTGATGAAACATTTTTCATCTATCTTTTTGTCTCCTTGGTAATTTCGAGGACGAAATTCTTTTAAGGGGGGAAGTCTGTAACGACCCCGAATTTTATATATTTAAATTGATAATTAAATTTAATTTTTGAATTAAATTTGTAAAATTCATTGTAAATTGAAAACGAGTTTCCCCGCATTCAAATAAATTCTATGTTAAATCAATTAAAAAAATCTGTATATAGTATATATGTGATTTAGATTTAAAGTTCAAGTAAATGGTTAATAATGATTTGAATTTATGAAATAAATACAAGATGATGAGTTAGAAATAGAAATAGAAATAAATCCAGGATAAATAATAAAAATATAAAGTAAGATAAGAATAGAAGTTTACTTATTTTATAAGGTAATAATTAATACTTAAGCTATGAATAAAAATAAAAGCATAGTCAACAAGCAAAACAAATAAATTATATTCATGTACATGAGGATAGTTTGCAAACAAACAATATATATATCAAATATGATTAATATGAACACTTAAAAAAAAATATAAAAGCAAGCTATGTATATACACTTGCAAAAGAAAGCGTATGTTCAAGTGTAAGCAAAATATAAGTATGAATTAAGTTGCAACACAAGACAAAAGTAATAAATGCAATATCTTTAGCCATCAAATTGTCTTCAGCCGAGATGTATAGGCTGGCAAAGGAAGAAAAATAAATATATAGCTTTGTACAAACTTATGAATGCAAGTTCCACAACCTTATCATCTCAGCCGAGACTTACTAATGAAGTAAACAAAAGAAAAGAAAACATCTATGTACAAAACAATTAATGCCATCATCTCTTTAGCCACCAAACCAGACATCAGTAGACAAAGCAAGAAAATATCACTGCTAAAGTTTGTACCAAATAAAATATCAGCCTGTATACTTCTTTTCACATATATCTACTTATCTCCATTTCATTTCATTTCTTCAAAGGCAAGTAAAACTGAAGTTAACATCACCTTTAAACTAAAACAAAATTTCAATATAAACAATCATACAACTCAAACCAAAGATTGAAGAAAAAGACTCCAGATTGCAAATTTCAAAGCCTGTTCAACATAAATGATGAACTCTGTTCTTCCATTCACTGTGAGCAAACTTTTAACCTTATATATATACGAATCTTGATATGCATGTGATAAATACTTTGATGAGAATGAAATGTTTGAAATGTCTGTGTACATGAGAGTTTATGTCACTCTGTTAAACTCTATAGGCTTTCTGTTTTAAAACAGATAATAAGTGAGTAACATATTATTTTAAAAATTTAGATATATGATTGTGTTGCATATTCAACGCTGGAAAACAAGTTTGTTGTGAATATATTTTGAACCTCTGTATATATGTGAATAATTTGTTGTATGCATTGCTGTGTTGGATGATTGTCTCTGATTCCAGTTCCAGGTCCCAAATAAATTCGTAAATCAATTGCTCTTGATCTAATTCTTGTTTGGACTTAAGTTTTGAACACAATACTTTAGTTATATCATAGATTTTTAGTTTAAAATATTATTCAAGATAAAATACTTCTGTTTTGGCCCTGGAAATCAAACAATAGGAAAACTATTTGTTCAATGTAAATATTAAAACACATCAATTCAACGTTTCAGGGTTGTGATCTGAAACCTTTCATTGAAACATGATTTTTAAAACTAAAACTACAATTTTTAGTTTGAAATTGGAAGAGCATTTCTGGTTCATCTAGAAATGGTATTTTGGCATGTCACGGTCAATCTAGCAGGTCGGGGTGGCCGTGGTTCTTCCTAGTGATGGAGTTTTGATCGTAGTGTATAGGAAAAATGGTAGTTGATGGATCTAAGCATTAAGGCAGTGGGAATTTGTGATTAAAGTATTTAACCCTAGTTTTTGTTCATTTGAGAAATTTGATCACCGCGTCTTCACTGGTGGATCGGGTTGTATGGGGTTTTGGGTAATGGAACCTTAAGCATTGACGAAGATGTGGCCGAAGATTCGTGATCTCTGGTGGTAGAGGCGGTGATTACAAGGCGTTTTCCAGACTCGACATTGGTTCCAGTTTCGAGCGCGATGCTCGATTTTGAATTGGGGTTCCTGCTACCGATGTGATGATCGAAATGGTGTTAGGGGAGGGTCGTTGACTTGCGAGGATGATCGCGAGGGGCAGGAGTTGATTGCCGCGGGGATGCACGTGCACGAGATGGCTGGTATACTCGGGTTGCTGTGTTGATTTGGAAAGAAAGCTCGGGGAAGAAGAACGTGTGGAATTCTCGCGTGTGACTCGGTGATTCGAGCAAATTACTCGAAGTAAATTTGTATAAGGCTCGGGCGAGGTACCAGCACACGCGAAGGGTTTCAAATCGGTCTCGAGTTGTTCATATGGATTAATTTCAATTAAAGGTTAATTACTTAAGGAAAGTAATTAAAGGTTAATCAGTTAATTAAAGTAGTCAAAAGGATAATTACTAAATGAATTAGTTAAGAATAGTTAGTTAATTTAATTATCTAATGATTATGATTGATTAACTGTCGATTTGAGATTTATGAATATTAACTAAAAGTAATTAATGTTGAATTACTGTGAATGGTTAAGGAAAATTAATTACTTAAAGATAATTACTTAATTGAAAACAATTAAATAAATGATTAAATTGATTAAGTAAGTTGATAAATTAAATAATTAAAGGATTAATTAATGTAATCAATCAAGGACAATTAATTAAATGGTAATTAATTAATTAAAGGTTAATTATTTAATAATTAAACGTTGATGAATTATAAGTGGAAGATTAACTAATAAAATTTGAAAAGAGAATTTATTTCAAATAATCTGTAATTGACTTATGATAATTAACCTGGATTAATAATACTTCTGATTTAAATTTATCAATTGATTCATAAATTTTACTTGTGAATGTTTGGACCTGACTGAATGATTGAATTGTTGATATTCCTTGATCTGTGATGATGTGTGATATATTCTGATTTGTGTGTGATCTGTACTGTAATTTATTATCTGTGATATTTATATATTTGTGGTCCGTGCATGAATGATAAGCTTTATAGTTTATATCGCTTATCAACTATATCCTGTATTTTGATCTGTGATGATTCATTGTGTTGCACTATTGTGTTGAAACCCTGGACTACACTTTTACACACACAAATATGGATTTCACGTGGAAATCGGTTAAGTCACAGATGATTTAAATTTAATATTTTTGAAATTGAAATTTTAATTTCAATTGATTTTGGAAAATGGATTTGGGTTAAATGTTAAAGCTTTTGAATGGGGTTTTTAAGATAAAAGTTATTTTAAATAACTTAATAAAGCTTCCAATTTAAATAGTTCAATTTGAATTTGAATTCAAGAGTTGGAATTGAATTTCATAATTAGAAATTATGGTTAAAGATGTGATAAATGTGTTTATATGAATTTGAACCATTTTAAAGTATTGGTTTAAGAATTTGAATTAACCCAAAGATTTTAACTCGTATAAATGAATCAAATTTCCAAAATGAAACTGTTTGTTTTCAAATGATAAAAGCTTTCAGATAAGAAATGAAATTCCAGTTTAATTTAAGGAATTTCAAGATTGAATTGAAAAATGGTTTTCCAAGTTATGAATGAGTCCTTTTTGAAAGCTATGAATTAAATCTGTTTATTTTTAACAGATTTAAAATGATGATTTGTTTAAACCGCTTGAAATGGAATTGTTTTGAAAGCTATAAGTTAAATCTTTGTTTTAAAGATTTAATGAGTTAATCGAATCGAAATGGTAATTAATTTGGAAAATCTGTGAATGAATCTTTTGTTTAAAAGATTAAAATGTGGAAATTGTTTAAACCATTGAAGGTTATTAAAATGAATCTTTTTGTTTAAAAGATTGTAAATGGTAATTTGTTAAACCATTTGAAAGCAAAGTTTTGGGTTTAAGTTGTGACTTAATTGAAATCCATTATCCATATGTTTTTAAATATCGCGCTCATTACTCGGTTTAGCCAGGAGAGGACCTTTGTGTCACACAACCCATTCCGAATAAGTGAAACGTCGTATATGGATAGCATTTGAAGACCGGTGTTGAAGACCGGGTGTTTGCAAAAATGATAGGATGACCTATCGATTGTCTCTGCACTAGGTAGCTTCTGGTATAGAGATCCCCTAAGTGATGGGAAATCCGATTGGGATTGTGAATACCCGGATTTGCAAGGGCTTCTTTTGAAGTGCCTTCGGTTCTGTTCAAACCCGGAACAGACTTGTATGGTTACATGTCTGACATTACACGTTGAGATATAAAGCAGATTTCTTTCAAATACATTTCTGTTGGTGGTGGAGAATTTATTCTCTTAGCTTAACACCCTTCTCTGAGACGTACGAGCTCAAAGGTTATGTAGTTGAAATTTATCAGCGATATATCCCAATTTGGTAATGTGACATGCTGAGTGTTGCTGTGTGATGATCATTGGTTGATCATTTTGATATGATCATTTGTTTGATCATTTATCTTTGTGATCATTGCTTTGATCATCTATTGACTAAAAGCTTGGCTTTTTGAAAAAGCGTAGCTTTGTGGACGAGACTTCGTCAGACCTCACTCCCCGGAAATTGTCGAAACAGGAATGTTGCGGCAAGGTTATGAGGGTCGCGCCCTTTAGGGTATGTCATTTCCTTCTGGAAAGGGGTGGTATAATGGTATGGAGCCCAGATACTTACTCATGTGGATACACTTATTTATTATGTGTGATGTTGGTTACCGAGCGCTCGGATAAAGGTCCCAAAGGACCGGGGGATGGCATATTCATGAGTTACCTGTTACAGGGGTAACCCGGCCTTGTTTGGCAGAGAGCAGTTTGTCTCTCGGGACGTCCAGCCAGAGGCGATCCCATCCGGCAGTAGGAAAGGAAGTTCCTTAGCCTGACCATTTGTTGGAAATCCATCTTCCAATACGAACTTTGTACGGTATTAGTTGTAGAACCTGCCATTTACGTACGGTGGACACCACTGTTTAGATGGTAGCTATAGTAGGCATACGATACTGGTCGTATGTTGGCTAAGATTAATATTATACTTTCGAAATGTTTTCTGCACTATGCACTAGTAATAATATCCAATGATTTGCGTAGTAAGCATGTTTGACTATCATAAGGAGAAATCTTCTCTGATTCTGCGTTTGCATTGTGTGTGTGTGTGCGGGAGGCCTTATGGTAGTCTCATTTTCCAAAAAGCATTGTGGATATTTTCTACTTGCTTTATAGTTGTTGTTGTTTAAAGATAAACTGTTTTTGTTGCTCACACCAGTCCCATGACTGATCCGGAGTTTATTGTTCCCTTCCTAAACTCTGGGTGCCCACCATTTTCTACACGGGCAGTCTAGAGTTGGGTTTCTCAGATATTCAGGTTGAGTAGATTATCTGGAGCTAGTCAGTCCTTGGACGACTATCCTTGCTTTCCGCTAGCTATGGATTGGAGCATTCTATTAGAGATATTCTATCCGCTGCTGATGTTATCTATTTTCTTTCCGCTGCTATTTCTTGTATCATATCTCTGATGTATATTGATATCTATTGTATCATATTGTATCAGATTTTTGGATTCTTACAGTTTCATAAAACATTTTTATAAAACCATTCTTATATAAATCACTTTTATATAATATAACTTCAAAATATTCATTACCAAACATTTCTATTTCTTTTAAAGAGAAAACATTTCATAATATTTCCATTTGAAAACTAATTTTCAAAACAATTCATTAAATTGAAGTGAACCAAATATTACCGCTAAACACCTTATAATCAAATTGTGAAATAAATCACAAGGTGTTAGCCTACAATTATTTTCTACCCAACCCATGCATATGGATAATTAATTGCTTATAAACTGGTCGAGCAAAGTCAAAAATCAATAAATAATAATCAATGCTCATAAACTAGTCGAGCAAAATCCAAATAACCAAACAATTAATTAACAAAATAAACACAACAATAAATGATAAATCAACGCTTCAATCTATCAAATATTTGTAACACTTTTTATTTTATCTTGGGTTAAAATGATTTGATATTTATTTTTGAGCATCCGGGCTTTCCCTTCGACATGTTCCGTCCCTCATCCAAGTGTCCTTGGATCTCACAAACGAAACATGTGTACTAGTCGTTTCCGCATACCCTATTAAGTATTTAACTTCTAAATTTTAAAATAATTAATTAACCATCCAAATAGTCAAACAAGGAAATAAAACCATTTTTTAGCAAACAAAGTAAACAAGCATTCAACAAGGGTTTTCAAACAACACTTAACACTTAAAGTTCCTTTAGCAATGATTTTAACAAACTTAAAGGAAGAAATAACTCAGTAAACTATGAAAACAGGGAATATACTCACTAAACTATGAAAACAAGGAATACACTCACTAAACTATGAAAACATGGAATATACTCACTTCCTATTTGCTTTGATGGAGACTTGGAATACTTCACCTCTAATAATGAATTTTAGTTCTTTTCTTTAGTTTGTGAATGAATTAAAATGAGATATGGACTTGGCTATTTATAGGTGAAGAGAAGGGTACTTTAGTCATTTCCTATAGCTTAACCAGATTCGACCAGATTTTGGTCCAATAGAAACTAGCCTTATAGCCTAATTTGATTCGACCACATTTTTGTCCAATAGAAAACATCTTGATGGCTTAATTTGATTCGACCACATTTTGGTCCAATAGAAATCCACCTTATCAACTATGGCATAACATGATTCGACCAGATTTTGGTCCAATGGCAACCATCCGCATGGCAGAACCTAATTCGACCTGATTTTGGTCCAATGGCAACCATCCGCATGGAATATAATAATCATTATGCTATTTTGTTTTATTAGGCAAGTAATTATACTATTCTATTTTTATTAGGCAAGGTTAATAATTCTCTCTTGTTTTATTAGGTAAGTAATTATACTATTCTGTTTTATTAGGCAGGGTTAATAATTCTAGATATAAAATCCATTATTTAATCATTTAAAAACATATTAACTCTTCATGTTCAAAGTGATTAAATTATGGGTCATTACATTTTAAATATTCGAATTTGATGACCCAAAAATACGGGTCATTACATTGTATAAACATTATATGGTTTGTTAATATTTGAAATAGATCGAACAGTCAATTACCATTTATTAATTTAATTTAAACTGATATTTCCCTTTTTAAAAATCTTTTAGTAACTATAATAAATTAAATAAGTTAATTGAACAATTTAATCACCAAATCCATTATTTTAAAATAAACCAGTAAATCTAAAATGTGTGTATATATATTTATTATTATTTTTGAAACTTCATATATACTTATGAAATAGTCTATATAGATTTAAAAATATATTTTTATATAAACTCTATAACATTTAAAATCCCTATGTTTTCTTTTCTTATTCACATATATATTTTTTTGTTTAAACTTTATATATATATATATATATATATATATATATATTTAAGTAAAACTTGACATTACTGTAAAATCTCCTTAACATATATATATATTTATTTATATATTAAAACAAAAATGTTTTACACTTCCCTGTAATATTTTTTCTCCTCTGTTTTATACAGTTTATAACAAATATATATGTATTTTTTTTCTTTTCAGTAAATAACCCAACCAGTAATTTATTTTACTGTAAATTTTTTTTGATTAATGAACTAATAACTAACAAATTAAATTTAAAAGTTTTAAACTTACTTAACAAAAATGTTTTAAAATTAAATTTACCTCAATTTGCACAGGAACCCAAAATCGCAGCCAACACGCCTCTCGACGCTCCGCCCCTTCCAGTCTCATCACTTCACCACATCATGACACTACCACCAAAAATCGACGACGCCATCGTGCCAGAGTGACTGCAGTTGCTTTCCCCCACTCCCTTAGCCTCGCCGAACAACCGACCACGCCGAACAACAAGCCACGTTGCCCTCACGAGATGCCCTCATGCCGACTCGATCTGCCCTCGCTCGAGTTCGTCGCGACGCCCATCTCAGAATGCTCGAACGCGGCATACTTCTAATATTCATTTCTCGATTTCACCATGGAATGGAGAGGCGCCACTTCTTTAGATTTCGATTTAAAGGAAGAAGGGGATAAGCGGCTAAATTTTAAAAGTGCGGCCACTACGCCATAAATGAACTTCTTTAACATTTTTGCAAGGTGTTGCCAGCTAAAATGTTGCGATAAATATAAAATTTTGGTCCTACTGCAACGTTGTATTTTTGGTGTTACCTTAGCCATTAAAATGTGTTGCTCTAGCTAAACAAGTGTAACACGATGCAACATTTTTATATAGTGTTGCTATAGATGTATTCAAATTAAAAAATTAATAAAATTAGCAATCCGCGTGAATACGATCCAACAATCTATATTTAATCTGATTGTTAAAATGGATCATCGCTACAATTTGCCCCAAATTTTTGTTTTACCGCCTGAACTCCAGTAGATCCCTTTCAGTTTTCATTTCTCAAATCAAAAAGCAAATAGAATACTTCAATGGAATTTCAAAAATCCTAAAATGATTACTCGCATTGTGTTCATCAATTTGAATCGCAAACATCACCATTTAAATCATGGAATCTGTAGCCTCTCCTCTTTCAACACCCTCTTCTTCCGCCGCCAGATTCGTCGTCCTTCCAAACTTGTTAAAATGAAAAAGCGTGAAAAGAACATGTATTTCTAAAATCAAAATAAAAAACACTCAATCCAAACTTGTTCGAACCCAGACAAAATTCTCAATCAAAATAAAATCTTCTTTTAAATAAATATTTAACTGATAATTTATCTTTTAAAAGCTAATAAATTGTTTTCTATTTATAATGTATATATATTTGTATATATTGTAAATAGATAAGCTTTGTTTTAAATTTGATAAATAAAGGCATATTTTCTAATTTTAATATTTTTGGTAATTTGGAAATTTGATTTAATTTAATATTTAATAAATAACCATATGATTTTAAAATACTCAAGATAAAAGTTTATTTGTTTAAAATGATTTTCGCCTAAGTTTAAATTTAAACAAGAAAGGTTGTTTTGTTCTTTTTAAATATAGTTTGATTAAATAAGTAATTTATTAATAAAGAGATAATTTCTTTTATAAATTATTTCAATTTAACAATGAGTTATATTTTAAACAATATTAGTAATGTAATATCTTTACAAATGGTTTTTTATATAAAAGTTGTTATTTAAATTTATTTATAAAGAGAAGCTACGATTTGTAAATTTAAAATTAAATCTTTCAAATTTATTTAAAATAAAATAAAGCTTATTAATATTAAACATAAGTATAAAAAATAAAAAATAGTAGACTAAGTATTTAATAGTTTAAGTTTAAAAATAAAAGAGAAATAAAAGTAAACACATTACATAAATTCTAACATCATGTTAATATAGAAACTTATTTATATTGCAAAGCTTAAGACTAAAGCAAGGCTGTAGGACATAAGTATAAGAGGAAAAGATATCTTCATGTTTGTATAGGAAGTAAAATAACTATGTACACTTGAAAAGAAAATAAAGAAAACTATTATAAGTACATACGAAATATAAATAAGGTATAAGTTTGTAGACATAGGAGACAAGCATTAAATGCTAACTTCTCTAGTACACAATATAGATCAATTCAGCCACCAAAGAGGAAATAAAAATCGCTGACCAAATTTTAAAAATATTGTATAAACAAATAATATCCTGTGTAAACTCATCTCCTATATATCAATCTTCATATCAGTTTCGAGTAAAATCTGAAGTAAGCTTGAACCTAAACTTAAAACAAATTCAAGGGAAACAACAAACAATAATCAAGATCAACTCAACCAGAGATCAAGAAGATCAGTGATTCTAGCCTGTAGTTTTCAAAGCTTGAGCATCTTCTTTTCAAAATCTGGAATCAAACCTGTGCATCTCTGAAAACCTAAATTCTACATCTGTTCAAACTAAAGCATTTCTGCAATTATGTTTTCAAAAGTTTTCTAAAGTTCAAGCAGTTTTCAAAATAAACCAGAGGCTCTGTTGTTTATCAATTTCTCAGGTGAGTAACATTTTAAATTTAAAAACTAAGTAAATAGATGTCTGCTTGCTTGTGAAGCCCTGAGATGGATGATGCTTTGTTTATGCATATATAAGTGATGACTCTGTTTTTATGAATATATGTAAGTATGCATATCTGATATGTATCTCTGTGGCATTGAACACCTCTGTTTTTAGTTCAAAGCTTAAGGGTTTTGAATCAAAATTCCAAAACAATTTATCTGTTCAATATTAATCCTTGGATTTTAATTAAAATAAATTTGTTTAAACATAAGTCTAGATTCAAAATTTCTTCCAAGTATTTATGTTTGAAAATCCCCTGAAAATCAAGAAAATACAGTAGGAATTATAACATCATGTTAAATCAAGTGGTGTAATTGGATGAATCAGTTATATAAATTGAATTGTCTCTGGAAGATATGAATTTTAAAAAGAAAATCAAAAGTTTTAATAATGTATTATGTATGAAATTTGGTAATGACTAGAGTATGGACTTTGAGCATTTTCTGGTGATCTATGGGTTTAGGAAAGCTGGGACCTTTCTTGGTGATGGAGGGACGAACGAAGATGCTTGAAAAAATGGTGGTATGGTGGTCAGACCACGGGGGTGGCGACGGCAAATGTTTGAAAATTTTAAACCTAATTTTAGTGGGGCTGAGCTTTTCGTTTCGTTCATCCTTTCTGCGCGTTCGAGTGTTACGTGATCTTAAGAGGGGGTAGGGGAGATGTTGACAAAGGGATGGCCAGAATTTCAGGGGTTCTGATGGACGAGGTGGTGAGGACGGCGAACTTCCAGGTTTGAGGTGATGTTGCTCGAGATGTTTCTAGGTTTGGATTTAACTCTCGAATTTGATTTCGAGTTTGGGATGATCATCTGATGATCGTGACTTGGTGCGAGGGTGATCGCCGACTTGAGGGGATAATCGTTGATGATCGGAGTTGGTGGCGTCGATGGTGCATGTGCACAGTTTGTTTTGGTGTCAGGAGCTTTGGATGGTTGTGTGACTTGAATAGGGGTTCGGGATTATCGGGTTTTGACTCGAGTAATGTCTCGAGTTAACACGTGAGTGAGGTATGATTTCAGGTTTTAAAAGAAAACCTGTCTGTTTTAAATTTTAAACAGGATTTAAAATTCGAAATAGGATTTTAAAAAAAGTTTAAAATCAAAGTTTAAAATATGGATTCAAATTAACTTTTGAATCCTAGTTTTAAATAAATAAGTTTATAAAATAAATGAAATGTTTTTAATAACTTAAAATTTGTTAAAGTATGTTTTAAAATGAAATGGTTTTTCAATAAAATGTTTAAAACTTATTTATATAAGATTCTTTATAAAATTCCCTATAACATTTGATTTAAGAGGTTTATAAAATTGATTTAAATTTGATAAAGTTAATTGGTATTCATTTTTAAATATTAAATTTAAAATGAAATTTAAAGTAAATTTAAAAGTAAATTGTTTTGAATACTTTATTTATGATAATTAAATCATTAATATGAATAAAGTTTTATCTTAAAGTAAATTAGGATTTAAGGATTTGGATTCATTAAATTATTAAGATAATTAAAAATGGATAATTAATTAATTTAATTAATTAATGATATGGATGATTAAATTAGTAATTATGAGTTTTAAACTAATTAATTAAGTTTTAAGACTAATTAATTAGGAATAATTAAATTGTAAGTAAGAATCATTAATTAAATAACATTAGATTTTAAATTAATGGTTAAGTGTTAATTAATCAAGTAATTAAAGAGTAATTAAGTTACAGTTGAAACTTAAATTAATTAAATAATTTGAGGTTAATTAATTGGTTATTAAGGATAAATTAAATTGTAATTAATATTGATTAATCTAAGTTTAATTTCTTAAGAAAAGAAATTAAGAATTTGTAAATAGTTAATGAAGGTCATTATCTAGGACTATTAAATAATTAATTAATGTGATTAATTTTAATAATTAATTAGATTTATTAATTAAAGATAATCATTTATGGAATGGAATAAGTATAACTACTTAATGGAAGTAATTAAGGAATTAATTACTTAATATAATTAATTGAGTTTAATTTGATTTGTTTAAGTTAATTAACTAAGTTTAATTAATTTTAAATTAATCACTGGATGATTTGATAAGTAATTACTAAATGTAATAAATGAAGTGTAATTACGTAGTGAAGTAATAAATGGTAATTACCGTATGTAATTAATTGAAGAGGATTTAAATAATGGAAGTAATTTGGATTAATACTTCCTGAAATTAATCACGGGATTAATTAAGATAATTAATTAAAGGAGTAATTAATTTATTTAATGAAGTAATTAAGGGTAGTTAATTACTGAATGGGATTAATCAGGAATGATTAATAAATGTGGTTTAATTAAAGATTAATTTTTTAATGTAATTAACTTAAATAGGATAATTAATTAAAAATGTACTTAGGGATCATTAATTTATATAATTAATGATGTAATTAAGGGTTGATTAATTAAGATTAATTAATCAATAATAAGTGATTGTGAGTAATTAATTAATATAATTAATTATGGATTAATGTAATTAATTATAGTTAATTAATTAATAAAGTAATTAAAGATTAATTATTGTATTTGGGTAAGGATAATTAATTTGTGAAAATGATTAAAGGATAATTACTTGGATAATTACTTGAATGTAATTAAAGGATAATTAATCAAGGATGATAAATTAAGAAGGAAATTAGAGAATGATTAATTGATTGATTTGTAATTAATTTATGGTTATGTAAGCAAGATTTATAATGATGAAGTAATTAATTTAATTTACTTTAAATTAATTAGAGATAAGGTAATTAATTTAATTTATTTTAAATTAATTATAAATGGTGTGTTTATGAATCCTTGCTTATGTATGGATGGATGATATTGGTTTCCTTAAATGGTTTGAAATCTCAAATATGAGATAAGTAATGCTGTATGATATGGTTGCTTTGGTTGAAGTGTATGGATAATGTAGATTATCTATTTATGATGATATTGTGAATTATCTATTTGTGATATTATGAATTATCTATCTGTGTGTATATGGAAAATGAAATGAATTGTTTTAACTTTAAAACAACTTGGCCTTAAAAGATACGTTTTGGATTTTGAAGAGACCGGGATCGGGTTTCCAGATTTGGATATCCAAAAACCACATCAATCCAAATTAACGTTAGGTCGTGAATCTCAAGTGAAGATGAAGATTCAGAGTGCAAGGGTTATTGTCGTTAACCGTGAGGGTGATTCCAAAATGAGTGTAACGAGATAATGCCTTCGGTTTCGTTCGAACCCAGAACGAACTTGTATGGATTGTATGCTTTCAGAACATCGTCAGGTGGACGATGAGCATTCTAAGTGATGAGTTCTGATAAGGTAATCGTAGCTTCAAGCCTCATCAACCGGGAATGGCTAAAATAGGGGAGGTGTAGCAAGGCTTCGTGGGTAGCACCCACTTGAGAGCGAGATATACCCCTGTCTAGATGTCCCATTTTATTCGGCTGTGTGGGCAGTTTTGAGCTCCAACTGCCGGGGTTGATTCATTCGGGACTGTCCAGTAAGGGATGGTTCCGGTCTTGTGTTGCAGGGAAGCGGGCGTACTCCTCGGTACGCTGATCTAGGCTAGGTACTGTGACGGGCGGTACCCTAGTAGCTCTGCCATTGTATGGAATCCAAAATCCAATAAGCGCATTCGGATTTGATTATAGACCTAGTATGCTGGAATTTAATCATGTAACAATTTCAGCTATTTCTTATTTACTTGAAAACCCTAGACCTATTGTAATATCATAGAATTTCCTATCAAAGTTTTGGTTAGCGTAAGGTAAAAACTTTTCCATGTTTATGTGTGGGAAGTCTTATGTGATACCTTTTGTTTTCAAAGGATTTTCAAAGTTAAGCAACTTTAACCAGTTACTCATACCAGACCCATGTCTGGCCCGGAGTTATTTCTGTTTTTCTTAAACTCTCGGGTACTCAAATTTTTATGAGTAGCCAAGGGATTCATGTAACGACCCTGAATTTTGAACAATTTAATTTGAGAATATTTAATTAATTTTAAATATTTGAATGATGATTTGACTTGAATTTCAAATTATCAGAATGAATTAGCGATTAAAATTTTGAATTTAATCTATTGAAAGTTGAATAAAATTTGAATCTTCGATTTTAAGCCGGATAAAAATAATTTAAAGGCTTAGAAAATTCATATAGATAATACTGAAGATAATAGAAGCTTCAGAATTGAATTTGAAAGCGATTTGTTCAATTTTGAAATTGTATCGTTTGAAATCGAATTTAAAAATAGTCTTTCGAGGCACAGTCTCGGAATTTGACGAAACCAGTTTTATTGGGTCCGTAATATTGAATTATTACTGGATTTCAAATTTCGTATTTATCGGAAATTGTTTTGTGAATATAAGGCGTAAAAACGCGTATAAAATTAAATCGAATTCAAATTGAATTTCTGTAACAACCTGAATTTTTGCCCAAAATTATAATCATCAGTAAATGATTTAAGTGGACAGATAATTTCTGTTTGTTGTTGAAATTTTTATAACGATTGAATCTTCGTCAAATTGGCGATATTAATTTCCATTAATTTTATTGGAATTTGTAAATGATTGTTAAATTCTGTTAGAATTTTTGATTTGATTGAAATTCTTTTATTGATACGAAATAAATCAAAATATATCATATACATGATAATACACTTAGTAAAATTTTTAACAACAAATTTAAAAATTAAACAAACCAAATTAAATAAAAACAAATCAGTTTTAAAAAGAAGAAAAAAAAATAATAAAGAAAAAAATATCAAAAACCAATACCACCCATACCTATACCATGTTCTCTTCTGCAAAAACCACGTCCTTATCCTTACCTCTCTGATAAAACACGTCGCACCCCTCCCCTTCTCACTTTAATCAGACGAAAAAAAAAAAAAAAAGAAATAAAAATGGCGACGAGATGAACTAGGGCTGCGGCGATTTCACAAGTAGGGCTTCGGCTTCGCTCGCTCTTCACCGCCGCGGCATCAACTCCAATCGGCGATCTCGTTCGATCTGGCGAAATTTAGGGCTTCGTTTTAAATCAAAGGCGTCGGCTTCGTCTGGATTTCGTGCTCTTCAAAAATCTAAGGTGAGTGGTTTCTTACCCCCACTCACATCTAATTTAAGCTATAGTGTTTCCTAGCTTGTTTTAATTCGTGAATTTCATTTCGTGAATTTTGAGCTATCATCGCTTTGAACTTTTGGATGATTTTATTCATATTAGGCTTCGGCCATTCGATTTTGTTTTGATGCTACAGATGATTTTGGGCTGTTTGTTTTTCGTAGTCATCACTGTTTGGGTTTTTGACTTGTTCGACTTGGCCCTTCGACTTTGCTTCGGTATCGATTTCACTGTGATTTTGAACTTGTTTATTTCTGGTTTGATCGCATTTCTGTAGCTTGGTTCTCACTGTGACCTGTTTTTTTTTAAGACTATGTATGTGCATATATACATATGATGTGTGTATGCATATATTCTTGAATTTAAATGCAAAGTTTGGAATTCGGCAAGCATCACTTAATTGCATACCTAAATATGCTTCATTGTTGTTCCATACTGCATGTTTTTATCCATGGTTTTGACCCATGTGTTCCATTCGGCAAGTTCTATTTCCATTGTGTATTTGCTTTTGCCTTAAGCATCTCACTGTGGCTTAAGCACTTGATACTTCATATGTATACATACATTCATGTCTGTATATATATGTGTAGGTCTGCACTCATCTTTATTTCTGAAGAAGTTTTGTTGTTAGTTTGATTCACTTATTTTGTGAAGACTATTTTGGGAAAATGCTTGGCTTCGGCCTTGACTATATCAAACTTGATTTGAGAATTTATGCATATTGAACTGTTATAGATTTGTGCTCATGTATATTAGCTCCTTGCATCATTTGAGTCTGCACTTGAATATTGTCTTGTGCTGCTTGTTTATCACTTGAACCTGACTTTGACATAACAACATGTTGCCTTGCCTTAGTTGTCTCGGTTTATTGGGATTTTGAAGCCTGATTTTAAGACTTGTTCGAATTGATCAGTTATTAGATCATTTTGGTGTACCCTGACTTTGGCATTTTGCTTTGTTCTAGACTATGAAATTTATACTGTCCAGTTACAGTATTAAATATAAATGTACACTTAGTACATTCATGCTTTGGAAACTGTTTGCACCCAGTTGCATTCTAGTCTTCATACATATGTATGCAGTGATGTATGTATATACATAAATTGATATGTATATATGTATGTTCGAATTTCATTTTTTTTTCTCTGGGAATGATTGACTTGGTCATGTATTTTATCTTGGTCAGTGGATCAGAGTTGCTATTTTGATCAATTTCCACATCATGTATTTGTGCTTCAGTTTGGCATTGTTCCATGTATTGTGTTTTACCCTGATGCCTGCACTGCATTTGGTCTTGAGTCTGTAGCATTCATTCATGCTTCATTGTGTAGTTAGGTTGCCACTGTGAAAAGAAAAGAAAAGAAAAAAACGAACTGTTGCATCTTCATGCCTGGTTCAGTGTCATGTTTGCATTCATCTATATTGTTGTTGACACAGTCTGCTTGTCTGCATTACACTATTTTGTATACACATAGTATGCTTCTCGGTTGCACTGTAGCTTGGTCTTGATATTGTAGTCTGAGACAGTAGTATTGAAGTTTGAGTTTTAACTTGCTTGAGTTGGCACTGTTTGTCCATTGTATCACTGATGTATGTTTGTGGTCTGTGGTTCTCGGCCTTCTTGACTACAGTTTTGCTTTGACAAGTCTTGGTTCAAGTGCATGAGTCTGGGTTTGTGTTAGAGATTTTGTGCATTTGAAGTTTGTCATGCTGGACCACTGTCTGCATTCATTCCAAATATTGTTGATATTAGTTTATTTCATTGTGACATTGTGAAGCTATCTTGTTGTCTTTGATACTTGCAGTTTACTGACTTGACCTCTGCAGCTTTGATTGCTGTTAGTATTCACTCGAGTTGGCGAGGCAGTGCACATGTATGTGTGTGTGCACTGCAGCCACCCAAACTCGACAGTTTTGAATTGATTTTTCTTTGCTCATGATG
Source organism: Allium fistulosum (assembly GCA_030737815.1). Lineage (NCBI taxonomy): Eukaryota > Viridiplantae > Streptophyta > Magnoliopsida > Asparagales > Amaryllidaceae > Allium > Allium fistulosum. The sequence continues at coordinate 674,659,534 of CM060905.1, forward strand.
CATTGATTTTTATACCATATTGGCGAGGCCGTACACGCGTGCGTGTACGGCAGCCAATCGAGTCGTGATGGTTTTTGAAGTGACAATCTCAATTGTCTTAAATTGATTTAGTCGAGTTGATAAATTGTTTATTTATCCCTGTTGATGATTTAAATCTGCTGATTTATTGTTTAACACTGTTTAGTGTTAAAAATTTTCGTTATCCGATTTCTTTGTTAAAAGAGTTGGATAGACGAGAATTATTGTGACTGTCGTCTATTTAAATTATTATTGCCTATATGCACTAATAAACTGGTTTGAATTAGACTGACCTGTGTATTATTTTCTTTTGAATATAATACTCGGGTCAGACCGAGTATTTTTACAGCTTGAAGATTTTCGAGCAGCGAAGTTAGAGAGAGAGTAAAGAATCATTTTTATTTCAGAAGAAAATTGTATTTTAAATATTCCGCTGTATCTGTATTAAATTGTATAAACTCTGATGTATATAAAAAGATTTATAGTAAAGAAATAAAGACTCATTTGTTTTAATTCAGTGTTATTATTCTGTGTTTCTGTGGCTGATTCTGTTTAAACCTTATAAACTAAATAACAATTCGTCTTTTTGGACGTTTCTAGTTGGTTTAATTACTGACTGGAGATGGTCAAAAGGGGGAATGTTACAGAGTGGTATCAGAGCTTTGGTTTACACAAAGCTTAGTTTATGATGTTTAATATGAATAGTTACTAGAAACACTTTTAAAAAAAAAACACTTTTAAAAAGGGAATGTTTTTCAAATCCAAAGAAGTATAAAATTGTTTTAGAAAATATAAGATGAATGAATTTGGAATAGATCTTATATAAGTAAAGTGAATATTGAATATGAAATAAAGATTTTTAACTTAAGACAAGTTAAATTGAAGTGAGTTGGCATAAATAAATATATGGATTTGAAATTTAACTAAAGGAAGTTAAATAAATTGAAATTGATTAGATAAATTAGTGTGATGGAAAATTAAACTAAAAGGGTAAGTGATTACCTAATATGAATGATAATCGTATGTATCAGAATAATGTAAATTTACAAATTTGTCTTAGGAAAATGATTGAATAATCCAACCTTTTCTAATGGAATTGTCAATTTTAATAGGAAACTTCGAAACATCTTGTTAATTAAAATGGCGAAAACCGAAGCACAAAAAGCAGCACGTCGTGAACAAAGAGCAATTGCCCGTAGAGAAGCACAATTGACACGTGCGGAAATCGAAAGGAGATTTAATGAAAGGCAAGGACCTGGTCCCTATGATGATGTTACTTGTTATCGATGTCATAAAAAGGGACATTTCGCCGTTACGTGTCGAGAGAAGAGAAAGAAAAGGAATGTGAATGACCGTTTCGCTCGTCCTGAGATAGTATGTTTTAAATGTCAAGAAAAAGGACATTTTCTTAGTCATTGCCCTAAAGTGAAAAGGAAGAAGAGTGCACTAGATTTACCTGTCGATAGATTGACAGTCTGCTATCACTGTCGCCAGAATGGACATATAGCCAGAAACTGCACCGAAAGGCAGCGTGGAAAGCAAGCTATAGCCCGTCCCGCTAGAGCGAAAAGTGTAAAACGGATAGATAAGGATGGGAACGTCACGTATTTTTGCGGGAACTGTAGGAGCTGGGGGCACGTTGACTTTGAATGCGTCAATCCTCCTTTAATCCAACCTGAAATAGTGCAAACCGAAGATGAAAGTTCGGAACAGATGAGTACTACCAAACGGGAAGACGATAGTCCTCTATGAGTCTGAATCTTAAACCAGTCAATATATTTGAAGCGATCAATATATTTTGTAATACTATCTTTTGTAATCTAAAAACTTTTAAGTATGTATTATGAAAACTTTAAGCTATGTATAGTTTGTACGTGAATGTTTATGGTAAGATTTGGAAGAAATATCTTAATGAAATTGTGTTTTGGGGAGAAAAATTTACTTGTGCTTTACCTGTATGAAGTAAACCAGTTGTTAAATGTTTGAATAGTTTTGTTAAGTGAAACAAAATCTGAATTTTGAATTGTGATGAATTTGACTTTAGCAAAAGTTAAATAAGAGAATTTTTGAAATAAAATCTAAGTTAAGTAAAATAGAATTTCAAATAAGTTTGAGACAAACTTAAGCTGTATGGTGAAAATAAATGCAAGTGAAGAATGAATATGAATTTGAGTTATATAAAGGAAAATTCGACTTTAATTGTAAAAGTGAATTAGTGAATATGGTGAGTATAAGAATTCAATCTGAATTGGAATATAAACCAATTGAAATTAAGTATGTTGAACCAAATTGAATGTAAGCAAAGTAAATAAATTTGGTTAAGTTGAATGTGCATTGGTTTTGCTAGTTGATCGTATGGAAATTCATTAAGTATTAATGAAATTGAATTAATGGAATTGGAAGCTATGTGAATTGAATTCAAATTTAAAGGTAAGAAATCTAAATAGAACCAAAAGTGATTTGAATTGAAGCAAACTAATTTGAATGTAAATTAGTGAAAGTGAACTAATTGAATTTGAATGAATGTTAGTAAAATCCAATGTGAATGAATCAAATGTGATTTAATTGGAAATCAAGTCGACGAAGGATTTACTAAAGAACTAGTTGATTATCTTGGAAATGGAAAAGTGATAAATTTATATAATAGTTTAAATTGGAAATTTTGAATTATTATAAGCGGCTTAAATTGAAGATTTGAAAATATTGATATTATATTGGAATTTTAAAATGAATTTGTATAAGTGTTAAAAGTGAAATATTTAATGGATTTCATAAGTGAATGGAAATTACAGAATTTAGATTGTGAAGTTATAAAAATGAATCGAAGTTGCGAAATAAAAGAATTTATAAGTAATTTACTTGTAAATTAAAATTTTGATATAAAACTGAGCTATAAAGGAATGATTAATGAAGTAAATTTTTATGAATTGAAGTCTTTATAAATAGGAATAGAATTTATAAACGTTGTTTATAAATCTGAAACTGACTTATTTTGATAAGTAAAATTCTGTATAGTTTGTTAAGAGATGTATATTCACGATTTTGGACAGTGAATATATTATTGAATTAAATGGACATGTTTTGGGAAAGTGATATTTTAAAACGAAGTTAATTGTTTTAAAAAGATGTTTTAAAAGGCATTGAATATCGAAACCATAGATTTCAACATTCATTGTTGAAATAGACGTTTTCGAGATATAAGGAAATGGTGGACTATAACACTATTGTTATAGTAAATGATTTCCGAAAGGAAATGTTTTGTATAGTATTGGGATTTATACATCTATCTAAATTTCGAATCCCTATACTAATGATTTTGAGTTGTCGTAACGATGTTTTACGTAACATTCGTTTTGACTCAAATAAATATGTGAAAGAAAATGATTTCCTTAAAGATGAAGTGTATACTTGATTTTGATTTAAGTATATCGAATATTTTCAAATGTTGAAAATAAAATGGATTGTGAATTACTTATTTTTAAATAAGTATGGAAATGTTTTTCCAAATGTGAAATGTTGTGAATATATTCCGTAAGGAATAAATGATTTGAAATTCATTTTTGAAGTCGAAGTTGAAAAGTTAAATGAGAATTTGAACAATTAGTTCAATTTGAAATTTTTCAAAAAGATCGAATCGTTAAGTTAAAATTGAGTTTAACTTCGACATCAAAGACAATATAAGTTGAGCTTTGAATTTCAGATGATGATTTGGATTGCATGTCTAACATTGTGAATTGATGACATAGCAATTGATCTCTATTAAATATATATCTGTTGGTGGCGGAGAATTTATTCTCTTAGCTTAACACCCTTCTCTGAGACGTACGAGCTCAGAGGTTATATATCGATAGACATCAATTCTGTGTTGAGAATTGACGATGTAAACGTGAAATCCAAATCGAATGTGAAAGTCGATAATGAATGGAATTATGAATATGAATTAGGTTTGAGATAACCTTAAATTTCCAAATCGACTTAGAGGAAAATTTTGAAATCCTCTATTTTGTTATGAATATGGATATGTAAGTTTTTAGAACTTATATATATGATGAATACGGTAAATTGAAAACCGTTAGTTTAGAAAGACATTGTTATGGAAATCTTATGTATGTTTACATGGATATGATATGTACGAAATGTGAAATGAAAGTACTACATATATGATATTATGTTTTCTAAACTGAGGATGTGGAAAAGTACCTTCCATTTATTATTAGAGAAGGTATTGGAACTCGTGAAGAGTATCCATTTGAAATTCGTAGCTACGTAGAATTTTAGTCAGAGTGACTATTTGAATCGGAAATCCTTCGCGATAGTTCATCGCGATGAGATTAGATTTGATTGATGATGTTAGCGTAATTTGAGGGGCGAGATGCCCACAGTTACGAGCGACTCCACTGGGATAGTGGCGTAACCGCCGAGTAAACTGCAATCTAATGCCAGGCGAAATTTGAGGGGCGTGATGCCTACAGACACGAGCGATTCTACTGGGATAGTAGCATAACCGCCGAGTGTACTGCAATCTATGGCGACAACCATGGCGAAATTTAAGAGATGAGAAATCTACAGCCACAAGCGACTCTACTGGGAAAGTAGCGTAACCGCCGGGTGGAACTGTAATCCATGGGGGAACGTGCTTTCCATATCCATTTTTAAAAGAATTTTTAAAAGTATTTTCACTGGGAATTGAAGCAAGTATGTTTAGTACTTGGAGATTTTTAGACCTGCGCCTGGCCAGCGTATGCCTAATGTCTGTGAGAACGAAGATGGACTTGTTAAATTTCGAGTTAGCAAGTATTTTCAAACTTTAAATATCGAATCAATAGTTTGAAATTAAAATTACGAAATTCTTACCTAATGAACTAAGGAAGAGGATTTTTGTAATGTTTTGAAAGTCCACAGCTTTGGAAGAGATATATTATATAAATCTCTAGCGTGAAGAATTTTAAGTTTGAATCTGAGTGTGGTAAATTAAAAATGTTAGTAAAAGTCTTTTGGGTTTTGATTTTTGAAAATCATTGAATAAAAGAGAAGATGAACAGAACTAATGAGATTAAACAAATGAAATGAATCCTATATTCATTTATTTGTAATGAGTTTTAAGTTTAGTAAAAATTGACTAGAGTATAAATATCGATGAAATTTTAACGACTTTTCCTTTTCGAGGACGAAAAGTTTTTAAGGAGGGGAGTTTGTAACGACCCTGAATTTTGAACAATTTAATTTGAGAATATTTAATTAATTTTAAATATTTGAATGATGATTTGACTTGAATTTCAAATTATCAGAATGAATTAGCGATTAAAATTTTGAATTTAATCTATTGAAAGTTGAATAAAATTTGAATCTTCGATTTTAAGCCGGTTAAAAATAATTTAAAGGCTTAGAAAATTCATATAGATAATACTGAAGATAATAGAAGCTTCAGAATTGAATTTGAAAGCGATTTGTTCAATTTTGAAATTGTATCGTTTGAAATCGAATTTAAAAATAGTCTTTCGAGGCACAGTCTCGGAATTTGACGAAACCAGTTTTATTGGGTCCGTAATATTGAATTATTACTGGATTTCAAATTTCGTATTTATCGGAAATTGTTTTGTGAATATAAGGCGTAAAAACGCGTATAAAATTAAATCGAATTCAAATTGAATTTCTGTAACAACCTGAATTTTTGCCCAAAATTATAATCATCAGTAAATGATTTAAGTAGACAGATAATTTCTGTTTGTTGTTGAAATTTTTATAACGATTGAATCTTCGTCAAATTGGCGATATTAATTTCCGTTAATTTTATTGGAATTTGTAAATGATTGTTAAATTCTGTTAGAATTTTTGATTTGATTGAAATTCTTTTATTGATACGAAATAAATCAAAATATATCATATACATGATAATACACTTAGTAAAATTTTTAACAACAAATTTAAAAATTAAACAAACCAAATTAAATAAAAACAAATCAGTTTTAAAAAGAAGAAAAAAAAATAATAAAGAAAAAAATATCAAAAACCAATACCACCCATACCTATACCATGTTCTCTTCTGCAAAAACCACGTCCTTATCCTTACCTCTCTGATAAAACACGTCGCACCCCTCCCCTTCTCACTTTAATCAGACGAAAAAAAAAAAAAAAAGAAATAAAAATGGCGACGAGATGAACTAGGGCTGCGGCGATTTCACAAGTAGGGCTTCGGCTTCGCTCGCTCTTCACCGCCGCGGCATCAACTCCAATCGGCGATCTCGTTCGATCTGGCGAAATTTAGGGCTTCGTTTTAAATCAAAGGCGTCGGCTTCGTCTGGATTTCGTGCTCTTCAAAAATCTAAGGTGAGTGGTTTCTTACCCCCACTCACATCTAATTTAAGCTATAGTGTTTCCTAGCTTGTTTTAATTCGTGAATTTCATTTCGTGAATTTTGAGCTATCATCGCTTTGAACTTTTGGATGATTTTATTCATATTAGGCTTCGGCCATTCGATTTTGTTTTGATGCTACAGATGATTTTGGGCTGTTTGTTTTTCGTAGTCATCACTGTTTGGGTTTTTGACTTGTTCGACTTGGCCCTTCGACTTTGCTTCGGTATCGATTTCACTGTGATTTTGAACTTGTTTATTTCTGGTTTGATCGCATTTCTGTAGCTTGGTTCTCACTGTGACCTGTTTTTTTTTAAGACTATGTATGTGCATATATACATATGATGTGTGTATGCATATATTCTTGAATTTAAATGCAAAGTTTGGAATTCGGCAAGCATCACTTAATTGCATACCTAAATATGCTTCATTGTTGTTCCATACTGCATGTTTTTATCCATGGTTTTGACCCATGTGTTCCATTCGGCAAGTTCTATTTCCATTGTGTATTTGCTTTTGCCTTAAGCATCTCACTGTGGCTTAAGCACTTGATACTTCATATGTATACATACATTCATGTCTGTATATATATGTGTAGGTCTGCACTCATCTTTATTTCTGAAGAAGTTTTGTTATTAGTTTGATTCACTTATTTTGTGAAGACTATTTTGGGAAAATGCTTGGCTTCGGCCTTGACTATATCAAACTTGATTTGAGAATTTATGCATATTGAACTGTTATAGATTTGTGCTCATGTATATTAGCTCCTTGCATCATTTGAGTCTGCACTTGAATATTGTCTTGTGCTGCTTGTTTATCACTTGAACCTGACTTTGACATAACAACATGTTGCCTTGCCTTAGTTGTCTCGGTTTATTGGGATTTTGAAGCCTGATTTTAAGACTTGTTCGAATTGATCAGTTATTAGATCATTTTGGTGTACCCTGACTTTGGCATTTTGCTTTGTTCTAGACTATGAAATTTATACTGTCCAGTTACAGTATTAAATATAAATGTACACTTAGTACATTCATGCTTTGGAAACTGTTTGCACCCAGTTGCATTCTAGTCTTCATACATATGTATGCAGTGATGTATGTATATACATAAATTGATATGTATATATGTATGTTCGAATTTCATTTTTTTTTCTCTGGGAATGATTGACTTGGTCATGTATTTTATCTTGGTCAGTGGATCAGAGTTGCTATTTTGATCAATTTCCACATCATGTATTTGTGCTTCAGTTTGGCATTGTTCCATGTATTGTGTTTTACCCTGATGCCTGCACTGCATTTGGTCTTGAGTCTGTAGCATTCATTCATGCTTCATTGTGTAGTTAGGTTGCCACTGTGAAAAGAAAAGAAAAGAAAAAAACGAACTGTTGCATCTTCATGCCTGGTTCAGTGTCATGTTTGCATTCATCTGTATTGTTGTTGACACAGTCTGCTTGTCTGCATTACACTATTTTGTATACACATAGTATGCTTCTCGGTTGCACTGTAGCTTGGTCTTGATATTGTAGTCTGAGACAGTAGTATTGAAGTTTGAGTTTTAACTTGCTTGAGTTGGCACTGTTTGTCCATTGTATCACTGATGTATGTTTGTGGTCTGTGGTTCTCGGCCTTCTTGACTACAGTTTTGCTTTGACAAGTCTTGGTTCAAGTGCATGAGTCTGGGTTTGTGTTAGAGATTTTGTGCATTTGAAGTTTGTCATGCTGGACCACTGTCTGCATTCATTCCAAATATTGTTGATATTAGTTTATTTCATTGTGACATTGTGAAGCTATCTTGTTGTCTTTGATACTTGCAGTTTACTGACTTGACCTCTGCAGCTTTGATTGCTGTTAGTATTCACTCGAGTTGGCGAGGCAGTGCACATGTATGTGTGTGTGCACTGCAGCCACCCAAACTCGACAGTTTTGAATTGATTTTTCTTTGCTCATGATGCATTGATTTTTATACCATATTGGCGAGGCCGTACACGCGTGCGTGTACGGCAGCCAATCGAGTCGTGATGGTTTTTGAAGTGACAATCTCAATTGTCTTAAATTGATTTAGTCGAGTTGATAAATTGTTTATTTATCCCTGTTGATGATTTAAATCTGCTGATTTATTGTTTAACACTGTTTAGTGTTAAAAATTTTCGTTATCCGATTTCTTTGTTAAAAGAGTTGGATAGACGAGAATTATTGTGACTGTCGTCTATTTAAATTATTATTGCCTATATGCACTAATAAACTGGTTTGAATTAGACTGACCTGTGTATTATTTTCTTTTGAATATAATACTCGGGTCAGACCGAGTATTTTTACAGCTTGAAGATTTTCGAGCAGCGAAGTTAGAGAGAGAGTAAAGAATCATTTTTATTTCAGAAGAAAATTGTATTTTAAATATTCCGCTGTATCTGTATTAAATTGTATAAACTCTGATGTATATAAAAAGATTTATAGTAAAGAAATAAAGACTCATTTGTTTTAATTCAGTGTTATTATTCTGTGTTTCTGTGGCTGATTCTGTTTAAACCTTATAAACTAAATAACAATTCGTCTTTTTGGACGTTTCTAGTTGGTTTAATTACTGACTGGAGATGGTCAAAAGGGGGAATGTTACAATTCAGGTTAGCTTTGACGAATTGTGGAGGAGCAATGGAGCAGGAGGCTTCAGCATTATAGGTATATAGTTTTCCGCTGTGTTGGTATCTCTGTGTTGTATTTGTGTTGTATTTGAGTTGTATTAACTAGACAGGTGTTTATAACTGTCTAGTATGTGATGTATTATCTGTGTAACTCTGATTGATGTTGTATACTATGTAATCTTTTATGTGATATATTATATTTCATTCGTTCCGCTGTTGAGATTCTGCTGTTGTTTCTTCTTTCTTCTCTATCTTTTCTCTTTTCTATCCCTTTTTTTCTTAAAGATGATGCAACTTTATGGTGGTAGAGAGTTGGGTCGTCACAGTTGGTATCAGAGCGCTAGGTTGAGTGAATACCTAGACTCTGGAGTGGTATCTTTCTTGAGAGAGCGTATTTGTAAATTTTGATATATATATATATATATATATATATATATTTCTACCTATCTGTTGGGTTACATGTTCGGGTTTTCCAATATAAGTTATAAGGGTAGATAGGGTAGTGGTGTGTGTAGCACGACTACAAATAGTTGGAGTTTGTTGAGGTTGGAAGTGTATCTGCCGAGATTGTAGCCTCAATACCGTCTCGAGTGAATTTTTGTTATGGTGTAAGCATTTCACCAATCTCTGAAGGAAATCTGTTAGGGTTTGGAGTCCATTTTTGAAGTGCAAGTTTGGATGAGTTTAATTTGGATTCTGATAGTTGAGCAAAAGCTAGTGATGGTATCTTGATACCTCAGGAATTAGTAGCTATGTGATGAGACACAGTGACTATGGATGTCTCCGAAGATGTTTCTTTGGAACAAGTTTAAGGAAGTGTGTCTGCATCGGTGTTGAGGCTGAGTTCAACTGGGTGTTTGTGTTTGGCTTTGAGGCCTGAGTTTCTCGTGGAGTTCGGATTAGGAAGTCTTTAGCATCAGTGGCAGCGTCGCAGTTCAGATTGTTCTATGTGCAGGCAAAGGGGTCATTTGTCAGCAGTTTCTAGAGGTGAAGTTCAGAAGCAGTAGAGTGGATCCATTTTTTCGATGGATTGGCTAGATAGGTTTAAGCTGTTCTGATTGGTAAAGAGAGAACAGTTTTCTTTGGATATTAGATTGGGTTGATCGCAAAATTGACCTTTGATAGTTGAGTGTTCTCTTGGTTTGTCAGAGATCTTTCGGGATTTCTGAATTTTTTCTTTATGGATCTGTTGAACCATATTTCTGGGATGTGTTGTCCAATTTGTGCTCGTGTGTACCATCAGCATTTTCATCTACTCCAGATCAGAGTTGTGCAGCGGAAGCAGTTGGGAGTGCATCTGTTTTATCTTTTCAGATAGGAAAAGTAAGTTCAGCCTTCTGATGTTTGAGGAGTAGAGTTTGTGTTCTTGGATTGATTGTGAGTGGATCCTTTTGATGAGTTGTTTTTAAGGCATCAGCGAAGGTTGAGCTGATCAGTAGAGATGTAGGCAGCCCAGGATCGTTATATGTGTTTTGTGGATAAGAGGCAGAGGAATTTGGATTTCGAAGTCGGGAATTTGATTTTGGGTAAGTTTTCTATAATCGAAGGAGCTTTAAGTTTGGTAAGATTGGGAAGCTAGATCCGAGGTATTTTGGATTTTCTTTATGTTCTGATAAGGATAAGTGTTTGGTCTTCTGGATTGAATTGTCAGTTTGGATAACTGGGATTCGATGTGTTTCACGTATCTCTGAGGGAGTACATGTATAATCCATCTTTGGTTTTGGAACCAGTAGTTCTAGAGGCTTGGTTGTTGAGTCAGACTTATCTATAGTCTGATATCCTGTCTAGTTTTGTAGATCTAGATGAGTAGGAGCTCTGTAGCTTAGTAGTATAGTTTTGTTTGGATTCTGTAGAGTGAGTATCCCGGTGTTTATACTTGGGAATCTTTAGGAAATTCTATCCACAATTTTGTCTGGATAGTTAGATTTGTTTGATTGGATGAGTTGGTTGCTATGGTTATTAGCATATGATTAATATATGCTTGTGTTTTTAAAAATTAAATCATTAATTAGATTATTAAATTACCTTTGTTTTAAATTTCAGGGACGAAATTCTTTTAAGGGGGGAGGAGTGTGACATCCCGGAATTTTTGGCAATATCAATTTAATAATCTGCATTAAAAATTAAATTGGTATGATAATATTTGTTGATAAATTTAAATTGATTTAATAATCTTCTTTTAAATAAATATTTAACTAATAATTTATATTTTAAAAGCTAATAAATTGTTTTCTATTTATAATGTATATATATTTGTATATATTGTAAATAGATAAGCTTTGTTTTAAATTTAATAAATAAAGGCATATTTTCTAATTTTAATATTTTGGTAATTTGGAAATTTGATTTAATTAAATATTTAATAAATAACCATATGATTTTAAAATACTCAAGTTAAAAGTTTATTTGTTTAAAATGATTTTAGCCTAAGTTTAAATTTAAACAAGAAAGGTTGTTTTGTTCTTTTTAAATATAGTTTGATTAAATAAGTAATTTATTAATAAAGAGATAATTTCTTTTATAAATTATTTCAATTTAACAATGAGTTATATTTTAAACAATATTAGTAATGTAATATCTTTACAAATGGTTTTTTTATATAAAAGTTGTTATTTTAAATTTATTTATAAAGAGAAGCTACGATTTGTAAATTTAAAATTAAATCTTTCAAATATATTTAAAATAAAATAAACCTTATTAATATTAAACATAAGTATAAAAAATAAGTAATAGTAGACTAAGTATTTAATAGTTTAAGTTTAAAAATAAAAGAGAAATAAAAGTAAACACATTACATAAATTCTAACATCATGTTAATATAGAAACTTATTTATATTGCAAAGCTTAAGACTAAAGCAAGGCTGTAGGACATAAGTATAAGAGGAAAAGATATCTTCATGTTTGTATAGGAAGTAAAATAACTATGTACACTTGAAAAGAAAATAAAGAAAACTATTATAAGTACATACGAAATATAAATAAGGTATAAGTTTGTAGACATAGGAGACAAGCATTAAATGCTAACATCTCTAGTACACAATATAGATCAATTCAGCCACCAAAGAGGAAATAAAAATCTCTGACCCATTTTAAAAATATTGTACAAACAAATAATATCCTGTGTAAACTCATCTTCTATATATCAATCTTCATATCAGTTTCGAGTAAAATCTGAAGTAAGCTTCAACCTAAACTTAAAAAAAAATTCAAGGGAAACAACAAACAACAATCAAGATCAACTCAACCAGAGATCAAGAAGATCAGTGATTCCAGCCTGTAGTTTTCAAAGCTTGAGCATCTTCTTTTCAAAATCTGGAATCAAACTTGTGCATCTCTGAAAACCTGAAGTCTACATCTGTTCAAACTAAAGCATTTCTACAATTATGTTTTCAAAAGTTTTCAAAAGTTCAAGCTGTTTTCAAAATAAACCAAAGGCTCTGTTGTTTATCAATTTCTCAGGTGAGTAACATTTTAAATTTAAAAACTAAGTAAATAGATGTTTGCTTGCTTGTGAAGCCCTGAGATGGATGATGCTTTGTTTACACATATATAAGTGATAACTCTGTGTTTAAGAATATATGTAAGTATGCATATCTGATATGTATATCTATGGCACTGAACACCTCTGTTTTTAGTTCAAAGCTTAAGGGTTTTGAATCAAAATTCCAAAACAATTTATCTGTTCAATATTAATCTGGATTTCAATAAATAAATTTGTTTAAACATAAGTCTAGATTCAAAATTTCTTCCAAGTATTTATGTTTGAAAATCCCCTGAAAATCAAGAAAATACAGTAGGAATTATAACATCATGTTAAATCAAGTGGTGTAATTGGCTGAATAAGTTATATAAATTGAATTGTCTCTGGAAGATATGAATTTTAAAAAGAAAATCAAAATTTTTAATAATGTATTATGTATGAAATTTGGTAATGACTGGAGTATGGACTTTGAGCATTTTCTAGTGATCTATGGGTTCGGGAAAGCCAGGACCTTTCCCTGTGATGGAGGGACGAACGGAGATGCTTGAATAAATGGTGGGGTGGTGGTCAGACCACGGAGGTGGCGGCGGCGAAGGTTTGAAAATTTTAAACCTAATTTTAGTGGGGCTGAGCTTTTCGTTTCGTTCATCCTTTCTGAGCGTTCGAGTGTTACGTGATCTTGAGAGGGGGTAGGGGAGATGTTGACGAAGGGATGGTCAGAATTTCAGGGGTTCTAATGGACAAGGTGGTGAGGACGACGAACTTCCAGGTGTGAGGTGATGTTGCTCGAGATGTTTCTAGGTTTGGATTTAACTCTCGAATTTGATTTCGAGTTTGGGATGATCATCTGATGATCGTGATTTGGTGCGAGGGTGATCGCCGACTTGAGGGGATCATCATTGATGATCGGAGTTGGCGGCGTCGATGGTGCATGTGCACAGTTTGTTTTGGTGTCAGGAGCTTTGGATGGTTGTGTGACTCGAAGAAGGGTTCGGGATTATCGGGTTTTGACTCGAGTAAGGTCTCGAGTTAACACGTGAGTGAGGTATGATTTCACGTTTTAAAAGAAAACCTGTCTGTTTTAAATTTGAAACAGGATTTAAAATTTGAAACAGGATTTTGAACAAAGTTTAAAATCAAAGTTTAAAATATGGATTCAAATTAACTTTTGAATCCTAGTTTTAAATAAATAAGTTTTTAAAATAAATGAAATGTTTTTAACAACTTAAAATTTGTTAAAGTATGTTTTAAAATGAAATGGTTTTTCAATAAAATGTTTAAAACTTATTTATATAAGATTCATTTTAAAATTCCCTATAACATTTGATTTAAGAGGTTTATAAAATTGATTTAAATTTGGTAAAGTTAATTTGTATTCATTTTTAAATCTTAAATTTAAAATGAAATTTAAAGTAAATTTAAAAGTAAATTGTTTTGAATACTTTATTTATGATAATTAAATCATTAATATGAATAAAGTTTTATCTTAAAGTAAATTAGGATTTAAGGATTTGGATTCATTAAATTATTAAGATAATTAAAAATGGATAATTAATAATTTTAATTTATTAATGATATGGATGATTAAATTAGTAATTATGAGTTTTAAACTAATTAATTAAGTTTTAAGACTAATTAATTAGGAATAATTAAATTGTAATTAAGAATCATTAATTAAATAAGATTAAATTTTAAATTAATGGTTAAGTGTTAATTAATCAAGTAATTAAAGAGTAATTAAGTTACAGTTAAAACTTAAATTAATTAAATAATTAGAGGTTAATTAATTGGTTATTAAGGATAAATTAAATTGTAATTAATATTGATTAATCTAAGTTTAATTTCTTAAGAAAAGAAATTAAGAATTTGTAAATAGTTAATGAAGATCATTATATAGGATTATTAAATAAATAATTAATGTGGTTAATTTTAATAATTAATTAGATTTATTAATTAAAGATAATCATTTATGTAATGGAATAAGTATAACTACTTAATGGAAGTAATTAAGGAATTAATTACTTAATATAATTAATTGAGTTTAATTTGATTTGTTAAAGTTAATTAACTAAGTTTAATTAATTTTAAATTAATCACTGGATGATTTGATAAGTAATTACTAAATGTATTAAATGAAGTGTAATTACGTAGTGAAGTAATAAATGGTAATTACCATATGTAATTAATTGAAGAGGATTTAAATAATGGAAGTAATTTGGATTAAATTACTTCGTGAAATTAATCAAGGGATTAATTAAGATAATTAATTAAAGGAGTAATTAATTAATTTAATGAAGTAATTAAGGGTAGTTAATTACTGAATGGGATTAATCAGGAATGTTTATTAAATGTGGTTTAATTAAAGATTAATTTCTTAATGTAATTAATTTAAATAGGATAATTAATTAAAAATGTACTTATGGATCATTAATTTATATAATCAATGATGTAATTAAGGGTTGATTAATTAAGATTAATTAATCAATAATAAGTGATTGTGAGTAATTAATTAATATAATTAATTAAGGATTAATGTAATTAATTATAGTTAATTAATTAATAGAGTAATTAAAGATAAATTACTGTATTTGGGTAAGGATAATTAAATTGTGAAAATGATTAAAGGATAATTACTTGGATAATTACTTGAATGTAATTAAAGGATAATTAATCATGGATGATAAATTAAGAAGGAAATTAGAGAATGATTAATTGATTGATTTGTAATTAATTTATGGTTATGTAAGCAAGATTTATAATAATGAAGTAATTAATTTAATTTACTTTAAATTAATAAGAGATAAGGTAATTAATTTAATTCATTTTAAATTAATTATAAATGGTGTGTTTGTGAATCCTTGCTTATGTATGGATGGATGATATTGATTTCCTTGAATGGTTTTAAATCTCAGATATGAGATAAGTAATGCTGTATGATATGGTTGCTTTGGTTGAAGTGTATGGATAATGTATATTATCTATTTATGATGATATTGTGAATTATCTATCTGTGATATTATGAATTATCTACCTGTGTGTATATGGAAAATGCAATTAATTGTTTTAACTTTAAAACAACTTGGCTTTAAAAGATATGTTTTGGATTTTGATGAGACCGGGATCGGGTTTCCAGATTTGGATATCCGAAAACTACATCGATCCAAATTAACGTTAGGTCATGAATCTCAAGTGAAGATGAAGATTCAGAGTGCAAGGGTTATTGTCATTAACTCTGAGGGTGATTCCAAAATGAGTGTAACGAGATAATGCCTTCGGTTTCGTTCGAACCCGGAACGAACTTGTATGGATTGAATGCTTTCAGAACATTGTCAGGTGGACGATGAGCATTCTAAGTGATGAGTTCTGATAAGGTAATCGTAGCCTCAAGCCTCATCAACCGGGAATGGCTAAAACAGGGGAGGTGCAGCAAGGTTTCGTGGGTAGCACCCACTTGAGAGCGAGATATACCCCTGTCTAGATGTCCCTTTTTATTCGGCTGTGTGGGCAGTTTTGAGCTCCAACTGCCGGGGTTGTTTCATTCGAGACTGTCCAGTAAGGGATGGTTCTGGTCTTGTGTTACAAGGGAGCGGGTGTACTCCTCGGTACGCTGATCTAGGCCAGGTACTGTGACGGGCGGTACCCCAGTAGCCCTGCCATTATATGGAATCCAAAATCCAATAAGCGCCATCGGATTTGATTGTAGACCTAGTATGCTGGAATTTAATCATGTAACAATTTCAACTATTTCTTATTTACTTGAAAACCCTAGACCTATTGTAATATCATAGAATTTCCTATCAAAGTTTTGGTTAGCGTAAGGTAAAAACTTTTCCATGTTTATGTGTGGGAAGTCTTACGTGAAACCTTTTGTTTTCAAAGGATTTTCAAAGTTAAGCAACTTTAACCTGTTACTCATACCAGACCCATGTCTGACCTGGAGTTATTTCTGTTTTTCTTAAACTCTCGGGTACTCAAATTTTTACGAGTAGCCAAGGGATTCAGGTTTGCTTTGACGAATTGTGGAGGAGCAATGGAGCAGGAGGCTTCAGCATTATAGATATATAGTTTTCCGCTGTGTTGGTATCTCTGTGTTGTATTTGTGTTGTATTTGAGTTGTATTAACTAGACAGGTGTTTATAACTGTCTAGTATGTGATGTATTATCTGTGTAACTCTGATTGATGTTGTATACTATGTAATCTCTTATGTGATATATTATATTTCATTCGTTCCGCTGTTGAGATTATGATGTTGTTTCTTATTTCTTCTCTATCATTTTTCTTTTCTATCCCTTTCTTTCTTAAAGATGATGCAACTTTCTGGTAGTAGAAAGTTGGGTCGTCACAAATTGGGTCTGGTCGCGAATGCAATCGGCGATTTGTGGCTTGATGATTTGTGGTTTGAATGAAGTCGCTAATGGAATCCGGTTCAGGTCATTTGGATTTTTTATGTTTTTTTGTTTTTTTTTTGAATTGGTTGTCGGGATTGCTGAGAAGATGGTCAATTTAGACAGAGTGAAGGCTGTTGTGGTGGTAGACTGTGAATGTAGGTGTCGTGAATTTTTTAAGTTGTTTGAGGGTTTGGGTAGTTTCAGGTGGGATGAAGGAAGTGTTGAATGGTGATGTATGAAGGCAGTGCTAGTTTATTGTATGATATTCAACATGTCTGATCACACTGTCTTCTTATAGATTGTTGGTTTTGTCATTGGACTAATACCTCAAATTAGAAACACATTGATTGGTGAAGGTGCTCCTGTTCGTGTAATTCAAGACTCTGTTTCATTATTAAGGCATTTTCTACTGATTTAACCCAAAGTAAATGCTGATTATTATTCTAAAACTTAGCTGGTGTTGATTATTTTACAAATTATTCAATGCAGTGATGGAGCAATTCCTGCTACCACTTTGATAATGGGAGGAAACCCTATCAAAGGTGAAGTTTTTATTAGTCAAGCAATGTTTCTTTTTTATAGAAAATGATGTGATAAAAATTATGTTTTTAATAATATGATTTTCAGGTTTAAGGGGATCAAACCTTTGCTTATCGCTCATATTTGGAGTTCTAGCTATTCGTTATATTTTGCTGCCTTTATTCGGCATAGTTATAGTCAAGGGAGTAGTGCATATAGGACTTGTGCATGCTGATCCATTGTATCAGTTTATCCTACTGCTGCAGTACTGTTTCCACCTGCAATGAACATAAGTAATGCTTAAGATTTATACATATATTAGTCATATTTTCCGAGATATAACAGTGATTTATAATCAAATTTTTTGATAATGGCAGGTATCATTACACAGTTATTTGGAGCTGGAGAAAGTGAGTGCTCAGTTATATTACTATGGACGTATGCCTTGGCTTCTGTTTCGCTGACTTTGTGGTCTACCCTTTTTATGTGGCTTGTATCTTAAGTAGCTTATACCAGCCTCCTCGGTTTGTATTAAGTTATTGATATCTCATAGTTTATTATTCTTTATTCCTTATAAGAACCACAAATACACAGGCTGAATCTATACTGCAATTTTATGTTAGACCCATTGCCTGTTTAAATGTAATATATTAGTAAGGTATTGTGTAACAGATTGAAAGTTATTTTGGAAGTGTTGATATCATACAGACAATATGTAATCATTCAAGACACGGCTATTGTTGATGGTGAAAGTTTTATGTAGGATATACCAGAAACTTCAACAAAGTAATGGCCCATCAGACCCCCGCCGGCGCTGCGCCCGGACCCGCTACTCGGCTCGCCTTCGGCTTGACACTCGGCTCGTCATATATTTGTCAGTGTCGGTGTCAGTATAAATTAAAACTGCATATGTAATGAGTGAACTGAGTGATGTAGTGAGGAATATCTGTATATGTGAATATCAGTGTTATATATCATTGAATTGTAAAATAATGGAGTCAGTAATTTGTACTATTTCAAATGTCTTATTCAATAAAATCAAAGGTTCTATATTATTAATATTTAATATAATACATATAAAATGTAATCTAAATAATAATGTTAAAATAAGCAATCTTATCAATATTAAACATAAATATAAAAACATAAGTATAAAACATAATTATAAAAATATAAGATAAATACAAATATAAAATATATAAATACAAACATATGTTATAAATTAAAGGCTTGGAAGTTAAAATTACAAATAGAATAAAACTAAGAAACTATGCTAATGTAATGACCCAAGATTTTAGGAATTTATTCTGAAAAATATAAATAAATTCAAAATGATTTTTAAATAAATCTTGAAAGGGAATTGATATAGCTTGATAGTGTATTAGTATGTGTGTACATGGGTGCACAGGAAATGCACATGAAATAAAGCTAAAAGTCCCTGAACTCCAAGAATGAATACATATTGATATGTATGGGAATATATATATATATATAGATTAAAATCCTTAAAAGCTGAATGCATAAGTAAATATATATATGGATGCTACTGAATATTTTTGAGTGTACATGTACATGCGTGTGTCAGTACAAAATAATGTATAAATATATACAAATGAGTATACTAATTAATTTAGTAAGTTTTATATATATATACATATATATATAGATATGTTAATAAGGTACTAGAGTTCAATTCAGCAAAATAAAACATACCAATATATTTTATATATGTAGGCAGAAATAAAAAGACTGAAGATATAAAAAGGAGTATTCCTCTTGTAAATAAATAAAGAAGGTACATACCATTTACATGAAAGCTAAAAATAGGAAAAATAAGATAAAACAGAGAAATGTTTGCTATAGGCAGAATTGGGAAGAGTATTTGATAAATAATAAAATCAAGTCACATTTTTGGCATGATTGTAGACAAAGGGAAAAAGTATTTTCTGAAAAGCAAAAATTCTGAAAAAATGTAACCACTTTTCTCTTCACCTAAATTAAAACCGGGAAGGGTAAAACTTTGGGTTTAAAATACAGATAACATGATTTTTTCTGGTGGGCAAAAATGGCTTTAGCCAATACCCAAAACCCTAAGGAAGACCCTGTATATATACATGTATATGCAGCAGCCTCCTCTCCTTCTCAGAAAAGAACTTTGAAAAAAGAAAAGAAAAACAACACCATAGAAATCATAAGACAAGGGAAGGAAGAGAGCTTGAGGTTAAGGGCAGAAGTCATCAATTAATTAAGGAAGCAAAGAAGAGAGCTAGGTGAGAAAACTCACTCAAAAATCTAAGGCAATAAGTCCTAATGTAGGCAGCCAGTTATAAGTATTTTCTTAAAAGAGTATTTTCATATATAAATGCTTATCTGTGAATTTAAATCTGAAAATGTTTGGATTCTCTTTGGTTGATCACTTGTTTTATTATAACAAAGTTTTAGGTGTTGTTAGTATACATATCTGTTTTATACACTCAGATCTCTGTTATGTTAATGTTTAGGGATATAAACAAATACCCAGAAAATGAAATGTTGAGAATAGGCAAGTAGTATTGGTTTTGGCTCAACCCAGAAAAATGTAGATAAACTTGAGCTGCAATATACTCATGTATAAGTGCTGAGGCTTGAAATAGAAAGGAATTAGGGGTGCAATAGGGTTGCCTATGTGCTGATGCTCCTGATTCAATAAAATGCAAAGCAAACAAAATTTTGTGATTCAGTGAAACCAGGTCATTCTGAGTTTAACTCAAGCACAAATGTTTGCAAAAAGGAAAAACTCTCTCTCAAAAGCCATAAGCCAATGTTAGTTGCCTACACCCTTTTTAAAATACCAGAATGTATACATATGCATACAGAACCTTATTTATTTAGTCACCAATGGTTGTTTGCTTGCTTGTCTCTGTATGGTTTTGAATAATATGAGATGCCATGATATGGATGTTTTAGTTAGTGAAATGGATCACTGAATGGTTTAGTCATGAAAAATCAAAAGAGTTATTATTAACTTAAACCTGATTAGGAAATTTGGGGTCAAGAACACTGCAGGAATGACTTGTGTTCTTGAGTAACATAAGTTGACACATGGCTTGTTTAAGTCCTGAGATCTTTGTGTAATGGAGTGAATTAGTTCATTACAGTGTGTCCATTGATTCATAAATATTGCAGATGAGACCAAGGATAGATAATTATACCAAGGGAATAATATTTGAGATGATGAGAAAACTAGAGTTTTTCCCAGAATTGAAATATGAGGATGGAATAAATGATTTAACTCATATTGGTTATTTTCCTGTTTGGTGTGAATGATTGTTTGATTATGACTGAATTGTATGCTTGAATGTATGTGCCATATTTATATATGTAGTCTCTGGAAAGAAAAACTAAAGTGTGCACATGCACAATGACACAGAGCATGCACACAAGTATGATCTGATTCCAAAAGGGCAGAACCTTATGTATATGTATTTAATTTGATTTTAACCTAATTAACTAGTTGCTTTTGTGAATTTTCTCATACCAGACATGTGTCTGACCCTAGTGTGCTAATGGCATCTGGGGTGTCTCATTTAAAATGAGGCAGTTTCAAATGCTTTTTCAGGGATTGCAGCAACTAAGTAGGAGTAGGAGCAAGGCTTTGAGAAGAAGATATAGCATGCTAAACTTAGTTAGATAAGAGCCTAAATGTTGAAATCTGCATGTATTGACAATTTAAATTGCTACTTGTATTAAGTGTTGAATATTGGATGGTTATTTTGTTAGGTATTTTGTTGACTGGTATCTGGAAACTATGAACTAAGTTGAATATCTGTTATGTTTAAAGAAGTTAATCAAAATATTGTAAGTGAATTTAGTAAGAACGCCATGTTGAAGACTGAATGATTACATTTTATAAATGTATTAGTCAATTTTGAGTCTTTATAAAGGATTTAAGTTTTGGGAAATCTGGATAGTTGATTCTCAGAAAAATTAAATGGTTTTGTCTTTCAAACATGGTA
Organism: Allium fistulosum; assembly: GCA_030737815.1. Taxonomy (NCBI): domain Eukaryota; kingdom Viridiplantae; phylum Streptophyta; class Magnoliopsida; order Asparagales; family Amaryllidaceae; genus Allium; species Allium fistulosum. The sequence continues at coordinate 674,680,926 of CM060905.1, forward strand.
AGTGTATACAAAAGATAATAGGCATAGGTTGAATGTTTTATGACTGCAAGGTTCCCATAATCTAACTTGTTTCATACAAAATGTTTCATGTCTTATTTTTAAATAAAGGAAGGATCTGTAATAAGGGAATTGAAAGCCAGATCCAAATAGTTGCAGTTATATATGCACATAAACATGTTTTGTGCAAATATTAACACACCTTTTCCTTTGTACCTGTAATAGGAATCTGAATTTTCATTCAGATTTTAACCAAATGCATTTTAAATTCCAGACAGATTTTATAAGAAGAAAATCAAACATGAATGAAGTTTTTACTGCATATAACACTGTACTATGTGTGGATTGATTAAATTCAATCAATCCAATCTCCTCTTGTTTTCCAGAACTCTGATTTAAACAAGAGAGGCATATACATCCTCACATGTATGTGCTTATCTTTGTGAAAGTACTGATATATTTATATTGGTTAATTGTTTTGATCCTGGATGTATTTTGGTTTATTGGAAAAAGAAAATGACCCTGGAAAATATATTTGGAATGAATGATCAATCTATATATCATCTCTGATAGTTCAAAGGAAGTTTAAATCGAACTTAAAAGTGTAAATGAATGTAGGTGGACACCCAGACACATATAAATTGAATGTGCATATGCATGTACAAAGAAATCGAATTCAGACGACAGTCGTATTAATTTAGACGTCTAAGATCGAACTTAGACGACAGTCATAATAATTTAGACGTCTAAGGTCAAATATAGACGTCTGTTACATTCATTTTAGACGTCCGAAGTTAGTTCAAAAAGTCTTTTTTTTCTCTGTTTAAATTTTTGATCACTGAGCCGTCTGTCATAACTAGATAGACGTCTGTAATTAAGTCTAGACGCCTGTCATATTAATTTAGACGTCTGAACTGCTGATTTTGCCTAATTTGCCTATTTAGAAAAGAGATAAGTAACTATGTCAATAACTTGTATGGCATTTTGATTTCTATTGGATTTAAATTCCCTTTGATGGAAAAAAAAATCCTTATGGAATTAGGGTAGAAAGAGGAGGGTCATTTCAGTTGGTATCAGAGCTATGTTATTCAACATAGTAGAAGTAATGATCAAATTCTTAGATAGAAATAAAATTTAAAGGAACCAAATATATATATGTAACAATGTGTTCAGTGTGAAAAAAAAACCACTGAAACAACCAAATTACCAATCAAACTAACCAGCTATGTAAATCATTATTAGCAAACTATGGTAGGGAGACCACCAAATCAGGGAGCAGGATCTTCCCATGCACCACCAATGGTCAATCTGCAAGACTTGGTGAGAGCATTTAGGGATGGGGCAGGACAAAGGCAGGAAAATCCCTATGAAGAACTCTCAAAATTACTTAAGACATATACTCATTTAGGAGGCAAAAGCTTTGAAGGGACAGAGAGTGTCATGGAAATTCAAACATGGTTGAGAACATTGGAAAGAATTTTCAATGACATGCAACTTGATGATCAAAGAAAGAGGCAAGTGGCTTCAAGACAGCTAAAAGGAGTAGCTTTAGGCTGGTGGGAAGTTATCATTGCAGGAAGGAATGAGAATGAAATCACTTGGAATCAATTCAAAGAGATGTTGGAAGCAAGGTTTGTACCAGCATCAGCAAAGACTACCTTGCTAGAAGAATTCATTAGACTTAGACAAGGAACTATGACTGTCATAGAATACACTCAAAAGTTTGAGGGGCTTTCCACATATGGAGCAATGCTTGTGGCAGATGAGGCATCCAAAAATGATAGGTACATAAAAGGGTTGAACCCAGGACTTAGCAGAGCCATGTTACCCTATGCAGACAGGACTTTTGACCATGTGATAGACTTAGCTTTGAGGTTGGAACAGCATGACAAGGAAAGGGAGAAGTTCAGAAATTTTAAGAGCAATAATAACAAGAAAGGTAAGGGGAGGTATCACCCTTATGATAAGAAGAAAGAAGAGGCTGGTAACAAAAGCACTGGAGATGTCAAAGCTAAGGAAGACAAGAAGAAAATTGTGTGCCATCAGTGTGGAAAGGAAGGGCATATCAAACCAAGATGTCCAGAATTGAAAGGAGGAGCTTTCAAGTGCTATCTATGTGGGAAAGAGGGGCATATGAAGAGGAATTGTCCTGAGTACAAACAGCAAGGCAAATTGGCAAATTTGGAAGGGAAAGGCAAAGCCACAGTGGAGAGTAACACTGTAAACCATAGCCAAGTGGAAGGTACATTACTTATTTGTACCATACCCATAGCAGTAGTATATGATACTGGGGCAACTCACTCTTTAATTTCTTATGAATTGGTTAAAATGCTAAAACTGAATTGCATATTGGTTGAAACCCCATTGCATATACAAAGTCCACTGGGGAGTTCTAGTGTTTTAAATATGGTTTGTGTGGATGTGGAATTAAACATAGGAGGAAATGTTTTTATTTCCAATTTATATGTTTTGAATTACCCAAATATAGGTGTTATATTGGGGGTAGACTGGTTAAGGCAATTTAAAGCCATAATTAATTTAGACTCATCCACCATATCATTGCAAAATTCTAGAGGTCAGAGAATCACAGTTTTATGTGAAGTAGCTAAGGAAGGAAAACTATATCACTTAGTTGACTCAGAAAAAAATTCTATTGAACTAACCATTGAAGAAATTCCCATAGTCAATGAATATTTGGATGTGTTTGGTGAGGTCAAGGGTGTTCCACACCATAGACCAGTAGAGTTCCAGATCAATCTAGTTCCAGGAGCAAGCCCAGTGATTAAAAAGCCAACTAGAATGGGGCCAAATGAACTAAAGGAATTAAAGAAACAGTTAGAAGAATTAGAAGAAAAGGGTTTTATAAGACCAAGTAATTCTTGCTGGGGAGCACCAGTGGTATTTGTTAAGAAGCAAGATGGCTCCTTAAGACTCTGTATAGATTATAGAGAATTAAACAAGGTAACTATTAAAAATAAATACCCATTGCCAAGAATAGATGATCTTTTTGATCAATTAGCAGGGGCAAAAGTGTTTTCTAGACTAGACTTAGCATCTGGTTTTCATCAAATGAAGGTGGAAGAATCAAGCATAAAGTACACTGCCTTTAACACTAGGTATGGGTTGTATGAATTTTTGGTTATGCCATTTGGCTTGACCAATGCACCATCTTACTTTGTAGATTTAATGAACAGAACCTTTAGAGATTGTTTAGACAAGTTTGTGCTTATTTTCATAGATGACATTTTGATTTATTCCAAGACAGTGGAAGAACATAAGCATCATTTGCACCTGGTTTTGTCTAGATTAAGGGAAAAAGATTTAAAGGCAAAATTTTCAAAATGTGTGTTTTGGAAAGAGGAAGTACATTTTCTTGGCCATGTTATATCTGCCAAAGGAATTTCTGTGAACCCCAATAAAGTAGTGGCTATTCAAGCATGGAAGAGGCCAAGCACTGTGAGTGAAGTGAGATCATTTATGGGGATGGCAGGGTATTATAGGAGGTTTATAAAAGATTTTTCAAAAATCTCTACACCACTTACTAACCTAACCAGGAAGAACCAAGCTTTTGTTTGGTCAGAAAAATGTGAAAAGTCTTTTGAACAGTTGAAGGAGGCATTGGTGAATGCTCCAATTCTAAAGGTACCACATGGAAATGAAGAATTAGTGGTATACACTGATGCTAGTGGATTTGGCTTGGGTGCAGTGTTGATGCAACAAGGCCAAGTCATTGCATATGCATCCAGACAACTCAAACCCCATGAAGTAAGGTATGCTACACATGATCTCGAATTAGCAGCTGTGATCTATGCTTTAAAACTTTGGAGACATTATTTGTTAGGCACAAAGTTTGAACTTTACACTGACCACAAGTCTCTAAAATATTTATTTTCACAAAAAGATTTGAACATGAGGCAACATAGATGGGTGGAGTTCTTAGCTGCCTATGACTTTGACATACTCTATACACCAGGCAAAGCAAACAAAGTTGCAGATGCTCTAAGTAGACAGCATGCTAAATTGGCTATGATGATGATAGAAGAATTTAAAGATTTGTCTTTGCTAACTGAGTTAGAAATTGGGGAGAATGGTTGTGTGCACATGGATGAGCAGATGCATGGTGCACAAGAATATAAAAGGAAGTTAAGCTTAATGACACTTCAACCAGATTTAATTCTGAAGGTAGGAAAAATGCAAGAACAAGATGCTCACTTATTAGAGAAGAGAATGCTCCTCTCAAGAGGGGAGGAAGTAATGAATCACCACATTGATAAAGATGGTTATGTGAGATACCAGAATAGGATGTGTGTACCAGAGGACATAGAATTGAAGAAGGAGATATTGAATGAATATCACAGAAGTAAATACTCCATACACCCAGGCAACACAAAAATGTACCAAAATTTGAAAAGAGACTTCTGGTGGAAGGGGATGAAATCTGATGTAGCTAAATACATTGCCAAGTGTATGACTTGCCAACAAGTCAAGGCTGAAACCCAAAGGCCATCAGGGTTGATGCAGTCTCTTAGTGTACCACAGTGGAAGTGGGAAGACATATCCATGGACTTCATAGATGGACTGCCTAGATCTAAGAGAGGTAATACAAGCATATGGGTGATAGTTGATAGGCTAACCAAGGTAGCACACTTCATTCCAGTCAAGTCAGAAAGAACAGCACCAAAATTAGCTCAAATTTTTATAAAAGAAGTGGTAAAGTTACATGGCATTCCCAAAACCATTGTGAGTGATAGGGATACCATCTTCACTTCAAAATTCTGGAGAAGCTTTCAAGAAGCAATGGGAAGTGAACTATGTTTAAGTACTGCCTACCATCCTCAATCAGATGGGCAGACTGAGGTAGTAAACAAAGTTTTGGAGGACATGTTGAGGGCATGTATACTGGATTTTGGAGGCAACTGGGAAGATTATCTTCATCTAGTTGAATTTACATACAACAACAGCTACCAAAGCACCATAGGAATGGCTCCATTTGAAGCCTTATATGGTAAACCCTGTTTGTCACCTGTTTGCTGGGTAGAAGAAGGAGAAAGGTCTATTTTAGGACCTGAGTATATACAAGAAACCAAGGAGAAAATTGAGTTGATAAGAAGAAGAATGGCAGCAGCTCAAGATAGGCAAAAGAAATTTGCAGACATGAGAAGAAGGCAGGTAGAATATGAAGTGGGAAATTTTGTTTTCATCAAAATCTCACCTATGAAAAATGTGCTGAGGTTTGGAAAACAAGGAAAATTAACCCCAAGATATATTGGACCATACAAAATTCTGGAGAGAATTGGTCCCTTAGCATATAAGTTGGAATTACCAGAAAACATGCAAGGTATACATGATGTTTTTCATGTATCACAATTGAGAAGGTGGGTCCATGACAAGGCAGAAATTCTTGAGACCCCAACCCAAGTGCAGATAAACCCTAATTTGATTTATGAAAAGGATCCAGTGGGAATTTTGGCAAAAGATGTGAAGAAGTTGAGAAATAAATCTCTGAAACTTGTGAAGGTACAGTGGAGTCTTGATCCTAGTGATTGCACATGGGAATTAGAAGATAAAGTTAGGATAAATTATCCTAAGCTATTTTTAGATTAAAGGTAATTCTGATTTTTGATTGTTTTCTTTTGTTAGATGCATATATTTTTAGTTATCATAGAACTAAAAATTTATTTGGTTGAGAATGTATTTGTTCTCTGAATTAAGTTTAAAATTTATTTTAAGCTTAGGAAAATTGTGGGACACAATTCCTAAAAGGAGGGGTGTATGTAATGACCCAAGATTTTAGGAATTTATTCTGAAAAATATAAATAAATTCAAAATGATTTTTAAATAAATCTTGAAAGGGAATTGATATAGCTTGATAGTGTATTAGTATGTGTGTACATGGGTGCACAGGAAATGCACATGAAATAAAGCTAAAAGTCCCTGAACTCCAAGAATGAATACATATTGATATGTATGGGAATATATATATATATAGATTAAAATCCTTAAAAGCTGAATGCATAAGTAAATATATATATGGATGCTACTGAATATTTTTGAGTGTACATGTACATGCGTGTGTCAGTACAAAATAATGTATAAATATATACAGATGAGTATACTAATTAATTTAGTAAGTTTTATATATATATACATATATATATAGATATGTTAATAAGGTACTAGAGTTCAATTCTGCAAAATAAAACATACCAATATATTTTATATATGTAGGCAGAAATAAAAAGACTGAAGATATAAAAAGGAGTATTCCTCTTGTAAATAAATAAAGAAGGTACATACCATTTACATGAAAGCTAAAAATAGGAAAAATAAGATAAAACAGAGAAATGTTTGCTATAGGCAGAATTGGGAAGAGTATTTGATAAATAATAAAATCAAGTCACATTTTTGGCATGATTGTAGACAAAGGGAAAAAGTATTTTCTGAAAAGCAAAAATTCTGAAAAAATGTAACCACTTTTCTCTTCACCTAAATTAAAACCGGGAAGGGTAAAACTTTGGGTTTAAAATACAGATAACATGATTTTTTCTGGTGGGCAAAAATGGCTTTAGCCAATACCCAAAACCCTAAGGAAGACCCTGTATATATACATGTATATGCAGCAGCCTCCTCTCCTTCTCAGAAAAGAACTTTGAAAAAAGAAAAGAAAAACAACACCATAGAAATCATAAGACAAGGGAAGGAAGAGAGCTTGAGGTTAAGGGCAGAAGTCATCAATTAATTAAGGAAGCAAAGAAGAGAGCTAGGTGAGAAAACTCACTCAAAAATCTAAGGCAATAAGTCCTAATGTAGGCAGCCAGTTATAAGTATTTTCTTAAAAGAGTATTTTCATATATAAATGCTTATCTGTGAATTTAAATCTGAAAATGTTTGGATTCTCTTTGGTTGATCACTTGTTTTATTATAACAAAGTTTTAGGTGTTGTTAGTATGCATATCTGTTTTATACACTCAGATCTCTGTTATGTTAATGTTTAGGGATATAAACAAATACCCAGAAAATGAAATGTTGAGAATAGGCAAGTAGTATTGGTTTTGGCTCAACCCAGAAAAATGTAGATAAACTTGAGCTGCAATATACTCATGTATAAGTGCTGAGGCTTGAAATAGAAAGGAATTAGGGGTGCAATAGGGTTGCCTATGTGCTGATGCTCCTGATTCAATAAAATGCAAAGCAAACAAAATTTTGTGATTCAGTGAAACCAGGTCATTCTGAGTTTAACTCAAGCATAAATGTTTGCAAAAAGGAAAAACTCTCTCTCAAAAGCCATAAGCCAATGTTAGTTGCCTACACCCTTTTTAAAATACCAGAATGTATACATATGCATACAGAACCTTATTTAGTTAGTCACCAATGGTTGTTTGCTTGCTTGTCTCTGTATGGTTTTGAATAATATGAGATGCCATGATATGGATGTTTTAGTTAGTGAAATGGATCACTGAATGGTTTAGTCATGAAAAATCAAAAGAGTTATTATTAACTTAAACCTGATTAGGAAATTTGGGGTCAAGAACACTGCAGGAATGACTTGTGTTCTTGAGTAACATAAGTTGACACATGGCTTGTTTAAGTCCTGAGATCTTTGTGTAATGGAGTGAATTAGTTCATTACAGTGTGTCCATTGATTCATAAATATTGCAGATGAGACCAAGGATAGATAATTATACCAAGGGAATAATATTTGAGATGATGAGAAAACTAGAGTTTTTCCCAGAATTGAAATATGAGGATGGAATAAATGATTTAACTCATATTGGTTATTTTCCTGTTTGGTGTGAATGATTGTTTGATTATGACTGAATTGTATGCTTGAATGTATGTGCCATATTTATATATGTAGTCTCTGGAAAGAAAAACTAAAGTGTGCACATGCACAATGACACAGAGCATGCACACAAGTATGATCTGATTCCAAAAGGGCAGAACCTTATGTATATGTATTTAATTTGATTTTAACCTAATTAACTAGTTGCTTTTGTGAATTTTCTCATACCAGACATGTGTCTGACCCTAGTGTGCTAATGGCATCTGGGGTGTCTCATTTAAAATGAGGCAGTTTCAAATGCTTTTTCAGGGATTGCAGCAACTAAGTAGGAGTAGGAGCAAGGCTTTGAGAAGAAGATATAGCATGCTAAACTTAGTTAGATAAGAGCCTAAATGTTGAAATCTGCATGTATTGACAATTTAAATTGCTACTTGTATTAAGTGTTGAATATTGGATGGTTATTTTGTTAGGTATTTTGTTGACTGGTATCTGGAAACTATGAACTAAGTTGAATATCTGTTATGTTTAAAGAAGTTAATCAAAATATTGTAAGTGAATTTAGTAAGAACGCCATGTTGAAGACTGAATGATTACATTTTATAAATGTATTAGTCAATTTTGAGTCTTTATAAAGGATTTAAGTTTTGGGAAATCTGGATAGTTGATTCTCAGAAAAATTAAATGGTTTTGTCTTTCAAACATGGTAAGTGTATACAAAAGATAATAGGCATAGGTTGAATGTTTTATGACTGCAAGGTTCCCATAATCTAACTTGTTTCATACAAAATGTTTCATGTCTTATTTTTAAATAAAGGAAGGATCTGTAATAAGGGAATTGAAAGCCAGATCCAAATAGTTGCAGTTATATATGCACATAAACATGTTTTGTGCAAATATTAACACACCTTTTCCTTTGTACCTGTAATAGGAATCTGAATTTTCATTCAGATTTTAACCAAATGCATTTTAAATTCCAGACAGATTTTATAAGAAGAAAATCAAACATGAATGAAGTTTTTACTGCATATAACACTGTACTATGTGTGGATTGATTAAATTCAATCAATCCAATCTCCTCTTGTTTTCCAGAACTCTGATTTAAACAAGAGAGGCATATACATCCTCACATGTATGTGCTTATCTTTGTGAAAGTACTGATATATTTATATTGGTTAATTGTTTTGATCCTGGATGTATTTTGGTTTATTGGAAAAAGAAAATGACCCTGGAAAATATATTTGGAATGAATGATCAATCTATATATCATCTCTGATAGTTCAAAGGAAGTTTAAATCGAACTTAAAAGTGTAAATGAATGTAGGTGGACACCCAGACACATATAAATTGAATGTGCATATGCATGTACATAGAAATCGAATTCAGACGACAGTCGTATTAATTTAGACGTCTAAGATCGAACTTAGACGACAGTCATAATAATTTAGACGTCTAAGGTCAAATATAGACGTCTGTTACATTCATTTTAGACGTCCGAAGCTAGTTCAAAAAGTCTTTTTTTTCTCTGTTTAAATTTTTGATCACTGAGCCGTCTGTCATAACTAGATAGACGTCTGTAATTAAGTCTAGACGCCTGTCATATTAATTTAGACGTCTGAACTGCTGATTTTGCCTAATTTGCCTATTTAGAAAAGAGATAAGTAACTATGTCAATAACTTGTATGGCATTTTGATTTCTATTGGATTTAAATTCCCTTTGATGGAAAAAAAAAAATCCTTATGGAATTAGGGTAGAAAGAGGAGGGTCATTTCAGCTAATAATAACTATAATAATTTTACCCAAACATATAAGATAAGTTTAAGGAAGATGTTGCTGTGTAATATACATTTGTACAATGAAAAGAAACAAAGAAGGAAAAATAAAATAATAACAAGTTTGCTGTGTATATCATGTATGCAAAAGAAGACAAGCTATTCATAATATACAAAATATCTTTGTACACAAGTACAAAAAAAATCAGAATCCATAATTATGTGTAAACTAATATGAAGACATATGCATTTAATTAGCACAACATTTTGTCCATTCGATTGCAAGAAAGTCTTTCAACCGAAATAAGCAAGATCATTTCAATTTACAGTAATTAAAAACACAAAATCTAATATGATCAAAACAGAGTAAAGCTGAACCAGATATAACCTATTTCTTATATATATATACATCATATTATTTTAGTTCATTTCAAAAACATAGTAAACCTATGAAGCAAAACTGAGATAAGAAAAAAAGAAAAAAGAAAATATAAACATCATCTTTACAACTCAACTTCATTCAACAAAGCTAAGAAGAATTTTCAAGGATTCAAATTCCAGCTCTTCAACAATCTATTCTTTGTGTCAACAATATTTAAGTGAGTAAACATAATTCTTAAAAAGCTTTAAGTTTGATTAAAAACAGTTCAAGATTCTTTGATGATCTGGTTGTATATGCTTCAGTTTGAATATATTGTTGTGACGCTCTGTGCTTCTCTGGAATTGATACAGGGTGTATATTTGTTTTCAAACCCAAATTATTCTCATCAAAATATTGTTAAGCTTTAATATTTCAATCAAACAAGATGTTTAAACTCAAACAAGATTCTCGAAGCTGATTAAACATGATGGTGAAATATTATTTCGGGAAACATTGTTTGCAGTTAATCAAGTAAGAAGTTGATAAATTTGATTGTTATAAAAAGCTGATTCAAGATCATAACTTGAATGCTTACTGCAAATCATGATTTTTGAAACAAAAATAAAGATTTATAGATTAGTATTTTATGAGCAGTTTGAATTTGAAAAAAATTGCATTTTTACAAATTTCGGACAATTGAATCAATTTAAAATGTTGAAATTTGGCATAAAGATAGTATGGACATCTATGATCTCGAGAGAAATATGCAATAATTTTTCTATTGCGCGAGTTAGTGAGACGAGTTCACTTTAGGGTTTAATCCCTGTGTTTGGTAGGTCAAAATCGTGAGTCGATTACGTCATCGCCACCGTGTTTCTAGCGATCTCACCAGGGGGAGCAGGAAGTGAAGGCTTTGGCGAATGCGGGGACGAGTTGGCGAGGTTGATGATGCTCGACAATGGTCAGGCGATGTGTTATTGTGGTCGGAGTTTGGTTCCAGTGTGGAGTCGAACAACTCGTTTTCAAATCCTATTTTTTTGTGATCTAAGTGTTCGTGGCAACGACCGGGGGTGGATGAGCGATCGATCGACGATCGCAAAGCTAGCCAAAGTTTTGGCAAGTGGTTGTGCACGTATACATGTATCGCATACATACCTGGGTTCATGGAGTTGGGGAAGAAAGACGGAAGCTTGGGTCCAAGCACGAGTGAACAGGCGGTTTACTCGAAGTAGATGGAAGGGTGGTGAAACCCAAAGTCGAACACGGGAACAAATCCGTTTGGCTAGGGAAAAAGTTTTAAAATAGGCTCGGGTTTGTTTTGATAGCTAACCTAGTTTTTAAAGTAAAGTAAAAATATGAAACAGTTTTATAAAGCAAAGAAATCAAGTTTTATGGTAAAGAACAAAGTGTTTAAACAAGTTTCAAACAAGGTTTCAAGGTTTAATTTTAAGAAGTTCAAATGTTTTTAAGGTAAATTTTTTTGGAATTAGTTAATTAATGAGTATGATTAATTAAAGAATAATTAACCAATGTTAGTGATTAAAAGATAATTAATTTGAGTAATTAATTAAGGATCAATGTAATTAATGTGTTTGGATTAAGGATAATTAATTTGTTAAATTAATTAAAGGTTAATTACATAATGTAATTAAAGAATGATAAATCAAGATGAATAATTAAGGGATGATTAATTAATTGAATCCAATTAATTAATGTTAAATAAGCAAGATTTGTAAAGTAATTAATTTAATTCATTGGTAGTTAATTAAATTAATTAGAAATGGTATGATTAACTTATCTTGCTTATGGATGATTGCATGATATTTGAATGCCTTGGATTTTTGTTATCCTTGGTGTGTGATTGTGATGCTATGTGTTATGAAATGTTTTGTGATATGTTTGGGTTGAAAAGTGATAAATGTGGTCATCTATTAAGATGCATTACTGTGTAAAGTGACATCCGGTATTTAAAGTTTGAATCATATTTTCATTTGAATAGTTTGGGTTATGATGACATTGGATTCGAAGAGACCGGGGTCAGGTATTAGCAAATGCCCGAAACCACTTCGATTCTTTATAGATTGATATGTGAAATCAATAAGTTGGAATGGAATGATTTAAGTAAGTTGGACCATTTAATCTAAGTTTTGGTACCTAGAAATTGATGTGTGAAATAAGTGATGTCTATAACAATTTGTGAAGTTGTAAATTGATGAGTTACCCCGGGTTCATATAAGTTGTATGCTTTTGTATTACATGTCAGATGGGTTTACTCACGCTGGTTTCCAGCCTGACCCGAGTGTTACTTTGATGTAATGCTCGGGTCAGACTGAGTATTACAGATTTTCAGGTAAGCACGTTCTGGAGCTCAATAGGCGAGCTGGATGGCATGAACGTATGGAGTGTTTCTGCTGTATTATATTATTGTATATCTGTGACATGGTAATTGTGTATATCTAGTGTCTGTATATATGTGTAACTCTGATGTATTTAATTGAAATCAACAGATATAGTATTCCCTTGTAAACTGTTATTATTTGATATTATATTTTATCCGCTGCGAATGTGAGATGTTGATGTTTATTTGATCTTCTATTTCTTCTATCTCTTTCTTCTTTTCTTCCTAACTATATGGAATTTTCGGGATCGGAAATTCCGGGTCGTTACAGTTGGTATCAGACCTGAAAGTTAAGCGAGAACCTTGGCTCTAGTGGGGGATACTCATTAAGTATAGGGTCGATGGTACCTTAGAATGAGTTGAGAGTATATGTATATATGAGAGCGTACTTGTTATTTTCATATATAAAGATTTTAAATGATTAGGATTATATTTTAATACATAAAGCAATATTTTTCTAATATTAGAGTAATTGGTTGTTAAATTATTGGAATTAAATTAAATGGTAATAGAAATATAACCAAATTAAAATTTAATAAAGGTAAGTTTGAAGTGGATTCAAACTAAAATTAAAATCTTGAATTTAAGTAGAATTTCAGAATAAGATAATAATTAATTGGTTTCCAGATATGATAATCATGGTTATTATCATAAATGATTGTTGTGTTTAATAATAATATGTGTATTAAGCAAAATGAAATATTTTAAAGAAGTAAACATTTAGGTAAAGTACGACTTATAAATTGAAATTGAAATACCTAAATTGTGAAATTTTAAATCTGGGTTCAGAAATTTGAAAATTGTTTCAAAGAGCTAAAAGAAATAATGGATTAGTATTATTTGAATAAAAGGGACTTGTTGCAAACAATGGGTTGTTTGAAAATTTGATTTGAATTAAAAACCAAAAGTGGTTTAAAATTTAAGGATGACCTCGTGTGTAAAGGAAATAATATGTATATATAAGGAATAAAAACAATATCTAAGATGGTTTGAAATAAACTGTAAATGTTGAGTTTTAAATTTGAAATGAGATGTGATACCCAATAGGTGATAAGTTTTTGAACTTATAAGATTATTAATGTGCAGTTTAAAATTTGAAGTGGGAATTCAAATGGGGTAAGATTGGCTGAGCTAAGAAAATTGAATTTAACTTTGGGAAAGTTAAATAAGTTAACAAGCAACCCGCATTGGAAATTTCAAGATGAAATTGGGATTTAGCTTGGGAAGTTAAATGGTTAATTTGAATTGGGAGTTTGTGTGATCTCAAAATCAGTTTGAGATCTGGAAATTGGAAATAGATGGATGTTTTAAAAATAAATCGGATGATATCACCCTATTGTTATTAATAATCTTTAAATTGTGAATTGGATTTGTTTAAAAGAACAAGAAAGAAAGTGTAGTAATTTATCCATAATTGGGATAAAGGGGAAATTTAATTTCAAATTGAAATTAAGAATATGGAATTTCTTGAACCAAAAATTTAAATAATGGAATTTGTAAATTAAAGTTGTTTAAGAACTGGTTTCAAAACTGGAAGATAAAAATTTTTGAATTCTTATTTGAACTTTGAAATATGTTAAGTAAAGATAATTTAAAATGGAATTTTGAGAATTGGACTCAGAATTAACTTCTTTAAAGATTGGAATTATTGATTTAAAAATAAAGGTTAATTTGATTTAAGGGGATAAATCAACATTTAACTCGAATTTATATAATTCGAGATGGTTTAAAATTGAGATTTAAATTGAATTAGTTCAAACTGAATTTGATTTGAATTAATGGGAATTGTGATTTAACATGGATAAGTTTAAAATTCAAAGGGAAAATTTGAATTGGATTAATTTGAAATAAAATTGAAGATTGAATGAGTTCAAATTCAAAATGGTAATTGGGATTAATTCATATAGAAATTGAAATGATTTGAAATTGAAGTGGATTCAATTTGAAATTAGTCTAAATTTATTTGAATAATTTGAAATTGTAACTAAAGTGAATATGTTTAAAGTCAAATGGAATTTGATTTGAATTTGGAAAGATATTGAGGTTAATTCAACTTGAATTGGGACTGGATCAATTTATTGGAAAATTGATTGAAATGGAGATTGGGAAGTTGAACAGTTTGACTATAGACTATTTTCAAAATAAATTGTTTTAATATAAATCTATTTTCCCAACTATTTACTATACAACTTTTCTTTTTAAACCTAAAACTATCTTAAGCTTATTTATAACTATTGTTGGAACTATTTAACTATTTTACAACTGTTTTATAAACTAATTACTATTTTTCTATTACTTTATAACTGATTACTATTTTACAACTATTTTGCAATTATTTAAAAATTTTATAACTATTTTTCAACTATTACAATTACTTAACTATTTTATAGCTATTTTACAAACTAATAATTATTTTTCAACTACTTATCTATTTTCAAGCTGTTTTCTAAATATAAATTGGTCAGAGATCAAACTGTTATTGATTAAATACCCAACCGAGATAAGAATTGGAGTGATGATCCAAATGGGGATTAAGGCAAATGTGAATAAGTGAATAAAATCAAAGTAAGAATGAATAGAAAGGAAATTGATTTAATTGATTATCAATGAAGATAAATACGTAGGATGTACGTATATTATTCTATTCGCATAGTGATTTGATCCAGATTCGAGCACAGAATTTCGAGATAGTATTATCGATCCGAGTTGGGATTTTTCGCTCGATTTTCGACAGCGAACCTGGATATGGATTTTTGATTGGTTCTAGATATTCTCTATCATAGTTGTGACTATGCATGGAGAATGACGGGTTCTGATCAAGAAACCAGATCCGAGTCCGCACTAGGAAGTCGGATGGACAATACTAGTTCGGAAGTGAAATTGTGTGATCGAGTGAGCGATCAGATTGATATTGCGTACGAATGATATGTGGACATTGTACGGGTTTGAATAAAATTGATATTGAAATTTTTGGATAAGAACTGTAAATGATTTTTGAAATTGAAAGTATATTTTGTGAAATATATGATGAAGTAAAGCGGGAATTGAATATTTCTATGATTAAAATTTACTTTATGGAAGTAAGCAATATGGTGAACCACTTTACAAAAGAGTAATCAAAATTTGAATATTTGATTTGGAATAAACAAAGTTACGTATCTTTGTTATATATATGATAAAACTCCCCTAGTTGAATCTATTACTAGAAGAGAAGGGTTTTGGAGGTATTTGAAGTATAAAAATGAATTTATACAAGTATGAATTGAACCAAAGATTTTCCAAGATTATTATATATATGTATATATAAAAGGATTTGTGGAAATGATTTTGAGGAAAGATTTTGGGAACCTATGACATTTGGAAAGACTTTTGATTTTTGGTAAAACCAATATTGGAATTTGGAAAAGCCTAATATGAGAATTATCGATTTTGGGAATCGATTTTGTAAAGGAGATTTATATGGAATTCATACTAGGTGTATGATTTGAAAAATACTATATGTGTATAGTATAAAGTGTTTTGAAGTGGCTCTGGGGAAAAAGGCGCTCCCTTGAAATGAACTTCTCAGGAGTACCATAGGTTGGTACTGCCTTGAGCCTCAAGGGGGAGGTTCTAAAGTTGATCCTGTGAGGAGTCCGGACAAAACTAGTTCCTAAGGATTATTTGGTAGCGAAAGTCGAGGGGCTGATGCCTACAAAGGCATTTGGGTTATGCTGTGACGACAGTGTAACTCGATGTCACTGCGATCTACTGCAGACCAAAGTGAAAGTCGTGTGTGCCGTTGAGAGCCAACAGTCTACGTTTGATTTTATATCGGTAAACTGCGACACTATGGTAACATAGTGAAAGTCTTGTGTGCCGTTGAGAACCAACAGTCTACGTTTGATTTTATATCGGTAGACTGCGACCTATGTAAGAGTGGAGAAGTTTCATTTTTGATAGCAAAAATCAAGGGCGCTGATGCCTACAGTTACATGGACTTTTGTTGTGATGGCAACGTAACCCTGGAATGTAACTGCGATCTGTTGTGGGTTCCATGGCGTAATTGAGGGGCGCAGAGTGCCTACAGTTACATGGACTTTTGCTGCGATGGCAACGTAACCCAGGATGTAACTGCGACCATGGATGGGGGTGATGATTTCTAGAGCATTCTCACCAAGATATTTCCTCTATTTTCAAAAACTGTTTTCTATATTTTCAATAAAATTATTTTTCAAAATATTTTCACTGGATGTTGGATACGGGTCTGCCAAGCACTTATAGATTTTCAGTCGTACGCCTGATCAACGTATGACCGAATTTCTGTGAGGACAAGGATGGACTTGTCGAAACATCGAGTTATAAGGTATTTTTATAAAAACTATTTTAGAAATATTATATAGATTTTTAAAGTAGTTTAAAAATGATCAAAGGAAATTTATCTGATTTTAAGCATTTTCAATAAATCTGACTTCGTTCCTTTTCGAGGACGAAAAGATTCAAAGGGGGAAGGAATGTGATGACCCAGAATTTTAGCAATATTATTTTAATAAGTATTTAATCCATTTAAATAAAATACAAGCTTTCATTTTATAAATAAATAAGATTTTTGGGCATTTACCGGTTATATGTGTATTGTAAAGGAAATTTTGATTTGAAACTTAAAATAAAATCTTTCAAAAATATTTGAAATGAAATCTGTCTTATTCAATAAATTCAAAGGTTCTATATTATTAATATTTAATATAATACATATAAAATGTAATCTAAATAATAATGTTTAAAATAAGCAATCTTATCAATATTAAACATAAATATAAAAACATAAGTATAAAACATAATTATAAAAATATAAGATAAATAGAAATATTAAATATATAAATATAAACAAATGTTATAAATTAAAGGCTTGGAAGTTAAAATTACAAATAGAATAAAACTAAGAAACTATGCTAACAATAACTATAATAATTTTACCCAAACATATAAGATAAGTTTAAGGAAGATGTTGCTGTGTAATATACGTATGTACAATGCAAAAAAACAAAGAAGGAAAAAGAAAATAATAACAAGTTTGCTGTGTAAGTCATGTATGCAAAAGAAGACAAGCTATTCATAATATACAAAATATCTTTGTAATCAAGTACAAAAAAAATCAAAATCCATAATTATGTGTAAACTAATATGAAGACATATGCATTTAATTAGCACAACATTTTGTCAATTCGATTGCAAGAAAGTCTTTCAACCGAAATAAGCAAGATCATTTCAATTTACAGTAATTAAAAACACAAAATCTAATATGATCAAAACAGAGTAAAGCTGAACCAGATATAACCTATTTCTTATATATATACATCATATTATTTTAGTTCATTTCCAAAACATAGTAAACCTGTGAAACAAAAATGAGATAAGAAAAAAATATAAACATCATCTTTACAACTCAACTTCATTCAACAAAGCTAAGAAGAATTTTCCAGGATTCAAATTGCAGCTCTTCAACAATCTATTCTCTGTGTCAACAATATTTAAGTGAGTAAACATAATTCTTAAAAAGCTTTAAGTTTGATTAAAAACAGTTCAAGATTCTTTGATGATCTGGTTGTATATGCTTCAGTTTTAATATATTGTTGTGATGCTCTATGCTTCTCTGGAATTGATACAGGGTGTATATTTGTTTTAAAACTCAAATTATTCTCATCAGAATATTGTTAAGCTTTAATTTTTCAATCAAACAAGATGTTTAAACTCAAACAAGATTCTCAAAGCTGATTAAACATGATGGTGAAATATTATTTCGGGAAACATTGTTTGAAGTTAATCAAGTAAGAAGTTGATAAATTTGATTATTATAAAAAGCTGATTCAAAATCATAACTTGAATGCTTACTGCAAATCATGATATTTGAAAAAAAAATTAAGGTTTCTAGATTAGTATTTTATGAGCAGTTTGAATTTGAATAAAACTTGCATTTTTACATATTTCAGACAATTGAATCAAATTAAAATGTTGAAATTTGGCATGAAGATAGTATGGACATCTATGATCTTGAGAAAAAATTGCAATAATTTTTCTATTGCGCGAGTTGGTGGGACGAGTTCAATTTAGGGTTTAATCCCTGTGTTTGGTAGGTCAAAATCGTGAGTCGATCACGTCATCGCCACCGTGTTTCTGGCGATCGCACCAGGGGGAGCAGGAAGTGAAGGCTTTGGCGAATGCGGGGATGAGTTGGCGAGGTTGATGATGCTCGACAATGGTCAGGCGATGCGTTATTGTGGTCGGAGTTTGGTTCCAGTGTGGAGTCGAACAACTCGTTTTCACACTACGCCATAGATTGCATACTGCAACACCAAAGAAGTGATGCAGGAAGTGCCAAAAAATGATGCTGTAGGCTAAAAAAGGGCAAAGGCAACACTTTCTCGGTGTTGCATTTTGCCGCGTTGCCGCAGACCTCAAAGGCAACATTTTGACTATCTAAGGCAACATAAGAAATATTGTTGCAATAGAACCATATTTGGGTCTATAGCAACATCCATAGGTGTCTGTACCAACATTCCAAAATGTTGCTATAGATATTAACTTTCTGAATTTGTGGGGCCCACAATGTAGAGCATATTTGATTTTTTAATAGAAATAAATATTTATTTAATAAAATGCTATTGCACAGAATTTGATATTCAAACAGTAATTTATTTAAATAAATATTTTATTTCAACATTTGAAATAGTACAAATTCCTGACTCCACTATTTTACAATTCAATGATATATAACACTGATATTTACATATACAGATAATCCTCACTACATCACTTAGTTCACTCATTACATATGCAGTTTCAATTTATACAGACACCGACACTGACAAATATATGACGAGCCGAGTGCCGAGCCGAAGGCGAGCCGAGAAGCGGGTCCGGGCGCAGCGCCGGCGGGGGTCCGGGGCACCGCAGTCCCGGCGGGGGTCCGGGGCACCGCAGTCCCGGCGGGGGTCCGGGGCACCGCCCGATTCATCCGATTTCGGAAGATCGAGCCTTCTTTGAAACATGTCTTCAAGCTCATGCATTCATACACTCATGCACATTTGATTTGACTCTGTCTTCAAGCTTGTATCCAGCTGTCCAGTCTTCAATACCTATCACATATAATTCAAAAGCAGTAATCTGGAAAATAATATTTAACTCAAACAGAAAATGAAAATATTTTTGTTATAATATTTGCCTCAGGTATTTGGGTTGTTTCTTTTCATAAGTGCATAAGCCAAACATGAATGCAACACATGGATACAAGGACACGGCACAAGGTCAAACCCGAGTCATCGACTGGATTCAACTCAGGGCCAAGCAACCAACAAAACAAACAAGAACCAGGTTCAGCAAAATGTAGACAAGCCAGTGCAAGAAACACAGCAGTACACATAGGCAGCCCATCAAGCAAAAACAGTGAATGCATCAGGCATGTACAAGAGAAACATAGGCAGTAATATGATATACAGAGGACTTGGAGCATCAGTTCATGTTAAAGAACAAGGTTAGCATGGTACCAGTTCAGTCCAGACCAAGAAAAACCAACAAAGCTCAACACACATATGTTTGTATATATCGTGGAAATCAAAACTCAATGTTCAGATTAGTCAACAGTTTTAGAAAACCAAAGATCACTTTCAAAGTTCTGATTTTCAAAAATGCAGAAGTTTTCGAGTGAAGCAATTTTCTAGAGGACAGCAGAATACAAATACTTCAAGTTCTGGTTTAACAACAGCAAGGTACAAAGGTATGTGAACAAGTTTAACAAAGGTTCAAGTTCTGGTTTAACAAAGGTTCAAGTTCTGGTTTAACAAATGCAACAGAAAGGATCTAACAAGCTCAGATTAGAAATCAAAAACAAGCCAGTGAACCAAAATCCAACATACCAAATAATATCACATCGCAATTCAACATCGGCACAGCAAAATCAAGCCAGTGAACCAAAATCCAACATACCAATACATCATCGCAATCCAACATACCAGATTTCTCAAAGTCCAACAGAAAGATTAAACTCGAGATTATAGGAAATAAAGCCTATAAATAAATCCCAATTCATCATCGGCAAAAGCATGCGAGTGTAATCAAAATCGAGAATAATCAAGTAAACCAGAAGGCAGAAAACATACCAAATAATATCACATCGCACCGGACGACGAAGTCAAAGCAATTCGAGCAATCAATCAAGGAGAATGAAGGAGCAAGCTACCAGGAACGTTTCTCACACTAGATTCAATCAATCAGAGCATCAAAGCAACTGGAATCGCGTGCCCTAGTTTTCACAGAGTGGAACGAGAAAGAAAAATGTCGTGCCCTAATTTTCACACAAAGAGGAACGAGAAAGAAAAGTAAAGCGGGAAATGGAAATTGCTAAGGTGTGGATTGATGGTGTGGATTGACGGTTGAGATTTTGTTTTAAATGATGGTGTGGATCGCTAAGGTGTAAAATTTTATTAATTTTATTAATTTGAATATATTTATAGCTACTGCAACATTTTGCTGATATCTATGCTAACACATTGAAGTGAATGTTGCAATAGACAAAAATCAGCATAGCTATCGTTACATTGTAGCTAGCAACACCTTGTAATTTCGTTGCAATAGGCCATCTATGGCGTAGTGTCAAATCCTGTTTTTTTGTGATCTGAGTGTTCGTGGCAACGATCGGGGGTGGATGAGCGATCGATCGACGATCGCAAATGTAACGTCCAGCCTTTTCGCACGCTTTAGACCGACACACATGTCGATTCAAACCGTACAGAAGGGCGGATTGTTATGGGGTAAATAAGAAAAAGTGGAGAAATAAAAGAAACAAAATAGAATCTTGCAGCGGAACGATAAAATATAATAATCAAATAACAGTTCATGAAGCTGTTTTACAAAACATTTGATTATACTTATACAATACATATCAGAGTTACACATACCAGAGAATGATAATTATTGCAGCGGAATACAATGGTGTAGTGGAATATAGAACAAATAGTAATAATAAAATCTTCGTCTTCGTCCTTCAGAAATAGGGCCTTCAAATCCTGAACTGGCCAAAGTTTTGGCAAGTGGTTGTGCACGTATACGTGTATCGCATACATACCTGGGTTCGTGGAGTTGGGGAAGAAAGGCGGAAGCTCGGGTCCAAGCACGAGTGAACAGGCGGTTTACTCTAAGTAGATGGAAGGGGGGTGAAACCCGAAGTCGAACTTGGGAACAAATGCGTTTGTCTCGGGAAAAAGGTTTAAAATAGGCTCGGGTTTGTTTTGATAGCTAACCTGGTTTTTAAAGTAAAGTAAAAATATGAAACAGTTTTATAAAGCAAAGAAATCAAGTTTTATGGTAAAGAACAAAGTGTTTAAACAAGTTTCGAACAAGGTTTCAAGGTTTAATTTTAAGAAGTTAAAATGTTTTTAAGGTAAATTGTTTTGGAATTAGTTAATTAATGAGTATGATTAATTAAAGAATAATTAACCAATGTTAGTGACTAAAAGATAATTAATTTGAGTAATTA
The DNA here is from genome assembly GCA_030737815.1 of Allium fistulosum. Classification (NCBI taxonomy): domain Eukaryota; kingdom Viridiplantae; phylum Streptophyta; class Magnoliopsida; order Asparagales; family Amaryllidaceae; genus Allium; species Allium fistulosum. The sequence goes on from CM060905.1 coordinate 674,702,746, forward strand.
ATTAAGGATCAATGTAATTAATGTGTTTGGATTAAGGATAATTAATTTTTTAAATTAATTAAAGGTTAATTACATAATGTAATTAAAGAATGATAAATCAAGATGAATAATTAAGGGATGATTAATTAATTGAATCCAATTAATTAATGTTAAATAAGCAAGATTTGTAAAGTAATTAATTTAATTCATTGGTAGTTAATTAAATTAATTAGAAATGGTATGATTAACTTATCTTGCTTATAGATGATTGCATGATATTTGAATACCTTTGATTTTTGTTATCCCTGGTGTGTGATTGTGATGCTATGTGTTATGAAATGTTTTGTGATATGTTTGGGTTGAAAAGTGATAAATGTGGTCATCTATTGAGATGCATTACTGTGTAAAGTGACATCCGGTATTTAAAGTTTTAATTATATTTTCATTTGAATAGTTTGGGTTATGATGACATTGGATTCGAAGAGACCGGGGTCGGGTATTAGCAAATGCCCGAAACCACTTCGATTCTTTATAGATTGATATGTGAAATCAATAAGCTGGAATGGAATGATTTAAGTAAATTGGACCATTTAATCTAAGTTTTGGTGCCTAGAAATTGATGTGTGAAATAAGTGATGTCTATAACAATTTATGAAGTTGTAAATTGATGAGTTACCCCGGGTTCATATAAGTTGTATGTTTTTGTATTCCATGTTAGATGGGTTTACTCACGCTGGTTTCCAGCCTGACACGGGTGTTACTTTGATGTAATGCTCGGGTCAGACCGAGTATTACAGATTTTCAGGTAAGCACGTTCTGGAGCTCAATAGGCGAGCTGGATGGCATGAACGTATAGAGTGTTTCTGCTGTATTATATTATTGTATATCCGTGACATGGTAATTGTGTATATCTAGTGTCTGTATATATGTGTAACTCTGATGTATTTAAATGAAATCGACAGATATAGTATTCCCTTGTAAACTGTTATTATTTTATATTATATTTTATCCGCTGCGAATGTGAGATGTTGATGTTTATCTGATCTTCTATTTCTTCTATCTCTTTCTTCTTTTCTTCCTAACTATCTGGAATTTTCGGGATCAAAAATTCTAGGTAGTTACACCCTCCAACCTATTTTCCTTGCAACCACATATGTTAATACAACATAAAAATACCAATCCCGCTTCGAGGCGGGATATCGCGGTATATAGGGTCATCCGCTATTATGGAGGGCGCATAGGGTCTCATCCTCTCTAATGGGCGAGAAAAATCAATCCAACTACTAATATATACTACTATATATACTATAACATTCAAAGGATAATAATAATTATCAAATCATCCAATCAACCAATAATTAAAATTTCAATATTTAAATTGAACAAGCAATCCAAAAATGAGTGAGATTTACTCACATTGATTTTTATTGTCACTTTCGCGTTTTGTTTCCGATTTAATCCGAACGCGTTTGAATTTATTTGAAAATACTCCAAGCTCTAGTTTCAACCAAACTGATCCCATAGCCAGGATCTCGTTTATACGAACCCAACGAGACTGACCGCATTGGATTTGGATCTAAAACGAATGAGATACAGAATTTACAATCTAACAATTTTATTTTAACAATAATTTTATATAATCTATTTTTTTTCAAAGAAAACCCATACCCATTCGAGATCGAACCCGGCCGAAACTGTTTCATCTTCTTCCCTCCTTTTTATGTCTCGCCTGTACACGAACTCCAACACACCGTGTGACGACTCGGGTTTTGCCCGCTCGAAAATCAACATCCGTACTTCACATTGTACTAGAATGCCGCAGATTCGACCGTTCAAATCCGATTCGCCGGAGCTATAACACAATTAAGTAAATAACACAGCGGAAGAAAAGAATAATACATTGATATATAATATCTAATACAACAGAGTGATACAATGAATATCAATATACATCAAAGATATGATACAAGAAATAGCAGCGGAAAAGAAAAGATAACAACAGCAGCGGAACAATATCAATAGAAGTGATAACTCCAAAATGATCTTCAGACAAGAATGAATCCACAACTCCAAGATAAGCAACTCCGATGAATGAACTAGCTCCAGATAATCTACTAAACCTGAATATCTTAGAAGAAACCCAACTCTAGACTGCTCGTGTGGCAAATTATGAGCACCCAGAGTTTAGGAACGGAACAATAAACTCCGAGTCAGTCATGGGACTGGTGTGAGCAACAAAAACAGTTTATCTTTAACAAACAACAAAGGAATTTTAAACATTGAAATCCGCAATGCTTTTGGAAAATGAAACTACCATAAGACCTCTCACCACACACACAATGCAAACGGAGAATTGGAGGAGATTTCTTCTTATGATAGTCAAAGATGCTTACTACGCAAAATCAAATCATTTTTTATATTATTATTAGTGCATAGTGTAGAAAACTTTTCGAAAGTATAATATCAATCTTAGCCAGCATAGGCATTCCGCACTTATGCCTACTATAGCTACTATGTTCAATAGCAGGTTACCGCCACATTCCATAGCAGGTAATACAACTAAAACCGTACACGTCACGTATTGTTTCTTTGGATTTCCAACAAATGGTCAGGCTAAGGAACTTCCTATGCCACGATGGGTACGTCCCTGGAATAGACGACCCGAGAAATAACCTAACATTACGGTTAGATCTCTGCCAACACAAGGCCGGTTACCTCTGCAAAAATAGGTAACTACTGACACGCGTATGTCATCCCCCGATCGTAACCGATCTTCCCGAGGATCCCCAATTTCCAACAAACCACATAATAATAATGCAGCAACCACATAGGTTAAGTATCTGGGCTCCATACCATGATACCACCTCTATCCAGAAGGAATGACATACACTAAGGGGCGCTACTCCCTAGAACCTTGCCGCATCCTTCCTGTTTCGACCATTTCCGGGGTGTGAGGCTCGACGAAGTCTCGTCCACAAAGCTACGCTTTCTACAAAGCCATGCTTCGGGTCAAACAAATGATCAACCTATGATCACAAAGATATAAGATCAAACAAATGATCATATCACAAATGATCAAACACTGATCATCACACAACAACACTCAGCATGCCACATTACCAAATTGGGATATATCGCTGATAAATTTCAACTACATAACCTCTGAGCTCGTACGTCTCAGAGAAGGGTGTTAAGCTAAGAGAATAAATTCTCCGCCACCAACAGAGATGTATTTGAAAGAAATCGGCTTTATATCTCAAAGTGTAATGTCAGACATGTATCCATACAAGTCTGTTCCGGGTTTGAACAGAACCGAAGGCACTTCTCACGAAGCCCTTGCAAATCCGGATAATTTCCAATCACGTTCGGACTTCCCGTCACTAAGGGTGATAAAACCTCTATATCGGGGATCAGCCGATGCAGAGTAACTCGACGGTAATCCTTCCGTTTTCAAAAATATCCGGTCTTCAACACCGGTCTTCAAATGCCATCCATAACGACGTATCACATATTCGGAATGGGTTATACGACCCAAAGGTCCTTTCCCGGCTAACCCGAATAGTGAGCGAAATATTTAAAATCATATGGATATTGGATTTCAATTAAGTCACAACTTATTAATTCAACTTCTTTTTTTCAAATGGTTTAACAATTTACCATTTTCAAATCTTTAGACAAAAAGATTCATTTTAAACAACCTCCAATGGTTTAAACAATTTCCACATTTAAATCTTTTAAATAAAAGATTCATTCACAGATTTTCCAAATTAATCTCCATTTTGGTTTAACTCGTTAAATCTTTAAATCAAAGATTTAACTTATAGCTTTCAAAACAATTCCATTTCAAATGATTTAAACAAAACATCATTTTAAATCTGTTAAAAATAAACAGATTTAATTCATAGCTTTTAAAAAGAAAAATTCATTCATAACTTGGAAAACCATTTTTCAATTCAATCTTGAAATTCCTTTAAATTGGAATTTCATTTCTTATATATGTGAAAGCTTTTATCATTTGAAAACAAACAGTTTTCATTTCGGAAATCTGATTCATTCAAACGAGTTAAAGTCTTTGGGTTAAATCCAAATTCTCAAAATTACATTTTTAAATGGTTTAAATTTAGATAAACACATTTATAACATTTTCAATCCCTAGTTTCAAATCATATGATTCAATTTCAAACTTGAATTCAAATTTAAATCAAATTATTTAAATTTTCAAAACTCAATTAAGTTATTCAAAATAACTTTTATCTTTGAAATTCTATTTCAAAAGCTTTCCACTTTAAACCCAAATTTCCAATTTCAAAATCAATTGAAATTAAAATTTCAATTTCAAAAACATTAAATTTAAATTATCTGTGACTTAACCGATTTCCACGTGAAATCCATATTTGTGTGTGTAAAAGTGTGGTCCAGGGGTTTCACACAATAGTGCAACACAATGAATCATCACATATCAGAATACAGAAATATAATTCGATAAGCGGTATAAGAACAACGCTTATCGTTCATTCACAGATCATAGATATATAAAGGTCACAGATAAGTAAACTACAGATCACAATATAAATCAGGATGTATCACAAAGCATCATATATCAGGGATATCAAACAATTTAACATTCAATGGAATCTAAACATTCACAAGTGAATTTATTCATCAACTGATTAATTTAAATCAGATGTATCAATTTAATAATCCGGGTTAATTATCGTAATTTAATTACAAATTATTTGAAAATCTTTCTTTCAAATTTATTGGTTAACCCTTAATTATTAACTAAGCATTCTTAAATCAATGAATCAATTAATCTTTAATTATTAAATTAATCTTAATTAATTGCCATTATTAATTAATCCTTTGATAATTCACATTTTAAATTATCATTTAATTAATTACATTCAGTAATTATTTATTCATTACTTCTCTAAGTAATTTTTATTTTCCAAAACGTCAAGTGATGATTAACTTATAATTACAAATTATAAATACAAATTATCAATTATCTACTTTAATTATTCTAAGGGTCAAAGAATTTAAATCTTAAATCTTTATTACTTAGAGTAATTCCATTTCCTATTATTTATTTAATTTTCACTTCAATATATTGAAACATTTATTTCACTCTTCCTTTTGAACTTTCATTTTAAATTTCAAGTTTAAAACGAACACCAATTGAGCTTTAAATCAATTTATAACCTAACTTAAAAAAAATCTTTAAATTACAAATTAAAAGCAAATTTTAGTTATGGAAAGATTTTAAATCAAATCCCCTAAATTTTCAAAATATTTATTTGTTTAAAGTATTTAAATTTTAAACTTCTTCCATTTCAAAAACTGGAACTTAAACACTTAAATTTAGACTCAGTTTTTAACATTGGTTCCAACTTTAAAACTTAACAAATTAAAAACTGTTAAAACTGGGCACTGTTAAAACTTGAAACAAATGACCCGAGCCCTTCCCAGATTTTACTTCGAGTTACACGAGAAAATCATGAGCCTGCTTCGAGCAAAACATATATCAACCCGTGCTCTTCCCTTCCAAACCCAGAGCAAAGAAACCAGACCCAAAACTAATCGTGCTCGTGCACGTGCACGGCGGCGATGAACTTCGCCGATCATTTCCGATGATCTTCCTGAACCACCCATCGCCCAAACATCCCTACTCGAGCAACCACCCACCATCATCGATTCGAAATCGAAATTCGAACGTACGAGCCAACAAGGAACCAGTAACCCAACCTCAAACCAAAACCTGTCATCACCGATTGCTCCACGCTCCGACCACCAGCGGCTACCCAACTCCGGCCGTGAACTCGTCTACCTCCCCTGTATCCAAACCCAGAAGCAAGAGGTACTCGATCAATCAATGACTTCGAACGAGATGAAAACCCAAAGCCACGCAAAATTAGGTTTAAAAATTTAAATCGTATGCCGCCCCCACCACCGTTGATTAACCACCACCGCACCATTTTTCTGGGCTCCACCCATCACTCCTCCACCTCCAGACCAAAACTCGACCCTTCCAGTCGACTCAATCGTCCACGGCAACTCCAAATACACAAACCAGTCAAAACAATACTGCTCTTCACCCCCTTCTTTAAAAAATTTAAATCTTGTTTTAAAAATCATATTTTTGTACGTAGTTTCACTTGGTACACCTGAATTCTTTGAAAAACTGGAAAGTGCTAACAAAAATCACTCTTTAATCTGATCTTCATTTTGGCTTTGAGTTGAATTAAAGCTTTAGTTTGTATTTCTTTGAAAACTTTAAAATGAAAAATGCTAAGTTTTCTTTTTGGTGAACGAATGGATAAGAGGAGCTGAAGTATATAAAAAGTTTACAAGTGATAAATATTGTACAGGGTGATATATTGTTGTACAAGTTTTGATCAGTGATATTTTCTTTGTGGAGGCTGCATTTATTATTAAGTACTTTGTGTTCCTCATTTTATTTACAGCAAATCGATTTGCTTTATACTTAGATTTTTTCTCATTTCCTTGTCTTGCATTGGTCTCGGCTGAAATGTTTTTGTGAGATATTTGATATGGCTTCACTTTTCTTCTTTTATTTGCATACTTGAATATCTGGTTTTATACTTGCATATATTTTTGTTGTCTTGATGTTTGCATATGTGTCTTGTTTCTACTTATCTTATTTTTCTTGTACATGAATACACATATCTTTGCTTTGGTCACATTGCTTTGCAATACTATTGAATGTATTATTATCTTCATATTTATTGTCTTATATTTATTTATAAACTCGAATTCAATATACATATATTTATAACTTCAAATTTTCTCATATATGCTCAAGTATACAATATTTTAAATTTAAATGATTTATACAGAATATAATTGGATTCGGGGAAACTCGCTCCATTCTATCGATTTATTTTACTATTTTTATTCAAAAATTTATTTAACTACCAATTTAACTTAAAAATTCAATAAATTATTAATTTAAATTAACATAAAAATCTAGGGTCGTTACAAATTTCCCCCCTTAAAAGAATTTCGTCCTCGAAATTCACAGGCACGAAAACAAAGACTGATGAAGAATGTTTCATCTGATCAAACTGAACATTGATTCTGCATTTGGCTTATCAAATCAGAATATCAAAATCAGATACGAGAACGAATCTGTTTAACAATCAACAAAATACTCGGGTTATCCAGATCTACGAAATATGTAGGGGCATCGGTCAGTTCGAAAGGATAACTAACCATTCGTAGAACATACTGGGACCCAAAGAATAGACAGATATATAGATACAATTTCAAATTTCCAGTTTAAACTAAAGTATACCTATTAACCATAACAATCAAAGCAAACAATTCATCCAAACAAACAAGTCTGGCCTATCTGGAGTTTATGTCCCATATTAATATATCGAATCTTCTTTTCTGGATCGACCAGAAATTATCGATGAATAGAGAAAAAAATGCTGAACAAAAGAGATTGATAGAGAAAAGATTACTTCCTTGTTGTTACAGGGTATTGACCATTTATAATCGTATTCCCCTGTCCCTTATCTCATCCTCTTCTTGCACTCATACTCACTATCTATGGATAGTAAGAGAATTTACTGAGGCATTCGAACGGATATCTGAGGAATTACTCATTCTAGAGTTTACTTCACTCTATCTCTAATGAGCTACTTAACGTGTTACACTCCTGAGCTAAAGTTCAACCTTAGCTCTGATACCACATGTGACGACTCGGGTTTTGCCCGCTCGAAAATCAACATTCGTACTTCACATTGTACTAGAATGCCGTAGATTCGACCATTCAAATCCGATTCGCCGGAGCTATAACACAATTAAGTAAATAACACAGCGGAAGAAAAGAATAATACATTGATATATAATATCTAATACAACAGAGTGATACAATGAATATCAATATACATCAGAGATATGATACAAGAAATAGCAGCGGAAAAGAAAAGATAACAACAGCAGCGGAACAATAACAATAGAAGTGATAACTCCAAAATGATCTTCAGACAAGAATGAATCCACAACTCCAAGATAAGCAACTCCGATGAATGAACTAGCTCCAGATAATCTACTAAACCTGAATATCTGAGAAGAAACCCAACTCTAGACTGCTCGTGTGGCAAATTATGAGCACCCAGAGTTTAGGAACAGAACAATAAACTCCGAGTCAGTCATGGGACTGGTGTGAGCAACAAAAACAGTTTATCTTTAACAAACAACAAAGGAATTTTAAACATTGAAATCCGCAATGCTTTTGGAAAATGAAACTACCATAAGACCTCCCCACCACACACACAATGCAAACGCATAATTGGAGGGGATTTCTTCTTATGATAGTCAAAGATGCTTACTACGCAAAATCAAGTCATTTTTGATATTATTATTAGTGCATAGTGTAGAAAACTTTTCGAAAGTATAATATCAATCTTAGCCAACATAGGCAATCCTCACTTATGCCTACTATAGCTACTATGTTCAATAGCAGGTTACCGCCACATTCCATAGCAGGTAATACAACTAAAACCGTACACGTCACGTATTGTTTCTTTCGATTTCCAACAAATGGTCAGGCTAAGGAACTTCCTATGCCACGATGGGTACGTCCCTGGAATAGACGACCCGAGAAATAACCTAACATTACGGTTAGATCTCTGCCAACACAAGGCCGAGTTACCTCTGCAAAAATAGGTAACTACTGACACGCGTATGTCATCCCCCGATCGTAACCGATCTTCCCGAGGATCCCCGATTTCCAACAAACCACATAATAATAATGCAGCAACCACATAGGTTAAGTATCTGGGCTCCATACCATGATACCACCTCTATCCAGAAGGAATGACATACACTAAGGGGCGCTACTCCCTAGAACCTTGCCGCATCCTTCCTGTTTCGACCATTTCCGGGGTGTGAGGCTCGACGAAGTCTCGTCCACAAAGCTACGCTTTCTACAAAGCCATGCTTCGGGTCAAACGAATGATCAACCTATGATCACAAAGATATAAGATCAAACAAATGATCATATCACAAATGATCAAACACTGATCATCACACAGCAACACTCAGCATGCCGCATTACCAAATTGGGATATATCGTTGATAAATTTCAACTACATAACCTCTGAGCTCGTACGTCTCAGAGAAGGGTGTTAAGCTAAGAGAATAAATTCTCCGCCACCAACAGAGATGTATTTGAAAGAAATCGGCTTTATATCTCAAAGTGTAATGTCAGACATGTATCCATACAAGTCTGTTCCGGGTTCGAACAGAACCGAAGGCACTTCTCACGAAGCCCTTGCAAATCCGGATAATTTCCAATCACGTCCGGACTTCTCGTCACTAAGGGTGATAAAACCTCTATATCGGGGATCAACCGATGCAGAGTAACTCGACGGTAATCCTTCCGTTTTCAAAAATATCCGGTCTTCAACACCGGTCTTCAAATGCCATCCATAACGACGTATCACATATTCGGAATGGGTTATATGACCCAAAGGTCCTTTCCCGGCTAACCCGAATAGTGAGCGAAATATTTAAAATCATATGGATATTGGATTTCAATTAAGTCACAACTTATTAATTCAACTTCTTTTTTTCAAATGGTTTAACAATTTACCATTTTCAAATCTTTAGACAAAAAGATTCATTTTAAACAACCTCCAATGGTTTAAACAATTTCCTCATTTAAATCTTTTAAATAAAAGATTCATTCACAGATTTTCCAAATTAATCTCCATTTCGGTTTAACTCGTTAAATCTTTAAATCAAAGATTTAACTTATAGCTTTCAAAACAATTCCATTTCAAATGATTTAAACAAAACATCATTTTAAATCTGTTAAAAATAAACAGATTTAATTCATAGCTTTCAAAAAGAAAAATTCATTCATAACTTGGAAAACCATTTTTCAATTCAATCTTGAAATTCCTTTAAATTGGAATTTCATTTCTTATATATGTGAAAGCTTTTATCATTTGAAAACAAACAGTTTTCATTTCGGAAATCTGATTCATTCATACGAGTTAAAGTCTTTGGGTTAAATCCAAATTCTCAAAATTACATTTTTAAATGGTTTAAATTTAGATAAACACATTTATAACATTTTCAATCCCTAGTTTCAAATCATAGGATTCAATTTCAAACTTGAATTCAAATTTAAATCAAATTATTTAAATTTTCAAAACTCAATTAAGTTATTCAAAATAACTTTTATCTTTGAAATTCTATTTCAAAAGCTTTCCACTTTAAACCCAAATTTCCAATTTCAAAATCAATTGAAATTAAAATTTCAATTTCAAAAACATTAAATTTAAATTATCTATGACTTAACTGATTTCCACGTGAAATCCATATTTGTGTGTGTAAAAGGGTGGTCCAGGGGTTTCACACAATAGTGCAACACAATGAATCATCACATATCAGAATACAGAAATATAATTCGATAAGCGATATAAGAACAACGCTTATCGTTCATTCACAGATCATAGATATATAAAGGTCATAGATAAGTAAACTACAGATCACAATATAAATCAGGATGTATCACAAAGCATCATATATCAGGGATATCAAACAATTTAACATTCAATGGAATCTAAACATTCACAAGTGAATTTATTAATCAACTGATTAATTTAAATCAGATGTATCAATTTAATAATCCGGGTTAATTATCGTAATTTAATTACAAATTATTTGAAAATCTTTCTTTCAAATTTATTGGTTAACCCTTAATTATTAACTAAGCATTCTTAAATCAATGAATCAATTAATCTTTAATTATTAAATTAATCTTAATTAATTGCCATTATTAATTAATCCTTTGATAATTCACATTTTAAATTATCATTTAATTAATTACATTCAGTAATTATTTATTCATTACTTCTCTAAGTAATTTTTATTTTCCAAAACGTCAAGTGATGATTAACTTATAATTACAAATTATCAATACAAATTATCAATTATCTACTTTAATTATTCTAAGGGTCAAAGAATTTAAATCTTAAATCTTTATTACTTAGAGTAATTCCATTTCCTATTATTTATTTAATTTTCACTTCAATATATTGAAACATTTATTTCACTCTTCCTTTTGAACTTTCATTTTAAATTTCAAGTTTAAAACGAACACCAATTGAGCTTTAAATCAATTTATAACCTAACTTAAAAAAAATCTTTAAATTACAAATTAAAAGCAAATCTTAGTTATGGAAAGATTTTAAATCAAATCCCCTAAATTTTCAAAATATTTATTTATTTAAAGTATTTAAATTTTTAAACTTCTTCCATTTCAAAAACTAGAACTTAAACACTTAAATTTAGACTCAGTTTTTAACATTGGTTCCAACTTTAAAACTTAACAAATTAAAAACTGTTAAAACTGGGCACTGTTAAAACTTGAAACAAATGACCCGAGCCCTTCCCAGATTTTACTTCGAGTTACACGAGAAAATCATGAGCCTGCTTCGAGCAAAACATATATCAACCCGTGCTCTTCCCTTCCAAACCTAGAGCAAAGAAACCAGACCCAAAACTAATCGTGCTCGTGCACGTGCACGGCGGCGATGAACTTCGCCGATCATTTCCGATGATCTTCCTGAACCACCCATCGCCCAAACATCCCTACTCGAGCAACCACCCACCTTCATCGATTCGAAATCGAAATTCGAACGTACGAGCCAACCTGGAACCAGTAACCCAACCTCAAACCAAAACCTGTCATCACCGATTGCTCCATGCTCCAACCACCAGCGGCTACCCAACTCCGGCCGTGAACTCGTCTACCTCCCCTGTATCCAACCCCAGAAGCACGAGGTACTCGATCAATCAATGACTTCGAACGAGATGAAAACCCAAAGCCACGCAAAATTAGGTTTAAAAATTTAAATCGTACGCCGCCCCCACCACCGTTGATTAACCACCACCGCACCATTTTTCCGGGCTCCACCCATCACTCCTCCACCTCCAGACCAAAACTCGACCCTTCCAGTCGACTCAATCGTCCACGGCAACTCCAAATACACAAACCAGTCAAAACAATACTGCTCTTCACCCCCTTCTTTAAAAAATTTAAATCTTGTTTTAAAAATCATATTTTTGTACGTAGTTTCACTTGGTACACCTGAATTCTTTGAAAAACTGGAAAGTGCTAACAAAAATCACTCTTTAATCTGATCTTCATTTTGGCTTTGAGTTGAATTAAAGCTTTAGTTTGTATGTCTTTGAAAACTTTAAAATGAAAAATGCTAAGTTTTCTTTTTGGTGAACGAATGGATAAGAGGAGCTGAAGTATATAAAAAGTTTACAAGTGATAAATATTGTACAGGGTGATATATTGTTGTACAAGTTTTGATCAGTGATATTTTCTTTGTGGAGGCTGCATTTATTATTAAGTACTTTGTGTTCCTCATTTTATTTACAGCAAATCGATTTGCTTTGTACTTAGATTTTTTCTCATTTCCTTGTCTTGCATTGGTCTCGGCTGAAATGTTTTTGTGAGTTGATATGGCTTCACTTTTCTTCTTTTATTTGCATACTTGAATATCTGGTTTTATACTTGCATATATTTTTGTTGTCTTGATGTTTGCATATGTGTCTTGTTTCTACTTATCTTATTTTTCTTGTACATGAATACACATATCTTTGCTTTGGTCACATTGCTTTGCAATACTATTGAATGTATTATTATCTTCATATTTATTGTCTTATATTTATTTATAAACTCGAATTCAATATACATATATTTATAACTTCAAATTTTCTCATATATGCTCAAGTATACAATATTTTAAATTTAAATGATTTATACAGAATATAATTGGATTCGGGGAAACTCGCTCCATTCTATCGATTTATTTTACTATTTTTATTCAAAAATTTATTTAATTACCAATTTAACTTAAAAATTCAATAAATTATTAATTTAAATTAACATAAAAATCTAGGGTCGTTACACACCGTGCACGTTTTCACTAATACGGCCACAACTTTGATGAAATCACAAAGCAACCTCGCCAACACTGTAATGACCCGCTATTTTGAACCATTCAAATCGACAATAAACCACACATGTCGGACTTGAATTGCTCAAAATAACAGATTATTAGTTATATTTGGTAAAACTTAGCATATACAGTAAATAAATCAATCATAGAATCACAGACATAGGGTAATACAACAATACGTAGCGGAATAGATAAATAGTAGTTCATGAAGCTACTACAAAAACAACAGAGTCCAAGACAAAGGACAACAGAAGTCCAAATACAAAGAAGTCTCTAATACAAAAGCAAATAAAAAGTCTGGACAGAAATAACTAAATGACTGAAATAATAAAATAATTGGAAAGCTGAATAGATAAGATAGATCTCCAAGCCAAGCTCCAAGCTCCAAAAGGTGAGTCTCAAATGCTGTAATACTCAGGCTGACCCGAGCATAAAGTAAAACACAAATTACTCGAGTCAGGATTAATAATCTTATGCAAGTAAATCAACTCAAGTGAAATGTCCAAATGAAATGCAATAAATTAAAGAATGTTTGGGATTTCCATCCTTTAAGGATCCGTGTAACTATCTACATACATAATACAATACACTACATAAATAATGTCAACAGTAAAGTAAAATATTAAAATAGCTTTAAGGTGTTACCCATATCCCTCTTAACACATTTTTATATAAATACCGTAGTCTATACAGATACTGTAAGCTCCACCAAACCGGTGCTTTATTCAGCGAGCACTCCATAGGTACGATACAAACCAAACTCGTAGTCGGCGCGATCAGGATAAATATGACAAGGCACGCGAGGTAATGTCCAAGGTAGGATACTACTGTTTTGCAGATCCGGACTGGTGGTAACGCATAGCAGCTACTACTGCCTACCTCGAGACACACTCCCAAATCAAATCAAAGGGTAGACACCAAATCAATCACAAAGTAATAATATGGTATCAAAGAAATATGCCCGAAAGGGGGAGCGACCCCACTTGGCCCGACGTGGCTCCTGTTTTTGTCATTTTAATTATGACTCGAAGGTCAAGGCTATCCTTTATCGTTCTTGTAATAACCCGCTTTTCCGTACCCCTTGAATAGACACTAATCTCCATCGATTAACTCAAGATGAATGGAAAACCGAACCATTAGGGTTTTAAAAGAAGAGGTAGAAGAAAAGATTGAAGAAAAAAAGAAAGAAGAACAACAGAACAACATCAGAAACAGAAGCAATATCAGAAGCTCACAATCGCAGCGGAACAAAAATATAATAGATAATCACTAGTCTTTTAAACAAAGAACTATATCAGTTTTATACAATACATCAGTCAGAGTTAATATACAACTCAATACAACAATGGACAGTTATATAAACTTGTCCTCATACAGAATACACAGTGGAATAAATAAACAAGTACGGGTGTTAAGTTTCGCCATCCCAGCTTGCTTCCAAAGCTCTAGAATATCCAGAATATCCTGATAACATAACTCTAGGCTGCCCGTGTGGAAAATTATGGGCACCCAAAGTTTAGAAGGGAAACAATAAACTCCGAGTCAGTCATGGTGACTGGTGTGAGATCGTAAAACAGTTATTTTTAAAACAAACAACATGAAGATTTTAAAGTCATTTTCGAAATGCTTTTGGAAAAATGAAACTACCATAAGGCCTCCTGCACACACACACTAAGCAAATGCAGAATCAGAGGAGATTTCTCCTTATGATAGTCAAAGATGCTTGATACGCAAAATCAAATCATTTTTGATATTTATTAGTGCATAGTGTAGAAAACATTTCGAAAGTAAAATATAAATCTTAGCCAGCATAGGCATTTCGCACTTATGCCTACTATAGCTACCATCCAAACAGTGGGGCGCCACCATAAGTGAATGATAGGTTCTACAACTAAAACCGTACAAGAACGTATTGTTTCTTTAGATTTCCAACAAATGGTCAGGCCAAGGAACTTCCCATTGCCACATAGGTAAGCCCCTGGAAAGATGACCCGAGAACCAAACCGGATCTCTGCCAACACAAGGCCGGGTTACCCCTAACTAGGTAACTACTGACACGAATATGTCATCCCCCGATCGTAACCGATCTATATCCGAGGATCCTCGATTTCCAACAACCACAAAGTAATAAATTTGCAACAACCACATAGGTTAAGTATCTGGGCTCCATACCATGATACCACCTCTATCTAGAAGGAATGACATACACTAAAGGGGCGCTACCCCTAATAACCTTGCCGCATCCTTCCTGTTTTGACCATTTCCGGGGTGTGAGGTCCGACGAAGTCTCGTCCACAAAGCTACGCTTTGTCACAAAGCCATGCTTCGGGTAAAACAAATGATCAAAGTAATGATCACAAAGATAAATGATCAAGCAAATGATCATATCACAAATGATCAAACAATGATCATTTCACAGCAACACTCAGCATGCCACGTTACCAAATTGGGAGTATATCGCTGATAAATTTCAACTACATAACCTCTAAGCTCGTACGTCTCAGAGAAGGGTGTTAAGCTAAGAGAATAAATTCTCCGCCACCAACAGATATGTATTTGAAAGAAATCAGCTTTATATCTTAATCTGTAACGTCAGACACACAATCCATACAAGTCTTTTCCGGGATCGAACAGAATTGAGGGAACTTCTCACGAAGCCCTTGCAAATCCGGATAATTTTCAAATCACGTCCGGACTTCCCGTCACTAAGGGTGATAAAACCTCTATATCGGAGATCAGTCGATGTAGAGTAACTCGACGGTAATCCTTCCATTTTCAAAAATATGCGGTCTTCAACACCGGTCATCAAATGCGATTCATTACGACGTATCACATATTCGGAATGGGTTATACGACCCCATGGTCCTTTCTCGGCTAACCCGAATAGTGAGCTCTTATTCAAAAATAAGTGTGGCATTCAAATTCATCCAATTCACAACAAATACCCATTCAAGGTAATTATTGATAGTCGGTTATTTATCTATCAATAAAGATGCGCAACATCATCAAATTCCAAATAATTTTCCCAAATTATTTAATTTCCAAAATAACTTTACTAGATATATAATTCCAACACTTCTAAAATAAAATCAATATTTATTTTTCTAAACAATTTCCCTTTTCTTTTATAAATTCCATATTGAATTTATATTTCAAATATCTACTAATATACGATTTTTAATTGATTACAAATATTCACTTTCCATTTATCTTTACAAAGATAATTCTCAAAACGTTTCATTTCATTTTGGAAAACATTTCCATACTTATTTAAATAATAAGTAATTCACAAATCTATTTATTTTCAACATTTGAAAATATTTGATATACTTAAATCAAAATTAAGTATATATTTCATTCTTTAAGGAAATCATTTACTATAACAACATCTATTTGAGTCAAAACGAATGTTACGTAAAACATCGTTACGACGACTCAAAATCACTAGTATAGGGATTCGAAATTTAGATAGATATATAAATCCCAATACTATATAAAAACATTTCCCTTCGGAAATCATTTACTATAACAACTGTGTTATAGTCCACCATTTCCTTATTCCTCGAAAACGTCTATTTCAACAATAAATGTTGAAATATATGATTTCGATATTTAATATATTTTAAACACCGTTTAAAACAATTTCTTCATTTCATAATATCACTTCTCCAAAACATATCCATTTTTATTTAAAAATATATCCACTGTCCAAAATCATGAATATACTTCGTTATCCAAATTCAACATTTCTACACATTTTATTAGAAAGATTATCCACTGTCCAATATCGTGGATAAAATTCCCAACCAAACTCTTATTATTACAACATTTAACTTAAAGGATAATTCGCTATCCAAAATCATGAATACATCTCCTTTAATAACTTCTATGTTTAATTTATCAAATTCAATTGATTTCGAATTTACAAATAATGTTTATAAATTTCATTTCTATTTATAACATTCCGATTTATAAATCTCCTTTAATGACCAATTTAATTTATAACTTAATATATATATATATATATACCAAAAGTACCTATTATAAGTTAAATACTTATAATTCATTTATTTACAAAATCATTCCTTTAAAACTTCACAAATTTTAAATTCTATCCTTTTATAAAACCCATTTTAACATCATTTTAAAATGTCTTTCAGACTCCTTTAAAATCCCATCACTTTGATTTATAAAAATCAAAATTTATAAATCTTATATATATAATGCATTTAAAATAAAGTCAAAAATCTCTATTTAACTATGTTATAAAAATCATTACTCCATATTTTCAAAAATCATATTTCAACTGTGTTTTCCCAAAAAATCATATTTTATAACAATAAAATTTTAACGTTTATTTATTTAGGATGAATCAATCCAAAAATTTTATAAAACGTATAATCTCAAAAATCACTTTAAAAATCCCTTAAATTCAAAATCGTTATTTTTAAAATTCAAAAATGTATCTGATGATGCAACAGCACCAAATGGTCAATCATGACAACAAACATCATATATCGATATGACAATAGAATATATAACAATATCTTTAAATAAATAAATACAGTTGAGGAATCCAGTTGGATCCCTCCAACTTGTTTCCCTGCATCCACAGACGTTAGCACAATACCAATTCCACTTCGAGGTAGAATATCGCGGTATATGGGATTTATAAAAATATCAATCCTCTTAATAACGGCGCAATAGGGTCTCATCCGCTATATAATTGCGGGAAATCAATCAACTCCAATATATACATATGCCAATATGTATATATTGGTATATATATATACATCCTACTATATCTAATATCACATCCAAACAACAATCAATCAATAACTGAAAAAAATCAACTTTTCATTCGAGTGAGAAAATCTCACCTTAGCTTTTTATTTTGAAATCCATTATTATTCCAGCTTGATTTCTCCATTTAAACCTTGTATAAATATTTATACAATTCATCAACATTCGAAACAATCGAAAAATAAATCTTTCGTTTGGTAACTAAAATTATTTAATGGTTTTGTTTTAAACCAATAGTATATATATTAAAAATCAAATCTTTATTCATTATTCTAAAACAAGCTAATTTTTCTCTTTACTGCAAACATTTCCTTTACTATAAATTTATTCACATATACATATATGCATTTCAAAAAGTGTAATATACCTTACCGAAAATCATTTCTTTATTTGCAGTTCATTTTTCTTTTTTTCTTTTTTTTTCTTTTCTACATACTTATATAAATTGAAATAACCTGCATACGTATACAAAAGGAGAAATTGTACCATCACCGAACCTCGCTGAACCCAGGCATCGCGATCTCCTCCATCGCCGTGCTTGGCCCCGATTTCCTTTCCAGTTGCTTCCCCAATCGCGAGCTTGACTATCAATGAACCTCCCCCCATTCACGACGCCGCAGTCTTCGCTGCCTATCCATCTCGCGACAGCCCTTTCCAAAAAAGCAATCGAAACCCTAGAAATGTCACACCTCACACCTATCATCGCGTCGTGACCCACACCTTCACGCGAACGCCGTTGCCCTCGAATTGCCATTTCCAACCTGGGACTTCTGTAACAACCCAGTATTTTGCATCAATCGATTTTCGATATTAGATGTTTAAAATTGCTATTGAAATTTAAAAAAATCAATTTGAAGTTCTTTTGAAAATTTTGTTAAAAATAGTTTGGGCTTTGAAACTTGTTTCGGCCCATGTTTGATCCTCTTGCCGTGATAAATAAAAATCACCGTTTCCTTTACCTTTTCATTTTCGTTCAACCCTAAGCCCAAAAATCATTCGAGTAAAAATGGCGGTCTCGTATCTTCCTTCCCCTGGCGATTTAGGGTTTTCGTGAATTCGAAATAATGGCAGCCGCGAAACTAGGGCTTCTGCCGACATTGAAGCTCGATCGAAGGTTCGCTGCTCTGTAGTTCGTCTGTGCCTTCGCCGTGCTCGTCTTCGCTTCGACTAAGGTGAGTGTTCAGCACTCACTTCTAATTCAATTCCCTTCGTTGAATGTTGTTGGTTTCTCTGAAATTTTTATGCGATTTAGAACTGTGATATAGTTCGTTTCTTTGCTCGTTTGGGTTTCTGGACTTGTTCGATTTCGTATGGATGTTGTTGACTTTGATTTGTTCATTCATACCTGGCTTCGATGGCTTCGATCTGTACTAGTTCGAGCTCAAAGCTTGCCACGGGTTTGATTTTCATCTTTGTAATTTCGGCTGTCGCCCAGATTTGATCTTTTGTAAATTAAACTCGACCAGTTACTTTGGAAAACAATTTGTTTTGTCACTCGATTTCAATTCTTATTGTTTTCGTCCTTGACGTGAATTCTGTTTTCCGCTTCAAGTCGATATTCTCTGACTTTGGCTTCTGAGAATGTTGTCTTCGAAGTTGTCTATCCACCGTTCAGTACTATGCTCGGCAGTCGAATTGTCGTTGTGATTCGAACTGTCACTTGGAGTTTGTATTCATATATGACCTGTTGCTCTTGTGCATCCGGACTTATATACTCTTGAGTCTGTTGCCTGTTTTCACGAGCGATATTTGTTGAGTCTGCATTCTTATTGTCCAGACTTGATACTTTTGACCATTTGTTCATCACTAGTCTTTGCATTACCCTATACCTTCATTTCCGGTAGTTGATGTCACTGTTGGCTTGCGTATACTTGTATTGCAGTGCTTCATCTTGTTCCCTGCATATTTGAACTGTCATTGTTTCAATTGTTCATATGCCAGTTAGCTGCTGCATATATGTGCTTTTGATTGCACTGTCCATAGCAGTATCATGTCGACAGACTTGATCACTTGAGATTGCCTGCTTGGTAGCTTTTGTTGAAGTTGGGTTGACCATGTTCTGCCCTTATTCATTGGGTTGCATTGTGTTCCTGTGTACATGTTCACATGGGTTTGCTTTGTGTTGCATTGCATACTGTCACTGCCCATTTATGTTGATATTCTTTGTAAGTCTGGTCTTGTTGTTTCTTGATGACACTGTCCACTGTTTCGTTGTAGTGTACACTGTCCTGTTGCACTTGTAGTATCACTTTGACCAGCCTGTTTGTTTATCACATTTGCTTCATTACTGAGCCTGTTTCACTTACTTCACCATTACTTGGTGTTGTCTGCATTTCACTTGACCATTTGTATACATCCATTCATGTATGTATACAGATGTATGTTCACTTTTGCACATTCATGTGTTTGCTGTCTTATATGATGGCACTTGACTTATAGCCTATCTTGTTTTGGTGATGTTTTCATTTGTGCATCACTTGTTGCCTCTTTTATTGGTTGCACTGTTTCGTTTCACTGTGCAGTCTTGCCCTTAAATATGTGTGGTGGCTGCATTGCTTTATTGTTGAGATTTTGTCCTTGTGGGTTTCATTGCATTGATGCGACCCTATTATCTTCTTGGTTTGGTCTCTTCCTCACTTCGGCCTTGGCTACTATTTTGCACTGTAACATATGCCTATATGTTGAGTGTCACTGCATTTATACTTACAGTAGTTGTAATTGAGTCTTTTGTGCTTTGCATTCCATTGACTTATATACCTCCGGATTCAATGTGGTCCGTTATACCACTGTTGTCTTCCTCTCTTAACCATTTTGGCATTTCTCTGCCTTGTTCGAACTTGTTTGGTTTCCGTTGCTTGAGATAGCCAATCACTTCAATTCACTTGGTTGAAGCTCTCCTCTACTGTCACTTGCTTATTGCATTTGTTGGCACTGGGAATTCTTGAGCCTAGTCTTTGTATATGTTTTCAACTGCTGTTTTATTGTGTAGTTGTTGTGATGGCGAGGCAGTACACGCGCGCGTGTACTGCAGCCACACAGAATTGATAGACTTTAATTGGAATTTCTTTTGTTCTTGATTCATCGACCTGTTGCGTAATTCGTAGGCTGTATTGGCGAGGCAGTACACGTTAGCGTGTACTGCAGCCAATTAGCATTGATATTCATCGACCTGTTGCGTAATTCGTAGGCTGTATTGGCGAGGCAGTACACGTTAGCGTGTACTGCAGCCAATTAGCATTGATATTTTTAAATTGACATTTCAATTGCTTAAACTGCTTTGGATTTCTGTTTTGTGGATTAACACTGTTTAGTGTTATATCTGCCGTTATCCAATTCTCGTATCGAGAGTTGGATATACGAGATTTCTATGACTGTCATCTATATTGAGATTGATTATTACTGCCTATATGCACTAATAAACTGGTTTGAATTAGACTGATCCGGGTATTATTTTCTTTTGAATGTAATACTCGGGTCAGACCGAGTATTTACAGGTTGTAGATTTTTAGCTTTGGGTTGCTGCTAGAGCTATGAAGACTATTTATATCATTTGATGTGGTCTTCGTCTTGTTGTAGTAGTCAGTGTGTTTGTTTTAAGATGATAATGTATTCATGTATATTAGTCGATAATGTACTTGTATATATAACTTCTTGAGTCGACAGTTGTAGTTGTATCATTTGTATTGTGTCAAATGTATTGTAACTGATATCAGTTATTGTATATATGAGACTTTTTGTTCCATCTTTATTCCGCATTTATGTTATCTGTGTTATTTTTATATCTATTGTCCTAAACTATTATAGCCACTGTGTAGTAGCTTTGAGTTTGTATCGGTATGTCGGTATTCCTCTAAAAATTGAAATGCAATATTTTATTATCTGACATATCGGTGCTCGCACAAAGCAATTACATAGATGGTCGCTCCTCAACAGCCTTATTCTCCGTGCTAGTTGACAGCACTACACCGTAGTGTTCTTGGCTAGCGTGGGTATAGAGGTGGGGCGTCACAGCTTGGTATCAGAGCCTGGGGTTTAGGACAATTATAAAACATAACTTAGATGGAGCATGTGTTACAACTATTTGTCGATGTTTTATCTCTCATCTTTAAATATGACTATTTCTGACTGTTAGGTATGAATTCCTAACGCTTATTCTTGTGTTTTCGGCTTTGAATTGATTTAGCCGATGTTGATTTTGTTCGAATCTCAGCAAGTTTGAACTGGATATCTTGTGTTTTCTTCGGCTTGATTTCCATTCGACTTCGGTCACTTTGTTTTTGAGAAATTGCTAATTTCTTGATTTTCAAGACTCTGATTTTGTTGCCGTTGGTTTCTTTGATAATGATGATTGATTCATTTTGTACCTGACTGCGGCTATTAATTGTTGGCTTTGACATTGACTTGATTCTTACTTTTGTTGAAGTCATTTATGCATTTCTGCTCGTTTTGCTTTGTTTTTCCAGTTGATAATCGATTCTTCTTCTCTAATTAGTTGTTATCACCTTTGTCAATTTTGATAACTTCTATTTCTGGAATTTTTGGTATTCCTACTTTGATGAATTTGGAATCGAATTCTTTGGATTTTATTCACGTCTTTGAATGTGAAATTTTAGTGAATTGACTTGGTTTCCAAATTTAATCGATTCTTGATTATTTCCCCGATTTGTTGCTATCATTGATTAGCAACTTTGATGACATTTTCTTCGGGATTTTTGTGAACATACTATCTGATGGATTCAGTATCGATTTTTTTGGATTCTATTCACATCTTTGTATGTGAATTCTTGTGATTGATTGTTTCTACAATCATTTTTGTGATTTGTCACTTTAAAAATATAAAGGTTTTCTATACTAGTAGTAAATATCAAAATCCTTTTCTCCAAACGATTTCAAAACTATTTTACTACAAAGCTCTTTTTCTTAAACCGTTTTCCAATCTATTAGTATATACAAGCCTTTATTTCACTCGTATGAGAAATTGAATTAAACGGCCTAGTAAAACAAGTGGTATGAAACGCTTGCGTTTACTTCGTCGGTTAGCTCTTGGACTTGTTCGATTGAACCCTTTTTGTGACAATTTCCTAGTGAAGATTTACAGCTTGTTCGTAAATATTTAAGTTAAGCAAGTGGTTATGGGACATGAAGCTAAACTCATATATTTACTAGCTTGGTGTGATTGACACTTCCTTATGATCATGATGATCATTCTTGTGATTTAGACTAGCGATTGAGCGATGTCTCTTTGTTTGCGAGGTTAGACTAGACACCATTTGTGTGATTTCGATTCACACATATCTCTTTATCTTCAAGGTTAGTCTATACCTCATTGGTGTAATTGACACTTCTTTATGATCGATGACGATCATTTTATGGTTTAGACTCATGGGTCGTATCTATTTAGGTACGTCGATGTTTATTTCTCGCATGGGTCGTATTTATTTAGGTACGTCGATGTTTACTTCTCGCATGGGTCGTATCTATTTAGGTACGTCGATGTTTATTTCTCGCATGGGTCGTATCTATTTAGGTGCGTTGATGTTTACTTCTCGCATGGGTCGTATCTATTTAGGTACGTCGATGTTTATTTCTCGCATGGGTCGTATCTATTTAGGTACGTCGATGTTTACTTCTCGCATGGGTCGTATCTATTTAGGTACGTCGATGTTTATTTCTCGCATGGGTCGTATCTATTTAGCTACGTCGATGTTTACTTCTCGCATGGGTCGTATCTATTTAGGTACGTCAATGTTTATTTCTCGCATGGGTCGTATCTATTTAGGTGCGTCGATGTTTACTTCTCGCATGGGTCGTATCTATTTAGGTACGTCGATGTTTATTTCTCGCATGGGTCGTATCTATTTAGGTGCGTCGATGTTTACTTCTCGCATGGGTCGTATCTATTTAGGTACGTCGATGTTTATTTCTCGCATGGGTCGTATCTATTTAGGTGCGTCGATGTTTACTTCTCGCATGGGTCGTATCTATTTAGGTACGTCGATGTTTATTTCTCGCATGGGTCGTATCTATTTAGGTACGTCGATGTTTACTTCTCGCATGGGTCGTATCTATTTAGGTGCGTCGATGTTTACTTCTCGCATGGGTCGTATCTATTTAGGTACGTCGATGTTTACTTCTCGCATGGGTCGTATCTATTTAGGTACGTCGATGTTTATTTCTCGCATGGGTCGTATCTATTTAGGTGCGTCGATGTTTACTTCTCGCATGGGTCGTATCTATTTAGGTACGTCGATGTTTATTTCTCGCATGGGTCGTATCTATTTAGGTGCGTCGATGTTTACTTCTCGCATGGGTCGTATCTATTTAGGTACGCCGATGTTTATTTCTCGCATGGGTCGTATCTATTTAGGTACGTCGATGTTTACTTCTCGCATGGGTCGTATCTATTTAGGTACGTCGATGTTTATTTCTCGCATGGGTCGTATCTTTCTAGGTGCGTCGATGTTATACTTTGCATGGGTTGTACTTTCTAGGTGCATCGATGTTAGACATTACATGGGGCGTAACTTTCTAGTTGCGTCGATGTTTATTTATGCATGGGGTGTAACTTTCTAGGTGCATCGATGTTAGACCTTACATGGGGCGTATCTTTCTAGTTGCGTCGATGTTTATTTATGCATGGGATGTATCTTTCTAGGTGCATCGATGTTAGACATTACATGAGGCGTATCTTTCTAGTTGCGTCGATGTTTATTTATGCATGGAGCGTACCTTTCTAGGTGCGTCGATGTTCAGTTTATGGGATTGACCATCCTCTTCTTGTGATTTCTGGATTTCTTGTGATGATTTCTGGAATTTTGTGCTTCACCAATTTTCGTGATTTCTATTGATATGTTTATCAATTTTTGTGCATTGGTGAATTCATGTGTTATTGACTTGTTATGAATACAAGTTTAGGGTATGATATCCCTTTCTATCTTTGAGAAGATTCTTGTGACATTTTTGATGAATGAAAATTCATTTGGCATTACATTTTGATGCCAGTTATTTTGATGAGATTTTGACGTGTTAACTTCTGTACTCGTCAATTTTGAAATGGATTTACAAGCGGTTCTCCCGCAATACTGATATTGCTAATTTAATCACGTGTTTTCAAAATTCTTTATTTTTAAAAGTTGTTTCAAAATATAAATTAAAATTGTTTTCAAAATTTTTACAGCTTACATTTTCAAAAGAACGAGGAAGCGATTTAAACATTTCAGAAAAATCGAGGACTATGACCCCTTTCTTTTACTAATTCGCTTAATTCCGGACTTGTCCATTTGAGAATGTGAAATGTTATTTTTTTTAAAACACACAATTCTGCACTTTCAAGGAAACGATAAAGAGATTTAAACGATTTAGCAAAAGTAAGGAGTATGGAACCATACTTTTACTACTTCGGTTAATTCCGGACTCGTTAATTGAATATTTATGACTTCTGATTATCATTTTGATAATCAGATGTTTGTGTTTCTGATTATCGTTTTTGATAATCGGATATTTCTGATTTTCTGATTATCGTTTTTGATAATCAGATATTTGTGAAATTTGATTATCGTTTGAGATAATCAAATATTTTTCGATTTGATAATCGAATATTTGTGTTTCTGATTATCGTTTTTGATAATCAGATATTTGTGAAATTTGATTATCATTTGTGATAATTAAATATTTTCCAATTTAATTATCATCTGAGATAATAAAATATTTTTTCGATTTGATTAATCGAATATTTGTGTTTCTGATTATCGTTTTTGATAATCAGATATTTGTGAAATTTGATTATCATTTGTGATAATTAAATATTTTCCAATTTAATTATCGTCTGAGATAATTAAATATTTTTCGATTTGATTAATCGAATATTTGTGTTTCTGATTATCGTTTTTGATAATCAGTTATTTGTGAAATTTGATTATCGTTTGAGATAATTAAATATTTTTGATAGTTAAACCTATTTGCGATTTGAAAATTCGACTATCGTTTTAGATGATTGAATATTTGCGATTTTGAGATTCGAGCTTCGTCTTTTTCTCTGACGATTCAGGTGAGTAATTTGATTTACTCACATTCAATTCGTGCAGTATGTGAATTCTGCTCTGTCTTCCCTTTTCTTTTAAATGTCGGAACTCGATTGATTCTTGCTTTTGATAGTCGTCTGATTTTGATTCCTTGATCCCCACGATGTTGATTCTTTTGATTTGAATCAGTCGAACCTTTTGATTCTATATCTAATACTTCCCTGCTGACATTCGCTTTGCTTATGCATTCGACATTGTCATGCTCTTTTAGTTGTTACCTTTTGTCCATTTATTCCTTATGATTGCGAGGACGCAATTTCTTTAAGAAGGGAAGTCTGTAACAACCCAGTATTTTGCATCAATCGATTTTCGATATTAGACGTTTAAAATTGCTATTGAAATTTAAAAAAATCAATTTGAAGTTCTTTTGAAAATTTTGTTAAAAATAGTTTGGGCTTTGAAACTTGTTTCGGCCCATGTTTGATCCTCTTGCCGTGATAAATAAAAATCACCGTTTCCTTTACCTTTTTATTTTCGTTCAACCCTAAGCCCAAAAATCATTGGAGTAAAAATGGAGGTCTCGTATCTTCCTTCCCCTAACGATTTAGGGTTTTCGTGAATTCGAAATAATGGCAGCCGCGAAACTAGGGCTTCTGCCGACATTGAAGCTCGATCGAAGGTTCGCTGCTCTGTAGTTCGTCTGTGCCTTCGCCGTGCTCGTCTTCGCTTCGACTAAGGTGAGTGTTCAGCACTCACTTCTAATTCAATTCCCTTCGTCGAATGTTGTTGGTTTCTCCGAAATTTTTATGCGATTTAGAACTGTGATATAGTTCGTTTCTTTGCTCGTTTGGGTTTCTGGACTTGTTCGATTTCGTATGGATGTTGTTGACTTTGATTTGTTCATTCATACCTGGCTTCGATGGCTTCGATCTGTACTAGTTCGAGCTCGAAGCTTGCCACGGGTTTGATTTTCATCTTTGTAATTTCGGCTGTCGCCCAGATTTAATCTTTTGTAAATTAAACTCGACCAGTTACTTTGGAAAACTATTTGTTTTGTCACTCGATTTCAATTCTTATTGTTTTCGTCCTTGACGTGAATTCTGTTTTCCGCTTCAAGTCGATATTCTCTGACTTTGGCTTCTGAGAATGTTGTCTTCGAAGTTGTCTATCCACCGTTCAGTACTATGCTCGGCAGTCGAATTGTCGTTGTGATTCGAACTGTCACTTGGAGTTTGTATTCATATATGACCTGTTGCTCTTGTGCATCCGGACTTATATACTCTTGAGTCTGTTGCCTGTTTTCATGAGCGATATTTGTTGAGTCTGCATTCTTATTGTCCAGACTTGATACTTTTGACCATTTGTTCATCACTAGTCTTTGCATTACCCTATACCTTCATTTCCGGTAGTTGATGTCACTGTTGGCTTGCGTATACTTGTATTGCAGTGCTTCATCTTGTTCCCTGCATATTTGAACTGTCATTGTTTCACTTGTTCATATGCCAGTTAGCTGCTGCATATATGTGCTTTTGATTGCACTGTCCATAGCAGTATCATGTCGACAGACTTGATCACTTGAGATTGCCTGCTTGGTAGCTTTTGTTGAAGTTGGGTTGACCATGTTCTGCCCTTATTCATTGGGTTGCATTGTGTTCCTGTGTACATGTTCACATGGGTTTGCTTTGTGTTGCATTGCATACTGTCACTGCCCATTTATGTTGATATTCTTTGTAAGTCTGGTCTTGTTGTTTCTTGATGACACTGTCCACTGTTTCGTTGTAGTGTACACTGTCCTGTTGCACTTGTAGTATCACTTTGACCAGCCTGTTTGTTTATCACATTTGCTTCATTACTGAGCCTGTTTCACTTACTTCACCATTACTTGGTGTTGTCTGCATTTCACTTGACCATTTGTATACATCCATTCATGTATGTATATAGATGTATGTTCACTTTTGCACATTCATGTGTTTGCTGTCTTATATGATGGCACTTGACTTATAGCCTATCTTGTTTTGGTGATGTTTTCATTTGTGCATCACTTGTTGCCTCTTTTATTGGTTGCACTATTTCGTTTCACTGTGCAGTCTTGCCCTTAAATATGTGTGGTGGCTGCATTGCTTTATTGTTGAGATTTTGTCCTTGTGGGTTTCATTGCATTGATGCGACCCTATTATCTTCTTGGTTTGGTCTCTTCCTCACTTCGGCCTTGGCTACTATTTTGCACTGTAACATATGCCTATATGTTGAGTGTCACTGCATTTATACTTACAGTAGTTGTAATTGAGTCTTTTGTGCTTTGCATTCCATTGACTTATATACCTCCGGATTCAATGTGGTCCGCTATACCACTGTTGTCTTCCTCTCTTAACCATTTTGGCATTTCTCTGCCTTGTTCGAACTTGTTTGGTTTCCGTTGCTTGAGATAGCCAATCACTTCAATTCACTTGGTTGAAGCTCTCCTCTACTGTCACTTGCTTATTGCATTTGTTGGCACTGGGAATTCTTGAGCCTAGTCTTTGTACCTGTTTTCAACTGCTGTTTTATTGTGCAGTTGTTGTGATGGCGAGGCAGTACACGCGCGCGTGTACTGCAGCCACATAGAATTGATAGACTTTAATTGGAATTTCTTTTGTTCTTGATTCATCGACCTGTTGCGTAATTCGTAGGCTGTATTGGCGAGGCAGTACATGTTAGCGTGTACTGTAGCCAATTAGCATTGATATTCATCGACCTGTTGCGTAATTCGTAGGCTGTATTGGCGAGGCAGTACACGTTAGCGTGTACTGCAGCCAATTAGCATTGATATTTTTAAATTGACATTTCAATTGCTTAAACTGCTTTGGATTTCTGTTTTGTGGATTAACACTGTTTAGTGTTATATCTGTCGTTATCCAATTCTCGTATCGAGAGTTGGATATACGAGATTTCTGTGACTGTCATCTATATTGAGATTGATTATTACTGCCTATATGCACTAATAAACTGGTTTGAATTAGACTGATCCGGGTATTATTTTCTTTTGAATGTAATACTCGGGTCAGACCGAGTATTTACAGGTTGTAGATTTTTAGCTTTGGGTTGCTGCTAGAGCTATGAAGACTATTTATATCATTTGATGTGGTCTTCGTCTTGTTGTAGTAGTCAGTGTGTTTGTTTTAAGATGATAATGTATTCATGTATATTAGTCGATAATGTACTTGTATATAAAACTTCTTGAGTCGACAGTTGTAGTTGTATCATTTGTATTGTGTCAAATGTATTGTAACTGATATCAGTTATTGTATATATGAGACTTTTCGTTCCATCTTTATTCCGCATTTATGTTATCTGTGTTATTTTTATATCTATTGTCCTAAACTATTATAGCCACTATGTAGTAGCTTTGAGTTTGTATCGGTATGTTGGTATTCCTCTAAAAATTAAAATGCAATGTTTTATTATCTGACATATCGGTGCTCGCACAAAGAAATTACATAGATGGTCGCTCCTCAACAGCCTTATTCTCCGTGCTAGTTGACAGCACTACACCGTAGTGTTCTTGGCTAGCGTGGGTATAGAGGTGGGGCGTCACAACTTCCCACGCACTCGTGCTCCCTCCACCAACGACGACACCAAGCTTCCAACCAATCGAACGATTCTGAATTATCTAATGTTGATCGGCATTTGATCGAGCCAACGGAGATGGAGGAGGGTTTTCGTTTTTTTTTAAATTTCGAACGAGATTTGTTTCGGCCCTTGGTGATTTCGAACGAAAGAGGGATTTAAAATTTTGAAGCTTCGACCATTATAAAGTAAAGAACGACGTGATTTTGCAGAGAAAAAGGTCGTGCTTGCCTGATTTCTTCGTGATTCTCTGCGTGAATTTAGGTGCAATTTTAGGACGCTGATATTGACCAATTTTAAATTTTAAAATTAAATTGAATTTGATTTTATTTCAACGCGTTTACTCACCGTGTGCTCACATATCAACTCCAATCAATACGAAATTTGAAATCCGGTAATAATTCAACATTACGGATCCAATGGAACTAGATTCGTCGAATTCAGAGACTGTGCCCCGGAATGTTATTTTTTAAATATCGGTTCAAACGATATAATTTCAAAACTGAACAAACACTTAAAATTTAAATTTTTACCACTTCCATTATTTTTAGTAGCATCGATATAAATTTTAAAAGCTTTTGAAATATTTTTCTTCAGCTTAAAACTGAAGATTCAAATTTTTATTCAACTTACAATAGATTAAATTTTATAATTTAATCACCAGTTTATTCTGATAATTTGAAATTCAAGTCAAACCATCATTCAAATATTTAAAATTAATTAAATATTTTCAATTTAAATTGTTCATAATTCTAGGTCGTTACAAACTTCCCCCCTTAAAAGAATTTCGTCCCGAAATTACAAGTGAAGAAGAATGCTCCAATACCCGTTAACTATTTTTCACAATCCAATAGTTTTATCAATTTCAAAACAAATCTTTTTATTAGAGATTCATTATCATTTAAACTAACTTTCCAACTTCAATTATAAGTTTCAAAACAACATTGTTTACTTCTCAATTCAAATTTAAATTTAAATTCAAATTTTAAACTTTCAAAATTTTCTCAAAAATTTTCTAACACTCGAAATTTTCGAAAAATTTCACCAGCGTCTCCTTTGCACGGCTAACTCGGTACGACTACAAAATGTCCCTACGGACTCTCAAATTTCAAAAGGAAAAGAAAACGACAAGCGGCTAGACAAGAAATCAGCAAATCTCATATTGAAATTTAAATACATACCTTTTTCGAGCAATTCAAAATTATCTTTGAAATCAAAATTCCAATTCCTTTATACACCTGTATATCCTACTAGCCATAATATCTAGTTACAATATTCAATTATCATTTTGCACATTCCATTACAAAATTTTGATACTTACTTCTTATATCCTTTTTTACTTCACTATTGAAGTTACATATCTATTTTCATTCAATTTTACATTTCAAATTTCATTTGAATTCAATTTACAATTTCAATTTAATTTGGATTCAATTTATCTTCCGAATATTGAATTTATCGATTACCTTTCATTTTATAATTATTGAATTTAAATTCGTTTCAACCCTTATTCATTTGGTTAATATTCAATTAGCTTCACTTACTAATTTTAGTTTAATACTTCACTTCGTTTTCCATAAATAAAATTCAATTTTATTAATTTACCTTTCATTTATAATTATTCAATTCAATTCTTTTGCTTACAATTTCAAAATGAATCTCAACTTTCAATTTCATTTTCTTGCACTTGCAATTGCAAATTTATTTATTCATTCACAAATTTATTCATTTTCAATTTGAATCTCATTCCAATCAGATTTCAAATATTTTATAAGTTATCAACTTATTTACATTTTGATTTATAAAATCATTTATACATTCACATTACTAATTTCATTCCATTAATGAATTTTAGTTTCAATTATCTTCTTGGAATTCCATTCCGAATTATAAATTACATTTACAATTTTACATTAACAAATCCTATTCGTATATGAATTCATTTCCTTCTCTTTCAACTCACATTTATAAATTTCATTTGTTAAATGAATTTATCTCCAAATCTTTGGTTATTATTTTAATTTCTTATTCAATTTGAATATAACAATGATAATATTTCAATGTTATTACTTCCTAACAACCAAGCATCCATATACTATAGTAATTCATAGAAAAACATTTCTTTTCTATACAAAAATAGTTTTGGGAAAAATTATTTCCTTTACCCCATTTTAAAACAATACCGTGTTAGTTTATCTTGTTTAAGAGTTTAGAAATTCCTATCGATTACAGTTGTCCACCCTGCACCGACCGGAATCTATAAACAGTCAACCGATAAGTCAACACAACACAAAACAATTTCATATTCACTAACAAATACGCGCTCATATCTATTATTACACTCAACTCATTCTAGAGTACTACTGACTCTATCTCTAATGAGTAACACCCAACAGAGCAGGGTTGTCGCTTAACCATATGCTTTGATACCAAATGTAATAATAAGCGGTCACAACCGGTAGGCTTTTCAACCATCCCAGCCCCACCGTGGCTTACACTGATATCCCAAACTTGCTTTTACGGCCAGCCTCTCGACTGTCACGGCCTTCGCCTAACCAACCCATCCCTCTCAGGGACATGTAGGGGTAAGAGTCTCCCGTTTGCCACCAAACTGCGAAGCGAGAATCCCCTATCATGCTGTAATATAGCAAGACTGGTGTGAGATCGTAAAACAGTTATTTTTAAAACAAACAACAGGAAGATTTTAAAGTCATTTTCGAAATGCTTTTGGAAAAATGAAACTAGCATAAGGCCTCCCCCACACACACACAATGCAAACGCAGAATCGGAGGAGATTTCTCCTTATGATAGTCAAAGATGCTTGATACGCAAAATCAAATCATTTTTGATATTATTATTAGTGCATAGTGTAGAAAACATTTCGAAAGTAAAATATAAATCTTAGCCAGCATAGGCATTTCGCACTTATTCCTACTATAGCTACCATCCAAACAGTGGGGCACCACCATAAGTGAATGATAGGTTCTACAACTAAAACCGTACAAGATCGTATTGTTTCTTTGGATTTCCAACAAATGGTCAGGCCAAGGAACTTCCCATTGCCACATAGGTAAGCCCCTGGAAAGGCGACCCGAGAACCAAACCGGATCTCTGCCAACACAAGGCCGAGTTGCCCCTAACTGGGTAACTACTGACACGAATATGTCATCCCCCGATCGTACCCAATCTATATCCGAGGATCCTCGATTTCCAACAACCACAAAGTAATAAATTTGCAGCAACCACATAGGTTAAGTATCTCGGCTCCATACCATGATACCACCTCTATCCAGAAGGAATGACATACACTAAAGCGGCGCTACCCCCTAATAACCTTGCCGCATCCTTCCTATTTTGACCATTTCCGGGGTGTGAGGTCCGACGAAGTGTCGTCCACAAAGCTACGCTTTGTCACAAAGCCATGCTTCGGGTCAAACAAATGATCAAAGTAATGATGACAAAGATAAATGATCAAGCAAATGATCATATCACAAATGATCAAACGATGATCATGTCAAAGCAACACTCAGCATGCCACGTTACCAAATTGGGAGTATATCGCTGATAAATTTCAACTACATAAACTCTAAGCTCATACATCTCAGAGAAGGGTGTTAAGCTAAGAGAATAAATTCTCCGCTACCAATAGATATGTATTTGAAAGAAATCAGCTTTATATCTCAATCTGTAACGTCAGACACACAATCCATACAAGTCTGTTCCGGGATCGAACAGAACCGAAGGCACTTCTCACGAAGCCCTTGCAAATCCGGATAATTTTCAAATCACGTCCGGACTTCCCATCACTAAGGGTGATAAAACCTCTATATCGGAGATCAGCCGATGTAGAGTAACTCGACAGTAATCCTTCCGTTTACAAAAATATCCGGTCTTCAACACCGGTCATCAAATGCGATTCATTACGACGTATCACATATTCGGAATGGGTTATACGACCCCATGGTCCTTTCCCGGCTAACCCGAATAGTGAGCGCTTATTCAAAAATAAGTGCGGCATTCAAATTCATCCAATTCACAACAAATACCCATTCAAGGTAATTATTGATAGTCGGTTATTTAACTATCAATAAAGATGCGCAACATCATCAGATTCCAAATAATTTTCCCAAATTATTTAATTTCCCAAATATCTTTACTAGATATATAATTTCCATACTTCTAAAATAAAATCAATATTTATTTTGCTAAACAATTTCCATTTTCTTTTATAAATTCCATATTGAATTTATATTTCAAATATCTACTGATATACGATTTTCAATTGATTACAAATATTCACTTTCCATTTATCTTTACAAAGATAATTCTCAAAACGTTTCATTTCATTTTGGAAAATATTTCCATACTTATTTAAATAATAAGTAATTCACAAATCTATTTATTTTCAACATTTGAAAATATTCGATATACTTAAATCAAAATTAAGTATATATTTCATTCTTTAAGGAAATCATTTACTATAACAACATCTATTTGAGTCAAAATGAATGTTATGTAAAACATCGTTACGACGACTCAAAATCACTAGTATAGGGATTTAAAATTTAGATAGATATATAAATCCCAATACTATATAAAAACATTTCCTTTCGAAAATCATTTACTATAACAACTATGTTATAGTCCACCATTTCCTTATTCCTCGAAAACGTCTATTTCAACAATAAATGTTGAAATCTATGATTTCGATATTTAATATATTTTAAACATCGTTTAAAATAATTTCTTCATTTCATAATATCACTTCTCCAAAACATATCCATTTTTATTTAAAAATATATCCACTGTCCAAAATCGTGAATATACTTCGTTATCCAAATTCAACATTTCTACACATTTTATTTAAAAGATTATCCACTGTCCAATATCGTGGATAAAATTCCCAACCAAACTCTTATTATTACAACATTTAACTTAAAGGATAATTCGCTATCCAAAATCATGAATACATCTCCTTTAATAACTTCTATGTTTAATTTATCAAATTCAATTGATTTTGAATTTACAAATAATGTTTATAAATTTCATTTCTATTTATAACATTCCGATTTATAAATCTCCTTTAATGACTAATTTAATTTATAACTCAATATATATATACCAAAAGTCCCTATTATAAGTTAAATACTTATAATTCATTTATTTACAAAATCGTTCCTTTAAAACTTCACAAATTTTAAATTCTATCCTTTTATAAAACCCATTTTAACATCATTTTAAAATGTCTTTCAGACTCCTTTAAAATCCCATCACTTTGATTTATAAAAATCAAAATTTATAAATCTTATATATATAACGCTTTTAAAATAAAGTCAAAAATCTCTATTTAACTATGTTATAAAAATCATTACTCCATATTTTCAAAAATCATATTTCAACTGTGTTTTCACAAAAAATCATATTTTATAACATTAAAATTTTAACGTTTATTTATTTAGGATGAATCAATCCAAAATTTTTATAAAACGTATAATCTCAAAAATCACTTTAAAAATCCCTTAAATTCAAAATCGTTATTTTTAAACTTCAAAAATGTATCTGCTGATGCAACAGCACCAAATGGTCAATCACGACAACAAACATCATATATCGATATGATAATAAAATATATAACAATATCTGTAAATAAATAAATACAGTTGAGGAATCCAGTTGGATCACTCCAACCTGTTTCCCTACATCCACAGACGTTAGCACAATACCAATTCCACTTCGAGGTAGAATATCGCGGTATATGGGATTTATAAAAATATCAATCCGCTTAATAACGGTGCAATAGGGTCTCATCCGCTATATAATTGCGGGAAATCAATCAACTCCAATATATACATATGCCAATATGTATATATTGCTATATATATAGATATATCCTACTATATCTAATATCACATCCAAACAACAATCAATCAATAACTGAAAAAAATCAACTTTACATTCGAGTGAGAAAATCTCACCTTAGCTTTTTATTTTGAAATCCATTATTATTCCAGCTTGATTTCTCCATTTAGACCTTGTATAAATATTTATACAATTCATCAACATTCGAAACAATCGAAAAATAAATCTTTCGTTTGGTAACTAAAATTATTCAAAGGTTTTGTTTTAAACCAATTAGTATATATATTAAAAATCAAATCTTTATTCATTATTCTAAAACAAGCTAATTTTTCTCTTTACTGCAAACATTTCCTTTACTATAAATTTATTCACTTATACATATATGCATTTCAAAAAGTGTAATATACCTTACCGAAAAACATTTCTTTATTTGCAGTTCATTTTTTTTCTTTTTTTTTTCTTTTCTGCAACCTTATATAAATTGAAATAACTTGCATACGTTGTAACGACCCGTATTTTCACGGATCGAAACATCATAAAACAGTTGACATTTGGACGCATTATTGATAAGTCGTCCAGAGTTTAGGTCGACTAGGGCCTAAGTCGTGTGGAGGTTAGGTCGTGTGGTGGCTTAGGTCGAGCGAACGACTTAAGGAGTAGCGACTTATAGGATTCAGACTTAAGATAGTAGACGACTTAAGGAAAGTTGGTGACTTAAGAGTTTTGGCGAGTTAACGACCTAAAGGGTAGGTCGGCGATGACCTAAGGAAGCTGGGGTAGCAGTGAGCGACCTAAGGAAGTTAAGTCGTAAAAGACTTAGGAGTTAGGTCGTGGGTTGTTAGGTCGCTAAGTATTAGGTTGTAACCCAACTAAGTCGTACCTTAGTTAAGTCGCGTGAGTTATTAAGTCGTGACATTTTAGGTCGCGACTTATGGTAAGTCGTTAAGTCGTTAGACGACCTAAAGTTATTAAGTCGCATCCCAGTAAGCCGTTAAGTCGGGTAAAAGTGATAGGTCGTAGCCTAGTAAAGTCGGAGGACTGTTGAGTCGTTAGGTCGCATGGGTACTTAAGTCGAAGGTCTTATGTCGTGGGGTTTTTAGGTCGTAGGCTTTCATGAGTTGTAGGTCGTATGCTATCTGTTAAGTCGTAGGATGGGTTGTCTCTTAAGTCGTAAGTCGGGATGGTCTATAAGTCGTGGACGACTTAAGGAGGCGGACGACTTAGGAAATTTCAGCCTATAAATAGGAGGGTTTTTCTCACTTTTTGGGATCCGGATTTCGAAGCGACAAAGTGCTGCCATTTTGAGAGCTCGACTTCTACACTTCTTCACTTCTTTTCTCCACTCTAATCTAGTGATTCCATCCATCCAAGTTGAAGATCAAATTGAAGATTCAAGAGCTTAGATTGAAGATCTTCATCCATCGAAGAGAGATTTCATCGTTTGAAGCGGATTTGTGATAGATCGAGTTAGATCCTTCGCTGTCCAGATCTGAAGTGTGTTGCTTTTAGGTTTTTTAGGTGATTTGGTGAGTGGTGATTATCTCTCACACGGATCCAAAGAAGTATATCGGATCGTTGGCTTGATTTTGTGTTAAAGTAGTGATTTCCATGCATTTTTGTAAACCTAAGTATAGATCCGTATAGATCCATTGTTCATGATGATTTGACATCCATTTTACTACATGATTAACCTATGCAAGTTCATTCATCAAGTTGTAGAGATATTTCTCATGTTTTCATGCTTGTTAGACTTTCAACTCTTTATTTACGAAATTGCCATTACTGTTAATATTGTTCATTAGATCATATTTGAATGCTTGTTTACTTGGATTAATGTTTGACTTGATTGATTGCTATGAATTAGATGATTGATGATTTGATTTAGAGAAGATGACCGAAGGTGATTCAAAAGCTAAGGGAAAGGCTCTTGAATTAGAAAGCTGCTCGTGGCATATGTAGCGGATGATGAAGCTCATATGGATAGA
Organism: Allium fistulosum; assembly: GCA_030737815.1. Taxonomy (NCBI): domain Eukaryota; kingdom Viridiplantae; phylum Streptophyta; class Magnoliopsida; order Asparagales; family Amaryllidaceae; genus Allium; species Allium fistulosum. Next base: position 674,740,015 of record CM060905.1, read on the forward strand.
TTTGATGATGATGTTGAGATGTGGCTTTGCTATGGTGATGATGAGGCGAAGCATGATATGAGATAGTCTTGGTCTAGTCCAGACGGGATCATTCCAAGCATGATTGATAACTCGGTGATATGGTTCGAGTTTGAGGATAATGGTTTGCTCGAGAGGCGCTTGAGCTAGTATGGAAATAGTCGTCGAGGAGGATGACTAGGAGGCTGAGATCTCATCGTTGTTGAAGGTTCTAGCATGCTCAAAGCAAGAGTACGTTGGGCAGATTCGATAGTCCCTGAAGGCTACTGATTGGGTAGTCAAGTACTCTGGGCAGATTCGATAGTCCTAGGCACGGGTCATGATGACGTGCGGAGTTATGTATAGAACCGGGGTTTCCATTAGCCCTTGACGGACGGATGAAATAATGAGCTGGTAATTCAATTAACGATGATATCGAGGCAATGATAACAGTGATAGCCAAAGTCATGGATGTTTGGTTGTATCGTCATTCGGTCTCAAGAGCAGTGCTTTTTGGGTGCTTATCTGATCTTGCTTTAGGCCTTGGGGGTTTGTACTTGGAAAACATCGCCCTTGACTCGAGTGATAATTGCTTTACTTTAAATTGTATGCTTTGCTATGTTTGCTTCTACTTAGTGTGTGGCTAGGGGCTATCATTGTAGAAAGAGGTGGAGTGGGAGGGTTGTATTCCTATTCCTTTTCCTTTATGCTCTTTTGGTATGTTGTTAGTTAATTTACCGCTCACTAAGACTGTTGTCTAACTCAAGGCTTTATGTTTTAACTCTTATTGCCTTGGGCTGTTCGTCCATTTTGGGACGGGCATACCAGGTAGCAGGTGACAGGTGCTGTTCTTGCTTTCCACGATGCTGATGACGAAGACGAGCTGGAGTATTGCATATTGTTTTCTTACTATATGTACTGGATGTTCTGCTGCTTTGTATATTCTCTGAGTGTTATGTAGTGAGGCTTGTTGTATTGACTATTCAGATGTTTGTATCCAACTATTATGATGTTTTATTGATGAGATTCTATTCTGTGAAGCTTCACTATATATATTCTATTGTATTTTGTCCATGCGCTGTGAGTAATACGATAGATTCTGCTGTTTTTAATTTACCTTGGCAATCGTCCATGGCTGCCTGGCACACTTTACAACGCACTATCTTTAGGTTCGGTGCAGGGGTCATGGGCGGTCGTCACATTTGGTATCAGAGCATTGGTTAATCGATTTTACCCAACGCTCGCTGACGTAACTACGTATGAGAGACGTAATTGTATTTTGATGGATGATTACTATATATAATATAGTAGCTTAGTAGAGTTTGAGTCCTCTATGCAGTTGTTTCTCAAAGGTGTGCTAATCATTCTTTTTGTAGATATTAAGGATGAGTCGAAGAGGGAGACCAGTTGCTAGGGAAGGCCGTGTTACTGAAGGGGCTGCTGATTATGCAGCTATGTTCGAAGCTATGATGACTTCGATCATGAGAAGGATGCCAGCTTCGGGGCCATCGGTGGATGTTGGAGTTCAAGTTCAAACTCCAAAGCCGGTGGATTTTGCTAAGCTGTGTATGGATTATTCTGCTCTTGGAGGGAAAGTTTTCTTTAGAACGGAGTCAACCATTGAAGTCCAAAGGTGGATATATGCTTGTAGAAGGATCTTTGGTGATTTGGGAATTGAGGATGCAACTAAAAGGAAGCTTGCATCAAGGCAGCTTCAAGGAAGAGCTTCTGATTGGTGGAACTCTATCACCATTGATACTCCGGAGGAAGAGATTACTTGGGAGCAATTGCAAGTCAGATTTGAAGCTAAGTTCATTTCTACGGCTCAGAAGTCTGTTCTGTTCAAGAAGTTTGTGGAGCTCAAGCAGGATGGAAGACTAGTTCTTGAGTATGTTTCTGAGTTTGAAGCTTTGTCCAAGTATGCCCGGTCGTATATTGAATATTCGTACCAGAAGAATGAGAAGTTTGTGACAGTCTTGGACAGTTATCTTGGGAGGCAGTTGGTGGATCATTTGGACGATTCATTTGAGAAGCTTGTGGAGAAAGCTCTCAGGCACGAGAGTCTGTTTCCTAAGGAAGGATCTGTTGTTGTTGTGACCAGGGGAGAGTCTAAACCACAGCAGGGTGGAAACAAGAAGAGGAAGCAGCAGCAGCAAAAAGGTAAGGATGGCTAGAAGAAGCCGAAAGGCGAGGTGACCTGCTTCAATTGTCAGCAGAAGGGCCATTTCTCTAGGGATTGCAAGAATCCGAAGGTGCCGATGAAGTGTCACAACTGTGACAAGCCGGGGCATATCAAGATGAATTGTCCAGAACTGAGGAAGGACAAGCAGATTGTGCAAGCTTATGCTTTGGGGTCTGTTCCATCGTCTTCGAAAGCTCCTACCGCTGAAGAGAAGGGAAAGAGTGTGGTGGTTCAGGGTACACTCTCCATTTGTGGTGTTCCAGTTAGAGTGTTGTTTGATACTGGGGCGTCGCATTCTTTTGTTTGTAATGAACTTGTAGGTCGGTTGGGTTAGAACCGGATATCGTTGATAGGCCATTGGTTGTGACTAATCCAGTTGGGGGTTCGTCTTGTTTGTGTATGTTATGCCGTGGTCTGATTGTATCGAGTCATGATTGCTCTTTTGTTTGTGATTGTTTTGTTCTGAACTTTGCGGGGTTCAGAATTATTTTGGGTATGGACTGGCTTAGGAAGTATGCGGCAAAGGTTGATTGTGAGAGGTTGGAGATGACAGTCGAGAATGTGGAGGGGCAAAAGATTGTGATACGATGTAAGCATGAAGAAGGCGTCTTCATGAGCTTCATGTATTTGCTGGTTGTTCCACGGGATGGACTGTCATCATTGCCAATCATTAATGGATTTAAGGATGTCTTTGACGAGGTCAAAGGGTTACCGCCGGATAGAGAGATCGAGTTTTGTATAGATCTAGTTGAGGGAGCCAGACCTGTTATGATGCCTCTTAGGCGGATGGCGCCTAGGGAACAGCAGGAGTTGAAGGTGCAGGTTGATGATCTTTTGCAGAAAGGATTCATTCGGCGTAGTGTGTCCGAATGGGGTGCACCAGTTGTGTTTGCAACCAAAGCGGATGGATCGTTGAGGTTGTGTGTGGATTATCGTGAGCTGAATAAGGTGACTAAGAAGAACAAGTATCCATTGCCGAGAATAGATGACTTGTTTGATAAGCTTCACGAAGCTAAGGTGTTTTCTCAGATGGATTTGGCAACGGGATTTCACCAGTTGAGAGTGGCTAAGGATAGTGTGCTGAAGACTGCTTTTAGGACACCATCCGGTTTCTTTGAGTGGCTGGTAATGCCGTTTGGATTGACTAATGCGCCAACATATTTTGTGGATCTTATGAATAGAGTGTTCAGAGATCAGTTGAGTAAGTTCGTACTAGTGTTCATTGATGATATTCTGATTTATTCTCTAAGGTGGCTGCACCATTAACAGGATTGACGAAGAAGAACCTAGGGTTCAGATGGGATGATAAGTGTGAGCAAGCTTTCAGAATCCTGAAAGAGCGATTGACAAGTGCTCCTGTTTTGACTATTCCAAGTGGGAATGATGAGATGGTGGTTTACACCGACGCATGTGGTACTGGACTTGGAGCAGTGCTGATGCAGAGGAATAAAGTTGTTGCGTATGCAAGTCGACAACTGAAGCCGCATGAAAGGAATTACCCGACTCATGATTTGGAGTTGGCGGCGATTGTTTTTGCTCTGAAGATGTGGAGACATTATCTATTGGGAGTTCGATTCGAGTTGTTTACAGATCATAAGTCTTTGAAGTATCTTTTCTCCCAAAAGGATTTGAATCTTCGGCAGCAACGTGGCTAGAGTTTTTGGCATCATATGATTTTGGTATAGCTTATACTACGGGAAAAGGTAACGCAGTGGCAGATGCGTTAAGTGGAAGACATGCAGGATTGGGAGCCATGTTTTCAGAATGGAAGAGTCTCTAGTTTTTAGCTAGATTTGACTTTAGGCCCAGATGCGAATTGGAACCTGAGATGTTGGCAAACTTATCGATAAGACCGACTCTTGTGGAAAGGATTGGCGAGAGCCAAAAGCAAGACGATAAGCTTGTCAAGATTATCTGTGGTTTGGAATCTGGATTGGAACCAGAGAAGGATAAAGGATTCGAGGTCGATCGAGAAGGTTGGCTTCGAAAACAAGGATGACTAGTTGTTCCCGATATAGATGGATTGAGAGATGAAGTTTTGAAGGAAAGTCATCACTCGAAGCTGACTATTCATCCAGGTGGAAATAAGAAGTATCGGGATATGAAGAGAACCTATTACTGGGAAGGTATGAAGAAGGATGTTGGAAATTTTATTTCCAAGTGCATGAACTGCCAGTTGGTGAAAGCTGAGCAGAAGAAGCCAAGTGGATTGCTTCAGCCATTAGAAGTTCCTACATGGAAGTGGGAGCAAATATCGATGGATTTTATTGATGGACAACCTAGAACAAGAACGGGAAATGAGGGGATTTGGGTCATTGTAGATCGTTTGACTAAGAGTGCAAGATTCATTCCTGTTCGATCGACTAGGACTGCATCAAAGTTGGCCGAGTTGTATGTTAAGTGGATAGTTCGATTCCATGGTATTCCGAAGAGTATAGTGAGCGATCGAGACCCATTGTTCACCAGTGGATTTTTGAAGAGCTTCCAGGAAGTTTTGGGAACCAAGTTGTGTTTGGGTACAGCTTATCACCCTCAAACAGATGGTCAGACCGAGAGAGTCAATCGAGTTTTGGAAGATCTCCTCAAAGCTTGTGTTTTAGATTTCGGAGGATCATGGGAAGATCACCTTCATTTGGTGGAATTTTCATATAACAACAGTTACCAGTCAAGCATTGGTATGGCACCGTATGAGGCATTGTATGGAAGACCGTGTAACTCTCTGACATGTTGGTTAGAGACCGGAGAAAAGTTGATACTTGGACCAAAGATGATTCGACAGACTTTGGATTGCATAGAAATCATTCGGCAACGGATGAAGGTAGCACAAGACCGTCAGAAAAGTTATGCCGATAAGCGTCATAAGGATTTGGAATTGGACGTGGGTGATATGGGTTTTGTGAAGATTTCTCCACTGAAGAATGTTATTCGATTTGGGAAGAAAGGAAAATTGACTCCGAGATTTGTTGGACCATTCCCGATCATCGAGCGAATTGGAAAGCTCGCTTACAGATTGGAGTTACCAGAGAAGATGTCGAGTGTGCACAATGTTTTTCATGTATCGTATCTACGGAAGTATGTGCACGACGCGAATACAGTGGTTTCTGCTGATAGCTGTGAAGATTTCAAAGTTGATCCAGTCGATAAGAGACCTCGTAAGCCGCTTCGTGTTGTGGAAACCGACACGAAACAGCTTAGGAGGAAGGTAGTTAAGTTGCTCAAGAAACAATGGAGTGATGATGATAACGACTGTACATGGGAGATGGAAGAGAGGATGAAAGCAGCTCATCCCGAACTCTTCAAGGTATGGCCCTACGGTGTCATGTCATCTAACGACATTGTAACTTGTTCTAAGTTTTAGAATTTTGCATGCTAAGCTAGAATTGGATGCATGGTTTGTTGATTGCTATGGATGGTAAACATGCAGAATAGTCTTTGATTTCTTTGTTTGTTTGGAATTTCGGGGGCGAAATTCCTAAGTGGGAGAGAATGTAACGACCCGTATTTTCACGGATCGAAACATCGTAAAACAGTTGACATTTGGTCGCATTGTTGATAAGTCGTCCAGAGTTTAGGTCGACTAGGGCCTAAGTCGTGTGGAGGTTAGGTCGTGTGGTGGCTTAGGTCGAGTGAACGACTTAAGGAGTAGCGACTTATAGGATTCAGACTTAAGATAGTAGACGACTAAAGGAAAGTTGGTGACTTAAGAGTTTTGGCGAGTTAACGACCTAAGGGGTAGGTCGGCGACGACCTAAGGAAGCTGGGGTAGCAGTGAGCGACCTAAGGAAGTTAATTTGTAGAAGACTTAGGAGTTAGGTCGTGGGTTGTTAGGTCGCTAAGTATTAGGTCGTAAGGGGTTAGGTCGTAACCTAGCTAAGTCGTACCTTAGTTAAGTCGCGTGAGTTATTAAGTCGTGACATTTTAGGTCGCGACTTATGGTAAGTCGTTAAGTCGTTAGACGACCTAAAGTTATTAAGTCGCATCCCAGTAAGCCGTTAAGTCGGGTAAAGGTGATAGGTCGTAGCCTAGTTAAGTCGGAGGACTGTGGAGTCGTTAGGTCGCATGGGTACTTAAGTCGAAGGTCTTAAGTCGTGGGGTTTTTAGGTCGTAGGCTTTCATGAGTTGTAGGTCGTATGCTATCTGTTAAGTCGTAGGATGGGTTGTCTCTTAAGTCGTAAGTCGGGATGGTCTATAAGTCGTGGACGGCTTAAGGAGGCGGACGGCTTAGGAAATTTCAGCCTATAAATAGGAGGGTTTTTCTCACTTTTTGGGATCCGGATTTCGAAGCGACGAAGTGCTGCCATTTTGAGAGCTCGACTTCTACACTTCTTCACTTATTTTCTCCACTCTAATCTAGTGATTCCATCCATCCAAGTTGAAGATCAAATTGAAGATTCAAGAGCTTAGATTGAAGATCTTCATCCATCGAAGAGAGATTTCATCATTTGAAGCGGATTTGTGATAGATCGAGTTAGATCCTTCGCTGTCCAGATCTGAAGTGTGTTGCTTTTATGTTGTTTAGGTGATTTGGTGAGTGGTGATTATCTCTCACACGGATCCAAAGAAGTATATCGGATCGTTGGCTTGATTTTGTGTTAAAGTAGTGATTTCCATGCATTTGTGTAAACCTAAGTATAAATCCGTATAAATCCATTGTTCATGATGATTTGACATCCATTTTACTACATGATTAACCTATGCAAGTTCATTCATCAAGTTGTAGAGATATTTCTCATGTTTTCATGCTTGTTAGACTTTCAACTCTTTATTTACGAAATTGCCATTATTGTTAATATTGTTCATTAGATCATATTTGAATGCTTGTTTACTTGGATTAATGTTTGACTTGATTGATTGCTATGAATTAGATGATTGATGATTTGATTTAGACAAGATGACCGAAGGTGATTCAAAAGCTAAGGGAAAGGCTCTTGAATTGGAAAGCTGCTCGTGGCATATGTAGCGGATGATGAAGCTCATATGGATAGATTTGATGATGATGTTGAGATGAGGCTTTGCTATGGTGATGATGAGGCGAAGCATGATATGATATAGTCTTGGTCTAGTCCAGACGGGATCATTCCAAGCATGATTGATAACTCGGTGATATGGTTCGAGTTTGAGGATAATGGTTTGCTCGAGAGGCGCTTGAGCTAGTATGGAAATAGTCGTCGAGGAGGATGACTAGGAGGCTGAGATCTCATCGTTGTTGAAGGTTCTAGCATTCTCAAAGCAAGAGTACGTTGGGCAGATTCGATAGTCCCTGAAGGCTACTGATTGGGTAGTCAAGTACTCTGGACAGATTCGAAAGTCCTAGGCACGGGTCACGATGACGTGCGGAGTTATGTCTAGAACCGGGGTTTCCATTAGCCCTTGACGGACGGATGAAATAATGAGCCGGTCATTCAATTAACGATGATATCGAGGCAATGATAACAGTGATAGCCAGAGTCATGGATGTTTGGTTGTATCGTCATTCGGTCTCAAGAGCAGTGCTTTTTGGGTGCTTATCTGATCTTGGTTTAGGCCTTGGGGATTTGTACTTGGAAAACATCGCCCTTGACTCGAGTGATAATTGCTTTACTTTAAATTGTATGCTTTGCTATGTTTGCTTCTACTTAGTGTGTGTCTGGGGGCTATCACTATAGAAAGAGGTGGAGTGGGAGGGTTGTATTCCTATTCCTTTTCCTTTATGCTCTTTTGGTATGTTGTTAGTTAATTTACCGCTCACTAAGACTGTTGTCTGACTCAAGGCTTTATGTTTTAACTCTTATTGCCTTGGGCTGTTCGTCCATTTTGGGACGGGCAGACTAGGTAGCAGGTGACAGGTGCTGTTCTTGCTTTCCACGATGCTGATGACGAAGACGAGCTAGAGTATTGCATATTGTTTTCTTACTATATGTACTGGATGTTCCGCTGCTTTGTATATTCTCTGAGTGTTATGTAGTGAGGCTTGTTGTATTGACTATTCAGATGTTTGTATCCAACTATTATGAAGTTTTATTGATGAGATTCTATTATGTAAAGCTTCACTATATATATATTCTATTGTATTTTGTCCATGCGCTGTGAGTAATACGATAGATTCTGCTGTTTTTAATTTACCTTGGCAATCGTCCATGGCTGCTTGGCACACTTTACAGCCACTATCTTTAGGTTCGGTGCAGGGGTCATGGGCGGTCGTCACATACGTATACAAAAGGAGAAATCGTACCATCACCGAACCTCGCTGAACCCAGGCATCGCGATCTCCTCCATCGCCGTGCTTGGCCCCGATTTCCTTTCCAGTTGCTTCCCCAATCGCGAGCTTGACTATCAATGAACCTCCCCCCCCATTCACGACGCCGCAGTCTTTGCCGCCTATCCATCTCGCAATAGCCCTTTCCAGAAAAGCAATCGAAACCCTAGAAATGTCGCACCTCGCACCTGTCATCGCGTCGCGACCCACACCTTCACGCGAACGTCGTTGCCCTTGAATCGCCATTTCCAACCTAGGACTTCCCACGCGCTCGTGCTCCCTCCACCAACGACGACACCAAGCTTCCAACCAATCGAACGATTCTGAATTATCTAATGTAGATCGGCATTTGATCGAGCCAACGGAGATGGAGGAGGGTTTTCATTTTTTTTTAAAATTTCGAACGAGATTTGTTTCGGCCCTTGGTGATTTCGAACGAAAGAGGGATTTAAAATTTTGAAGCTTCGGCCATTATAAATTAAAGAACGACGTGATTTTGCAGAGAAAAAGGTCGTGCTTGCCTGATTTCTTCGTGATTCTCTACGTGAATTTAGGCGCAATTTTAGGATGCTGATATTGACCAATTTTAAATTTTAAAATTAAATTGAATTTAATTTTATTTCAACGCGTTTACTCACCGTGTGCTCACATATCAACTCCAATCAATTCGAAATTTGAAATTCGGTAATAGTTCAATATTACGGATCCATTGGAACTAGTTTCATTGAATTCCGAGACTGTGCCCCGGAACGTTATTTTTTAAATATCGGTTCAAACGATATAATTTCAAAACTGAACAAACACTTAAAATTTAAATTTTTACCACTTCCATTAGTTTTAGTAGCATCGATATAAATTTTAAAAGCTTTTGAAATATTTTTCTTCAGCTTAAAACTGAAGATTCAAATTTTTATTCAACTTACAATATATTAAATTTTATAATTTAATCGCCAATTTATTCTGATAATTTGAAATTCAAGTCAAACAATCATTCAAATATTTAAAATTAATTAAATATTTTCAATTTAAATTGTTCACAATTCTAGGTCGTTACAGTTCTCTTGCTTCATTCCAGTAGCGTTCGCCAAACCATCCTACTTCACTTTGGATTCTCCACCACCTGCACAGTTGTTAAAGTGGTTTTGGGTATTGGCAGAGAGTATGACAATATCTAATCTTGGTCTCTTTAACAACCCAATGCTTATTTCACACCAGTTGGTTCTTTTACATTTCCAAAACCGATTCATAATTTATATCAAAATATCATATTTACTTCAAAATCATATCACTTTCGAAATCATATTCACTTCCGAAATCATATTCATTTTCAAAATCATAACCACAAAATAGGTTAAGCCATCATATCCAAAATATTCGCATTTTAAATCAATTAAATCTAAATCATAATAGTTCCAACTTTAAACATTTTGAATATTGAAAGTAGTTTATATATTGGAATAGTTATACCTTAAAAATAGTTTATATTTTAAAAATAGGTTATAGATTGAAATAGTTTATATTTTAGAAATAGTTTATATATTCAAATATGTTATATTTTAAAATAAATATATTAATTTAAATATTTTAAGCATACTATATTTTATTTTTATTAAATTATATTAATCAAATCTTATATTATGAAAAAAAAAGTAAATAAAGTTATAGGTAAAACTTTAAAATTTACATGTTAAAACATACTTATAAATTTAGAATTCTTAAAACATAAAATTTAAAAATCTAAATTTTACATATATGTTTTAAAATAAAATCATTATATTAAATTTAAAAATAATTTTCCTTTTTTTCCAAACACATCTTTCCAAAATTTCATAAATCACTTTAAATATAAACCAATTGTGTCCGTATATAGTTTTCTATCCTAGGGTCAAGTGATACGGATATTTATCATTTGAATCCATAATAATTTAAAATTTACGGGTGTATATCATTTCAACCCGTGATCCCAAGTTTCCAAAATCAATAAAAACCACTTGGATTTTTCGTTTCAACCAATAACGATTTTTCTCTTTTCTAAAGATCATTCGGGTATGTATCATTTCAACCCATAGGGAATTCCTAAAACTAAGGGAACTTGCAGCATGATTTACATAAAATAAATAACATAACACAGAATCATACATAACAATTTACATAATATGACACATGACTTACATAATGAATCACATAACATAACATATTATTTACATAACCAATTACATACAATAACACATAATTACATACAAACTACATAATATGGCATATATGCATATTTAACATAGAAGGTGACATAAGATTCCTACCATAACATAACCCAATATGCAACCATTTTTAACATAGCAATTTAGGTGATTTCCAACGTAACACATATGCATATAAATTTTATTCCTTTTCTTTTCATTTCTTTTCATTTCTTTTCTTTTCTCATTTTCACACATAAATTTCACATAACATACTAATGACTATTTCCATCACAAAAGTGTCAACCTTTAAATCAATATAACATTATCCTTTTTTTCTTTTCTTTTCAACATAGCAATTTAATATTAACATCATGAAGCATATTAATAACCAATCATCACATCTATTTTTATAAATAAACAACATAATATCAGTAACAATAATCACGTCAAAATAATAAGGGGACATAGGTGAACATATGTGATATCAAATCATAACCAAACTACGCAAAATTTCTTAACTATTGCAACATTTCAATAACATATCAATTGATATTCATTCACTTGGCATAAGATTATAAATCGTAAGTGAATAACATACCTTTCGAAACTAGGAAATATTTGACAAAACAAAGCTATGAAATTTGAATCTTAATTCCAAAGCAACGCAAACTAGAACCGATGGATCACCAAAATAGGAATATGTAACTTTTGTTTTTTTATAAAAAGAGGAGAAAGATGGGTGCTTTTGGATGGGTTCGGGTGCAGCTAAGGTGGCCTAGGGTGGAGGAGATGGTGTGGCTATGCAATAGTAGGAGATGGTAGTGATTTGGTGGAGATAGGGCACGACTATAGGCTAGGAAATAGGGGATGGTTTCGGCCTTGCTTGGAGGAGATGGTGGCCGAAATGAAGGGGAGGAGAAGAAGGCTTGGATGGTGGAGGAGAGGCGGTAATAGGAGAGGAGGTGGAAGGAATTTGGAAGAGAGGAGGAAGGAGTTTTGATTTGGAGAAATTTGAGTTTTTAGATCTAGAAATCTTTGTAGATTTGGAGAGGACGAAGGAAGTGTGATGAGAAAGTTTTTACAAGAGAAAATTATGTACGTACAAGTTAGTCAGAAGGAAACAAATGATCGTAGGCATAGGAATAGACACAAGTCTCTTGGTATGGTTAGAGTCTTTTGGTTAACCAAGGCCCATTAGACCAAACAAAACCCACTAGGACTTAGCCAAATTTCACAACTAAACACCACAAACTTATGTCGGTTTTTCATAGAAATTCGAATATTTAGAGCAATAGAAATTTGATTTTGACAAAACGAAAAGTGGAGAAAAGATCAGAATTCAGTCTGGTATCTTATGAAAAGAATGAAATTTTAAAATTCAAATTTAAAATTTTCAACCAAAGGTCAAATTTTTAATAAGTTTGACCAAAATTTAAAATTTTAGAAAATTTTCTATTTCATTGAATTTGGAAAAATATATTACTCAATATTCCAAAATTTGTTCTTTAATTTTAACCTTAAAATTTTATTTAAATTCAAATAATAATATATTTTAAAATTGACTGAATTGAACCTTCATTTTATTCACATTGGTTTGTCTTCATTCAAATGTTCATTTTATTTAATTCAACATATGTTACTTATTCTTGACTGAATCAATTACCATTTGTGTCTCTTTACGTTAATTAAAAGATTTAATTCCAATTAACTCAATATTAAATTTCCAATTGAATGTTGATTACATGAAATGACCCTCCTATTTACTCACTAATTTTATTGGTGATTTTTTTTTTTTTTTGCAATAGAGATGATATATAGATATATCATCTATTACAAATATATTTTAGAGATGATATATAGATATATCATCTATTACAAATATATTTCCCAGGGTCATTTTCTTTTCTCTAATAAACAAAAACATATCCAGGATCTTTCACAATATAGAAATATTGTTTTAATTCTAAATCATTTTTAACATACATATATGAAGATATCTATGTTATATTCTACTTGAATCAGAGCATGATAATAAGTAGAAATCCTTTTTAAATTTGCAAAAATGTGATAAATTCCCTTTTTAAATTAAAACTTATTGTATCCAGATTTTTTTTTGACTATAGTGTCCCCTGGAAATATGTACCTTAGACTGTTATTATAATTAAGAAATAACCAAGCAATGATCAGTGGAAAGCAAGCTTATAATATGGATGATTATCTTAAAGTCTGAATATTATCAAACTCAGGTTAAAAGAAAGTGGATCCTAAGTGAACACAAGCAACATCTAGGCGTAATGGAAACGCGCCTAACTTATTCATACAAGGTCACGAGTTCGAGTACCATGCTGGTCGGTTTAAACACAATTTTTGGTTTTTCTTTTTATTTTCTCCTGTATGGCTGAAATCTGATACCTACCTATATTTGTACATATATATTTAATTTTTGCCTATAACCTATCATACAAAACAATTCTTCTTGCATAACTATTTTTGAAATCCATTCTTTCAACTGTTTTAAGAATTTACATCTATATTTTTGCCCAATATCTACATGTACACAGATATACATGTACATGTCAGGGTCTTTGTTCATTTTCCAGAAAACTGAGCTCAAATGTTCCCTTGCTTCATTGATCTGAAGTGAAACATTTGGCCTGACCTATGGCCTAACCCTGTGGTTACTCTGGCCATTCTTTTGCTTGCATTATTACAACCCAGATTATACACAAAACATTGTTACCTTTTCTTTCCAAAAGCATGTATATATATTTGTATGAATCAGACATTTTGTGATCAGATATATATCATTCTTCCTAATCATACTTCTCTTTTAAAAATACATCTTTAAAGTATAAACACTTTTTCTTGCATCTGGACTTATGTCAATATCATAAATTGAAGACATAGCAGTTTAATTCTTTTCTGGTTTTCCCAATATTATTTTCTGTATATCTATATTCTTTTCGAAAGAACTCATGATTACTGAAATCATCTTAAAATGATTATGCTTATAAAATCCAGGTTTTACCTCTAAATCAAAACAACTTTAGCAAATAGGTTTTCAAATCAGTTCAACATCAATATCCTTAGTACATACCAAATCAGAAATAACCAGAAACAACATAGCACATGTCTCTTACAAGTTCTTCCTACTTAATACATTTAGATAGCCATATCAATCAGGGAATACATGCATCAATTAACACATTTTAGCTTTTATTTCTAATTATCTTAGCATCCTCTATTCCATGACTTTTTAATCTTGCTTACTTAGCTCCATCACAACCTACAAAAGCATTAGTGGCTGCCCCATTATAAATGAGACACCCCCATGTGCCATGAGCAATAAGGGTCAGATCTATGATCTGGTGTGAGCATTTCTAACATATCCATGATATTAAGCTAAGGATACAGCACAAATGTACTTTGCATACTTGACAGGTATTATCATGTACAATACATAAGAGCAAACATATGCAATAAACAACTTTTATCTGGAACTACTAGGTTGCCTTTTCTTTTTCTTATAAATTCCTGGCCTCATCTGCTATAAGGAATCAAAGGGACACATTGCCATGAACTAATTAACATTATGGCACAAAGATCTCAGGACTTAAACAAGCCATGTGCCAACTTGTCTACTTCAAATAGGACAAGCATTCCAGCAGCCTTCTTGGCACAAAATCCTTAGTTATATCACTAAGTGTATTTATGTTCATTCTATCAATGATAGCTAGGTGTACATACCACCTGTACTCATGAAACATACTAGTTACCTTGCAGCCATGATATTGCAAGCAAGTTAAGGGTTACTTTCTAGAGATATAACACCCCAGTCATTCCATCTCACATTATTTATCATAGAAACACCCTATTCAAGCATATACCAGAATGTTTGCAACTGAGAATAAATACATGGCTCTATTGAGTTTATTTTGATTTTTCAAGCAACTATATTTAGCCAGATTTTCAATCTTGTTTAAACATAGTTTTTAGGCTTGTAAATTCTGTTTAGTTTAGGGCTCAGCACTTATAGAGAAAAACTCCATTGCACCCTTAACCAATTATTTCAAGCCTCAGCACCATACCAATGTATATGCAGCTCATAGTTTTCTTTATCTTTTCATTCTTTGTCTTAAGCCATTATTCAAACTAGTTACAAATACTTTGATATATGTTCCTTAAGGTTTTGGTATAATATACAGAGATGAAAATAGAACAACAAAGTTATACATCCAGCATAGCAGATCATATCTCATCAAACATTCATGAAACCATCAGCAGCCAACATAGTTTGTAAATCAAAACATGCAAAATATAACATATAAAAGCTTGGCTGCCTAATCCCAGGTCTTAATGCCATGTATATGAGTGAGGATACTCACCTAAGTGCTTACACAAACTTAAACCAGAAAACCCTTCAAATCTTTAGCCTTATCTTCCTCTTCTTCCTTAGGTTAATTAATTAGTGAGAGAGCAGTTTTCTGATTGGGCTCTTGGTATAAATAAGGGTTCTGTCTAGGGTTTTGAGTGATGCAAAATCCCTATTTTAGCCCAGATCAGAATCATGCATTTGGCATTGCATATTCCCTCCTTCCTAATCCCTTAATATCCCGGCCAATGTTTTAAAACAAGACTAAATTGTGCCTATTTTCCTTTCTTTTCAGAAAGTGATAACTTTAAGTATTTTTATTATATTTACTTCAAACATGATAATGGTGTGACTTTCTATTTTCTGCCTATGTACATTTTCTTTCTTGCACTTTGGTTCTTACTGTTTTAGTGCTTCCTTTATTTATTTTCTTCTCAAATAACATCTGGATATAAATATACATTTATACAACTATGGGTGTTAATTTAACTTTTAACCATTTATTTGCAGAAAACATGTGCATACTTATGTGCATTTCTACACCTATTTAAAATTTCACTTATTCATTATAAATCAATGTTTTCTTCTGTCTAAATTTTCAGACAAGTCATACATAGGCATATATATATAGATATATATATATATATACACACATCCTCAGGAATTTTTAATACTCATGTCTAAGTCTATATTTTCTTTATTTAAAACATTTTATCTAAATGTTTTCCTTCCTTGTTTTATTATTCAGGAATTCTGGATTTTCTCTTAGTGCCATAACTAGTGTGCACGTGCACACATGCACACAACCTTGCACCACTGAAAATCCCACCTATATAATAATTCTGATTTTCCCCCAGAATTTTAATCATTTATTAAAAGAATTTTCCTCAAAATCTTGGGGTATTACAATCACCCCTCCTTTTAGGAATTGTGCCCTCACAATTTACAACATATTCTTTGAGTACTCCTACTTTCTTAGGAAAATTATTCAAATATGCATGAGCAATTTAAATAGTCACTGTCTATCATACATATCAAATTTTCTTAGTAATCTAAGAATTTACCTTTCAAATTTGCAAAGAGCCTAGGGTAATCCATCCTGATTTTATCCTCTAGCTCCCAAGTACAATCACTGGGATCTATACTCCATTGAATCTTTACAAGCTTCAATGTCTTGTTTCTTAATTTCTTTTCTTCCCTTGCCACAATTCCCACTGGCTCTTTCTCATAGATTAGATCTGGATTTATCTGAACTTCAGTAGGCTTTTCTAAGATTTCCTCCTTGTTATGTACCCATCTCCTTAGTTGTGACACATGAAACAC
Source organism: Allium fistulosum (assembly GCA_030737815.1). Lineage (NCBI taxonomy): Eukaryota > Viridiplantae > Streptophyta > Magnoliopsida > Asparagales > Amaryllidaceae > Allium > Allium fistulosum. The sequence goes on from CM060905.1 coordinate 674,756,304, forward strand.
ATTGTGCATTGCACTCATCTTCTCTGGAAGCTCCAGCTTATAGGCTAGTGAGCCTATCCTTTCCAAAATCTTGTATGGTCCAACATATCTGGGTCTGAGTTTCCCCTGCTTGCCAAATCTCAAGACTTTCTTCATTGGTGAAACCTTAATGAAGACATAATCACCTACTTTGAATTCCACTGACTTCCTCTTTGCATCAGCATACTTCTTTTGCCTATCTTGAGCTACTGCCATCCTCTTTCTCACCAGTCCTATTTTCTCTGTGATGTCTTTGACATATTCTGGCCCTAGGATAGCTTTCTCTCCTGCCTCAGCCCAACACATAGGTGATAGACATGGCTTTCCATATAGGGCTTCAAAGGGTGCCATTCCAATTGTGCTTTGGTGGCTATTATTGTATGTGAACTCAGCCAAATGGAGGTGGTCCTCCCAATTTCCTCCAAAGTCTAACACACATGCTCTAAGCAAATCCTCTAGAATCTTGTTTACCACTTCTGTTTGCCCATCTGATTGGGGGTGATAAGCAGTGCTTAGGCACAATTCACTCCCCATAGCTTCTTGGAAGCTCCTCCAGAACCTTGAAGTGAAGATTGTATCCCTATCACTCACTATAGTTTTAGGAACACCATGCAGTTTTACCACTTCTCTCATAAAAATTTGGGCTAACCTAGGTGCATTTCTGTCTGCTTTCACTGGTATGAAGTGGGCTACTTTAGTCAGCCTATCTACAATCACCCAAATACTTGTATTTCCCTTCTTGGATCTAGGAAGGCCATCTATGAAATCCATAGATATGTCTTCCCACTTCCACTGTGGTATGCTAAGTGGCTGCAATAACCCTGAAGGTCTTTGGGTCTCAGCTTTTATTTGTTGACAAACCATGCACTTAGCAACATATCTGGCTACATCAGACTTCATTCCCTTCCACCAATAGTCCCTTTTTAAGTTTTGGTACATTTTGGTGCTGCCTGGATGTATGGAATATTTACTTCTATGGTACTCATTAAGGATTTCTTCTTTCAATTCTATGATGTTTGGGACACATATCCTTCCCTTGTACCTTAAGTATCCTTTTACATCCATGTGATAATCCTTCACTTCCTCCTTCTTTAATAGGAGAGACCTCTTTTCTGCTAAGTCTTGATCTTCTTCTTGCATTTTTGCCACCTTCAAGGCCAAATTTGATTGTAAAGTAATTAAACTTAACCTTCCTTTACTCCTTTCTTCCTCAATTATTTCCATACTCATCCCACTGCTCTCATCTATTTCCAAATCAGTGAGCATGGTCAAGTCTCTAAACTCCTCCATCATCAACATGGCCACTTTTGCATGCTGCCTACTCAATGCATCTGCCACTTTGTTAGCCTTGCCTGGTGTATAAAGTATATCTAAGTCATAAGCAGCAAGAAACTCAACCCATCTGTGTTGTCTCATATTTAAATCTTTTTGTGAAAAGAGATATTTTAAGGCCTTGTGATCAGTGTATAAAATGAACTTTGCACCTAATAAGTAATGCCTCCAAAGCTTCAAGGCATAAACTACTGCTGCCAACTCAAGATCATGAGTTGCATATCTAGTTTCATGGGGTTTTAGTTGTCTAGATGCATAGGCTATGACCTGATCTTGCTGCATCAACACAGCCCCTAGCCCTGACCCACATGCATCTGTATATACAACCAATCCCTCATTGCCTTCTGGTACTCTCAACACTGGTGATTTTACCAAAGCCTCCTTGATCTGGGTGAAAGCTTGTTCACACTTATCAGTCCATATAAACTTTTGGTTCTTCCTAGTCAGGTTAGTGAGTGGCATTGCTATTTTAGAAAATCCTTGTATGAACCTCCTATAGTATCCTGCCATCCCCATGAATGACCTTACTTCACTAACATTGTTAGGCTTCTTCCATGCTTGGATTGCTACTATCTTATTGGGGTTTACTGAAATTCCTCTAGCAGAGACAACATGTCCAAGAAAGTGTACTTCCTCTTGCCAGAACACACACTTAGAGAACTTTGCTTTCAAATCTTTTTCTCTTAATCTAGATAAGACCAAATGTAAGTGGTTCTCATGTTCCTCTATTGTTCTAGAGTAGATTAGAATATCATCTATAAAAATCAGAACAAACTTGTCTAAGTAATCTCTGAATATCCTATTCATTAGGTCTACAAAGTAAGAAGGGGCATTTGTTAGCCCAAATGGCATAACCAGAAACTCATACAAACCATATCTTGTGTTGAATGCTGTATATTTAATACTTGATTCCTCAACTTTCATCTGATGAAACCCAGATGCCAAGTCTAGCCTAGAAAACACTTTAGCTCCACTGAGCTGATCAAAGAGATCATCTATCCTGGGTAATGGGTATTTGTTTTTGATGGTTACTTTGTTTAATTCTCTGTAATCTATACACATTCTTAAAGTACCATCATGCTTTTTAACAAATACTACAGGAGCACCCCAGCATGAATTACTTGGCCTTATAAACCCCTTGGCTTCTAATTCTTCCAGCTGGTTCTTTAGCTCTTTTAATTCACTTGGCCCCATCTTTGTAGGCTTTTTGATAACTGGGCTAGCCCCAGGCATAAGGTTAATCTGGAATTCAACAGGTCTATGGTGTGAAACACCTTTTACTTCCCCAAATACATCCAAGTATTCTCTAACTATGGGGATTTCATTAATAGCTATTTCCTTGGGATTATTTTCTAATTCAATTAAATGATTTAGACTGTTTTCTTTGATAGGTTCACATAGAATTGTAACCCTTTGGCCTTTAGAATTTTGTAGTGAAATGGTGGATGCATCCAGGTCAATTATGGCTTTGAATTGTCTTAGCCAATCTGCCCCTAATATAACTCCTATATTTGGGAAATTTAGAACATATAAATTGGAAACAAATGTGTTTCCTCCTATGTTCAAATTCACATCCACACAGATCATATCTAATACACTAGAACTTCCTAAAGGGCTTTGTATTAACAGAGGTATTTCAGCCAATTTGCAGTTCATTTTCAACCTTTTAACTATTTCATGGGAAATGAGTGAGTGGGTTGCCCCGGTATCATATATTACAGCTAAAGGTATGGTACAAATAAATAGTGTACCTTCCACTTGACCATGGTTTTCAGCATTAGCCTCAATTATGGCCTTGCCCCTACCTTCCAGGTTTGCCACTTTCCCTTCTTGCTTGTTTTCTGGGCAATTTCTTTTCATATGCCCTTCCTTCCCACATAGATAGCATTTGAAAGCTCCCCCTTTAAGCTCTGGGCATCTTGGCTTAATATGGCCTTCTTTCCCACAATGGTTGCAAACTATTTTTCTTTTGGCTTCATTGGGCTTTGCATCCACTGCCTTCTTACCATCTGCCTCTCCTTTCTTCTTATCATAAGGATGGTACTTCCCTTTGTTCTTCTTGTTACTATTGTTTTTGAAATTCCTGAACTTATCTCTTTCCTTGTCATGCTGCTCAATCTTCAGAGCCAAATCTATCACTTGATCAAAAGTTCTGTCAGCATAAGGTAGTATAGCCCTGCTAAGTCCTGGGTTCAATTCCTTGATGTATCTATCATTTTTGGATGCTTCATCAGCCACTAACATTGCCCCATAGGTAGACAATCCCTCAAACTTCTGGGTATATTCTGTGACATTCATAGTCCCCTGTCTAAGTTTGATGAACTCCTCAAGTAAAGTGGTTTTTGCTGAGGCTGGAACAAACCTTGCCTCTAACATCTCCTTAAATTGATTCCAATTAATATCATTTTCATTCCGGCCAGCTATGATCACCTCCCACCAACTCAAAGCTGCACCTTTTAATTGCCTTGAGGCCACTTGCCTCTTCCTTTGGTCATCTAGTTGCATATCAGTGAAGATCCTCTCTAATGTCCTCAGCCATGCTTGAATCTCCATTACACTTTCAGTTCCTTCAAAGCTCTTACCTCCCAAGTTGGTATAAGTCTTCACTAACTTGGAGAGCTCCTCATGTGGGTTCTCAGGTCTGTGCCCAATTCCATCTCTCAAAACTCTCACAAATTCCTGCATGTCAAGCATTTGTGGTGTGCTAGATCCTCCTTGATGATGAGACCCTCTTCCTACCATATTTCTAAAAGTATATGTATTTCATCTTATTAGTTTATAACACTAGCTTTTATTTTACATTGATTGTATCTTTTCCTATTTAATCATTGTGTATGTCACATGCACACACATACATACATTCAGGGAATACTTATAAACAGTCAAATATACAAACAATCCTAGTATAAACATAAGCATACAAACATTTTGCTATGTTAATTAAAACATAGCTCTGATACCAAATGAAATGACCCTCCTATTTACTCACTAATTTTATTGGTGATTTTTTTTTTTTGCAATAGAGATGATATATAGATATATCATCTATTACAAATATATTTTAGAGATGATATATAGATATATCATCTATTACAAATATATTTCCCAGGGTCATTTTCTTTTCTCTAATAAACAAAAACATATCCAGGATCTTTCACAATATAGAAATATTGTTTTAATTCTAAATCATTTTTAACATACATATATGAAGATATCTATGTTATATTCTACTTGAATCAGAGCATGATAATAAGTAGAAATCCTTTTTAAATTTGCAAAAATGTGATAAATTCCCTTTTTAAATTAAAACTTATTGTATCCAGATTTTTTTTTGACTATAGTGTCCCCTGGAAATATGTACCTTAGACTGTTATTATAATTAAGAAATAACCAAGCAATGATCAGTGGAAAGCAAGCTTATAATATGGATGATTATCTTAAAGTCTGAATATTATCAAACTCAGGTTAAAAGAAAGTGGACCCTAAGTGAACACAAGCAACATCTAGGCGTAATGGAAACGCGCCTAACTTATTCATACAAGGTCACGAGTTCGAGTACCATGCTGGTCGGTTCAAACACAATTTTTGGTTTTTCTTTTTATTTTCTCCTGTATGGCTGAAATCTGATACCTACCTATATTTGTACATATATATTTAATTTTTGCCTATAACCTATCATACAAAACAATTCTTCTTGCATAACTATTTTTGAAATCCATTCTTTCAACTGTTTTAAGAATTTACATCTATATTTTTGCCCAATATCTACATGTACACAGATATACATGTACATGTCAGGGTCTTTGTTCATTTTCCAGAAAACTGAGCTCAAATGTTCCCTTGCTTCATTGATCTGAAGTGAAACATTTGGCCTGACCTATGGCCTAACCCTGTGGTTACTCTGGCCATTCTTTTGCTTGCATTATTACAACCCAGATTATACACAAAACATTGTTACCTTTTCTTTCCAAAAGCATGTATATATATTTGTATGAATCAGACATTTTGTGATCAGATATATATCATTCTTCCTAATCATACTTCTCTTTTAAAAATACATCTTTAAAGTATAAACACTTTTTCTTGCATCTGGACTTATGTCAATATCATAAATTGAAGACATAGCAGTTTAATTCTTTTCTGGTTTTCCCAATATTATTTTCTGTATATCTATATTCTTTTCGAAAGAACTCATGATTACTGAAATCATCTTAAAATGATTATGCTTATAAAATCCAGGTTTTACCTCTAAATCAAAACAACTTTAGCAAATAGGTTTTCAAATCAGTTCAACATCAATATCCTTAGTACATACCAAATCAGAAATAACCAGAAACAACATAGCACATGTCTCTTACAAGTTCTTCCTACTTAATACATTTAGATAGCCATATCAATCAGGGAATACATGCATCAATTAACACATTTTAGCTTTTATTTCTAATTATCTTAGCATCCTCTATTCCATGACTTTTTAATCTTGCTTACTTAGCTCCATCACAACCTGCAAAAGCATTAGTGGCTGCCCCATTATAAATGAGACACCCCCATGTGCCATGAGCAATAAGGGTCAGATCTATGATCTGGTGTGAGCATTTCTAACATATCCATGATATTAAGCTAAGGATACAGCACAAATGTATTTGCATACTTGACAGGTATTATCATGTACAATACATAAGAGCAAACATATGCAATAAACAACTTTTATCTGGAACTACTAGGTTGCCTTTTCTTTTTCTTATAAATTCCTGGCCTCATCTGCTATAAGGAATCAAAGGGACACATTGCCATGAACTAATTAACATTATGGCACAAAGATCTCAGGACTTAAACAAGCCATGTGCCAACTTGTCTACTTCAAATAGGACAAGCATTCCAGCAGCCTTCTTGGCACAAAATCCTTAGTTATATCACTAAGTGTATTTATGTTCATTCTATCAATGATAGCTAGGTGTACATACCACCTGTACTCATGAAACATACTAGTTACCTTGCAGCCATGATATTGCAAGCAAGTTAAGGGTTACTTTCTAGAGATATAACACCCCAGTCATTCCATCTCACATTATTTATCATAGAAACACCCTATTCAAGCATATACCAGAATGTTTGCAACTGAGAATAAATACATGGCTCTATTGAGTTTATTTTGATTTTTCAAGCAACTATATTTAGCCAGATTTTCAATCTTGTTTAAACATAGTTTTTAGGCTTGTAAGTTTCTGTTTAGTTTAGGGCTCAGCACTTATAGAGAAAAACTCCATTGCACCCTTAACCAATTATTTCAAGCCTCAGCACCATACCAATGTATATGCAGCTCATAGTTTTCTTTATCTTTTCATTCTTTGTCTTAAGCCATTATTCAAACTAGTTACAAATACTTTGATATATGTTCCTTAAGGTTTTGGTATAATATACAGAGATGAAAATAGAACAACAAAGTTATACATCCAGCATAGCAGATCATATCTCATCAAACATTCATGAAACCATCAGCAGCCAACATAGTTTGTAAATCAAAACATGCAAAATATAACATATAAAAGCTTGGCTGCCTAATCCCAGGTCTTAATGCCATGTATATGAGTGAGGATACTCACCTAAGTGCTTACACAAACTTAAACCAGAAAACCCTTCAAATCTTTAGCCTTATCTTCCTCTTCTTCCTTAGGTTAATTAATTAGTGAGAGAGCAGTTTTCTGATTGGGCTCTTGGTATAAATAAGGGTTCTGTCTAGGGTTTTGAGTGATGCAAAATCCCTATTTTAGCCCAGATCAGAATCATGCATTTGGCATTGCATATTCCCTCCTTCCTAATCCCTTAATATCCCGGCCAATATTTTAAAACAAGACTAAATTGTGCCTATTTTCCTTTCTTTTCAGAAAGTGATAACTTTAAGTATTTTTATTATATTTACTTCAAACATGATAATGGTGTGACTTTCTATTTTCTGCCTATGTACATTTTCTTTCTTGCACTTTGGTTCTTACTGTTTTAGTGCTTCCTTTATTTATTTTCTGCTCAAATAACATCTGGATATAAATATACATTTATACAACTATGGGTGTTAATTTAACTTTTAACCATTTATTTGCAGAAAACATGTGCATACTTATGTGCATTTCTACACCTATTTAAAATTTCACTTATTCATTATAAATCAATGTTTTCTTCTGTCTAAATTTTCAGACAAGTCATACATAGGCATATATATATAGATATATATATATATACACACATCCTCAGGAATTTTTAATACTCATGTCTAAGTCTATATTTTCTTTATTTAAAACATTTTATCTAAATGTTTTCCTTCCTTGTTTTATTATTCAGGAATTCTGGATTTTCTCTTAGTGCCATAACTAGTGTGCACGTGCACACATGCACACAACCTTGCACCACTGAAAATCCCACCTATATAATAATTCTGATTTTCCCCCAGAATTTTAATCATTTATTAAAAGAATTTTCCTCAAAATCTTGGGGTATTACATTACACACTAATCGTTTTATTTTCATTAAATAATTCAAACAAAGTTTTATCCTTTTATTTCGATTCACATGTTTTATATTACATCAAATTTCTCTTTCAATTAAAACATATGTTTCCTTTTTATTTCCTCAACTTCCTCTTTTATTTTAATTCAAACATAAGTTTCTATTATTACGTCCATTAATTACAATTAATGTTCTCTTTCTTTTTATTTGAAAGATTTCATTTACGTTTAATTCCATTGATTACAAAATAAATTCCAAAGCGAATTAAATATTGGGATGAGGAATAAATCAATTGTTACAACTTAGTAATTCATATCTATTAATTTATTGTTTACACAAGGAGTATAAATCTGTTTACCAAATTGATTTCTTATTATATGCTAACATATTTAGAAGATTGTTTATCCCATTCTTTAGTAACATTTATTGTTACAGTTGATTGAAATTGCATTAATATAGTTGTCAATTACATTCAATCAATATTATTAAATTATATTCTAATACGTGTTACCACCTTCCATTTCATTAAAGATTGGTTCTTTTAGAATTTTATCTAAGATCATGTTTTATATTCTAACAAATTTATTATTATTATTATAACTTTCTTTTACAGTAATAATTGAAAATTCTTTATTTCTAACCATTATTTATTCAACCGTTATAATTAATATTTCTAAAATTTGTTTGAATTTACGAGTCTTTACAAACACACTCCTCTCATTGCTCTCGACTTGACCATACCATCAACGCCTCCTCCGCCTCGACGATGCAAAACGCGACATGGTCATTCCCACCTTCGACCGTATAGGTCGCGACGACCATCCAAGCACCGCCCGCCTCCAAATCGACCACCCAAGTGCTCAACTCCCCTCTAAACACGAATGTGACCACCACGAAGCCCAGCTCCACCTCGTTCATCCAAAAACCAAAACCCCAGTTTCGAAACCCACCTCAACCTTCACTGTCGATCACCACCACAAATTCTGCACCCTCCAATACCATCACCAGATCGAAGTTAATGCTAAAACTTAAAATTAGAAATAGGTTTTGGATTGTTTAGTTTAAGTGGTTTCTGAGAAAGAATTTTTTTTATTTTTAAGTTTGATTTATTTTTTTCTTCACCTAACAGTTCAGCTACGTGGATTTAAAAAGAAGAAAGGAGGGAAGTGATTTTGGTGTGTTGAAGGGGGAAATGGTACAGTGATTTGAAAAGAATAAAAAGAGCTAATGTGAATATTTGATTAGACAATATATAAATTTTAAATTCTAAAATATCTCGATTTACACAACTCAAAATCTTGAACCCCTATCGAGGCATACCGCTAGGCGTTTATAATGTTATACCCCTATTCCAAACGCACTGGAAAAGGTTTCGTGTCTTAATTTGATCGTATGGAGAAGATAGCTTTTTGAACCCAATTATTATATTGAATTTTCAATATTAAATTCAACGCGTTTATATCCCGTACGACCAAATGATAACTTCAAATGCTATGAAATTTGAAATCCGATAATAATACGCTATTATGGATCCAATGGAACAAGTTTCATCGAATTCCGAGACTGTGCCTCGGAAGGCTATTTTTACTCGTTAATTTAAATGAGCTATTTTTAAAATCGAACAAATCACTTTTAAATTCAATATAGAAGTTCTATTACCTTCATTCATATTAATATAAATTTAATAAGCCTTTAAATTATTTTTAACAAGCTTAAAACTCAAGATTCAATTATTTTATTAATTCCAATTATTAAATTTAAAGATTATATTTGGAATTCAGATTATACAATATATAAAATTAACTTTTAAATATTAAAAATCAATTTAATATTCCAATTTCAAATAACCAAAATTCTAGGTTGTTATAGTCATGGTAAATCATGATTTTTAGTGGTAGTTTCATAATTTTTAGTATGGTTCTTCATTCGAATTTGATAGTTGTTCGATTTTGGATCAAAATTAAATTTAGGGGTGTCGGTGGTTGAGAAGATCATCGGAGGGTACTGGGACAAAGTCAGAGGGAGACACACCATTTTCGTGTTAGAGTCGAGAGCTCTAGTGGTTTGTAGTGGTGGTGATAGCTAGAATAGGGTTTAAGGATCTTGAATTTTGGGATTCGGTTATTTGGCTGTCAGCAGCATTTGGTGGCGTCGCATGCTACATGGGTTCGATCGAAATGCATGGGAGTATAGAGGTGCTATGGGAGTGGACGGTAGTGGTCATTGGTGGCGAAGATGGCAATGTTTTGGAGAGGGAAGATCTTGGTCCAGTATTATTTGGGTCGCAACTTTGGATTTGATCGAGGGGGTCAGATCTCGGTCTGGGCATTGGAGTGCTCGACGATTGGTGGATTGAGATAAGGTTCGTGCGGCAGACCGAGAGGGGTGACTAGCATGGCAGTGGGTGGCCACGGAAGGCATGCATGTGCATGCGTGCACGTGAAGGTGAGCTCGAGGTTGTTTTCCTGGTAGGAGAGTTTGTAGTGTGTAGTTAGAGCAACTGCTTTGGGAAGGTACAATTACGGGCCTGTGTTGCATAGGAATGAGCCTTATTGGGTCAGCTTGAGTGTTAGATAATGAATATAAGGTTTTGTTATAAATTAAGTTTTTAATTATTATTAGCCAAATTAGAAAATTCATATTTCATTTGTTTGGAATTTAATTGACATGAAGTTTCCAGCATTGAGTTCATATTGACATATGGAACACACTCATGAAATCATTTGACCCATTTATTATAGTGTAATATAATAGTAAAATAATATGGGTGGAATATAATTATGCTATTTGGTAATTATAATTTGTCACTGTCATTTTAGTTAGTAGAATAAAACACAACTCTACTATATTTAAACTGTATAGATCATACTGGACATCTATTTAGTAGAGTAAATCGCTGTTCTACTAGAATGTAAATTTGGACAGTTACTTATATGCCAATTAATTTATATTGAGATGTTATCCATCGATTATAGTTATGGATTTTATTTACATATCTATTTTTTATATGGATATTTGTGTATTGATTTGGATGTCAATCTAAATTATAAATGGTAGCTTGTTTAAGTACCATTGAGATTTCTAAGCCTTTCCCCAAACTGGACAAGTTCTGGATTTGAAATCAATTTAAGTTTTATAACAATTTAAAGAAATTGTTAAATTAATCTATAATATTTAATTGTTAAAATCATTTATGAAGTTTAAAATTGGTTTAATTTAATTAGGTTTCAAGTTGATTTAATTTATAATGTTTAAAGTTAATTTAAATCAATAATGTTTTAAAGTTAATTATTATTTTAATTAATAGTGTTTATGTTAATTATTATTTAATCAATTATGTTTAAAAAGTTCATTATTATTTTAATTAGTAATGATTAAGCTAATTAATTCTTTTAATTTATGTTCTCTTAGTTAATTAATCTTTTAATTAATGATTTTTATAAGTTAATTTATTTTTATAAAGGTATTTAAGGTTAATTAATTATTTTATTATCAAGGTTTAGACTAATTAAATACTGTATTAAAAGTTATTTATATCTGATTAATTATGCAAAAATGATGTTAAAACCTATTTATTCATTTTGTAAATTATGTTTAAATTTAATTAATAAAATTTATAATGGAGTCTCAGTTAATTAAATTAACTTAAGAATATTCTTTAAATAATAATATTGTCTTAGAAAAGGGGTTTAAAGCTCATAAGTTTGTTTAAAAAAAGGTTTTTACTTATTAAAATGAACTAAATGAAATAGTCTATAATTGGAAAGAGATTACGAAACTTGATAAGAGATGAGTTTTGTATAATGTTGTAAAACTGAATTTTATATGGAACTTATGAATTCAAATATTATTTCCATAAATGATTTAGTTTGAATTTAAGCCAAGTTTATGAAATTAATAAATAATCTTCTCAATTATAGTGGTGTAGAAATGCTCTTTCCATAATTAACATCGAAGGATAAGTGGTTTGAGTTTATAGTAAACAATATTTTAAGTGACATTAGTTTTTGACCTATTTAATATGACTTCAAATAAGAAATCTTTCTTAAATGTTTTTGAGAATATACTTATACCGGTAAGATAAGTATATAAATATTTTTGAAAATAATTAAAGAGATTTAACTAATAGAAGATTAATTAAATGAGGCTTAGTGGATTTCGATGGAATCAAATATGTGTTGGATTATAGTTATTTGATAGTTAAATAACCAACTATTAATATCTTGGCGAGTTTTTGACTCTGGAAATATCTAAAGGAAACACGAGGATTATAAAGTATGGTTATCTTAGATGATAGTATTGTAAGTATAAACTTGTTGTTTTCTTCTAGGACAAGTGATAAGGAGATCCATCCACTTAATGGTTATAGGGTGATCTCTGCTTTTATGCATTGTCTGTTTAGTTCCAAAAGAACCGGAGTTGAGCTTGCTGAAAAACTATCAAATTTTGGTTCGAACTGATCGGGATTGAATAAGTTTGAATTATCTGAAAACCACTTTGAACCAACTTGAGCATTTGAATTGGAAGCATATAAAGAGGTTGAAATTCAAAGATGGATTCCTTGTAGTGCAAGGGTTACTTGCTACTAATCCCAAGGGTGATTCCAAATGGATGTAGTAGAAGTAGTGCTTTCGGTTTGTTCATATCATAAACAACTTGTATAGATGATTGCTAGCATTGCATTATTGCCTTAGAAAGAAGTGTTAGCATTCCAAGTGGGATTGCTATATAAAAAGGTAAAAGCTTAGCCTCTAGCCTTACCAACTGGGAATTACTAAAACAGAGAATATGCTACAAGGCTATTTGGGTCACACCTATTAGGGTATTGTCATCACCCTTTTAGATTATTATTTATAGATTTAGTTGTGCATGAAAGCTCTCGGAAAAAGGTTGCAAAGCTATTATCCAGCAAGGGGTAGGCTGATGTTGCCATGCAGGGGTCGATAGGTTTGACTTCGGTACATTTTATCTAGAGGTGTACTTTGACGGACGGTACCCCAATAGCCCAGTCATTGATGGCTCCAATACGTGCCCCTACAGACTTAGTTATATACCTATTATGCTAGTATTTAATTAATGTAACAATTTCGGCTATGTTCAATATTTATTTTAAACCCTAAACATTATTATAATATCATTAGATTTTCATTTAAAATGGTTTAGTTATCATGAGGTAAAATCTCATCCGTGTTTATGTGAGGTGTGGTCTTACAAGATAATTTTATTTTCAAAGGTTTTCATAATATTAATAATCCATATGATTGTGTTTCTCATGATGATTTTACCAGACTGATCCGGACGTTTTTTTCTTATAATGCTTGGGTCAAACCGAGCATGTTTTTAGATTGGTTTTGGATGCTTTGGAGCTCAGGAAACGACTGGATGCCAAGACGTATCTCTCGTATGCTCCTTTTTTTATTTTTGCCTCATTGTTTTGTTATATTTTTCAGCATTTGTAAGGACAGGCTGTTATAACTATCCAGGTTGATTTAGGATAGTTTGCTCTGATTATGTGTATAAAACTTTTTCTTGTGTAAAGATCATTTTATATTATAGATTATTCATAGCATTGTGATATTCTATTCATTTTTTCCTTTTCTTTTCCGCATTGAACTGTATTTCTGGCACTTAGATGCTCGACACGTGAATTCCAGGGAGTATTAGCGTCAACTTTCGAAGGTCGAAAAGGCAGGTTGTTACAATTGGTTATCGAGTTAGGTATATATAGCAATTACATAACTTGCCCTAGAGTATACCCCTAACTCTTTCAAATAAAAGTGCAATTATTATTTGAAATAATTTTTCTTTGGTTTATAAGTTTGAAATAAATAATTTTATGGGATTTTTTGACCAAAGAAATTTTATTTGAATTATTTTTTAATTGCAGATAATGGAAGTTAAGTAGAATTTGAATAGTTATTATTTTAAATAAAAAGTAAGGAGATTTAAATTGTAGTAGAATTTAAAATCCGATATAAATATTTTTATTTAATGATTAAAATAGAGAATCTTTTTATAAAATAAAGATTGATTTATTTTAGAAATAATTTGGTTAAATGATAAATGGTTTAAATGTATAAGCTTGTCTACAAAAGAATTTTGAGAATTATTCAAGATAATGTTGAAAATATTTTACAAATGAATTTGAAATTCAATTTATATACCAATAAAGGTATTTTATTTTGGTTAGAATATCAAATAGTATAAAATAATACTTGGTTGAATATCAAAAGGGACATGGCATGATTTTAAAGAAGATAAACCAAGTATATATATATATATATATATGTTTTAAAAGCATGAGTATTTATTCTACAAAATATAAGATATAAGTTTTAAAGTCGGGTGAATGAAATATATGCTTGATTTTTATATTAAGTGTTGATATTTCTCATGTACTATAATAGATACCCATAATAAAATAAATGCTTAAAAACTTCCTTGATTTGCACTTGAATTGATGAACTGGATAATGTGATTGATCTGGGTGATTTTAAATACTTGTTTGAATTATAGAAATGCAAGAATAGAATTTATGATATGTATATTCACCTATGATAATTATACATATAAGCAAGTTTATTGCATCCCATTAATATTGGTTTGAATGGATGAATCATCGTGTTTGAACTGAAGCGCTTTGAATGGACTATTGCTTGATATTATGAGATGCACACACATGATATTATTTGATGAAAACAGGATATAACATCATTTTGGGAATAATGATGTTTTGAGTTGCCAAATGATTTTGAGAGATGAAGTTTAACATGGGATGAAAATAATATGATGTATTGACTACTAAACTGCTAGAATCCATACTAGCAGACTGATTTGAGGATCGTAACACGATTCATAATGACTTTGTCCCTCGTTACAAAGTCTAATGATCTGTTGCACAAATAATACGATGAATAATTAGATATTGGAGATGTTGTTCCATGGGATTTAACACCTCAAGATTGAATTTTGCAAGTGACTACACCACATCTATGTACAAATAATGCGATGAATAATTAGATATTGGAGACGTTGTTCAATGGGAGTTAACATCTCAAGATTGAATTTTGCAAGTGACTACACCACATAAAATGTATGCGTCTTTAGAAGTCAGAAGTGTAGTGCAACTAGGAGATCATGTGTAAAGTGCACACAACTGGTCGTAAGCAGTGGGTGAAAAAGACCACATGGGCTTTTCAAGGCGATTAGCCTTTGTGAAGGGTGAATCCAAGAGGGGTTACAAACGAGTATTCCTGCTGGGAACTCAAGGAAGAGAGTTAAGATATGACTCTCCTTTATATCTATCGACCTCGTAAAAATATAAAAATCTTAAGGTATGCGAGTGAAAAAGACCATTTTATGGTAAACAATGAATATATACAAGTATTATTTGTTTAAATATGCGGTTAAAAAAGACCAAGCTATGGTAAACATTAAATCAGACTTTGAAAATATGAAAACAGTGTGGTTGAATTTAAAATTAAAGCAACCTATATAATATGAATAGATTACGATATCCAAGTTGATTAGAGTTTCAACTGAGAGCCACAATGATTAGATCCATGACAATTGTGTTAAAACCATTTTAATGAAACGTGGGCAGGATACTGTTTGGTGTGAGTGACCTCATTGTGTTTGATTGATGTGTCACATAATTATACCCGACATCACACTTATCTATTATTATTAAGCACTATTATACTCACAGCTAGATTTCTAGCCCGACTCGAAGTTTTTTTTAATTAACAACTCAGGTCAGTTCGAGGTTGTTTTATGTATCAATATTATGACTGTAGGTGCTTTTTGGGCTAGATATGGAGAACGAGTCGATAATGACGGTGAATACTTGTATGTTTGTATTAATATTCCTTTATGTTACTGGAGTAATTTGTTGGTTTTGTGAGTTGTATATTAAGAGATGATACATTAAACATTTGGATATGATATAGCATTCATTGTTTTTGTTTACTCTGATTCTATTAGTTGGAAAATTGTAACATCCTGAAATTTCATGCCATTCGCATCCACATATGTCGGACTTGAATTGCTCAAAATATCATTTTGTTAATTTATATTTGGCAAAACTCACGTATACAGTAAATAAAATAATCACAGAATCACATACACAGAGTAATATAACAATAAGCAGCGGAAACAAATGAATAGTAGTTCATGAAGCTACTATATATATATCAGAGTTAAAACAAGATACAACAGAAGTCTCGAATACATAGAAGTCTCAATACAATAGTCAAATACAAGATCAGAATACATCACTGGAATCAACTGAATAACTAAAAGTTGGATAGATAGCTGGATCTCCAAGTGAAGCTCCAACTCCAGAGGTGAGTCTCAAATACTGTATCACTCAGTCTGACCCGAGCGTAAAGCAAAACACAAATACTCGAGTCAGGATTAACATTCTCATACCAATAAATCCAACTCAAGTGAAATATCAACTGAAATACAAGTAACTCAAAGGATGTTTGGGATAACCATCCTCTAAGGATCCGTTAAACTATCTACTATGTAGTAACATACACTATTATAATAATGTCTAAAGTAAAGTAAACTATTAAAGTAGCATTACCTTAACACATTTTTATATTCACATAGTTTATACAGTACCGTAATCTCTCCCGTACTGGACGTCGTCAGAGGGCACTCCATAGGTATGGTAAAAAACAAACTCGTATAAGGCTCGCTAGGGTAGGTGACACGGCACAACTAGGCAATGCCAGGGTAGATATACCAACTACGCATCCGGGCTGGTGGTAACGTAACAGCCACTACCGCCCACCTCGGAACACACTCCCAAATAAAAAATCAAGGGTGGTCGCCAAATCAATCACAAAGTCAGAATATAGTATCGAAGGAATGTGTCCGATCGGAGGAATGACCTCACTTGGCACGAGAATCGCTCCTGTTTTAGCCACCTTATACAAACTCGCGGGAGTCAGGTCCACGTATATACCTCATATAGGATCATTGCCAACATCCTTCTTCATTCTGGAATCTCCACCACGTACACAGTTGATAAAGTGGTTTTCGGTATTGGCAGAGAGTATGACAATAACCGATCCCGGTCTCTTTAACAACCAACCGTTATTATAACACCGCGGTCATTTCACAATAGTTTATACTTCAAAACCAAAATATCATTTCCATTTTGAAAACCATATCAATACGATATCATTTCCTTTTCAAAAATATTCACTTCCAAAATCATAGTACTTTCAAAGTTATAACACTTGCGAAACCAAACATTTGAAATTATAACACTTTGGAAATCACAACATTTTAAAATCATAGCATTTTGGAAATCATAACACTTTGAGATCATAGCACTTTCCTTTAAACAGTTTAGATACTAATAATAGTATATATAATAAAATAGTTTATATAGAATAGTTATAAGTTAAAATAGTTTATAATAAAATAGTTAGTATATTAAAATAGTTTATATATATTAAAATAATTTATATTGAAAAAAATGATTTATATTAAAATAGTTTATATTAAAATAATTTATAAAGTAAAATATATGAATAGTTTAAATATAATTTAAAAATACTTTATATAAAAAAATAGCTTCCTCAAATTTCACAAATCGATTCCAAATCAACTTAAGTTCCAAAATTCAAATTTTATTCAATCTCAATTCATCAAATTCAACTCAATTCAGTTTCTCAACAAACCATTTCAAATTATCGATTTCAAATACATAATTGAACCATAGAATAAGTCATTTCAATTTCACTCTATTTCAAAGCTTTAAACATTCAACATTTTCAAAACTAAATTCAATAATTTCATATATATATCAAATTCACTTCACCATTATTTAGTTTTGAAACATTTACTTAATCATTTCAATATCATTTAAATAAAACTTCAATTTACAAATTTAAATAAATAAAATATCCCATTTCAATTTATGTAAATTTGGAATATTCATTTAAGTCACTTTTAATCAAATCTAAGTTATAAAATCATATCTTTAAAATTTCAATTTATATAAATTTCAAATCAAACTTATTTAAGTATAATTCTTAAATAAATATAATTTCAACC
This sequence comes from Allium fistulosum, assembly GCA_030737815.1. Classification (NCBI taxonomy): domain Eukaryota; kingdom Viridiplantae; phylum Streptophyta; class Magnoliopsida; order Asparagales; family Amaryllidaceae; genus Allium; species Allium fistulosum. The sequence continues at coordinate 674,774,229 of CM060905.1, forward strand.
CAATTTCTATTCCTCTTTCTAACCTGAATTTATTACAATCATTATAAACTCTATATTTGAAAATATAAATTTTAAATAAGTACTTAAACAATATAAATATTAATCTATTTATATATTTTAAAAATAGAAAAATTATAAATAAATTCTTAAAATCTATAATTACAAAAATTTAACTTGTAACTATACAATTTTCAAAACATATTATTTTAGAAAATCAAAATTTTAAACTTTATAAATAACATTTATATATAATATCTTAAAAATAAATATTTAATAAACCATATACTCCTTTCCAAAACCATAGAAATCACTTTCAAAATATTTATATATAGACCAACGGTGTCTGTATATATAATTCTTTATCCTATGGTCAAGTGATACGGATATTTATCATTTCAATCCGCAATTTAAATATATACGGGTATATATCATTTCAACCCGCAATCCCAAATTCAATTCGATGAAAATCGCTTGGGTTTATCATTTCAACCCATAACGATTTTCTCCTATTCTACAGATCGTTCAAGTATGTATCATTTCAACCCATAACGATTTTCTCCTATTCTACAGATCGTTCAAGTATGTATCATTTCAACCCATAGGGAGTTCTATACTAACAGGGAACTTGTAGAGTGATAACAAATATGAATATAACAGGCATATATCATTAATATAAATAACAGATAATGGTGTCAGATGTCACAGGTGAACAGATACAGATAATAGCATATATATAGCAATGTAAATAACTAACAGCAGCATATTTCAATTGTCGTTTCAATTGAAATTAAATTTAATAGATATAAGAACGTTAATCATGAGTGATTGCTCACCTTTCGAGGCTTGATAGATTCAAAAATGGAATGTGTTACGAATCCAAGCACGAATTCCAAAGTAAAGCTAGATTGGTACGAATTTGACGATCAAAGCTGATAGATAGGGACCAATGAGAAAAAAAATCAATCGGTTTAATAGAAACAGAATATATATATATATATATATATTATTACCTTGAAATCAATATTTTTAATTTAAGGCAAATATGAAAATAAAATAAATATATATATGTAAATAAAAATCATTGTTTTTAAATTAACATCACATATACTAAAATCAAATATGTATACATACTATATTTTGAAATAAATAGTTATGTAGATATAGACATATCACGTATACAAATAAACCAACAAACTGATATATATATGAAATCATTAAACAACATACATATATACTACAACTGATACAACCATAAACTTATACAAACATACCACAATTATATATATCCTTTCATACAGAACCCATAAAAAATCAACACTTATTATAAAACAATACAACTTTTATAACCAGATTATATAACACTAATATAGACCAATACTATTGTCTAAAATATATATAAACTAATATATGTAAAACCGATATAAAATTTACATATTGCAAGCATATTTTAAGATTTATATAAACTAATATTTACAAACATAAAATAAACTATAATATATGTAATATATTCATAAGTACTCACAGATCCTATACAGTTTATAAACCTTTATATGTAACAGATAATATTTTTATAAAAGTATCTTTATGTATGTATATAACAACAGATTTTTGGCTCTAACACGAGTTAAGACACATATATATTAATTGTAAAATATATATATGCTAAAAAAATCCCAACAGAACTTATATGGATATATAAACTACTGTCTATACAACAAAACCCTTTGATCATATTAATATACCTTTCACAGCAAACCAAACAATCCATATTTATAAACTATAATCTAACAACTTAAACTTTAAACAAAGAGGACGCTAAGGATTTCAGATCCAAACCTAGTATAAAATCAAGTAATTACTTTACTTTTACTATGTACAATTCAATAGACCAACATAAATTTATATAAACATATATGTAGAACTTATACATATAATAACAGATAGATTTTATATGTACAGCTAATATAACTTATGTATTAAAACCCAACAGGCAAAGCTTATAATATGATATATAAAATGATACTTTTAACATTAATATGCATATATACCTTAATATATACAACTGACACGGTCGACAAGGAGAAAGAATGCTCGGCGAGGAGATGAAGATGTGATCAGTGTTGGTTGCCGCGAGGCCAGGCAAAGAACGAAAGGACGTGAAACGTGGCAGAGGTCATGGTGCCAGGCATGGTTGGTGGGAGGAAGAAGAGGTGGCACTGCTCGGCAGTGCTTGGCTTCGGGTGGTGGCTTGGTTCTAGGCGGAGCTAGGTCGAACTCGAAGAAGGAGGTGAAGGAGTTGCGCGGCAAGATGGGTGAGCGTGAGAGGGAAGGTGGCGATTTGAAGCAAAATGAATGAGTAGCATTCTTTTTTTTATTATAAGATGAACATGGCCGAGAAAAAGGAAGAGAGGGATGGCAAGGGAAAATCAACAGTTGGATCTATTGCCTATGTAGGACAGAATTGAATCAATGAACTGGTTGTAAACAAAAGGTCACGACTTAAATTTTAGGAGTATTAAAAGCAAGTGAACGTGTATCTTTAAACGGTGGAGAAATGAAAGGGCAAAAGGAAACCAAAAGACTTGAAGTGGGTACCAATACGAAAATTGTTCCGTTGATTTCGCCGTCTCCCGAACGCCGAACTGCACAAACGAATATACTATGGAGATCACCATGACGAGATGATCAAAATGGTAAATAGATATCAGCGATACAACCATCCTATCAAAAGTAAATATTCGGTACCGAAAATGCTGCAAGTCTGTCGAAAATAAGATAAACGGAGCAATAGCAGTCCAAATTTGGCGAAACGAAATATGACGTCTCACTCAGAAGATGATTGACAAATTTGTTGTATAAAAATATTCAGGTTTGGAAAATATTTTATTATCATCAAATCTTAAATGATTTGAATTTAAATAAAATTACACAATAAAATAAACTTCCAAATTATCTAATGAAAATTTACCATTTGCTATGTTTAATTAGACGTATTCCAAATATTAAATCTTTATTTCAAAATTCAATTATTTAAAATTTCACAAAAATTCAATTTATTAAATAAATAAAACCAATAAAATTTATGGGTCGTTACACTCTCCCCCACTCAAAACTTTTCGTCTTCGAAAAGAAAGGAGGGAGGAGAATAGAAACAACCAGAAAGAAAGAAAGATTGAAAAACAAAATAAATCAATTAATTTAAACCATATACATTTCAATTTAAATTAATTAATATTCAATAATTGATTTTAAATTCAAGGCATTTCATTAAGTTCTTTTGACTTCAATTTATAAATTCCTTCAAAACAAAATTTATTTTATCTATCTTACTTATTAGATCTATTAATTTCACTTAAGTTATTTTCACTAAAATAAAATCTTAACTATTCCCAAATTCATATTTATTCATTCATTTTATTATTATTCAATCTATATCAAATAACATTTTCTATAATCATAACTTAAGTGTTTAAATATTTATTGAAATCATATATATTTTAGTCAACTTAATTCTTCCTCTTCCCAATTCAATCATTCAAGTTTTAAATGCTTATTCAAAATTTATGGTTTCATTTATAATTGAAATAATCTTTTAGTCATAAATTTAAGAATTAAATTTTCGATCATCTTCAAATAATTTAGAGATAAGTATATATATTCTATATATCAAACCAAATCTAAAATCATATACCTATATATAATAAATCAAGTCATACTCAAGGAATTTAAATCAAATTATTTTTCAAAACAAATGTGTAGCAAAGCTACAGAATGGTCTCTCCACTCTGAAACTTGAAAATTAATGTCGATGATGCGGCCGCTATCACCGAAATTATTTTCCAGCGCCACAAGAGGAGAGCACTGATTTAACATTTAAAATTCTTTTCAAACAATTTCTATTCGAAAGTACTTCAAATAATATGCATTTTAAAACTTTAAAACCAAAGTTTGAAATCACCTGAAATTAAATTCTCAAATTCCTAATTTAAATTCATTTAAATTCCAAATCAATTTATAAACCATGTTTATAAATTCATTTATGGAACAATTAATGATAATCAAATATTATCATTTCAAACAACAAATTTAATTAACTTATTAAATTCCAGAAACTTTTACTTATATATATATAATATAATCATACAAACTTATTACATTTACCAAATTTGAAAATAATATCGTGTCAGTTTGCTCTATTCAAGTGTTTTGGAATTTCTATCGATATCGTTGTTCAGACGAATCGATCGAAAACCCAAATCAACATTAACAACTCAAACAACACAATATATAAAATATTTTAATATTAATTACAAACACACTCCCTCACTCGATGATGCAAGAATAGATTTCAAAGAAAGGATAGAGATTCAAATTAGTGGGACCCTAATCAAAGGAATTCAAATTGGAAGATAAGCTCGAAACGAAGGTAAGATGATTAAGTAACAGAATAGGATGATGGACACATTGATATTTATCGCGAGCGACCTTAACCGGGTCAACCGTGATTACAAGAATAAGATCGATGCAGAATCCAAAGGCAACTCGACATCTAATCAAAAGAATTTGGGCATAGTAAGAGATAGCAGCATCTAAACTGACGATACAAAATCTCCGGTGAATCAATGCCTATTATAAAGGAGTTTCACCCCTTTACAAATCATTCAATTGAGCTATGGGATACTCCAGAATCAAGAGAACACGAATAGGGAGAGACAAAATGGATTTTGGAACGAATGAGGAAGTTCCAAAATTCAAAGGAAACCCGAGTCAAAGTAGAGGGACCCTAGCTCAAACGAAGGTGGTTCTGTAATTAAATTTACTTTATATGCTAAGTTTTTCCTGAAACCAGAGCTCTGATACCACATGTAACATCTTGAAATTTCATGCCATTCGCATCCACACATGTCGGACTTGAATTGCTCAAAATATCAGATTGTTAATTTGTATTTGGCAAAACTCAGCATATACAGTAAATAAAATAATCACCGAATCACAGACACAAAGTAATATAACAATAAGCAGCAGAAACAAATGAATAGTAGTTCATGAAGCTACTATATATATATATATATATATCAAAGTTAAAACACGATACAACAGAAGTATCGAATACATAGAAGTCTCAATACAATAGTCAAATACAAGATCAGAATACATCACTGGAATCAACTGAATAATAGAAAGTTGGATAGATAGCTGGATCTCCAAGCGAAGCTCCAACTCCAAAGGTGAGTCTCAAATGTTGTATCACTCAGTCTGACCCGAGCATAAAGCAAAACACAAAACACTCGAGTTAGGATTAACATTCTTATACCAATAAATCCAACTCAAGTGAAATATCAACTGAAATACAAGTAACTCAAAGGATGTTTGGGATAACCATCCTCTAAGGATCCGTTAAACTATCTACTATGTAGTAACATACGCTATTATAATAATGTCTAAAGTAAAGTAAACTATTAAAGTAGCGATAAGGCGTTACCTATATCCCCTTAACACATTTTTATATTCCCATAGTCTATACAGTACCGTAATCTCCCCCGTACTGGGCATCGTCAGAGGGCACTCCATAGGTATGGTACAAAACAAACTCGTATAAGGCTCGCTAGGGTAGGTGACACGGTACAACTAGGCAATGCCAGGCTAGATATACCAATTACGCATCCGGGCTGGTGGTAATGCATAGCAGCCACTACCGCCCACCTCGGAACACACTCCCAAATCAAAAAACAAGGGTGGCGACCAAATCAATCACAAAGTCAGAATATAGTATCGAAGGAATGTTTCCAATCGGAGGAATGACCTCACTTGGCCCGAGAATCGCTCCTGTTTTAGCCACCTTATGCTAACTCACGGGAGTCAGGTCCACGTATATACCTCATAAAAGATCGTCGCCACCATCCTACTTCATTCTGGAATCTCCACCGCGTACACAGTTGTTAAAGTGGTTTTCGGTATTGGCAGAGAGTATGACAATAACTGATCCCGGTCTCTTTAACAACCAACCGTTATTATAACACCGTGGTCATTTCACAATAGTTTATACTTCAAAACCAAAATATCATTTCCATTTCAAAAATCATATCAATACGATATCATTTCCTTTTCAAAAATATTCACTTCCAAAATCGTAGTACTTTCAAAGTTATAACACTTGCAAAACCAAACATTTGAAATTATAACACTTTGGAAATCACAACATTTTGAAATCATAGCATTTTGAAAATCATAACACTTTGAGATCATAACACTTTCCTTTAAACAGTTTAGATATTAATAATAGTATATATAATAAAATAGTTTATATAGAATAGTTATAAGTTAAAATAGTTTATAATAAAATAGTTAGTATATTAAAATAGTTTATATATATTAAAATAATTTATATTAAAAAATATTTATATTAAAATAGTTTATATTAAAATAATTTATAAAGTAAATATATGAATAGTTTAAATATAATTTAAAAATACTTTATATAAAAAATTGCTTCCTCAAATTTCACAAATCGATTCCAAATCAACTTAAATTCCAAAATTCAAATATTATTCAATCTCAATTCATCAAATTCAACTCAATTCAGTTTCTTAATAAACCATTTCAAATTATCGATTTCAAATACATATTTGAACCATAGAATAAGCCATTTAAATTTCACTATATTTCAAAGCTCTAAACATTCAACATTTTCAAAACTAAATTCGATAATTTCATATATATATATATCGAATTCACTTCACCATTATTTAGTTTTGAAATATTTACTTAATAATTTCAATATCATTTAAATAAAACTTCAATTTACAAATTTAAATAAACAAAATATCCCATTTCAATTTATGTAAATTTGGAATATTTATTTAAGTCACTTTTAATCAAATCCAAGTTATAAAATCATATCTTTAAAATTTCAATTTATATAAATTTCAAATCAAACTTATTTACGTATAATTCTTAAATAAATATAATTTCAACCCAATTTCTATTCCTCTTTCTAGCCTGAATTTATTAAAATCATTATAAACTCTATATTTGAAAATATAAATTTTAAATAAGTACGTAAACAATATAAATATTAATCTATTTATATATTTTAAAAATAGAAAAAGTATAAATAAATTCTTAAAATTTATAATTACAAAAATTTAACTTGTAACTATACAATTTTCAAAACATATAATTTTAGAAAATCAAAATTTTAAACTTTATAAAATACATTTATATATAATATCTTAAAAATCAATATTTTATAAACTATATACTCCTTTCCAAAATCATAGAAATCACTTTCAAAATATTTATATATAGACCAACGGTGTCTGTATATAATTCTCTATCCTATCGTCAAGTGATACGGATATTTATCATTTCAATCCGTAATTTAAATATATACGGGTATATATCTTTTCAACCCGCAATCCCAAATTCACTTCAATGAAAATCGCTTGGGTTTATTATTTCAACCCATAACGATTTTCTCCTATTCTACAGATCGTTCGGGTATGTATCATTTCAACCCATAGGGAATTCTATACTAACAGGGAACTTGTAGAGTGATATCAGATATGAATATAACAGGCATATATCATCAATATAAATAACAGATAATGGTGTCAGATGTCACAGGTGAACAGATACAGATAATAGCATATATATAGCAATGTAAATAACTAACAGCAGCATATTTCAATTGTCGTTTCAACTGAAATCAAATTTAATAGATATAAGAACGTTAATCGTGAGTGATTGCTCACCTTTCGAGGCTTGAGAGTTCGCAAATGGAATGTGTGATGAATCGAAGCACGAATTCCAAAGTAAAGCTAGATTGCCACGAATTTGACGATCAAAGCTGATAGATAGGGACCAATGAGAAAAAAAAATCAATCGGTTTAGTAGAAACATAATATATATATATATATATTATTACCTTGAAATCAATATTTTTAATTTAAGGCAAATATGAAAATAAAATAAATATATATGTAAATAAAAATCATTGTTTTTTAAATTAACATCACATATACTAAAATCAAATATGTATACATACTATATTTTGAAATAAATACTTATGTAGATATACACATATCACTTATACAAATAAAACAACAAACTGATATATATAATCTTCAAACAACATACATATATACTAAAATTGATACAACCATAAACTTATACAAACATACTGCAATTATATATATATATATATCCTTTCATATGGAAACCATAGAAAAATCAACACTTATTATAAAACAATACAACTTTTATAACCAGATTATATAATACTAATATAGACCAATACTATTATCTAAAATATATATAAACTAATATATGTAAAACCGATATAAAATTTACATACTGCAAGCATATTTTAAGATTTATATAAACTAATATTTACAAACATAAAATAAACTATAATATATGTAATATATTCGTAAGTACTCACAGATCCTATACAGTTTATAAACCTTTATATGTAACAGGTAATATCTTTTATAAAAGTATCTTTATATATGTATATAACAATAGATTTTTGGCTCTAACACGAGTTAAGACACATATATTAAACTGTAAAATATATATATGCTAAAAATTCCCAATAGAACTTATATGGATATATAAACTACTGTCTATACAACAAAACCCTTTGATCATATTAATATACCTTTCACAACAAACCAAAAAATCCATATTCATAAATCTATAATCTAACAACTTACACTTTAAACAAAGAGGAGGCTAAGGATTTCAGATCCAAATCTAGTATAAAATCAAGTACTTACTTTACTTTAATTATATACAATTCAATAGATCAACATAAATTTATATAAACATATATGTATAACTTATACATATAATACAGATATATTTTATATGTACAGCTAATATAACTTATGTATTAAAACCCAATAGGCAAAGCTTATAATATGATATATAAAATGACACTTTTAACATTAATATGCATATATACCTTAATATATACAACTGACACGGTCGGCAAGGAGAAAGAATGCTCGGCGAGGAGATGAAGATGTGATTGGTGTTGGTTGCCGCGAGGCCAGGCAGAGAACGAAGGGACGTGAAACGTGGCAGAGGTCATGGTGCCAGGCATAGTTGTTGGGAGGAAGAGAGGGATGGCAAAGGAAAATCAACAATTGGATCTATTGTCTATGTAGAACAGAATGAAATCAATGAACCAGTTGTAAACAAAAGGTCACGACTTAAATTTTAGGAATATTAAAAGTAAGTGATCGTGCATCTTCAAACGGTGGAGAAATGAAAGGACAAAAGGAAACCAAAAGACCCAAAGTGGGTACCAATACGAAAATTGTTCTGTAGATTTCGCCGTCTCTCGGACGCCGAACTGCACAAAAGAATATACTATGGAGACCAGCATGACGAGATGACCAAAACGGTATACGGATATCAGCGATACGACCATCCTATCAAAAGTCGATATTCGGTAACAAAAATGCTACAAATCTGTCGAAAATAAGATAAACAGAGCAATAGCAGTCCAAATTTGATGAAACGAAATATGACGTCTCACTCAGAAGATGATTTACAAATTTATTGTATAAAATTATTCAGGTTTGGAAAATATTTTATTATCATCAAATCTTAACTGATTTGAATTTAAATAAAATTACACAATAAAATAATCTTCCAAATTATCTGATGAAAATTTACTATTTGCTATATTTAATTAGACGTATTCCAAATATTAAATCTTTATTTCAAAATTCAATTATTTAAAATTTCACAAAAATTCAATTCATTAAATAAATAAAACCAATAAAATTTACATGTATGACATGAAAACCCAAATCTCACATCTATAATCTCAAAGCTAAGGTGAATAATTACTACAGCCCAATTTCTTTTAGTTTTTGGTTTTAAGATTAGACCCGAAATGATTTTGAAAGTATATGCCATGTTTTGATGATTAAATTACAAATATATATGTTTTTGTGGATTATATATGTTCATGTTAGTTTTATGACATGTTTGACATGAAAACCCTATTTAATGACATCCAAATGCCTTGAAAATTTAAATATAGGTCAGAAATGCTATTTTAGATATGGGTTTTGATTTTCATAATTTTCCGAATTAATATGGTTTTTATACTAATTTTCTAGTGAAGGAAATTGTTTATTGGGTTATAAATTATTTTCGGCTAAAAGAATAATTATGTGAGGTCGAAATTTTTATATGTTAGGCAACATATTAAAATAGATTTTTTTGGATTTTTCCAGATTATTCCTAAGTTATTTGATGAATATATTAAATTATTAAAGGTGTGAGACTTAAATGTTTTATATATTTAATTAAGGAGAAGGGGCATTTTATAAAATGAAATTATTATTCAATTTTGAAAATAGTAGCAACATATTTCTGAAAATAATTTGTTAACCAATGAAAATTTGACAAACAAAGTCAGGTTAGTTCAAAAGTTATCCTTTTAAGTTAAAAACAAAGAAAACATACTTTTAGCATGTTTCAGCCTTTGCGGCAACAGACCTTCCAACCTAGACCTTTTGACAAGGTCGAGAGGTTCTAAGCTTTCGATAAGGTCAAACCAGTGCATATGGTTTCAAGCTACTTGGTACGTAATGAATTGGACAGAGTCGAAGGATTCTAAGTCGAAAGGTTGATGGCCAAAGTTGTTGGGGTATGTTTGTTTTATGAACTAAAAGCTTTCACCTGTTTTGCTTTTGAATAAGAGCTTTCGACTTGGTTGATTTCGACCAGGTAAAAATGTTTAAAAGAAAGGTTTTAAACCCATCGACACAGTCAAAAGGTTACTGCTACTTTGTTACTACTTTAATTTGAAACCTTCCGACACAGTCCAAAGGTTACTACCGCTTTATAAATGTTTTGCTTTGAACCTTTCGACAAAGATGAAAGGTTTACTTGTTTTAAAAACTACCTGCTTCTCCATGCTTTCAAAAGGAAGCTTTTGACTTAGGTGATTCACCCTTGTTTTATAAATTGAAGTAAAACCCAAAGCTTTTGAAAGAGTTGTTTTAAAGGATATGTTTAAAGCTTTCGAAGCAGAACTTTCGACAAAGTCGAAAGGTTGCTTCTAATGGTTTCGAAAGGTTTTAGTTGAATGATTTCGAAAGGTTTATTGAATGATTTCGAAAGGTTTAGTTTAGTGGTTTCAAAAGGTTTATTGAATGGTTTCTGAAGGTTTTAGTTGAATGGTTTTGAAAGGATTATTGAATGGTTTCGAAAGGTTTTAGTTGAATGGTTTCGAAAGGTTTATTGAATGGTTTCGAAAGCATTTAGTTGAATGGTTTCGAAAGGATTAATTCAATGGATTCGAAAGGTTTAAACGGAAGGCTTTCCAAAGTTTTCTATGGCAATGTTTTAAAGTGATTTTAAAGAAGGATGTCCAAAGTTCTATAGCTTTCGAAAGTTTTGCTTTTCAATGGGTTCGAAAGGTTTAGTTCAATGGTTTCGAAAGGTTTGATGTATGATTTTGAAAGGTTTGAGGAATAATTTCGAAAGGTCTGATATTGGTTTTGAAAGAGAGGATTTCAAAGTATAGAAAGAGGTTCTTTCAAATGGTTAAATGTTTTCATCAACTAAAGTTTGAGTAAAGAATATATATGACATGGTGATATGATTTGGAGTAAAGTATAAAGATTATATACTTTTCATTGTTTAAGTTTGATTTAAAGGTTTTAAATCATTTTGAAATTGTTTTCAAGGAAAATTATTGGAAGGGATCCTTAAGTGAAAATGACTCAGATATTAGAATACCAGATGGGACTAGTATGGGATCGCCCCCTATACATTAGCTAATAACCCCAGCTAATTGTTTGTCCAAAATTCCAGTGTGTAGGGCTTTGTCACAAGTAGACTAAAATTATGATTACAAATAGAAAAGAATATATGTTTGTATATAAATAGGTTATTGGTGAGCCCAAAAAACCATTAGGATCGGGAAGACCTGGGAGATGATTAGGTAAGGGACAGATCGTCCAGAAGTGAAGTATTTAACAAATAGTTAAGGACAGACCATCCAGATGGAAAAATTTTAACAGATATTTAAGGATAGATAATCCAAAAGAAGAATATCTAACAGGTGTTAGGTTAGTTTTGATTTTATTATCTGGTAGGCCCGAGTCAGCCAAAGGTTAAAAGTTATCCAAACAAAACTTGTGTGTTTGAACAGATAGTTCATTATTACCTGATATTTATGTATGTTTATATATTGATTGCTTTACAGTATTTAACCATTGTGGATATAGGAGTACAATATATGGTTTTGTGAAAGGTTTTGCAAAGACATGTTTTAAAAGGATATTAGTGAGGGGAAACCCGTTCGGCTAAGTGGCATGGTCTCACTTAACATAATTATTACGGGATGTATAATATTATTCACACTAGGCTTTATGTCCGACTCGAAGTTTATGTATTCTCAGTAAACTCTCGGGTGCTCAAAAATAATTTGTGTAGGGTGTGGGATTAAGGTCTTTTTCTGGTTTTAGTAGGATGACGAATAAGCTACCGGAGGCATTCATGAGGCGAACGGATAGCTATTTAGGAGTTGCAGTTCTTGTTATGTTTTGATGGATTTTCCGCTGTGTCGTTTTGTATTAGGTCTATTAGGACCATATGACTCTGATCAACCAAGGTGGTATCTTCATATACTGCTCTTGGTGTATTTTGTAATAATTATATTTGATCTGTGCCTAGGAACGATTTGGGATTTGTGTTGTGAATGTGAAACAATTGGTTTTAAAATGTAATGAAGTAAAAGTTGTTTTTGAAATCTGTGTTTTGTTTCATATTCAAGTGCTTCTGATATTTTTGATACCATTAACATAGCCATATTTAGTCGCCGGAAGCTAATACTATAGATGATTGCAGCATCTGTAACGCTTAGTTTTGGGCCTCCAGATAGGGGATGCCACAGCTTGGTATCAGAGCAAGGTTTATGAAATACTTTAATTAAAAATGATTTTTGAAAACATAATCCTTAGAAATTAGAGTTAAGATCGAGGTATGGGATAACGCTACATCAACGTACTGGTATTTGCTATATATATATATATATATATATAAGTATACGCTATCTCTCTAGACTCCTATCTTAGTTAGGCTATTCATCCATATCTCACAAGGTTTGAATACAGATATGGAAGGAAGAAGAGGCAGAGTAAATCTTGGAAGAGATAGCACCACCACTAATGGAAATGCCCGACCAAACACTAGGAGAGGTCCCGGTCAGGCACAAGCTAAAACTGATGGTGCGGGAGTTCCCCAAATGGATATGGGAGCAATGTATCAGTTCTTTGTAAACATGATGCAAGCTGGAATAGCAGCCAGATATGTCAGAGGTAATGATGCTGGAGGTGGAGCTCGGGAAGTTGCGATGGTCAATCAGTATGCTAACTTGAGTAGGGATTACATCAGGCTTGGAGGGAAGCCATTTATTAGTACTGAAGATGCGATCAAGGTTGAAAATTGGCTACTGCATTACGAGAGAATTTTTGCTGGCTTTGGATTGAATGATGCACAAAAGAGGAGATTTGCTTCGAGGTAGCTGCAGGGAGCTGCTCTATTCTAGTGGAATACTGTTACTGCTGGAGTTGATGAGGAAATCATAACTTGGGAGGAGTTTAGGAGAAGTTTTTCAGAAAGATTTATGCCTGTAATGGTGCAGTCAGCATTGTTGAGGAAGTTTGCAGAGTTGGAACAAGGAGATATGTTCATCTTGGAGTATGCGAGGAAGTTTGAGGAATTGGCCCGATATGGGTATGCTTTGGTGGATACCGTGATCAGGAGGAATGAAAAGTTTATAAGGGGCTTGAGGCTAGAGTTGATAAATGCCACTTTACCACATTTGAGATATCCCAGTGATGTAGTGGTTGAAATGGCATTAAGACAAGAAGAGGCGTTGGCTTGCTTGAGGAAGAAGATGAAGGAGGCCCGGATGGGACGTGTGACTCCCCATCTCTATACCCACGCTAGCCAAAGACACTACGTGGTAATGACGTCGACTAGCGCGGAGAATAAGGCTGTTGAGGAGCGACCATCCATGTAATTGCTTTGTGCGAGTACCGATATGCCAGATAAAAATATAACTTTTCATCTCAAGAGGAAATCTGACATACCGATACAAACTCAAAGCTACCACACGGTGGCTATGTATATATACTTCGGAAACAAATATAGAAATAAACATAACACGAATCAGTCACAGACAATTCATATCACAAAGGCGGAAATAGATATGAATATAACACATGAAAGTGTACATCAGAGTAGTGGTCAAACAAGATCCACAATATCAAAAAGAATAGTTACAAGTGCTAGACAACAGAATATGTATACATCAGTGAGTCAGTATATCGAATGTATACAACCAAAAACTACAATGCTAAAGTAGTTAGCCAGAAGTCAGATGATAGTCCCAGATAAGAAGTCATGAGGTAGCACCTGTAAAATCTCAGTCTGACCCGAGTATTATTTAAGAAGAAAATAATAAACGGATCAGTCTAGCTATAAATATCAGATAAAGTGATATAGAATAAGAGATATGACAAAAACGTATAATAACCATAAAGCCATACTGTGATAAGTATCTAATCGAAAATCAATCCAGAGATTAATAAATATCACAAGAATCTTCTCGAAGATTAAAAATAAAGAATGTCATATTCTTAATTTAATTCACCAAGCCACAATAAAGGACATACATATCGATGCCAACTGAAAAAGGTGGTGAAACATAAATTCCAGAAATCACAACGAGAAATCCAGAAATCACATAAAGGGGGAGACCTATCAAAAACGGAAGCATGAAAACTCCCAAACACGTGCAACATAAACAGAACGCTATTCCATGGGTCGCTAACCCAAAAAATGAACCGAACATCGAAGCACCCTAAAAGATACGACTCATGCACAGATTCGGTCGTGGTACATTCCCTACGCGGATAAATGAGCCGAACATCGATGCAACCTAAAAGATACGACTCATGCACAGACTCATTGAGCCGATTGCTCCACGAACGGTCCGAAGACCACGGGTCGCTAGCCCACCAAATTTGAGCCGAAGCTCCATAAAATGGGGTTTACTCTCCCACGAAGACAAAGAGACATCGCTCAATCGCTAGTCTAAATCACAAAATGATCATCAATGATCGATAAGTGTAAATTACACTAAGTTAGTAAATATAAGAGTTTAGCTTCATGTCCCATAACCACTAGCTTAACTCAAATATTTATGAACAGATTGTAGACTTCCACTCGAAGTTAAGTGTAAATTACACTAAGTTAGTAAATATAAGAGTTTAGCTTCATGTCCCATAACCACTAGCTTAACTCAAATATTTACGAACAGATTGTAGATTTCCACTCGAAAATTGTCATAAGAGTTTCAATCGAACAAGTCCAACAATTAACCGACGAAGTAAACGCAAGCGTTTCATACCACTTGTTTTGCTAAGCCGTTTAATTATATTTTTCTCATACGAATGAGGTAAAGGTTTGTATATATACTAATAGATTGGAAAATGGTTTTGAAAACAAGCTTTATATTTAAAATAGAGTTGAAATCATCATTATAAAAGAGTTTGAATATTTACTACTAGTATAGAAAAAACCTTTATATTTTAAAGTGACAAATCACAGAAATGATTGTAGAAACAATCAATCACCAAAACCCACGTTCGAAGACGTGAATCAAATCCAAAGAAATCGATACCAATTCCATAAAAATGGACATTCTCAAAAATCCCAAAAAAAGAAGTCATCAAAGTTAATAATAAATGATAACAATAAATCGGATAGTCACGAATCGATAAAAGTTGGATTCTCTAGCAAATTAGGCAAAATAGGCAAAGACAGCAGATTCGGTCGACTGAGCCAGGGTGGTCAGTCGACTGACGCAAATCCTGGAAACTTTCTGTTTCCAGGCTCGGTCGACTGACCAGGGTGGTCGGTCGACCGATACTGGAAATTTCAGTATTCTCAGCCTAGCCCCCAAGGGGCAAAATCCCAAACAATTGGCGAACGGTCGAGCGATGGGCGCTAGGGGTTTACGCCAATCGGCAACCCAGCCCTATAGGCTCTTCGATACGCCACCAAAAACATGTTCACAAATCAAAACAAGGATTTTCAAAGCTTTGACTTCAAAACACCAAAAATTGAAATGTTCACCAAATCAATCCAAACCAAAAGCAATTGAACATGAATATGTGTTAGGAATTCATACCTAACATTAATGATAGAAATAGACATAGATGTGAGATAAAAATCTCACCTTTAAACCCAAAACAAATGAAGAAGAAGCTATAAAGCAATGGCAAGGACAATCACTCTTCAATTCCAACTCAACAAGCTTGAATCTAAGCTTAAAAGAGTAACATTTCCTAAGTTAGGTTTAGGAATTTCTAAAATTGAAAGGAGAACGAGTTAGGGAAGAAGAAGAGGAGGCTTACCAAAAGCTTCTTCTTGAATTTGGAGCAAGAGCATGAATTTGCAAATGAAATTAGGGCTTAGGAATTTCCATTTCCCATCTCTCCCACGATTGTTGCTAAAGCTTGAGTATAAAGAATTAGAAATGAAGTAATGAAGAGTTGGAGTGGAGTTGGGTTGATAAAACCAAAATTGGGCAAATGGGCTAAACCCAAACCCAAAGCCCTAAGTGAAAAAGTAGCAAAATTCTACTAACTCCAAACATATTGAAGCTTATACTCAAAAAGGTCGCAAACGGCATTTTGAACTCAACAGAAGTAGTCTCAAGTCCTAATTCGACTGTTTGCAAAAAGTAGTTTTTCGGACTAAAATCCAGCTAATGATGAAATATTTAAATAAAATATTTAAATATAAAATCGATAAATATGTGGGTTGTTATAGGACATGACCAGAAAAGAAAGTTTTTCCAGAAAAAGAATGCTCAAAAGGGAGGAGCACAGAAGAAGGGAAAGGCTGAAGTGGTTTTCTATAAATGCGAAGAAGGGACACTATGCTAAAGAGTGTCATACTGGGAATGGAAAAGGAAAAGGGAAAGAAGCTATTAGAAAGAAGATTATTAGCTGTTTTAATTGTGATCAGATCGGCCATTATAAGAACAAATGCCCTTAGCCTGCTAGAGATGGAAAGGGATAGATGTATTCACTAGAGCCCACAATTCCAAGGCCAGTTATGCAGGAAAAAGGGAACCTGTTCTGGAGGGCTCGCTGCAGATTCACGGTATGTATGTTAGCATTCTATTTGATACTGGAGCATCTCATTCTTTTATTTCTCGATGTTTGGTAGATAGGCTTAACCTAGAACCCTCATACTTAGTACTTTCTTAAGGGTTGCAAATTCGATAGGAGGGTATGCAACACTTGGGATAAGGTGTGACCATTTAGAATTTAATTTGCTACGCCATACTTTTGATTGTTGTTTGCATGTGTTTGACTTTTTGGGATTTGGGATTATCCTTGGGATGGAATAGTTAGGTAAATATGGTGCTAGAATATTTTACCGTGATAGGAAAATATCACTTAGTCACCCAGATTGTAGTGTTCGGATAGTTTTTATCGTAGAGAATCCTAGATGTTAAGTGAATGATTTATTGGGTATTATGGAGTTGGAGGATGAGTTGCATCGAGTCTTTGTAGTTAGAGAATTTGCTGATGTATTTGAGCCGGTAGTTGGACTGCCATCGAAACGAGCCATAAAGATTTGGATTGATTTGGTGCCTGGAGCAGAGCCAGTGAGTAGGTCGCCGAGCAGGATGATGCCCACTGAGATGATAGAGTTGAAGGTGCAGTTGGTGGATTTGGAAGGCAAGAGTTTTATTCGACCAAGTAGTTCACTATGGGGGGCTACTGTAGTATTTGTGAAAAAACGAAACGGATCGTTGAGGCTATGTATCGATTATCGTAAGTTGAATAAGAAGACGATAAAGAACTAATATCCATTGTCGAGAATTGACGATTTGTTCGATCAGTTAAGTGGAGCCAAGGTATTCTCTCAGCTGGACCTGGCGATGGGATTTCATCAGCTTTGTGTGGTAGAGGATATCATTCCTTTGACGGCGTTTAGGCAAGATATGGATCGTACGAATGGTTAGTTATGCCGTTCGGACTAACTAATGCGCCAACATTCTTTATGGATGTGATGAATAGAATTTTCCGAGAGCACTTGGATAGATTTGTGTTGGTCTTCATAGATGACATTTTGATATACTCTAAGGATGAGAAGGAGCATGAAGTTCATCTTAGAGTTGTGCTCGAAACGTTGAGGGAGCATCAGTTGAAGGCTAAGTTTTCGAAGTGCCATTTTTGAAAGAAGGAAGTGAAGTTCCTTAGTTATGTCGTCTCAGAGAAAGGGTTGTCTGTAGATCCGACTAATATTAAGGCAGTGAATAATTGGAAGAGACCCGAGACGGTGACTGAGATTAAGAGCTTTCTTGGATTGGCTAGGTATTATCGAAAGTTTATAAAGGATTTTTCATGGATAGCTGCACCGATGACTAAGCTTACGCGAAAGGATGTGAAGTTCGTATGGACCGATAAGTGTGAGGAAGCATTTCAAAACTTGAAACACTTATTGACCCATGCACCAGTATTAGTGGTTCCGGAGGGGAACCAAGATTTAGTTGTTTATACTGATGCATGTGGAACTAGATTGGGAGCTATGTTGATGCAAAGAGGTAAAGTGATTGCCTATGCTTCTAGACAGCTTAGACCATAAAAAGTTTGGTATCCTGCGCATGATTTGGAGTTAGTTACCATTATATTTGCTTTGAAGGTGTGGAGGCATTATCTTTTGGGAGAGCGATTTGAGCTTTATAGTGATCATAACTCGTTGAAGTACTTGTTCTCTCAAAAGGAGCTGAACATGAGACAGCAGAGGTGGTTGGAGTTTATCATTGCTTATGATTTTGGAATTGAGTACACACCAGGAAAAGGAAACAAGGTGGTGGATGCACTCAGCTGAAAACATCAAAATGCAGTATTGGCTATGATTGCTGAGTTGAAAGATTTGGAAGCATTATCAGCTTGTAGTGTGCAGTTTAGATCCGAGGTAGGTTCAAGTGCAGGAAGTGTTATGTTGTCTTGTTTAGAAGTTCGACCAGTAATGATTAGAAAGATAGCTTCTAAATAGGAGGAGGATCCAGTTTTGGCTAAACGAATCAGAAGGTTGAGGGAAGGAACGGATATCGATGACCTAAATGATTTCAGTCTTGACAAAAACGGGTGGTTGAGGAAGAAAGAAAGGTTGTGTGTTCTGAATGTAGGAGACATGAGGAAGGAATTTTTGGATGAGTGCCATCGTTCGAAGTTCACTATCCATCCAGGAGGAATGAAGATGTATCATGATATGAAGAAAAGTTTCTTCTGGGAAGGTATGAAAAAGGACATTGGTTTGTGTGTTAAGAATTGCTTGAATTACCAACAGGCAAAGGCTGAACACCAGAAACCTAGTGGATCGTTTCAACCGTTAGAAGTTCCATTGTGGAAATGGGATTCCATCTCTATGTATTTTATTGATGGGTTGCCAAGGTCTAGAAGAGGAAATGAAAGCATATGGGTCATAGTAGATAGATTGACTAAGAGTGCCTATTTCATTTCGGTAAAGTCAAATAGAACGACATCTATTTTGGCAAAGTTATTTATGAAGAATGTAATTAGACTGTATGGGATTCCTAGTAGTATTGTCAGTGATAGAGATTCTTTGTTTACTAGTGAGTTCTGGAGAAGTCTACGAGAAGCATTAGGAACCAAGCTCAACATGAGTACCGCTTACCATCCACAGACTGATGGGAAAACAGAAAGAGTTAACAAAATCTTAGAGGATTTGTTAAGAGCTTGTGTATTGGATTTTGGGGGATCATGGGAGGACCATCTTCATCTAGTCGAGTTCTCGTATAATAATAGTTATCAGAATAGTATTAGGATGGCACCGTTTGAAGCTTTGTATGGAAGACCACGTATGTCTCTTGTATGTTGGTTAGAGACTGGGGATAGATTGGTTCTTGGTCCGGATTTGGTGAAGGAAGCTAGGGACAAGATTGAGTTGAACCGAGTTAGGATGAAGGAAGCTCAATCTAAGCAGAACAGTTATGCTGATAGAACAAGGAAAGATTTGGAATTTTCTATCGGAGACTATGTGTTCATTAAGGTTTCACCGATGAAGGGTGTGATTAGATTTGGAAAGTCAAGAAAGTTAGTGCCTAGATTCGTTGGACGTTTCCGTATTGTTGAAAGGATCGGAAAACTCGCTTATAAAGTAGAGTTACCGAGTAGTTTGGCTAGAGTCCATGATGTTTTCCATGTTTCTCATCTTAGGAAATGTGCAGAGACTCGAAGACTACAATAGCACCTACAGTGTTAGAGGATTTAGTAGTAGACCCGGATTTAACCATAGTTAGAAAGCCGATTCAGGTTGTGGTTAGAGATGAAAAGAAGTTAAGGAACAAGACAATCAAGTTACTAAAGGTTTAGTGGAGTGACGATGCTAGGGACTATACTTGGGAAACGAAGAGCAGGATTAGAGACTCTTACCTTGATTTGTTTGATAGTATGTTTTACCTTTGGTTGTTTTGATTGTGTACCTTATCGTAATTCCGAGGACGAAATTCTTTAAGGTGGGGAGTTTGTAACACCCCAATTTTTTTATAACATTATTTAGAATAATTAATTGGGTAAACTAAATAAAATAATGTGAAGATTAAAAGGTTGAGATTTGATTAACAAAGGGCAGCCGTGCCATGTTAGTGTGTTAGTTAAAATGAAATAACTTAAGTTAATGTGTTAGGATATGAGAAGGGCAATATGGGAAATAGGTAAGGTTTATACCCAAAACCCCTAGGAATGAAACTCACGTTAATTTTCATTTCATTGAAACTAAAATTTCCTAAGGTCGGCCACCATTTTTATTCTCGAGAAAAGATTAAAGCTAGAATTCAAAAGAAGGAAGAAAATCAACATCAAAGTTCACATCTATAATCTCAAAGCTAAGGTGAATAATTACTACATCCCAATTTCTTTTAGTTTTCGGTTTTAAGATTAGACGTGAAATGATTTTGCAAGTATATGCCATGTTTTGATGATTAAATTATAAATATATATATTGTTGATGGATTATATATGTTCATGTTAGTTTTATGATATGTTTGACATGAAAACCCTATTTAATGACATCCAAATGCCTTGAAAATTTAAATATAGGTCAGAAATGATATTTTAGAGAAGGGTTTCAATTTTCATAATTTTCTGAATTAATATGGATTTTATACTAATTTTGTAGTGAAGGAAATTTTTATTGGGTTATAAATTATTTTCGTCTAAAGTAATAATTATGTAGGGTTGAAGTTTTTATATGTTAGGCAACATATTAAAATAGATTTTCTTGGATTTTTCTAGATTTTTCCTAAGTTATTTGATGAATATATAAAATTATTTAAGGTCTAAGACTTATATGTTTTATATATTTAATTAAGGGGAAGTGGCATTTTATAAAAAAAATTATTATTCAATTCTGAAAATAGTGGCAGCATATTTCTGAAAATAATTTGTTAACAATTGAAAATTTGACAAATAAAGGCAGGTTAGTTGAAAAGTTATCTTTTTAAGTTAAAAATAAAGAAAACATACTTTTAGCATGTTTCAGCCTTTACGGCAACAGACCTTCTGACCCAGACCTTCCAACAAGGTCAAGAGGTTATAAGCTTTCGACAGGGTCAAACTAGTGCATATGGTATCAAGCTACTTGGTACATAATGAATTGGACAGAGTCGAAGGGTTCTAAGTCGAAAGGTTGATGGCCAAAGAGGTTGGGGTATGTTTGTTTTATGAACCAAAAGCTTTCACCTGCTTTGCTTTCGAATAAAAGCTTTCGACTTGGTGGTTTTCGACCAGGTCAAAATGTTTAAAAGAAAGATTTTAAACCCTTCGACATAGTCAAAAGGTTACTGCTGCTTTATAACTACTTTTTTTGGAAACCTTCCGACAGAGTCAAAAGGTTACCGCCACTTTATAAATGTTTTGTTTTGAACCTTTCGACAAAGACAAAAGGTTTACTTGTTTTAAAAACTAGCTTCTTCTCTATGCTTTCGAAAGGAAGCTTTTGACTTAGGTGATTCACCCTTGTTTTATAAATTGAAGTAAAACCCAAAGCTTTCGAAAGAGTTGTTTTAAAGGATTTGTTTAAAGCTTTCAAAGCAGAACTTTCGACAAAGTCGAAAGGTTGCTTCTAATGGTTTCGAAAGGTTTTTGTTGAATGATTTCGAAAGGTTTATTGAATGATTTTGAAAGGTTTTGTTCAGTGGTTTCAAAAGGTTTATTGAATGGTTTCGAAAGGTTTTAGTTGAATGGTTTCGAAAGGTTTTAGTTGAATGGTTTCGAAAGGTTTATTGAATGTTTTCGAAAGGTTTTAGTTGGGTGGTTTCGAAAGGTTTATTGAATGGTTTCGAAAGGTTTTAGTTGAATGGTTTCGAAAGGTTTAATTCAATGGATTCGAAAGGTTTAAACGGAAGGTTTTCCAAGGTTTTCTAAGTCAATGTTTTAAAGTGATTTTAAAGAAGGATGTCCAAAGTTGTATAGCTTTCGAAAGGTTTTTTTCAATGGGTTCGAAAGGTTTAGTTCAATGGTTTTGAAAGGTTTGATGTATGATTTCAAAAGGTTTGAGGAATTATTTCAAAAGGTCTGATATTGGTTTTGAAAGAGAGGATTCCAAAGTATAGAAAGAGGTGCTTTCAAATGGTTAAATGTTTTCATCAACTAAAGTTTGAGTAAGGAATATATATATGACATGGTCATATGATTTTGAGTAAAGTATAAAGATTATAATACTTTTCCTTGTTTAAGTTTGATATAAAGATTTTAAATCATTTTGAAAATGTTTTCAAGGAGAATTATTGGAGGTGATCCTTAAGTGAAAATGACTTAGATATTAGAATACCAGATGGGACAAGTATGGGGTCGCACCCTATACATGAGCTAATAGCCCCAGCTAATTTTTGTCCAAATTTCCAGTGTGTAGGACTTTGTCACAGGTAGACTAAAATTATGATTACACACCGAAAGGAATATATGTTTGTATACAGATAGGTTATTGGTGAGCCAGAAAAACCATTAGGATCGACAAGACCTGGGTGATGATTAAGTTAGGGATGGACTGTCCAGTAGTGAAGTTTTTAACAGATAGTTAAGGACAAACTGTCCAGATGGGAAATGTTTAATAGATAGTTAAGGATAGATAATCCAGAAGAAGAATATCTAACAGATGTTAGGTTAATTTTGATTGTATTGTCTGGTAGGCCCGAGCTAGCCAAACGTTAAAAGTTATCCAAACAAAACTTATGTGTTTGAATAGATAGTTCATTATTACCTGATATTTATGTATGTTTACATATTGATTGCTTTATAGTATTTAACCATTTTGGATGCAGGAGCACGGTATATGGTTTTATGAAAGGTTTTGCAAAGATATGTTTTAAAAGGATGTTAGTGATGGGAAACTTGTTTCGCTAAGCGACGTGGTCTCACTTAACATAATTATTCCAGGATGTATAATATTATTCACACCAGGCTTTATGCCTGACTTGAAGTTTATGTTTTCCCCTTATACTCTCAAGTGGTCAAAATTAATTTGAGTAGGCTGAGGGATTAAGATTTTTTTTCAGGTTTTAGTAGGATGACGAATAAGCTACCGGAGGTATGCAGGAGGCAAACAGATAGCTACTTAGGAGTTGCTGTTCTTGTTATGTTTTAATGGATTTTTCGCTGTATTGTTTTTTATTTGGTATATTATGACCATATAACTCTATTCAACCAAAGGGGTATCTTCATATACCGCTCTTGGCATATTTTGTAATAATTATATTTGATCTGTTTTTGGGAACGATTTGGGATTATGCGTTGTGAATGTGAAACAATTGGTTTTCAAATGTAATGAAGTAAAAGTTGCTTTTGAAATTTACGTTTTGTTTCATATTCAAGTGCTTATGATATTATTGATACCATTAACATAGCCGTATTTAGTCGCCGGAAGCTAATACTATAGATGACTACGACATCTGTAGCGCTTAGTTTTTGGCCTCTAGATAGTGGATCATAAACTCTCTTTGATATTTCGGTCACTAGAGCCAAGGTGTTACACTTTTAAAGAATGTTCCTTGACTCCTTGTGAGCTCTTCTTCTTTTGTGATCTACATCATAACATTGTTGTCACAATATGTCATTGGATTCCCAATGTAGGAGATACTTGAATTTTGACCAAAATAAAATATAGTAAGTCATAAAGTGATACAACTTTGACGAAGAAAACTGGTGCAAATAATCATTGCTGCCAGGTACCACTTATAATAGTAAAATTGAAATTTTACCAAAAAATGTGCAAGTGAAGAATTCAATCAAACTGTCACACCACTAGCTAAGTGGCATGTGAACATTAATATTCAATATTAATCATTAAATAAATTTGTTGCTTTAAGTCGCACAATCGTAATGATGAATACTTTGAAAAACCACATGATTTAGTTAACTTATAATCATAGTTAATTAATTGAGTTAATTAATATTTATGAAGTATTAGTTATTATATTAATTTTATTTGATGTTTGAATGTCATTAGTATTTAATGAAACGTGTATATAACGACCAGTAATTTGATCACTATGAATATGAATATTTGATATATTTTTAAATAAATAATTAATATATTTATCACTAAAAGAAACCTCTTTTAAGTAATAACTAATGATGATAAAGTTGTTTTGAAATTTGGTTTACAAAAATAATTAGTTCGAAGAAGAATCGAAAATTTGACCGAAAATCGAACATGTTGTATACCTTATATTATATATACACACACACATATATAAACAATATATGCTTTTGTTAAGTAAGTGATTTGAGTTAACAAGTTTAAATATTTACTTAAGTAAATAAATTATGTTTGACTTTTCTTTTTAAAATTTAGAAAGGAAAATGGTACAAAAATATAACACATCAAGTAATGTAAAAGTGTAAAAGTGATGGTGACTAGATGAAGGGGGTGGAGGTTGTATGTGCTAGGGAAAGAGGGTGGGGATGATGTGGCACCATGTGGTGGAAGGCAATGTACCTTTTAATTATCAAGGGCATTTTTATAATTTCTTCTATTCATATTAAATAAATAAAAAAGTTAATTTTTTCATTACTTGTTTTATTTCATTTCCTTCATTTTCAAACTTTTATCTCTTCTTTTTCAAGCTTTCCATTTTCCTTCCATGGCTTCTTCAAAATTTCAAGTTAAAAATCTTTTCTTTTTACAATATAATCCTTAAACAATAGCCAAAATCACCCCCTTTCTTCCAAAACAACATCCAAAACACCCTCCTCAAGTCATGGCCGCACCCTCCTCAAGCATGGCCGAGCCCATATACAAATAGGCCGAGCCTATCCCTTCCTAAGGCCTTAAAAATCAAGTTTCTAAGATCAAGTTTCTAATAAGACAAACTAAGTTCGTGTGTTGGTGCAAAGCTTTACTAGCTTTGATTTGAATTCATGATGATCTTGGTGAGTAAATCTCACTTTTAAAACCAAAGATTTAAAATTTATAATTTGTGATAATAAGATTGGTTAGTTGATTGCTTATGTTATAAGTTTGGAATAATGTTGTTGGTTTGGTTCCCGCTTGAAGTAGATGATTTATGTGATGATTTGTTGATGACTGGAAATGCAGCCGAAGTGCTTAAGTAATAATCTTTCCTTGCTTTATAGATGGTATTTACACTTATATATGTATGTACTTATGTATATGAATGATGTAATGTTGGATGGAAAGTTAAAACACTTGAATTGGTTTATTGTCGACATCGAGATCTTGTGTCACTTTAAAACTTGTTTACTTGTTTTTCTAGAAATGTTTCTAAAAAGTTTTTCCGATCTTTACATTTTGTTTTTAAACCTTTATACAAAGTTACTAAAGTGATTTAAGCATAGACTGAAAAGATTTAATAGCTATTTGATTTATAAAAAAGTTTAAAGGTTATGGTCCGTATAGCGATAGTCGTTATGGATGCAGTTCATAAATCGGTAACTTTTGTATAAACCAAAACGAGTTTCTACTTTAGACATTTTTGAAAAGCTTTTTAAAATATAAATAATTATTATAAATAATTTTTAAATATTAAAAATATTTTCAAAAATTATTATTTAAATAAAAGGTTTATTTATTATTTATTTATTATTTAAATAAAAGATTTATTTATCATTTAATTATTATTTAAATAAAAGGTTTAAATTATTATTAATTAATCAAATAAAAGTATTTTTATTCACTTTATTTCCAACGGCCGGTTTTGTTTAAAAGCAACTACCTTTTATAATGGATCTTTTTAAATACAAGGGATTTCTTTTTTGTGCCATTAAATGGCCAAGAAAATATAATAAGTTATGCTAAAATGTTGACACGTTTTATGAAAAGAAAGTCATCTTGTATTTAGAAATAAAAGTCAATGAGTAAACTTTCCTCCATTTGTGAGATCAAGAACCAGATTTTCTAGGCGAGGGATAGAGAAGTTGAAATGTCGGTAATGTGATAAGTATAAGAGAGTTAATTTTCATAAATGGTTCATGATTAATTAAGTGTATAAAGATACTCCTTTGTATAATTAATGCCAAATTCCGAGGTATGGAAGCTTGTCTCTATCCCGAGAAGTAAGAATATGCATTGAGGCAAGGATAGTTTTCTAACTTGGACAACTTCGTTGTTAATTGATGGATAGTACTATTTGAAATCAGAAACTATGGATAAGTATAGGATGTCTTATTTTTCCATATGCAAATCTATACTCACCCGAATAATGGATTTGTCCACTAAAAATAACTTGTACAGTTTTAAAATTATCGATTGTAGGTTCGAAGAGACCGGGATCGAATAAGCAAGAGTTATCCAAAAACCATTTCGAATCAACGTAAGTGTTCGAATTAGAAACATCATAAAGACGATGGAATCAGAGACGAAGATCTTTGAAGTGCAAGGGCTACTTGCTACTAATCCTATGGGCGATTCAAATTGGATGTAGTAGTAGTGCTTTTGATTTGTTTATATCCTGAACAACTTGTATGGACGAATGCTGGCATTGCATTATTGCCTGGAGGGATGTATTAGCATTCCTAGTGGGATTTGCAAAAGAAAAGATAATCTTTGCCTCAAGCATCTCAACCCGTGAATGACTAAAATAAGGAAGATTGCCCGCTTTAATTGTCACCAACCAAGGCATATGATGAAGGATTGCCCGCTAATGAAGATGGTTCAACAAGCCAAGGTTTATGCCATCAAACTTGAACCACCAACCTCAAAGGATGTGAAAGGCAAAGGAATTCTTGAAGGCACTTTAATTGTTAATGGCATTTTTGTTTAAGTATTGTTTCATATCGAGGCTTCCCATTGTTCTATTTCTTTAGAATCGGTAATTAGGTTGCAACTTTCCCCAAGAATTGTAAAAACTACTATCTGTGTGTCTATCCCCATAGGAGGTACTACTAATCCGCACATGATTTGTAAGGATATACCAATTACTTACCTACACACTATTTTTCTTGTGACATATTTGTCTAAGATTTTAAGTGGTTTGATGTTATACTTGGTATGAATTGGTTATTAAAGTATAGTGTTGTCTTAGATTGTGTTTGGGAGGACGATAACATTAAAAGCCAAATTTGGAAAATTTGTTAAAGTATCATGTGATGAACTAAACAAACAAATGAGTAGTTTCTTGTATGCCCTTGAATCGTCCCAGGAAGAATTGGGATTGATAGTAGTTATTAAGGATTTCGTTGATGTTTTTTATGAAGTTAACAGTCTACCTCCATATCAGGAGATTCAGTTTCATACAGACTTAATTGCCAGTTGGAAACCTGTTATTTAACCTATTTGTAAAATGGCTCTAGGAGCAAAGAAGGAGTTAGGTGATAAGAGAGATGATTTGTCGAGAAGAGGACTAATTAGACCAAGTCACTCAATTAGGGGGTAGCTGTGGTTTTTATGGCAAAGTCAGATGGTTCTTTAATATTTTGTGTGAATTACCGTGAGTTAAATAAGCAGACAATTCGAAATAAATATCCCTTATCCTATATAGATGGCATGTTTGACCAACTTCATGGTGCTCGAGTATTTTCCCAAATGGTCCTTGGTAAAGGATTTTACCAGTTAAGGATAGCAGAGGGTAGTACACCCTTAATAGAATTTAGAGGACCAGATTGTTTCTTCGAGTAGTTGGATATGCAATTTGGGCTAACTATTGCACCCACTTATTTTGTAGATCTTATGAATCGAGTTTTTAGAGATATGCTCAATATTTTTTTTTTGGTCTTTATAAATGATATTTTTATTTATTCTAAGACTAAGGAAGGACACAAACATCATTTGGAAGTGGTGCTGGAAACGTTAAGGAAACACATTTTATAAGCTAAGTTTTCTAAGTGTCATTATTGGCAATTAAAAGTAAGGTTCCTAGGGTATGTTGTGTCGGGGGACGGAATTTCGATTAATCTAGAAAAGGTAGCGCTATTTATGATTGGAAGACACTGACGACTCCAATGGATATTCGAAAAAATTTAGGCTTGGTCGGATATTATAGGATGTTCATCCAAGACTTATCCAAGATTGCCTCGCACCTGACCAAGTTGATGAAGAAAGGTGAGAATTTTATTTTGATTTCGAAGTATAAAGAAGCATTCATTGAGCTAAAGAAGAGGTTGACCAGTGCTCTAGTTCTAGCTATTTCGAATGGAGGTGAATGGTTGACTATGTTACTGATGCTTGTGGTGTAGGTTTGGGTACAATTTCGATGCAGGATAAGAGAGTTATTGCTTATGCTAGTAGGCAGCTGAAGCCTCATAAGAAGAACTATGCAACACATGATTTGTAGTTATTAGCAATTGTTTTTGCATTGAAGATGTGGAGGCATTATTTGTTAGGTGAAAAGTTTGAGCTTTTCACGAATCACAAGTCCTTAAAGTTTCTTTTCACACAAAATGATTGGAATATGAGGCAGCAACGGTGCTTGGAATTTCTAGCAGCATATGACTTCGGTATTCTTTATACATTGAGAAAAGCTAATGTTGTGGCAGATGCTCTGAGTAGAAATGTAGTCTTGGCTCTTTTGGAAGTTGTTCCTACTCTCCTCGAAAGGATTGCCAGTAAGCAAATGGAAGATAGCCGCTTGATAGAGATCATCAAGGATAAAGATGAAAGTCATTGTTTGAGCTTTGAGATGGACCATCGGGGTATACTGCGGATGATTGGAAGGATTGTTTTCCAAATGTCGACGG
This sequence comes from Allium fistulosum, assembly GCA_030737815.1. Classification (NCBI taxonomy): domain Eukaryota; kingdom Viridiplantae; phylum Streptophyta; class Magnoliopsida; order Asparagales; family Amaryllidaceae; genus Allium; species Allium fistulosum. The sequence continues at coordinate 674,803,511 of CM060905.1, forward strand.
TCTTCGACAGGAAGTTTTAACCGAATGTCATCAATAAAAGTTTTGTATCCATCCTGGTGTTTTGAAGATGCATCGGGATATGAAGCGAGTATTTTGTGGAAGTGGATGAAGAGGGATATTTCTATCCATGTTAGCTGATGTGGGAATTGCCAAAAAATCAAAGGTAATCATCAAAGGTTTGCTGGATTACTACAACAAACAGAGATTTTAGACTAGAAATGGGAGTAAGTACCAATAGATTTATTGAGGATTTACCCAGATTAAGGAAGGGTAATGAAGGTGTTTGGGTCATTATGGATCAGCTAACTATGAGTGCCCATTTTATTCCAGTAAAGCCGAATATGTTTGGGTCATTATGGATCAGCTAACTATGAGTGCCCATTTTATTCCAGTAAAGCCGAATATGACTGCAACAACATTTATAAATATTTATATGAGTGAGATCGTATGATTGCATGGAGTTCTAATTAGCATTGTACGCGATCGAGATCTAATATTTACCGGTCAGTTTGGGAAGTGTTGCAAGTAGTGTTGGGAACAAAGCTAAGTTTGAGCATAGCATATCATCCTCAAATGAATGGGCAAGCAAAAAGGGTAAACCGAGTCTTGGAAGTTCTTTTAAGAGCATGTATCTTGGACTTTGGGGGATTATGGGTGGATCATCTTCACTTTGTGGAATTATCTTATAACAATAGTTATCAAGAGAGCTTTGGCATGGCACCCTACGATGCACTTTTATGGACGACCATGCAAGTCACCAGCGTGTTGGGTAGAAACAGGGGATTGGTTAGTGCATGGACCTGATATGATTCGAAAGGCTGCGGAGAAGGTTGATATGATCAAAAGGAGGATGAAGGAAGCCCAAGATAGACAAAAAAGCTAAGCAGATCGAAAACGTAGGAATTTAGAGTTTTGGTCGGAGACTTTGTGTTTATGAAGATTTCCCCGATTAGAGGAGTTGTTTGATTTGGAAGAGCGGGAAAGTTGGCACCAAGGTATGTTGGACCTTTTTAGATTCTTGAGAGGATTGGGCTGCTTTTCTATCGAGTTAAGTTGCCGGAAAGATTGTCAGGAATCCATAATATTTTTCATGTATCGTATTTGAGGAAGTATGTGCATGATCCACCTTTGGTTGTTGAGCCATCTGTTTAAAAGGATTTGGCAGTAGAATAAAATTTAACCATGATAAGACATCCTATTTGAATTGTTGATCGAGATGTGAAGCAATTGCGTAATAAGTTCGTGAGATTGGTTAAAGTTTAGTGGAGTGAAGATTCTAGAGATTGCACTTGGGAGACTGACGATAACATGAGATAGACTTATCTCGAGTTGATGTTAGAATAATAGTTTGCTTGTTGTGTGTATGGTGTAATCACCGTTTGTGATGTAGTTGCCTAGTATGTATCTTTTGTCTGCATTTCATCATATATAATATATTCCCTTTTGAGTTATTTTGAGTTATCTTTTTATGTGTTAATTTCGGCACGAAATTCTTTTAAAAGGGGAAGAATGTAATGATCCGTAATTTGATCACTTTAAATATGAATATTTGATATATTTTTAAATAATTAATGGATTTTATAACTAAAATAAACTTCTTTTAAGTAATAATTAATGGTGGTAAAGTTGTTTTGAAATTGGTTTACAAAAATAATTAGTTTGGAAAAAAATCGAAAATGTGAACGAAAATCAATTTTTTGATTTTCGACCTTTCATCATCTAAAAGTTGTCGGAACATGTCGTATACACTAGAGTGTGTGCATATATATATTCACACATATATAATTAAAATATGCTTTGGTTAAGGAAATGATTTGAGTTAACAAGTCTAAATATTTGCTTAAATAAATAAAGTACGTTTTGACTTTTCTTTTTAGAATTTAAAAGGAAAAATGGTACAAAAATATAACACATCAAGTAATGTAAAAGTGCTGATGTGATGGGGACTAGATGGAGGGGGTGGAGGTTGCATGTGCAAGGGGGAAGAGGGTGGGGATGATGTGGCACCATGTGGTGAAGGGCAATGTGCCTTTTAATTATCAAGGGCATTTTTGTAATTTCTCCTATTCATATTACATAAAAACAGCTTCATTTTTTCATTACTTATTTTATTTCATTTCCATACCTCTATCTATTCTTTTCCAAGATTTTTTTTCCTTCCATGGCTTCTTTAAAATTTCAAGTTAAAAATCCTTTCCTTTTCCACTTTAAAACCTTAAACAATAGCCAAAATCACCTCCTTTCTTCTCTACAGCTCCTCCCTTCCAAAACGAGACCCAAAACATCCTCCTTAAGTCGAGCCAGTGATACTAGTTTGGAAGTTGTACATAGATCATTTTAATAAATGTGAATTAAAAATAAATGTGGATTAAAAATGAATGTGAATTAAAATTTATTGGTGCAGTTAAGAAGCCAATGAAATAAATATATAAATTACCAGTGTTATGGCATGCGTTTCACACGTGAATTGTTTTCCTTATAAATTGTATATGTTTAAATTAGTTAAAAAAATGATTTTTTATTTTCAAGTGATATTAAGATTTGTATATCTATAAAGAAGTATTTTGAATTTGTAAAGGAAGTTTAATTTTAGATCCTATTTTTAGAAGCATTTTGAATTTATAAAGCATGTTTAATTGTTAGATCCTACTTTTAAGGGCGTTTGAATTTATAAAAGAAGTTTAATATGAGATCCTATTTTTAAGTGATTAAGATTTGATAATATATAGAGGAGCGTTTTTGGTAGTTCACGTTGGTATCAAAAAAGCATGACACCAATGCTATAACAACTATTATTAAAGACCATTTTATTCGCATAACTGTTCTTGATTCAGATTCAAATACATTATTTCGAAGTGATTTACACTGGTCCAAATTTGGAATTTTATTCACTCGATTCTTGATGGCGAACATTTGATATGGATTTTTGATATGATCTTGAAGTTTTCTATCATAGTATATAGCTATGTAATGAGAATAGAGGTTTCTAATAAAGGAACCCAATCAGAGTCCATACTAAGGAAATCTTGTGAGCGATACTAGTTCAGAAGTGGAATTTGTATGATCGAGCGAATGATCGAATTTGATATTGTGTACGGATGACATATGTATATCGTATGGGCTTTAATCCACCATGTACTTCTTACATTTAGAATTGCAAGTTATATGGTTAATGTCCTTGGTAAGTGAGATTTTGTTACAAGGAAGCAAATGTTACCTTACTGCTTTTGGTTTAATGAGTAGATTTTGCTTGCTCAACTGATAGGTACATGTTTATTCCTTAACGGATGTGTTTGCTATGTGACATACACACTCTATAAGATATACCATAAGTATATCTTGTTTTTGATGATTTTATGCCCTAGTTATGGGAGGCCACTTTTGGGTTTTTCTTTCTAATATTGATCTAGGCGAGTTGTGCCAAGTTGTACTTTTTTCAATCAAGCCATGCAAAGGAGGTGCTGCCAGAAATTAATAACTAATTTTCTCCTTGATATTAATAAATATATATTGCATTTAATGTGTTTGTGTAGTATTTTGCATTTACAGGATAACTTGAGCTTTGTTTTTTGGTTTCAAAGTTGCATTGGTTAACGGTGTAGGTACAAATATAGTTGATAACATATTTGAAGAAAAATATGCCATCAAAGTCTATTTTTCTTTTTAACTAGCAAGTCCTAAGCCTTAACTCTAGTTTTTCCAAAGGATTACGCAAACAATTGCTTATGTTTAAAGTTCAAAAAGAAAAGAACACATTCAAATCAAAAGTGAACAACATCAGGGCATTCATGTCATACACAAGAGAAGCAATCAAATTTCCACGGGACCTAACTCAAAAATATTCAAACAAAGGTCACTTTGAATGGTTCTAGATGAAGATTTTTTCACACGCATCATATTTCAGTGATATTTGGAAAAACAAGGTTATATATATAGGCCTATCAATGGTACATGTTTAGGCCCGAGCCCGGCTCAAACTCGTCCTTTTAATACGGGTACGGTTTTGCCAAAAACTAACTAGGCCCGACCCAAACCCGACTCGGTTACTATTAGGTTCGGGTATATTTTTATAAACACCCAATCTGATTTAGGCCTGTCCCAGTAATTAACTTTGCATCATATCAATACATGAGTGTTTATGTTATTTTTTTACCATTTTGTGTTTGTTTGCATGTAGATTTTTTTGTTTGCTTTTCTTATGAACTTGGTTACAAAACCACCAAATTTGTATGTTAATATTGTTTGTGCATATATTTTATAAAAATTACAAGTTTAAAGTCCGTTTTAACATAAATAATATGAGTCTGGTATACGGGTATTATCTAAAGGGCTTGAAAAGCCCGATGGGTCAAGCTCAGGTATTGGTTTTGAAATATCTTGTGTGGTCAGATCGGACTCGGATTTTGATTATTGTAATCAGGCTCGGGTCAAAGTTTTAAGATACCGGAGCTGACCCCGGCCGATTGACAAGCCTATATATATGTTAAAAAGTTTCTTCTTCTTGTGTGTGTGTAAGAGATCATTTACGTCATCAAACACTATCTACCCACAGTTCTAATTCAAAGTAATTTCTTATCTAAATTATTTACCAACTGGCTATCACTCAGCATCTTGTTCAATCAGCTTTTTTTAAAATGGTTTAAAATTACAAGGCCCAAGCCCGACTGTCTCCAAATGAACGGGTACACATTCCATACATGTTTCTTATTACAACAAAACATTTCCAACCCTTAGGGATTCTCATTACCACCGCAAACATCTACTACTGGCAAAAACACAAAAATTGCGGACACTAATTCTACCGATCTTCAATTCGCCTCATTCCGACTTCCGCTTGTCTCTCCTCTTTCCCAATATGAAAGACAATCATTGAATCCTCCACCTAAACCCCTTAGTTGAGGATTAGATTTTACTCCACTTTCAATTGTCTTTCCAGATCTGAGAAAATTATCAGGTCTAGAGTCATTGCAACCTAGATCTGATAATCTTATATCATATTGACCTTCTTCAAGATGATTGTTCGTTGTCACTAGAGTTTCAGCACTAGCGGTTGTTGCAAGTCAACCCAAGTCATTACGATTATTATTTGTTTCAAACTCTTCAACAATCACACGCTAACATTGCTTGCTGCATGATACGTTGCTCTCGGCCGGTGAAGATATCTTTTAACGTGCTTATTGTTGGCCTTAATAGCCCACTGTTCAGATAAGCGAATAGCTCTGATTTTTTTCCTCTTTCTCGGTCAGCCAAGTATAATGTTTCTTTCTTTTTGTACCAGTACCCACTTCTGCTCTTTGGTAGTTGGTTTGCTGTTATAAACCCTGCTATTATGCTCTTTCCATATATGATAGGTTATTTTTGTTATGGTAATGCTTACATACTCTCTTTCTTCTAATTTTGAACTAAAAGTTTTAATGACGTGATTTGCTGCTTCCTTTAGTGACATGATGTTGCTTTACTATAACGCCAACTTAATCTTTGTTGCATTCTATGTATACTGAGAATATAAAAATTCAAAAAATAGATGCTCACTGAATTTTGGAGATATTTCACATAAAAGGCATGCAGTGATATCTATTTTACCCCATTTACCTGTTCTATCCCTTGTTGGTAGTTTGTTGTTAATTGCAAAAAAATTGCAGAATGCCATCTTAGGACAGTTTGATTTGGTCCAAATACATTCATGCCATTCTGCTATTGATGCTTATCTCAGATAAACCTCTATGTTTTTCTAAAAGAGAACTTATCATTACTACTAGCTAAACACTCCCAATAATCTTGTTTGCATTTCTTTCTAGTGATATATTACTAATCTCATCTTTATGTGGATTCGCAATTGGACGTAGCCATGGTTGCCATTCTTCATTGTTGATAATTACTTAGACTGTAACATCAGTATTTCCCAAAATAATTAAATTATTCCAACCCACTCTATTTATAAAAGATTTATGATTATACCATGGGTTAAACCATAGGCTTGTTTCTCTTCCATTTTTGAAACGTTTTTCTACAAATTGCTTTCCCATATCTCTACAGTCCAGAATTTGCTTCCATGCATTAGACTGAAAACTTTTTGATATGGAATTCCAAAAATTGGTCCTTTTAAGGTATTTATTTTTAATCCATCTCGACCACATAGACTCACTATCTATGAATATGCAGAATAGTTTAAATGGCATTTATGGCTTAAACCTGCAACGTTCCTTAATCCAATTACTCCTCCTTTTTTGCGTCTGCATATTTTTATCCATGACATCTTATGATAATTTCCCCTCCATAAAAATTATTCACACCTCCTCTCTAACTTTTTAGCTGATGCTACAGGAATATGATTGGTCTGAAGCCAATATAGAATAATTGCATATATGACACTCTTTAATAATTCTGATCTTCCTGCCATAGAGAGTAACTTGCTTGACCATGTTTCCATTTCTTTCTGTATTTTTTCTATCAGCACTAAACAATCACTGTCTTTTATCTGATTCACCGATAGTGGAAGCCCCAAATATTTGATTGGTAAAGTTCCTTCCGATATGCTTAAATTTTGCAGTATTACTTCTCTATCCCTGCTTTGCTTACTAAAGTATGCCTTACTTTTGAATTCCTTTATTTGCAATCCTGCATACTTATTTAAACATTCCAAAACAACTTTAATAGCTTAGGCATTTGAATAATCTGATTTAATAAATAGCATCAAGTCAAGTGCATATATTTGATGAGTAATACTTGGTTGTATTTTACTTTTTGGATTTATATTGTCTTTTAACATCTCTATGTCAAATAAGACAGTAAAATATTCTATCTCCATTGTAAACAAATTAGGTTATAATGAATCACCTTGCCTTAAACCCCTATTACTTGAAATAAAGCCCACCGGTTTTTCTTGTATTAATTAGAGAAAGTTGACATATTAATGCATTCGTATATTAGATCACATAATTTTTTTTCGAATCCCATACTAATCATTATATGATGCATAAATTTTCTATTCACCTTATCATATGCTTTTTGTAAATCTATTTTTAAACAAACATTGTTCCCTGATTTACTATTAAAGTTTCACACTGTTTCATGAGCTAGTAATGAATTCTCATATATTAATCTACCAGGTATAAAGGACTTTGGTTTTCTAATATTAAAAATGGCAAAAAAAACCTTTCAGTTTATTACTCAAAGTTGATACAGTTATTTTACAAATGAAATTACAGCATGATATAGGTCTGTAATCCCCTCAATTTGAAGGATTTATTTTCTTTTGGATTAAAGTAACGAACGTATGATTTAAACTTCTAAGTATTTTCCCTTCCCTAATGAATTCATTCACAACTTTTAAAATTCTGTCATTTAGTTTTCCCCAATGTCTTTTACAAAATTTAGCATTGAAACCATCCTGTCTTTGGCTTTTATTATCCCCAGAGTTAAAAATTAAATTTTTAATTTGATTCTCTTTTATAAGAGCTAGTAACACTTCTTCCACATTCGACTTTGATTTTGTTTTACATGTGATCTTAGGCAATTGAATTTCATCTTCTTCAACATTTTATAACTCTATGAAGTAACTAATTGCCTTTTTAGCTATTTCTTTATAACTTTATAGATTTACCATCTTTACCAAATATATTACCAACATTATTAATATGATTTCTACAATTCATTCTCGCATAAAAATTTCTTGAACAATCATTCCCCTGCATTGACCAATTTACTTTTGCTTTCTATTTTAGAATCATTGTATTCATGTATAATTCTTTTGATAATTCATTTTGATTGTTAACAAATTTTTTGACATTATATGTATTATTTAGATTACTATCAATTAAGTCTCATAAAAAATTTCCTTCTTTTCTTAATTCATCTATATACCCTTTATCTGATATTTTATCCTTATTCCAGATTTGGGGACACTACTTTGTGTTTTTCATTAATTTATTAAATTGAAATTTTTTAGTGCCTTTACATGAAAAAGTCAAACAACTTTCAAAACTTTCTCTATATTCTTTGTCGTTAACCCAACCTTTTTTTAATTTGAAGGGTATACCAATATTTTCCTCTTCTATCTCTTTATTTTGAAACAGATTTATTAAAATAAGGATATGTGTTAACCCAAAAAATGGATAAACACCATAGATTGAGTGTGAAAGAACCAGCTCTACTTATCAAGGAAAATAAAAAAGAAAAAGCAATAGAAAATCGCAAAAAAGTAGAGACATGAGCTTTTTATAGTGGTTCGGCTGTTAATGAAGTCTACGTCAAATTCATAGCTTTTATTTGTTGTTTGCTATTACAAGATTGATTTGGTTTACAATATGATTGAATCACCTTGGTCAGATCTAAATCACAAGTATTCAGAGGCAACCAAAGGATCTTAGTTGCTCCTTTATGACTGTTGTATGGGAAAAGAAGAGTGAAGAATCGTAATTGCAGAGTTGCAGCAGCCAGTCCAAAAGATACCCTTTGTATTGTAGATGGGATGGTATTTATAGGAGTTGGAGAGCATTTTAGCTAGAGTCACTTCACCAGAAGCCCGTATCCATCTTATAGAGCCGGCTCAATAAATTTAGAGGCGTTTGGAGCTAAATTTTCGGATCGATGCCGTGCCAATTGGATCGGATCGATACCGATCCGAAAAGTTGTGCAATTCTTGTACGACTTTTATTTGGTTGGCTTCCTTGTTTTGTTGTGAGGATTTCCATGCAATTTCATAGCTTTTTGTTTTACTCTGATAGTGATTCACCTATGGGTTTGATTGATCTGTAATCTAAATCAAGTAAGTTTTTATTTCTTGAACTCGGATGCTTGGAATGTTAACAAACTTGGTAGATAAGCTTAATTGAGACATAGAGGTGTAAGAAAAGTGGATCAGAGATCCAATAAAGCAAAATTTTGGATCGGTACCGATCCAAAACGTTAGCATAAAAATGATCCAAAGTTGTTATGGTTCTTTGCCTTGTAGTTTTAGGGCTTCTGATCAAGTCTTTAGTCTTTCTTGCTTAATCTGAATGTTGTAACTCCTATTGAATTCTGCTAGGTTAAAAACTCGGTTAACATTTTCCCCCAGAGTGCTCTTTTGTTAAAGCAAGGTGTGCTTGGGAATTGTTTTTCTCTAGGTTTCTGTTTTAAGGAGTTTCATTGGTCGTATTTGGCCATCTTGAAAAACTATCTAAGAAGTACCGACTAACTGCTAAGTCCTTAGTGTAGATCTCTATTGTTCATGATTAAGGAGTGATCTTGACTTGATAATTTCAGATGAATACGGACATCAAGTAGATCATGTAGGGGAAATCTGGGACCATTTGGAGAAGTAGATTTGGGTCGATATGGATCTAATTGGAACAGATCGATACTGATCCAATTGGATTGGGTCGGTACCGATCCGAGTACTTGATAATTTTTCCAAACTTTCTCTTTCTTTTCTCATTTTTATATATAAGCCGACCCCTTATTTCAATTCATTTCTATTCGATCTGATCCTCATTCCTCTAGTCGATCTGACCTCTCCATACCCTAGGGCGTCGATCCAAGCATTCCTTCCATTCGGGAGCTGCCGCCATCGATCTCCACCACCAACGCAATTAGCCACCGCCTCTTGAAGCCATTTCCAACGACTGGAGTAAAGAACCGCCACCTAAAACCCCAAATTCATGAAGACAGCTGATTCGATCCAAGTGAAATCCTAGCTTTTTAGGTCTCCCTAAACTAAAGATCGATTTATCTTCTTCGATTCGAAGGTTGGCAGCATTGATTTTGGCGCATTACTACATTAACGATTAGTTATGAAGTTGTGTTGATGGTGGATACAGTTGAAGATTCGAGTTGATTGTGACTTTGTGGAAGAAGATAGCAGATCGAGTCTTGAATTTTTAACGGAACGGAGCTAGGGTTTTTCCCCGATACTCGATATGTTTTGCTATCTTCATCTATAGAGTCAGAATTGAACTGCATCGAGTTACATAGTCGATCCCAGCACAGCGTCTAGCAGATTGATTTTTGTTTTTTTAGGAGGTGATAATAGCTTAGGGTAGCATTTTTTGTGCAGCTTACGTTGTTATCACCTTCCAAAGAACTAAAATTAACTAATGCTGAGAATTCTTTACTTTATTCGAATCCATCGATCTATATTTACTCGCTTCAGATTGGTCCTGTCATTGCATAGTCGGTGTACCTAGAACAGGAAGGGCTTTCTATGTCGCTTTGGATAATGGATCCGTTATCGATCGTTGATCGATAATGGGTCACTACAGAAGAAATGAAAGTAACATGTGATACGGATCGCTTTTTCGGTGTGAATGGGCCATCTACATGGAATAATTTATTCACAACGTTCAGGAAACCAGACCCATTCTCACTTAGATTTCACATCACACTCACTCCTGGTTAATACTTGGAATTCGATCGGTGGCTAGTACACATCAATTATCTCCTGGATTTCAAGTGTCCACTACGCAAGGGTCTATAGTTTAGAGATTAGGCATAACTGACCGCTTTGAGCACAAGCTTTCTTATATAGAATGACGCACAAATCTTCTCAGCGCAAATCAAATGAGGGGAACTCACCTCTTTTTGAAGCAGAATCATCATTAATCCAACATGATCTACCACTTCCATAACTTCAGGTCAATATGGTCGTCAGATTCCAGTCGGTCCCATCGTTGATCGCACTCATCCTAATTTCATATTCTTGGTTGATCCTCTGAAGAAAGCTCCTACAATTCATACACACATGATGTTGCAAAGCATTTGCTCGCAATATGGTATCCCAGAGGATGATGTGCTTCTGCTATCGAGAGGATAATTTTTTCATAGGCTACCTTCTAGATACGTGGCTTGCCACCAATATATGTGCATGTATGGTGTAGTGCTCCTGTTGACACACTTCTTAATGACAACATTTTAGAACATAGGGTTGGCCTCATTCTAGATTCTTTCAAATGGATATGCCATGTTGACGTGCTTATAAGTTCTATTCATGCGGACGCTTAATCGTGCACCGAGCTTCGCTGAGCTATAGTATCTACTATTGTTCAAGAAGAGAGAGGCTAATCCATCACTTATTTATATTAAAGTGCACCGTAGCCAGAAACTTATACTAGATCTTCCCGGCAATGTTCCTTCATTTAAGAATCAGTTCTTTTTTGCTAAGTGTCTAGAAGGATTCACTTGTTTATGGACTATGGAGGGTAAGTCTTCTTTACCATGCTCGGAGTTTCCTTTAATTACTATAAGTTTCTGAAAAACCATATATTCCTTACAGTTCTTCCAAGATTAACAAAGACCCGGTACTCGGCACCGTTCTTAGCACCTTTAAAGTAGTCGATGCTTAGAAGCGCATGATTAGATTCTTGCTCAAAAACAAGAACCTTCACCGATGCGGGCATTTACACCCTGGGAGATCCATTGGATTCGTTAGTACTCCTTCCCGCTCTAGAGCCTGAACTCATTCTATTTCTCTTCCCATGACTCTGATGAAGATGATGATGATGATGATGAAGAAAGTGGCCTATCTGATGAGTTAGAGAAGACCCCCGAGGAGATCCAAATTTAAGTCGAGGTCTACAGTCCACCCAAAATGCCATCGATTCTAGAAAAGAAAGAGGAAGATTTTATCCAACGGAATGGCAAGGCTCCGCTTATTGAAGAGAAAGAAGAAGGAGAAATTATCAAGGAGCATCCTCTAAATGAGGAAGGAATAGATTAGGACACAAATGAGGGTGACGCCAAATTAAGCGACAAGGGTTCGGAATTAAGCCTTGGTCATGCACCCTTACCTTCTTTGGAAGAGCCTATTGAGGGGGCTTCTCCCAAGGCTGAGCCTATATCCAGCTCTCTTTTGGAAGATGCTGACATTGATTTGGGAGATACAAGTGACATTTTCATGAAAATGGGTGGCTTGATGGGTGACTTCACTTTAGAAGGGCTGCCTTCCTAGTCTACATAGATTATCCCTATAGGAAGCAACGTCTTGACATTAGCTGGTGAACGATCTGATTTGTGTATTCCGTTGGGGTCGTTAAATTGTAACACACACTTTACTAGGATCACACACTTTATATTATTATTAATGTTTTTGGATGTTTTAGTTCACCAAATGCCTCTTTCCTAAAGCCATTTTATTGCTTGCTGCAGGAATCATGTCTCGTGGTTTTTAAAGCGATCTTGATCGAGTTTTGGAGTCTTGGCATTTGCTGAGACATTCTTCAAGGTACCATGCTCCTTGAGAGACTGACGATGAGAGGAAAAAGAGGAAGGGGGAGGTGGAAGAGCATCACCATGTTGAGAAAGATCAAGGCCATGATAGAGGAAGTGGCTACGAGAAGAGCCCGACTGAGTGAGGAGATCCATCGAAGAGGCCAAAAAGAGACCAAGAGCAAGAATCCGCTTCACATACTCCTACTTCCACTGGGATAAATTCCCCTACTTTTGGTGTCATGACATCCTCCACTCATACTATCATGATAGCTATCCTCGAATTTCTTGGTATGTGCCTTACATTTTTTCAGCTGGTCCCCCGCATTTGCAAGTTGCATTCCCTAATTGGTTCTTAAGGAGGGTTGTTTTTTATAAGCCTAATCTGAAGTCAGTTCGTGCTGAATCTTATTCACCCCATTTCCAAGCAATTCAAACCAGTTTGGAGCAAGCTAAGGGGTGGGAAACATTATGCATGCAGCAATCTACTGTTAATCGGAAGAACTACCAGGAAATCCTCTTGTTTGAGTCCAAAAAGGATGAGTATGAGAAGAAGCTCATAGATCGCGGTGTGGAGATTGAGAGGCTAAAGAAAGAGAGAGACGATGCCCTCAAGAAGTAGAGAAAAAGTTTTTCTTTGCTTAAGGAGATTAAAGAATCCACTAACCAAGCCGCAATCATCTTTGGAGATGAGATAAAGAAGTGCCATACGGACGAGGTGGCTTTAAAAGAAAGGTTGAGGACAAGAGAGACGGTGGTGGAGATGCAGAAGAAAACCATCACTAAGCATGCTCAAGAAATTGCCTCACTTCATAAAACAAGTTTTGAATTTGGACATTGAGAAGAAAAAGCTAACGCTAGAGATGGTTAAAATGGATGCCAGCTTTTAAGAGTTCAAGATACCTTCACAAAGAAGATGGAAGGCTTGGATGCCACTATTTTGGGCTTCTATATTAACTCTGTGCTACATCAGGGGAGTCTTACTTACTTGGGTCTGTCGTTCACTCGTACGCTTTCCATAGTCTGGAAGGGGATTCTTGCCTGATTTCAAGACATGGTGGCGGTTATACAGAAGAGGTGTTGGCTCAAGCATATCTGAATGAAGAGTCCCACCAAGCTTTATGGGAGGGCCAGGAAATCTTAATATTGGAGAGGGAACAAGAATTTATTGATGTCGCGACTGCTGCTAAGGCTATAAAAGGGCATTTTCTTTTAGGCCCTGGTGAGCCATCTTCACATCTTTGCGCTGATGAGGGGATCCTTTATACTTCTCCCGTGATTATATAGCCATCAAAGGAGGGCAACGACGAGGGTTTTGAAGTTAAGGCTCATGAATAGACTCCCACAACAGGTAATTTTCTTATCTCTTCTGTGTTTGAAGACTTCCAATTTATGCCTGATGAAATTGCCAAGATAATCGGCTTTTATTCTAATATTATAGATCAACCCTCTCTTCCTACTGAGGTACCTACCTCCTTACGGTGCTAGATCTTCTACCATTCTGACGGCATCAACTATCGTCTCCACATCTGGCTTGCAACCGATTTCTCACTTTGAGCAAATTGCAGTGCTGCATGGTTTGGATGACCCCTCTGTATCTCAAGTAGAGGTCGAGCAGCCGATGACCGAGCAATAAATGATAGTGGTGAAGAAGGAGAATGTTGAAGAGCAAAAGAGGTCATCAAAGAGTTCTCAGAAATCCCACAAGCACAAAGGAAAAGGAGGGTCTGCTAGCGGCAATGTTTCAAAAAGCTAGATCACCACAAGACGGGAGAAGCTTGAGAAGTCGCCGATCAATGGCGGAAGGGGAGGTAGTGACAAGAAATCATGATCTGTCCGTGCACTCCTAAAGTAGAGATTTTGCTTTTTTGGTTTCTTTTTTTACAAGTGCAGAGTCTGCACTTAGCATTTCTTCTTGTTCTTACAACAATGTTGTTTGCATTTTCCTATTCTTGACTGATATTGTGTGGGTACGGCCTCCGCTGTTTGTTGTTGTAAATGAAAACATTATAAGTAGTAAAACTGTTGAAATTTTGATAACTTCACTTGTCTACTTATCTACATTCCATGCATTGTTGCCATTTTATAGCACTGTATTTTTATTCGGCATTTTTCCATATACTATTTCATTTAGTCCCATGATTACTACCAATATTCTTTGTTTGGAGTAATAGAATTATAAAGTATTTTCTTTTTTGGTTGAGGGTTGGTGTGTGCCCCTAGTTTATAGGATTGTTTGCTTCGAACACTTGATACGAGACTGGGTGCCCCTGGTTGTCTTTTGGATGCCCCTAGTCAGGTCTATACTACAACTTCATTCTTTGGGAACTTTTGGTTAGTGACGCTAGAGCAACACCGGTTACTTGAAATTCTGTTAAGTGATTCCATCATAATGCTGACGTTTAGGCTATTGCGCACACGTGTCGCTCCTTGGAGTGCTATTTCCTTGGATTTAGAGGTGGTGCATGACTTTTTGTAATATGAGAGTTCCTCCTCTTTGTGTGCAATCTTGCTGATCCAAGAAGTGGTGTCCGGCTTAGGAAATTCACACAATAGGATCGAGGCTTGCTTGGTCGTAGTTTTGCAAACCAAGAAGCAATGTGCGGTTTAGGTAATTGTGTTTGCTTGTACTTGGTTCCACAATCCAAGAGGCAATGCGCGACTTTGATTCGGACATTCTTGGTGTTGCCGGTGCAACATCGGTTCCTAGAAGGTCGGGATTGAGTTCCAGCGATCAGCGTTTTGAGTCGATTTACTTCCATCGACTCGATGGGTAGATGTGGCATACTTGAGCGTGGTTCCACTATCTCAAGTAGTGATCGGATAGTTTTGAGTCGATTTGACCATGTCGACTCGGCAAGTTACTTATGTGAACACTATTTTACTGGTTTAAAAAGCAAAGTAATTTCACTAATTGAAATAAAAGTTGGGCTAGTTCTACCTATTTACAATGCCTCCAGTATCCCAGGACGGCTTATTTGCGGAAATAGAAATGCATAAGATAATCCTAGATAAAGTAATGACGAAGAGATTTGCTATTCCAACCATAGGGCCCTTCCCAATTTGATACGAATGTTCTTGGTACATGATAGACTCGTTTGAGGACAAGGTCTCCTACTTTGAAAGTATGGTTACGGACCTTGGAGTTGAAATGTCATGCAACTATTTTCTCATGAGCGGTAATCCTTAGCTCGGCTTCTTCCCACTTCTCATCGACCATATCAAACGACTCGAGCAGAAGCTTTTTGTTCTACCTTTGATTGAAGTTTTGACTTCGATGAGAAGGGACTTTTAGTTCAACTAGGATCATTGCTTCTAAAACATATGCCAGGGTGAATGGAGAATGCCTGGTTGCAGATTTGTGCATCGTTCTGTAAGCCCATAATGCAAGTGAAAGTTCATCAACCCAATTTCCTTTAGCTTTAGTTAGCCGCTTTTTTATGGTGGACTTAATGATCTTGTTTATTGCCTCCACTTCCCCGTTTGCCTGTCGATGTGCAATAGCGGAAAAGCTTTTCTCGGTTTGGAAGCATTTACAAAAATCTTTGAATTCAGCGCTTTTGAATTGAGTCTCGTTATCCATGATGATTTTTTGTAGCACTCCAAACCCACAAATAATGCTTTTAGTGATAAAGTTAATAACTTTCTTTGTGGTAATAGTGGCCAGCGGTTCTGCTTCGGCTTATTTTGTGAAGTAGTCAACATCAACGATAGAATATTTGGCTCCTCCTTTGGCTATTGGCAATACACCAATCAAATCGATTCCCCAGATTGCGAATAACAATGGGCTGACCATTTGTGCTAGCTCTATTGAAGGAGTTCTTTTGATCTTGTAGAATCTTTGCATTAGTTTCACCATTTGGCATAATCTACTGCATTGCGGTTGACTATTGACCAAAATAACCTATATCGGAGGACTTTCTTTGCAAGGGCTTGGCCCCCTAGTGTGATCTCCGTAGTTGCCTTCATGAACTTCCCTAAGGATTATTTGAGCTTCATTGTTGGTCACACACCTGAGAAAGGGGTAGAGAATACGCTTTTATACAGTATTCTATCCTGTATTATGAATCGTTGTGCCTTTCGAAAGAGCTTTTTCCATTTTTCTTATCTATGGGGTGTGTTCCTCTGAGCTGATAGTCATTGATCGGTGTCATCTATGTTTTCGGTTCTTCGGTCATTTCGAAAATCCAGTCGATATCCATCTCGCCTATGCTTGGAGAATTTAAAGTTTCAAATAGGACCAGTCCCATTGACTGAGCTTCTGCATAACTGGCCAATTTGGCTAGATAGTCCGCCTTTGTGTTTAGTTCCCTTGGGATATGAGTTATGGTGCAATGATCAATGTTGTTTAGCAATTCCTGCACTTTATATAGATATGGGGCGAGGTTCTCTCCCAGGGCTTGATATTCACCTCTCACGTGATAGATGACTAGTTGAGAGTCGCTATAGATATGTACGGACTTTATCCCGAGTTCCTTCACAACTTTCATCCCGGCTATCAATGCTTTATATTCTGCTTCATTATTTGTTGCAGGGAATTCCGAGCGTAAGGGGTAGCAAATGGATCATCCTTCGGGAGTTTCGAGCACGACTCCTGCTCCCGAGCAGAAGTTGTTAGATGCACCGTCGATAAACAACCTCCAGCGTGTCTCCACTTCTGGAGTAACTTCTTCTTTGTTATCTCATATTGTAAACTCGATGATGAAGTCTACTAGGGGCTACCCGATGATCACCCTTTGTGGATGGTAAGTGATTTCATATTGAATCAATTCAATGTTCCATTTGATAAGCCGTTAGGATGTCTCGGGATGGTACAACACCTACTTCAAGGGTTGATCTATTAGTACTTTGATCGGGTGTGCCTGAAAGTACGATTGTAACTTTCTATATATGATCAAGAGGAAATATGCTAGTTTTCCCAACGTCGGATAGTTCTTCTCGGCTCTAATGAACCATTTACTAACATAATATACAAGTCGTTGGACCCTAGCTTCTTCACGTACGAGCGCGGCACTTAATGCATGAGGCGAGACTGCTAAGTTGATAAACAAGTCTTCTTTTTCTACCAGCTTGGATATGATTGACGAAGTCTCCATATATCATAGCAGTTCTTCGAAGGCAGTCTGGCAGGCCTAATGTAACAACCCTGTATTTTACAATTAATTTTAAATTGATTTTTCCAGATTTAAAAGCTTTATTTATGAAAAGAATAAATTTTGTTATTGTTAATATAAAAAATTTGATTTTGTATGTGGATTAGAATTCCAAATATGACTAAATTTAATATTTCCAGAAAATGTGAATTTTGGTCAAATAGTCAAACATCGACTTTTAACTTAAAAATTTAAAAGTTTGAAATTTATGAATTTTATCTTTTATTATAAAAAAAAATTTAATAACTTGAATACTGCTTTTCGTTTTGTTGAAAACGGATTTAAATTGCAAAAGTTATACTGTTTTCAATATTGTGTGTATATTGGGTTATTCAGCAATATTCTTTATTTTAAAATTTTATAAATGACATTTTTTTTATTTGATATATTTTATTCTAATTTGTATATTTATGTTATATAAAATATATTTTGGCTTTTAAATATTTTTAAGGTAAGGTAAGAATTTTTCCAGAGTTAGTAGTATTTTTCTTGCAAATTTCCATTCCATGTTTGTAAATTTTAAACATTTTCTTTAATCCTTTTTCTATTTTCTCCAATTTAATTATCTATTTTATTTTGAAAATGATAAATAAATTATTTTAATTCAAATTTTCACTTCATAATATTTTTATAATGAAGTGTATAGTTTTTCAAGACTGACAGTGATTATTTATAATTTTTGAACACTGTTTGGTATTTTTATGTAATTTTCTTCATTCTTTTTATATTTTTCCAAAATTTATTATTTGTTTTCTCATATTTATAATTGATTTCGGTTTGTAAAGTATTTTTCTGAATATTTTTGTTTATATAAAGAGAAAAAAAGAAAAGAAATATGAAAGGTTGTAAAACACTTTGAAACTTAAGCCCTTTTTTGTCCAAACCCTTCATTTTCTTTAACTCCTCAAATTTTGCCCTAGCCATCTAAAACCCTAGTGTAGCCGCCACTTTTTGTTTCTCATCTTTTCACGTGAAAACAAATCAGCTCCTCATTTCTCATGGCTTCATCCAAAAATAGGTAATGGCCTCTCCTTCTTTTTCTTCTTTTTCTCTTCTTTTTCCATTGTTTTCCTATGGTTTTGCCTTGATTCTCTAGCTTGTTTTCTCGGCCACCACTTGCTTGCCATGGCCACCACCTCCACTACCTCCTCCTTGTCACCATCACCCACCTACCCCTCTGATTTGACCAGGCCACACCACTCCATGATGAACAACTCTATAAAAACTATGCAACATGCCTTGAAAACCCTTAACTATGCAAGCCATCACCTTATCACCTCCTCCCCTTCATTATACACCACGGCCACCACCTCTAGCCACCACCACCACCTTGCTACCACCACTATACATCATCTTAGCCTCTGTACAGATCTGAAATTGACATGGCCGAACCCACCATGGTGACCAAACTCCACAAAAATGCAACCTAAGCCTTAAAAGCAATGTTGTTGACCACTATTTGCTTCACCACTTCATTTTCCACCACCACCACCACCTTTGGCCACCACCACCATCTCTGACCAGACCCTTACACACCACTCCAACCTCTGTCCAGATCTGGACTTGAATGGCCAAGCCCAAACTCCTATGGCTGAGCCCTTTTGGTGAACCAAAACCATGCTATGTTGCATAAGCCCTTCACCTTCATGCTTTGCAACTTCTTCTCCATGCTTCACCACTTTGGCCATGCATTCTTATGCCCATACCTAAGCCATTCCCTGTTCAAACCAGAGCCAAAACCAACCCTTGACCATGCAAAAAAAATAGAGGAAGCAAGGCAAAAGATTTGACATTCAAATCTCTTTTCGTTTAAAAGTTATTCCATTTCAAGTGCGTTGAAATTGTGTTTGTTTTGATGTATGTTTTGGGTTGTAATACAAGAGTTGTAGCTTTGGATCTTGCTCTCCACTCAAATCCGTAGTCTTGTCATCGTGATTTTGTTCCATTGTGTCATTTGTTTTGATATCTCCAGCACAAACAGGTGAGTTATTCTCACCAAACAATATGTACCTATATAACTAGTAAATTGACACCCTGTGAATCTGTAGAAATATATTATCATGTTATATATGCCTATATTATTATCATATGATGTTCACACCTGTTATTACACCTGTTATATCATATGTTACTGTTATTTAATGTTATTCTGTTATTTATATCTGTTATCACCATTGCAAGTTCCCTGTAGACTAGAATCACTATGGGTTGAAATGATACATACCCGAACGGACTTTAGAATAGGGAAAAATCGTTATGGGCTGAAATGATAGGCCTGAATGGTTTTTATTTAATTTATTTTAACTTGGGATTGCGGGTTTGAAATGATAGAACCCGGATTTTTCTTTTTAAAACTGCGGATTGAAATGATACATATCTGTATCACTTGACCTAGGCTAGAAAACTATATACAGGCCCGTGGTTATTTAATAAAGTGTTTTGAATATTTTTAAGTATTTTAAAATTATAAATGTATGAAATTTGATTTAAAAAGATTTTGAAATATTTTGAATTAAAGAAATTATGATTTTTCTATGTGTTAAAAATGTAATTAATGAATGGTTTTACGGGATTTTTTGAAATATAACTTAAGTTGGAAATTTGGAATTTTGGTTAAAAATGATATTTAAGTTATATAAATAAAATGGATATTAAATTTTATTTGGAAATGGTAAATATGATAATTTGATAAAATTTGAATTTAAGTGATTTATTAAAATATTATTGATTTTTCTAGGAATTTAAGTGGTTAAATAAATGAATGTTTAAAAGTGATCTTTTAAAATATAACTTGACTAGGAAATGTGAAATTTGGCTTTAATTAAAGATTTAAGTTAATTAAATAAAATTGGAAATTTTGTTAAATTGTGAAATGGTAATTTAAATTTGAAGTGTTAAGTCTATTTGTTGAAATGTGAAGAATTGGAACCTTTACACTTAAACTTATTAAGTAAATTGTTGAAAATTGGATTTAATTATAAGAAATTTATTGTGAAAAAGATATATGTTAAATGATGTGTAAATGAACATTTTAAATGTTAAAATATGATTTTAAAAATGTTTATGTGTTTTAAATTAAAGTTATTTAATTACTGGAAATACACTAACACCTGAAATCTACTTTTAATAGCATTCAGAAATGCTATAGATTCTGTTTTGAACTAAAATTGTGTAAAAAGAGCTATTACAGCATTTCTGAAATGTTGTAGTTGCTGTAATTGAACTTATAGGCTAATATTGAACTCAGGCATATTATAGCATTCTCTAGAAATGCTATAATGGTCTGTAGTCTTTGCTGAAACCAAATTTAACCCTTGTTTTAAAATCTGAACTACCGCAGCACTTCTGAAATGCTGTCTTTTCTGTTTTTGAACTATAATTAAACTAAAACTGAGTTTTAACAGCAGTTTTAGGTGCTGTCTTTGCTGAATTAAAATGTTTTCAAATATAACTTATAGCAGTTGTTTTTAAATGCTGTGAAATGCTGAAATTTTAATAATTAGGGTTTTTAACTTAGTAAACGAACTCAGAATGGTTTGAAACTTTGGAAATTGAATACCTGATTTGAAAATATAATAATTACACTTTTAAAAGGTTTAAATGAATTATTTTGATTGGAATATAAACTATTTAAAGGTGATTTGAAATGATAGTAAATGAACGATATCTTTGAATTTAAAAGGTATTTAAAGTTGAATATTTGGATTTGTAAGGATATGATATTTTATTATATTAAAATGATTTGAAATGAAGATTTGGAAAGATTGATATTTGAGATATTAAAATGATTTGAAATGAAGTTTTGGAAAGATATGATATTTTGATATATTAAAATGATTTGAAATGAAGTTTTGAAATGATATGATATTTTAAATATATGGAAATGGTTTGGAATTGATTTAATCTTTATTTTGATAAATATATGGTTTTGAAATGATATTTTATTTTTAAGTAAAGTATTGTTTTAAAATTATAACCACGGGTTATAATAACGATTGGTTGTTAAAGAGACCGGGATCGGATATGGACATACTCTCTGTCGATACCGAAAACCACTTTGACAACTATGTACGCGGTGGAGTTTCCAGAATGAAGTAGGATGGTGGCGACGATCCTAAGGTATATACGTGAACCCAACTCCCGTGAGTTGGCATAAGGTGGCTAAAACAGGAGCGATTGACGGACCAAGGAGGTAGCACCTCTTATCGGACACACTTCTTCGATACCATTCCATTACTTGTGATTGATTTGGTGGCCACCCTTGATTGGGAGTGTTGTTCGAGGTGGGCAGTAGTGGCTGCTATGCGTCACCACTAGTCCGGATGCGTAATTGGTATATCTACCCTGGCATTGCCTAGTTGTGCCGTGTCACCTACCATATCGAGCTTTACTACGATTATGATTTTAAGATCCGACCGCGTTAAGGTTCTCCATCCCCTTAACGCTATTTTCTATATGATTATACTTTACTAATTAGACACTACTGTATATAGCGTATATTAATACATAGTAAATAGTTTAACGGATCCTTAGAGGATGGGCGGTCCCAAGCATCTTCTAAGTTACTTGTACCTTTATTACAGTTCACTTGAGTTGGTTTACATTATATAAGTATATATCGTCCTGACTCGAGTGTTTTGTGTTTTTCTTTACGCTCGAGTCAGCCTGAGTTATTCACAGATTTGGATTTCCACTCTCTTGGAGATTTGAATCGCTGGAGATTATCTGCTTGTCATGTCCTATCTATTTCAATTCCGTTGTTCTACTCAGCTTGTACATGGTTATTATATTGAGACTTTTGTTGTATTCTATTTCTTATGTTATATCTCATGTAACTCTGATAAATTTATATAGTAGCTTCATGAACTACTATTTCTTTTAC
Source organism: Allium fistulosum (assembly GCA_030737815.1). Taxonomy (NCBI): domain Eukaryota; kingdom Viridiplantae; phylum Streptophyta; class Magnoliopsida; order Asparagales; family Amaryllidaceae; genus Allium; species Allium fistulosum. The sequence continues at coordinate 674,825,729 of CM060905.1, forward strand.
TTCCGCTGCATTATTATACTCTGTGTCTCTGATCTGTGATTATATTTATTTACTGCATATTCTGAGATTTGCCAAATTTTTATTTACAACGCGGTATTTTGAGCAATTCAATCCGGCATGAGTGTCTACCTATACACTTATAATGGATGCGAATGGTTGAAAATATCGGGCCGTTACAGTTGGTATCAGAGCTTTGGCTTTGAGGCAAAACTCAGCATATGGAGTAGATTTATTTACAGAATCACTTACGTTCGAGTTTGAATCTCTTCCTTTTGATTCGAATTTCCTTTGAATTTTTGGAACGTTCCCTGCGGTTCCAAAATTCATTCTTGTCCCTCACTATTCATCTTCTTTTGATTTTGGAGTGTCACATAACTCCACTTCGAATGATCTTTATAGTGAATTGGTTGTCTCACCAATATCCTAATTTTCTGGTAAAGGGGGAAACTCCTCTACAAATTAGCATTGATTCACTAGAGATTTATATCTATCCTTGGTTTAGATGCTAATATCTTTTGTTATTCCAAACTCTATCTCTTGAGATCGGATGTAGATTTACCCCAGAAACATCCACATTTGATCTTATTCATTAACTCACGGTTAACCCGGTTAAGGTTGTCCGCGGTTATCTAAGCTTACCCATCTCCCTACTTTGTTATTTAATCATCTTGTCTTTTGTTTCCAACCTACCTTCAAAACATTTTGAATTGTATTTGTAAATCTATAATTAATATTTTGTTTTATATATTGTGTTATTTGAGTTGTTGATGTTGATTTGGGTTTCCGATCGATTCGTCTGATCAACGCTATCGATAGGATTTCTAAAACACTTTGATAGAACAAACTAACACAATATTATAAAAAAAAATTAATTTGGTTAATAAAAAAAATTTTGATATAAGTAAATATTATGGAACTTAATAAATTGATTTAATTTGAGAATTTAATTTCTGATGGTTTCAAACCTTGTGTTTAAAGTTGTAAAAGGATTTTAAAGTTTAAAAATTTAGTGCTCTTCTCTTTGTCGCTGGAAAATAATTTCGGTGATGACTGCAGCACCATCGACATTCATTTTCGAGTTTTGAACTGAAGAGACCGTTCTGTAGTCTTACTACAGCTTTGTTTTGAAAGATTTAATTTATTTGAATTTCTAAATATGATTTGATTTATAATATATATAGATAAATGATTTAAATTGATTTGACATATTATGTACATATATTTATTTATCTCTAACTGGTTTGAAGGAAATCGGAAATTTAATTCTTACATTTTTTTTCTTAAAGAATAATTTCAATTATAAAAAGAAAAATCAAAATTTTGGATAAATGATTCAAACTTGAGATAATTGAATCTGAAAGTTTTATTTGTATAACACACAATTTCATTCCAGTATAACTTACCGAAATTACACAGAAGTTGAATATGAAATTTGATAACATACAATATAGAAAGGATTTTTATAAATAAAATTTGAGTGGTTATAATAAATGTTATATGCTTAAATTTTAGTTATAAAAGATTAACAGAGGTAAATATTGAAAAAGGAATCTAAAGAGATTTTATATAAATAACTTAATAATCAAATTTGATTTAATATGGAACCTTAAGTCTAACCTAGGAATTTTAATAAAGGTTATTTCCTGAAATGAATATGCTGTATAATAAATAATGTATCTTTGAATAGATAAAATAAAATACATTTGAATTGGACATTTTGTAATAAAGTTTATTTAACTTGAATTCATAGTTTAATTGATGTCTAAATGAATAAATGTGTAAAGAAATTTGAGTGTTATATTTGCTATGATAAATATTTTATTTATGAAATTGATATGTCTTGAAAAATGAATAATTATGATAGTTAAAATGTATTTTAATATCACTAAATTTGATAATTGAGAATTTGGTTTTCAAATGGAAATTTTAAGTGTAACTTATTGAAGGAATATCTATTTATGAAATGTGCATTTTAAATAAAGTGTTAGGTTATTTGTTAAATGAAGAGCTAAGTAAAATAATGAACTTTTGACTTAATAAACGAAGTATAGTTTAATTTGGATATTCCATTCATAAAAGTTTGTTTTAATAAGTCATAAGTTAAATGATATCCAAATGAATATTTCTGAAATTGAACTGATTTGAAATACTAATATACCTACTGTAGCATTTTATAAGTGATGCTGTTTTGAAAATACAATGTTTTGGAAATTTTTAAAATTGAATGAACTTAGAAATGTTACAACTTTAAAATGAATATTGTTTGATCTTGGATTAAAATGGTTTAAATGAAGATTATTTTTAAAAGGTGTTATGATTTTCTAAGTATTATGTTCTTTTTTTTAAGAATAACATTTCCAAAGTGTTATGATTTTTAGTAGTATGATTTCCAAATGATAAACATCCCTAAATTGTTATGATTTCAAAGCATTATTGTTTCAAATTTATTATCTTATTTTGTTTTTTTTTTCTCAAACTATCTTTTGGTTGTCCTTATTTCTCTTATCTTGTTACAGAATGGGAAGGCTATTGCTTATACCAGTCTGTTTAGAAATCTTTTTATAATCTTTGAAATCTTTGTTACTCATTTTGGAATCTGAACACTGTTTTCCATCCATGGAACGTCGCTCAAGTGAAAAGGGTGATTCAGACTCTAGAGAATCTTTTTCGTGTTTGTGTTCTTGATTTAATCACCTCCATCTTGTTAAACTTGCCTATAACAATAGTTATCAGGTGTAATTCCAATATTCTTATCATCTTGTCTTAATTCTATTCATTCTATCTTTTTAGGTGCTTTCCCGTACCTCGTTCCTTTTCGGGGACGAAAAGTTTTGAGTGGGGGAGAGTGTAACAACCCTGTATTTTACAATTAATTTTAAATTGATTTTTCCAGATTTAAAAGCTTTATTTATGAAAAGAATAAATTTTGTTATTGTAAATATAAAAAATTTGATTTTGTATGTGGATTAGAATTCCAAATATGACTAAATTTAATATTTCCAGAAAATGTGAATTTTGGTCAAATAGTCAAACATCGACTTTTAACTTAAAAATTTAAAAGTTTGAAATTTATGAATTTTATCTTTTATTATAAAAAAAAATTTAATAACTTGAATACTGCTTTTCGTTTTGTTGAAAACGGATTTAAATTGCAAAAGTTATACTGTTTTCAATATTGTGTGTATATTGGGTTATTCAGCAATATTCTTTATTTTAAAATTTTATAAATGACATTTTTTTTATTTGATATATTTTATTCTAATTTGTATATTTATGTTATATAAAATATATTTTGGCTTTTAAATATTTTTAAGGTAAGGTAAGAATTTTTCCAGAGTTAGTAGTATTTTTCTTGCAAATTTCCATGCCATGTTTGTAAATTTTAAACATTTTCTTTAATCCTTTTTCTATTTTCTCCAATTTAATTATCTATTTTATTTTGAAAATGATAAATAAATTATTTTAATTCAAATTTTCACTTCATAATATTTTTATAATGAAGTGTATAGTTTTTCAAGACTGACAGTGATTATTTATAATTTTTGAACACTGTTTGGTATTTTTATGTAATTTTCTTCATTCTTTTTATATTTTTCCAAAATTTATTATTTGTTTTCTCATATTTATAATTGATTTCGGTTTGTAAAGTATTTTTCTGAATATTTTTGTTTATATAAAGATAAAAAAGAAAAGAAATATGAAAGGTTGTAAAACACTTTGAAACTTAAGCCCTTTTTTGTCCAAACCCTTCATTTTCTTTAACTCCTCAAATTTTGCCCTAGCCATCTAAAACCCTAGTGTAGCCGCCACTTTTTGTTTCTCATCTTTTCACGTGAAAACAAATCAGCTCCTCATTTCTCATGGCTTCATCCAAAAATAGGTAATGGCCTCTCCTTCTTTTTCTTCTTTTTCTCTTCTTTTTCCATTGTTTTCCTATGGTTTTGCCTTGATTCTCTAGCTTGTTTGCTCGGCCACCACTTGCTTGCCATGGCCACCACCTCCACTACCTCCTCCTTGTCACCATCACCCACCTACCCCTCTGATTTGACCAGGCCACACCACTCCATGATGAACAACTCTATAAAAACTATGCAACATGCCTTGAAAACCCTTAACTATGCAAGCCATCACCTTATCACCTCCTCCCCTTCATTATACACCACGGCCACCACCTCTAGCCACCACCACCACCTTGCTACCACCACTATACATCATCTTAGCCTCTGTACAGATCTGAAATTGACATGGCCGAACCCACCATGGTGACCAAACTCCACAAAAATGCAACCTAAGCCTTAAAAGCAATGTTGTTGACCACTATTTGCTTCACCAATTCATTTTCCACCACCACCACCACCTTTGGCCACCACCACCATCTCTGACCAGTCCCTTACACACCACTCCAACCTCTGTCCAGATCTGGACTTGAATGGCCAAGCCCAAACTCCTATGGCTGAGCCCTTTTGGTGAACCAAAACCATGCTATGTTGCATAAGCCCCTTCACCTTCATGCTTTGCAACTTCTTCTCCATGCTTCACCACTTTGGCCATGCATTCTTATGCCCATACCTAAGCCATTCCCTGTTCAAACCAGAGCCAAAACCAACCCTTGACCATGCAAAAAAAATAGAGGAAGCAAGGCAAAAGATTTGACATTCAAATCTCTTTTCGTTTAAAAGTTATTCCATTTCAAGTGCGTTGAAATTGTGTTTGTTTTGATGTATGTTTTGGGTTGTAATACAAGAGTTGTAGCTTTGGATCTTGCTCTCCACTCAAGTCCGTAGTCTTGTCATCGTGCTTTTGTTCCATTGTGTCATTTGTTTTGATATCTCCAGCACAAACAGGTGAGTTATTCTCACCAGACAATATGTACCTATATAACTAGTAAATTGACACCCTGTGAATCTGTAGAAATATATTATCATGTTATATATGCCTATATTATTATCATATGATGTTCACACCTGTTATTACACCTGTTATATCATATGTTACTGTTATTTAATGTTATTCTGTTATTTATATCTGTTATCACCATTGCAAGTTCCCTGTAGACTAGAATCACTATGGGTTGAAATGATACATACCCGAACGGACTTTAGAATAGGGAAAAATCGTTATGGGCTGAAATGATAGGCCTGAATGGTTTTTATTTAATTTATTTTAACTTGGGATTGCGGGTTTGAAATGATAGAACCCGGATTTTTCTTTTTAAAACTGCGGATTGAAATGATACATATCTGTATCACTTGACCTAGGCTAGAAAACTATATACAGGCCCGTGGTTATTTAATAAAGTGTTTTGAATATTTTTAAGTATTTTAAAATTATAAATGTATGAAATTTGATTTAAAAAGATTTTGAAATATTTTGAATTAAAGAAATTATGATTTTTCTATGTGTTAAAAATGTAATTAATGAATGGTTTTATGGGATTTTTTGAAATATAACTTAAGTTGGAAATTTGGAATTTTGGTTAAAAATGATATTTAAGTTATATAAATAAAATGGATATTAAATTTTATTTGGAAATGGTAAATATGATAATTTGATAAAATTTGAATTTAAGTGATTTATTAAAATATTATTGATTTTTCTAGGAATTTAAGTGGTTAAATAAATGAATGTTTAAAAGTGATCTTTTAAAATATAACTTGACTAGGAAATGTGAAATTTGGCTTTAATTAAAGATTTAAGTTAATTAAATAAAATTGGAAATTTTGTTAAATTGTGAAATGGTAATTTAAATTTGAAGTGTTAAGTCTATTTGTTGAAATGTGAAGAATTGGAACCTTTACACTTAAACTTATTAAGTAAATTGTTGAAAATTGGATTTAATTATAAGAAATTTATTGTGAAAAAGATATATGTTAAATGATGTGTAAATGAACATTTTAAATGTTAAAATATGATTTTAAAAATGTTTATGTGTTTTAAATTAAAGTTATTTAATTACTGGAAATACACTAACACCTGAAATCTACTTTTAATAGCATTCAGAAATGCTATAGATTCTGTTTTGAACTAAAATTGTGTAAAAAGAGCTATTACAGCATTTTTGAAATGTTGTAGTTGCTGTAATTGAACTTATAGGCTAATATTGAACTCAGGCATATTATAGCATTCTCTAGAAATGCTATAATGGTCTGTAGTCTTTGCTGAAACCAAATTTAACCCTTGTTTTAAAATCTGAACTACCGCAGCACTTCTGAAATGCTGTCTTTTCTGTTTTTGAACTATAATTAAACTAAAACTGAGTTTTAACAGCAGTTTTAGGTGCTGTCTTTGCTGAATTAAAATGTTTTCAAATATAACTTATAGCAGTTGTTTTTAAATGCTGTGAAATGCTGAAATTTTAATAATTAGGGTTTTTAACTTAGTAAACGAACTCAGAATGGTTTGAAACTTTGGAAATTGAATACTTGATTTGAAAATATAATAATTACACTTTTAAAAGGTTTAAATGAATTATTTTGATTGGAATATAAACTATTTAAAGGTGATTTGAAATGATAGTAAATGAACGATATCTTTGAATTTAAAAGGTATTTAAAGTTGAATATTTGGATTTGTAAGGATATGATATTTTATTATATTAAAATGATTTGAAATGAAGATTTGGAAAGATTGATATTTGAGATATTAAAATGATTTGAAATGAAGTTTTGGAAAGATATGATATTTTGATATATTAAAATGATTTGAAATGAAGTTTTGAAATGATATGATATTTTAAATATATGGAAATGGTTTGGAATTGATTTAATCTTTATTTTGATAAATATATGGTTTTGAAATGATATTTTATTTTTAAGTAAAGTATTGTTTTAAAATTATAACCACGGGTTATAATAACGATTGGTTGTTAAAGAGACCGGGATCGGATATGGACATACTCTCTGTCGATACCGAAAACCACTTTGACAACTATGTACGCGGTGGAGTTTCCAGAATGAAGTAGGATGGTGGCGACGATCCTAAGGTATATACGTGAACCCAACTCCCGTGAGTTGGCATAAGGTGGCTAAAACAGGAGCGATTGACGGACCAAGGAGGTAGCACCTCTTATCGGACACACTTCTTCGATACCATTCCATTACTTGTGATTGATTTGGTGGCCACCCTTGATTGGGAGTGTTGTTCGAGGTGGGCGGTAGTGGCTGCTATGCGTCACCACTAGTCCGGATGCGTAATTGGTATATCTACCCTGGCATTGCCTAGTTGTGCCGTGTCACCTACCATATCGAGCTTTACTACGATTATGATTTTAAGATCCGACCGCGTTAAGGTTCTCCATCCCCTTAACGCTATTTTCTATATGATTATACTTTACTAATTAGACACTACTGTATATAGCATATATTAATACATAGTAAATAGTTTAATGGATCCTTAGAGGATGGGCGGTCCCAAGCATCTTCTAAGTTACTTGTACCTTTATTACAGTTCACTTGAGTTGGTTTACATTATATAAGTATATATCGTCCTGACTCGAGTGTTTTGTGTTTTTCTTTACGCTCGAGTCAGCCTGAGTTATTCACAGATTTGGATTTCCACTCTCTTGGAGATTTGAATCGCTGGAGATTATCTGCTTGTCATGTCCTATCTATTTCAATTCCGTTGTTCTACTCAGCTTGTACATGGTTATTATATTGAGACTTTTGTTGTATTCTATTTCTTATGTTATATCTCATGTAACTCTGATAAATTTATATAGTAGCTTCATGAACTACTATTTCTTTTACTTCCGCTGCATTATTATACTCTGTGTCTCTGATCTGTGATTATATTTATTTACTGCATATTCTGAGATTTGCCAAATTTTTATTTACAACGCGGTATTTTGAGCAATTCAATCCGGCATGAGTGTCTACCTATACACTTATAATGGATGCGAATGGTTGAAAATATCGGGCCGTTACACCTAATTCCATTCAAATTTCTCTTTCCCTTCTTTAGTGCATCAAAGAACAGTATACATTTATCGGTTGCTTTTGAGATGAACCGGCATAGCGCTGCAACTTTTCCATTCAAGCTTTGTAACTCTTTCTTATTCCTTAGGGCCTCCACTCCCCGTAAAGTGGTAATTTGTTGGGGATTAGCTTCAATGCCTCTAGCACTTATAATGAATTCTAAAAACTTTTGAGAGGCTACACTGAAGTGACATTTAAGTGGATTCAGTTTCATTCTATACTTGCGGAGTATTTTTAACATTTTGGCTAGGTTGTCTAGGTGATTTGTGGCTATGCACGATTTAACTAGCATATCATCTACATAGACTTCCATAGTCTTCCCAATTTGATGTTTGAACATGTCGTCTGTTAACGCCAAAAATTGAACGCTAACACCCTGGTCTGTAGTAATAATGTGAAAGCACCACCCATGATACGGGAATAAGAAATAAGCAGAAAAGTAGCAGAAAACAGTAAAAGACAACGATTTTATAGTGGTTCGGCTTAAGATCGAGCCTACGTCCACTTTAAATTCCTTTATTGCTGATTTGGTTACAAGTTGATACAATGCACTTTAAAGTACAATACATTTCGATTCCAAAACACTTCAGACTAGTAGCTCAAACTATGATGTAACGAGGCTCTTTGAATCCATGTTGGATGTGCAAGATCTCTTTCGAAGCTTGTTGTAGTGTCTTGAATGTTTGGAATGCTTGATGTGTTGGATGAGTTCAGAATTCAGCAGAGTAACGGCGCTTTAGAAGATCCGCCAAAAGTCCCTCTATTGTTGGAGTTAGGGCTGTATTTATAAGGGTGATTCTGGGCGTGATTCAATCTCAAAGTCTTAGGTCACGAACGACCTAAGATAGGTCGTGGGTCTTTAATGACCTATGAGTAGTGGTTGCAGTTATGAGGGTAGCAGCGGTTTAGGTCGCAAACAACCTAAAGGATTGAGCTAACTTATCTCAACTGCATTGAGTCTTGTCTGAATGATTTAGTAGGCCGTGAGCGACCTATAGTAGGTCGTGAGCGACCTATAGTACGTCGTGCAACTTTACTCTGCTTTAGCTCGCTAAGTCGTTACATTGCTAGATCGTGAGGTTATAGAAGCCTTTAGGTCGCTGATCTTCTTATATCGTTAGGTCGCTGCACTCCATAGGTCGTTAGGTCGTTGATAGCTCTAGGTCGTTAGGTCGCTTGTAGCTGCTTTAGGAGTTAGGTCGCTGAGCCGCTTCAGGAGTTAGGTTGCTGAGCTGCTTCAGGAGTTAGGTCGCTGAGCCGCTTCAGGAGTTACGTCGCTGAGCCGCTTTAGGAGTTAGGTCGCTGAGCCGCTTCAGGAGTTAGGTTGCTGAGCCGCTTTAGGAGTTAGGCTGCTGAGCCGCTAAGACCGTTAGGTCGTTAGGTACTCTTAGGTTGCTAAGTCGTTAAGATTAAGGTCGTTGGGTCATGGAGTTTTAGATCGCTCTAAAAATAGGAATTAACATTTGCCCCTCGAAGTACAGGCCTATGTCATAGGTCGTGTGCTTCGACTTAACTTTGCTAGGTCGTGAGCGACCTAAAACATATACTAACTCGCGTGCCCATCCGTCTTCTTCTTTTTGCCCCATATAAACTGTTAGGTCGCTTCTTTCTCCTTACCTTACTGCTCCGATCTCCCACTGCCATTGACGAATCTTCGAACTTCCAAGTGCGAATTCAACCCATTTAGTCGTCGATTCATCCTTACCAACATACTACGTAAGTGAATTCAATCTCTGTCCCACCATAATCGCCGCCCAATCGTGAATCCATTTTTTCCGACCCAAGTCCAATTCCATGTGTCGTGCTTCATTTTGAATGATTATTACGATCGACTTTTGATCGTCGTTTGATATGCTGTTGTTGTGATTCATGAAGGCACAGTAATATTTATAATGGATCAGAGGGATTTGGAATCGATTTTTTGGGTGATTTGGTGGTATGTGGAGATGATGAAATTCACGAAGAGTATGATAGATTTCTTTGTATCGGCGATAATGGGTTATCGGGTCTAGTGAGTGATTGCGTGGAGAGGAAGTCAGCGACTTAGTGAATCTGAGTGACCTAAGATAACTCGCGACCTAAGGAAAGCTGAACGACCTTCAAATTCGCGACTTAACTTTTAGGTCGCGTTGGGATTTGAACGACCTAGGACTTAACAGATTTGCACATGAACTTTAAGCAGAACGACTTAACAATTTAACGACCTATCTTTCTTGAATGACTGTAGAGCGACTTAACATATCAACGACCTAACTTTTGCGGCATAGGCTTTAAGTCGCGGCCGAGTTAGGACTTGACAAATTTGCACTTCCTTGAACTTTTTGACTTGCACAGTGCGATCTAAGAAAGTCTTCGACCTATGCTAGGTCGCTGGACGACCTAAGACTTGTAAAATTCTGGGGGAATTTGATTGAACTCGAACTTGAACTGTGTTGCACTTATTTGCAGATTGTTTTAACTTTTATGTTAATAACCTGTTAAACACAACATTTGCAGAAAAACGGGACAAATATACTGCCATTGACTGCCCACATCGAATGACATATTAGTCGATAAAGAATAATCAACTTAAATGAACCGTGTGAACGAAATGCTGTAAACCAACCAAGTCAAGTGAAGTATTAAAGCAAAACTAGAATAGTTAACTAAAGCTGATTTGTTTGCATTAACACTGCACTTGAGTTTTAAATTAACAAGTCCTGAAATCTTGTAATCGACCAATCGTCAACTAGTTTAATTTCAGTTATGTTTGCTTTCTATTTTTATTAGTTCTACACAACATTTCACACTTTTTAGGAAACGTGCACCTTCATATTTGAATATCCAGTTCCTTGTGTAGAATGACATCTCAACAAGAAGATACAGGACCAGATGGAGAAGCTTTTCCAATTTCTAACCCATTGATTGATCCACCAGAAAGAACTTCGACCACCTTGAGCCACAAAGTTTTCAGACAATTGTGCATCCAATTTGGCATTGCCGAAGCAGATGCTTTATTTCCTGGAGCAAACGATACTGCTGACAGGCCACCTCTTGGTTTTGTCGCAGTTAACCATCAGATGTGCTTAAGCGGAGCTATTCCTCCCTTTAATGATTTTCTTCGAGAGCTTTTTCTTCGATTGGCTATCTCTCCCTTCCAGCTACACCCCAACGGTTATGCCGTCTTCATGGGGTTGTGTGTTTTGTTCAAAAGGACACTCGATCGCCTTCCAAGTTTTGAAGAGATTTGCTATTTGTGCACCTTTGCGAAGAACAAAGATCACCCATCAATTATACTTGTAAGAGGTGTGAGAAACCGCAAATTGATTCTTGACTTGCCCGAGAGTGCACACGGGTTTTTAAATCAATTCTTCTTCGTCCGCTGTCCTTCGGGATTCTATGCCATCTGGAGAGTCGGAAGTAAGATTGCCTTTCTCCGTTCATTTCATGAGCTTTTCGAAACTCGAATTGTCAAATGCTTAACTTCATTTTCTACTTTTTGCAGCACTTCCTCCTCCACTTAGAAATCCCAGCCTCAAGTCAATCTTTGAAACTTTAAATGCTGTGGCTGCTAAAGAAAGAAGCACCAAATTTTTGTTAAAAGATGACTTTTTGCATTAGTTCGGACTTCTACACTCCTCCTGATCTACTCAGATTCACGAAATTTCTAGTTCTGAGACCGAAACATTGGGTGCCCCAGGTTCTCAAGCAGAGACATTAAATGTCCCAGTTTCTGCAGAAGAAATTGTATTGGAAGGACCTATTGTAGAGGCTGCACTGGTGAAATGTTCTACCACTGTTGATGTTACGGGATCATCCGACAAACTCACACTCTCTCCAGTAATTGAAGAAGAAGAAACTTCTCAACATTCTGAGAAAGCTGATGATAGAGGAGTTGAGAAAGAAAGTCCCGCTAAACATGACGGTGACGATACCTTTGAGGGATTGAGTGATCTGATGATTACTTCACAGGAGCTCTTCACAGATGATATAATTAAAGTTACATCTCCTGCAACTGAAGTGACATCCGCTTTGCAGCAAACTTTGTCAGCTCAAAAATTGACTCCTGCTTCTCAATCTGTTATCACTCCCCAACCAAAGAGTGGTTTGTAGTTTGACGCGCGTAGTTTGCACACCACACACACTTAGGATTTTTGGCACTTATACGCACTTAGCTTCTACAATTTGAAGATTTTTAAGACTTGTCTTCTTCTTTTTTAATTTCAGGTTCTCCAATGGGACGAAGTGATTCATATTATGATGACTTTCAGCGCTATGGAGGGTGTGACACTTATGACCATAGACGCTATCTCCCTGTTCGTAGGGAAACTGATGAGGAGCGAGCGGTTAGAAAAGCTCGAGAGAGACAAGCTTATGAGGAGCAACAAAGAAGGAGGGAAGAACATCATGACTCCTTTCAAAAAGATGACGATTCCCATAAAAGAAAGTCGCATGACGACAGAGGAAAGAGCCATATTGTTGAAGATCCCAGTAAACGGGCCAGGCTTAGCGAAAAGGATGCGTCTGCGATTTCTGAAAAGATCGATGCTCCTATCTCTCTTGATATCCCTTCCGGTTCTCCTGCTCTAAAGAAATTTGACATTCAGACAATTATCAACAGGCCTCAATATCAAGTCAAAGACGCTCCTTCTACACTTCAAAGCCGATTCCCAAATTGGTGCCTAAGAGGAGTGCGCATCGACTTAGACTTGGTACCGATTGATAAGCAAGCTATGTTGAGGAACCTCGATGTAGTCAAACTCGATATAGAGAGGATGTCTGGCTGGCAGAAGCTCGTTGACGAGCTTCAAAGAGTTAATCGCATGAATCTTGAAGCCATGCTAACTATGGAGAATGACAAATCGGAGTGGGATAAAATTTGTTAGCAGCATGATGCAGAAATGGCAAGCATCGCTGACGACAATGCAAGACTTGAGTCTGTAGTTAAGAAACTTAAGGAAGATCTTGCCACTTCTTCCGCTTCGCATACTCAAAAAGAGGAGGTCTTTCAAAAACATGTGCGAGATGCACATGCTGCTCAAAGGGATGCTGAGATGAAACTTGAGGCCAAGCAGCATATTACTGAAACATACCGCAAAGATACCGCTCTACTACGGGAAAGAGTTAGCTCGCAGGATCTGGAGATTGCAGCATTAAGAGCTCGACTTTCTAAAGTTGAAAAAGAGCGTGATGAGGCTGTTGCTGGTCAAGTTGCAGCTGAAGAATCTCATGAGGCAACCAAAGCCACTATCAGCTCTACTTTGTTCGACTTTTATGTCCACTGCGTCTTGGGGTGCGGAAGTCTCTCATTCCTGGGACCGAAATACGAAATTACTTTGGCTGAAGTATGGGAGGCTGCAATTGATATGCTCGGAGGCGCCGGCTATGATGAGGCAGAGCTTGAGGCACATTATTTTGATGATGAAACTCATGCCGCTCTTGCCAGAGGAAAGGAGCAACTTGCTGGAGCGAGAGCTGAAGCAGCGGCAAGGGAGCATCCGGAAAAGAAAGTATCTCCAACTGCCCCTGCTCATACTTTGACTTCGGCCGACGTTGATATCATAGGCTCCAGCTCTTATTCTCCACCTCCTGCAAAAGCTGAAGTTAAGTTCGCCATTATCGAGTCTCCTATTGCTGAAGAGAAGTCCCAGGATGACCCTGAAGCGGAAAACTTCGAAGTTGTCGTGGTTAAGCCGACTTCTCCAGGTAACTTCAAGTCTGATCTAGCTCAAGTAGACTACTTGTTCGATTCAACTGAGTTCGATGAATTTCTCGCTTATTACTTAAGTCCTGATGATCCAATATCTTCTCTTTTTTCGGAGAATACTGATTTTAACTTCTTTTCTTTTGTATCAGAAGCACCGAGCGCTGCGCAAACTTCTCTCCTTCCAGCTGTTCCTCCTTCATCTCTCCAAGTCACTCCTACTTCTCAGCCAGGGTCGCAGGAAGAGCAAATAGAAGCCCTTCGAGGCTTGGATGACCCACCTGCATCTCAAGAGCAGAAGGTTGGGGAGCTTGACGAAGGCGAGAAGACTCCGGAGCCTTATGATGATGACACGAAGTTATCTGATCTAGTTACTCCGGGCAGTGAGTCTTCTTCGAAGAAGAAGGGGAAGCGCGTAATGAGGAAAAAGAATAAAAACACTTCAGCTGGAGAAGATAAAGTAGAAGAAGATCTGGCTACACCTTCTTCTCCTTCTTCCCCGACTCGTTCACGCCGGATTCCGAAACTGGTCATCAAACCGGGCAAGGGTTCTAAAGGTGGTGGGAAGAAGGAGTGATAAGCTGGAGTTTACTTTTCTTATTTTTCTTTTTTGCTTTTGCATTGACTGGAGATTGTGCGGGTACCGGTCCCCGCTTGAAACCTGCATATGTACAAAAACTTTATAGTATGGAATAAAATGGTTCTTTTTACTTGTACAATTTCTTGTCAGTATATGTGTGAATGCATTTATTCCTTGTTTTTGCACAAGTTTCTTTATTTACTTTATATGATACTGTAGTGAGCTTGTGGTATGATGGTTGAGCGTTATTTTTATTAATATAATTATATGCCCCCGTATCACGGCTTACTGCAATATTCTGAAAAGACTTGTATTCTTATTTTAGAGAATAATTCTTCCGTTTTGAGGAAATATTATTCTGCTTTTAATAGAATACGCTTTGTATTGGAGAAGTTTTTACTTTCTCTCTCTTTCTAAAGAACATTTCAACTTTCAGGGATGATCATTTTTATTTGTTGAAAAGTGGATTTCCCTACGCAGTGAAGTGAGCTTTTGAAGAATGTTTCGATCTGTTTGTTAGACAATTATATTTTATCGTTGAATGGATCCACAGGACAGTCATTGGCTGTTTTACTGGATATTTGTTTGTACAAATAATTCACAAGTATTCAGCTGCGGCCGTTAGTGGTTCCATCAACGAAGTTTTTGGATGTGCCTTGTTAAAGGGATTTATTTGTCTTAGTGCTTCCGAAGAAGGCTTTGTGGTCTCCGAAGAGAAGCATTTTTGGTCTCCGAAGAGAAGCAATTTTTTTTGGTTCTGGTGAAGTGGGCCTCCGAAGAGGAGCATTTTGCACTTCAATTCCGATGAAATGTGCCTTCGAAAAGTTCTTCGTGCCTCCGAAGCGATTTATGCCTATGAAGAGGTCTTGTGCCTCCGAAGCAATTTTTGCCTACGAAAAGGTCTTTGTGCCTCCGAAGCAATTTATGCCTACGAAGAGGTCTTTGTTTTTGTGCCTCCGAGGAGGGCTTGTGCTTCTGAAGCAATTTTTTTCTTACAAAGAAGTCTTCGTTTGTGTGCCTCCGAGGAGGGCTTGTGCTCCCGAAGCAATTTCTTGCCTACGAAGAAGTCTTTATTTTTGTGCCTCTTAAGAGGGCTTGTGCTCCCGAAGCAATTACTTGCCTATGAAGAAGTCTTTATTTTTGTGCCTCTAAAGAGGGCTTGTGCTCCCGAAGCAATTTCTTGCCTATGAAGAAGTCTTTATTTTTGTGCCAACGAAGAGGGCTTGTGCTCCCGAAGCAATTTCTTTCCTACGAAGAAGTCTTTATTTTTGTGCCTCCGAAGAGGGCTCCTCCGAAGAGTTATGCCTCCGAAGAGGGCTTTGTTGCTTGTGTCCTTCCACCATCTGCTTCTTAGCGATTCCTCGTTTTAACTTCAAGTACATGTGCCATTCTTTTGCAAGTTGTTTGCATTTTGCCAGAGAAGTGTACTTTATCGTTGAGTGACCCCACGGGGCAGTCGCAAGCTACTTTACCGGATGTTCGTTCGCACAAACGATCATGGTTGGTTAGCAAAGGTTTGGATCCTTCTCGTTTGGAAGGCGCCCACTTTGGTGGAACCATCAAATAATAGCACTTCTTTTGTAGGAGTTGAATTTTTGGAACTTTTGCGGCTTGGCATCTGAATGATTTGTACGAATCGCTGAGTCTTGTGATGTGTTGAATAGGTAAGCTTTGCTTTGATAGCCTGCAATATTTAATCAACATTTTAGCAATGTTTTAAAGATACTTTCATATCGAAATTAGATAGGCATTTTATAGCATTAGAGAACACAAGATTTATAGTTTTTTATTATTGATTCACACTGATTTCTCAGTGGTTTACAATACAAAAGTCATACATCCATCATCATTTTACAAATTTAAGCAATGTTGTTAAGTAAAAAATGGATGCAGGTGATTGTTGTTCCAGGATCTCCGGATTGAATTTCCATTCCTACTGCATTCGTAGTTTTGGATTCATATGCCAGAGAGAATGAAAGATGCCCCAGCTGTAGTTTTGCAGGTAGTTAACAGTCGTCCCAACTTCTGCCTGCTGGATGTGGACCCCCTGTGACAACATTAACGACAAGCTTTTCGGATTCTTGCACTGCAGTATTGTTGCCAGAGCCAGATTGATGGGCAGGATGTTGTTGCCCTTGAGTGGATGAAGTTGGATCGACTCCGTTTTTCTTCACATATTGTTGGAGTTTACCCTGTTTCAACAATTCTTCAATCACATTCTTTAACTGGCGACATTGGTTAGTGTCATGGCCAGGTTGGTTGTGAAATCGACAGAATTTCCCATTATTCACTGCACTTCCCCTCATCTCAGGTGGTTTGGGATACTTGACGACATCTTTCGTCGCGAAAAAGATATTTTCCAACGTGTCAGTTAAAGGAGTAAAATCTAAAGGATTGAGGCGGCGAGATCTCTTCTCATTCCCCTGCTTCTTTCCTCCGTCATTTTCCCTTTTCTGATTTCCAGTTTCTCTTTTATTAGACGCAACATCATTATTGTTGACTTCAGCAGCAACCACCTTCGTTGGTGCAGAAAGGCTCTCTAAGCGCATGAATTCGTCGGCCTTTTTATAGAACTTCTCAAGTGAATTCGGTTCCTTCATTTTTAACCATCTACTGAATTCACTCGATTTGTCGATGGCTCGCATCAAGTAAGCCAGGATAATAAGGGGTTCTACATTATCCACTTCGGCTAAGGCTGTATTGAAACGGCTCAAGAAAGACTTGATCAATTTTCCGGGAACTTGTTCAACGCTAGACAGCGACATTATATCCTTAGCTTTCGAAGCATACAATCTGAACTGATCTTTGAACTTTCGTGTCAAGTCGGAGAATTGATCTACAGACCGAACTGGTAGCTTCGTGAACCAAAGTAGAGCCACTCCCTCCAAGTACACTGGAAAATATCGGCACTTAATCTCATCTGATGCTCTAGCACCAGTCATATGCCAATCGTACTTGTATAGGAAATGATTAGGGTCACTTTTCCCATTATAGGCCGGGATAGTCGGAGGTACAAATTTCCTTGGAAATTCTGCTTTTGTGATATTTTCGGTAAACGAAGTTCTGCTTGGTGCAAATCCCCAGTCACTCTCATTTTCTTCCCTCTGCATGCTCTCTTTCATGATTCGGCGAACCATCCCTGATAGGTACTCCTCATTGTTCAGAGGCATCGCCGGGCAGACATCAGCTATTCCTTCGGAAGTTTGCCTGGGTAAATGTTCGTAGAAAGTTGGCTACGGCCTTGAACCTTCAGCTTGGAAAGGTGGCACTTCGGCGGTGCCAGCCGCTCATTGAGGAATACCATTCTCCCGGGAGTTATAGGCTTCTTCATCAAAGGTTGTTTCATGGTTTTCTGGTTGTCGATTTGCCCTAAGCAGAGCGTTTAATCTGTCCATCATCAAAGCGTTCTGAGCTTCGATTTGTTGGTATAATCCAGAAACTACATCATCTAACTCAGTCCTTGTGACTCCAACGGTAGGAGTTGCCTGGTTTCTTGTTGGGGAAGCGGAGATCCCTTCATTAGCATTTCCGGATCTAGATGATCTACCCTTTCTTCCCGGAGCTATTATTTCAGATAGACTTTTGGTTTTTAAAGAAACTTTTTCCACAAACTCTTGTGAAGCAATGATGACAATATTCCTGAGTTCAATTCTCAGTGAAAGCACCAAAATGTTAACGCTAAAAATTGAATGCTAACACCCTGGTGTGTAGTAATAATGTGAAAGCTCCACCCGTGATACGGGAATAAGAAATAAGCAGAAAAGTAGCAGAAAACAGTAAACGACAACGATTTTATAGTGGTTCGGCTTAAGATCGAGCCTACATCCACTTTAAATTCCTTTATTGCTGATTTGGTTATAAGTTGATACAATGCACTTTAAAATACAATACACTTCGATTCCAAAACACTTCAGACTAGTAGCTCAAACTATGATGTAACGAGGCCCTTTGAATCCATGTTGGATGTGCAAGATCTCTTTCGAAGCTTGTTGTAGTGTCTTGAATGTTTGGAATGCTTGATGTGTTGGATGAGTTCAGAATTCAGCAGAGTAACGGCGCTTTAGAAGATCCGCCAAAAGTCCCTATATTGTTGGAGTTAGGGCTGTATTTATAAGGGTGATTCTGGGCGTGATTCAATCTCAAAGTCTTAGGTCACGAACGACCTAAGATAGGTCGTAGGTCGCTCGCGACCTAAGATAGGTCGTAGGTCACTTGCGACCTAAGAGTAGTGGTTGTAGTTATGAGGGTAGTAGCGGTTTAGGTCGCAAACGACCTAAAGGATTGAGCTAACTTATCTCAACTGCATTGAGTCTTGTCTGAACGATTTAGTAGGTCATGAGCGACCTACAGTAGGTCGTGAGCGACCTACAGTAGGTCGTGCAAATTTACTCTGCTTTAGCTCGCTAAGTCGTTACATTGCTAGGTCGTGAGGTTATAGAAGCCTTTAGGTCGCTGATCTTCTTATATCGTTAGGTCGCTGCACTCCATAGGTCGTTAGGTCGTTGATAGCTCTATGTCGTTAGGTCGCTTGTAGCTGCTTTAGGAGTTAGGTCGCTGAGCCGCTTTAGGAGTTAGGTCGCTGAGCCGCTTCAGGAGTTAGGTCGCTGAGCCGCTTCAGGAGTTAGGTCGCTGAGCCGCTTCAGGAGTTAGGTCGTTGAGCCGCTTCAGGAGTAAGGTCGCTGAGCCGCTTCAGGAGTTAGGTCATTGAGCCGCTTTAGGAGTTAGGTCGTTAGGTCGCTAAGACCGTTAGGTCGTTAGGTACTCTTAGGTTGTTAAGTCGCTAAGATTATTAGGTCGTTGGGTCGTGGAGTTTTAGGTCGCTCTAAAAATAGGAGTTAACATCGTCCACCCATCGCTGGTAAGTTGCCTTAGAATTCTTTAAGTCGAATGGCATCACTTTGTAGCGGTATAATCTCAGATCTGTGACGAAGGTGGTGCTTTCCTGGTCGAGTTCGTGCATCCTGATTGGTTGTATCCCAAGTAAGCATCTATGAATGATAGCAATTCATGTCCAACTATCCTATCCACAAGTTGGTCGATTCTAGGCAATGGAAAGTTATCCTTTGGGCAAGCTTTGTTTAGGTTTGAGTAGTTGATACAAGTTTTGTAACATTCTCTATCTTGAGGACCGAAGCTAAGCGCTACAGATGTTGCAGTCATCCGTAGTATTAACTTTCGACGATAAAATACGGTAATGTTAATGGTATCCATAATATCAGAAGCACATGAATATGAAATAAAATCAATACAGATTTTAATACCACTTTTCTAATTATATATCAAATCAATATTTCACATTCAGTTACATAATCCCAAAACGATTCCCAAGTTTTGATCAAATATAATTTTTAAAATTTACGCCAAGAGCGACATATGAAGATTCCCCCTTGGATGATTAGATACAGAATAGACATATCAGTCATAATACATCACAATGTGAATAATACTAAATAGCTCCTACATAGCTAGCTTGCCTCTTGCACATCTTCGGAAGCTTATTCGTCCAACCTACTAAACCTGAAAAGTCCTTAACTCTCAATTTACTCAAATCAAATTTTGAGCACCCAAGAGTTTAAGGGGAAAACATAAACTTTGAGTCGGACATAAAACCTGGTGTGAATAATACTATAACATCTTGATTTCTTATATTAAGTGAGACCATGCCGCTTAACGGAACGGGTTTCCTCTCACTAATATCCTTTTCAAAGCATATCTTTTGCAAAATCAAAATCCTATAATCTAACTGATTATAGCAACAATAGCATATACATATATGCATAAAAATCAAGAAATCAATGGACTATCTGTCCACACTATGGTTTTATCTGGCTAGTTATTAACCATTGGCTGACTCGGGCCTACCAAACCTAATCAATTATCTAAATTTTGTTATACACACTACTGGGCTATCTACCCTTCACTATCTTCTTTAAGGATCAATTGATCCTAATGGTTTTGCAGGCTCACCAATAACCTATCTTTACCTATATATTCTCTTCCGTGCGTAACATTAATTTATTCCCATCTGTGACAAAGCCCTACACACTGAAATTTTGGACTTATATTAGCTAGGGGCTATTAGCTAAAGTATAGGGCGCGACTCTACGCCAGTCCCATCTGGTCTTCTAATGTCTGAGTTATAAACTTAGGGTTATCTACCCTGCTCAAATTTCATTTCCTATCATACACTTAAAGTTAACTCCCTAATTCAAAATTCATTTCCTTATAAACAATCTTTGTAAATGATTTACCCCTGAAATCATAACTTTACAAAATAAGGAAATCATACTCCTTTATTTACTCAAAATATTTATGCCATGATATATGCTTTACACAATACAATATTTATGAAATATAATCAATGGGATTATCTATCCCTTCAAAATAAGTTAAAACCACTTTTTAACTTAGAATCTTCTAGGCTATAAGGCCAAAACAATACCTTCGAAACCTTTGTTTAAAACCTTAAACAATCTCTTTCAAATTCATTGAAAGTACCCCTTTCAAAATAAGATAACTACTTTACCCTTGAAAACCCTAGGCCGAAAGGCTAAAAGATCCAATTCGAATTTATTGAAAATATGCCATTCGAATTCATTACTTAACCCTTAAACATCCTCTTTCGAAACCATTAAACTTGTCTTTCGAAAGCATTGGAAACCTTCTTTTCAAGACACTAAAAACAAACCTTCTGATATGCTTAAGTATACCTTTCGAAAACACTGGGGTTTCCACTTTGAAACTATTATAACCTTTCAAAAACATTGGAAATCCTTCACTTAAAACGTACCTTTTCGAAAGTATTGGGTTCAAGTAAAATTTTGAGGAAGCATTGCATCGAAACCATTTAAAATCATTCCATTTGAAACCTTTGGGTTTAACATATAGAATAATTATTGGGTCATAAAGAACTAAGGCAAAAGCTTTGCTTTTGAAAGTATGAATCTCAAGTAAAAGAAAGAGGATAGTTTCAAAACCCACTCTTTCGAAACCATTGCCTCTAAAACCATCTTGAAAGCGGCTGTATGGCCCTTTCAAAAGCATGGAGAAGGCGGCTTCAAAGTAAAAGGCAAAAGCACCCTTTTGAACACATTGCCTTTAGGCTATAAAGAAAAGCGGCCTTAACTATTTTGAAAGGTAAGAATGCAGCAGCTAGGTTTCGAATGGGTTCCAAAAGCGGCCACCTTTTCGAAAGCTCCTTTTTAAAACAAAACAAGTAGCAACTCATTCGAAAGCTTCTTTCTTAAAATAAAACAAGTGGCAATTCACTAGAAACTGATTGATTCTAAAGCCATTTTAAGGTGGCTTTAACCCCTTGGAAAGCAAGATTTCGACACTATCCCTTCCGCCTTTCTCTAATGCACTACGTATCAATAGCTTGATACCATGTGTATTGGTTTTGAATGGGTTTGTAAGCAGTGGTATGGTGTCAAAAGCTAACATATGTAAGTAGTGAAGTGGTAAATTATGTCAAAACTAATCTTATGCCTTACAAAGTAACTTCTTTTCAACTAACTTGTCTTATTAATCAAAATGTAATTAGTTGCCATTTCTTTATCAAAAATCCTTTTCTAAAAGTGCTACCGAATTTCAGAATTATCAATTAAATCATTTTAATAAATAAGCCCTTCTCCTTGGTTAAAACATATGAAACATTTAAATCCCTCAACTTAAATAATTTTATAACCATAATAAAATACTTAGGAAAATTCCCTAAAATCCACCATAATTCACTTTAAATATGTTTTCTAAGATATTTAAATTTATGACCCATAATAGTTATATAATTGCTTTAAATAATTTAAACCCAATATTATCCATTTTCGTTCATAGAAAATTCATAATAATTCCGAAACAACTTTGAAAATTATGAAACTTAAAACCTACTTCTAAAATAAAGATTTTGACCATATATCAAAAACACAAATCATTTGGATGTCATTTAATAGGTTTTCCAATCTAAACTTATCATAAAATCTACATGAAACATCATAAATCATCAACAAACATATATACCATTTAAACAAACATAACATGGCATATTATTTGCAAAATAATTTGGATCCAATCTTGAAATCGAAAGCATTAACAACTGTAAGATGCAAACGAAATTATTTACCTTAGCTTGTTGTTAAGAAGCTTGAGATTTGCTCTTTGATTGAATTGCTTAAGCTTCCTACTTGAATCCTAGCTTTTCTAATATTGATTCTTCTTAATGGTTGCTGACCAAGCTCTTGGGATTTTAGTTTTATTTATAAATATTGAAATGAATGAGAAATGAAGGATATAAGGGTTTAGGGTATAAGAACAAAAACTATTCCTATTTTTCCCTTATCATATTCCTCCTACCTACTTATCTTTGATTCCCTTTTGCTTATGTATTCATTAAGGCACGACTCCATTATAAATTTACAGTTCTCAATCCCTTAACCATTTACATTATTTCATTTCATTTATCTAATTAAATGTCATGAACAATGCTAGTCAAAATTAGGGTCATTACAGACTCTCCTCTTTAAAGAATTTCGTCCTTGAAATTACGATAAATTACCCACAACAATCAAACATAAATGTAACGACCCGCAAAATTTAATGGTTTTAAAAGTATATTTAACTGGAAATTTGTGGAATTTTAAACAGTAAAAATTGAAATTAAAAATTTATTTTTTGGAATACGTCTATTTTAATATAGCAACTGGAAAATTTTCATCTGATAATATTGAAGTTTATTTTCCTATGAAATTTCATTTCAAATCAAACCGGTTAATAACAGTGAATTTAAAAGTTTTCCGAAACCAAAATATGTCAACAGGAGAAAATTTATTCAGATCATTCTGAATCAGACTACGAAGTTTGTTTTTCCAAATTTGGACTTCTACTGCTCCGTTTATCTAAATTCTGGACAAATAGCAGCATTTCTGGTACCGATTATCGACTTTTGATCGGATAATCATACCACTGATATCTGTATACCGTTTGGATCGTCTTGTCGCGCTGATCACTGCAGTATATTTATTTCTATGTTTTGAGATCCGTTACGCGACGAAAACAATAAAACTGTGCGTCGTATCGATATAGTAATTTGTGACTTTGGGGATTTATCTACTTTTAAAATTTTGAAACCGTACAACTCATCCAATAATAAATTTCTTTTAATGCTTTAGCTAAATTTATGTGGGACCATTGCCACACCTTTCACATTTATTTGTTTTTCTGCCGTTTCAATTTGCCTTATGTCTATTCACAATTCATTCATTCCCTTCTACCATATATTCAATTGCCTCTTTCTGCTGTTTGCTATTTGATCATTCGCAAACCAGTTCATATTTCTTTTTGTTCTCCTTTACATCTGTCACCATCTTTTCTTCATCCTTATTCTTGCATTCAGGAAAGCAACCACCGCCATACCACCTTCCTTCACGCCGATCTCCACCCTTCCTCTTCATCCCGGCCTTGAAACCCTCACCAGCGCCTCCACGCAACCAACTGCCTCCAACAAGCCGCCATCCCTTCCTCCCCTCCTTCCGACAGAAAATACCCGGATCCACTGACCAAAGTAGCCGAGCAACCCGAAGCACCCATCGCCTTAACTCGAGCCACCAACCCTCCATTCGCTCCTCCTCCTACAGCGAGCACGCAAATCTCCAAGCCTAGCCGTGCCTTCCCACCCAAGCTTCCACGCGACTGCCGACCTCTGCACACAATCCCCTCCATACACCCGAACCGCTTCCTCCCACCCCAAGGTGCTCGTCACCGGGTCCGCCTTCAGATCCTACCTCCTCCACCTGTGTCGTCCACTCTCTTCCTCTGTCAATTCCGTGCCTAGCCTTCATCTGCTCTTATTATATAATTTGGTATGTGTTATATAGGTCTATAGCATATTATATTATAGAAGAAGTAAGTCTATATGTTGGTGATCAATACTATACAGTATGTACATAAGGTTTATACATATATAAGATTTTACATAAACATTATCTATGAGTACGTAGTATTTAACTTTTTCAACATTTATAAGCTTTGCATTTGTTAGTTTTATAATTTTACAGGGGTATATGTTATACGGTTATAAAGTATATATTTAAGTTGTGTTTTGTTTGTTGTTTTGAATATAAGGTCTTCAAACTGTATATGGGAAAATCTGTTATATAGTTTAGTTTATATGTATGTATCGGTTATATAGATATTGGTATGTACTTGTATAATAAGTAAGTTTGTTGTATGTAAAGCGTATATACAAAAGTACTAATATATATATATATTGATCCATATGTATGTTTTATTAACTGTTGACAATTTTAAATGTCTATATATAATACGTTTTACTTTTAACTGCTGATAGTTTACATGTATATATAGTATATAATAATATATTTGTTTATACGTGTATGTATTCTATATATATATATAAGTTATATCAACTGTGGTAAGAAGGTACTGATTTTGAAATATAATTTCTGGGTTTCTGTTTATATGATTTATATACATCAATATATTTTAAGCCAATATTCATACGGTTGGGTTACGTGAGTATGTGAAATAATTGCAATGGGGATAGGCGCATAGTATATATATAGTGTACTAGCAGTTTGGGTCACTTATATGTTAGTATAGAATTTAAAAGATTTGGCTATGTACATATATTATCTCAGTGTTGGTATATATATTGACGTTTAAGATATATATGTAGGTTTTGGCAAATAATGATTCAAGAGTTTGAAGTATACTATTGTTTATAAAAATGTATTCATACTACAGAGGTATATTATATGGGTATAAAGTTTAGATATTTTAGTTGTGTTAAATTAAAATATTTACAGCATAGGAATTGGTTTTATATACATAGACGTTATTTTATATTAAAGATAAATTTTGTTAGGAAATTTAATATGTGTGTTTTAATTTAAATTACATTTAAATTTAGAGTATGGTTTTAAATATAAGTTTACCTATATCAATTATTTTAATCAATCCAGCCTGATTTGGTTTCGTCTATTTATATTGATCAGGTTTGTTCGTCAATTCGTGCCCATTTCACTCTACTTTGGAATTCGTGCTTGGGTTCGTAATTCATTTCATCGTCAAATATCTCTAGCCTCGAAAGGTGAGCAATCACTCACGATTAACGTTCTTGTATTTATTAAATTTGATTTCAATTGAAACGACAATTGAAATATGATGCTGTAGTTATTTAAATTGTTATATATACTATTATCTGTATATGTTTACCTGCGACATTTGACACCAGTATCTAGTATTTATATGCCTGTTATTACTATTATCTGTATATGTTCTGTAACGACCCGTAAATTTCAACTGTTTTAATAACGTAATTAGTTGAAATTTTGTGAAATTTTAAACAATAAAATTTTGAAATAAAAATTTAATATTTGGGATACGTCTAGTTAAACATAGCGACTGGTAAATTTTCGTCCGAAAATACGAAAGTTTATTTCGCGCGTAAATTCACTTCAATTTAATCAGTTAAAAAGTAATGAAAATAAAATGTTTTCGGAACCTAAATATTTTTACATAGAAAAATTCTAAACCATCTTCTGAGCAAGATGTCAGTTTGTCGTTTTTCCAAATTCGGACATCTTTGGCTCCGTCGATCTTATTTTTCAGCGTTTTTCTTGCATTTTCCGCTAGTAGAAAATTCAAACTTTTATAATTAAATCGTACCACTGATATCAGTATACCATTCTGACCGTCTCGTCGTACTGATCTCAATGGTATATTTATTTCTGTGTTGCGAAGTCTGGTTCGCAGCGGAATCCGTAGAACGGATAGTCGTATCGGTTGCGAATTTGAACCATTTTTTTTTCTTTGTGTTTTCTCATTTCCCACCGTAGAAATACCAATAGCCATTTGCATTTAATCTCTCTAGAATTCACGCATATGACATTCATTATTCCCATAGTTAATCTACCTTTCTTCCATTCATTGTTTACTTGAACTAACGTGCCTTGACTTTACACATTCAAGCTAAAGATAATATCAAGTTATATAAAATGGTTTCTTTCTCTTTAAGCTGTTAGTGCTCAACCCTTATCTCCGCACGCCAATGCCCAGCGACCATCCTCTGCCTCCGTTCACCTTCCTCTTGAACACCCCACATCCAACCCGCCTTCGCCACCGCATCACCACCAGCCTCCGCCTTGTCATCCACGCAGCCCCACCCACTCGATTCAAAACGCCAAACCTAGTTCCGCCTTCCCATGTCGTTGCTGCCGATCCGGCCATGCTTCGCTCAGGTGCGAGTCCACTCTTCTCCTCCCCTATGCCACTTCCTCCCCTTCCCAAACCCGAACAAATTACGAGATCCCGCCTCGGCCAGCAAACAGTGCTCCACCACCGTGCTTTCCCCTCCGCCATCAACTCCCACCAGCCAAGTGCAGCCGAACCCGCAACCTCCCGCTTTCGTGCCGAACCACCCAGCCGCCGTCGTCTGCATGTCCTCTCCCCTTGCTCCTCGGCCATGAATTCTTGGTATGTTGCATGTGGATATATATATTAACGCATATATATATATATTAGTTGTATTGTTTATAAAGTATGTATATCTATTTATTTTATAATAGTATTATGTATATACTCTGTTTTTGTAAGTCATATATGCTAGAATTTTTAAATTTTATACATATTGTGTCTGTGCTTAGGTTAGTATGTTAGGTAGATTTCCAGAGATTCGTATACATTATAAAAGTTAGATTATGTACATACTAATTTAAAATATGGGTTAGTTGTATATGCGGGTTTAAAGCACGTATTGGCTGTATATATATAGTGTGTAAATTTACATTTATTTATAAGCAGTCTATATATGTGTGTTATGCAGAAGGTATTTATGTTAGTCTATTTCTTTTGCTGTTTATAATGAAGGTAGTATGTATAAATGTTAGAGTAGTATATGACTTGTTTAAGGATATGTTTAGTTTCTCTGAAAATTTTATGGGTATAATAACTGTTGTTCTGTTCAGAGTAAAATATTAACAAATATAGTTATATTAGTCGTATATAAGTATGTATTGTTGGTTATGGTTTATACGTTGGTTATTTGTATTTAGGTATTCATAGTTTTGGCAATTGTATTGTTGTATAGTAAGTGTTGATTTTATAATATGTATTTGGTTTGGAAGTATATATATAAGTATAACCTGTTTTAGGTTCTATAGATGTTAGTATATATAACAAAGTTTATATAAGTCTTGTCGAAGATTTCTTTCATAGTTAGAATATATACGTATGATCTGGTTTCAGCATATATGTGAATCTGGTTTTGTATATATATATATATAGATTTATTTTTTGATATTAAAATTAATTTTTTTTTTTGATTTGAAATAAATATGTATATCTTATTTAGCATATGTTTGAATTTTGAATATGACTTATTTACATATATATATCGTTATATATAGTGGTATATATGAATTCACTTATACCATTTATGGTTATTGATCCTGTTCTGATTTGATTTCGTCAATTCCTATTGATCAGCTTTGCTCGTCAAATTCGCGTTCAATCTAGCTTTGCTTTGGATTCGTAACTCGTTTCATCTGTCGAATATCTCTAGCCTCGAAAGGTGAGCACTCACTCACGATTAACGTTCTTTTATTTATTAAATTTGATTTCAATTGAAACGACAATTGAAATATACTGCTGTTAGTTAATTACACTGTTATATATGCTATTGCCTGTATCAGTTCACCTGTGACATCTGACACCATTATCTGTTAATTATTTATGCGATGATAATACAGTTTGGCTGATAATTGATTGATTGTTGATGTTTATATTAGACGTTAAATCGTTAATGTTAAAAATGATAAATAGTATGAAATTGAACTTGATATAGGATAGTTAAATGTTAAATTTGATTAACTGACATTTGTATGTTGTTAAATTGATGATGTATGAAATTGTAAATAGATGACAAGTGAAAACCGTAATGTAATAATCTTTAATCTACATGAAATGATAGTGTGGATTCTAGAAATAATTATATTAATTCGTACAAATAACAATGCGAATTAATACGGTTATTTCGGGATTATTTGAATTGATTATTGGATTGATATTGATTGTTGTTATTGCTTGTTTATTTACTTTGACACCATCCCAGTTATCACACTGCAAGTTCCCTTTGATATGTTTTGATTTTGAATTGAATTGGAATCGGGTTGAAATGATAAATACCCAAATTGAACTTTGACTTAGGATAGAAAATTAAATAAAAACCCGATTGGTCAATAATTTGATTTGAAAATAAACGAAGATTTTATTTGAACAAAGAATATGGTTTTGAAACGAAGTTGGAAATTGAATTTTAATGAAATTTAAATGTGAATATTTAATATTAAAAATGTAATTGATGAAAGAATATTGTTAAATTTGAGAAATGATTTGATAATTAAGTTGAAATTATAATCAAGTTTGAAATTATAATTAAGTTTGAAATTATTAAAGTTGAAATGATTTAATAATTAAGTTTGAAATTATTAAACTTTGAAATTATTTAATGATTAAGTTTTGAATTATTTAATAATTAAATGAGATTGAATTATTGAATGATTAAATTGAATTGAAATTCTTTAATAAGAAAAATTGAACTTTTGAATAAGTGGGTTTTACTTCGTAAATAATTGAAATTGAGTTTCTTTATTAATTAAGTTTTGGAAATTTATTTAAGTAGGTAAATAAGTAAAATTGAATTTCTTTATCAAGAAATAAAATGTGATTTATTGAAATTAATGCAAGACTTGAAATTTAAAGAATTTGATTTGATCAATTTAATTTAATTCAAAATTGTAAGTTTTGATTTAATGAAGTTGAACTTAAGAATGGATTTAATGAATTGGAAATTTAATGGAAATTGTTTTGAATAACAAATTTACTTAACGAATATTGAATGGAATCGATAAATGAATGTAAATTGATTTGAATGTTAAATTAAATTAATTTAAATGATTTTGAAATGAAACTGATATACGAATTTGGATCAATATTTGAATTGTTTTAAATAGAAATTGAAATTGAATTATAAGATTTTGAAAGTGTAATTTGGAAGTTTTGAAATGTAAATTTATGGAAATGGTTTGAAAGACAAATGAAATGCTGGTTTACGAATTGAAATTGAAATTGAAATTGATTTGGTTTTTGAAATATATAAACGACCAATCGGTGTAATAATTACGAAAGTTATTAAAGAGACCGGGATCGGTAATGGATATACTCTCTATCTGAACCGTAACCACTTTAATAACTAAACGCGGAGTGTTGATCCAGAACGAAGTGGATGGTTTTGATGAACGTGTTGACTGAAGAAAGAGAACGATTTTGGATGACCCCTGACATGACTAAAACAGGAGCCGCGCCGGGCCATTGAGGATCGCCATCTCTAGCGGACACACTTCTTCGATACCATATCTATTACTTTTGTGATTCGATTTGGGTGCACCCCTCGATTATGGGAGTGTTGTTCGCGGTGTTGGGGTAGTAGCTGCTATGCCCAACATCAATCCGGATCAGGCAACTACTAGTATCCTAGTTGGTATCGCCTCATGTACCTTGTCATACTGATTATCCTATTCGCGACCACTACGATTTTGATTTGTACCTTTAGTATATGGATTGCCCTCTAGTGACTTCCAGTTTTGGGGAAACTACGGTCTTGTATATGCTTTTGGGAATAAACAGGTTAAGAGGTGTATGGGCCCTACTTAACCCTACTTTGATATCTTTATATTACTGATAGACATTATCTACTTAGCGTACATTACTACCTAGTAGATAGTTTAACGGATCCTTAAAGGATGGTTATTCCAAACATCCTTTGAGTTACTTGTATTTCAATTGCTATTTCACTTGAGTTGGATTTATTAATATAAGAATGTTAATCCTGACTCGAGTGTCTTGTGTTTTTGCTTTACGCTCGGGTCAGACTGAGTGTACCAGTATTCGAGACTCACCTTTGGAGTTGGAGCTTTGCTTGAAGATCCAGCCATCTATTCTGCTTTCAGTATTCGATGATTCCAGTGATGTATTCTGATTTGTATTTGATGTATCGTATTACTCTTCTGTTGTAAACTCTGATGTACTTTTATATATTCATATAGTAGCTTCATGAACTACTATCTCTTTTATTTCCGCTGCATTTATTACTCCGTGTCTGTGATATGTGATTATATCTATTTACTGTATATGTTCAGTTTTGCCAAATTTAAATTAACAACGCGGTATTTTGAGCAATTCAACTCCGGCATGAGTGTCTACTTATACACTTATAATGGACGCGAATGGTCCAAAATTCTGGGTCGTTACATGTTCACCTGCGACATTTGACACCAGTATCTAGTATTTATATGCCTGTTATTACTATTATCTGTATATGTTCACCTGCGACATTTGACACCAGTATCTAGTATTTATATGCCTGTTATTACTATTATCTGTATATGTTCACCTATGACATCTGACACCAGTATCTGTTATTTATATTGATGATATATGCATGTTGTTATATTTTATATTATCTGTTATCACTCTGCAAGTTCCCTGTTAGTATAGAATTCACTATGGGTTGAAATGATACATACCCGAACGGACTTTAGAATAGGAGAAAATCGTTATGGGTTGAAATGATAAACCCAAGCGATTTTCATTTGAATTGAAATTGGGATTACGGGTCGAAAGGATATCTACCCGTATATATTTAAATTTCAGATTGAAATGATAAATATCCGTATCACTTAACCATATGATGTATATATACAGACACCTTTGGTCCATATATATAAATATTTTGAAAATGAATTTTTTTGGTTTTGGAAAGAAATATATGGTTTTAATAAATGTTGAGCCTTAAATTATTTAATTTAAATTAGGATGGATTTAATACTTATGAGATGTTTAAGTATAAAAATTTTATTTTCAAAATAGATTTTGGTAATAATTTGAATAAGTTAAGGTTGGAAAGATAATTTATTAATTAAACCAATTTGAAACTTATTGAAATTGAGATTTAAGATATGATTTATAACTTGGGTTTTATTTAAATAATTTAATGAATAATTCTTGCTTAAATAAATTTAAGAAAATATTTAGTAAAAATGAAATGTAAGGCTAGTTAGATGATATTGAGTTTATTAAGTGAATATTCCCTGATTAAATAATAATGAAGTTAAATCAAGAGCTATATGAAACTGTTAAATCTAACTTTGGAAAATGTTGAGTATTAAAGCTTTGAAATATATTGAAAATAAATGGTATATTTAGAACTGAATTAAATTGATGAATTGAGTTTTGAATAAATTTGAATCTGGAATTTGAAGTTGATTTGAATCGATTTGCCAGACTTGAGGAAATTAAATACTTTGATTTTAAATTATTTAACCTATATATATACTATTTTGGAAAATAGATATATTTGAAATGAAATGATATTTTGGTTTTGAAGTATAAATTAATTTGGAATGACCACGGTGTTATAGTGTATATTTCCACCTCGTAGATAGTTCTGAAGATCTTTAGAGGATGGTTATCCCAAACATCCTTTAAGTTACTTGTATTTCAGTTGATATTTCACTTGAGTTGGATTTATTGATATAAGAATGTTAATCCTGACTCGAGTGTTTTGTGTTTTGCTTTACGCTCGGGTCAGACCGAGTGATACAGCATTTGAGACTCACCTTTGGAGTTTGGAGCTTCCTTTGGAGATCCAACTTTTGATTCAGCTTCCAGCTTTCCAGTTGATTCGTTCACAGAAGTCATCTGTATGGATTGGAGACTTCACTGTATTTGAGATATTCTGTTGTATTTTATTTCTAACTCTGATGTTTATATAGTAGCTTCATGAACTACTATTTTATCTATTCCGCTGCGTATTATTGTATTACTCTGTGTCTGTGATTCTGTGATTGATTTATTTACTGCATATGCTGAGTTTTGCCAAATTTAAATTAACAATCTGATATTTTGAATTATTCAAGTCAGACATGTGTGGATTTATTGTCGATTTGAATGGTCCAAAATAGCGGGCTGTTACAGTTGGTATCAGAGCTTTGGCTCTAGGCAAAACTTAGCATATATAGTAAATTTATTTACAAAATCACTTTCGTTCGAGTTTAATCTCTTCCTTTTGACTCGATTTCCTTTGAACTTTGGAACGTTCCCTACGGTTCCAAAATTCATTCTTGTCTCTCCCTATTTGTATTCTTTTGATTCTGGAGTATCCCAGAACTCCACTTCGAATGATCTCTATAAGAATAGGCGATCCCGCAAATCTTTGAATGATTGTAAAGGGGTGGAAATCCTTTACAATTGGCATTGATTCACCAGAGATTTCTATATCTTTGATTTAGATGCCGCTATCTCTTACGATCGAATGTTGATTTTTCTTGGAATTCTGCATCGATCTGTTCTTGAAGTCACGGTTGATCCGGTTAAGGTCGCCCGCGATTTATATAAGTATATTCATCTTCTATTTTGAAATTTGATTATCTCATCTTCGTTCGAGCCTATATTCGAATCAGAATTCTATTTGATTAGAGTCCCTCCAATTTGAATTTCTATCTTTGTTTTGAAATCCATTCTTAAATCATCCTTTGAAAATCAGGCTTGTTATATTCTAGAAATTGTTTTATATATCGAAATTATTATATTCTATATATAAAAGTGAAATGTTTCGATAAAGATTATAAACCCTTTTAAAATAAGAATTTGAGGTTTCGAAAAGATTTGTAATTTTGAAAAAACTATATAAGAAATTTGATTTATAACTGAAGGATTTTAAATTTGAAATTCGAGAATTGAACTCCTGTATTTTGGAATTGGTTTTAAGATTTTTGAAATCTATAATAATAGTATTATTTAAAAATATTTTTCGAATAAGAAAGGTTTCAAATGATTTTAATGAGTTTTGAAGAAATTTCAAAAGAAGTTTGAGAAAATAGAAGTCCAGAACTCACTTATGTCGCTGGAAAATAATTTCGGTGATGAGTGCACGCATCATCGACATTGATTTTCGAGTTTTAGAGTGAGGGAGAGGCCACTTTGATAGCTTTGCTATGCGAGTGATTTTGCAAAACCAATTTTGATTTCAAATTCCGAAGTAAGATTTGATATTCAAAGTATATATGTATATATATTTGAAATGATTTGAAGTAAGCCGGTGTTCAGTCCTTGAGTTTCGGATTTGATATAACCCCATCTATTAAAATTGATTTACTGATTTGTTGCTGATTTCCAACTCTTGAATTTGAAAACGATTTCTTCGACTATTTTGAAGTTCGAGTACTTCCAAATCAAGGTTAACTTTTCAAAGCTAAGAAATTTTGAAAAGTATTTTGATAAAGTATATAAGTTGTTTTGAATGTTTAAGTATGAAGTAATATGATTTAAATAAGTTGGAACTGTTTTGTTAAGTAAATGAATAAGGCTATTTTGAATTTTCTAAATATGGAATTTAGATTTGAAATGTTTTGAAAAGAATTTGGTCTTCAAAATATTTGGAATAAAATTTAGTTTAAATGTTTTAACTTAGTAACATCTTTATGAAACTATATATTTAACAAGTTGGAATAAATATATAAGTTGTACGTCTGCTGTTTTATTCGCATAATTAATTTGATCCAGGTTTGAGTACACAAGTTCGAGGTGGATTACACCATTTCGTGTTATGATTTTTCATTCGATTCTTGATGGCGAATATTTGATATGGATTTTGGGCTCGATTCTAGAATTCTCTATCATAGTATATAGCTATGCAAGGAGACTGATGGCTTCTAGTCGAGAAACCATATCGAAGTCCGCATTAGGGAAATCGAATGGACAATACTAGTTCGAAAGCGAACTTGTGTGATCGAGCGAGCGATCAAATGTGATTCTGCGAAATGATGACGTATGTACATCTTATATTCTAATATCATTGATATATTTTGACGCTGAAATTGGAAGCTGTCATGTTAGAATATCTTTGCTTACTAAAAGAAAATCTCCAATTTAAAGTACAAAGATATATAACCCATAAAAGCAATGATATTCAATCCCATATGGCTCTTCATACAGCGAAATTTATTTTGAAAAATTTGATCCTTATATAAGATGGACCTTACGTAAGTATAAGATGATTTTGAAAACATTTGATTTTGGAAATGAATTGGTGGACTTAAATTATATTGATTTGGAAATTTGGATTTATTTTCTAAATCTATTATTTTGGAAACTTTGAAACTAAAGATATTTAATTTGAGAAGCAATAATTTGGTGAAATTGTATATGATTTTGAAAGTGAACTGATATTGAAACAAATTGAAATTTGAGAACCTTGTGTTACTAAACACTTGATTTGGGAGTTGTCGAATTTATATAAAATTGATTTGTATGATTATGAAATTGATTCGAAAACTATGGATTTGAAAAGGGTACTCAAATTTGGAAGTGAAATCTTATATAATTGAAGTCTATATAAGTATGATTTGATATACTATTGATTTTGGAAAGTATTTGATTTGAGGATTAAATCTTATATATAATGGATTTTATATATGTACGGTATTTGAAAGTGATTTGAAAAGGTACTATATGATACATATTTTCGAAGTAAAGATATGGAAAGTGCCTTCTGCTTGATATCCGATTTGTGGCCACATCTTGGATTCATTCTATTGATATTATTCTCTCTGATTTTGGTTTTCCGGATATGATACTCGAGTGTCCTTCGAATTCCATGGCGTTACCCATGGTCTTACGAACTCGACTGCATAGCGTAATTCGTAAGGCAGTGAATGCTTAAAAGGTACGGATGTTTCCTGGGGGATCCAGGCGTAACCATTGTGTATCTGCGATCTATGGTCGTGTTAGTGGCGTAATCCGCAAGGCAGAGATTGCTTAAGGGATATGGATGTTTCCTGGGGGATCCAGGCGTAACCATTTTTATGTATCCTGCGGTCCACCGTGTTGTTGCATGGCGAAATTCGCAAGGCAGTGAATGCTTAAAAGGTACGGATGTTTCCTGGGGGACCCAAGCGTAACCATTGTGTATCTGCGATCCATGATTTGATTCGTTTTTTGATTGGATTGTACTTTCCATATCTATTTTTAAAAGTTTTCCAGTATTTTCACTAGGTGTTGAAACAGGTCTACTAAGTACCTGGAGAATTCTATCTTTTACGCCTAATCAACGCACTGCCAGAGTCTACAGGAACGAGGATAAACTTGTTGAAACATCGAGTTATAAAATTATTTTCGAAATGAAATTTGTTTCGTTATAAAAAAAATATATTTTATTATAAAAGTATTTCTAACAAAGAAATTCTATATTAATATTTGAAATTAAAAACCTTATGGTTCTAAATTAATTATTCGTGCCTGATGCTATTCTTTTGAATCTGCCTTATCTGCTCAGCTTTATTTATTCACCTATATTTTGTTTTTCCAAATCCTCCTTCTTTTCCTTGTTGACTATATCCTTTAAATATTGTTTATTTATATACTATATGGTTTAATAGAAATTCTTTTTAGTGTTATAAATATTTTAGAAGTTATTAATTAAATAAAACATTTTTAAAGTAAATGATTATTTGTTTATTAATAATATTTGAAAGTATCTTGAGATAAATTAATAAATTTATGAATTATGGATTAATGTTTTCAGATAGCTTCTTTGTAAATATAAGTAATAATGTAAATAATTGTTTTCAAATAGTTTCCATATAATTATAAAGGTGTTATAAACATATAAATGGTATTTATAAAGAAAGAAAGAAACTTTACAAATGAGTTTTGAAAAGTATTAAAGTATTAAAATAATTGATTTGCAAACGAAGTTTTCAAATGAATATTTCAAGTAAAATTTATATAATTTTAAATTAATTGTTTAATCTTAACTTTCAATCTATCTTTTCTGTCTGGTTGTTTCTATTCGTCTACTTCCTTCCTTTTCGGGGACGAAAAGTTTTGAGTGGGGGAGAGTGTAACGACCCGCAAAATTTAATGGTTTTAAAAGTATATTTAACTGGAAATTTGTGGAATTTTAAACAGTAAAAATTGAAATTAAAAATTTATTTTTTGGAATACGTCTATTTTAATATAGCAACTGGAAAATTTTCATCTGATAATATTGAAGTTTATTTTCCTGTGAAATTTCATTTCAAATCAAACCGTTTAATAACAGTGAATTTAAAAGTTTTCTGAAACCAAAATATGTCAACAGGAGAAAATTTATTCAGATCATTCTGAATCAGACTACGAAGTTTATTTTTCCAAATTTGGACTTCTAATGCTCCGTTTATCTAAATTCTGGACAAATAGCAGCATTTCTGGTACCGATTATCGACTTTTGATCGGATAATCGTACCACTGATATCTGTATACCGTTTGGATCGTCTTGTCGCGCTGATCACTGCGGTATATTTATTTCTATGTTTTGAGATCCGTTACGCGACGAAAACAATAAAACTGTGCGTCGTATCGATATAGTAATTTGTGACTTTGGGGATTTATCTACTTTTAAAATTTTGAAACCGTACAACTCATCCAATAATAAATTTCTTTTAATGCTTTAGCTAAATTTATGTGGGACCGTTGCCACACCTTTCACATTTATTTGTTTTTCTACCGTTTCAATTTGCCTTATGTTTGTTCACAATTCATTCATTCCCTTCTACCATATATTCAATTGCCTCTTTCTGCTGTTTGCTATTTGATCATTCGCAAACCAGTTCATATTTCTTTTTGTTCTCCTTTACATCTGTCACCATCTTTTCTTCATCCTTATTCTTGCATTCAGGAAAGCAACCACCGCCATACCACCTTCCTTCACGCCGATCTCCACCCTTCCTCTTCATCCCGGCCTTGAAACCCTCACCAGCGCCTCCACGCAACCAACTGCCTCCAGCAAGCCGCCATCCCTTCCTCCCCTCCTTCCGACAGAAAATACCTGGATCCACTGACCAAAGTAGCCGAGCAACCCGAAGCACCCATCGCCTTAACTCGAGCCACCAACCCTCCATTCGCTCCTCCTCCTCACAGCGAGCTTGCAAATCTCCTAGCCTAGCCGTGCCTTCCCACCCAAGCTTCCACGCGACTGCCGACCTCTGCACACAATCACCTCCATACACCCGAACCGCTTCCTCCCACCCCAAGGTGCTCGTCACCGGGTCCGCCTTCAGATCCTACCTCCTCCACCTGTGTCGTCCACTCTCTTCCTCTGTCAATTCCGTGCCTAGCCTTCATCTGCTCTTAATATATAATTTGGTATGTTTTATATAGGTCTATAGCATATTATATTATATAAGAAGTAAGTCTATATGTTGGTGATCAATACTATACAGTATGTACATAAGGTTTATACATATATAAGATTTTACATAAACATTATCTATGAGTACGTAGTATTTAACTTTTTCAACATTTATAAGCTTTGCATTTGTTAGTTTTATAATTTTACAGGGGTATATGTTATACAGTTATAAAGTATATATTTAAGTTGTGTTTTGTTTGTTGTTTTGAATATATGATCTTCAAACTGTATATGGGAAAATCTGTTATATAGTTTAGTTTATATGTATGTATCGGTTATATAGATATTGGTATGTACTTGTATAATAAGTAAGTTTGTTGTATGTAAAGCGTATATATAAAAGTACTAATATATATATATTGATCCATATGTATGTTTTATTAACTGTTGACAATTTTAAATGTCTATATATAATACGTTTTACTTTTAACTGCTGATAGTTTACATGTATATATAGTATATAATAATATATTTGGTTATACGTGTATGTATTCTATATATATATAAGTTATATCAACTGTGGTAAGAAGGTACTGATTTTGAAATATAATTTCTGGGTTTCTGTTTATATGATTTATATACATCAATATATTTTAAGCCAATATTCATACGGTTAGGTTACGTGAGTATGTGAAATAATTGCAATGGGGATAGGCGCATAGTATATATATAGTGTACTAGCAGTTTGGGTCACTTATATGTTAGTATAGAATTTAAAAGATTTGGCTATGTACATATATTATCTCAGTGTTGGTATATATATTGTCGTTTAAGATATATATGTAGGTTTTGGCAAATAATGATTCAAGAGTTTGAAGTATACTATTGTTTATAAAAATGTATTCATACTACAGAGGTATATTATATGGGTATAAAGTTTAGATATTTTAGTTGTGTTAAATTAAAATATTTACAGCATAGGAATTGGTTTTATATACATAGATGTTATTTTATATTAAAGATAAATTTTGTTAGGAAATTCAATATGTGTGTTTTAATTTAAATTACATTTAAATTTAGAGTATGGTTTTAAATATAAGTTTACCTATATCAATTATTTTCGTCAATCCAGCCTGATTTGGTTTCGTCTATTTCTATTGATCAGGTTTGTTCGTCAATTCGTGCCCATTTCACTCTACTTTGGAATTCGTGCTTGGGTTCGTAATTCATTTCATCGTCAAATATCTCTAGCCTCGAAAGGTGAGCAATCACTCACGATTAACATTCTTGTATTTATTAAATTTGATTTCAATTGAAACGACAATTGAAATATGATGCTGTAGTTATTTAAATTGTTATATATACTATTATCTGTATATGTTCACCTGCGACATTTGACACCAGTATCTAGTATTTATATGCCTGTTATTACTATTATCTGTATATGTTCACCTGCGACATTTGACACCGGTATCTAGTATTTATATGCCTGTTATTACTATTATCTGTATATGTTCACCTGCGACATTTGACACCAGTATCTAGTATTTATATGCCTGTTATTACTATTATCTGTATATGTTCACCTATGACATCTGACACCAGTATGTGTTATTTATATTGATGATATATGCCTGTTGTTATATTTTATATTATCTGTTATCACTCTGCAAGTTCCCTGTTAGTATAGAATTCACTATGGGTTGAAATGATATATACCCGAACGGACTTTAGAATAGGAGAAAATCGTTATGGGTTGAAATGATAAACCCAAGCGATTTTCATTTGAATTGAAATTGGGATTACGGGTCGAAAGGATATCTACCCGTATATATTTAAATTTCGGATTGAAATGATAAATATCCGTATCACTTAACCATATGATGTATATATACAGACACCGTTGGTCCGTATATATAAATATTTTGAAAATGAATTTTTTTGGTTTTGGAAAGAAATATATGGTTTTAATAAATGTTGAGCCTTAAATTGTTTAATTTAAATTAGGATGGATTTAATACTTATGAGATGTTTAAGTATAAAAATTTTATTTTCAAAATAGATTTTGGTAATAATTTGAATAAGTTAAGGTTGGAAAGATAATTTATTAATTAAACCAATTTGAAACTTATTGAAATTGAGATTTAAGATATGATTTATAACTTGGGTTTTATTTAAATAATTTAATGAATAATTCTTGCTTAAATAAATTTAAGAAAATATTTAGTAAAAA
Source organism: Allium fistulosum (assembly GCA_030737815.1). Lineage (NCBI taxonomy): Eukaryota > Viridiplantae > Streptophyta > Magnoliopsida > Asparagales > Amaryllidaceae > Allium > Allium fistulosum. The sequence goes on from CM060905.1 coordinate 674,865,440, forward strand.
TGAAATGTAAGGCAAGTTAGATGATATTGAGTTTATTAAGTGAATATTCCCTGATTAAATAATAATGAAGTTAAATCAAGAGCTATATGAAACTGTTAAATCTAATAAATGGTATATTTAGAACTGAATTAAATTGATGAATTGAGTTTTGAATAAATTTGAATCTGGAATTTGAAGTTGATTTGAATCGATTTGCCAGACTTGAGGAAATTAAATACTTTGATTTTAAATTATTTAACCTATATATATACTATTTTGGAAAATAGATATATTTGAAATGAAATGATATTTTGGTTTTGAAGTATAAATTAATTTGGAATGACCACGGTGTTATAGTGTATATTTCCACCTCGTAGATAGTTCTGAAGATCCTTAGAGGATGGTTATCCCAAACATCCTTTAAGTTACTTGTATTTCAGTTGATATTTCACTTGAGTTGGATTTATTGATATAAGAATGTTAATCCTGACTCGAGTGTTTTGTGTTTTGCTTTACGCTCGGGTCAGACCGAGTGATACAGCATTTGAGACTCACCTTTGGAGTTTGGAGCTTCCTTTGGAGATCCAACTTTTGATTCAGCTTCCAGCTTTCCAGTTGATTCGTTCACAGAAGTCATCTGTTTGGATTGGAGACTTCACTGTATTTGAGATATTCTGTTGTATTTTATTTCTAACTCTGATGTTTATATAGTAGCTTCATGAACTACTATTTTATCTATTCCGCTGCGTATTATTTTATTACTCTGTGTCTGTGATTCTGTGATTGATTTATTTACTGCATATGCTGAGTTTTGCCAAATTTAAATTAACAATCTGATATTTTGAATTATTCAAGTCAGACATGTGTGGATTTATTGTCGATTTGAATGGTCCAAAATAGCGGGCCGTTACAATAAAGGTAAAACATACCATGAAAGAAGTCGAGATAAATGTCTCTAATCCTGCTCTCAGTTTCCCAAGTGCAATCTCTCTTATCGTCACTCCACTGGACTTTGACTAATCTGACTCTCTTGTTCCTTAGCCTCTTCTCATCTCTCATAATTATATGAACTAGTTTCCTAACTGTAGTCATATCCAGTTCCAGTACTATTTCATCTAACACAGTCGGTGTAATTGTAGTTTCTGGATCTCGAATACACTTTCTTAGATGAGAAATATGAAAAACATTGTGGATGCCTACCAAACTATTCGGTAACTCTACTCTATACACGAGTTTTTCAATCCTTTCCACGATAGGAAATGGTCCAACAAATCTTGGTGCCAATTTTCCTAATTTTCAAAATCTAATTACACCTTTCATCGGTGATACCTTAACGAAGACATGATCTCCAACTGAGAACTCTAAGTCTTTTCGTCTTTTATCAGCATAACTCTTCTACCTAGACTGAGCTTCCTTCATCCTATCTCAAATTAACTCAATGTTTTCTGCAGCTTCTCTAACCAAATCTGGACCAAGAACTAACCTACCTCCGGTCTCTAACTAACAAAAAGGAAATTTTCATGGCCATCCATACAAAGCTTCAAAGGGCGCCATCCCTATAATAGTCTGATAACTGTTGTTATACGAAAACTCGACGAAGTGTAGATGGTCTTCCCATGATCCCCTAAAATCTAGCACACAAGCTATTAACAAATCTTCTAAGACATTGTTAACTCTCTCTATTTGCCCATCTGTCTGCGGATGGTAAGTGGTACTCATCTTTAGCTTGGTACATAAACTCTCCTATAGACTCATCCAAAACTCGCTAGTGAATAAGGAATCTCTATCACTTACTATACTACTATAAATTTCATGTAGTCTAACTATATTCCTTATGAATAACTTAGCTAAATCTACTGCTGTCCTGGTCGACCTAAGTGGAATGAAATGGGCAATCTTGGTCAATCTGTCCACTATAACACGTATACTTTCATTTCCTCAATTCGACCTTGGCAATCCATCTATTAAATCCATTAAGATAGAATCCTATTTCCAAACAACATCCAAAGGGACCCACTCAGTTTTTGATGTTCAGCTTTTACCAACTGACACTTTAAACACCGCCTCACCCATAAGCCTACATCTCTCTTCATACCTTCCCAGAAGAAACTCCTTTTCATATACTGATACATCTTAGTTCCTCCTGGATGAAGGTGAACTTTGAACGATGGCATTCTCAAGAACATCCTTCCTAATGTTTCCCACATTCGAAACACATAGTCGTCCTTTCTTCCTCAACCACCTGTTCTAGTCAAGACTGAAATCTTTCATGCCATCGCTCTTGTAACACCCCAGATTTTTAATAACATTATTTAGAATATTTAATTAGTGAAGCTAAATAAAATAATGTGTTGACTAAGGGATTGAGATTTTATTCTAATTGAAGGTAGCCATGCCATTTAAAACAAATGAATTAAAGAAGGGTTTTAAAATGAATTAGAGGATGGGTAAACTGGGAAAGAAGCCATTCCTATATCTATTCCCTTAAGTCGTGTATTATACACGTTCATTTCATTTGAAATTTTTAAAAAATAGAGGCCAACTGCCATTAACAAGGAAAGGGAAAGAAGAATTAAGAAAAGCTAAAGGAAAAGCTAATTCAAATCAAATTCATCCAAATCTCAAGCTCCTTTAATCTGTAAAGCTAAGGTGAATAATGTTTACATCTCAAACTTTTATTGGATTCAGTTTTAGGATAAAACGCAAAGTATTTTGCATTGATTTTCTGTAACGACCCGTTATTTTGGACCATTCGCATCCATTATAAGTGTATAGGTAGACACTCATGCCGGAGTTGAATTGCTCAAAATACCGCGTTGTTAATTTAAATTTGGCAAAACTCAGCATATGCAGTAAATAAATCAATCACAGAATCACAGACACAGAGTAATACAATAATACGCAGCGGAATAGATAAAATAGTAGTTCATGAAGCTACTATATAAACATCAGAGTTAGAAATAAAATACAACAGAATATTTCAAATGCAGTGAAGTCTTCAGTACAACAGATGACTTCTCTGAACAAATCAACAAGAAGAGCTGAAAGCTGAAGCGATAGTTGGATCTCCAAAGGAAGCTCCAAACTCCAAATGTGAGTCTTAAATGCTGCATTACTCGGTCTGACCCGAGCGTAAAGCAAAACACAAAACACTCGAGTCAGGATTAACATTCTTATATAAATAAATCCAACTCAAGTGAAATATCAACCGAAATACAAGTAACTTAAAGGATGTTTGGGATAACCATCCTCTAAGGATCTTCAGAACTATCTACAAGGTGGAAATATACATTATAACACCGTGGTCATTTCAATTTAATTTATACTTCAAAACCCAAATATCATTTCATTTCAAATATAACTATTTTCCCAAGATAGTATATATATTAATTTATAAAGTAAAGTATTTATAATTTCCTCAAGTCTCACAAATCGATTCAGATTAACTCAAATTCCAAATTCAAATTTTATTCAAAGCTCAATTCATCAATTCAATTCAGTTCTAAATATACCATTTAAACTTTCAATATATTTCAAAGCTTCAATATTCAACATTTTCAAAGTTAAATTTAACAGTTTCATATAGCTCTTGATTTAACTTTATTATTATTTAATCAAGGAATATTCACTTAATAAATTCAATATCATTTAACTAGCCTTAAATTTCATTTCTACTAAATATTTCCTTAAATTTATTTAAACAAGAAATATTCATTAAATTATTTAAATCAAACTCAAGTTATAAATCATATCTTAAATCCCAATTCCAATAAGTTTTAAATCGGTTTAATTAAATGAAATATCATTATTAAATCTATATAAATCATTCCCATTTATATATAATAATTTAAGGCTCAACATTTATTAAAACCATATATTTCTTTTCAAACCATAGAATTTATTTTCAAAATATTTATATATATGGACCAACGGTGTCTGTATAAGTGATACAGATATTTATCTTTTCAATCGAAATTTAAATGTATACGGGTAGAATCAATTCAACCCGTAATCCCAATTTCAATTCAAATGAAAATCGCTTGGGTCTATCATTTCAACCCATAATGATTTTCTCCTATTCTAAAGTCCGTTCGGGTATGTATCATTTCAACCCATAGTGATTTCTATGCTAACAGGGAACTTGCAGAGTGATAACGGCTATAGAAGTAATATAACAGTCATAGATATATCATCAATAACAATATAATATAAACAGCAGGATATGGTGTCATATCCCACAGGTTAACAGTTACAAATAATAGCATATATAACCATTTAAATAACTACAGCAGCATATTTCAATTGTCGTTTCGATTGAAATCAAATTTAATAAATATAAGAACACTAAATCGTGAGTGATTACTCACCTTTCGAGGCTAGATAGATTTGACAAAGAAATAAGCTACGAATCCAGGTACGAATCTCAAAGCAAGGCAAGATTGAACGTGAATTGGACGAACAAGGCTGATAATCAAGAATTGATGAACTAAATCAGAATCAGTTTGATATATACATAAATATTTGTTATTTTATTAATATTATTATTTTAGTCTAAAAAAAAATTAAAAATATACATATATGTATATAGTTAAAATAAAATACATACTTATACAAAAAATCAATTTAGTTCAAAACCATTTAAAATTCATGTATACTCTCCTTATAAAACCATACTCAAAACAAATCTACAAATGCATACACCACATGATATATGCAGACAAAAGTGTATATGCGAATAACTAAATAGGTATAAACAAATATGCAGACTTAACCTTATATAGTTAACAAATTTACAATATTAAAATTTATATACTATACAACATAAAAGTATAAGTTTATATAAAATAATATAACTAAAAAAACAGAGACTAGTATAAAACACCCTATAACATGCTTAATATAAACTACCAACATATACCATATCGACTAGTATCCCTTAGGCATTGCGTACACTGTATAAGTATATAAGTTATAAACAACTTCATCTTTAACCAAATTAATATAACAGCCTATAACATACACCATAAATATATATACAGACTGACATAATTAGTTGATATAATTATATATATATATATAAGCTAGCTTATCAACAATATGTATGACTATCATTTAGACTTTACACCATAACTGATGATATATATCACATATAACCAACTCATATAACGTTACATATATTCGACCTTATATATATAAACCAACTTTATAAATCAAATATTATAAACACATATTTTTAAATTTCTCAGCAAACTCACTGATATAAACAATATATAACGACTTATATAACTTACACGTACAAACTAACCTATCATACAAGTTATATAACACATTTATGACTCAAACAGATATATATACAAAATCTATTATAAACAAACGTGTATATATATTGTAAGCTATATATATAATTAATATACGCATGACTGATCATACAGTGACAATCTTGGCAACTTTGCTGATACACCAATATATATCATACTATAGAATAAATTACCTTATATTACTTTATATATAACATATTACATATATATCAGACTATATAATAACAACATACAAATGCAGACTTGAATTTATATCATCTAACATATGTATAATATATGACTGACATAACTGATATATTGACAAATACATAAAGCCGCAACTGATTGTATAGAGCTATCAAAACAAAATATACATATACGAACATATGCTACCGTACAAATCAACAGACCTCTATATATATACTACCGTATATATATAATAAAAAAAATAGAATAACTCAATCTATATATAAAATTCATAAAACTAATCTATATATAATCTTAAAGAAGCAAGGGGGAGCACGGTTGGGCTAGCTTCGGCTGCTATGAGATGCGGGCTTTGACTCGGGTTGGGTGTGGTGATACAAGGGAGAGGCGGCACTCGATGAGTGGCTGATGGGTTGCTGTCGTGTGATGGAAGGCCAAAGCCGAAGAGATAGAGGAGCAATGGGCTGAAGGAGGTGGGCTCAGGCTCGGTTTACTGTGGAGCGGAGGAGCTTGGTGGAGCCGGCGGCAGGTCGTGGGTAAGCCAGAGTGCGAGAGGAGAGGGGCGCGGAGAGGGAAGGCTGTTAATGGTTTGCTGTGAGGTGTGGTCGTGTTTTGGTTCATGGGGAGGGAGAGTTGCACGGGTTGAGAAGAGGAGGAGTGAAGAGTGAAGTCAGGCAATGTTTGAACTTGAATTGAGCAGCTCAAAAGTCTTCAACGCATAGAAATGAACGGGCATAAAAAATGGACGTGTACAAAATAAACGAGCCAGTAAAATCGATGAAACGTTGGAATAGAAAAGGTCAAGGCTGAATAATAATAGTAGATGACCGCTTGAGTTCACGTGGAAAATTGAAAAGGCAAAATAAACCAAAAGTTTCGAATGTGGAACCGGTACGACTAATCGGTTCACCGATTCCGTCGTGTTCCGAACTCCGAAACTCATGAATGAATATATCATAGAGATCAGCACGACGAGACGATCAGAACGGTATACAAATATTAGTGGTACGATCATCCGATCAAAATCGATATCGGTACCGAAAATACAGCTATTTTGCCAAAATTAAGATAAACGGAGCAGTAGAAGTCCAAATTTCGCGAAACGAATTTCGCAGTCTGATTCAGAATGATCTGAATAAATTTTCTCCTGTTGACATATTTTGGTTTCGAAAAACTTTTAAATTCACTGTTATTAACCGGTTCAAATTGAAATAAAATTTCACAGAAAAATAAACTTCAATATTATCAGATGAAAATTTACCAGTTGCTATATTAAAATAGACGTATTCCAAATAGTAAATTTTTTATTTTCAAATTTTATTGTTTAAAATTTCACACAATTTCAATTAATTAGGTATATAAAACCGTTAAAAATTATTAAAAATTTACGGGTCGTTACACTCTCCCCCACTCAAAACTTTTCGTCCCCGAAAAGGAACGAGGTAGGAGAATAGAAACAACCAGGTAGAAAAAAAAAGATTGATAGTCAAGATTAAACAATTTATTTGAAACTATATAAATTTTACCTGAAATATTCATACTTTTCAAAACCCATTTGTAAAATTTCTTGCTTCCTTCATAAATACCATCTATATGTTTAAATAAAACCTTTAAAAATATGTGTAAACTATTTGAAAACAATTTTTTTCTTATCATTACTTATATTTACAAAGAAGCTATTTGAAAACATTAAATCCATAATTTATCTCAAGAAAATTTTCATATATTATTAATAAATCAAAAAAAAAGGATATAGTCAACAAGGAAAAGAAGGAGAACTTGGAAAAATAGAATATATGAGAATAAATAAAGCTGAGCAGATAAGGTAGATTCAAAAAAATAAAATCGGGCATGAATAGTTAATTTAGAACCATAAGGGTTTTAATTTCAAATACTAATATAGAATTTCTTTGTTAGAAATACTTTTATAATAAAATATTATTTTTTTTAATGAAACAAATTTCATTTCGAAAATACTTTTATAACTCGATGTTTCGACAAGTTTATCCTTGTTCCTGTAGACTATGGTAGTGCGTTGATCAGGCGCCAAACTAGAATTCTCCAGGTACTTAGTAGACCTGTTTCAACACCCAGTGAAAATACTGGAAAAACTTTTAAAAACAGATATGGAAAGTACAATCCAATCAAAAACGAATCAAATCATGGATCGCAGATACACAATGGTTACGCCTGGGTCCCCCAGGAAACATCCGTACCTTTTAAGCATTCACTGCCTTGCGAATTTCGCCATGCAACAAAACTGTGGACCGCAGGATACATAAAAATGGTTACGCCTGGATCCCCCAGGAAACATCCATACCCCGTAAGCAATCTCTGCCTTGCGGATTACGCCACTAACACGACCATAGATCGCAGATACACAATGGTTACGCCTGGATCCCCCAGGAAACATCCGTACCTTTTAAGCAATCACTGCCTTACGAATTACGCTATGCAGTCGAGTTCGTAAGACCATGGGTAACGCCATGGAATTCGAAGGACACTCGAGTATCATATCCGGAAAACCAAAAATCAGAGAGAATAATATCGATAGAATGAATCCAAGATGTGGCCACAAATCGGATATCAAGCAGAAGGCACTTTCCATATCTTTACTTCGAAAATATGTATCATATAGTACCTTTTCAAATCACTTTCAAATATCGTACTTATATAAAATCCATTATATATAAGATTTAATTTTCAAATCAAATACTTTCCAAAATCAATAGTATATCAAATCATACTTATATAGACTTCAATTATATAAGATTTCACTTTCAAATTGAGTACCTTTTCAAATCTATAGTTTTCGAATCAATTTCATACTCATACAAATCAATTTTATATGAGTTCGACAACTCCCAAATCAAGTTTTTAGTAACATAAGGTTCTCAAATTTCAATTTGTTTCAATATCAGTTCAATTTCAAAATCATATACAATTTCACCAAATTATTTCTTCACAAATTAATTATCTTTAGCTTCAAAGTTTCCAAAATAATATATTTTGAAAATAAATCCAAATTTCCAAATCAATAATTTAAGTCAACCAATTCATTTCCAAAATCAAATGGTTTTCAAAATCATCTTATATTTACCTAAGGTCCATCTTATATAAGGATCAAATTTTTCAAAAATAAGTTTCGCTGTATGAAGAGCCATATGGGATTGACTATCTTTGCTTTTATGGGTTATATATCTTTGTAATTTAAATTGGAAATTTTCTTTTAGTAAGCAAAGATATTCTAACTCGACAGCTTTCACTTTCAGCGTCAAAATATATCAATGATATTAGAATATAAGATGTACATACGTCATCATTTCACAGAATCACATTTGATCGCTCGCTCGATCACACAAGTTCGCTTTCGGACTAGTATTGTCCATTCGACTTCCCTAATGCGAAATTCGATATGGTTTCCCGACTAGAAGCCATCAGTCTCCTTGCATAGCCATATACTACGATAGAGAATTCTAGAATCAAGCCCAAAATCCATATCAAATATTCGCCGTCAAGAATCGAATGAAAAAAATCCTAACACGAAATGGTGTAATCCACCTCGAACTTGTGTACTCAAACTTGGATCAAATTAATTATGCGAATAAAACAGCATACGTACAACTTATATATTTATTCCAACTTGTTAAATATATAGTTTCATAAAGATGTTACTAAGTTAAAACATTTAAACTAAATTTTATTCAAAATATTTTGAAGACCAAATTCTTTTCAAAGCATTTCGAATCTAAATTTCATATTAGAAAAATTCAAAATAGCCTTATTCATTTACTTAACAAAACAGTTTCAACTTATTAAATCATATTACTTCATACTTAAACATTCAAAACAACTTATATACTTTATCAAAATACTTTTAAAATTTCTTAGCTTTGAAAAGTTAACCTTGATTTGGAAGTACTCGAACTTCAAAATAGTCGAAGAAATCATTTTCAAATTCAAGAGTTGGAAATCAGTAACCAATCAGTAAATCAATTTTAATAGATAGGGTTATATCAAATCCAAAACTCGAGGACTGAACACCGGCTCATTTAAAATCATTTCAAATACATATACATATATCTTTCGAATATCAAATCTTACTTCGGAGTTTGAAATCAAAATGGTTTCACAAAATTACTCGCATAGCAATGCTATAAAAGTGGCCTTTCCCTCACTCTAAAACTCGAAAATCAATGTCGATGATGCGTGCACTCATCACCGAAATTATTTTCCAGCGACATAAGTGAGTTCTGGTCTTCTATTTTCTCAAACTTCTTTTGAAATTTCTTCGAAATCATTCGAAACTCATTAAAATCATTTGAAACATTTCTTATTCGGAAAATACTTTTAAATCATATTATTATTATATATTTCAAAATCTTAAAACCAATTTCAAAATACCGGAGTTCAATTCTCGAATTTCAAATTTAAAATCCTTAAGTTATAAATCATTTTTATATAAATCAATTTCTTATATAACTTCAAAATTTCAAATCCTTTCGAAACCTCAAATTCTTATTTTAAAAGGGTTTATAATCTTTATCGAAAACATCTCACTTTTATATATATAATATAATCATACTTATCAAAATAATAATTTCGGTATATAAAACAATTTCTAAAATAGAAACAAGCCCGATTTTCAAAGGATGGTTCAAGAATGGATTTCAAAACAAAGATATAAATTTAAATTAGAGGGACTCTAATTAAATAGGATTCTGATTCGAAGATAAGTTCGAACGAAAATGAGATAATTAATTACAAAACAGTAGATGGATACACTTATATAAATCGCGGGCGACCTTAACCGGGTCAACCATGACTACAAGAATATAATCGATGCGGAAATCTAAGGCAAATCGACATTCCAAACCGAGTGATATATAAATCTTCGGTGAATCAATGCCAATTGTAAAGGAGTTTCACCCCTTTACAAAACATTCAAAGATCGGCGGGATCGCCTATTCTTATAGAGATCATTCGAAATGGGGTTATGGGATACTCCAGAATCAAAAGAATACCAATAGAGAGGGACAAGAATGAATTTTGGAACCGTAGGGAACGTTCCAAAGTTCAAAGGAAATCGAGTCAAAAGGAAGAGATTAAACTCGAACGAAAGTGATTCTGTAAATAAATTTACAATAAATGCTAAGTTTCGCCTAGAGCCAAAGCTCTGATACCAACTGTAACGACCCGTTATTTTGGACCATTCGCATCCATTATAAGTGTATAGGTAGACACTCATGCCGGAGTTGAATTGCTCAAAATACCACGTTGTTAATTTAAATTTGGCAAAACTCAGCATATGTAGTAAATAAATCAATCACAGAATCACAGACATAGAGTAATACAATAATACGCAGCGGAATAGATAAAATAGTAGTTCATGAAGCTACTATATAAACATCAGAGTTAGAAATAAAATACAACAGAATATCTCAAATGCAGTGAAGTCTTCAGTACAACAGATGACTTCTCTGAACAAATCAACAAGAAGAGCTGAAAGCTGAAGCGATAGTTGGATCTCCAAAGGAAGCTCCAAACTCCAAATGTGAGTCTTAAATGCTGCATTACTCGGTCTGACCCGAGCGTAAAGCAAAACACAAAACACTCGAGTCAGGATTAACATTCTTATATAAATAAATCCAACTCAAGTGAAATATCAACCGAAATACAAGTAACTTAAAGGATGTTTGGGATAACCATCCTCTAAGGATCTTCAGAACTATCTACAAGGTGGAAATATACATTATAACACCGTGGTCATTTCAATTTAATTTATACTTCAAAACCCAAATATCATTTCATTTCAAATATAACTATTTTCCCAAGATAGTATATATATTAATTTATAAAGTAAAGTATTTATAATTTCCTCAAGTCTCACAAATCGATTCAGATTAACTCAAATTCCATATTCAAATTTTATTCAAAGCTCAATTCATCAATTCAATTCAGTTCTAAATATACCATTTAAACTTTCAATATATTTCAAAGCTTCAATATTCAACATTTTCAAAGTTAAATTTAACAGTTTCATATAGCTCTTGATTTAACTTTATTATTATTTAATCAGGGAATATTCACTTAATAAATTCAATATCATTTAACTAGCCTTAAATTTCATTTTCTACTAAATATTTCCTTAAATTTATTTAAACAAGAAATATTCATTAAATTATTTAAATCAAACTCAAGTTATAAATCATATCTTAAATCCCAATTCCAATAAGTTTTAAATCGGTTTAATTAAATGAAATATCATTATTAAATCTATATAAATCATTCCCATTTATATATAATAATTTAAGGCTCAACATTTATTAAAACCATATATTTCTTTTCAAACCATAGAATTTATTTTCAAAATATTTATATATATGGACCAACGGTGTCTGTATAAGTGATACAGATATTTATCATTTCAATCCGAAATTTAAATGTATACGGGTAGAATCAATTCAACCCGTAATCCCAATTTCAATTCAAATGAAAATCGCTTGGGTCTATCATTTCAACCCATAACAATTTTCTCCTATTCTAAAGTCCGTTCGGGTATGTATCATTTCAACCCATAGTGATTTCTATGCTAACAGGGAACTTGCAGAGTGATAACGGCTATAGAAATAATATAACAGTCATAGATATATCATCAATAACAATATAATATAAACAGCAGGATATGGTGTCATATCCCACAGGTTAACAGTTACAGATAATAGCATATATAACCATTTAAATAACTACAGCAGCATATTTCAATTGTCGTTTCGATTGAAATCAAATTTAATAAATATAAGAACGCTAAATCGTGAGTGATTACTCACCTTTCGAGGCTAGATAGATTTGACAAAGAAATAAGCTACGAATCCAGGTACGAATCTCAAAGCAAGGCAAGATTGAACGTGAATTGGACGAACAAGGCTGATAATCAAGAATTGATGAACTAAATCAGAATCAGTTTGATATATACATAAATATTTGTTATTTTATTAATATTATTATTTTAGTCTAAAAAAAAATTAAAAATATACATATATGTATATAGTTAAAATAAAATACATACTTATACAAAAAATCAATTTAGTTCAAAACCATTTAAAATTCATGTATACTCCTTATAAAACCATACTCAAAACAAATCTACAAATGCATACACCACATGATATATGCAGACAAAAGTGTATATGCGAATAACTAAATAGGTATAAACAAATATGCAGACTTAACCTTATATAGTTAACAAATTTACAATATTAAAATTTATATACTATACAACATAAAAGTATAAGTTTATATAAAATAATATAACTAAAAAAAACAGAGACTAGTATAAATGTAACGACCACGACTTTCTCTCCACAGAAAGTCGCATCGTTAATAAGAAAGAAAGGGGTGAGAAATAGAAAAGAAGAGAAAGAGAAAGAAAACAACACAAATACTCACAGCGGAAACGGAACAAAATATAATATATCATATAACTATTACATAGTATCATATACATCTATCAGAGTTACACAGATTACACATCATATACTAGACAGTTATAAACATCTGTCTAGTTATTACAACTCAATACAAAACAAAGATCTAAACAAGATCAACACAGCGGAAACTACTATCTATATCTATAACGCTGAAGCCTCCTGCTCCATTGCTCCTCCACAATTCGTCAAGGCTAACCTGAATCCCTTGGCTACTCGTAAAAATTTGAGTACCCAAGAGTTTATAAAACAGAAATAAACAACTTGGGTCAGACATGGGTCTGGTGTGAGTAACAGGTTAAACTTGCTTAACTTCAAAACCTTTTGAAAGAAAAGGTATCACGTAAGACTCCCCACAAATAAACATGGGTAAGTTTTTACCTTACGCTAACCAAAACATTTGATAGGAAATTCGATTGTATTATAATAGGGTCTAGGGTTTTCAAGTAAAATACAGAAATAGCTGAAATGCTTACATCTCACATTCCAACATAGTTGGGCACAACTAATACGTACGGCACTTATTGGAGTTTGGATTCCATACAATGGCAGGGCTACTGGGGTACCGCCCGTCACAGTACGTGGCCTAGATCACCGTACCGAGGATCACTCCCAATCCCTTGCAACACAAGGTCGGAACATCCCTTACTGGATAATTCCCGCACAAGATACCTCACGGTTGGGATCAGCAACCGCACCACTAAGTCGAAAATAGAAAGGGACATCTAGACAGAGGTAACCTTGTCCTACTTGGGTGCTACCCACTAACCTTGCTGCACCTCCCCTGTTTTAGCCATTCCCGGTTTGTGAGGCTTGAGGTCACGATTACCTTAGAAAAGAACACATCACTTAGAATGCTCATCGTCCACCTGACGATGTTCTGAAAGCATTCAATCCATACAAGTTCGTTCCGGGTTCGAACGAAACCGAAGGCATTATCTCGTTACACTCGTTTTGGAATCACCCTCAGAGTTAACGACAATAACCCTTGCACTCTGAATCTTCATCTTCACTTGATTCACGACCTATCGTTAATTTGGATCGATGTGGTATTCGGGTCTCCAGACCTGGAAATCCGGTATATGGAAACCTGATCCCGGTCTCATCGAAATCCAAAGCGTATCTTTTAAGGCCAAGTTGTTTTAAGGTTAAAACAATTCAATTCTTATCTATATACACAAAGATAGATAATTCAATAGATAATCTACATTATCATCCCAAACAGATAATTCACATTATCATTATAATTCAACCAAACATCCATATCATATATCAATCATATCTCATCAGAGATATCAAACAATGAAATACATTCAATCTCATTCATCCATCCTTAAGCAATGATTTATATCATCTAATTAATTTAAAGTGAATTAAAATAATTACTTCATTCTATAAATCCTGCTTACTTAATTATTAATTAAACCAATTAATTAATCATTACTCTAAGTATCCATCTTAATTAATCATTCCTGATTAATAATCCTTTAATTACTTTAAGTAATTAATACTTAATTAATTTCACAAATTAATTATCTTAAACCATTCAGTAATTAATCTTTAATTACTTCATTAATTAATTAATTATACTTAATTATCTTAACCCTTAATTAATTACAATCAATTAATTACTTTAATCACTTATTATTTATTAATTAATCTTAATTAATCAATTCTTAATTACATCATTAATTTTATTAATTAATGATCCTTAATTACTCTTAATTAATTATCTTATTTAAATTAATTACATTTAATAATTAATTAGTCACATTTATTAATCACCTTTGATTAATCTCATTTAGTAATTAACTTCCCTTAATTACTCCACCTCATAAATTAATTACTCCTTAATTAATTATCCTTTAATTAATACCTTGATTAATTATTCAAAAGTAATTAACTCAAATTACTTTTATTATTAAAATCATTTATTCAACTAATTACTTCCAGTAATTATCATATTATTTACCTCCCTAAATAAATCTTACCTTAATAATTACATTAAGTAATTATTATCAAATCATCTCTTGATTATTCTAAATTAATTAAACTTAATTAATTAATTTAACTAAATCAAATTAACTCAATTAATTACAATAAGTAATTAATTCTTAATTACTTCCAATAAGTAATTACATTTAAACAAATTCTATAATTGATTATCTTCAAATTAATTAATCTAATTAACTATTAAAATTAATCCTATTAATTAATTATTAAATAATCCATAGTTAATGACCTCATTAACAATTATTTAATTACTTTCCTTAAGTAATTAACTTATATTAATATTATTAAATCTAAATTAATAAATCTTAATAACCAATTTATTAATCTCTAATTACTAAATTAATTAAGTGTTAACCATAACTTAATTAATATTTAATTACTTATTAATTAATTCCTAACCATTAATTACTACTCTAATTTATAATCCCTAACTACAAATTTATCATCCCTAATTAATTTATCTTAATCATAAATAAATTAGTTTAAACCTTTAATTACCTATTTAATTAATCCAAATGATTAATTAATCAAATAATTTAATTATCTATTAAATCTCCTAATAAACTAAATAAACACAAGTCTTTAATTATTTTAAGATAAACTTTATTCTTATTGATAAACAAGTTATCATTTACCATTCATATTTGAAACATCCATTTCAAATCTACTTTTAAATTTCATTTTAAATTCTGTATTTAAAATGAATACCAATTTATTTTTAACTAAGTTTTTAAAACCAAATTAAAACTTTTACTTATTAAAAATTCTTATATTTTCTAAGAAGTTTTTAAAAGAACTTAAATCAAATTTCTTCTTAGATTTAAAACATTTAAACATAACTACATTTAAACCTATTTAAACATTTAAATTCATAAAACTATTTATCTAATATTAAAGTTTAAAACTAAACTTGTCTTCATAAATCATACTTTGATTTACTGATTTAATATTACTTCAAAATTTAAATTAGATTTAAATTTCAAACTGACAGGTATAAAACCTGTCAACACTAAAACTCTCGAACCCAGCCTATTTACTTCGAGTCGTAACCCAAAATTACCCGAGTCTCCCCCGCAAAACACTCAAAAATCTCGAGACCCATCCTCTCTGTCAAACCCAGACTTTCCCAAACATACTCACGACCGTGTGCACGTGCACCGGAGATGCAGTCGCCTCCGACCATCACCGAGTATCCCCACAAGTCGGCGATCATCCACCTACCAGAACACGACCATCCAATCTTCGATCAATTCGCGAAATCGAAATCGAGACTTGAGCATCAAAACTGGAACACAGACTACTCCCAAACCCTGTCAACAATCCCTCGTCCTCCCATTTCTGATCACTAGAACGCCAGCGAATCCAGCGACGACTTCGTCCACGTCACGACTATCATTTTCTAGAGTTTCGTCGAACTCGATCCATCCTAGACGAAATGATGCTCGATTTCTCTAGACTGGTAATAACTAGGTTTAAAATTTTAAAACTTAAATCATTTCTTCCTCACTGCCTTAATTCGATTTCTAATAATTTTCCTTATATCCATGATCATCCCACTACCATTACTAAAGATTTCGAACTTCCAATTTCACTGAGATGATCAAAATCACCAGAACTTCATCTCTAACATAAACCAGAACTGCTCTTATTAAACTAAACTAAAAACTATGATATTCATGCTAAAAATCATATTATCATCTATGTTTTCAATTTATACATTTGAATTTATAAATTACAGAAGTTCAAATTTTCACTTTATAAAACATGTCTCTGTTGTTTTTGTTTACAGAGGCACTCAGACTAAATTTTTACTTAATTAACCTTTTAAATCTTTAGTTTACTATGGAACAACTAATTTTATTTAAACCTTAGATCCACATTTAAAACTAGATCATGAGATATGATTTATATCAAAAACAGTAGCCTGGAATTCAAGATAATAGGGTCACACTGATATTCATGCACACAATACATTCACATATACAAACAAGAAGCATTTCACCATACACATATATATATACAGAACTATCTACAAACATTCATATGAAATCAGTTTATAGACTAGGACTTAACATGAAATCATTAATTTTTGATCAATATCTGAAACTGGCATTTGAAAACAGGCAAGAACATACCAAAATCAACATGCATTCAAAACCAAGCAAAATACAGAGAATTGCATCATTTATTTACTGTAAACAGGATTATCAGATGAAGAGATCAAGCAACTTATTCAGGTTATTTTTAAATAAAATTGTTACTCACTTGTTCAAAGATGAAACAGAGGCAGGCTTTTAAATTTTGCAAAGCTTTTGAAATTTTTAAACTTGAATGCCCTTAGCTTCTTGAATTTGATTTTTAAACTTGAGTTGCAGGAGCTTTACTTATTTAAACTACATGCATGCTTGCTTCCAGGTTGAAAATGAATGCAGACAGGCTTCTCGAATTGATTCCAGATTTGAAAAGAAAATGTTGCAGGGCTTTGTTTTGGTATTGAAAATGAGACAAGGTATTAAATTTCTGGTTGAAGAAGATTTACAGGTTTTTGATTTTGAGGAGTGTATAAATTTTGGTTTGAAGCAATTTGATTTCTAACTTCAGATTTTAGATTTAGAGGAAGACTTTGAAAAGTGGTACTGATTTGTTCAGATTTGAATTAGAGAGAAAATCTGATTTCTCTTGGTTTTGAAAAAGAATGAAGATTAGAAAAGAATGGGAAAATGAAGAAATGCAATTGTTAATATACATGTATATTTTGGTTTTATAAAATAAAAGAAAATGAAAATAATTAAGGACACTTGTCCTATACATTTGCTTATTTAATTACACATGTTTTACAAAGGGTTTAGATAAATGACACATGTCTTATAAGTAATTACTCATATTTCTATTAATTTTAAAATTATTTAAAAAGCCTTTTCTTGTTTATTTAACACTTAACTATATATATTACTTTTTAAAGAGAAACCAAAAACTAATTATATTTTATAAATATAAGTTTATACAAATATTATAATATTCAACAAATTAAATATTTATTCTTTTGAACTTCAACTTTAAATTCAAATTTAAATAAAATTAAATCCTAAGATTCAATTTAAAAGTCAAGTTATATATTTACATACACTATTTATTCCATTTAAAATAACAATTCCTTTTAGCATTAAAATTCATACATATTAAAAATAATACATTATACTTGTTATTTGAAATTAACATATTTTATAATTTAAACAATTTATATAAGATTATATTATCAAGTAATATTTAAAAAGAAATAAAACAAACCATTTTTGTAAATCTTATTTATTTAAACTTAAGTAAAAATATCTTAAACCAATAAAATATTTACCTAAAGTATTTTAAAACTATAAAAATTACTTATTTAAATATCTTTGAAAAGTTCAGATTAAATTAAATATAAATTTCCAATTTATCAAAGCTTCTATTTAAAATATATATAAATAAATGTATATATATTCAAATAGAAAATATCTTATTAACTTTTAAAAGATAAAATCATCAATTAATACTAATTTAATCAGATTATTAAATTAAATTCAAATCTTATTATCAAAGATTATCCATATCAATTTAATTATTTAACAGATTATTAAATTGATATTGTTAAAATTTCCGGGATATTACAATAAAACACCCCATAACATGCTTAATATAAACTACCAACATATACCATATCGACTAGTATCCCTTAGGCATCCTCAGTTCCAATAAATGGCTTCCCTCCGAGCTTAACATAATCTCCAATCATCATAGCATAATCCTGGACAACTGGAACCTTCGGAACTCCTCCTACTCCTACAGCAACACCTGCCTGCACCATATTCAGGAAGAACTGATACATAGCTTCCATTCCGACCTGTGGTACCCCAGCACCTATATCTTTTCCTGTGCCTGACCTTTGTTTCTCCTAGCATTAGGTCCAGCATTCTCTTTGGTGCTTCCCCTTCCCGTGTTAACTCGTCCTCTTCTACCATCCATATCTGTACTCAAACCTCATGAGATACAGAAAGATAACCTAATCAAAGATAGGAGACTAGAGATAAAGTGTATACTTATATATAGCAAATACAGGTACGTTATCATAGCGTTATCCCAAACCCCAATCTCGCTCTAATCCCTTTGGATTTTGTTTTCAAAACCATTTTTAGTTTAAATTTTTTCATAAACCTATGCTTTGATACCAAGTTGTAACATCCCATGTCTAGAGGCCAAAAGCTAAGTGCTACAACTACTGCAGTCATCTATAGTATTAACTTCTGGTGACAAAACACGGTAATGCTAATGGTATCCATAATATCAGAAGCACTTGAATATGAAAAAAATCATAGATTTCAAGAAAAACAACATCTATCTAATTACATTTCAAAACAATATCATATCCAAGTTATAAAATCCCCAAAACGTATCCTAGGCAATGATCAATCATAATTTACAATAATACGCTAAGAGCGACATATGACGATGCCCCCTTGGATGATCAAAGCAATATAGTCATATATGACTTAATACATAGCGTAAACAAAACAGAAGAACTGTAGTCCTAGATTAGTTATCCGTTAGCCACTTGCTCGTCTCCGAAAGCTTTATTCGCCAAAACTACAAAAACCTAAAAACCAAAACCCTCAGCCTACTCAAATCAATTTTGAGCACCCAAGAGTTTAAGGGGAAACAAAAACTTCGAGTCAGACATAAAGCCTGGTGTGAATAATTCTGTTACATCTCGGTTTACTAATATTGAGTGAGACCACGCCGCTTGAACGGGTTTCCCCTCACTAATATCCTTTTTCAAAACATATATTTTGCAAATCCTTTCCTACAACCAAATCGGTTAATCAAACTGATTATGATAATAAAATAATAGCAAGATCCATTACGCTATAAATAGGTAATAAATGGACTAACTTTCCAAAATCTAGGCTGACTGCCAATTGGCTGACTCGGGCCTACCAGATACCATATCAAATAGTCTAAACAACTGTTAGACAAAACTTCTGGATGGTTTGTCGTTAACTTACGTCTTCAAGGGTCTACCGATCCTAATGGTTTTATGGCTTACAAATAACCTACTTCTGTACATCAATATTCCATTTTGTGTGTAACTAACAAAGTCTTACTTGCGACTAAGCCTTGCACATTGGAATTCTGGACTAAATTAGCTAGGGGCTAATAGTTAATGAGCATAGGGCGTGACCCTACACAAGCCTATCTGATCCTCTAATCCGAGTCATTTTTTGAGGGTTAATTACCCTTTAAAATTTTCCCTGAAAACCTTTTCAAAATGATTTGGTCCTTTAAATCATACATATATAAGGAAAATATATATTTAGCTTTTTTCTTAGCTATTTTTCCATGTTATATATACTTTACTTAAAACAATGTTGATGATATTCAATATGGATTACCTATCCTTTTAAAATAAGTTAAAGTCCTTTATAAATTAAAAACACTTTGGCCATTCTGCCCATTCATTATATTCGAAACCTTTGTTTAAACCCTTTAAACAACTAATTTAAAACCCCTAAAAGTAACCCTTTCGAAACCATGTAAAACTCTTTCTTTTATCTAGGCCGAAAGGCCAAAATCTTCCTTTTGAAACCATTCTCAAAACACTTTCGAAACCTTTGGAAATCTTCCTTTCGAAAGCTTTATACCTTAGACAACTTTCTTTTAAAAACCTTTAAACATTGCCTTTCAAAACCATTGGAAAGCCATTCCTTTCGAAACCACTCGAAACCATCAGAAAATGACTCCTTTCGACTCCTTCGAAACCTCTGGGAAACTACCCCTTCAAAACCTCTTTTAAAACCTTTCAAAAGCATTAAATCTAAATCTTTCGAGAGCATTTTGGGGTTCAATTTAAAACATGTGGAAACCTTTCGAAACCTTTCGAAGTTAACTACTTCGAAACCCCTTTGAAAACGTTTCAGTCGAAACCATTGGATTATGCCTTCAAGTAAAAGGACATAAACCCATTAAAGTCGAAAGCACTTCCTTTTGAAATCATTCAACCCACCTCTTACGAAACCAATTTGGGTTATACTTTAAACAAAAGAAAAAGGGCCTTTAAAATCATTTAAGTTGAAAGCAACTGTTTCAAACCCATTTCCTAAGTAATGAAGTGATGGTGTCGAAACCACCCCTTCAAAAACATTAGAGAAGAGGGAAAATTCTAGAAAAACATGTAACCCCTTCGAAACCAACTGGGTCGAAGGTAAAAAGGCGGTAGCTAGGTGTTTCCACTCAGTCAAAAGCATTCACTTAAAAACAAAGATGCAACCCAATCAAAACCATTTCCTATTTAAACCATCTGACATAGTCGAAACCAAACCAAGTCGAAAGCATCTTAGTCGAAAGCAAGCAGGCATATTTTTCCTTTAAATCAAAACAAAGCTTTATCCCCTTCGAAACCCCATGGTTTGGTTTCATTTTTAAACCATCTAATTTAGTCGAAACCCAACTAAGTCGAAAGCATCTTAGTGGAAAGCAAGCATGCGTATTTTTCCTTTAAACCAAAACAAAGCTTCACTTACTTCGAAACCCCATGGTTTTGAACCTATACCTTTTGCCCACATCCAATTCATTACGTACGATTTGCCTGATACCATATGTATTGGTTACGACTGTTTCGGAGGCAAAGGTAGAAAGGCGGAACTTGGTGCCGAAGGAGACGAAATAGTGAAAAACCTATTTATTTGTACTTTTAAACTATTGCTTTTGTGCCTAACCTACCTTGTTTGTCTAAATCTGATTGGTTGCCTTAGTACTTTTCAAAATTGCTGCCATATTTCCAGAAATAACAATTTCAATTTATTTACCAAAAGCCCTTTTCTCCTTTATAAAATTTGAAAAATATTTAAGTCTCATACCTTAAATAATTTTATATACTTATCAAAACTCTTGGGAAAAATCTGGAAAAATTCTAGAAAATCAAATTGTATATGTTTTTAACATATACAAATTTTAGACCCAAATAATTAATTATTTACCCATAAATAATTTGTAACCCAAAATATCATTTTCTATACTAGAAAATTCATATAAAATCCATATTAATTCTAAAAAATTTGAAAATTGAAATCCATCTCCAAAATATTATTTCTGATCTATATTAAAATTTGCAAGGCATATAAAGATGTCATTTAATAGGGTTTTACCGTAAAAAATATCATAAAAATTAATATTAACATGTATAAATCATCAACAAGTATATATAAACATTCCATCATTCTAAAACATGGAAAATGTAACGACCCGTAAATTTTTAATAATTTTTAACGGTTTTATATACCTAATTAATTGAAATTGTGTGAAATTTTAAACAATAAAATTTGAAACTAAAAAATTTACTATTTGGAATACGTCTATTTTAATATAGCAACTGGTAAATTTTCATCTGATAATATTGAAGTTTATTTTTCTGTGAAATTTTATTTCAATTTGAACCGGTTAATAACAGTGAATTTAGAAGTTTTTCGAAACCAAAATATGTCAACAGGAGAAAATTTATTCAGATCATTTTGAATCAGACTGCGAAATTCATTTCGCGAAATTTGGACTTCTACTGCTCCGTTTATCTTAATTTTGGCAAAATAGCTGTATTTTCGGTACCGATATCGATTTTGATCGGATGATCGTACCACTAATATTTGTATACCGTTCTGATCGTCTCGTCGTGCTGATCTCTATGATATATTCATTCATGAGTTTCGGAGTTCGGAACACGACGGAATCGGTGAACCGATCAGTCGTACCGGTTCCACATTCGAAACTTTTGGTTTATTTTGCCTTTTCAATTTTCCACGTGAACTCAAGCAGTCATCTACTATTATTATTCAGCCTTGACCTTTTCTATTCCAACGTTTCATCGATTTTACTGGCTCGTTTATTTTGTACACGTCCATTTTTTATGCCCGTTCATTTCTATGCGTTGAAGACTTTTGAGCTGCTCAATTCAAGTTCAAACATTGCCTGACTTCACTCTTCACTCCTCCTCTTCTCAACCCGTGCAACTCTCCCTCCCCATGAACCAAAACACGACCACACCTCACAGCAAACCATTAACAGCCTTCCCTCTCCGCGCCCCTCTCCTCTCGCACTCTGGCTTACCCACGACCTGCCGCCGGCTCCACCAAGCTCCTCCGCTCCACAGTAAACCGAGCCTGAGCCCACCTCCTTCAGCCCATTGCTCCTCTATCTCTTCGGCTTTGGCCTTCCATCACACGACAGCAACCCATCAGCCACTCATCGAGTGCCGCCTCTCCCTTGTATCACCACACCTAACCCGAGTCAAAGCCCGCATCTCATAGCAGCCGAAGCTAGCCCAACCGTGCTCCCCCTTGCTTCTTTAAGATTATATATAGGTTAGTTTTATGAATTTTATATATAGATTGAGTTATTCTATTTTTTTTATTATATATATACGGTAGTATATATATAGAGGTCTGTTGATTTGTACGGTAGCATATGTTTGTATATGTATATTTTGTTTTGATAGCTCTATACAATCAGTTGCGGCTTTATGTATTTGTCAATATATCAGTTATGTCAGTCATATATTATACATATGTTAGATGATATAAATTCAAGTCTGCATTTGTATGTTGTTATTATATAGTCTGATATATATGTAATATGTTATATATAAAGTAATATAAGGTAATCTATTCTATAGTATGATATATATTGGTGTATCAGCAAAGTTGCCAAGATTGTCACTGTATGATCAGTCATGCGTATATTAATTATATATATAGCTTACAATATATATACACGTTTGTTTATAATAGATTTTGTATATATATCTGTTTGAGTCATAAATGTGTTATATAACTTGTATGATAGGTTAGTTTGTACGTGTAAGTTATATAAGTCGTTATATATTGTTTATATCAGTGAGTTTGCTGAGAAATTTAAAAATATGTGTTTATAATATTTGATTTATAAAGTTGGTTTATATATATAAGGTCGAATATATGTAACGTTATATGAGTTGGTTATATGTGATATATATCATCAGTTATGGTGTAAAGTCTAAATGATAGTCATACATATTGTTGATAAGCTAGCTTATATATATATATATATATATATATATATAATTATATCAACTAATTATGTCAGTCTGTATATATATTTATGGTGTATGTTATAGGCTGTTATATTAATTTGGTTAAAGATGAAGTTGTTTATAACTTATATACTTATACAGTGTATGTTAAGCTCGGAGGGAAGCCATTTATTGGAACTGAGGATGCTATCGAAGTGGAGAACTGGTTATTACACTGCGAAAGGATTTTTGAAGATTCGAGGCTCAATAATGAGCAGAAGAGGAGGCTGGCATCTAGGCAGCTTCAAGGAACTACATTGTTTTGGTGGAAAAGTGTAACAGTGGCAGTAGATGAGGAAGAGATGACATGGGCAAAATTCAAAAGGAGGTTCTAGGAGAGGTTCATGTCAGCTATGGCACAGTCAGCTTTGATCAAGAAGTTTGCTGAGTTAGAGCAGGGGAGATGTCAGTTGTGGAGTATGCCAGAAGGTTTGAGGAGTTAGCTCGATATGGTTATACTACTATTGATACCGTGATGAAGAGGAATGAGAAGTTCATCAAGGGGTTGAAGCCTGAGTTGGCTAGGGCTACTTTACCACATATCAGAGGTCCTTGTGATGTGGTTGTGGTGATGGCCATGAAGCAAGAGGAGGTTCTTGAGTCTCTAGGGAAGAATAAGGCTAAGGAGGTCCAGGTTGGGCAGGGCCAGAAGAGGAAGTTCTTTCCTAAGAAAGGTGCTCATAAAGGTGGAGTAGCCAAATAAGGGAAATCTAAGATTGTTTGCTTCAAGTGCAACAAGAAGGGGCACTTCACTAATGAGTGTCATGCTGGAGAGGCAAAGGATGTGGCTGGAAAGGAGAATGTCAGGTGCTTCAATTGTGACTAGATAGGCCACTACAAGAACTAGTGCAAGGAGCCCGCTAAGGATGGAAATGGCCAGGTTTATGCACTGGAACCTACTCCTTCTAAGCTAACAGCTCAGGAGAATGGAAAGGTAGTTCTGGGAGAAACGCTTCAGATTCATGGTATGTCTGTTAAAGTTTTATTTGATACTGGCGCATCGCATTCTTTTATATCTAGATGTTTGATAGTTAAGCTTAACCTTGAACCTACATATTTAGTTACTTCCTTGCAGGTTGCGAATCTAATAGGAGGGTATGCAACTTTAGGGTTGAGATGTGAGCAGTTAGAGTTTGACCTATTAGGTTATCTTTTTGCTTGCAGTTTGCATGTGTTTGATTTTGTAGGGTTCGGGATCATTCTTGGGATGGAATGGTTAAGTGAGTAAGATGCTAGGATATTTTGCCAAGATAGGAAAATATCTCTTAGACACCCTGATTGTAGTGACCAGATTGTTTATACCATAGAAGTTTCTTACGGTGAGATGTTTGCTTTGTTGGGTGCTATAGAATCGGAAGATGAGCTAAGCTGAGTTTTCATGGTTAGAGAATTCGCAGATGTTTCTAAGGCTGCAGTTGGATTGCCGCCGAAGCGAGCCATTGAGTTTTAGATAGATTTGGTTTCGGGAGCACAACCAGTGAGTAGGCCGCCAAGCAGGATGACCCCTTCGGAGATGAGGGAGTTGAAGGTGCAGTTGGTGGATTTAGAGGGCAAGATTTTTATTAGGCTGAGTAGTTCGCCTTGGGGTGGAGCATTAGTGTTTGCTAAGAAGCCGGATGGATAATTGAGGCTATATATCGATTATCGTAAGATGAATGAGAGGACGATAAAGAATCGATATCCACTACCCAGGATTGATGACTTGTTCGACCAGTTGAGTAGAGCAAAGGTATTTTCTTAGTTGGATTTGGCAACAGGGTTCCATCAGCTCAGGGTAGCAGAGGACAATATACCTTTGGCAGCGTTTAGGACCAGGTATGGGTCGTACGAATGGTTAGTTATGCCATTCGGACTGACTAATGCACCAGCATTCTTTTTGGATTTGATGAACCAAGTTTTCCAAGAGCAGTTGGATAGGTTCGTATTGGTTTTCATAGATGATATCTTGATATACTCTAAGGATGAAAGAGAGCTTGAAGTTCATCTTAGAGTGGTGCTTGTGACGCTGAGGCAGCATCAGTTGAAAGCGAAGTTTTCGAAGTGTCACTTCTGGAAGAAGGAAGTGAAGTTTCTTAGTCATGTAGTCTCAAGGGAAGGGTTGTCAATAGATCCGACTAAGATTTAGGCAATGAATAGTTGGAAGAGACCAGAGACAGTAACCGAGATAAAGAGTTTCCTTGGTTTGGCTGGTTATTATCGGAGATTCATTAAGGATTTTTCGCGGATAGCAAAAACGGTGACCAAGCTGACGAGGAAGGATGTAAAGCTTGTGTGGACAGATAAGTGTGAGGAAGCATTCCAGAGTTTGAAACACTTATTGACCCATGCACTTGTGTTGGTTGTTCCAAAGGGGAATCAGGATTTGGTGGTTTATACTGATGTGTGTGGAACATGATTAGGAGTTGTGCTGATTCAGAGAGGTAAATGATTGCCCATGCTTCTAGACAGCTTAGACCGCATAAGGTCAGATATCCGATGCATGATTTGGAATTAGCCGCAGTGATTTTTTGCTTTGAAGGTATGGAGACATTACCTTTTGGGAGAAAGGTTTGAGCTATATACAGATCATAAGTCGCTAAAGTATTTTTTCTCTCAAAAGGAGCTTAACATGAGACAGTAGAGGTGGTTAGAGTTTATAGCCTCTTATGATTTTGGGATTGAGTACACATCAGGGAAATGCAAAAAGGTTGCAGATGCACTTAGCAGGAAACATCAAAATGCAGTGTTAGCGATGATTACTGAGTGGAAAGATTTAGAAGCATTAGCAGATTGCAAAGTGCAGTGGAGATCCGAGGCTGGGTCTAGTGGGGATACAATTGTATTATCTTGTTTGGAAGTTCGACCGATGTTGATCGAAAGGAATGCTTCTAAACAGATAGAAGATCCAGTGTTAGCCGAATGGATCAGGAAGCTAAGAGAAGGAACTGAGAGCGCTGACTTGAAAGACTTCGGTCTTGACCAGAATGGGCGGTTGAGAAGAAAGGAAGATTATGTGTTCCGAGTGTGGGAAACATAAGGAAAGAAGTCTTGGAGGAACGCCATCATTCGAAGTTCACCATTCATTCAGGAGGTACTAAGATGTATCAGGATATGAAGAGTGGTTTCTTTTGGGAAGGTATGAAGCAGGATATTGGTCTGTGTGTGAAGGCAGTGAATGATTTGCTAGCAGGCAAAGGCCGAACACAATAAGCCAAGTGGGTTGCTTCAGTTGTTGAACAGTCCAGTGTGGAATTGGGATTCTATTTCTATGGACTTCATTGACGGGTTGCCAAGATCGAATAGAGGAACTAAAAGTATATGGGTCATAGTGGACAGATTGACCAAGAGTGCCCATTTCATTCCAGTTAGGTCAATCAGGACGGCACCTGTTTTAGCGAGGTTGTTCATGAAGAATGTGGTTAGATTGCATGGAGTTCCTAGCAGTATAATTAGTGATAAAGATCCCTTGTT
Organism: Allium fistulosum; assembly: GCA_030737815.1. Lineage (NCBI taxonomy): Eukaryota > Viridiplantae > Streptophyta > Magnoliopsida > Asparagales > Amaryllidaceae > Allium > Allium fistulosum. The sequence goes on from CM060905.1 coordinate 674,893,003, forward strand.
CACTACCGAGTTTTGGAAGAGTCTGCAGGAAATTTTGGGAACCAAGTTTAAGATGAGCACCGCTTACCATCCGTGGACAGATGGGAAACCAGAAAGATTTAACAAGAACTTGGATGATTTTTAAAGAACATGTGTTCTAGATTTCGATGGATCATGGGAAGACCATCTGCATCTAGTAGAGTTTTCGTATAACAACAGTTATCTGACTAGTATTGGGATGGCACCGTTTGAAGCTTTGTATGGAAGGCCATGCAAATCTCCCATATGTTGTTGGAGACCGGGGATAGGTTGATTCTTCGTCCAGATTTGGTGAGAGAAGCTATAGAAAAGATTGAGGTCATTCGGGCTAGAATGAAGGAGGCACAGTCTAGGCAAAAGAGTTCTACGGATAAGTGACGGGAAGATTTAGAGTTCTCTGTTGGAGACCAGATTTTCATCAAGGTATCACCACTGAAGGGTGTGAATAGATTTGGGAAATCGGGGAAGTTATCACCGAGATTTTTTGGACCTTTTCCTATTATTGAGAGGATCGGAAAACTCGCATATAGAGTTGAGTTACCGAGCAGTTTGGCAGGTGTCCACGATGTTTTTCATGTTTCTAATCTCTGAAAGTGTATTAGAGACCCGGAAACTTCTATTGCACCGATAGTGCTAGATGATTTAGTGGTAGAACCGGACTTGACAATAGTGAGAAAGCCAGTTCGCATTGTTGCGAGAGATGAGAAGAGGCTTAGAACCAAGACGGTCAAATTAGTCAAAGTCCAATGGAGTGACGATGACATAAACTGTACTTGGGAGGTTGAGAGTAGGATTAGAGATACTTATCCTGACTTGTTTGAAGGTATGTTTTACCTTCTTGTTTGCTTTATTATGCGCCTTATCGTAATTTCGAGTACGAAATTATTTAAGGAGGGGAGTCTGTAACACCCTAGAGTTTTGGTAACATTATTTAGAATATTTAATTAGTTAAATTAAATAAAATTATCTATTGATTAGGGGATTGAGATTTGATTTTAATTGAAGGTAGCCATGCCATTTAAAACAAATGAATTAAAGAAGGGTTTTAAAATGAATTAGAGGAGGGGTAAATTGGGAAAGAGGCCATTCCTATATCTATTCCCTTAGGCCGTGTATTATACATGTTCATTTCATTTGAAATTTTTTTAAAGTAGAGGCGGCCACCATTAACAAGGAAAGGGAAAGAAGAATTAAGAAAAACTAAAGGAAAAGCTAACTCAAATCAAATTCATCGAAATCTCAAGCTCCTTTAATCTCTAAAGCTAAGGTGAATAATGTTTACATCCCAAACATTTATTGGTTTCAGTTTTAGGATTAAACTCGAAGTATTTTGCATTGATTTGCCATGTTTTTGAATAATGGAATGTTTATATATACTTGTTGATGATTTATACATGTTCATATTAATTTTTATCATATGTTTTAAGGTAACACCCTATTTAATGACATCTTTATGCCTTGCGAATTTTAATATAGATCGAAACTAATATTTTGGAGATGAGTTTCAGTTTTCAGAATTTTTGGAATAAATGTGGATTTTATATGAATTTTCTAGTAAATAAAATGATATTTTGGGTTATAAATTATTTACGGATAAATAATTAATTATTTGGGTCTGAAATTTTATATGTTAGAAAACATATATAATTAGATTTTCTGGAATTTTTCCAGATTTTTCCCAAGAATTTTGATAAGTATATAAAATTATTTAAGGTATGGGACTTAAATGTTTTTTATATTTTGTAAAGGAGAAAGGGGATTTTTGTAAATAAATTGAAATTGTTATTTTTGGAAAAATGGCAGCACTTTTGAAATGTACTGAGACGACCAATCTGATTTAGACAAACAAGGCAGGTTAGGTACAAAAGCAATAGTTTAAAAGTACAAATAAATAGGATTTTCACCGTTTCTTCTCCTTCGGCACCAGGTTCAGCTTTTCTACCTTTGCCTACGACACAGTCATAACTAATGCATATGGTATCAGGCAACTGGTACGTAATGAATTGGATGTGGATGAAAGGTATAAGGTTGAAACCATAGGGTTTCGAAGGGGATGAAGCTTTGTTTTGTTTTAAAGGAAAAATACGCCTGCTTGCTTTCAACTAAGATGCTTTCGACATCGTTAGGTTTCGGCTAAGTTAGATGGTTTAAAAAGGAAGTGGTTTTGATTGGGTTGCACTTTGTTTTTAAGTGAATGCTTTCGATTGAGTCGAAATACCTAGCTACCGCCTTTTTACCTTTCGACCCAGTTGGTTTTGAAGGGGTTACTTGTTTTTCTAAAATTTACCCTCTTCTCAAATGTTTTCGAAGGGGTGGTTTCGACACCATCTCTTCATTACTTAGGAAATGAGTTCAAAACAGTTTCTTTCGACTTAAATGATTTTAAAGGCTCTTTTTCTTTTGTTTGAAGTATAACCTAAATTGGTTTCAAAATAGATGGTTTGAATGATTTCAAAAGGAAGTGCTTTCGACTTTAATGGCTTTATGTCCTTTTACTTGAAGGCATAATCCAATGGTTTCGATCGAAATGTTTTCAAAGGGGCTTCGAAGTAGTTAACTTCGAAAGGTTTCCACGTGTTTTAAATTGAACCCAAATGCTCTCGAAAGGTTTAGATTTAATGCTTTCGAAAGGTTTTAAAAGAGGTTTCCAAGGGGTGGTTCCTAGAGGTTTCGAAGGAGTAGAAAGGAGTTATTTTCTGATGGTTTCGAATGGTTTTGAAAGGAAAGGTTTTCCAATGGTTTCGAAAGGCAATGCTTAAAGGTTTTTAAAAGAAAGATTTCTAAGGTTTTAAAGCTTTTGAAAGGAAGATTTCCAAAGGTTTCGAAAGAGTTTTTGAGGATGGTTTCGAAAGGAAGTTTTGGGCCTTTCGGCCTAGATAAAAGAAAGGGTTTTACAAGGTTTCGAAAGGGTTACTTTCAAGCGTTTCGAATGGGTTGTTTAAAGGGTTTAAACAAAGGTTTCGAATGTATTGAATGGGCAGAATAGCCAAAGTGTTTTTAATTTATAAAGGACTTTAACTTATTTTAAAAGGGTAGGTAATCCTTATTGAATATCATCAACATTATTTTGAGTAAAGTATTTATAACATGCAAAATAGCTTAGAATAAAGCTACAGATATATTTTCCTTGTATATGCATGATTTAAAGGACCAAATCATTTTGAAAAGGTTTTCTAGGAAAATTTTAAAGGGTAGTTAACCCTGAAGAAATGACCCAGATTAGAAGACTGGATAGGACTTGTGTAGGGTCGCGCCTTATACTCATTAGCTATCACCCCCTAACTAATTTAGTCCACAATTCCAGTGTGTACGGCTTAGCCCCAAGTAAGACTAAAATATTGGTTTCACACAGAACGGAATATTGATGTACATATGTAGTTTATTGGTAAGCCATAAAACCATTAGGATCAGTAGACTCTTGAAGACTTAAGTTAAGGACAGACTGTCCAAAAGTTTTGTCTAACAGTTGTTTAGACTATTTGATATGGTATCTCGTAGGCCTGAGTCAGCCCAAGGGCATTTAGCCTAGATTTCAGACAGTTAGTCCATTTATTACCTCTTTATCGCATAACGGATCTTGCTATTATTTTATTATCATAATCAGTATGATTAACCAGTTCGGTTGCAGGAAAGGATTTGCAAAATATATGTTTTGAAAATAGATAATAGTGAGGGGAAACCCGTTCCGCTAAGCGGCGTAGTCTCACTCAATATAAGTAAACAGAGATGTAACAGAATTATTCACACTAGGCTTTATGTCGGACTCGAAGTTTTTGTTTCCCCTTAAACTCTCGGGTGCTCAAAATTGATTTGAGTAGGCTGAGGTTTTAGGTTTTCAGGTTTTCGTAGCTTTGGCGAATAAAGCTTCCGAAGACGAGTAGGAGGCTGACAGATAGCTAATTTAGGACTACAGTTCTTCTGTTTTGATTCCGCTGTGTATTAAGTCAGATATGACTATATTGATTTGATCATCCAAGGGGCCATCGTCATATGTCGCTTTTGGCGTATTATTGTAAATTATAATTGATCATTGCCTGGGATATGTTTTGGGGATTTTGTAACTTGGATATGATATTGTTTTGAATGTAATCAGCTAAATGTTATTTTTCTTGAAATCTTTGATTTTGTTCATACTCAAGTGCTTCTGATATTATGGATACCATTAGAAATGCCGTGTTTTGTCACCAGAAGTTAATACTATAACGACTGTAGCATCTGTAGCACTTAGCTTTTGGCCTCTAGACACGGGATGTTACAGCTCTCTGTTCTGTCCCTTAACTTTTTGATCCATTCAACTAATAATGGATCCTCTTCTTGCTTAGAAGCAATCCTTTCGATCACTACTGGTCGAACTTCTAAACTTGAAAATCTAGCTGCTTCTTGACTGGAACTACTCTTAGATCTCCATTGCACTACGCATGTAGTAAATGCCTCTAAATCTTTCCACTTAACTATCATTGCCAATACTGCATTATGATATTTTCTGCTAAGTGCATCTGCAACCTTATTTCCTCTTCTTGGTGTGTACTCAATACCAAGGTCATAAGCGGCTAAAAACTCTAACCACCTTTGTTGTCTCATATTCAACTCTTTCTAAGAGAATAAATACCTTAGTAACTTATGATCCGTATACAAATCGAATCTTTCTCCCAAATGGTAATGTCTCCACACCCTCAATGCAAAAATTAATGTAGCTAATTCCAAATCATGAGTTGGATATCTAACCTCATGCGGTCTGAGCTATCGTGAAGCATAGGAAATCACTTTACCTGTTTGCATTAAGATAGCTCCTAATCCTGCACCACATGCATCCGTGTACACCACTAAGTCCTGATTTCCTTCTAGAATAACTACACATGTGCATTAGTCAATAATTGTTTCAGTTTTTGGAATACCTGCACACACTTATCAGTCCAAACAATCTTCACATCTTTCCGAGTTAGCTTAGTCATTGGTGCTGTTATCTGCAAAAAATCCTTAATGAATTTTCGATAATAACCAGCTAATCCAGGAAAACTCTTTATCTAGTCACTGTCTCGAGTCTCGTCCAACTATTCATTGCCTCGATCTTAGCCGGATCTACTGACAGCCCTTTCTCTGAGACTACATGACCAAGAAACTTCACTTCCTTCTTCCAAAAATGGCACTTCAAAAATTTCGCTTTCAGTTAATGTTGCCTCAACATCTCAAGCACCACTCTAAGATAAACTTCATGCTTTCTTTTATTCTTAGAGTATATTAAAATGTCATCTATGAACACTAACATGAATTTTCCAGAAGTTCTCGGAACATCCTATTCATCAAATCCATAAAGAAAGTTGGCGCATTAGTTAGTCCGATCGGCATCACTAACCATTCATACGATCCATATCTTGTCCTAAACACCGTCAAAGGAATATTATCTTCTACTACTCTAAGTTGATGGAATCCTGTTGCCAAATCCAATTGGCAAAATACTTTGGCTCTACTCAACTGATCGAACAAATCGTCAATCCTAGGTTACGGATATCGATTCCTTATCATCTTCTCATTCAACTTACGCTAATCGATACACAACCTCAACGATCCATCTGGTTTCTTTACAAACACTGTGGCTGCCTCTAATGCGAACTGCTTGGTTTGATAAAATTCTTACCTTCTAAATCCACCAACTGCACCTTTAACTCCTTCATCTCGGTGGGTGTCATTCTACTTGGCGGTCTATTCACCGGTTCTGCTCCTGGTACTAAATCTATCCGAAACTCAATGGATCTTTTCATTGGAAGTCCTAGCACGGGCTCAAAGATATTTGCGAATTCTCTAACAACGTAAACTCGGTTCAACTCGTCTTCTATTTCCACAACACCCAACAAAGCATTACCCTCAAATCTAGGGTTTTCTATGGAGTATATAATCTGATCACTACAAATACAAGTACGTTACTATAGCGTTAACCCATACCCCAATCTTTTCTCTAATTCTTTATGATTATGTTTTCAAAATCATTTCAAGTTTAGAATTACTTTTAATTCTTCATAAACCTAGGCTCTAATACCAAGTTGTAACATCCCCTATCTTGTGGCCCGAAGCTAAGCATTACAGATGCTGCAGTCATCCATAGTATTAACTTCCGATGACAAAATATGGTAATGTTAATGGTATCTATAATATCAAAAGCACATGAATATGAAATAAAATCAACACAGATTTCAAAACTACTTTTTTGATTACATTTCAAATCACTATTTCATGTTCAGTTACATAATCCCAAAACGATTCCTAGGTTTTGATCAAATATAATTATCACAATTTATGCCAAGAGCGACAAATGAAGATGTCCCCTTGGATGATCAGAGTATTGAATAGTCATATCAGTCATAATACATTACAGTAGAAATAATACTAAATACCTCTTATGTAGCTAGCTTGCCTCCTGCACATCATCGAAAGCTTATTCGTCTAAACTACTAAACCAGAAAATTCCTTAACTCTCAATCTACTCAAATCAAATTTTGAGCATCCGAGAGTTTAAAGGGAAACATAAACTTCGAGTCAGACATAAAGCCTGTTGTGAATAATACTATTGCATCTCGATATACTGATATTAGTATGTTCAGCTAGATCAAAGGTTATCTTAACTAAGACCACGCCGCTTAACGGAACAGGTTTCCCCTCACTAGTACCCCTTTAAAAGCATATCTTTTGCAAAATCAAAATCTTGCAATCAAACTGATTATAACAACAATATAAGATACATATATGTATAAAAATCAGGAAATCAATGGACTATCTGTCCACACTGTAGTTTTATCTGGCAAACTATTAACCGTTGGTTGAGTCGGGCCTGCCATACATAATCAATTATCTAACTTCTGTTAGACACACTAAAGGGCTATCTGCCCTTCACACTATAAGAAAGTATGTTATTAATAACGCCATTCGATAATGCATTATTCTATAGCGTTATTGTTTACGCTTCGCTATTTCCTTTTTTCACTTTATTTCTTCTCTTTTGTACATACTTAAAAAATAACGCTTTGGCCTATAAGAAAATATCCCTCCCAAAATTTTTGTCTCCCTCTCAAAACGCTTATTCAGTTCGTCTTTTTCCCAAAACAGAGATAACACTTATTTTGTCTGTCTCCCTCCTAATCGCTCATCCCTCTCCATCTCCAATCCAGCTCGCTCCGCTCATCGAGCTTCAGCCATTCTGAAGTATACGCGTCCTGAACCCTAAATCATCTGCTCAGATTTCTAGTTATGTTTCCTTCCCAATCGCTCATCGCTCACCATCTCTGATATCCGATCCAACTTGCCATCTCTGATCTTTGCTTATTACACTTCAGCAGTTTTGAAGTCGACGCGTCAAGAACCCTAAATCATCTGCTCGGATTTCTAGGTTAGAAATTTATATGTTATTTTTATTAACTATTTTATTTTAATTTTATTGTTTGGTTATGATTTTAGAAATTTTTTATTGTTAGGGTAAGATTTTATCATTTGGCTATGTTTATTAACTGTTTTATTTACTGTTTCAAGATAATGTTTTACTAGAAAATAATTCATTTGTTTTATTTCATATGTCTATTAACTATTTTTCATAAGTAGGATATGACATAGCAAAGTCATTCTTGTAATAGTAGAAGACTCTATACTCAAAGCAGTCATGCTTTTTAATTCTTCGGTTAACTTTAAGTGTGTTCCTTGAATATTTCTTAAACTATGTTAATATAAGTGTTGCTTAAATTATTTTTGATGATAGACTTCACAAACCTTTAATGCCAATCAAATAGTGAATGATCCAAGATAATTCGTTAACCCAAATGTAATGATTAATGAGGTATTTAACAAAATTTTCGCCTACGTATCCTCTGTTGTAAATTTTGGCTGTCTGTATCTTTGCTATATAACTTGACTTAAATATGGTAAAGAAATCAACAAAGTTTTGGCATAATTTAAGACTTGCAAACGTTTGATTTCTTTCATTACTTCTTTTATATTTTTATTTTTTATCTTTTATAGTTTATTCAATTTCATAAAAATTTGATTCTATATAAACAACAAAAATTAAATTTATAATTTATTCTTTTATAGTTTAATAAAACGTAACCGTATTTTATCATTTCATTCAATTAAATTATTTATGCTTTAAAAATAAATGAGTGATGCTATTTGTCTTTTATATTTAGTTTATCTTTTATCCTTTTCCTTTTATGTTAATTTTATAAAAAAATTCCAAATGAAAAAACAAAGTTTGAAGTTATAATAAGCTTATTCTTTTATAGTTTTAATAAAAGATAATTATTGTTATTATTTGCTTCAGTTAAGTATTTTCATTATTTATAGCTCATATTAAATATCTTGTTTGTCAAAATATAAATGTGTCATGACTTCGGCTTTTATATTTCGCTGGACCCAGCATATTATATTGTTAAGTAGCACTAGTGCTATTACTTGAGTTCACCTTATATATTTTTCTAGACCCTACAAACTATATTGTCTTGATAAATACCGCGTTATACCTACTCGTGCACACTTCATTGTTTATGATTGACTCTTTCGCATTGTGCGCCTTTTACATTGTTTAATTCAGCTTGGCTTTTTACGCAAGTTGCCTTGTTGTGAAGCAATTATCTGAGAGTTTTCAGTTATGACTCAATTCACTATTATATTGCAAGCATTCAATTTGCTCTATAATGTAACCTTTTCACTATAAGTTTTTAGTTTGCAGGTTGCTGTGTAGATCTTTAATGCATGTTTGTGTTTATCTGCCCGTACAATTTAAGTTTCATATTGTTGTGTAGCTCCCTTGTTACATGGCATGTTTTTAATTTTCACATTTTATTAGTCCTTTACAAGAAGCTTCCAGTTTTGGTCGTCCTTTTTAGAGTATTCGGTTCAGTCGTTCACGTAATCTGATGAAAATACTAATGGTAGTAACATACATTTTAGTGTCGTAGTATTCCCAACCTTTTATACCACATTGAAAAATCAAAGTGTAAACATTGCCTAAAATTTTATTTAGGGGTTCTTATATAACATCCACTTTAGGCATTTCTTAGGCATGTTATTTCCATTTTAGTTTACAATAAATTTATTATTTGAAGTAAATATTATTACGCATTACATTTCAGTTGGCATACGTACTATGTTTAATGTTGAAATCAATTATTTGATGGCATAGTGGCTCTTAGTGTAAGATCAAACATATATTTCATTTTTCACCTAGAGAGTTAGGGATCACATATCACACCACTAGATTTCATCATGCTTCTAGGAATCCCCGTTGTTAATGTGCAGATTCATGTCAAAGAGACAATTAGAGAAATTTTCCCCGTAGTAAAAATATGGATAATGAAACTATCATCAATCATTATTTCCTAACGGTTTATAAATTCCTTTTTAACTACCAAAAATAAGACATAATTTAGCCCTTTGAGCCATTTAGTAGATTCCATGCTGAAATTATAAGTTCAAACTTGACTTCTTTATATGATGAAACAAGGCACATATCTGAATTACAACTTATCCCTCTATACACTTTCATAGTACTAACTCTAGACTTTTGTTTTCATTAATTTGCAAGATGATGTGATGAGAGGGAAACCAGGATATGAGCACTTGAATGAGGCACTTCATATTTTGGTTGAGGCAGAGCTCTCTATTGCAAACATATATGCCTACTTAATACAAGATTGTGAGATACTTGTAGATCTACTCAGACCCATGGTATGCACATTCTCTTTTATTTTCAACTTCTATAATGGCCTTAAATTTTATCAATTACTGAATATCATTACTCTCTCAGGATGAACCATAATATTTCATCAAGAAGCAACAATTGAGAGAGCTAGCTCTTATCAATTGAGAAATTTATATTGAATAAATAGGAAAAATGATTTAACCCTTGTTCTATTGCATTTCTTGCATGAGAGAATTATACTCTACCTTTTTCTGATAAATGTCTTCCTTAACCCTTGTTCTAATCCATTGCTTCAGGTATTTTTTATGCTGTGGTAGTTGCTACAGAAATAAATGGCTATAACCACCTTATGTATATGATAATAGTCCTTTTTGAATGAAGTTATAATATCCTTCCTCTTGATTTGATGAGTTATCATATCTAAATGGCATCCCCTTTTGTGTATATGCTTGAATTAGGTAGATCTTTAGTGGATTGTGGTCACTTGATAAATTTGGTAGTACTAATGTTTTTATGTAGAAAAATGAATCAAGAATACGAGATCATCACAGAGATGATCGACAAAAATGCATGAATGAAAACAAAAAGGAACTAAAAACGTACATAAATATAATGAAATGAGCTGCTAATAAACTTTGTTTGGCCGTTTGACTATTGCACATGTAGCTTGAAGTAGCAACGAGGTAGACGGTGAGATGAGACACTGAAGTTGAAAATGCAGTTTAAAAGAGCTGGGCATGTAGGTAGTGTTAAAGAGATGAAGCATGGAATCAATAAGCTACTGTAAATGGACATATTGAGACCTGAAGGCAAGCATGAATATGTTGAGACATGGAGGAAGTAAGGCAGGCTATATATGGTGAAAAATGCATGGAAAGAATATGCAAACATGGACATGCTGAGACAAAGACATGAAGGAAGTAAGGAAATAGCCAGCTATAGGGTTCAGCATATGTATGCACATAAGTTTATCTTAATGTTAATAAGTTTGCGTACATATCAACAAAAGCATACACGGAAACCACTTATTTTTTTAATGTTAATATGTTTGCATACATCTGTGTGTGTGAATGAATGAGTGGTTATATAACTGTTTTGATCTATTTTTAAACACTGGTGACTATTATGCTAAACTTTATTTTTATTTTACATGGGACAGGGTGCAACAGTTGTTAATTTCGCAGTGATCATCACACCACTTCGGGCTATCAACTACCTCATTTAGTTTCCCTGCCACCTTTGGTAAAATATAATTCATTTTACTTTAAATATGCAGTTGATTAGTGATTTGAATGCAAACCTATGTGAATATTATAATTCATTTTACTTTAAAATATAATTCATTTTACTTTAAACAAACCTAGTTAATATTATAATGTTGAATGCAGCTCTGTGGATGATGGAAACTATTTTCACATTTGATGTTGAACTCTGTAGCAAGTTAGTACATATAAACCATCTATGAGTAAAAACACCAATACACACTATCAAGTAAAGCATGTTAATAATTTGGAAATTAATCCTATTCTATCCTACTAATTTCTAATAGGCTATTGCTGTGACGACCCACATTTTGAAAGGTTTAAATCGACAATAATCCACACATTTCCAACTTTAACAATCCGGAAAGTACATAATCAATGGGATTGAACAAGAAAAATAAGAAAAGAAGAAAAAAACAAACACAGAATCTCATGGCGGAACGATAAAATATAATAATCAAATAACAGTTCATGAAGCTATTTACTATACATTTGATTATAACTTATACAATATTTATCAGAGTTATATATATACATCAAGGATAAATAGTCAATACAGCAAAATAGCATGGTGCAGGGAAAAATAATAATAGTAATATACCAAATCTCCGTCTTCGTCCTCTAGAGAATAATCTTCAATACGCTGAAAAACTAAGGACTGACCCGAGTGTAATGAAAAGACAAAACATTCGAGTCAGGACTAAAATACTCTTATGTAAGTCAACTCAATATCACAAAATATGACTGCAATAACTTAAGAGATGTTACAGGATTTTCCATCTCCTAAGGATCCGTTAAACTATTTATATATAATAGTATACGCTATAATAGATAACGCCTATCAGTAAAATAAATATCAAAATAACGTTAAGGCTTTAAATTATCCCCCTTAACACATTTTTACAGTTTTAAACCAAATTCGTAATGGGATCGTATATGGTTAAATATGACAAGGCAAGTGAGGCAATGCCCAAGGTAGGATTCTACCAGTTTACCCTTTCTGGCTGGTCGTAACCCATCCGTGGCCAACCGCGACAATCAATCCAAACGGCAAAAGGTGCACCCTGCATCCGAAATCACAATAGTAATACGATGGATCAACGTCGCTGGAGGTAGCAAACCTTAATGGCCAGACATAGGCTCTTGTTTTAGTCATTTCAATTATGACATGAGTGTCAAAGCTATTCATCGTCATCATTCTCTTACTTCATTCCGGTAAACGTTCGCCGGTTCAACCACTACATCTGGATATCATCCACTGCGTACACGGTTGTTAAAGTGGTTCCAATATTGACAGAGAGTATGCCAATAAGAGGCCACGGTCTCTTTGACAACCAAACGACATTTTACACACCGGTTGCCTCTTTTATATTTCGAAAACAATTTATACTTGATATCAAAATATCATATTCGCTTCAAAATCAAATCCATTTCAAAATCGTCATATTCGCTTCAAAAATGATATTTTACTTCAAAATATCAATTCAGTTCGGTATATAGATTTCACTTCAAAAATTGATTCGAATTACAATTCAGATTATAACTTCACTTTAACCAAATTCGCATTTAAATCCAAGATTTAAATATAAACATTCCACCCTTTGACCAGTTTGAATTTTTAGAAAATAGTTTAATAGTTTTAAAATAGTAAAATAGTTAAAATAATTTAATTGAAAATAGTTTGAGTATTAAAAATAGTTTAAATAGTAAAGTAGTTTGGAAAATCAAAATGATTTAAATATTTAAAGAATATAGATTTTAAACCGTTTATACTAAAATAATTTATTTGAAAATAGTTTCAAAGTCAAACCGATTCAATTCCAAATTTCCAATTCAAATCAGTTTCAATTAGTTCAATTCCAATTCCGAATTAATTTCGATTTCAATTCCAATTTTATTTCAATGCCATTTCCAAATTAATTTCAATTTATATCAAATTCCGAGTTTGATTTCCAAAATATCGATTCAAAACACTTAAATCAAATTTTCCTTCAATATCCAATTTGAAAACCAAATCCTCAAATATAATTAAATTCTGAACTCAATTTCGAAATATCGTTTTACATCACTTTACTTAGCAACATTCTAAATTCGAATAAAAGTCCAATCTTTTAAAACAAATCAATTTCTGAAATGCACATCATATTCCGATTATAACTTAAATCTCAACATCGATTAATTAAACAATTCTTGTTTCAAATTTAAATCAACATTCCGAGTTCCATTTTGAAATTATTCGATTTTCATAAATTCAATTTTTTTCTTAAAATTAAAATCAATTAAAAAAAGAAGAAAAAGAAAATTAAATCAAAATCTTAAAATCATTTAATTTAACCAACCCGATGTCCGTATATAATTCTCTATCCTATAGCCAAGTGAATTAATTATTTCAATTTAATTCAGGGATGATATATATCATTTCAATCCAAAATAAATGTCATAGGTATATTTCATTTCAACCCATTTCTTAGTTTATCCAAAATAATTCACTTTATAGCTTTATATATCGTAAATAATATATAGGATGATAACATGACATATCAAAATAAGTAAACATCAAATATCAACCAATAGCATCCATCACAACCAATCATCTAAACAGTCAATAAAATTCACAACAATTTCATAATTATCAATATCTGGTATTTTACGGGTAATTAAATTATAATTCAATTTAACTGTCAATTCAAATTCTACCAGTTAATTCAGATGTCAATTTAAATGTCAATTAAACTTATCAAACAACTATTAATAAATTTAAATCACTACACGATATAAATTTAACTACATAAAAAAAATTTAGTACTTGTGAGCGTATAAACACTCACCTTTTTTTTATTTGAAACTGAAAAAAAATTTCAGTTTCAAATACATCCCACTCCAATCCTATGCCGTAGACGACATCGACACGATCGCACCGCGATTCGTTTCGTCCTAAATGGAACTCGCACGCAAAAGTAACAATTGTATTAATATACGATTTTAATTAATATTAAAATTAACAAAAATTAACAAAAAAAATCAACAGTTAACAATTTTCCCAACCTCTCACGTTCGCCTCCCCACTTCTCACGTTCGTGCTTCCTCCAGACCGATACTCCTTCCTCTCCACTGCGTCGTTCGTATCCACTCCTCCCAGGCTTCAAGTCGAAACCCCTCTTCGTTCGATTTTTTTTCAGACAAACGCGACCGCCCCCAATAGAATATCATCGAAATCCTCCTCGCCTTTGCCCAGTCGAAGTCGCAAAGAATGGCTGCCTCACCATCGCCTCGGCCCTCTGTCGCACGCTTCCTCCTCCCGGATCGACGCGTTTCAATCGCGTGTTTTATTTTCTTTTTTTTCGATCGATGCCCCCTTTTTTTTATGATTTGAATCAAGAAAAAAAAGGGAAAGGAGGGGAAAGGGTACTAGGAAAAGAAGTAGGGGTTGGCACGATAAATTTGGGGAAAAGTAAGGATATTTATTATTATTTAATTTTTAAAATATCTACCGTTTAACTTTCAAAATTCTCGAACTCCAAACGAAGCGTGCCGTCTGGCGTTTATAATGTTTTACCCCCATTCCGAACATAATGGAACAAGTCCCGATGTCTAATTCGATCGTATGCGGAAGATAGCTTTTCAAATTGAATTATTTTAATTAAATTCTGAAATTAATTTCTATGCGTTTCAAGTTCGCACGGCCGAACGACAAGTCTGATCGCTACGAAACTTGAAATCCTACAATAATTCACTATTACGGATCCGAAGAAACTGGTTTCATCGAAATCCGAGAAAGTGACCTAATTGGATATTTTTGCTCGTCGAATAAAACGAGTAATTCCCATAAATTTATTTAAACACTTAAATTCGATTCTTTAAGCATTAAAAATCTTCATTGTTGTTAAAATCAAATTTGAATCAACTTCCAATACCATTTTCATTCATATTAAATTACGAATTCAATTATTTTAACACTTTCTAATATTAAATTCAAACAATTTAATTTTTCAATAATTCATATTAACAAATCATTATAATTCAAATAAATTTTAGTTATCAATAAATAATTCATTTTCATCTAAATAATTTAACCATATTTATTCAATAATCACAATAAATTTATTAATTTAAAATAGTTAAAAATACAAGTCGGTACATACTCCCCCACTCAAAACTTTTCGTCCTCGAAAAGGCATTAAGTAAAGAATTTAACCCTTGATATATTTTATTCAAAACTATCAACTTATAAAACTTTAAAATTTTATTTGTAGACGACCGCCCATGACCCCTGCACCGAACCTAAGATAGTACGCTGTAAAGTGTGCCAGGCAGCCATGGACGATTGCCAAGGTAAATTAAAACAGCAGAATCTATCGTATTACTCACAGCGCATGGACAAAATACAATAGAATATATATATATAGTGAAGCTTCACATAATAGAATCTCATCAATAAAACTTCATAATAGTTGGATACAAACATCTGAATAGTCAATACAACAAGCCTCACTACATAACACTCAGAGAATATACAAGCAGCGGAACATCCAGTACATATAGTAAGAAGACAATATGCAATACTCCAGCTCGTCTTCATCATCAACATCGTGGAAAGCAAGAACAGCACCTGTCACCTGCTACCTAGTCTGCCCGTCCCAAAATAGACGAACAGCCCAAGGCAATAAGAGTTAAAACATAAAGCCTTGAGTCAGACAACAGTCTTAGTGAGCAGTAAATTAACTAACAACATACCAAAACAGCATAAAGGAAAAGGGATAGAAATACAACCCTCCCACTCCACCTCTTTCTACAGTGATAGCCCCCAGACACACACTAAGCAGAAGCAAACATAGCAAAGCATACAATTTAAAGTAAAGCAATTATCACTCGAGTCAAGAGCGATGTTTTCCAAGTACAAACCCCCAAGGCCTAAACCAAGATCAGATAAGCACCCAGAAAACACTGCTCTTGAGACCGAATGACGATACAACCAAACATCCATGACTCTGGCTATCACCGTTAACATTGCTTCGAAACCACCGTTAATTGAATGATCGACACCTTCTTTCAGCCATCAGTCAAGGGCTAATGGTAACCCCAGTTCTAGACAAAACTCCGCACGTCGTCGCAACCCATGCCTAGGATTATCGAATCTGCCCAGAGTACTCTACCATCAACGGTTAGTCTTTTGGGCGTCCCCATGTACTCTTGCTTTGAGTTTGCTAGAACCTTCAATAACGATGAAATCTCAGCCTCCTAGTCATCCTCCTTGACGACTATTCTCATACTAGCTCAAGCGCCTCTCGAGCCATCCATTATCCTCAAACTCGAACATTTCACCGAGTTATCAACATGCTTGGAATGATCCCGTCTGGATTAAACCAAGGCCATCTCATATCATACTTCGCCTCATCATCATCATAGCAAAGCTTCATCTCAACATCATCATCGAATCTATCCATATGAGCTTCATCATCCGCTACATATGCCATAAGAAGCTTTTCCAATTCAAGAGCCTTTCCCCTAGCTTTTGAATCATCGTCGGTCTAAATCAAATCATCAATCATCTAATTCATAGCAATCAATCAAGTCAAACATTAATCCAAGTAAACAAGCATTCATATATGATCAAAATAGACAATTATAACAATAATGGCAATTTCGTAATTAAAGAGTCAATAGTCTAACAAGCATGAAAACATGGGCAATGTCTCTATAATCTTGATGAATGAACTTGCATAGGTTAACATATAGTAAAATGGATGTCAAATCATCATGAGCAATAGATCTATACATAAGTTTACGAAAATGCATGGAAATCACTAATTTAACACCAAATCAAGCCATCAATCCGATATACTCCTTTGGATCCGTGTGAGAGATAATCACCAATCACCAAATCACCTAAACAACTCAAAAGCACACACTTCAGATCTGGACAGCGAAGGATCTAACTCGATCTATCACAAATCCGCTTCAAACGATGAAATCTCTCTTCGATGGATGAAGATCTTCAATCTAAGCTCTTGGATCTTCAATTTGATCTTCGATTTGGATGGAAGGAATCACAAGAATAGAGTGGAGAAAAGAAGTGAAGAAGTGTAGAAGTCGAGCTCTCAAAATGGCAGCACTTCGTCGCTTCGAAATCTGGATCCCAAAAATGAAAAGGAACCCTCCTATTTATAGGCTGAAATCCTCCTTAAGTCGTCCCCTCGGAGTTAGGTCGTCCACGACTTACGACCTAAAACCCCACCGACCTAAAGTCTTCGACCTAACAACCTCCGACTCAACAACCCCAAGTCTCTACGACTTACGACTTAACTCTCCTACGACCTAACACATGCGCGCCTATACGACCTAACGACTTAGCATATGCGCGCATCCTCGCGACCTACGACTTAACAGCTTTGCCGACCTAAAACCCACACGACTAAACAGGGTTGCGGCTAAACTGGGTCTCCAACCTAATGCAGGCGCGACCTAACCCATGCGCGACTTAACACACACACACACGACCTACTAACTTAGCCAGGCTACAACCTAACTCCTTAGGTCGTCTAACGACCTAACTATACACACGATCTAACTGGGACACGACTTAACCCCTTACGACCTAACTCCTAAGTCTTCTACGACTTAACCTACTTAGGTCGCTTACTGCTACCCCACCTTCCTTGGGTCGTCGCCGACCTAACCCTTAGGTCGTTAACTCGCCAAAACCCTTAAGTTGTTAGCCCGCTTATCCCCCTAGGTCGGTCACTTACTTAGGTCGGTCTATTCTTGAGTCGCCAACTCCTTAGGTCGCCTATTTCCTTAAGTCGTCTATGACCTAAGCCTCAACATACGACTTAACTTCCTTAACTCGCATCTTCCTTAGGTCGCTCCAAACTCCCATACAACCTAGGACATAAACTCTGAACGACTTATCAACAGTGTGACCAAACATCATCTGTTTTACGATGTTTCGATCCGTAAAAATACGGGTCGTTTCATTCTCTCCCCCTTAGGAATTTCGCCCCCGAAATTCCAAACAAACAAAGCAATCAAAAACTATTCTGCATGCCTACCGTCCATAGCAATCAACAAACCATGCATCCAATTCTAGCTTAGCATGCAGAATTCTAAAACTAGAACAAGTTACAATATCGGGAGATGACACGACACCTTAGGGCCATACCTTGAAGAGTTCAGGATGAGCTGCTTTCATCCTCTCTTCCACCTCCCACGTACAGTCGTTATCATCATCACTCCATTGTATCTTGAGAAACTTAACTACCTTCCTCCTAAGCTGTTTCGTGTCGGTTTCCACAACACGAAGCGGCTTACGAGATCTCTTATCGACTGTATCAACTTCGAAATCTTCACAGCTATCAGCAGAAACCACTATATTCGAGTCGTGCACATACTTCCGTAGATACGATACATGAAAAACATTGTGCACACCCGACATCTTCTATGGTAACTCCAATCTGTAGGCGAGCTTTCCAATTCGCTCGACGATCGGAAATGGTCCAACAAATCTCGGAGTCAATTTTCCTTTCTTCTCGAATCGAATAACATTCTTCAGTGGAGAAATCTTCACAAAAACCATATCACCTACGTCGAATTCCAAATCCTTACGACGCTTATCGGCATAACTTTTCTGTCGATCTTGGGCTGCCTTCATTCGTCGCCGAATGATCTCTATACAATCCGAAGTCTATCGAATCATTTCTGGCCCAAGTATCAGCTTTTCTCCTGTTTCTAACCAACATGTCGGAGAGTTACACGGTCTTCCATACATTGCCTCATACGGTGCCATACCAATGCTTGACTGGTAACTATTATTATATGAAAATTCCACCAAATGAAGGTGATCCTCCCATGAACCTCCGAAATCCAAAACACAAGCTCTGAGGAGATCTTCCAAAACTCTGTTGACTCTCTCGGTCTGACCATCTGTTTGAGGGTGATAAGCTGTACTCAAACATAACTCGGTTCCCAAAACTTCCTGGAAACTCTTCCAAAATCCACTAGTGAACAATGGGTCTCGATCGCTCACTATACTCTTCGGAATACCATGGAATCGAACTATCCACTTAACATACAACTCAGCTAACTTTGATGCAGTCCTAGTCGATCGAACAGGAATGAATCTTGCACTCTTAGTCAGATGATCTACGATGACCCAAATCCCTTCATTTCCCGTTCTTGTTCTAGGTAACCCATCAATAAAATCCATCGATATTTGCTCCCACTTCCATGTATGAACTTCTAATGGCTGAAGCAATCCACTGGGCTTCTTCTGCTCAGCTTTCACCAACTGGCAGTTCATGCACTTGGAAATAAAATTTCCAACATCCTTCTTCATACCTTCCCAGTAGTAGGTTCTCTTCATATCCCGATACATCTTATTTCCACCTGGATGAATAGTCAGCTTCGAGTGATGACTTTCCTTCAGAACTTCATCTCTCAATCCATCTATATCGGGAACAAATAGTCGTCCTTGCTTTCGAAGCCAACCCTCTCGATCGACCTCGAATCCTTTATCCTTCTCTGGGTCCACTCCAGATTCCAAATCGCGGATAATCTTAACAAGCTTATCGTCTCGCTTCTGGCTCTCGCCAATCCTTTCCACAAGAGTCGGTCTTATTGATAAGTTTGCCAACATCTCAGGTTCCAATTCGCATCTGGGCCTGAAGTCAAATCCAGCTAAAAACTCGAGACTCTTCCATTCTGAAAACATGGTCCCTAATCCTGCATGTATTCGACTTAACGCATCTGCCACTGCGTTACCTTTTCCCGGAGTATAAGCTATACTAAAATCATATGATGCCAAAAACTCTAGCCAACGTTGTCCTGAAGATTCAAATCCTTTTAGGAGAAGAGATACTTCAACGACTTATGATCTGTAAACAACTCGAATCGAACTCCCAATAGATAATGTCTCCACATCTTCAGAGAAAAAACAATCGCCGCTAACTCTAAATCATGAGTCGGGTAATTCCTTTCATGCGACTTTAGTTGTCGACTTGCATACGCAACAACTTTATCTCTCTGCATCAGCACGGCTCCAAGTCCAGTACCACATGCGTCGGTGTAAACCACCATCTCATCATTCCCACTTGGAATAGTCAAAACAGGAGCACTTGTCAATCGCTCTTTCAGGATTCTGAAAGCTTGCTCACACTTATCTTCCCATCTGAACACTTGGTTCTTCTTCGTCAATCTTGTTAATGGTGCAGCCACTTTGGAGAAGTCTTTGATAAATCGACGATAATATCCTGCTAATCCAAGAAAACTTCTCACATCAGATGCATTCTTAGGTCTACCCCAATCCTGGATTGCTGTCACTTTGGCGGGATCAACTGCTATTCCATTTCCAGAGATAACATGGCCTAAGAACCTCACTTCACTCTTCCAGAAGTGACACTTCGAAAACTTAGCCTTCAGCTGATGTTTCCATAAGATTTCCAAAACAATACGCAAGTGCGTCTTGTGCTCTTCTTCAGTTCTGGAATAAATCAGAATATCATCCACGAACACAAGTACGAACTTGTTCAACTGATCTCTGAACACTCTATTCATAAGATCCACAAAATATGCTGGCGCGTTAGTCAATCCAAACGGCATTACCAGCCACTCAAAGAAACCGGATGGTGTTCTGAAAGCAGTCTTCGGCACACTATCCTTAGCCACTCTCAACTGGTGAAATCCCGTTGCCAAATCCATCTGAGAAAACACCTTAGCTTCATGAAGCTGATCAAACAAGTCATCTATTCTCGGCAAAGGATACTTGTTCTTCTTAGTCACCTTATTCAGCTCACGATAATCCACACACAACCTCAGCGATCCATCCGCTTTGGTAACAAACACAACTGGTGCACCCCACTCGGACACACTACGCCGAATGAATCCTTTCTGTAAAAGATCATCAACTTGCACCCTCAACTCCTGCTGTTCCCTAGGCGCCATCCGCCTAAGAGGCATCACAACAGGTCTGGCTCCTTCAACTAGATCTATACGAAACTCGATCTCTCTATGCGGCGGTAACCCTTTGACCTCGTCAAAGACATCCTCAAATCCATTAACGATTGGCAACGATGACAGTCCATCCCGTGGAACAACCAGCGAATACATGAAGCTCATGAAGACGCCTTCTTCATGCTTACATCGTATCACAATCTTTCGCCCCTCCACATTCTCGACTGTCACCTCCAACCTTTCACAATCAACCTTTGCCGCATACTTCCTAAGCCAGTCCATACCCAAAATAATTCTGAACCACGCAAAGTTCAGAACAAAGCAATCACAAACAAAAGAGCAATCATGACTCGATACAATCAGACCACGGCATAACATACACAAACAAGACGAACCCCCAACTGGATTAGTCACAACCAATGGCCTATCAACATTATCCGGTTCTAAACCTAACCGGCCTACAAGTTCATTACAAACAAAAGAATGCGATGCCCCAGTATCAAATAACACTCTAACTGGAACACCACAAATGGAGAGAGTACCTTGAACCACCACACTCTTTCCTTTCTCTTCAGCGGTAGGAGCTTTCGAAGACGATGGAACAGCTCCCAAAGCATAAGCTTGCACAATCTGCTTGTCCTTCCTCGGTTCTGGACAATTCTTCCTAACATGCCCCAACTTGTCACAGTTGTGGCACTTCACCGGCACCTTCGGATTCTTGCAATCTCTAGAGAAATGGCCCTTCTGCTGACAATTGTAGCAGGTCACTTCGCCTTTCGGCTTCTTCTGGCCATCCTTACCCTTTTGCTGCTGCTGCTTCCTCTTCTTGTTTCCACCCTGCTATGGTTTAGGCTCCTCCTTGGTCATAGCAACAACAGATCCTTCCTTAGGAAACAGATTCTCGTGCCTGAGAGCTTTCTCCACAAGCTTCTCAAATGAATCGTCCAAATGATCCACCAACTGCCTCCCAAGATAACTGTCCAACCCTGTCACAAACTTTTCATTCTTCTGATATGCAGATTCAATATACGACCGGGCATACTTGGAAAAGGCTTCAAACTCAGAAACATACTCAAGAACTGGTCTTCCACCTTGCTTGAGCTCCACAAACTTCTTGAACAGAACAGACTTCTGAGCTGTAGAAATGAACTTAGCCTCAAATCTGACTTGGAATAGCTCCCAAGTAATCTCTTCCTCCGGAGTATCAATGGTGATAGAATTCCACCAATCAGAAGCTTTTCCTTGAAGCTGTCTTGATGCTAACTTCCTCTTAGTTGCATCCTCAATTCCCAAGTCACCAAAGATCCTTCTACAAGCATCTATCCACCTCTGGACTTCAATGGTCGATTCTGTTCCTAAGAAAACCTTTCCTCCAAGAGCAGTATAGTCCTTACACAGCTTAGCAAAATCCACTGGTTTTGGAGTTTGAACTTGAACTCCAACATCCACCGATGGCGCCGGAGCTGGCATCCTTCTCATGATCGAAGTCATCATAGCTTCGAACATAGCAGCATAATCAGCAGCCCCTTCAGTAACATGGCCTTCCCTAGCAGCTGGTCTCCCTCTTCGACTCATCCTTAATATCTATAAAAAGGAATGATTAGCACATCTAGAGAAACAACTGCATAAAGGACTCAAACTCTACTAAGCTACTATATTATATATAGTAATCATCCATCAAAATACAATTACGTCTCTCATACGTAGTTACGTCAGCGAGCGTTGGGTAAAATCGATTAACCAAAGCTCTGATACCAAATGTGACGACCGCCCATGACCCCTGCACCGAACCTAAGATAGTGCGCTGTAAAGTGTGCCAGGCAGCCATGGACGATTGCCAAGGTAAATTAAAACAGCAGAATCTATCGTATTACTCACAGCGCATGGACAAAATACAATAGAATATATATATAGTGAAGCTTCACAGAATAGAATCTCATCAATAAAACTTCATAATAGTTGGATACAAACATCTGAATAGTCAATACAACAAGCCTCACTACATAACACTCAGAGAATATACAAGCAGCGGAACATCCAGTACATATAGTAAGAAGACAATATGCAATACTCCAGCTCGTCTTCGTCATCAACATCGTGGAAAGCAAGAACAGCACCTGTCACCTGCTACCTAGTCTGCCCGTCCCAAAATAGACGAACAGCCCAAGGCAATAAGAGTTAAAACATAAAGCCTTGAGTCAGACAACAGTCTTAGTGAGCAGTAAATTAACTAACAACATACCAAAACAGCATAAAGGAAAAGGGATAGGAATACAACCCTCCCACTCCACCTCTTTCTACAGTGATAGCCCCCAGACACACACTAAGCAGAAGCAAACATAACAAAGCATACAATTTAAAGTAAAGCAATTATCACTCGAGTCAAGGGCGATGTTTTCCAAGTACAAACCGCCAAGGCCTAAACCAAGATCAGATAAGCACCTAGAAAACACTGCTCTTGAGACCGAATGACGATACAACCAAACATCCATGACTCTGGCTATCACCGTTAACATTGATTCGAAACCACCGTTAATTGAATGATCGGTACCTTCTTTCAGCCGTCAGTCAAGGGCTAATGGTAACCCCGGTTCTAGACAAAACTCTGCACGTCGTCGCAACCCGTGCCTAGGATTATCGAATCTGCCCAGAGTACTCGATCATCAACGGTTAGTCTTTTGGGCGTCCCCATGTACTCTTGCTTTGAATTTGCTAGAACCTTCAATAACGATGAAATCTCAGCCTCCTAGTCATCCTCCTTGACGATTATTCTCATACTAGCTCAAGCGCCTCTCGAGCCATCCATTATCCTCAAACTCGAACATTTCACCGAGTTATCAACATGCTTGGAATGATCCCGTCTGGATTAAACAAAGGCCATCTCATATCATACTTCGCCTCATCATCATCATAGCAAAGCTTCATCTCAACATCATCATCGAATCTATCCATATGAGCTTCATCATCCGCTACATATGCCATAAGCAGCTTTTCCAATTCAAGAGCCTTTCCCCTAGCTTTTGAATCATCGTCGGTCTAAATCAAATCATCAATCATCTAATTTATAGCAATCAATCAAGTCAAACATTAATCCAAGTAAACAAGCATTCAAATATGATCAAAATAGACAATTATAACAATAATGGCAATTTCGTAATTAAAGAGTCAATAGTCTAACAAGCATGAAAACATGGGCAATGTCTCTATAATCTTGATGAATGAACTTGCATAGGTTAACATATAGTAAAATGGATGTCAAATCATCATGAGCAATAGATCTATACATAAGTTTACGAAAATGCATGGAAATCACTAATTTAACACCAAATCAAGCCATCAATTCGATATACTGCTTTGGATCCGTGTGAGAGATAATCACCACTCACCAAATCACCTAATCAACTCAAAAGCACACACTTCAAATCTGGACAATGAAGGATCTAACTCGATCTATCACAAATCCGCTTCAAACGATGAAATCTCTCTTCGATGGATGAAGATCTTCAATCTAAGCTCTTGGATCTTCAATTTGATCTTCGATTTAGATGGAAGGAATCACAAGATTAGAGTGGAGAAAAGAAGTGAAGAAGTGTAGAAGTCGAGCTCTCAAAATGGCAGCACTTCGTCGCTTCGAAATCCGGATCCCAAAAATGAAGAGGAACCCTCCTATTTATAGGCTGAAATCCTCCTTAAGTCGTCCTCCCGAAGTTAGGTCGTCCACGACTTACGACCTAAAACCCCATCGACCTAAAGTCTTCGACCTAACAACCTCCGACTCAACAACCCCAAGTCTCTACGACTTACGACTTAACTCTCCTATAACCTAACACATGCACGCCTATACGACCTAATGACTTAGCATATGCGTGCATCCTCGCGACCTATGACTTAACAGCTTTGCCGACCTAAAACCCACACGACTTAACAGGGTTGCGGCTTAACAGGGTCTCCGACCTAACGCAGGTGCGACCTAACCCATGCACGACTTAACACACACACACGACCTACTAACTTAGCCAGGCTACGACCTAACTCCTTAGGTCGTCTAACGACATAACTATACACACGATCTAACTGGGACACGACTTAACCCCTTACGACCTAACTCCTAAGTCTTCTACGACTTAACCTACTTAGGTCGCTTACTGCTACCCCAGCTTCCTTAGGTCGTCGCCGACCTAACCCTTAGGTCGTTAACTCGCCAAAACCCTTAAGTCGTTAGCCCGCTTATCCCCCTAGGTCGGTCACTTACTTAGGTCGGTCTATTCTTGAGTCGCCAACTCCTTAGGTCGCCTATTTCCTTAAGTCGTCTACGACCTAAGCCTCAACATACGACTTAACTTCCTTAACTCGCACCTTCCTTAGGTCGCTCCAAACTCCCATACGACCTAGGACTTAAACTTTGAACGACTTATCAACAGTGTGACCAAACATCATCTGTTTTATGATGTTTCGATCCATAAAAATACGGGTCATTACAAAAACTATTACTACGCTTCTACTACACCACTCCGCTATCGGTTTTACAGAAAATATAACTTAAATACAAAACAAATTATAAAATTTTAAAACTCCAAAAAATTTCTAACACCCGGATTTACGGAAAATTTCGGCAGAGTCTCCTTTGCACGGCTCGATTGGGAAAATTTTACAATTCAATATATAATACAAACATAACCAATATATATCAAATATACATCTCATCTCAATGATGAGGCATCCTGAAGGGAAAAAATATAATATCGCGATATGTAATCCGAGATACGTATCTTATTATTTATAATACGAGCGAGTTCGCTCGTGTTAAGCAAGCAAAAGCAACATAAATCCGCATATACATCCGAACGATCTTCGTATGTACCTATCTCAACTCAATTTAGAATATTTTTTACTTATCATAAGAAATAAATCATGTATGAGTTAAATAGAACCATATAGCATGATTTTTAATCCAAATCATAAGCACAAACACAAACACACAACATACAACAATCATATGCAATCAAAATAGTTAAAACAATGATTTGCAATAAAAGAAACTATTCAACCATTGATATTCATCAAATTAATTCAAACTACCACCATTTACATTTCAATGTCAATATTTAATTTATACACTGCCATTTCTTCTAACTGTACTTAAGTTAAATCAAATTCCGATCTCACAATAGATTTCCTTTTCGTATCTTCGATGTTCGCTAATTTTGTTTACTTAAAATGGTTTATAATTGCAATTTCTTTTGGTTCTGTGATAGTTTTTTGTCCACGAAAATAATCTTTCCGAATAAAAGCATATTTTTCAAATAAAACAATCCTCGTCACATAATACATAGTAAACTACAATTATTATTTCATTAAATGCTTGATTAAGTCATAAAACATATGTTACAGTTCAATATTTCATTCAGTTTTTAATCATGGTTTTCAAATAATAAAAAACTCAGTTTGAGATTATCATTTTTAACATCCCGATAAGTAACGAAAAAACCATAAATGTTTTACTTTTATAACTTGCATGAAACAGATATAAAACTGAGCTTCTTTCTAACTGGGCATATGAAAATAAACATAATAAGTATCTTCTATAGATCTCTAGTTAGTGATCTTCTATAAATCTTTAATTAGCGATCTTATTTAGTAATGTAAAACTTGTGTTAGACTTCAAAACAATGGAACATTTCAGGCCCTTATTGCCTGGGTACTAATATCAACCTATTTGAGTCCATACTCAGGGCAACTAACATTAGTCTAAATCAATTTTTTTCCCACTAGTTAGTGTCAAAATTGTTTACGAAGAAAAATTTATAATTAAAAGACGACACAAGCAATTAAATTTATATGATAACAAAGTATGAGTTCTTGAATAACTATTTCGAACAGAAGAAAAAAATATATCATAAGCAAAATAATGATGTCATGTAAGCTATCAATTTAAAAAAAAATCATTTGGCATGAGAAATAACACAGTATTGCATATATTCTCAGGGTTGACAAAGTACTACTTATATTTATCAATTCTGTGAGTTACAAGACTTGCATGTTTTCACAAAATACTTCAATTGTAATATCCATATTTTTCCTTTTTATTGAAACTGCTTTTACTTTTATTCGCTTTAGGATCGCTTTAATCATGGTTGAAAATTTCATCATTGTTCTCTTTAGTAAGAACAGGTGCAGGTCTCATAAATCTACGTACAATTGATTCTAAATGATTATTTGTCACCATATTAGGGCTTAGTTGTGATTAGATATGAAACTGATAAGTTAAAATAGCAAATATGTTGCTGCTATTAACCTTATTCTTTTCTGTACTTGTCCAGGTTTAGGCTTCTTATCTTCCATAAGGTGTCTATGTCCTCTCATTGATTTATTTATTGATCCAGATGTATTTAAAAATCTGTTCATAAAATATGGCTACTTTATGATGCCCATTAAGAAATAACTAATTAGTAGTTTCTAACAAAATCTTAGCAAGAAAGACTATATTTACTGATATGAGGAAAGATCCATGTTAGCCATCTCTTAACACATTTGAGCTACGTTATGCCATAAGTTAAAAAAAAGTGGAAAGAAGTTTATCCATTTCATGCACATCATTTTCACAGGAAAATAAAACGACAGGTTTAATATATGCTCTTCAAAATTTCAAGTCAACATGAACTGTTAAATCATGTACTTTAATCGCTGATTTGAAATATGAATTTTATTGTGTTAGAAAAATTAAAGTGAGCCAATTTCCTAGAGATGATTTTAAGTATGATGCACATATTCCTAAAAGTTTGTAGAATTCTAAATAATAAAAACTCACGATATGAAGGAGATGCTAGAGGGCACCCCAAAAAGAGATGCCAAGGAACTTTCATACACACACATGCATACATACATGCGTAAGAGTTGGAGAGGAGAATTCAAGACAGTTTGGCTTTTTTTTACCTACAAAATTGTATTTAATCAACTAGGCTAAATGAGTTTTATCCTGATTTGAATTGTCAAAATATTTATTTTGGTTGCACTGTCAACACAAAAATGAAAATCTAGTGTAATGCAAAGCATTTGGATGAAGAGAAAAATATATTTCTATTGCCATTTAGTTGTTCAATTTAGTCATTAATCATTTCATAATACACTAATTAAGTATATAACATTTATTATAACAACTTAAATTTCATTTATAAACATTTTAATCACATAAGTATTGATTTACTTGTATAATATTCCATTACATATTCTTATACACATTTTAACTTCTTAAACATTTATAGTAAGTTATTTTGATGCTTTAGAATGTAATTGAGTATCATATAAATTAATCTTATTCATTTTATTTTCTTCATTTACAAATCAATTTATTTAGCATTCTTAAGTTAATTATTTTATTTCATTTCTTGAATTCAAATTTCTTTTATCTGCTTAATTAAAATGTTTAACCATTTTAAATTTTAGTTTTACTTCCCTGCTCTCATCTACAAGTTACAACTTAATTTTTTTCCTATACTATTTCCAATTATAAGTTCAAAACTATTTTCATATATTTATCAAATCATACTTAGAATATTTTTCTTTTCGTAGTCAAAACTTGTTTTACTCGAAATTTTTTTTCCTTTGGTAGGAAATCTCACTCAGAAACTCGAAATGAATACTGATGACGCTGTAGTCATCCCTAGAATTATTTTCCAGCGATCAAGCGAGTTTAATGCTTTTATTTCCTTCAAAAATCCTATCAAATATTTTTCTACTCAAAACTCTTTCAAATAACATTAACATTAATTTTGAAGGCTTCGAAAACAATTTTCAAACAAAAGGATTTTGAATTCTAAAATTCTCAATTTTTAAAGTCATTTCTATGTATAAGCTATATTATAAATATACTTATACAAATTTTCTCACCTTATTACCAAAATATTTCATTAATTTACAACTTGGTCATTTTAATCAATTCTTATTTTAATTTAATTTCAATTCAATTTAATTATAAAATTCTTCCTAAAATAAAATTCATTAAGTATTCGTTTATTTTTAATTCAACCGATAATCGATGATAACTAAATATTATCATCTCCCAACAACTATCAATCATTTAAAATTATCATTTTATATATATAATATAATTTAGGAAAAAATTATTTCATTTATCATATTTTAAAATAATGTTATGTTGACTTGCCTCGTTTAAGTGTTTAGAAACCCCTATCGATAATACGGCGTCCCGCACATCGTGCAGAATTCATAAACAACTCAACAGATAAGTAAACATAATATAAAACAATTTATAACACTAACAAGTATGCTCTCTCATATATATACACCCAAACAGACTCATTCTAGGGTATTATACCCTATCACTAATGAGT
This sequence comes from Allium fistulosum, assembly GCA_030737815.1. NCBI lineage: Eukaryota > Viridiplantae > Streptophyta > Magnoliopsida > Asparagales > Amaryllidaceae > Allium > Allium fistulosum. The sequence goes on from CM060905.1 coordinate 674,922,261, forward strand.
CAAACCCCCATGAAGCCAAGGTTATCGCTAAACCTGGCTCTGATACCAACTGTGACGACCCACATTTCGGAAGTTTTAAATCGACAATAATCCACATATGTCCAACTTAAACAATCCGGAACGTAGATAATCAAAGGGATTAAACAAGAAAAATAAGAAAAGAAGAAGAAATCAAACACAGAATCTCACAGCGGAACGATAAAATATACTAATCAAATAACAGTTCGTGAAGCTATTTACTATACATTTGATTATAACTTATACAATGTTTATCAGAGTTATATATATACATCAAGGATAAATAGTCAATACAGCAGAATAGCATGGTGCAGGGAAAAATAATAATAGTAATATACCAAATCTTCGTCTTCGTCCGTTAGAGAATAATCTTCAATACGCTGAAAAACTCAGGCCTGACCTGAGCGTAATGAAAAGACAAAACATTCGAGTCAGGACTAAAATACTCTTATGTAAGTCAACTCAATATCACAAAATATGACTACAATAACTTAAGAGATGTTACGGGATTTTCCATCTCCTAAGGATCCGTTAAACTATTTATATATAATAGTATACGCTATAATAGATAACACCTATCGGTAAAATAAATATCAAAATAACATTAAGGCTTTACATTATCCCCCTAAACACATTTTTACAGTTTTAAACCAAATTCGTAATGGGATCGTATATGGTTGAATATGATAAGGCACGTGAGGCAATGCCCAAGGTAGGATTCTACCAGTTTACCCTTTCTGGCTGGTCGTAACCCATCCGTGGCCGACCGCGAGAATCAATCCAAATGGAAAAAGGTGCACCCCGAATCCGAAATCACAATAGTAATACAAGGGATCAACGTCGCTAGAAGTAGCTAACCTCAATGGCCAGACATAGGCTCCTGCTTTAGTCATTTTAATTATGACACGAGTGTCAAAGCTATTCATCATCGTTCTCTTACTTCATTCCAGTAAACGTTCGCTAATTCAACCATTACATCTGGATATCATCCACCACGTACACGGTTGTTAAAGTGGTTCCAATATTGACAGAGAGTATGCCAATAAGAGGCTCCGGTCTCTTTGACAACCAAACGTCGTTTTACACACCGGTTGGCTCTTTTATAATTCGAAAACAATTTATACTTGATATCAAAATATCATATTCGCTTCAAAATCAAACCCATTTCAAAATCATCATATTCGCTTCAAAAATCATATTTTACTTCAAAATATCAATTCATTTCGATATATCGATTTTACTTCAAAAATTGATTCGAATTACAATTCAGGTTATAACTTCACTTTAACCCAATTCACATTTAAATCCAAGATTTAAATATAAACATTCCACCTTTTGACCAGTTTGAATTTTTAGAAAATAGTTTAATAGTTTTAAAATAGTAAAATAGTTAAAATAATTTAATAGAAAATAGTTTGAGTATTAAAAATAGTTTATATAGTAAAGTAGTTTGGAAAATCAAAATAATTTAAATATTTAAAGAATATAGATTTTAAACCGTTTATACTAAGATAATTTATTTGAAAATAGTTTCAAAGTCAAACCGATTCAATTCCAAATTTCTAATTCAAATCAGTTTCAATTAATTCAATTCCAATTCCGAATTAATTTTGATTTCAATTCCAAATTTATTTCAATTCAATTTCCAAATTTATTTCAATTTATATCGAATTTCGAGTTCGATTTCCAAAATATCGATTCAAAACACTTGAATCAAATTTTCCTTCAATATCCAATTTGAAAACCAAATCCTCAAATATAATTAAATTCCAATTCAATTTCGAAATATCGTTTTACATCACTTTACTTAGCAATATTCAAAATTCGAATAAAAGTCCAATCTTTTAAAACAAATCAATTTCTGAAATTCACATCATATTCCGATTATAACTTAAATCTCAACTTCGATTAATTAAACAATTCTTGTTTCAAATTTAAATCAACATTCCGAGTTCCAATTCGAAATTATTCGATTTCCATAAATTCGATTTTTTTTTCTTAAAATTAAAATCAATTAAAAAAATTAAATCAAAATCTTAAAATCATTTAATTTAACCAACCTGGTGTTCGTATATAATTCTATATCCTATGGCCAAGTGAATCAATTATTTCAATTTAATTCAGGGATGATATATATCATTTCAATCCAAAATAAATGTCATAGGTATATTTCATTTCAACTCATTTCTTAGTTTATCCAAAATAATTCACTTTACAGCTTTATATATCGTAAATAATATATAGGATGATAACATGACATATCAAAATAAGTAAACATCCAAATATCAACCAATAGCATCCATCACAACCAATCAACCAAACAGTCAATAAATATCACAAAAATTTCATAATTACCAATATCGGGTATTTTATGGGCAATTAAATTATAATTCAATTTAACTATCAATTTAAATTCTATCAGTTAATTCGGATGTCAATTTAAATGTCAATTAAACTTATCAAACAACTATCAATAAATTTAAATCACTACATGATATAAATTTAACTACATAAAAAAATTTTAGTACTTGTGAGAGTATAAACACTCAACTTTTTTTATTTGAAACTGAAAAAAAAATTCAGCTTCAAATAAATCCCACTTCAATCCTATGTCATAGACGATGTCGACATGATCGCACTGCGATTCGTTTCGTCCGAAATGGACCTCACACGCAAAAGTAACAATTATATTAATATAGGATTTTAATTAATATTAAAATTAACAAAAATTAACATAAAAATCAACAGTTAACAATTTACCCAATCTCTCACGTTCGCCTCCCCACTTCTCACGTTCATGTTTCCTCTAGACCGACACTCCTTCCTCTCCGCTGTGTCGTTCGTATCCGCTCCTCCCAGGCTTCAAATCGTGACCCCTCTTTGTTCGATTTTTTTAGACAAACACGACCATCCCTAGTAGCATATCATCGAAATCCTCCTCGCCTTTGCCCAGTCGAAGTCGCAAAGAACGGCCGCCTCACCATCGCCTCGGCCCACTGCCGCACCCTTCCTCCTCCCTGGTCGCGCATTTCAATCGCGTGTTTTTTTCTTTTTTTCCGATCGATGCTTCCCTTTTTTTTATGATTTGAATCGAGAATAAAAATGGAAAGGAGGTGAAAGGGAACGGGGCAAAGAAGTACGGGCTTGCACGATAAATTTGGGGAAAAGTAAGGATATTTATTATTATTTAATTTTGAAAATATCTTCCGTTTAACGTTCAAAATTCTCGAACTCCAAACAAACCGTGCCGTCTGGATTACATAATGTTTTACCCCCATTCCGAACACAATGGAACTAGTCCTGATGTCTAATTCGTTTATATGCGGAAGATAGCTTTTCAAAACGAATTATTTTAATTAATTCTAAAATTAATTTCTACGCATTTCAAGTTCGCATGGCCAAACGACAAGTCTTATCGCTACGAAACTTGAAATCCTACAATAATTCACTATTACAGATCCGATGAAACTGGTTTCATCAAAATCCGAGACAGTGGCCAAAATACTATTTCTACGCGTCGACTAAAATAAGTAATTCCTAGGAATTTATTTAATCACTTAAATTGGATTCTTTAAGCATTAACAATCTTCATTGTTGTTTAAATAAAATTTAAATCAACTTCCAATACCATTTTTGTGACGAACTCGGATTTTTCGCGTTCGAAAATCGACATCCATACTTTACATCGTACTCGAATGCCGCAGATTCGACCGTTCAAATCCGATTCGCCGAAGCTATAACACAGTTAAGTAAACAACACAGCGGAAGAAAAAGAATATATCAATATATATAATATTGATACAATGACAGATACAAAATCTGATACAGTATAATACAACAGAATGATACAACAGATACCAATATACATCAGAGATATGATATAAGAAATAGCAGCGGAAAAGAAAATAGATAACACCAGCAGCGGATAGAATGTCTCCAATAGAATGCTCCAAGATAAGCAACGTCAATCCATGAACTCCAAGAACTGACTAGCTCCAGATAATCTACCAAATCTGAATATCTGAGAAAACCCAACTCTAGACTGCCCGTGTGGAAAATAGTGGGCACCCAGAGTTTAGGAAGGGAACAATAAACTCCGGATCAGTCATGGGACTGGTGTGAGCAACAAAAACAGTTTATCTTTAAACCAAGCAACAAAGGCTTTTAAACATTGAAATCCGCAATGCTTTTCGAAAATGAAACTACCATAAGACCTCCCACCACACACACAATGCAATCGCAGAATTGGAGGAGATTTCTTTTTATGATAGTCAAACATGCTTACTACGCAAAATCAAAACTCTTTTGATATTATTACTAGTGCATAGTGTAGAAAAACATTTCGAAAATATAATATTAATCTTAGCCAACATACAAATATTGTTGTATGTCTACTATAACTACTACGTTCAGTAGCAGGTTACCGCCACATTCCATAGCAGGTAATACAACTAAAACCGTACAAGGTTCGTATTGTTTCTTTGGATTTCCAACAAATGATCAGGCTAAGGAACTTCCTTTCCGAAATAGAAACGCCTCTGGAAAAACGCCCCGGATCCTAACCGGATCTCTGCAAACAAAAGGCCGACGCTACCTCACGCTGTACAGGTGTAACTAGGTAACTAACACACTGACGCTACCTCACGCTGTACAGCTGTAACTAGGTAACTAACACACGAGTCATGTCATCCCCTGGTCGTTACCGACCTTTATCCGCGGGCCCTCGATCACAAAGCAACAACCACAAAGTATAATAACTGTGCAGCATCCACATAGGTAAAATATCTGGGCTCCATACCATGATATCACCTTTTATCCAGAAGGAAATGACATACCCTAGGGGCGCTACCCCTACAAACCTTTGTCGCAACATTCCTGTTTCGACCATTACCGGGTTGTGAGGCTCGACGAAGTCTCGTCCACAAAACTACGTTTTTTTCACAAAGCCACGCTTCGATCAACAAATGATCAGCAGCACTTCGTATGCCACATTACCAAATTGGGAATGTATCACTAGTAACCATCAACTACATAACCTCTGAGCTCGTATGTCTCAGAGAAGGGTGTTAAGCTAAGAGAATAAATTCTCCGCCACCAACAGAAATGTATTTGATAGAAACCAGCTTTACATCTCAAATTGTAACGTCAGACACACATCCATACAAGTCTGTTCCGGGTTCGAACAGAACCGAAGGCACTTCCAAAGAAGCCCTTGCAAATCCGGGTATTCACAATCTCGATCGGATTTCCCATCACTTAGGAAATCTCTATACCGGCGCGACTCAGTGCAGAGACAATCGATAGGTCATCCTATCGCTCTCGCAAATACCCGGTCTTCACCACCGGTCTTCAAATGCTATCCATATACGACGTATCATTATTCGGAATGGGTTATACGACACAAAGGTCCTCTCCCGGCTAAACCGAATAACGAGCGCAATAAAAAAATCATATGGATACTGGGGTCTCAGTTAAATCACGGCTTAAAGCCCAAAACTTTTCATTCGAATGGTAAAATAATTTACCATTTCCAATCTTTTAAACAAAAAGATTCATTTCAAAAACCTTCAATGGTTTAAACAAATTTCCACACTTTTAATCTTTTAAACAAAAAAAGATTCAATTCACAAAGTTTTACCCCATTCACAAAGATTCATTCATAGATTTCCAAATCGATTTCCATTTCAATTGGATTAACTCGTTAAATCCTTAAATCAAGATTTAACTTATAGCTTTCAAAACAATTCCATTTCAAGTTGGATTAACTCGTTCGGTCTTTGAATCAAAGACTCATTTCATAAATTTCAAAACATTTCAATTCTATTTCAAACTTGAAATTCTTTCAACACAAATTGGAAGTTCATTACTTATGTGAAAGCTTTTACTATTTGAAAATAAATAGTTTCTTTTCAGAAAAATCCAGTTATATTTACACGAGTTAAAACCCTTGAATTAAATTTAAGTTCCCAATCAATACTTTTAAAATGGTTTAACCCATATATAACTTGTACAACATCTTTAATCCCTAGTTTCAAATCATAGGATTCAATTTCAACTTGAATTCAAATTTAAATCAAATTATTTAAATTTTCGAAACTCGATTAAGTTATTCGAAATAACTTTTATCTTTGAAATTCCATTTCAAAAGCTCAAATTTCCAATTTCAAAATCAATTGAAATTAAAATTTTCAATTTCAAAAACATTAAATTTACATCATCTATGACTTAACCGATTTCCACGTGAAATCCATATTTGTGTGTGTATGGTGTAGTCCAGGGGTTTCACACAAAATAGTGCAACATCAATCATCATAGATATATCGATAAGCGGTATAATCGATAACGCTTATCTTCATTCACAGATTCATAGATAAAATAAATTTATCAATCATAAAGATTCATCATTACAATTCGATGTGGGTTTCGGATAACCAACTGGAATCCGACTCCCTGTCGCATCGAAATTCAAATGTCGGTTTACGGGTCAAAGGGTTTCATATTCACATAGTAATATATCACAGAAACAGAAATCACAGCTCAGCACAAAGTAACTCATATCATAAAGAGGGATATTAGACTGCTCAAAGCATTTCAATAATAATCAATCATCTAACGATTAGATGAATTAATAGTGTGATTAAAATCAATCTATCACATAATTATATAATTATATATTCCCTTTAATTATTAAGTAATTAACCTTTAATCACATAATAAGTCTTTAAATTAATCATATTAATTAATGAATCACATGAATTTAATCCTTTTAAGTAATTAAGTAATTAACCATTTAATCACATAATAAGTCTTTAAATTAAATTAAGGATTAAAACACTTCATTCTTAATTTAATCACTTAATTTCAATATTAAGTTTATTTAGAATAAATTTTCAAAGATAAAGGTTACACCTATATTTAAACATTTTAAACTTAATTTATTTTAAAATTTATTTTAAAATCTTTATCTAATTCCAAACTTAGATAAAACAATCATTATACAAAAGAGCTAATTAAGAGATTGATTTAAACTCGATTTGTTTAAAAGGTTAAAACTGTTTCTATATCCATTTTTTCCCAGACCCAAGCTAATTCAAATTTTCCCCGAGCAAACTCCTCAAATTCTCGAGCTACACTCGTGAATCTCTGTACTTCGAGACAACACACCAAATCACTCGAGTTCGACCCGAGACAAATAGTTCTTCTTCCTCCCTTTTGATTCTCTGGTACACTCAGATGCACACGTATACGTGCACCATTGATCGCCGACCATCTGATCATCGACAAGATCACTCGCAAGTCACCTTTGATTTCATTATCCCAATTAACCACCCAGAAACTCAAAAACATCCACGAATCAAAATCGAGCATAGTTGATCAAACCTGGAACAATTCCAGTCGCCAAAACTACTTCGTCGCGATGACTTCGACCACCATTATCCAAGAAACTTCGCCTACAGGTTCGTCTACGACCCAGGCACCTCCCTACCAAGCTCGACCTCACTCGATGCTCCATCGAGGCCGTGGTGATACAAAGTTCGATCACCTCAAATTTTAGGTTTACAGATGAAAAACGAACGCCGCCTTCGCCACCGAGTTCGTGGTCGCCTCCGACCATTTTTCCCACCTCCTCGGTAAGCTACTCTACCTTCACGAGAAACCCCGACCACCCTAGTTACGCCGACCACCAGAAAATACTCGAAAACACTTTTCTGGTCAACTACAAACTACTCCTAAAATACTAGCCTATAAATTCTAAGATGATCATCAAAAATCATAGATTTAAAGTACGAATTCATTTCTGTAATTAGAAATCGAAACCCTGACATTCGAAATCTTTTTGTTAAAAACTGATCATCTCTGTTTTTATATTTAAAAAAAAATAACTTCAAACAAATGTTCATGAATTTATTTTTAAAATTAGCACTTCATGGTTATCATTATTTTTCGTTTAGAAACTGAGTCCTGAAAATCATCTAGATAGGATGATTTTGAATTTTATAACAGATTCCATAAGCCTGTAAAAATGGACAGAGGCACATGACTGAATACAGACATATATACACAAGCAAATTCACAGCCATTCAAACATACTTACATAGTTATCAGCTAAACAGATATATTTCAAGCATCAACTCAAATATCAAAACATATAAATGGGTTCGAGTATGTTTGCTCACCATGATTTTCCAGGAAAAAGAAAGAACAGAGGCTCATGTTTTGAAATGTTGAATCAGCTAGCTGAAATCATTCCTTGATTCTCTGATTTGAATGAAGTTGTATTGTTGTTTTATTTGAGTTATTGTTTGAGTTTTAAGATGTTATTTACTCACATCTTTTCTCAGCTGGAATGGAACGAGGATGAAAATGATGGAGACTGATATATGCAAAGTGAACGAATTACAGGGTTATCATTTTGTACAAACACCAGAGATATTTACTTTGTTTTGTAGGCTGAAACATTACTTTGGTGGCTGGTGAGTATTATATTGTGTACTTAGGATATTGGCATTAATTGCCTGAGTACTTGTTGTTCCCTTATGATATTTATTTTCCTTTTCTTCTTGCCTACTCTTGCTTTAACTCGGCTGAGATATGATTTTGTTATGGTGGCTAAAGGTATTTTACTTCTTTGTTTTGTTTGTAAATATTTGGTTTACTTGTTTTCTTACTTCTTACCTACATATTACTTCACAGCTACACAGTTTACTTGTGTCTTCATGGTTACATTTTCTTTAGTCTTGTTACTTGATAATATGAATACATTTCTATTTTGATGTGTTGTTAGAACTTTGCTAATGTCTACTTTATATTTATTTTAAAATTCATTTACTTGAAATTTAAATTCGAATCAATATATACTTATATATAAAGTTTCAAATTTACTCGTATATCATATTTAAATTTAAATGATTTAATATATTGGAATTTGGATTCGGGGAAACTCGAATCAATTTATCAGTTGATTTTACAATTTTTTATTCAAAAATTAATCTAGTTATCAATTTAAATTAAATTAAAATCTGGGGTCGTTACAATTTTCATTCATATTAAATTACTAATTCAATTATTTTAACAGTTTCTAATATTAAATCCAAACAATTTAATTTTTCAATAATTCATATTAACAAATCATTATAATTCAAATAAATTTTAGTTATCAACAAATAATTCATTTTCATCTTAATAATTTAGCCATTTTTATTCAATAATCACATTAAATTTATTAATTTAAAATAGTTAAAAATATCGGTCGTTACAATTGTCATTCTTACCGGTTCTCTTATCGTAAAATCTATTCCAACTGATGTTAACTTTTAATGCATTTAATTTTTAGAAGGTAATTGCACTACAAGAAAATTTGTGTTTTATAACTCTAATCGATAACGCATTTTTCCGCAGTATTATTATTTGTATTGATTTGTTTTAGATTTGTTTTACTAGCTATAACGCTTTTAAGAGGAATCCCCAAATTATTTTCGTGGCCGCTGCTTCTTCTAATAGTTTTTCTCTTTCCTCTTCGTGAATTTGTTTCCCAAAATCCTCACAAAAAATCTCCTCCCTTTTCATCGCCTCCGCCCTTAACTCCTCATATCCGTCGCTTGCTGCCGATCCCAACTTGCCTCAACCTTGTCAACACCCTACTATTCTTCGTAGAGTTCCACGCCTCTAAACCCAAATATGAAAGACCCTATGCAATTTGGCAGTAATGATTGAAAGAGATGCGTGAATGCATGAGATTATTTGGGATGATTTTGCTTGGACTTAATGAAGCAAAAATACTAGGTATGTATTAATCGTTAAAAGAGATGGGTTATATGTACATGCATTCGTTTTTTATTCAAAATATGTCATCTTCGAGTAGCTACTTGAGCTTTTTTCTATGTTTATCTGTCATTTTTTGTGATTTTGATTAGAATGATTTGCCAAACACTACAGTCAATATTTTTACTTCCTCGATATACCTCAGTAATGTATAATCAAATATTGAATTGCATCTCTTATTAATTTATTATTTATTCGGATTTTGTAACCTAGAGCTCTGATTTTATTGTACATAGAGATTCAGTGAATGGAGACTTTTGATAAGTCGAGACATCTAGACGCTTATCCCAAAGTCAATGAAGATTTTTACAGTCGAACATTTTCTTGAGGATTAATCACAATCGTTTCTACAATTGCTATTTTTCTTCCTATTCATATCTGAGATCAGTAAGATTTTACATTTATTTCGTCATTTTTGACATTTAATTCTAGAGGAAAAATTGAATTTTTGGCATTTAATTCCAAAAAAAAAATTGAATTTTAGATCACTGGAATTGAGATGAGATTTTATGTCATGATTTCATATGTTGAGTCACAGTTATATAAATTGTGATGCTGGGATGTTATTTGCAAGTGTTTGTTGAAAATAAAGAAAAATATGTTAGGATTTATTATACACGGGTTTTAAATTTCATAGTTTATTGCATGTAGAGTCTCCTGTATTGACAAAAGTATATTTTTCTGTTTTTAATTGGAAAAGAGTGATTAGCAGATTGGAGTTTATCCAAAACATGGCGAGTTTGAATTTAGTCTACATTTGTTATTTAGGCACAAGCTCTAGTATAGACTCTTCTGTTTTAAGCGTATGTATTAGGTATATCAATGTTCCTAAAAGTCAGCCCTGTAGATTGTTGTTTATCCTCGTTACATTGTCTTCTACATCTAAAATAGACTAAATATTGCCAAAAGCATCATGTTACCAATTATAGTTAACAGAGACAGTATTGCACTGACACGAGTCTCAATTTGCATAGTCAACACACATATTTATTCCACTCTAATGCTTGGCACACGTGTTGTACATGCATAACCCGTACTAGATCAATAGTATCCCTGTAACATTTTAAAGCGCTACTAAGCGTTTGAAATGATTAAGATGTTAGTCATCACATATTTTACTTTTGACACATTGGAGTTGATTCGGAAAATTATGGTGTTGTAGTATTGGTAAAAATCAAACAAATAAGGACCAAGCAGAAATTTGAAATTTGTATAGATTACTAAAACACAATTTATATGTCCAAGCCATCATATAAGATATAGTAGATTATCAAACTCCACTAATGATTGTAGTGCAGTCAACCCGTTAATAAATAGATGTTACAAGCAATATGTATATAATGCTTCTTTGAATCGAGTATGATAAAATAGGCTCATTTGGATTAGGATTGAAGAAGATCTTAGAACAGTGATTGATATTTTCAAAAATGTGCATTAGCCAACTCATTTTATAACAGATGAAGTTGTGGCATATGTATAGGTAAAAAGTCATATATATAGATCAGTGATGTAAATTGTTCATTTAGTTGTGTGTGTATGTGTATAGACACACATACACACACTAAGATAATATATTTCCTTGACTAACTACATGTATAACTAAATATTCATAAGTCGACTAAACATAATAAGTTTGGATGGCTTGATGGTTCAAAATGACAAGTCTATTAACAGGACCAATTATTATTTTTGGTTTGATTAAACCTTTAGTCAAGACCGATTTGGTTAACACAGCGTGGTTATCCCTAGTTTGGACTATGTACATTCATACATCTTTTCTGTTTAATATAATTATAAGTTCATACAATGTTTTGACGATATATAATTTTGTGTGTTTATTTGTTAACATATCTACTAAAATGCATACCACGAACTACATTGACTATAAAATAGATTTTCATTGTATCAATATTTATTCCAGGGTTACCCTTTAGTTTCAAATACGTTGCCAATGAAAAATCCTAGCTTTATGGTGAAATATTTCGTATTGAAGCATTTTTAGAATTGAATTTTAACATGAACACTAACAACTTAAATTAAATGGTTATACATTAAGTAGCAGGTTCAGTAGTTCCTTTTTTAACCATTGAAATAAAAGTAGCTGATACACTTATTGGTTTTAGAAAATCTTATGCATGAAAACCAAACAACTTCCATACCATATTGGAGCATAACTTAAGGTATCATGCAAGTGCATGAAAGTGTTAGACCCTTTAATGAGACTGGAAGTAACAAGATGTGCATTAAAGTGGATTTAAGGAAAGATTATGACAGTGTGCATTTAGATTTTATCATGTTGCATGTAATAGAATTTCACTCATTTAAAACATTGATTGACATACCTTCTCCGTAATTTTTCAAGGTAGTCTTACATGGTATTTCACTAGTAAGGGTCACTATTCTTAAAGAACATTCACCATTCTAATGGATATTCAAGAAAGTAGCATACAACCACTAAATATGTTGCTAATATGATTAGTTCGAAAGGAAAAAAATCGAAGTTTAGCCGTGAGTAAGTGTCCCACATTGCAAAATTACGGAAGAGAAATCACAAATTTTCAATATAAATACATGCTGCTTGGATTAAGGTTTGTTTCTTGGGCTTCAAATTAAAGCCTGGTTTACTACAAATATTTTCCAAGTATCAATCGTAACCTAAAGGGTCTTGCCATAGCTACTTGTTGTCATCATCTTTGTTAATGGGATATTTACTCAAGTAATTTCCTTGACTGTACGTTTTGTTAAATAATTGATTTTTAATATAACATTTTGTATTTATTAATTACTTTCATTAGCTAGGAGTCAAATTTCAGCTCCATTTTATTATAATTTATATTTTTGTTATTTACCACTGCCATAACTTTTTCTATTGCCGTTGATTGGGTTTGTAGCTTATATATGCATGCTCATGTGTGTAGTGCATCCAAGTTGCTATCAGATAAATCTTTCATGGAGAAAATGGGAATCAGAAGAGAAAATTTTAATGCTATGCATGGTTCAGCAATTGGGCTGTTGATGGTAATAACAGTTTTGACTGGAATAAGAGTCTGTTACTGAAGTCTAAGCGGTGATCAAAACTTCATCTTTGTAGTTGGGTAAAATGCTAATTAGCCAAGTCGGTAAAAAGCAACTAGCTCCTTCATATTTGACCCGTGAATCAGTTACATTGTTCTTGCTATGCAAAAGCATCCTGTTGTTCTTATTGTGAACTTTTGCATTTCAATCTACAATATATAAATTAAAACATAATATTAACTCACCACTTTTAAATTATCAATGGAAAGTAATTTACATTATGTCTTAAAGGGATGATTATTTGTTCTAGATTCCATTCCATGCATTTGCCTTAACCATGCTGGCAGTCCACTTCATACACATAAAAGAACAAAGAATTTAGAAAGGGAAAAAAACATTTTTTAACCATATAATGTATGGCTATTCGGTGTAATGTAATAATAACATTTCATTACTATCTACCCATTTTTATTTTATATTTTTATATGTATGTTTTTACCATTCATGTGTCTCTCGTTAACCCTTTAATATGTATATAAATATATTTTTAGTATGAACGTACATGCTATTACAGACATATCACGAAAATTTTACTTGTCATGTCTGCAAATTTCAATTTATTTGCAATTTTAAACTTGTTAGGACAAAGTCTGAAATTTCATACTATTTAGAAACACATTGAATGACCTTGTACATCTTCACGAATACAATGGTAGATGAACCACTACCAACTTATTAAATATTTACCGAAGTTTATTTTTTCATTGGCCTATATAATGTAGTGAGACGGCACAACTGGATTCAAAGGAAGAAGTTGAGAAAGTTATAAAAGACATGCAACCAGGTGAAAGGTTTTCTTTTGGTTTCATTTGCAAAGAAATTATTGATATTGGGCAGGTGTTGTGGCTAAGGCATAAAGGGTTGGATGCACAAATGAGTAAGGTACTGATAACATAGACCTTTGACAAGTACTATTTTAGTAAGTTCACTAGCTATTTAGACTACTTCCTATTATGCTCACATGATTTAGTTCGTTGCATTCATTGACTCATTAGTCAATGATTTAACAACATACCACCATAAAGAATGAAGCATGCTTATGATTTGCAAATTTTATTATTACTACCAACAACCTTTTCATATTGTTATTTAATTTTTTTTACTTTATTCCACTACGAGCTGTCTAGTATAATTAATTACTACACTATATCAAAATTAACTTAGTTTATAATAAAATAATAGTAATAATAATAAATATAAATTAACTAACATTATAAAATTTAACCTTTTTAATTAAGTTTTATAAAAATTAAATAAGTTTACAGAAAGTTACTAAGTTTATAATAATAATTAAAAAATAATTTAACTAACGTTTATGAAAATTAACTATGTTTATAATAATAATATTGATACTAATAACAACAACAATCACAGTAGCAATAATAATAACAAATAAACTAAGTTTCTAAAAATTAACTAATTTTCATTACAATTAACTAAGTTTATAACAATAATTCTACTCAGGAGTTTAATGGCCTGTCAGGTTCTTCCCAGTATATTCAAAAAAAATACTAGTACTAACAATAATAATAAATTATAAAATATTAACAAGGTTTAGCTAAGTTTTATAAAAACTAACTAAATTTAAATAATAATAATTATTATTATTATCAAAATAAATTAATTAAGTTCATGAAAGTTAACTTAGTTTATAATAATAATACTAATACTAATACTTATAATAAATTATAAAATATTAACCAAATTAACTAAGTTTAATAAAAATTAACTAAATTTATATAATAACAATAGTAATTATTATTATTATTATTTATATAATGATAATAATAATACTAATACTAATACTTATAATAAATTATAAAATATTAACCAAAGTAACTAAGTTTAATAAAAATTAACTAAATTTATATAATAACAATAATAACTAATTTTTATGAAAATTAACTAATTTTATAATAATATTACTAACAACAACAACAATCATAAATGATAATAATAATAAATTAATTATAAGTTTTATAAAACTTAACTAAGTTTATAATAATAATAGTAAATTATAAAATATTAACCAAGTTAACTAAGTTTTATAAGAAAATAACTGAATTTACTTATAAAATAATAATAATAATAACAATAATAATAACAACAATAATAAATTATCTAAGATTGCAAAAGTTAACTTCGTTTATTAAGTTATATAAAAATTAAATAAGCTTATAAAAATTAACTAAGTTGATAATAATAATAATAATAATTTAACTAATGTTTATGAAAATTAACTAAGTTTATACTAATAATAGTTACAACAACAACAATCATAATAATAATAAATAAAATAAGTTTTATAAAAACTTAAATAAGTTTAAAATAATAATAATAATACTAATACTTATAATAAGTTATATCCCTTTCTCTTATCTCTGGTAAACCAAACCTTGTCTTGTGTTTTGTTTTTTGTTTATTTTTTTAATTATTCTTAGTGAAATGGATGAAGATCTTCAAAAAGCAGTATGGGAGTAATTGGAAGAGAGGGGTGCGACGATGAACTTGCACTTTTCTTGCACGATTACATGGAGGTAAAGCATAAACATGAACTTATGAGATGGCTAAAGAATATGGAGTCTTACACAAAGAAATAGGATAAGGTTAGTAGTGATTTTCATTATTGTTCTATTTTATTTTGTTGCTTGAGTTTTTTAGATTCATTGCATATATGAACTAATATTCATATTCAAGTTTTTCAGATCTCTAATTGGAATAGTAGATTTTTATCTAAGGCAGGTAGACTAGTCTTAATTAATTCGGTTTTATCAGCCCTGCCAATATACTGGATGTCCATGCATCTATTCCCAAATAATAATAACTAAATTTAAATAATAATAACCTCCATTTAATATACGGCGTATAGGGTCTATTCAACACAATAGATAACAATTTATCATACAATCATCACAATCAACACTATCAACAATTTTAAATCTAACAATTTAAAATTTAAATCGAAACACAATATTCGATTGAGTGAGGAGTTCTCACCTCGCTTTTATGACGGTTGCAGTATTTTATTTCGAATAAAATTAAATGCACGTTTAATTTTACTCAAAGTTTTCACTAGCTCCAATTGACTCCAAACCAGCTCCATTGCGAAGAGCTCGTCGAAACGATTCCAACGCAAGTCGTTTCGTAATTTTTCGACCTCGTATGAAGAAGTTATCGCGTTACAAAGTTTATACGATTCTAATATATATAAATCAATCACAAATTTATTTTATTTTTTTTCAACCTTTAATCTCGACCGTATATTCCATCAACCCTAGATTTAGACCGTGCCTTTGTTTCTTCTTCCCCCTACAGATTATTACGTACGCAAGAACCCAAATAGCCGCCGATCCTTGATTAATTTTCGCACCTCCACCTCGATGCTTTGGCTTGATCAACTACCTCCATCCCGAAGCCAACGCCGAGCTCTACCCCCGCCTTGAAACACGTGGAACTCGGTCCTCCTTCCACCGAGAAAAACGAACCCAAAGCCGGTATGAACGCGACCCCCTAGCGGCTACTACGTTGCTCCATCGATGATCATCACCGTATAGATCTGAAGCTCTCGCAATGCTCTTTAAGTTTGTAGTTGATCGTACTTTCTAATTCTTTACGGATTAAGAGAGATTAAGAGGAGAAGAAGATGAAATTCTGGCCATAGAAATGAAGGTGGCGGCTGGGCATTGAAACCCTAATTGGTTTGCAAATGTGAAAAACTGAGTCCTTTTATAGAAAATTCACCAAAACACTATTCATTGAAAATTTTCCGAACTCGAAATCAAGCGTGCCGGCTAGCGTTTCTAAGGTTTACCCCACGTTCCAAACACAATGGAACGTGTTTCGGGAGCTAATTCGGTCATATGTGAGAGTCACGAAATTAAAAGATCAATTTTAAATCAAATCGATTTAAACCGATTTCGATGCGTTTCAGCTTGCCCCGGACAAACCGTACATCCGATTGACACGAAATTTGAAACCTTACAATAATTTAACATTACGGATCCGATGAAACTAGTTTCGTTGAAATCTGAGACTGTTTGAATAATGACTATTTTCACTAGTCAATTAAATATTAAAATATTCAATTTTCACAAATTAACTTTTAATTCAATTTTAAAAGTTCTATAACATCATTATAACTTCAATATGATTTAATATAACTTTATAAATCATTTTTATACACATTTGATCCAATTTCTAATTATTACTGGAATTTCAAATATTAAATTATCGATTTAATTATCCAATTAAATCTTTATATTCAAATTTAAATTTATTCGACTTACAAATCTTACTTGTTAATATTTAAAATCAATTAAATATACGAATTTCAAATGACAGAAATTCTGGGTCATTACAGACTTCCCCCCTTAAAAGAATTTCGTCCTCGAAATTGCAAAGTAAGAAAAATGCCCCAAATTCATTAACTTTTCAAACAATTCGTTCAAATTAGATTTACAAATCTCTTAAGTGTACAACTTCTCCAAATTCCAATAGTTAAACTCTTTCAAAAACTTTACTAAGTTTTTCAAGTCTATACTTAGTTATACTTTTCAAAACAACCATATCGTTTAACTTTTAACTCCAAATCCAAAATTTAGTTTTCACAAATTTTCCAAAATTTCCCGAAATTTTCTAACGCCTTAAATTTTCCGAAAAATTCGCCATAGTCTCCTTTGCGCGGTTCGATCGTAGTAGGATCACAATAGACATAAATATATATACATCGACCCAACCGGTCGGAAAAGCGGACAAACAGTTCATATTTCCTATTTTTATTGCGTAGGCGTACCTTTTTAGCATTTTTAAGCAAAGCAGTTATTAATTTAGCATTTTAGCGCAACCAAACCAACCGAACGGCAACCACGACACTTGTACTTACTCAATTTAAACACGTAAGTGACATATATATAAAGTTATTAACATTTACTCTTTTAAACAACTACAACACATGCATATTAAAAGAAATGCATACTAAAGAAGGTTTATAAGCAACTTATAAAATTTCGACATCACTTGTAATTGTTTACAACCAATTCATATACAACGACTTCAATTATTCATTTTCAACTAGTTTACATTCACTAATTTACATTCAAGTTGGTTCACTTCCAATTCAAATCCAATCACATAGCTTTCAATTTCACAAATTCCATATCATTAACACTTAATGAATTTATACTATATACAATCAACCAACAATCATATAATAACCAATGTACATTCAACACAACCAAATTTATTAAATTTACTTTACTTACATTCAATTTGGTTCAACATTTTTAATTCCAATTGGCTTAATATTAAGTTGACTTCCATTCGATTCATTCAAATTCCAATTACATTAGCTTTAATGAATTAACACTTATATCCATTATTCCATATCAATTTATTTACATTCGATTGATTAACATTCAATCCATTTATCAATTCAATTGCTAATTCATTTTATAAATAAAGTTGAATCTCATTTATATGACTCAAGTTCACATTCATTTAATGACTTCATTTCATTAATTCATTTTGATACTAAAATCAATTTCATTCATCATCACTTAAGTTATATTCCAATTAAACATCATTTGTTTAACTTAACTTAAATTTCCACCTATAAATCCAATTCAGATTCCAATTCTAAAAGTAAATTCTATTTAACTTTTACCAAAGCTAAATTTATTTTCATATTATAAGTTCAAAACTAATTTTCACTTATATTTATCAATTACAAGTTGGATTTTAATTTCAAATTTGTTTATCACAACAAAACTTCAATTTTCAATTTATTATGGTAGCAAATCAATCACATAGAAACTCGAAAATGATACTAATGATGCTGTAGTCATCACCCTTATTGTCACGTCCCGAAATTTTCGACTTTCGAAAATTCGACATCGATACTCACTTTATCGACTGTCGAGCAATCGAGTGCCGGAAACTCCAATAGTGAGGGTTTTAAGAAAAAGAAAAAGTAGAAGAAGAAGAAGATAGAAGAAAAAGAGAAGAAAGAAAGAAGAACAACACAACATCAGATACAGAAGCAGGAACAATATCAGAATCTCACATATCGCAGCGGAACAATATATAATAGATAAATGAATATCATTTAAAAACAAAAGAATTATATCTGTTATTACATTACATCACATCATATCATCAGAGTCAATAAACAACAATGGACAGTTATATAAACTTGTCCTCATACAGAATACACAGCGGAATAAATACTATCAGATACAAATACTACGTCTCGTCCTCCAACTTATCTCCAAAGCTCCAAAATATCCTGATAATATAACTCTAGGCTGCCCGTGTGGAAATTGGTGGGCACCCAGAGTTTAGAAGGGAAACAATAAACTCCGAGTCAGTCATGGTGACTGGTGTGAGATCGTAAAACAGTTATTCTTCTTTAAAATAAACAGAAGAATTTTAAAGTCAATTCGCAATGCTTTTGGAAAATGAAACTACCATAAGACCTCCCGCCACACACACAATGCAAACGCAGACTTGGAGGAGATTTCTTCTTATGGTAGTCAAAGATGCTTACTACGTGAAAATCAAATTCTTTTTGATATTATTATTAGTGCATAGTGTAGAAAACATTTCGAAAGTAGAATATAAATCTTAGCCAGCATAGGTACCATTATAGTATGCTTGCTATAGCTGCCATATTAGATGGCAGGTTCTACAACTAAAACCGTACAAGTCACGTATTGTTTCTTTGGATTTCCAACAAATGGTCAGGCTAAGGAACTTCCTATCCACGATGGGTACGTCCCTGGAATAGACGACCCGAGAACCTAACCGGATCTTTGCCAACACAAGGCCGGGTTACCTCTGCAAAAATAGGTAACTACTGACACGCGTATGCCATCCCCCGATCGTCACCGATCTTCCCGAGGATCCCCGATTCGCAACAAACCACAAAGTAATAATAACTATGCAGCAACCACAGAGGTTAAGTATCTGGGCTCCATACCATGATACCACCTTTATCCAGAAGGAATGACATACACTAAGGGGCGCTACTCCCTAGAACCTTGCCGCATCCTTCCTGTTTCGACCATTTCCGGGGTGTGAGGCTCGACGAAGTCTCGTCCACAAAGCTACGCTTTCTACAAAAAGCCCTGCTTCGGGTCAAACAAAATGATCAACCTATGATCACAAAGATATAAGATCAAACAAATGATCATATCACAAATGATCAAACACCGATCATTTCACAGCAACACTCAGTATGCCACGTTACCAAATTGGGATATATCGCTGATAAATTTCAACTACATAACCTCTGAGCTCGTACGTCTCAGAGAAGGGTGTTAAGCTAAGAGAATAAATTCTCCGCCACCAACAGAAATGTATTTGAAAGAAATCAGCTTTATCTCTCAAATTGTAACGTCAGACACACAATCCATACAAGTCTGTTCCGGGATCGAACAGAACCGAAGGCACTTCTCACGAAGCCCTTGCACTTCCGGATAATTTTCAATCACGTCAGGACTTCCCATCACTAAGGGTGATAAAATCTCTATATCGGAGATCAGCCGATGTAGAGTAACTCGACGGTAATCCTTCCGTTTTCAAAAATATCCGATCTTCAACACCGGTCTTCAAATGCAATTCATTACGACGTATCACGTATTCGGAATGGGTTATACGACCCTATGGTCCTTTCCCGGCTAACCCGAATAGTGAGCGTTTATTTAAAAATAAGTGTGGCATTCAAATTCATCCAATTCACAACAAATACCATTCAGGGTAATTATTGATAGTCGGTTATTTAACTATCAATAAAGATGCGCAACATCATCAGATTCCAAATGATTTTCCAAATTATTTTATCTTCAAAAATATCTTTACTAGATATAAAAGTTTCCACACTTCAAAAATAAATCAACGTTTATTTTTCTAAACAGTTTCCCTTTCCTTTATAAATTCCATAGTGAATTTATATCTTTCAAAATATCTACTGATATACGATTTTCAAATCGTTTTCAATGTTCGATTTCGATTTATCTTTAAGAAGATAAATCTCAAAAACATTCATTTCATATTGGAAAACATTCCATACTTATTTAAAAATAAGTATTTCACGAATCTATTTATTTTCAACATTTGAAAATATTCAATATACTTAAATCAATATTAAGTATACATTTCATTCTTTAAGGAAATCATTCTTTAAACACATTTTATTTGAGTCAAAACGAATTTTACGTAAAACATCGTTACGACGACTCAAAATTACTAGTATAGGGATTCGGAATTTAGATAGATATATGAATCCCAATACTATACAAAAATATTTCCTTTCGGAAACCATTTACTATAACAACAGTGTTATAGTCCATCATTTCCTTCTACTTCTCGAAAACGTCTATTTCAACAATGAATGTTGAAATCTATGATTTCGGTAATTCACACGTTTTAAAACATCTTTTAAAACAATCACTTTATTTCAAATATCGCTTTCCCAAACATAACCATTTTACTTAACAATATATTCACTGTCCAAAATCGTGAATACACTTTACTAATTACATTTCACTACTTTCTACACATTTTATTTCAATAATAATTCGCTATCCAAAATCGCGAATATATCTCCTTTAATAATCTTCTATATTTAATTTATCAAATACAATTGATCTCGAATTTATAAAACAACGTTTATAAATTCTATTTTTGTTTTTAATAACAACTTCAACTTACAAATCTTCTTTTTAATAATTCGATAAATATTCCATCTAAAGGTAAAAATCCAATTTATAAGTTAATCTCTTATAAATCTTTTATTCTACAGTTTCATCCATTTTACAACTTCACAATTTATAAATCTATAAATTTCATTCACTTACGGATTCCATAATATTTCATTTTTAACACTTATAAAAACTCGTTTTATAATTTCAACATTCTTAATTTTGTAGATATCAATTTCATAAATCTTTTATATAAACCGTTTACAGAAATTCAAAAATCTCAATTTAAACCATTTCATAAATCAGTCAACTATTTATTCCAAAAATCACTTTTCGGTTATATTTCACAAATCTATAAATTTTTGTAACTTTAAAATTTTACGTTTATAAATCGATTCAAAAATTCCATAAAACGTATGTTTTCAAAAATCACTTTAAAAACCTTTTAAAGTAAAAGTCGTTATTTTTAAAGTTCAAAACTGAATCCGATGATGCAACAACACTAATCAGTCCATCACAACAGTCAAATATCATATATCATCATATGATAACAGAATATATCAAAATATCTGTAAATAATCAATACGGTGAGGAATCCAGTCGGATCCCTCCAACCTGTTTCCCTGCATCCACAGATGTTAGCACAATACCAATTCCGCTCCAGTACGGAATTATCGCGGTATATGGGTTTTTATAAATCCGCTTACTAACGGCGCAATAGGGTCTCATCCGCTATACGAGGCGGGAAATCATCAATCCAATATATACATATGCCAATATGTATATATTGCTATATATAATAGATATACCCTACTATATCTAATATCACAATCAATGGCAATCAACACAATCAATAAATAACTGAAAAATTCCACTTTCATTTTTTTGAGTGAGAGAAATCTCACCTTGATTTCAATTCCGTTCCAGCTTTTTATTTCGAATAAATTAAACAGCCGTTTAATTTTATCCAAAATTTTCACTGACTCCAATCGCTTCCAAATCAGTTGCATCGCGTAGTGCTCGACAAAACGAAGCCAACGCAATTCGTTTCGTAATTTTCTGATAATATATGACAAAGTTACGACATTACAAACTTTATACGAATTTAAATATAAACTATTTACAATTTCTTTTTATAATTTTTAACCTAACCATCATCTGCCGTTCATTTTCCAGAAACGAAATCGTGGCCGTGCTTTTGCTTCTTCCCTTCACACGCGAAACTCCCCAGGTAACGTTCGCGAGCTCGAACCCATGAAGCCGGCCCTAACCCTAATTCGTGCCTCCCCTACGATGCCTTCTACCCCGATCAAGCAATGCCACCGCGAAGAGCATCACCAACTCCCCCACCTCCAGCCGACCGCACGCGAACGGTACCCCCAGGTGCACGAAAAACGAGGCCAAACGCGCGGCACTTCCGGTCCATTTCTGGTCGATCCACCGCATAATACTTCATCACCACCGTTCAAACTATAGACCTCAATGTCATCTTCGTTTTCCTAGTTGACAGCCTTTCGAATTGGTGAGTGGATTTGGAGGAATTCGAGGAAGAACGAGGAAGGTTTTCAGCCGTGTATTACAATGGTGGCGGCTAGACAATGAGATGGAACCCTAGCCTATTTTCTTTGCAAAAAATGAAATCAAGGGGGCTTTTATAGAAAACGTCTCAAAACACTATTCACCCCGGATTTTCCGAACTCCAAATCGAGCGTGCCGGCTGGCGTTTCTGGGGTTTACCCCGCGTTCCGGACACAATGGAACAGGTTTCGGAAGCTAATTCGATCGTCTGTGCGAGATACAGAGAAAAACGATCGATTTAAATTAAACCGATTTAAACTGATTTCGAGGCGTTTTAATTTGTACCGGACAAATGGTAAATCCAAAAATTACGAAATTTGAAATCTTATAATAATATCACATTACGGATCCGATGAAACTGGTTTCGTCGAAATCCGACACTGTCTGAAAAATGACTATTTTTAACTCGACGATTTAAAATTAAAACGATATCGATGCGTTTCGAGCTGCCACGGTCAAATGACAACTCCGATTGATACGAAAATTGAAATCCGATAATAACTAACTATTACGGATCCAATGGAACTAGTTTCGTTCAATTCTGAGACTGTTCGAAAATTGGCTATTTTTACAGTCGATAATTAAATATTAAAATATTCAATTTTCACAGATTTATTCCAAATTCAGTTTTAAAAGTTCTATAACCTTTTTATAACTCCAGTATGATTAAATAAAATTTTCCAAATCGATTTCAATCATTTTAAACTCGATTTTCAATTATCTCTGTAATTTCAATCATTAAATTATCGATTTAATTGTCAAATTAAATCCAATATCCTTTAAATAAATTATTCGACTTATTAAATTCATTTATTAATATTTAAAATCAATTAAATATTCGAATTTTAATTATCAAAAATTCTGGGTCGTTACAAACTTCCCCCCTTAAAAGAATTTCGTCCTCGAAATTACAAGGTAAGAAAAATGTTCCTTAACTCGTCTACTATTTTTCACAATCTAATAGTTTTATCAATTTAACAAAACAAATCTTTCTATTAAAGATTCGTTATCATTCAACTCATTTTCCAACTTCAATTATAAGTTTCAAACAACATTGTTTAACTTCTCAATTCAAATTCGAGTTTAAATTCAAATTTTTAAACTTTCAAAATTTCTCAAAAATTTTCTAACACCCTGAATTTCCGAAAAATTTCGCCAGCGTCTCCTTTGCACGGCTAATACGGTACGACTACAAAACGTCCCTACGGACTCTCAGATTTCAAAAAGAAAAAGAAAAAGCCAAGCGGCTAGACAAGAAATCAGCAAATCTCATATTTGGAATTCAAATACTTACCTTTTGTCGAGCAATTCAAATTATCTTTGAAATCAAATCCAATTTCCTTTATACCTGTATATCCTACTAGCCATTATATCTAGTTGCATATATTCAAACCATTTCGTACATTCAATTACAAAATTTTCAATATAACTGCTTATATTCTCTTTAAATTCGCGATTGAAGTTACATCCATTATCTTCAATTTTACATTTCAAATTTTATTTGAATTCAATTTCACATTTCAATTTCTCATTTGAGTTCAATTCACAATTCCAATCTAATTTGGATTCAATTCAACTTCTGAATATTGACTTTTATCAATTAACTTTAGTTCACTTCAAACTAATCTCAAAACTTCATTTAATTTCACACAATTCAACTTCATTTTCAATATTCAGTTTTAATTCCAGTTTTATTCTTTTGCTCATTCCCAAAATTTATTTACAATTTACTATTTTGGTTTACAATCACTTATATTAAACTGGATTTCAATTCGAATTCAATTTACATTCATGTACTTGCAATTGCAAATTGATTCATTCATTCTCAATTTTATTTTCATAATTCAATACTCAACTCCAGAGTCTTTTCAACCTTTTCAAAACCATTTTTGAAAACAATTCAAATTTATCTTTTGAATTTTCAAAACAAAACTCAATTTTTCAAAACAACCTCCATTTAAAACCATTTGGCAGCAATTTCTCTTTTGGAAACCCGAAAATGAACACCGGTGATGTCGCGATCATCATCGGAATTATTTTCCAGCGACCGAAAAGAGTTTAGAGCTTTATCTCTCTTCAAAAGACTTTTCAAAACCTTTGAAAATCACTTTCAAACCAAAAATGATTTAAACTTTCCAAATCTCCAAAATTTTCAAATTCTTTTCAAAACATTTCCAAAAACTTCTCTGGAATTCCGTTTTAAATTACAATTCACATTTATAATTTACATTCTCAAATTTCATTTATATGTGAATTTATTTCTTAACTTTGGAGTTACGATTTGAATTTCTTATTCAATTTCAATAGTAATGATAACATTTCAATATCATCACTTTCCTAACAACCAAACATCCATATACTATGATAATTCATAGAAAACCATTTCTTTTCTATACAAAAATAGTTTTGGGTAAAATTATTTCATTTACCCTATTTTAAAACAATACTGTGCCGAATTGTTCTATTTAAGTGTTTAGAAACCCCTTCGATACAGTTTTGCAAGACTGTGCCGACGAAGGTTCATATACCACTCAATAAACCAACCATCACAATACAAAACAACTTTTATATTCAAATAACAAATACGCGCTCATATCTATTATTACACTCAACTCATTCTAGAGTACTGCTGACTCTATCTCTAATGAGTAACACCCAACAGAGCAGGGTTGTCGCTTAACCATATGCTCCGATACCACTTTGTCACGTCCCGAAATTTTCGACTTTCGAAAATTCGACATCGATACTCACTTTATCGACTGCCGAGCAATCGAGTGCAGGAAACTCCAATAGTGAGGGTTTTAAGAAAAAGAAAAAGTAGAAGAAGAAGAAGATAGAAGAAAAAGAGAAGAAAGAAAGAAGAACAACACAACATCAGATACAGAAGCAGGAACAATATCAGAATCTCACATATCGCAGCGGAACAATATATAATAGATAAATGAATATCATTTAAAAACAAAAGAATTATATCTGTTATTACATTACATCACATCATATCATCAGAGTCAATAAACAACAATGGACAGTTATATAAACTTGTCCTCATACAGAATACACAGCGGAATAAATACTATCAGATACAAATACTACGTCTCGTCCTCCAGCTTATCTCCAAAGCTCCAGAATATCCAGAATATCCTGATAATATAACTCTAGGCTGCCCGTGTGGAAATTGGTGGGCACCCAGAGTTTAGAAGGGAAACAATAAACTCCGAGTCAGTCATGGTGACTGGTGTGAGATCGTAAAACAGTTATTCTTCTTTAAAATAAACAACAGAAGAATTTTAAAGTCAATTCGCAATGCTTTTGGAAAATGAAACTACCATAAGACCTCCCGCCACACACACAATGCAAACGCAGACTTGGAGGAGATTTCTTCTTATGGTAGTCAAAGATGCTTACTACGCGAAAATCAAATTCTTTTTGATATTATTATTAGTGCATAGTGTAGAAAACATTTCGAAAGTAGAATATAAATCTTAGCCAGCATAGGTACCATTATAGTATGCTTGCTATAGCTGCCATATTAGATGGCAGGTTCTACAACTAAAACCGTACAAGTCACGTATTGTTTCTTTGGATTTCCAACAAATGGTCAGGCTAAGGAACTTCCTATCCACGATGGGTACGTCCCTGGAATAGACGACCCGAGAACCTAACCGGATCTCTGCCAACACAAGGCCGGGTTACCTCTGCAAAAATAGGTAACTACTGACACGCGTATGCCATCCCCCGATCGTCACCGATCTTCCCGAGGATCCCCGATTCGTAACAAACCACAAAGTAATAATAACTATGCAGCAACCACAGAGGTTAAGTATCTGGGCTCCATACCATGATACCACCTTTATCCAGAAGGAATGACATACACTAAGGGGCGCTACTCCCTAGAACCTTGCCGCATCCTTCCTGTTTCGACCATTTCCGGGGTGTGAGGCTCGACGAAGTCTCGTCCACAAAGCTACGCTTTCTACAAAAAGCCCTGCTTCGGGTCAAACAAAATGATCAACCTATGATCACAAAGATATAAGATCAAACAAATGATCATATCACAAATGATCAAACACCGATCATTTCACAGCAACACTCAGTATGCCACGTTACCAAATTGGGATATATCGCTGATAAATTTCAACTACATAACCTCTGAGCTCGTACGTCTCAGAGAAGGGTGTTAAGCTAAGAGAATAAATTCTCCGCCACCAACAGAAATGTATTTGAAAGAAATCAGCTTTATCTCTCAAATTGTAACGTCAGACACACAATCCATACAAGTCTGTTCCGGGATCGAACAGAACCGAAGGCACTTCTCACGAAGCCCTTGCACTTCCGGATAATTTTCAATCACGTCAGGACTTCCCGTCACTAAGGGTGATAAAATCTCTAAATCGGAGATCAGCCGATGTAGAGTAACTCGACGGTAATCCTTCCGTTTTCAAAAATATCCGGTCTTCAACACCGGTCTTCAAATGCAATTCATTACGACGTATCACGTATTCGGAATGGGTTATACGACCCTATGGTCCTTTCCCGGCTAACCCGAATAGTGAGCGTTTATTTAAAAATAAGTGTGGCATTCAAATTCATCCAATTCACAACAAATACCATTCAGGGTAATTATTGATAGTCGGTTATTTAACTATCAATAAAGATGCGCAACATCATCAGATTCCAAATGATTTTCCAAATTATTTTATCTTCAAAAATATCTTTACTAGATATAAAAGTTTCTACACTTCAAAAATAAATCAACGTTTATTTTTCTAAACAGTTTCCCTTTCCTTTATAAATTCCATAGTGAATTTATATCTTTCAAAATATCTACTGATATACGATTTTCAAATCGTTTTCAATGTTCGATTTCGATTTATCTTTAAGAAGATAAATCTCAAAAACATTCATTTCATATTGGAAAACATTCCATACTTATTTAAAAATAAGTATTTCACGAATCTATTTATTTTCAACATTTGAAAATATTCAATATACTTAAATCAATATTAAGTATACATTTCATTCTTTAAGGAAATCATTCTTTAAACACATTTTATTTGAGTCAAAACGAATGTTACGTAAAACATCGTTACGACGACTCAAAATTACTAGTATAGGGATTCGGAATTTAGATAGATATATGAATCCCAATACTATACAAAAATATTTCCTTTCGGAAACCATTTACTATAACAACAGTGTTATAGTCCATCATTTCCTTCTACTTCTCGAAAACGTCTATTTCAACAATGAATGTTGAAATCTATGATTTCGGTAATTCACACGTTTTAAAACATCTTTTAAAACAATCACTTTATTTCAAATATCGCTTTCCCAAACATAACCATTTTACTTAACAATATATTCACTGTCCAAAATCGTGAATACACTTTACTAATTACATTTCACTACTTTCTACACATTTTATTTCAATAATAATTCGCTATCCAAAATCGCGAATATATCTCCTTTAATAATCTTCTATATTTAATTTATCAAATACAATTGATCTCGAATTTATAAAACAACGTTTATAAATTCTATTTCTGTTTTTAATAACAACTTCAACTTACAAATCTTCTTTTTAATAATTCGATAAATATTCCATCTAAAGGTAAAA
The DNA here is from genome assembly GCA_030737815.1 of Allium fistulosum. NCBI lineage: Eukaryota > Viridiplantae > Streptophyta > Magnoliopsida > Asparagales > Amaryllidaceae > Allium > Allium fistulosum. Next base: position 674,951,070 of record CM060905.1, read on the forward strand.
ATCCAATTTATAAGTTAATCACTTATAAATCTTTTATTCTACAGTTTCATCCATTTTACAACTTCACAATTTATAAATCTATAAATTTCATTCACTTACGGATTCCATAATATTTCATTTTTAACACTTATAAAAACTCGTTTTATAATTTCAACATTCTTAATTTTGTAGATATCAATTTCATAAATCTTTTATATAAACCGTTTACAGAAATTCAAAAATCTCAATTTAAACCATTTCATAAATCAGTCAACTATTTATTCCAAAAATAACTTTTCGGTTATATTTCACAAATCTATAAATTTTTGTAACTTTAAAATTTTACGTTTATAAATCGATTCAAAAATTCCATAAAATGTATGTTTTCAAAAATCACTTTAAAAACCTTTTAAAGTAAAAGTCGTTATTTTTAAAGTTCAAAACTGAATCCGATGATGCAACAACACCAATCAGTCCATCACAACAGTCAAATATCATATATCATCATATGATAACAGAATATATCAAAATATCTGTAAATAATCAATACGGTGAGGAATCCAGTCGGATCCCTCCAACCTGTTTCCCTGCATCCACAGATGTTAGCACAATACCAATTCCGCTCCAGTACGGAATTATCGCGGTATATGGGTTTTTATAAATCCGCTTACTAACGGCGCAATAGGGTCTCATCCGCTATACGAGGCGGGAAATCATCAATCCAATATATACATATGCCAATATGTATATATTGCTATATATATAATAGATATTGTTATCCCAACTTTTGGCAAAGTCGAGATACCCAAAGATTAACTGAAAATCAATGATTATTAGTCATGAACATCGATTGTGCATCGCAGGTTCACCCCAGATATCGATGAATCTTGCCCGAGTCCGGATCGGACTGCAATTAATAAGACAAGCCAAGCAAGGTCAGATGAAGCAACATTCCAAATTTCGAGACAATCCGAGTTCGTATGCTCAAGTTATCGCCGATATAAAATGGAAGAGGTATGCTATGGTTCGAATCGATCAGAACCAAGCCCTAGGTTCGAATCCATCATCCCTACATCACTTCGAATCCACGAGAAGCACCCTTGCTTCGACTCCATCAGCGCATAGTACTTCGAATCCATCGAGCCACTTCGCCTCGCAACCTTCAGGTTGAACACCTTCGTATCCATCTGGGCTCGATGGTTCGAATCCAACACTCGAACCCATGAAGACCTCTCGCTTCATACCCATCAGATACTTGCTTCGAATCGATGCAAGGTTGGCGTGTTCGAATCGATTAAGTGCCTTCCTTCGAATCCATCCGGCTACGTTTTACTCTGTATCGATCAAGACACGTTGGCCATCGATACGAAGTAGGCGCCATTCGAATCCAGGGATATTTGGTGTCTTCGAATCCATCGAGTCAAGGCAGCGAAGTCTCCGGGACGACTCGATCTAACTGGCGACAAAAGCGGATCGATGCAAGGTTTGCGCTCCACGTCACCATCTTCACGTGCAGGAGGATCGATTCGAACGAATCGATTCGAGCATATCGATTCGAATGACTCCAGAATTCGAAAAACACCAACTTGAATCGATCATAACTCGAGTTCTACAAGTCCAAATGCCATGAAATTTTCACAGAAGCTTGAGCACATGTTGAAGAATGTCCACACCAAATTTCAGCTTGATTGGACAATTTCTTGATCGATTCGAACCTAGGGTCGAATCGATCCCAAAGTGGGCCCGGGACTCCAGATTTCGGCCATGTGGGCCTCCTCACGTGCCAGAACTGGTCTTCCCTCATTTTAGGCGAAATATCAGCCTCCTACACCTATAAATAGAGCCCCTGGCCATTCAAAAAAGGGGTCGGAGAACTTTGAGAGCAAAGAGCACCCAGATTCTGCCAGATTTACTCCAGATCACCATTGCTGCCTTAGATTCAGAATTAGTTCAGCAAATCAGTTGTAATCCAACAATACGAAATTGTAATCTTCAAGCATCAAGCAATAAAATCATAAAAACCTTGAAGTGGACGTAGGCCGGAGATAGCCGAACCACTATAAATTGTGTGTCACTGTTCATTATTTCTTGATTGTTGCTTGCTACTTACTTAAGATCTGTGATTTGTGTGTGAATACTGTTGATTCGTATTCATACGCTGGTGCTTTCATTACACTTGGGGTTTGTGACCATTTTTGGTGCAAACACTTTGGTGCTTTCACCGAGAAGGACTAGCACCCGCTACACCAAATTCAAAATTTAGATTTGGAATTTTAAAGATTCAGATCTGACTCTACAATGACTCGACAAACTAGACAAAGAACTGAGAGGAGCCAACAGGCAGGAAGTCAAGAGGCATCCTCTGGCGCTGGAGAAGGACAAGCTTCAATCTACATTACTAGAGATGAGATGGAGGCTATGAATAACTTAATGCAGGAAAGAATGATGAAGAGCCAACAAGAGATGCTGCAGAACTTCTTCGAGCAGATGAGAGCTGCAGGGACGCAGAACCTTGGACCAACTATAGCGGCTGTGAATATGGAACCCAACGGAGGACAGAATGCAGAACCAGAAGGCAATCAACAAGGGCTTGGGGGCAGGCCCACAGGTTCCAACGCAGAAGGACCTTTGGAAGGAGCTCAACCGGCTAGGGCCAACACAAATGCTAACGAGCCACCCGAAGAGTACGTACCAGAATTCCCTACAAGGCTCGGAGGGCAAAACAGAGACGTGACAAGGGGGCAACCCCTGGATGGAGATGAAAGAATGATCGGCCTAGTGAGACGACTCATGAGAGGAGGGTTTTCAGGAGGAGGATTGGAAGAAGTTAGTCGGAGTCCGTTCGCTCCAAATATAAGGAATGCAAGGAACCCTCCGAAGTTCAAACTACCAACGCTGAATCCTTATGACGGAAAGTCAGACCCGACCATGCATATTACCAGATATATCAGACACATGGAAGTGTTGGGAGCATCCGAGGAAGTGATGGCACGATGTTTCCCCTTATTCCTATCAGATTTGGCTGCGCTTTGGTTTAGGCAGCTAGAAACCGGATCAATCAGGACATGGGGCGAGCTTGTGGATTGCTTCATGAAGCAGTTTAGGGTTCACGTGACACGACCTAAGAGCGTGATGACTTTGGCATCAATAAAACAAAGGACCGGAGAGTCCATAAAAGATTTTTTGTTACGATTTAATGCGACGGTGACTTCTGTAGATCGCCCGGATCCATCGATGATTTTAATGGCGGCGGTGGCAGGAGTTGGAGAAGGCACCGAATTCAAAGACTCTTTGACTAAAGATCCACCACAAGATCTTGGAGAGTTTTTCCATGAAGCTGAAAAATTCATTCGATTGGAGGAATCACGAGCCGAGAGGCAGGAAATAAATGTTGCACAAGGCGAAGGAACCGCCAGGGAACAGTCCAGGGCAGACAAAGGAAAGAGAAAGCAGGATGACACACATGATGGTCCTGATAAACGGAAGAAATTCCGAGAACCCAGATTCAGGCAATACACAGATTTGGTGGCAGGACTGGAACGAATTTACACCGAAACTCGGGGGCAACTCACCTATCGAAAGCCACCAAGGAGAGATCCCACAGAGCGGGAACGTAGAACCGGAAAATACTGCCTATTCCATGAGCTGGATGGGCACACTACCGATGAATGCCGCCACCTGAAGGATGAGGTGGAAGAACATGCCAGGAGTGGTAGATTGCCACAATATGTCAGAGAACGTGCAACGGCGGTCAGGCCCGAACAACTACCGCCTCAACCTAACAGGACTGATCCTGGATCGGGATCACGACTCGTCATCAACTGATCACGATGGCAAAGGCCAAGTTCAGGATATGAGCTTTGGTCACTTAGTTTTCTTATATTTGATTTTCAAAATAAAACGGCTATCCCACTTACTCATGTACGGGAACCGGAGAGATCCCTAGGCATGCTCTGAGATGGAAATAGACCGCTCCGCCCGGAGAGGCATTATCTTGTTTTTCCTGGTGTTTGAGATTGAACATCTAGGATTTGAATTTAATAAAGAAACACTTATTAAAATAAACCTTTGACCGGAGAGTTAAAGGATAAACATTAAATATCGATACAAACATGATCGCTTTATGATCCTACCCGGAGAGGTAGGGTCCGGAGTGCAAGAAGTGAGTTGCTTCGCCGGAGAGCGACAGGATCAACTCACTTAAGCATCGTTTCCCATTCACCGGAGAGTGATTGGATCAGGATTCGATAAGAGCCCGGAGAGGCTGTGATCGACCGATGATTCAGGTCATGACATCGCTTAATGTTCAGATACACTGAACCGGAGTGCAGGAGGTGAGTTGCTTCGCCGGAAAGCGACAGGATTGATTCACTTAACGTTGTTTCCCCTTCACCGGAGAGTGACAGGATGGGATCCAACATGAGCCCGGAGAGGCTATGATCGGTCGAGAACGACCAAGACATCGCTATACGCCCTAGCTGGGGCCAGAATGCAAGGGATAGAAAGCAACGCCGGAGTGCAATAAGATCTTTCTATTCAATCGCTAAATCTAGAATGGGTTTGACAAGGGTCCGGAGTGATCATCAATAGTACGGAGAGACCGTAGGATTTCATTCTTAGCTTCCACTGGAAAAAATTGATAATAATTCGGCTTCTAACAGCCATGGACTTGATTGAAAATGCTATAAGCTACGAGTAAAACATGAACTCACTGCATCCAATTTAAGACTGATCAAAACACGCCTTTTACCAAAAAGGCATGTTTTGGGGGGCAAAATGTTATCCCAACTTTTGGCAAAGTCGAGATACCCAAAGATTAACTGAAAATCAATGATTATTAGTCATGAACATCGATTGTGCATCGCAGGTTCACCCCAGATATCGATGAATCTTGCCCGAGTCCGGATCGGACTGCAATTAATAAGACAAGCCAAGCAAGGTCAGATGAAGCAACATTCCAAATTTCGAGACAATCCGAGTTCGTATGCTCAAGTTATCGCCGATATAAAATGGAAGAGGTATGCTATGGTTCGAATCGATCAGAACCAAGCCCTAGGTTCGAATCCATCATCCCTACATCACTTCGAATCCACGAGAAGCACCCTTGCTTCGACTCCATCAGCGCATAGTACTTCGAATCCATCGAGCCACTTCGCCTCGCAACCTTCAGGTTGAACACCTTCGTATCCATCTGGGCTCGATGGTTCGAATCCAACACTCGAACCCATGAAGACCTCTCGCTTCATACCCATCAGATACTTGCTTCGAATCGATGCAAGGTTGGCGTGTTCGAATCGATTAAGTGCCTTCCTTCGAATCCATCCGGCTACGTTTTACTCTGTATCGATCAAGACACGTTGGCCATCGATACGAAGTAGGCGCCATTCGAATCCAGGGATATTTGGTGTCTTCGAATCCATCGAGTCAAGGCAGCGAAGTCTCCGGGACGACTCGATCTAACTGGCGACAAAAGCGGATCGATGCAAGGTTTGCGCTCCACGTCACCATCTTCACGTGCAGGAGGATCGATTCGAACGAATCGATTCGAGCATATCGATTCGAATGACTCCAGAATTCGAAAAACACCAACTTGAATCGATCATAACTCGAGTTCTACAAGTCCAAATGCCATGAAATTTTCACAGAAGCTTGAGCACATGTTGAAGAATGTCCACACCAAATTTCAGCTTGATTGGACAATTTCTTGATCGATTCGAACCTAGGGTCGAATCGATCCCAAAGTGGGCCCGGGACTCCAGATTTCGGCCATGTGGGCCTCCTCACGTGCCAGAACTGGTCTTCCCTCATTTTAGGCGAAATATCAGCCTCCTACACCTATAAATAGAGCCCCTGGCCATTCAGAAAAGGGGTCGGAGAACTTTGAGAGCAAAGAGCACCCAGATTCTGCCAGATTTACTCCAGATCACCATTGCTGCCTTAGATTCAGAATTAGTTCAGCAAATCAGTTGTAATCCAACAATACGAAATTGTAATCTTCAAGCATCGAGCAATAAAATCATAAAAACCTTGAAGTGGACGTAGGCCGGAGATAGCCGAACCACTATAAATTGTGTGTCACTGTTCATTATTTCTTGATTGTTGCTTGCTACTTACTTAAGATCTGTGATTTGTGTGTGAATACTGTTGATTCGTATTCATACGCTGGTGCTTTCATTACACTTGGGGTTTGTGACCATTTTTGGTGCAAACAGATATATCCTACTATATCTAATATCACAATCAATGGCAATCAACACAATCAATAAATAACTGAAAAATTCCACTTTCATTTTTTTGAGTGAGAAAAATCTCACCTTGATTTCAATTCCGTTCCAGCTTTTTATTTCGAATAAATTAAACAGCCGTTTAATTTTATCCAAAATTTTCACTGACTCCAATCGCTTCCAAATCAGTTGCATCGCGTAGTGCTCGACAAAACGAAGCCAACGCAATTCATTTCGTAATTTTCTGATAATATATGACAAAGTTACGACATTACAAACTTTATACGAATTTAAATATAAACTATTTACAATTTCTTTTTATAATTTTTAACCTAACCATCATCTGCCGTTCATTTTCCAGAAACGAAATCGTGGCCGTGCTTTTGCTTCTTCCCTTCACACGCGAAACTCCCCAGGTAACGTTCGCGAGCTCGAACCCATGAAGCCGGCCCTAACCCTAATTCGTGCCTCCCCTACGATGCCTTCTACCCCGATCAAGCAATGCCACCGCGAAGAGCATCACCAACTCCCCCACCTCCAGCCGACCGCACGCGAACGGTACCCCCAGGTGCACGAAAAACGAGGCCAAACGCGCGGCACTTCCGGTCCATTTCTGGTCGATCCACCGCATAATACTTCATCACCACCGTTCAAACTATAGACCTCAATGTCATCTTCGTTTTCCTAGTTGACAGCCTTTCGAATTGGTGAGTGGATTTGGAGGAATTCGAGGAAGAACGAGGAAGGTTTTCAGCCGTGTATTACAATGGTGGCGGCTGGACAATGAGATGGAACCCTAGCCTATTTTCTTTGCAAAAAATGAAATCAAGGGGGCTTTTATAGAAAACGTCTCAAAACACTATTCACCCCGGATTTTCCGAACTCCAAATCGAGCGTGCCGGCTGGCGTTTCTGGGGTTTACCCCACGTTCCGGACACAATGGAATAGGTTTCGGAAGCTAATTCGATCGTCTGTGCGAGATACAGAGAAAAACGATCGATTTAAATTAAACCGATTTAAACTGATTTCGAGGCGTTTTAATTTGTACCGGACAAATGGTAAATCCAAAAATTACGAAATTTGAAATCTTACAATAATATCACATTACGGATCCGATGAAACTAGTTTCGTCGAAATCCGACACGGTCTGAAAAATGACTATTTTTAACTCGACGATTTAAAATTAAAACGATATCGATGCGTTTCGAGCTGCCACGGTCAAATGACAACTCCGATTGATACGAAAATTGAAATCCGATAATAACTAACAATTACGGATCCAATGGAACTAGTTTCGTTCAATTCTGAGACTGTTCGAAAATTGGCTATTTTTACAGTCGATAATTAAATATTAAAATATTCAATTTTCACAGATTTATTCCAAATTCAGTTTTAAAAGTTCTATAACCTTTCTATAACTCCAGTATGATTAAATAAAATTTTCCAAATCGATTTCAATCATTTTAAACTCGATTTTCAATTATCTCTGTAATTTCAATCATTAAATTATCGATTTAATTGTCAAATTAAATCCAATATCCTTTAAATAAATTATTCGACTTATTAAATTCATTTATTAATATTTAAAATCAATTAAATATTCGAATTTTAATTATCAAAAATTCTGGGTCGTTACACTTATTATTTTCCCGCAACACTAGTGAATTCAGTGCTTTAAATTCTTTCAAAAATTCCCTTTTTATTTATAAAGCACATTTATAAATCTTTTTTTCTCATATAATTTCACTGTTTAACTTTACTTATACAAGATTATTTCACAATTGCAAATCATATTAATTATAATTCCATACTTAATACTTCATTTGCTTATATACTTCATTCTTTTACAATTGTTGTTTTTATATTTAGATTATTTAAACAACTTTCATTACTTATATATATTCACATTTTCAACAACCAAACAATCAATTTATATACACCTCAATAATTTCTGGAAAATTATTTCCTTTATATACAAAATATAATCGAGGTAAAATTATTTCATTTACCCAATTTAAAATGATACTATGTCGACTTGCCTCGTTTAAGTGTTTAGAAACCCCTATCGATAATATGGCGTCCCACATACTGACCAGAATTCATAAATAGCTCAACGGATAAGCAAACACAATATAAAACAATTTCATATTCACTAACAAATACGCACTCGTATCTATTATTACACTCACACTCATTCTAGAGTACTACTGACTCTATCTCTAATGAGTAATTCCCAACAGAGCCAAGGTTGTCGCTTAACCAACAGCTCTGATACCACTTGTAACGATCGGGATTTTCGACGTCCGAAAATCGACATTAATACGTCCACTGTATCAACAGCCGAGCAATCGAATACCGGAAAACTGAATTGTTATGGAGAAAAAGAAGAGGTAGGAGAAACAGAAGAAAAAGAGAACAGAAAAACATAGAACAATATCAGAATCTCACATATCACAGCGGAACAACATATAATAGATAAATGAATAGTCTTTAAATCAAAGAACTATATCAGTTTATACATTACATCATCATCAGAGTTTACAACAACAATACATCAATGGATAGTTATACAAACTTGTCCACATACAGAATACACAGCGGAATAAATAATATCATATACAAGTGATACGCCTCGCCATCCAGCTCGCCACTGAGCTCCACAGCATCTCCTGAATCCATAATGACCTGATAACCTGACTCTAGGCTGCCCGTGTGGAAAATGATGGGCACCCAGAGTTTAGGAAGGGAACAATAAACTCCAGGTCAGTCATGGTGACTGGTGTGAGAACTAAAAACAGTTATTTTCACAAAGAAAATAAAACAGATTCGCAATGCTTTTGGAAAATGAAACTACCATAAGACCTCCCGCCACACACACAATGCAAACGCAGAATTGGAGGAGATTTCTTTTTATGATAGTCAAAAATGCTTACTACAAAAAATCATTCGATATTATTATCATTAGTGCATAGTGTCGAAAACCATTTCGAAAATACAATATTAATCTTAGCCAGCATACAACCATTATTGTATGCCTACTATAGCTACCATCTAAACAGTGGTGACCACAATAAGTAAATGGCAGGTTCTACAACTAAAACCGTACAAGGTTCGTATTGTTTCTTTGGATTTCCAACAAATGGTCAGGCAAAGGAACTTCCTTACAACGAAATAGAAACGCCTCTGGAAAGATGCCCCGAGAACCTAACCGAATCTCTGCAAACACAAGGTCGATGCTACCTCACGCTGTACAGCTGTAACTAGGTAACTAACACACGAGCTATGTCATCCCCCGGTCATCACCGACCTTTATCCGAGGAACCTCAACCACAAAGCCACAACCAAAAAGTATAATAAATGTGCAGCATCAACATAGGTAAAATATATGGCTCCATACCATGATATCACCTTTTATCCAGAAGGATATGACATACCCTAGGGGCGCTATCCCTAAAAACCTTTGCCGCAACATTCCTGTTTCGACCATTACCGGGTTGTGAGGCTCGACGAAGTCTCGTCCACAAAGCTACGCTTTTTCACAAAGCCACGTTTTTTTCACAAAGCCACGTTTTTCACAAATCCACCTTTGATCAACAAATGATCAACAACAATTCGTATGCCACATTACCAAATTGGGAATGTATCACTAGTAACCATCAACTACATAACCTCTGAGTTCATACGTCTCAGAGAAGAGTGTTAAGCTAAGAGAATAAATTCTCCGCCACAAACAGAAATGTATTTGATAGAAACCAGCTTTGCATCTCAAAGTGTAACGTCAGACACACATCCATATAAGTCCGTTCCGGGATCGAACGGAACCGAAGGCACTTCCGAAGAAGCCCTTGCAATCCGGATAATTTCTAATCACGTCCGGACTTCCCATCACAAGAAGAGTGATATAAACCTCTATACCGGAGCAACTCGGTGCAGAGACATTCGACAGGTTGTCCTTTCACTTTCGAAAATAACCGGTCTTTACACCGGTCTTCAAATAATGTCCATTCACGACGTATCATTATTCGGACTGGATTATATGACACAAAGGTCTTTTCCCGGCTAAACCGAATAATGAGCGTTTGTTTTAAAAACAAATCAAGTGCCATTTCAAAGGCAAATATTGATAGTCGGTTATTTAACTATCAACAACATCCACAACAATCAACCAATTTAAATAATTTTTCCCAAATTATTAAATTTCAAAATATCTTCCCGATATATGGTTTACACTTCAACCGTTTGAAAACAAATTTCAAATCACTTTCATTTAAACCAATTAAATAAATCCTTATCGGTTTATTTCAAATTTACATCCCAAATCTGTAAATTTATTTCCACACTTCATCACTTTGAAAACCAATTTCAAATCATATTTTTCACACTTTAAAAATAAATCAATGTTTATTTTTAAAACAAATTTCCCTTTCCTTTATAAATTCCGTTTGAATTTACATTCCCAAATATTCATTATTAATACAATTTTCAAATCGATTTCTCAAATATTCACTTTCAATTCCAAATAAATTTTTAAATTGATTTCCAAATTTATTTCAAACCCAAATTGATTTTCCAAACATTTATTTCAAACACCAAATCAATGACAAATTGATTTCAAAATTTGCTTCACACCCAATCAATTACAAATTGTTTTCAAAATTCATTTCAACACAAATCAATTTCCTCATTCAACATCAAATAAATTTTCATATCGATTTCCCAAAGATTTATTTTCAAATACCAAATCAATTATAAATTGATTTCTAGAAATTAATCACCTTTTAAAATAAATTCATTTATCTCTTCCAAACCATTTAAAATTCCATTTTAAACAAATTTTCCAACTTTCGAAAAATACTATTCAAAATCTATTTATAAAAATCTTTTACCATATTTTAGAAATAATTCGATAAGATTTCAAAAATCAACCTTATGCTTTTAAATTCCTTCTTTGAAATTCAACCAATTCTTTTAAAATAATTTACTTAAAATTTCATAATTTACTTTCAAAATTCCAATTTTATTTATTTCTGGTATCCAACGATACCAAAAATACATTCGGCTAAATTATAGCCTTCAACAAATTCAATCACAGATCTAATCATACACAGATTATAAATAATTCATCACACAACATATGAAACAAACTCATACAACATATGAAACAAATTCATATAATTTGAGGAATCCAGTTGGATCCCTCCATCCTGTTTCCCTTCATCCACAGATGTTAGCACAATACCAATTCCACTTCGAGGTGGAATATCGCGGTATATGGGATTTATAAAATACTATTTGCTATTATGCGGCGCAATAGGGTCTCATCCGCTATATAATGCGGGAAATCAACTCCAAATACATATATAATACCAATTCCACTTCAATGCGGAATTATCGCGATATATGTTTTTAATAAATAACCTCCGTTTAATATACGGCGTATAGGGTCTATTCAACACAATAGATAACAATTTATCATCCAATCATCACAATCAACACTATCAACAATTTTAAATCTAACAATTTAAAATTTAAATCGAAACACAATATTCGATTGAGGGAGGAGTTCTCACCTCGCTTTTATGATGGTTGCAGTATTTTATTTCGAATAAAATTAAACGCACGTTTAATTTTACTCAAAATTTTCACTAGCTCCAATTGACTCCAAACCAGCTCCATTGCGAAGAGCTCGTCGAAACGATTCCACCGCAAGTCGTTTCGTAATTTTTCGACCTCGTATGAAGAAGTTATCGCGTTACAAAGTTTATACGATTCTAATATATATAAATCAATCACAAATTTATTTTATTTTTTTTCAACCTTTAATCTCGGCCGTATATTCCATCAACCCTAGATCTATACCGCGCCTTTGTTTCTTCTTCCCCTCCAGATTATTACGTACGCAAGAACCCAAATAGCCGCCGATCCTTGATTAATTTTCGCACCTCCACCTCGATGCTTTGGCTTGATCAACTACCTCCATCCCGAAGCCAACGCCGAGCTCTACCCCCGCCTTGAAACACGTGGAACTCGGTCCTCCTTCCACCGAGAAAAACGAACCCAAAGCCGGTATGAACGCGACCCCCTAGCGGCCACTACGTTGCTCCATCGATGATCATCACCGTATAGATCTGAAGCTCTCGCAATGCTCTTTAAGTTTGTAGTTGATCGTACTGGCTAATTCTTTACGGATTAAGAGAGATTAAGAGGAGAATAAGATGAAATTCTGGCCATAGAAATGAAGGTGGCAGCTGGGCATTGAAACCCTAATTGGTTTGCAAATGTGAAAAACTGAGTCCCTTTATAGAAAATTCACCAAAACACTATTCATTGAAAATTTTCCGAACTCGAAATCAAGCTTGTCGGCTGGCATTTCTAAGGTTTACCCCGCGTTCAAAACACAATGGAACGTGTTTCGGGAGCTAATTCGGTCATATGTGAGAGTCACGGAATTAAACGATCAATTTTAAATCAAATCGATTTAAACCGATTTCGATGCGTTTCAACTTGCCCCGGACAAACCGTACATCCGATTGACACGAAATTTGAAACCTTACAATAATTTAACATTACGGATCCGATGAAACTAGTTTCGTCGAAATCTGAGACTATTTGAAAAATGACTATTTTCACTAGTCAATTAAATATTAAAATATTCAATTTTCACAAATTAACTTTTAATTCAATTTTAAAAGTTCTATAACATCATTATAACTTCAATATGATTTAATATAACTTTATAAATCATTTTTATACACATTTGATCCAATTTCTAATTATTTCTGGAATTTCAAATATTAAATTGTCGATTTAATTATCCAATTAAATCTTTATATTCGAATTTAAATTTATTCGACTTACAAATCTTACTTGTTAATATTTAAAATCAATTAAATATACGAATTTCAAATGACAGAAATTCTGGGTCGTTACAGACTTCCCCCCTTAAAAGAATTTCGTCCTCGAAATTGCAAAGTAAGAAAAATGCCCCAAATTCATTAACTTTTCAAACAATTCGTTCAAATTAGATTTACAAATCTCTTAAGTGTACAAATTCTCCAAATTCCAATAGTTAAACTCTTTCAAAAACTTTACTAAGTTTTTCAAGTCTATACTTAGTTATACTTTTCAAAACAACCATATCGTTTAACTTTTAACTCCAAATCCAAAATTTAGTTTTCACAAATTTTCCAAAATTTCTCGAAAATTTTCTAACGCCTTAAATTTTCCGAAAAATTCGCCATGGTCTCTATTGCGCGGTTCGATCGTAGTAGGGTCACAATAGACATAAATATATATACATCGACCCACCCGGTCGGAAAAGCAGAAAAACAGTTCATATTTCCTATTTTTATTGCGTAGGCGTACCTTTTTAGCATTTTTAAGCAAAGCAGTTATTAATTTAGCATTTTAGCGCAACCAAACCAATCGAACGGCAGCCACGACACCTGTACTTACTCAATTTAAACACGTAAGTGACATATATATAAAGTTATTAACATTTACTCTTTTAACCAACTACAACACATGCATATTAAAAGAAATGCATACTAAACAAGGTTTATAAGCAACTTATAAAATTTCGACATCACTTGTAATTGTTTACAAACAATTCATATACAACGACTTCAATTATTCATTTTTAATTAGTTTACATTCACTAATTTACCGTCAAGTTGGTTCACTTTCAATTCAAATCCAATCACATAGCTTTCAATTTCACAAATTCCATTTCATTAACACTTAATGAATTTATACTATATACAATCAACCAACAATCATATAACAACCAATGTACATTCAACACAACCAAATTTATTAAATTTACTTTACTTACATTCAATTTGGTTCAACATTTTTAATTCCAATTGGTTCAATATTAAGTTGAATTCCATTCTATTCATTCAAATTCCAATTACATTAGCTTTAATGAATTAACACTTATATCCATTATTCCATATCAATTTATTTACATTCGATTGATTAACATTCAATCCATTTATTAATTCAATTGCTAATTCATTTTATAAATAAAGTTGAATCTCATTTATATGACTCAAGTTCACATTCATTTAATGACTTCATTTCATTAATTCATTTTGATACTAAAATCAATTTCATTCATCATGACTTAAGTTATATTCCAATTAAACATCATTTGTTTAACTTAACTTAAATTTCCACCTATAAATCCAATTCAGATTCCAATTCTAAAGTAAATTCTATTTAACTTTTACCGAAGCTAAATTTCTTTTCATATTATAAGTTCAAAACTCATTTTCACTTATATTTATCAATTACAACTTGGATTTTAATTTCAAATTTGTTTATCATAACAAAACTTCAATTTTCAATTTATTATGGTAGTAAATCAATCACATAGAAACTCAAAAATGATACTGATGATGCTGCAGTCATCACCCTTATTATTTCCCAGTAACACTAGGGAATTCAGTGCTTTAAATTCTTTCAAAAATTCCCTTTTTATTTATAAAGCACATTTATAAATCTTTTTTTCTCATATAATTTCACTGTTTAACTTTACTTATACAAGATTATTTCACAATTGCAAATTATATTAATTATAATTCCATACTTAATACTTCATTTGCTTATATACTTCATTCTTTTACAATTGTTGTTTTTATATTTAGATTATTCAAACAACTTTCATTACTTATATATATTCACATTTTCAACAACCAAACAATCAATTTATATACACCTCAACAATTTCTGGAAAATTATTTCCATTATATACAAAATATAATCGAGGTAAAATTATTTCATTTACCCAATTTAAAATGATACTATGTCGACTTGCCTCGTTTAAGTGTTTAGAAACCCCTATCGATAATATGGCGTCCCACATACCGACCAGAATTCATAAACAGCTCAACGGATAAGCAAACACAATATAAAACAATTTCATATTCACTAACAAATACGCACTTGTATCTATTATTACACTCACACTCATTCTAGAGTACTACTGACTCTATCTCTAATGAGTAATTCCCAACAGAGCCAGGGTTGTCGCTTAACCAACAACTCTGATACCACTTGTAACGATAGGGATTTTCGACGTCCGAAAATCGACATTAATACGTCCACTGTATCAACTGCCGAGCAATCGAATGCCAGAAAACCGAATTGTTATGGAGAAAAAGAAGAGGTTGGAGAAACAGAAGAAAAAGAGAACAGAAAAACACAGAACAATATCAGAACCTCACATATCACAGCGGAACAACATATAATAGATAAATGAATAGTCTTTAAATCAAAGAACTATATCAGTTTATACATTACATCATCATCAGAGTTTACAACAACAATACATCAATGGACAGTTATACAAACTTGTCCTCATACAGAATACACAGCGGAATAAATAATATCATATACAAGTGATACGCCTCGCCATCCAGCTCGCCACTGAGCTCCATAGAATCTCCTGAATCCAGAATGACCTGATAACCTGACTCTAGGCTGCCCGTGTGGAAAATGATGGGCACCCAGAGTTTAGGAAGGAAACAATAAACTCCAGGTCAGTCATTGTGACTGGTGTGAGAACTAAAAATAGTTATTTTCACAAAGAAAATAAAACAGATTCGCAATGCTTTTGGAAAATGAAACTACCATAAGACCTCCCGCCACACACATAATGCAAATGCAGAATTGGAGGAGATTTCTTTTTATGATAGTCAAAAATGCTTACTATGCAAAATCATTCGATATTATTATCATTAGTGCATAGTGTTGAAAACCCTTTCGAAAATATAATATTAATCTTAGCCACCATACAGCCATTATTGTATGCCTACTATAGCTACCATCTAAACAGTGGTGACCACCATAAGTAAATGGCAGGTTCTACAACAAAAACCTTACAAGGTTCGTATTGTTTCTTTGGATTTCCAACAAATGGTCAGGCAAAGGTACTTCCTTACAACGAAATAGAAATGCCACTGGAAAGACGCCCCGAGAACCTAATCGGATCTCTGCAAACACAAGGCCGATGCTACCTCACGCTGTACAGCTGTAACTAGGTAACTAACACACGAGCTATGTCATCCCCCGGTCGTCATCGACCTTTATCCGAGGATCTTCAACCACAAAGCCACAACCACAAAGTATAAAAAATGTGCAGCATCAACATAGGTAAAATATCTGGGCTCCATACCATGATATCACCTTTTATCCAGAAGGAAATGACATACCCTAGGGGCGCTACCCCTAAAAACCTTTGCCGCAACATTCCTGTTTCGACCATTACCCGGTTGTGAGGCTCGACGAAGTCTCGTCCACAAAGCTGCGCTTTTTCACAAAGCCACGTTTTTTTCACAAAGCCGCTTTGATCAACAAATGATCAACAGTACTTCATATGCCACATTACCAAATTGGGAATGTATCACTAGTAACCATCAACTACATAACCTCTGAGCTCATATGTCTCAGAGAAGGGTGTTAAGCTAAGAGAATAAATTCTCCGCCACCAACAGAAATGTATTTGATAGAAACCAGCTTTACATCTCAAAGTGTAACGTCAGACACACATCCATACAAGTCCGTTCCGGGATCGAACGGAACCGAAGGCACTTCCAAAGAAGCCCTTGCAATCCGGATAATTTCTAATCATGTCCGGACTTCCCATCACAAGAAGAGTGATATAAACCTCTATACCGAAGCAACTCGGTGCAGAGATATTCGACTGGTTGTCCTTTCACTTTCGAAAATACCCGGTCTTCACACCGGTCTTCAAATAATGTCCATTCATGACGTATCATTATTCGGAATGGGTTATAGGACACAAAGGTCTTTTCCCGGCTAAACCGGATAATGAGCGTTTGTTTTAAAAACAAATCAAGTGCCATTTCAAAGGCAAATATTGATAGTCGGTTATTTAACTATCAACAACATCCACAACAATCAACAAATTTAAATAATTTTTCCCAAATTATTAAATTTCAAAATATCTTCCCGATATATGGTTTACACTTCAACTGTTTGAAAACAAATTTCAAATCACTTTCATTTAAACCAATTAAATAAATCCTTATCGGTTTATTTCAAATTTACATCCCAAATCTGTAAATTTATTTCCACACTACATCACTTTGAAAACCAATTTCAAATCTTATTTTTCACACTTTAAAAATAAATCAATGTTTATTTTTAAAACAAATTTCCCTTTCCTTTATAAATTCCGTTTGAATTTACATTCCCATATATCTATTTTTAATACGATTTTCAAATAGATTTCTCAAATATTCACTTTCAATTCCAAATCAATTTTTAAATTGATTTCCAAATTTACTTCAAACCCAAATTGATTTTCCAAACATTTATTTCAAACACCAAATCAATGACAAATTGATTTCAAAATTTGCTTCACACCAAATCAATTACAAATTGATTTCAAAATTCATTTCAACACAAATCAATTTCCTCGTTCAACATCAAATAAATTTTCATATCGATTTCCCAAAGATTTATTTTCAAATACCAAATCAATTATAAATTGATTTCTATAAATTAATCACCTTTTAAAATAAATTCATTTATCTCTTCCAAACCATTTAAAATTCCATTTTAAACAAATTTTCTAACTTTCGAATAATACTATTCAAAATCCATTTATAAAAATCTTTTACCATATTTTAGAAATAATTCTATAAGATTTCAAAAATCAACCTTATGCTTTTAAATTCCTTCTTTGAAATTCAACCAATTCTTTTAAAAGAATTTACTTAAAATTTCATACTTTACTTTCAAAAATCCAATTTTATTTATTTTTGGTATCCAATGATACCAAAAATATATTCAGCTAAATTATAGCCTTCAACAAATTCAATCACAGATATAATCATACACAGATTATAAATAATTCATCACACAACATATGAAACAAACTCATACAACATATGAAACAAATTCATATAATTTGAGGAATCCAGTTGGATCCCTCCATCCTGTTTCCCTTCATCCACAGATGTTAGCACAATACCAATTCCACTTCGAGGTGGAATATCGCTGTATATGGGATTTATAAAATACTATTTGCTATTATGCGGTGCAATAGGGTCTCATCCGCTATATAATGCGGGAAATCAACTCCAAATACATATATAATACCAATTCCACTTCAATGTGGAATTATCGCGGTATATGTTTTTAATAAATAACCTCCGTTTAATATACGGCGTATAGGGTCTATTCAACATAATAGATAACAATTTATCATCCAATCATCACAATCAACACTATCAACAATGTTAAATCTAACAATTTAACATTTAAATCGAAACACAATATTCGATTGAGCGAGGAGTTCTCACCTCGCTTTTATGACGGTTGCAGTATTTTATTTCGAATAAAATTAAACGCACGTTTAATTTTACTCAAAATTTTCACTAGCTCTAATTCACTCCAAACCAGCTCCATTGCGAATAGCTCGTCGAAACGATTCCAACGCAAGTCGTTTCGTAATTTTTCGACCTCGTATGAAGAAGTTATCGCGTTACAAAGTTTATACGATTCTAATATATATAAATCAATCACAAATTTTTTTTTTTCAACCTTTAATCTCGGTCGTATATTCCATCAACCCTAGATCTAGACCGTGCGTTTGTTTCTTCTTCCCCCTCCAAATTATTATGTACGCAAGAACCCAAATAGCCGCCGATCCTTGATTAATTTTCGCACCTCCACGTCGATGCTTTAGCTTGATCAACTACCTCCATCCCGAAGCCAATGCCGAGCTCTACCCCCACCTTGAAACACGTGGAACTCGGTCCTCCTTCCACCGAGAAAAATGAACCCAAAGCTGGTACGAACACGACCCCCTAGCGGCCACTACGTTGCTCCATCGATGATCATCACCGTATAGATCTGAAGCTCTCGCAATGCTCTTTAAGTTTGTAGTTGATCGTACTTGCTAATTCTTTACGGATTCAGAGAGATTAAGAGGAGAAGAAGATGAAATTCTGTCCATAGAAATGAAGGTGGCGGCTGGGCATTGAAACCCTAATTGGTTTGCAAATGTGAAAAACTAAGTCCTTTTATAGAAAATTCACCAGAACACTATTCATTGAAAATTTTCCGAACTCGAAATCAAGCGTGCCGGCTGGCATTTCTAAGGTTTACCCCGCGTTTTGAACATAATGGAACATGTTTCGGGAGCTAATTCGGTTATATGTGAGAGTCACGGAATTAAACGATCAATTTTAAATCAAATCGATTTAAACCGATTTCGATGTGTTTCAACTTGCCCCGGACAAACCGTACATCCGATTGACACGAAATTTGAAACCTTACAATAATTTAACATTACGGATCCGATGAAACTGGTTTCGTTGAAATCTGAGACTGTTTGAAAAATGACTATTTTCACTAGTCAATTAAATATTAAAATATTCAATTTTCACAAATTAACTTTTAATTCAATTTTAAAAGTTCTATAACATCATTATAACTTCAATATGATTTAATATAACTTTATAAATCATTTTTATACACATTTGATCCAATTTCTAATTATTTCTGGAATTTCAAATATTAAATTGTCGATTTAATTATCCAATTAAATCTTTATATTCGAATTTAAATTTATTCGATTTACAAATCTTACTTGTTAATATTTAAAATCAATTAAATATTCGAATTTCAAATGACAGAAATTCTGGGTCGTTACAGTGTAAGTTTGGGTGTGTGCGCAGTTTGGTGCATGTGTGTATGTGCATTAGTATTATTCAGAAAAAGCAAATGCGGGCTGTTGTAATGCAACATGCAACAAGAGACTATCTTCATCCATCTAAGAAAAATTTAATGTTTAATAAAGTTATGTAAATCTTCATCCATCTAATAATAGAAGGTGCTACCAATAACCTTTAATTTTTATCACAGTTTTATATAATTATTTTCAAATTGTTCTGAATTTTCAGAAAGTACTACCAATCACCGAAGACATACATGAAGAAAGGCTTTGAGCAGTTCACGTTCTTAGTGATGCATTTGGTACTTGTAGACGTTAACTTTGAACTATGTTGTCTTTTGTTATCATGAATATGTATTGATTTGGTAACTCATGTATTGAACTTATTTTTTGTTAGTTGATACTTTATTTTTTTATCATGAATATGCGTTACATTTGTTGATTATTATATTTTTTTCGTTTATACATTGTTCAAATTGTTATTTATTTAAAGAAGATTCATTTTGATTATTATTATTAAAATGTAATAGTGGGGTGCATCAAATATATAGTAAACTAAAGCATAACTCCTAAAAAGTGTTATAACTATATGACATAAGTGCTATAAAAAGATAATGCAATGTATGAGGTTACTATCAAAGGATAGCAGCAAATAGGTGTTATTGTGTCTACTCATTTTATTTTATCTACACATTTTATAGCAAGGAAATAGGCGTTACTGTCATTAATGCCCGAATTCAAGCATTAATGAGTGAAGTCCAGAAATGAAGTCTAGAAATCCTCTTTTGGAAATCAGTTGAAGGTTGTAGATTCTTATTCGAACTTTTTTGCACCATTCTTTGGGTTTTGATTCCTTTGACATGTGCCATTTGTTAGGCTTCGTATGTTATCATTGTTTGGTGTGCCGCTTCTCGGGCTCGTACGTCCTAGTCCGTTGTTGACTGGTGCGCTTGGTTTGCTTATCCACAAGCAAGACCCAAGGACTTACCCAACCTCCCTCCAGGAGGCGCTCCAGCCAGGCCTTGTATGCGGAACTAAAGGTTTGTTCAGTGCCTTGGCCAAGCCATAGCGTGGCGGGACCAAGGGATTACTCCGTCCTCCCTCCATGAGGTGCTCCAGCTAGGCCATAGCGTGGCAGGACTGAAGGCTTGTTCGGTGCCTTCGCCAGGCCATAGCATGGCGAGACAAAGGGCTTACTCGGTCCTCCCTCTGGGGGTGCATTGATCTTGCCATAGCATGGAGCGATCAAGGGATTGTTGATGCTTTAACTTGGCCATAGCATGGCGCAGATAAAGGCTTAATCTAACCTCCCTCCAGGAGGCGCTTTGACCTGGCCAACTCAGCACGGACAAAGGTTTATAACTGTTTAAGGTAATTTTCGAAATTAAGGAGAATTCTACTCCTGTCCGTGTAGATTTTTCTTAGAAAAAGTGGTGCTTTATTGAATTCAATTAGGATTGCTTTACAAATCTATTGATTTTGCCTTGTCAGGAAAAGTTAATCACTATTCCTTCAAGTGGTCTACATTAATTTGGTTCGTGCCCACTCATCATGTGATAGTGGCAGTAGGATCCTCCCCGATTCCTTTTGTATTTAGGCATTTTCTTCTGGGATGGCCAATAATTGAGTTCCTCCTTGCTTAGTAAATAAAAGTTCTCAATCGATGTAGTCAGATTGCATTCCTTAGGGAGTCTCGACTTGAAGCTTGTCTTTTGGGGATGATTTCTAAAAAAATTTATTGCTTGATTTAGAGGCTTTACCCTCAACGACCAATTTCCTTTTTAAAACCTTTTGAAGCTCATATGTAGGTAATGTTCCGTTTGTTGCTTGATACCATTTTTGTTCAAAGGTGTAGTAATCAGCCATCATCCCTTCTTTAAAGATAGTGCCATTGGTATAGAATCAAATTGTCTTCTTCGTTTGATCAAACAAATTATCACTCTCATCCTTTGTTCCCCCTAAAGCAAAGATGGATGTTGGGCCAATGTGAAAGGGGTTTAAGCTCCACTTATCTGGATCATAAGATTCAGCCTTCTTTTTCTTGATGATTCTCAAAGCCTCTAACCTTAACATTTGCTCTTCATATAGTTTAGAATCTTCAATAGTTCCACGGGAGAATCCAAATAAGTGTGGCTCTGAGGATCCTTATTCAGACTTTTTAATTTTGCTAAGCATGATGGTGTAAGGTCTAAGGTAAGCTTGGAATAGAATAGGTTAGAGGAAAATGAAGTTGGGAATTCAACAAGGGTGGAGGTTCGAGCCCTCCTTCTAGCACCAAAAATGTTAACAAGAAAACTTTTCAACGCCTCAAAGCAAAGTTTTAAGTGTAAGTGCTCCTTTCACAATCATCTTTTGAACAAATTAAGATTGTTTGAATCTTTCGAATCCCTTTTTCCAAACAATCTAGGTGATTTAGATCTCCTTTAAGTCCACCTTTCGAAAAGGTCGAGGTAATTGAAACTCTTTCTAAATAGCCTTTTGAAACGGTCGAGACACTTGGATCTCCTTTGAAACTACCTTTCAAACTAGTTAAATTGACATAGAATCCTTTCGAAACCTCCTTTTGAAGTGGTTGAGGTGACTAAAGGTTAGGACCTAATGGATCTAAGGCTTTAAATGACTCAATAGGTTCCCACTCCTTTGAAAGGTAACCTTTCGATTAACATTGATGCAAGTAATTCATAACCAGAACTATATAGAAGCAATAGATTAATCAATACATTTGGAAATGCCATATTCTTGCTTTAATAATAATTTTTTTGGACACAAGAAGCCTAAGTATCACAAAGGAGTAAAATCCCTAACTTAATTTAAAGGTTAGGGTTTACAAATTTAAGAAAGAAGAAGCATTGAGTCAATGAAATCGAATCCCCAAAATAGTACCCCTAAGGTCTTAGTTATAGGTGCGGGTTGGACCCTTTCGAATCAGTCCTTTCGACTTAGTCGAAAGGATGCCTTGATGACCTTTCGTTGCTGCTAAATTTAGGGCGCCCTCCTAACTTTACTTTTGAGTGGGAACTGATTGCGTTCGACTTCGTCGAAAGGCATAAATGCGCCCTTCACTTTGTTGTTTTTGCGTTGTTGCAAGCAGGAAAGGATACAGGCTTTTGATACTATCGAAAGGAGTATCTTTGGGGCTTTGAATGAGTTGGAGTATAGTAGAAGGCTTAAATGTGGTAGGTGGCTTCCAAATACATTCTTATTGATTGATGTGGAACCCATATCCTTTGATCTTTGAGGAGGCCATATCGAACTCATTTATGCTGTCCTTTTGTAATTGTAAATGGTTTTAACCAATTCGAAAGGATAATCTATGCTTTCGAAGGGGTGGCTTTGGCCCAATATTCTTTGGTGGAAGGTAAATGCTGGCGAAACCCATTGCTTCGAAAGGTTTAGCGCACATGCAGAGGCTTGTAATCTGTAGCCTTCGAAAGGTGCCTTTAACACATTCGAAACATCTTTGTGCATGAAGAAGCAACCGTTTCGAAAGTGGTCAACTGAAACGAAAGGTTGTCCCTGTCCCCTTTCGACCTCTTTGAAAGTGCATTGCTCATCCAACTTTCACAGAAGCATCCCTTCAGCTTATTCGAAAGGTCTTGTTATTTTATCATTCTTCATGGATCCTCCTTTTGTATATTTTAAGGCTTCGAACAAGTTGGAGTGGTTTTTGATGGTAACAAAATTTGTAAATATGCTTGGACTGACCTGAGCAATATAATAAATAACACCCAGATGAGTCTGGTAAACTAGCGTGAGAAAACACACCTTAATTGAATTTTAATATTATAAAAATCTTTTGAAAATAAAGGTATCTTATAAGACCACACCGCATATAAACACAAACGGGTTTTTACCGTGCGATAACCGAAAAATTTCTATAAGAAAACTTCTGATATTATAATAATGTCTAGGGTTTAAAATAAATAGTGAACATAGCTGAAATTTAGTACATTAATTAAATTCCAGCATAAGAGGTATACAATCAAGTCTAAAGGCTCATTTGGAAAATGGATTCCAACTATGAAAGGGTAAGGATCTACCTACCGAATCCATACACCTCTAGGTAAAATGCACGGGAGGCTACAACAAATTGCACCTCTGCTACTCAGGACCGCCCTACTTCTTACTGGATATCACTGAATATGATTACCCCTTGGTTGATCAATAACAATAATGGGTCCCGAAGCATACATAGATATCGACTCTAGATAAGTGATGATCATACCCTAATAGGAGCGACCCACTTAGCCTTACGGCACTTCCCTACTTTATTCATTTACCGATTAAGGAGGCTAGAGCTACATTTTACCTTTTAGATAGCAGTTCCACTTGGAATGCTACATTGCCCTCTAAGCAAAAATGTAATGCCAGTATTCATCCATATAAGTTCGTTCTGGGTCTAAACGAAACCAAAGGTACTACCTCTACTACATCCATTTTGGAATCACCCTCAAGATTTGTAGTAAGTAGCCCTTGTACTTCAAAGCTCCATCTTTAATCATCTTCAAGATGTTCCAATTCGAACGCTTATGCCTGTTCGAAGTGGTTTCTGGATAATATATCTGATCCCAGACTCTCCGAACCAACAACGATAATTTAAAACTGGCCAAGTTTGATAGTCGATTATTTAACTATCAAATAGACAAACAAGCGTCAATCAAATCAGAGATTTACTTCCATAGGGAAACATACATTAGTTAAGCACATAAGGAGCCACTAACATTTTTAATTAATCCTTTCATGAATTAAAATTGCTTTGAAAATACTTGTATCAAAATACTTTTACAAAGATATATTCACAAAACCTTTATACTCCTTTTTATAAGTGGAAAAAATATCCATCTACTTATCCCAACGGTATAAGTATGTTCATATAAACACTACACTTCCACTACTTAGAAAATGTATTTATATACTTATCTCAACGGAAACGTATATTCACAAATAGAGAGAAAGTTTTCCTATTTGGTGTTGAGTATGGAAAGATGTTCCATACCACCATATTTATTTAAAGATCATTTTTTGCAAATCATTTTCATCTTCTTTAATAAGTATCCTTTTTATACAACTCTAAAATCATTTATAAAACTCCTTTCATAAATCTCTAAACCCGTTTATAAAACACTTTTATAAATCCCTAAAACAATTTATAAAACTCTTTAAATTTCTAAAACCATTTATAAAGCTCTTTTATAAATCCATAAAACTATTTATAAAACTTCTTTTCTAAATCTATAAACTCGTTATAAAACTTTATTCTTTTATAAAAGTCTTCATAAAGATCCTTTATAAAAATTCTTGATAAAAATTACATTATAAAAATCTTTCAAAAAATTCTTTATAAAATCCATTATAAAAATTCTTTATAAATCCTTTATAAAAATCCTTTATAAATCCAAAATTCTATTTTCGTTTATAAATTTTTTATTAAATGAAATTCCTTTATAAATCTATTTATTATTTATAAATACAGTCAATTGGATAAATTAATTAATTTTAAACATCATAAATAAATAATAAATTAACTTTTCACCAAAATTAATAACACATTCAATTCCTTTTAGAACATCATTAATGAAATAATTAATTTACTTCAAAACATTAATAGTACAATAATAAATAACTTCAAAAAAATATTAATATAATAATTAATAATTTCAAACATTATTAATATAATAATTAATAATTAATCTTCAAAAACCTTATTATAATAAATAATTACTGCCATAAATAATAATTATTATCTTCAAACAATAACAATTATTTAAATGAATTACTTTTCATAAGGCTGAAGGTTCGGCTCTGACCAGCAATGACAAGTGTGTTCCCCCTTCGTGCACGCATGATACTTATTGTATTGCCACTTCCAACTCATTCCTCTCTACCCCCGTTAAACTTCCTCCCGTGTCACATTCGTCATCCTCTATGCAGTGGTCCTATTCTTCACGAAGCTGCCGGGTAATGCAGGTGCATATAGCCCTTTGAAATTTGACTTAAATGTTGTGGATGGGGTTTCTCAGCTTACGCTAGAAATAGTTGAAGCAGGGGCAAGTTTTTGGTCTGGTTATGTTGCGGGTTTTCCTTGATCCAATGCAACGTATACATGAACCCGGGATTGTCTGTAAACGTCTTTGGAAACTCAGAGGTGATATTAAAGTTATCTTACTTGACTCAATGTATTATTTCAAATTTTCTTCCTCTGACGATCACCTTCGAGTTCTGCAATCCGAGCCTTCCTTTATTGAAGGAAAGCCGTTTATTGTCTCTCAATGGCCTCCTTCCATTTCTAGTGCTAGAGAACAAGTTTTATCGATCCCTGTTTGGACTTATTTCACTCACATCCCGTCTATTCTTCAGCTTTTGATTGGACTAAATTAGCTTGCATGCCATATTGGAAAATTGAGATGTTTTGATGCTAGCACGATAGCTCGTGATAAACTTGTGTATGCTAAAGCCCTAATTGAGATTTCCCCGGATAAGCCTCTTCTCACCTCCATTAGGGTCTAGCTTGCTCCCGACATTGTTGTAGAAGTCAAAGTTCATTATGGTTGGACCTCGGAAATATGTACCGAATGTCATTTCTTCGGTCACCTAGTTTCGGCATGCAAGCATCCTCCCTCTAATCCACCACCTTCTAAGGTTCCCCTGCCCAAACCTCCCTCATGGAAATGGGTTCCAAAGATCGTTGTCTCTTTGTCATGCCTTCCTGGTACAGATCCACCACCGTGTTCTGCTCATGTACTACGTCCTGTTGCTCTCTTAGTTCTTGTAGTCTCTGAGTCAGTTTCCCTCCCCCTTGCTTTGTCGGTTCCTCCTCCCGCAGCCGTGCCGATTCCTGAGTCTACTCCTACCCCTTCTTTTTCGTCTTTTTCTTGGGGTCCTTCTAAGGCATCCTGGTTGCACAAGGATTCTGACATGCGTTTCAATCTGGGGAGGAAATGTTTCTATCGCTTTGTTTCTAAGGATGTTGGTGAGCAGCGTTGCTTATATTACTTGGTCTTGGATGGTGATTTTTCTCTTGCTCTCAATGGTCACGTAGGTGACTGGAACCGTCGGATTCTAGATGATTCCTCTTGGGATAGATCCTTCTTATATTCTTCTGAGAGTTCTAGCTATGTCCCGGGTCTAGCGTCTTTGTTTGCTAATTTTGTCTCTCATGCGGTCTCTCCTTGTTCCAATCCTGGATCTTCCTCTACCGAGGTCTGATTTTCTTTCCCTTTGCCTTTTGAGCTAGTCACGTTACTTGCTGGGATGTTATGTGCTTAGTTGTGGCAGCGCATTATAGTTTAGGCTAGTGGCCTAGCTCCTGTTCCTTAAGCTAGTATAACTCTTTTTATTTAAGTGGTCGGTCCACTTTAAAAACCTATGTAGTAGATAGGAAATCTGCTTATTTCCTATTCCTCGTGTATTTATTATTTGTTGTAATAAAAAATGGTAGGTGTCCATTCAGCCCCGTCGGCTTTCCAAAAAAATATATATTAATAAATAACTTTTAAACAATATTAAATAGAAACAACCAACCTTTAAACATTATTAAACAATAGTTAAACAATTTTAAATCATTATTAAATGATAGTTAAAAAACTTTAAAATATTTCTAAATGGTTTAGAAAAAGTATTAAAAAGGTTGGGGTAAAATAGAGAAGTTCAAAACCTGCTTAAATAAAAATATTCTAGAAAACCCAATTTTTAAATCATTCTTCAAATCCAAAAACCAATTCAAGCTAAACGACAATTAATAATATTTTCAAAATACTAAATTGAGGCCAGTACCACCAAAGCACTTAACCAATATTGTTGTTGATTTTTATCACTACAGGTGTTAAGTTTTGAACATATCACAATGTCATAAGAAATTGTGCTAAATAATCAAGTTAAAAATTAACAAATCTATGTAATAGGGTATGACTAAATATAATTAACAGATATATATATAACTGGAAATTTTAAATCACTATAGTGAGAAATATGGATTTCTCAATAATATTTCAGCATTTAAATTTTTAAATAACAATCACTTGTAAAAGCGAATATTTAACCAAATAGCCAATGATTAAAAACAAACAAAAACTGTAAATTTGTATCTAATATATAACATATTGATTTGACCAAAATGGAGAGTTAAACTCACCGAAATTCCAATTATCGCCGAAGCATACCGATTCCGTCTAAAATTGAACAACGTTCGATTTTAGCTTGAAATTCTACAAGCTCCAATCTCCACCACTCTAATTCCAAGATGTACATATCGTCATTATGAACCCAACTGTGCCCAATACGACTGACCGTGTTCGATTCAGACCTTATATGAGAGAGTTATACATATAAAAGTTTTGAGATTTAATTATATAATTAATTACATTAATCTCAAGGTTTATTATTGGTTACCATAGCCTAATACTTCTTCCTCCTAAAAAAAATTAAACTCTCACCTAACCACTCTATGCACATGTTGCTCTCCTCCCCTCCTCCTCTCTCCTT
Source organism: Allium fistulosum (assembly GCA_030737815.1). Classification (NCBI taxonomy): domain Eukaryota; kingdom Viridiplantae; phylum Streptophyta; class Magnoliopsida; order Asparagales; family Amaryllidaceae; genus Allium; species Allium fistulosum. Next base: position 674,979,465 of record CM060905.1, read on the forward strand.
CCTAAGTCCTCAATGCTTCACTGATCACCGTACTGAAGCTTCCATGGAGCTCCCGGTCACCGCCTCTACCTGACGCGCCCCACCACAAGAAGCGCGGGCCACTAGAGTGAATCACAACCGAAAGGTAAATTTCCCATCTATAAAAAATTGCGGTCTCCTCTGCTCCACTACGTGCTACCAATCTTCATTCTCAAGTACTACTCTCCACGTCGAACCCAAATACAACCTCCAATCGAGCCAATTCCTCCTCTATCGCATGAAAATTCAAACCCTAGTAGAACTCATCATGAACAAACACTTACGAAGCCCATCTAAACCCCAAGCCTTGTAGACCAAGCTTTAACAAGTTCAAAGACACAAGCTTTCAATTTTTTAATTTGTTATTTCGAATTGTTTTGATTTTTGAAGTTGTTCTTGATTTCGTTTTCTTGGTTCAAGAAAGAGGAAAAAACAAAAGGGAAGAAAATAAGAAAGATGGAGGTAGATAAGAAAACGTGAAGTGCATTTCTTTGTCTAGCTTAACTTTGGTTTATACAAAAAACTTTGGCGTTAGGCCACACAGATTTTCGTTCGCGTATTAACCTCGAATGATAAAACAAAAATACGGTCGCACTCAACATAGTGACACAACCTCAAAACAATAACAATATACATTGGTTATTGAATTCCGTAAAACCACAAAAATGCTATCGTTTGTCGATAAATCGTCAAACGATAATTTAAATAATTTCCAAATTAAAAATTATGGAAAAAACAAATAAATTGAATTAAAAATACGTTAATAAAAATCAAGTGGTAGAAATAAAAATAAATTTTCTTATTATTTATTTGAATAATTTATTACTTCAATACAAAATGAATTCAGTGTTAATATTTAAAATTAAAGGAGTTAAATAAAGCTATTCAATCCAATAAATTAATATTCTATTTAAAATCAGTTTTTGAAACACTATTCAAATATTAATTCACCATTCAAATATTTTAAACAATCACTATATTTGAAATTAACTTTTAAACCTTTGAAAACCAATTATTCAAATATTTAAAATTAATTAAATATTCAAATCCAATGCCCAAAATCTCGGGTTGTTACATTTTTCCCACTTAAAAGAATTTCATCCCCGAAGTTCCAAGGGTTGGAAAAATGCCTCCAAACCCTTATACCTTTCAAAATCAATTAGTTGAAAATTGTTATCAAATTTTCTAAGACCTTTAAATTACAGAAAATTTCGACAGTGTCTCCTTTACGCGGCTGGATAGGCAAAACTACAAATCGCCACTACATGTCCAAACCAACAAAAGAAAACAAAAGCGAAGTGGCCTCCCATATCTGAGGCATAAAACCATCAACCAAACAAAAATATGAACACGTGCCAATTAGTAGGGAAAACGACTTTACCCATGAAACCAAAGTATTAAACTAGCCTTTGCTTCCATGATCATGCATCTCACTTACAAATAATATCTAACCATATAACTCATAGCCATAAAATTTTGCATTTTTGAATGACAAACATATGATTTAATAAAGCCCGTACGATGTACATATACCATGTGTACGTAGTATCAAATCTGATCGCTCGCTCGATCACACAAATTTCCTTTCTGAACTAGGATTGCCCACTCAATTCCCTAGAGCGGACTTTGATCTGTTTCCTTGATTAGAAACCTCCATTCTCCTTACATAGCCATTGATTATGATAGAGAACTTCGAAATCAAATCAAAAATCTGTATCCAGTGTTTGCCATCAAGAATTAAGGGAAAAATCCTAACTCGGACCGGTGTAACTCACCTAAAAATCATGTGCCTAAATCCGAATAAAAAATTCTCATGTGAATAAAATGATCTATGTACATCTTACCTATTTATTACAATTGGTTTTTTACTATACCAGTTGTTCTAATTCACATTTATTCTCAATTTTAGTATATTTCCTTTAATACTAAAATTATTTATGAACTATTTCATAAAACATTGCTTAAATTTATAAACATCTTATAAAACACAACTTAGGTTCATCAACACTTTAATAATTAAGTTTATACACATCTCAAAAGGTCACAACTTTATCTTTAAAGCCCTTCCATACTTAAGTTTATTCTAAACATTTTTTAAGGTACACTTATGTTCATTATCCACTTTAAACTTAAGTCCATAATTGTATAACACTCCGCTACAATCTAAGAGTATATATACAAATTTCAGATTTGTTTTACTTAACCCAAATGTCCAATAAATTCAAATTTTGATTTAACTTACTTTTCTCAAATTTATAGGTTATAGAACGTTATTTACTTATAATTTCCCCAAAAACACCTTCAAATTTCTATAACAAATTTGGAAGTCCCAACTATCCAAAATTGTGGGGATTCAATTTCATTTTAATAAATGAAACTACCAAACAACATATCAAAATGAGATGCAAAACAAAACCACCCTAATGTATATGATACATGCATCCATATAATAACTTGACTAAAAACTTCAGACTTAAGCACCCGATTTTATTTCAACTCTATTTTGAAATAATTAATATATACATATCTTCTTTTGTATATTAGATCATACTTTTGGAATTCAAAAAAAAAATTGTTTTATTTAAACAACTCCATGGCAAAATGCTATGGTAGCAATCCCACACTTAGAAACTTGAAAATGAACATCAATGATGATGCAGTCATCACCGAAATTATTTTCCAGCGATCAAATGAGTTCAATGCTTTCTATCTCCTTCAAAATCCATTAAAAATATTTCTTTTCAAAATACTTCCAAATAATACTATTATTTCCCTAAAACTTTAAAAAACTATTTTTAAAAACACCAAGATTTAAATTCACAAATTCTCAGCTTAAATCCTTTTTCTTATAAACCGCATTTATAAATTATACTTATATAATTTTCACTTCCTTATATAAAACCATTACAAATGTATATCTTTATTTAGATTATGATAAACAACTTTTATTTAAGTTAAATTTTAATCCAACATTATCACCGAACGCCTTATTGTCAAATTGTGAAACTAAATTCACAAGGTGTTCATTTCAATGTTCCCACAATTTATTATTACCCAACTCATGTAGTGAAAAGGATAAAACTGCTTCTAATCAACCATAATAGTCAATGCCCATAAACTGACCGTGCACAACTACTTAATCAATAAACAATAACCAATGCTTTAACTTTGTGAGCATGACTAATCAAACAATAAATGATAATAATTGAATATTATCATTCTCTAACAACAACACATCAATAATAACTATAATTAGTTTATGAAAATTATTCCATTATATATAAATTAGAATATCTTGGTAAGATTATTTCATTTACCAAATTATAAAACTATACTATGTCGGTTTGCCTTGTTCAAGTATTAAGAAACCCCTATCGAAACCGTGGCGTCCTACGTCTATACCAGAATTTATAAACCACTCAATAGTTAAATCAACACAATAGAAAATATTTTTATAGCACCAACAAATACACAATATATATATATATATATAATATACTCAAACTCATCCTAGGGTTGCACTTACTCTATCTCAAATAAGTAATCCCCAACAAAGCTTAGGTGTTCACTCAACCTAAGCTCTGATACCACGTGTAACTACCTACCATTTCAACCTTCAAAATTCGACACTAATACATCCACGATATTCACTATTGAGCATCCAAGTGTCGGAAAGAAAAAAGTTTGGGGAAACGGAAAGAAAAGAGAGAATAGAATCTCACAATGTGACAAGCAATCTATAATATAACAATGATCTTTACAAAAGAAAAAATGAACTTTATAATATATATATATATATATATCAATCAAAGTAAACAAATTAATTAACAACCTGAATAGTTATAATAACCTGTCCTTACAATTGCTGATAAATATAAACAACCAACGCAGTAGAAAATAGAATATACGTGAATATGACTTGGAGGTATCCAACTAGTCTCCTGAAGCTCCAAGTATCCAAACTAAATCTGTAAATATGCTCGATTTGCCCCGAGCATTATAATAAAATAACACTCGGAAAAGTTTAGTAAACCAGCATAAGGAAACACACCTCAATTGAATTTTAATGTTATGAGAATCTTTTGAAATAAAGGTATGTCGTAAAACCATGCCGCACATAAACATGGAGGGGTTTTACCTTACGATAACCAAAAAATTTCTTAAGAAATCATCTGATATTATAACAGTGCCTAGGGCTTAAAATAAATATTGAATATAGCTAAAAAAATTACACTAATTAAATTCCGATATAATAGGTATACAATCAAGTCCGAAGGCTCGTATTGGAAAATGGATTCTAACTATGAAAGGGTAAGGGTCTACCCATCGAATCCGTACACCTCCAAACAAAATGCACGTGAGGACACAATACATTACACCTCTACTACTCAGGCCCGGCCCTACCCCTTACTGGATAGTGTCGAATATGATCATCCCTTGGTTGATCAACAACCATAATGGGCCTCGAAGCATACATAGATATTTACTCTAGCTAAGTGATTATCATACCCTAATGGGAGAGACCCACTTAGCTTGCTGCACTTCCCTGCGTTATTCATTTACCGATTGATGAGGCAGTTCGTTATGGGTCTGAACAAAACAGAAGGCACTACCTCTACTACATCCATTTTGGAATCAACCTTAGGATTAGTAGTAAGTAGCCCTTGCAGTTCAAAAGCTCCATCTTTAACATCTTCAAGATGTTCCAATTAGAACGCTTATGTCGGTTCAAAATGGTTTTCGAATAATATATCTGATCCTAGTCTCTTTGAACCGACAACGATAATTTAAAACTGGCCAAGTCTGATAGTCGTTTATCTGACTATAAAATTAACAAATAGGCATCAAACAAACCAGGAATTTATTTCCATAGGGAAACCAACATTGGAAGCACATAAGGAGCCACTAACCTCTTTAATTAATCCTTTCATGAATTAAAATTTCCTTGTAAATACTTCTATCAAAATAACTTTACAATTATACTTGAAAAAAATCCATATACTTATCTTAGCGGTACAAGTATATTCACAAAAACACTGCACTTTCACTACTTGGAAAATGTATTTATATACTTATCTCAATGGATACGTATATTTAGAACCCCAAAGAAAAATTTCCTATCTGGTGTTGAGTATGGAAAGATGTTCCATAGCACCATAATTATTTAAAGATCATTTTTTGGAAATCATTTTCATCTTCTTTAATAAGTCTCCTTTTAATACAACTCTAAAATCATTTATAAAACACCTTTTATAAATCTCTAAAACCATTTATAAAACTCTTTTATAAATCTCTAAAACAATTTTTAAAACTCTTTTTATAAATTTCTAAAACCATTTATGAAGGTCTTTTTTAATTCTATAAAATTATTTATAAAACTTCTTTTATAAATCTATAAACTCATTTATAAAACTTTATTCTTTTATAAAAGTCTTTACAGAGATCCTTTATAAAAATTCTTAACAAAAATTACTTTATAACAATCTTTCCAAAAATCACTTTATAAAATCCTTTGTAAAAATTCTTTATAAAGCCTTTTCAAAAACCCTTTATAAATCCATAACTCTATTTTCATTTATAAACTCTTTGTTAATTGAAATTCCTTTATAAATCAATTTATTATTTATAAATACAATTAATCAAATAAATTAATTAACTTTAAACATCATAAATAAATAATAAATTAACTTTTCAACAACATTAATAACACATTCAATTCCTTTTAAAACATCATTAATGAAATAATTAATTTACTTCAAAACATTATTAGTATAATAATTAATAACTCCAAAACAATATTAATGTAATATTTAATCTTCAAAAACCACATTATAATAAATAATTAGTTACCAAATTATATTAATAAATAATAATTATTTTCTTCAAACAATATCAGTTATTTAAATAAATAACTTTTCACAGTATTAAATTATTAATAAATAACTTTTAAACAATATTAAATAGAAACAACCAACATTTAAACATTATTAAACAATAGTTAAACAATTTTAAATCATTATTAAATGATAGCTAAAAAACTTTAAAAAATTTCTAAATGCTTTAGAAAAAGAAAATAAAAAGGTTGGGATAAAATAGAAAAGTTAAAAAACTGCTTAAATAAAAATATTCTAAAGAACCCAAAGATAAGAATTTGAAATCATTCTCCGAATCCAAAATCCAATTTTAAATCAAACGACAATTAATAGTATTTTCAAAATACTAAATTGAGGTCGATCACCAAAGCACTTAAACAGCATTGTCATTGATTTTTATCACTACAGGGATTAAGTTTTGGACATATCACAATGTCATAATAAATAGTGCTAAACGGATAAGATTCAATAATTAACAAAGCTATATAACTGGGTATAACTGAATAGAATTAATAAGTATATGTAATTGGAATTTTAAGTCACTACAGTGAGAAATCCAGATTCCGCAATAATATTCCTGGATTTAAATTTTAAATAACGATCACTTGTAAAAGCGAATATTTAACCAAACAGCCAATAATTTGAACCAAATACAAACTGCAAATTTTTATCTACTATATAACATACTGATTTGACCAAAAAGTGAGTTGAACTCACCGAAATTCCCGTTATCGCCGGAGCGTTCTGGTTTCACCTAAAATCAAACAACATTCGATTTTAGCTTAAAATTCTACAAGCTCCAATCTCAACCAATCCAATTCCAAGATGTAGATGTCATCATTACGACCCCAACGCGACTGACCACGTTCTATTCGGACCTTGTATGAGAGAGTTATACATATAAAAGATTTAAGGTTTAGTTATGTAATTAATTATATTAATCACAAGATTTTTTATTAATTACCATAGCCAAATACTTCTTCCTCCCAAAAAAATTTAACTCCCGCCTGAACACCGTATGCACATGTCATGCACCTCCCATACTTCACTCTCCTCCCTAAGCCCTTGATGCTTTATCGATCACCGTGCCGAAGCTTCTATTGAGCTCCCCACCATCGCCTCTTCCTGACGCACCCACAACACGAAGCGCGGGCCAACCATAGTGAATTGCAATCTTAAAGTCAATCTCCAGTCCATACAAAAATCGTGGCCTCCACTCCTCCACCGCGTGCCACCAAGCTCTGTCCTTAAGTGCTACTCTCAACGCCGAACCCAAATACAACCCCATATGAAGCCAATTCCTCCTCTTTCGCATGGAAATTTAAACCCTAGCTAAAACTCATCAGGAACAAGCATTGGGGACACCCATCCAAACCCTAAGCCTTGTAGATCAATCTTTAACAAGTTCAAAACACAAGCTTTCAATTTTTTAGGTTTTCACTTCGAATTGTTTTGATTTTTGAAGTTGTTCTTGATTTCGTTTTCTCGGTTCAGGAAAGTGGAAAAAACAAAAGGGAAGATAATGAGAAAGATAGAGGCATACAAGAAAATGTGAAGTGTGTTTCTTTGTCTAGGTTGACTTTGGTTTATACCAAAATTTCCACCATTTCGCCACATAGGTTTTCATTCGCGTATGAACCCCGAATGATAAATCAAAAATATAGTCGTGCTCAAAATAGCAACACGACCTCAAAACAATAATAATATACATTAGTTATTGAATTTGGTAAAATCATAAAAACACTGTCTTTTGCCGATAAATCGCCAAACGATAATTTAAATAATTTCCACATTAAAAATTATGGAAAAATCAAATAAATTGAATTAAAAATACATTAATAAAAATTGAGTCGTAGAAATAAAAATAAAATTTCTTATTATTTATTTGAACCATTTGTTGCTGTAAATAAATTTACAAAATGAATTCAATGTTATTATTTAAAATTAAAGGAGTTAAACTCAATCCGATAAATTAATTTCAATTAAAAATTTAGTTATTTAAAACAATATTCAAATATTAATTAACCATTCAAATATTTTAAACAATCACTATATTTGAAATCAAGTTTTAAACCTTTATAAACAAATTATTCAAATATTTAAAATTAATTAATTATTCAAATATTCTAAATTAATTAAATATTCAAATCCAATGCCCATAATCCTGAGTTGTTACAGAAACGCTTGGCTAATGCTAGAAATGACAACCTAGCAACCAACGCTAATGCCAATGCTAATGAAAACGTTAAGACAAATGTGGGTGCTGGAGTCACACTGTGTAGAGACTATAGTAGTTTGGGTAGAAATCAATTTACGGGAACAAATAATGCAATAGAGGTGGAGGATTGTCTTCTTCAATGTGAGAGGATTTTTGCTGGTTTGGCGCTGAATGACGATCAGAAGAGGAGGCTGGCATCGAGATAATTACAAGGATCTACTTTATATTAGTGAAACGGTGTTACTGTGGGAGTTCTAGAGGAGAATTTAACTTGGGCTGACTTTAGGGAAAGAATTGTGGAGAAATTTCTATCTGAAGTAACAAAGTCAACATTGTTTAGGAAGTTGTTGGAGTTAGAACAAGGTGAGATATCAGTGTTGAAGGATGCAATGATGTTTGATGAGTTGTCTAGGCATGAGAAGACCATCATTAATGCACCAATTAAGAAAAATGATAAGTTTATCTGGTGATTGAAGCCAAAGATTACTGGGACAACTATGCCACATCTCAGGATCGGCTTAATGTCGTGAAGGATGAAGTTAATCATGTTCTGGTAATAAGAGAGTATGTTAATATTTATGAGCCTATTACGGGACTACCGCTGAAACATGCCATAGAGTTTCGAATAGATCTCGTACCTGGAGCTGAAGCTGTAGGTAGACCATCTAGCAGAATGACACCTACCGAGATGAAGGAATTATAGGTGCAACTGGTGGATCTGGAAGGGAAGAATTTTATTAACCGAGCAGTTTACCTTAAGGAGCTACAGTGGTGTTTATGAAGAAACATGATAGGTCATCGTGGTTGTGTATAGACTATAGAAAGTTGAATGAGAAGATGATAAAGAATTGGCATCCTTTACCTAGAATAGATGATTAGTTGAATTAATTGAGTAGATCTAAGGTGTTCTTATAGTTGGACTTGGCTACAGGTTTCCATCAAGTGAGAGCGGCGGAGGAAAGTATGCCGTTAATGGAATTTTGAACAAGATATGGTTCATACGAGTGGTTAGTCATGCCCTTTAGACTGACCTGAATAACCAACACACCTGCTTTCTTTGTAGATTTAATGAACTGGATCTTCCAAGAGCATTTGGATAGATTCGTATTGGTATTTATAGACGAAATTTTGATATATTCAAAGAGTGAGCAAGAACATGAAGTTCATCTCAGAATATTGCTAGATATGTTGAGGCGACATCAACTAAAAGCGAATTTTTCAAAATACCATGGAAAAGAGAAGTAAAGTTTTGTGGGCATGTAGTTTGGAAGAATGGATTGTTTGTGGATCCGTTTGAGATCAAAGTTATTAATAGTTGGAAAAGACCCGAGACCGTTATCGAGTTTAGAAGTTTCTTAGGGTTGGCCGGCTATTAATGGAGATTTATTAAAGAATTTTCTTGTATAGTTGCAACAATGACTAAGCTAACAAGGAAGGATGTAAAGTATGTTTGAACTAATAAATGTGAAGAAGAATTTCAAAAGCTAAATCATTTATTGACCTATGCATCCATGTCCAGATGGAAATCAAGATTTGATGGGGTATAACGATGCATGTGGATCAACATATGAGCTGTATTAATGTAGAAAGGTAAACTTATCACCTTTGCTTCTTGATAGCGCCTTTTCTTCTCAATGGCTTCAATCGCGCGAAGTTAGATATCCTACTACACATGATTTGGAGTAGGTAGTGATGACCTTTTCACTGAAGGTGTTGAGACATTATATGCTGGGAGAACAATTCGAGTTGTTTACGAATAATAAATCCTTGAAGTATTTATTCTCCCAAAAGGAGTTGAATATGAGGCAGCAAAGATGGTTAGAGTATTTAACATCGTATAATTTTGGGATCGAGTATACATCGAGGAAAGGAAACAAAGTAGCAGATGTAATTAGTAAAAAACATTAGAATGTGGTGTTAGTGATGTTATTTGAATGGAACGATTTAGAGGCATTGGCTTCATATGGAGTTAGAATGAGGTCGATGGCCAGTTCTAGTCAAGATACCGCAGTGATTTCTTGTCTACAGGTTCGACCGATATTGATTGAAAGAATTGCAGCAAAGCAAAAATATAATCCAATACTAGCCAATTAAATTAAGAGACTAGAAGTAGGAAGTGAGTTTGATGATTTCAAGGATTTTTCACTTAACCAAAAAGGAAGATTGAGAAAGAAGGGACAGTTGTGTGTTCCAAATGTGGATAATCTGACAAAGGAAGTTCTTAGAAATAAGAAGTTTACCATTCATCTTGATGGTACGAAGATGTATTGGGATATGCAGATGGGTTTCTTCTGGGAAGGAATGAAGAGGGATGTAGGTTTATGAGTCAAGTAATGTATGAATTGCCAACAAGTAAAAGTCGAGCATCTGAAGATAAGTGGACTACTTCAACCATTAGAAATGCCACTATGGAAATGGGATTCTATATTTATCAATTTTATTGATGGGTTACCAAGGTCAAATAGGGAAAATGAAAGCATTTGGGTCGTGGTTGATAGACTGACCAAGAGTGCATACTTTATCCTGCTAAGTCAACAAGGACATAACCTAGTTTGGTGAAGCTATTCATAAAGAATGCCGTGAGACTTCATGCAATATCGAGTAGCTTTGTAAGTGACAAAGATCCTTTGTTCATCGGTAAATTTTGGAATAGTTTGTAGAATGAATTGGGCACCAAACTGAAGAAGAATACCACTTAGCAACCGCAAACTGATGGCCAAATGGAAAGGATTAACAAGATACTTGAAGATTTATTGAGAGCTTGTGTATTGGATTTTGGAGGGCCATAGGAAGACTAATTGCACTTAGTCGAGTTTTCTTATAATATTAGTCATCGGACTAGTATAGGAATGACACCTTTTGAAGCACTTTATGTACGGCTATGCAAATTACCTGCATATTCGTTGGAGATAGTGATAGACTGATACTTGGTGCAGATTTGGTGAAAGAAGTGACTAAAAAGATTGAGTTAATCCAAGTAAAGATGAAGGAAGCTAATATAGGTAGAAAAGCTACGTAGATAGAAGGTGTAAGGATTCAAAATTCTCAATTGGAGATTACATTTTCGTAAAGGTATCACCGATGAAGGACGTTGTACGATTTACGAAGACAGGAAAATTGACACCAAGATATGTTTATCCATTTCCTATCACTGAGAGAATCAGGAAACTCACTTACCTTATCGAGTTACCGAGCAATTTGAATGGATTTCACGTATCTCATTTGAGGAAGTACATGCATGATCCAGAGACTGATATAGAGCCAATAGTTGTGGCAGATTTAATAGTGGAGCTCGATATGACTATTGTTAGGCGACCTATTCGTATAGTCGATAGGGATACAAAGCATTTAAGGAATAAGACAATCAAGTTAGTAAAGGTTCAATGAGTACCGATGGACGCGACTGTACCTGAGAAACAGAAAATAGGATTATGGAGGTATATCCCGTTCTATTTTGGTGGTATAATCTATTATTGTATAGACCATCGAGTAGCAGTTATGCTAGTATTGTTGTTTTATGTGTCGTGACCAATATTTATATGATTATAGCTTGTTGTTATTTTCCTTACCGCAATTTTGAGGACGAAATTCTTTAAGGAGGGAGTCGGTAACAAGCCTAATTTTTATATATTAGCGTATAATTTAAATATTTAATTATGGCATGATTAAATGGGAAGTTGAAATTATGGGATTTGCTAAAATCAACTAATCAATTAATTAGTGTTGGTTGGCCTTAGCAAGTATAATAAAGAGAATAGTTTAAAAGAATTAATAAACATGAATAAGGATGGGTAAAAGAGGAAGAGCCAACATTTTAGTACACTCTCTTGTTTCCCTTGTTCATTTCTAATTTATTCTCAAAATAGAAATAAAGAGATAAGGGTCGACCACCTTTAGGGAGAAAGAGAATTCAAGAGAAAATGAAGAAGAAAAGAAAGCTAATGCAAATTCCATCATTTCAACAAGAGTTAGGGTGAATAATATGCATCCATCTCAACGTTTTTATGTGTTATAAATTTGATTTTCATTAAATCCGAGTTTTTGGATGTTTATACCTTGCATTTGGATTGAATAATCATTGATATGGGTTTTTGGCTGATTAGATGTTGTTATATAATACCTAGGAATTTTCCTAAAGGGTTTCAATGTGAAAACTAAAATTTTGATCTCCAAATGATCTAATTTGACGATGTTAGAATTATTATTTTGGAGAAGTGTTTTCAATTTCATAATTTTTGGAATTTATATGAATTTATTATAAGTATGCTAACTCAAAAAATGGTTACAATTCGAAAATTAATTTTTAAAAATAACAAAATTTATTATTTTAGTTTCAGATTTTTACAAGAGGTAGAAAATGATAAAATAGATTTTAGGTGAATTTTTAGGATTATCCTATCAAAAATTTCCATTTTAATGAATTATTTAGTAAAGGAAAACACTATTTAATTATGAAAAAATTAATTAATTAACTGAGTTAATTATACGGGTTCACGTTTTCTGGAAAGTTGCTGAAATGATAAGAGAATTAACAAGTAAAAAATCAACACCAAGTTGGAATTGGTAAAACGAAATTGCTTATGAGAGTAACAAATTAGTTTTTAATTTAATTGCAAAACTGCCATTGAACCACTTTTGACAAGGTAAAACTAATCACCCAAGGCTAAACTTCATATTAGGTTAAGAAAAAATTATGCCCGAAGGCTAGAATAGAAAAGTGGACACCAATAGAGACCTACATTTTAAAATACAAAATAAAATTTTAGCTCCCTAAAGGCTTTCAAGTTAATAAGCGACGTGCAATGACCGATGCAAATATATATTGTTCACGACCGCTTAATGGAATTCCTAGCAATGATCCATGTATGATTCTTCATGATGACCATATAATAATAGGCGAAGGCATATATATAACACATGATGGCTGCATCCATGTATCGCCAGGACTAAAAGAAAACAAAGAAAGAAAGCAAAGCGATGACTTGTAAAAGTTGAAATAAATGAATGCAAATATATATTAGTGGGGCGGCCTACATGATCTCAATTCAATTAGCAAATGCCAGGTCATGATACAAAATATATACATACACTTGCATTTGCAAATGTAAAGGCCAAGAAGGCATTTAAATGATTTCATGCGAAAGCTCCTTTTATTATCGAAATCTAAGAAAATGTTGCATGCTATATATATATATATATATATTTGTGTGTGTATGTATGTATGCATGCATGTATGTATATGTATGTATGTGTATGTGCGCGAAGGCCTGTAGGGAACATATATATCACAACGGCATGCACAAGAACAAAACGCGATAGCATATATATTACCCCCGAAGGCAAGGATGCAACACACCAAGCTCATATTTATAAATTTAACATGAATTCTTTGGTCAATATTTTACACGATGACTCATGTATATTTTTTTATTATTTCACAAAAGAAAATAAATGAATGCATGCGGAGTTGAAAAATGCAGGCGATGGCATCGGTTGAATTTTGAATGCGGTGTCCTTTATTTATAACAGGCGATGGTTATGAAAATTTTTAAGGTGCATCAGGTTATATTTCCATGCGTGAATATAAGAAAATTTTAAGATGCGATGAATTATATTTTAACATGTGAAAATAAGTGAATTTTTAAGGCACGACAGCCTATGGTTTTAAAAAAGTGGGGGATAACTATATTATAATACTTGGAAGATTTTCACTCTATTTTGGGGCTAAATTTTACTTCAACAAAACGACAATTTTGTTAAGTATTTTTATGAGACTTCAAAATAAAGGAAAAATGTATTAGCCCATTTTTGAAAGGGTATTTAAGGAGGAAGCTATTACTTTGGAAATGTAATTTGTGTATAAATTAGCTATCCTATTGAATATATATTTAATTGAATTTTGATATGTTGTGTGTTTATCTTTATATCTTGATCGGTTATTATTTCATATATTGAGTTATTGATATTCTCACATATATGTATACAATATCACCCAACAATATGACCTTGGAGATTTAGGGAACATATGACCAGTTAGGGTTGTTCCAATAGTGGGTATGGTCGGACTTAAATCCCTGAGTGAGTTGAATTACATCCAGGAGATCGTAAAGATCAAAATCGTGTTAGGATGCCTGAGATGATCAAAAGATTTGACTCATTAACATTTTGAAAACCGGATTTAAATTGAAGACTTAAGGGTGGAGATCGATGTAGGGTTGCTTCCTATATTCCAATCGTTAAGCCCATGGTTGGTCAGGTCCATGGATTCCAATGCACAGGGCTTTGTCGAGTTAGGCTAAATTTTGGAGAATACACATCCGAAGGAACTCGTAGCTTATAGCTCACCTATAATTTCTCCTATAGTATTTAGGAGATGGCCATTATTATCTCCTACCATATTTAGGAGACCGTTATTCTTTTCTCCTACAGTTCTTAGGAGACTGTTTGATATTTCTTCTGACTGTATTAGAAGTCTGTTGAATTATCTAGTAAATCTTGACTAGAGTATGTTGCTCACATATATTTTCTCCTATGATATTTAGGAGACAGCTACTTTTTTCTCCTACCATATGTAGAAAACTGTTATCATTTTCTCCTACGGAATTTAGGACCCGCTATTCTTTTCTCTGATCATTCTTAGGAGACCCCTTATATTTCTTCTGACTGTAATAGAAGTTTGTTGAATTATCTGGGAAATGCTAGCATAACTTTGTCGATAGGTTTTTAGTTGGCCTGAGAAAGCTAATGTAAGCTCATAGTGACCCTAGTAAAACTACGCCATGGAATGTTTTAGGATTGGGTGAATATGGGATTGTGCAACCCTTTGACCTTAATGAATGCCGGACTATTTATTTTACCCATTATTGCATGATTATGTTATGATTATGTTCTAAACATTTTGGTTTCTAATATGAAATGATTTTAATGGTACGAGTGAGGGGAAAACTCATTCTTCTCAGCGATCTGGTCTCACTATGTTTCTATTTTGGTTCGAGATCGTATAATATTATTCACACTAGAATTTTTGTCTGACCCGAAGTTTTTGATTTCCCCTTAAACTCGAAGGTGCTCAATTTGGAATTGAGTAGGCTGAGAGTATGGTATTTTAGGTTTAGACAAATAAGCTTTCAGAGACGTGCATGAGGCAAGCTACTATACAGAAGATTATATTCTATTGTGTTGTAGTTTAACTGCTTTTTATTTTGGTTGAATTTATGTAATGACAAGTACTATAACCATCTAAGTAGTTAGAACTCTAATCATCCAATGGGTCATCTTCATATGTTGTTCTTGGGATTATATATGTAATTATTATATTTTATCCGAAAGATGTATTCATGAGGTTATGGAAATGAAATGTAATGAACTTGCAAATTAATTAATGAAATGTTTAGTTAAAATTTTGTAAATTCTAGTGTTCTTAGTGTTAATGATTCAATAATGGATCTCAGTCTGACACTAAGAAATAATGCTAAGGATTACTACAGCATCAATAGTATCTATTTCGAAGCCTTAGAATGGGGGATGTTACATATCCAAAGATAGAAATATCTGGAGATTAAGATGATAAAGGGTTAGGCTTGAACTGTTTACTAATCACAATTTACCGCTTTATTTCAATTTACAAAGCAATTATTATATCCCTACAATATTCATTTAAATTCAGAAATAAAATCATATTTACTCTATATTTATAATTAACCAATTTATTTACTTAAATTTAATTCTTATTATAAAATATTGACCACGTTATTTTTTATATCATTTATCAACCAAGTTCATCAATAAATAATAAATTACAAAATCTTTTATATCCAATATTTGTCATGTCGACCAATAGTGCAATCGGTTATACAAAACATGAGTGGCTTGGTGGTAAGGGATTGTGCTCTTCAGCCAATCCACCCGAGTTAGAATCTCGTGTTATGTTATGTTGCATGAGTAGTAAATAAATTAATTTTGCATTTAAAATAAATATGAGATATTGAATAAAGTAAATATATAATTTTATAAGAAAAGTTTTGTTTAAAAATTCAGTATTTAAATATATTTAAAATTATTAATTTATTGAAAGAAAAATCCAATTTAGGTTTAAAATAATTATTTAAAAATTTGTGTAAATTATGAAAAATAAGAAATATAATCTAGTTAACATTCTAAGCATTTTTAAGTAAATTTCATGGTTAATAAATTTAAATAGAAATACATTATATATTAATATAAATTTGGTTAAAGAAAACTTGTATTTAATAATTTAAGGTTTAATTAAATATCCAATTTAATTCTAGATTGGTTATTATGCATTTCTAATGTTTTCATCTTTGATACTATGAGTTTGGATGTTGTAGATGATTCATAATCTGATAATTTATATAAAATAAATATGCGAGTTTATGAAGCAAAGTATTATTCAAAATTTAGCATTTCATTATATTTAGAAGATATTAATTTATCGAAAGTAAATCTATTTTGGTTTTAAGCGATTATTCAAAAGTTATATATATAATTTATAGAAAACAAGAAGTTATATTTAACTAACGTTTCAAGTATTTTATAGTATATATATAACAAATAAGTTTGAATATGAATATATCTTAGATATTTGGTTGAGGAGAATTTTTCATGCTTTTCTAATTTCTTATTTCTTTATATTGATTTTGGATGATATTAATGAATCACCATTGATATTAGTTTGATTAATGGTTTTAATATGATACAGTGATGACATCCTTCCATATGATTTTGTGATTCAATTCTGTGTAATTAGAAATATAAATAAACGGATTAGTTATACCCTCTGGTATGGGATTTTCGGTAATACTTTCCTAGTTATTCTTTGGACTTGTTATGTAGAATAATCTTTGGTTGAGATTCTAGATTATGAAGAATTTGAGTAAATGGATTAGTAATACCATTTGGTATGGGACTCTCGGTAATATTTTTCTAGTTACTCTTACGACTCATGATATATAATACTATGAAGGAGCGAGTGTGGTATGTGAGCACCGAATAAACAGATTAGTAACACATGGTTATTTGGGACGCTATTGCGATATTTATTCGGTTATTCTTTGCTCATGGATAATACTCATACGGGGATAAGCGTGATGAGACTACGATGTGGAGCTTGCTGCGATGATCAGTATTTACACTTTATAGTCGTGTGTCGATATATCTATAGAGTCGTCTGTCGGCATATGTATAGGTTAGGGGCATTTCACTAGAAGGACAAACTTTGCAGTCCAATTAGTTTCTAGGACACGCATTCAAAGAAATTACTTTCAAGGCCAAAGTCAGCAGAATAATTACTTTTAAGGACAAAGTCAGCAGTCCAATTACTTTCAAGGATATAATTTCATAGGTTTTTAGGCCCTAGAACCTAATTATTTTACGTTTTATCCTTAAAAGTAATTATTTCAGTTGTGCGTCCTAGAAACTAATTCCACTTGCTAAAGAGGCCCTTGTGGCTAATTTCCACTATAGGTTATGTGTTCGCAATTGAGAGTAAATAATACACATCTTTCTATCTTTTTCTAACTCCTCTTATGATTTGGGAGTGAACCAAATTGGCTAGTATCCACCCTAGCGGCTTGATTGTGGGGTCGCCTCCCGAATCCGTGACACCCTTATATCTATTTAACTATGTGCTATCGTTGTGTGCGTTCACCCCTCTGTCACCTAGGCCGGTAGTCCGTTACCATAGAGGAATATACCATGTCATGATTAAGTAGAGCCCTCGCGTTGACGAGCACACTAGTGGATCTTCTCACGATATCAACGGGAATTAACTGAAGACTGTAAGAGTCATGTCAGACAAACACACGTGTGGCTCTTGGAGTAAGTAGACATGGAGTTAGTCTCACATCTGGTTACGGTGTGTGTGGTAGATATACATATGCTATGATAAGCTGTGATTATACCCGAGTAATACCAAATATCATCTACTCTATCAATCCGTAAGCATCTCTAGTTATAGAGTTGATATACACTTAGGTTAGCTAAACCCATTGGTTATGAATCATACTCTAGTTTCTGTCATTTCCAATGGTGATGTCACATTCAACATCTCCTCACACGAGTCTTCATCGCTCAAACAGAGTCCATGGATTCCAGCATCTCAAATAGATCTCGAAGTAAGGCATTTACAAAGTGCTTATATAGTGACCTTTCTTGCTGTAACTTTTGCAACTTTATTCTACAAGCTATATAATTTTTCAAAGCACTTTCTCGTTGTCCTATACGTTACTATAAGTGTAGAGCACAATCAAAATATATTCTTTCATAATAGTTTTACATATGACCATTTTAAAGAGGTTAAACACAAGGGATTTTCGAAGTCACTTATAGTGACTCTTTCGCTTCAAACATTGACACAGACACACACACACACCTCTCCATGTGACGCCACACCTCTATACTCACACTAACCAAGGACACTACTGGGTAATGCCGTCAATTAGTACGAAGAATAAGGCTGTTGAGGAGTGACCATCTGTGTAATTGCTTTGTGCGAGTACCGATATGTCAGATAGTAGGACATGCATTTCATTTCAAGAGAAAATCCGACATATCAAATACAAACTCAAAGCTACTACACAGTGGCCTTCAGAAACAAATATAGAAATAAGCATAATACAAATCAGTCACAGATATTCATATCACTAAGGTAGAAACGGATATGAATATATCACATAGAAGTGTACACCAAAGTAGCGGTCATATAAGATCCACTACATCACAAAAGAATAGGTACAAGTGCTAGACAAAAGAATATGTATACATCAAGGAGTCTCTATCTCGAATGTATAAAAGCAAAAACTACTAAGCTAAAGTAGTTAGCCAAAAGTCAGATGCTAGTCTCTGCTAAGAAGTCAAGTGGTAGCACATGTAACACCTCGGTCTGACCCGAGTATTATTTAAGAAGAACAATAATAAATGGATCAGTCTAGCTATAAATATCATATAAAATGAGATAGGATAAGAGATATGACAAAAACGTATGATAACAATAATTCCATACTACGATAAGTATACATTCAATAACAGTAAAAATCATACAATATCTCAAATATTCTCAAACACCAAAAAGAATGTCGTATTCTTTATTTTATTCACCAAACCACAAATATTGACAAACATATCAATGTCAATCGCAAAAATTGGTGAAACACAAATTCTAGAAATCATCAATTAGAAATCCAAAAATCACAAAGGGGGAGGCCTATCACAAACGGGAGCATGAAAACTCACCAACACGTGTATCACAAACGGGTCGTTATCCCATGGTTGCTAACCATAGAGCCGGTGCAACGACGTAGTACAGTAACAGTTCGCCCGAGAAACCTGATACTCAAGTAATTTAAAACAACGACGTAGTACAATAACGGTATGCCCGATGAACCTGATAAGCTGGAACAACGACGTAGTACAACACGGGTACGCCCGATGAACCAAACTCCATAAAACCATAGGTCGCTAGCCTATAAAAATTGAGACGAAGCTCCATAAAACGAGGTATAGTCCCCCACGTGGACAAAGAGACATCGCATATCGCTAGTCTAAACCATAAAATGATCACCATTGATCAATGAAAAGTGTAGATTACACTAAGCTAGTAAATAAATGAGTTTAGCTTCATCTCCCATAACCATTGGCTTAACTTAAATATTTACGAACAAATTGTAGATTTCCACTTGAAAATTGTCACAATATTTCAATTGAACAAGTCCAAAAATTAACCGACGAAGTAAACGCAAGCGTTTCATACCACTTGTTTTGCTAAGTCGTTTAATTAGATTACTCATACGACTGAGGTAAAGGTTTGTATATACTAATAGATTGGAAAACGGATTTAGAAACGAGTTTTGTATTAAAATAGTGTTGAAATCATCTTTGTGAAAGATTTTGAATATTTACTACTAGTATAGAAACCTTTGTATTTTAAAAGTGACAAATCACAGAAAAACGATTTTAGAAACAATCGATCACCAAAAATTCACATACGACAATGTGAATTAAATCCATAAAATCGATATCAAATTCCATCAAATGGATATTCCCAGAAATCCAAAGAAAGAAGTCATCAAAGTCGATAATAAGTGATATCAACTAACCGGATCAACAAAAATCGATTAAAATTGGAAATCCACTCAAAAACAGCCAAAATAGAAAAAAATTGGCAGTTCCAAACGTCTGGGGGTTCATCCAGACATTTGGATTTGGGTTCTGGAAATATTCCAGAAACCTACCAAACGTCTGAACCCTAACCAGACGTTTGAAAACTAACCAGACGTCTGGTAGGTTTGGACCAGACATCTGGTCCAGGTCTCTGCCTTTTTTTTCTTTCCGTCGTATATTTTTTTTCTCCAGGTCTATAACCAGACGTTTGGATTTGACCAACCAGACGTCTGGTCACCTGGTCTGGGCAACTATTTGCCTAGGCCATGATGGCCAAAACGATTCGGGAGCATCGGACAAGCAACGAAGACTAGGGATTTATGCTAAGCGACAACCAAGCCTTATAGGCTCTTCGATACACCCTAAATATCATGTCCAAATATCCATAGTAGGATTTTCATAAAATTGGACTTCGAAAACCAAAAATTGGAAAATTCACCAAATCAATTCAAATCAAAAGAAAATGAACATGATTAAATGTTAGGAATTCATACCTAACAGCAATGAAAGTTATAGACGTAGATGTGAGTTCAAAAACTCACCTTTAAACCCAAAAACACGAATGAGAAGCTCTAAAACAAAGGAAAGGCCAATTCCTCTTCAACTTCAACTCAAGAAGCTCCAATATAAGCTCATAAGCAAATATTTCCCAAGTTAGGGTTTAGGAATTTCTAAAATTGAAGAGAGATTGAGATGGAGAAGATGAAGAGGATGCTTACCTAAGCTTTTCTTTGATTTCTAGAACTTGAATCTAGAATTTCCTAGTAATCTAGGATTTAGGAATTCTAATTTCCCTTTCTTTCTCCCATTTTTCTTTTAGCTTGAAAGTGTTAGGAAATGAAAATGAATGAAGGGGAGTTGGAGGAGGAGTTAGGGTATAATGTTGGGTTAGTGGGCTGAAACCCAAACCCAAAGCTCAAAATAGAAAAATAGAAAAATTCTACTCAACTCCAAACATATCGATGTTTATACTCAAAAAAGTTTTAAATGCCATTTTGGACTCAATGGAAGGGGTCTCAAGTCCTAATTCGACTGTTTACAAAAGGTATCATTTTGGACTTTAATCCGACTAACGATGCTATATTTAAATAAAACATTTAAATATACAATTGTAAAATATGCGGGTTGTTACAGACTCCCCTCCTTAAAGAAATTGCGTCCTCCCAATACTTAAGAAGAAAATAAAAAGTATCAACCATACTAAGGCATAATCAACACAAAAGAAGAAATTTTAAAATGAGAAGTTCACCTTAGGAGCAAGAGAGAGTAAGTCCGGATGTGTTCGCTCGACGAATTCTCTGGATTCCTAAGAGCAATCCTTAGGATTTGTGAAATGACCCTCCAATTTTTACCTTAATTTCATAAGGATATTTTTTTTTTACTTTCTCATTTGAACTTAGTTTAAATTTCTTAGGGTCAATTTTTCTTTTCAAACAATGTACTCTGGATTTAAATTTTCTACCAATATAAACATATCAGTTCAGTCATAGAAATATACACATACATATGATGATATATGTGTTCCTCTTGTTTTAAATCAGAGTTTATTATATATATATATATATATATATATATATATTTTTGACAAGAGCTGGTCTGTCCGATTTGAATTTTAAATGGGTATACTCATAATTTAAATTCCCACATTCTACAATATTTACATTATATAATTGGATCTTGTTCATATCTATTCATTCTTGGATTTGATTATGTTTAACCATGTTTTCAAATAATCTTAGAACACAAGAGTTCATTTATTTTATTTTTTCTTTTGCATAGTTCAAATGTTAATATTTGCTTAAGTACCAAAAATGATATCTACATTTATCATTTTCAATTTATTTCTTTGAAGCCTCTCTTATTCTTTACTTATACAATTTGACATAACATAAATAGTTCTTTTATGTTATAGATATCTAAGTTTCCTATAATAAAGGTTCTGGACTTTGAAAAATGTTTATTTCTTTTTTTTTTAAGAACTACCATTTTGTTTCAAGTGAACCAGATTTTGGATTCAAACTTCTTTCTAAAATAATAATACCAATCTGTTTTAAAATACTTGTTTTCCATTTAACATTTGAGGGAGATTTTAACATAACTTTTAACAAAAGGATGTAAAATACTTTTAGTTCTCAAATTACAGACCAACATGCTCAACCAAGACCTCATTCTTTTGAAGCCGGTTGAACCATATGGTTGTGCTAACCAAACACTTGTTCATGGTAATTGAAATGCTATTAAGTTACCAAGTGCTAAAAGCTTCCTTCATAAAAATTCATTTCTTAAAGCAAACACACAAAAATTAGTTTGAGTCCTTTTGCAGAATACTTTGATAAAGCAACTAATTGTCTGAAATATACTTCTAATTTAAAGTCAGGTTTTCACTTCATAGCTTAGTGATTTTAAATGATTCAAACTTGGCTACAACAGGTTATTAATTCTGTATGAAGATTACTTAAATGTAAATACACTTCTTCCTCAGATTTTCAAACTTTACCACATAACAAAAGTCAACTGACAACAACTGATTTAATCAAACAAGGCAATTCATTACATATTCAAACATAATTCTCTCATTAATACATGCAAATAAAATCATCATAGGCTCTTATTAAACTAGCTAGCATGTTCATTCACTCCTTCTCCTTAGCCATAACTTCATTTCCTACTTAATTCCGGCATTACCTGAAAGAGCATTAGTGACTGCCTCATTTTTAAAATGAGACACCCCTATATGCCATGAGCAAACAAGGGTCAGATCTATGATCTGGTATGAATAACATCCTTAAATTCATGATATTAAGCAATTTGAATGATGCATAAGTTTTAGCCAGTTACTTGAGTAACTTTTCAAAACATCTATATTCTATGTTACAGGTTAGACTATCATACAAGTGTAATAACTTCATAAGTCAACTAATTACACAATCATGATCATACAATCATTCACATCAATCTCCAGTACTTCGTTGCTCTGGAGTAACCATGTTTCCATCTCAACAAATCTGAGTAACACTCATATCTTTTGCTACCTGGTTTAGGAGTTACCTATGAGTATATACATGTCAATTTATGTTTCAGCCTCATCTGCTATTAAGGAATCACTGGGACACATTGAAATAAATTAATTCACATTATTGCACAAAGATCTCAGGGCTTAAACAAACCATGTGCCAACTTGCATACTACAAATATAACAAGCATTCCAGCAGCCTTCTTGGCTCATTATTCCTAGTTTATCTACTAGAAGCATTTGTTCGATTTTTATCATCAGATACTTGGATGAATAATGCTACTGCATACATGAAAGCATCTCAAACATCTTGTAAGCATACCTCCTAGAAACAAATAAATAATTATTTTAATGATGTTGTCAAGAGATATCTGGGTCTTAGATCTATACAAGAATCTTCACAACTATAAATAGAGATATGGCATGTTAGGTTTATATAATTTTTTTTTTGATCTGCAAGTAACTATGGTTGGACCAGATTTGCAATCTAGCTTAACCATAATTTTTAACTTGTGGGTTTTAGCATCTTTTTTTTTATCAGGGGTTCAGCACTAAAGTACACCTCTAATACACTGTTCTAAGCCTCAGCACTTATACATAGTATAATGCAGCTCATAATGTTTTTCTCATATTAAAATTTTTCATGCCATAGATCCAAATTAGTTATGAATGTTCCTGCCTTGATTCTAATGTCTTATGCTTTAACTTTTCTGGGTGTAATGAGACAGTGAGTTGCACATCCAAAGACAAACATCACAATAGATCAAAGATCATCCAAAACATCCATAATAAAGTCATGACAAATCCAAAACATCCAAGAATATTGATAAAACCATATTCAACAAAACTAGATAAAAAAATAAGCAAATGGCAACATTAAAAAAAATGGTCTGCCTCATCTCAGGTCTTAATGCCATGAATTTGGTGAGGTTACTCACCTAAGTATCTCCTTCCAGCTAATCCAGAAAATCCCTGAGTATTATCTTCTCATCCTCCTCTAAATGTTTTCTTTCTTATTTTAAGTGTCTCGGGTTAACTGATTCCCTGGCTACAACTGCTCATTTATAAGCATTTTACTAGGGTTTTATCAAACAAAATTCCATTTTTGTCCTGACCAATATCATGCATTTTGCATTTATATTTTAACATTCTCATTTTCAGTTACCCCGGCCACATTTCTTTGTTAAAAGCAACATTTTCTTCTTTTTCCTACTTTTTCAGAAAATGTCCAGTCTACCTAAATCATGTTAAAGGTGTGACCAAGTATATTTGTTTATTTATGGGAATCCCCATTTTCCTATTTTTGCCCATACATAATGTACTTACTTATTTTATTTTCATGCTATTTTAATGTTATCATTATTCTCTTGCTCAGTTTCAATATATTTATTCTCACAGAAATATACATGTGTATATATAAATATTTATTTTATTGTCATCGTTATTATAATTTCAGAAAAAATTTAAATCTCTTCCTTGTGCCATTTCCAGTGTGCACGTGCACACATATCCCTGCACATCAACCAATTCAGAAACTCCATCAACATTTGATCCAATATATATATATTTATATTTTTTTTTAAACTGAATTGTTTTAATTTTTCCCTAAAAATTTTGGGGCATTTCATTCACCCCTCCTTTTAGGAATTGTGTCCTCACAATTTTTTTTAATACTTATAACAAGCATCATCTTATTTTCTGAAAATCTATCAAACATATGCATAAGCAAGCAAATTCAATCATATCAACCATGCATATTAAATTTTCTAGAAATTAAAAATTGCCTTTAATTTGCAAAAAGCTTAGGGTAATCCATCATAATCTTATCTTCTAGCTCCCATGTACAATCATTAGGATCAACACTCCATTGGACCTTCACTAGTTTCAAAGTTTTGCTCCTCAATTTCGTTTCTTCTTTAGCTAAAATCCCCACTGGTTCCTTTTCATAAACCATATTAGGATTTATTTGAATTTGGTAGGCTTTTCCAGAATTTCTTCTTTATCATGTACCCACCCTCTAAGTTGTGACACATGAAAAACATTATGCATTGCCTTCATTTCCTCTTGTAATTCCAATTTGTATGCTAAAGAACCTATTCTTTCCATAATTTTATAGGGTCCAACATACCTTGGTGTGAGTTTACCTTGTTTACCAAATCTCAAGACCTTCTTCATTGGTGAAATCATAATGAAAACAAAGTCTCCCACTTCATATTCCACTTGCTTTCTCTTCCTGTCTACAAATTTCTTTTGTCTATCTTGAGCTGCTGCTATTCTTTTTCTTATCAACCCAATTTTCTCTGTAATTTCTTTTACATAATCAAGTCCTAGAACAGCTCTTTCTCCAGTCTCTACCCAGCATATAGGTGATAAACATGGCTTGCCATATAAGGCTTCAAATGGTGCCATCCCTATGGTGATTTGATAAATTTTGTTGTATGTGAATTCAGCTAAATGGAGATGGTCTGCCCAGTTGCCTCCAAAGTCCAGTGTACATGCTCTCAACAAGTCCTCTAAGACTTTGTTCACCACCTCAGTTTGTCCATCTGATTGTGGATGGTAGGCAGTGCTTAAGCACAATTCACTCCCCATGGCCTCTTGAAAAAACTTCCAAAACCTTGAGGTGAAGATGGTATCCCTATAACTCACAATGGTTTTAGGAATGCCATGCAACCTTACCACCTCTTTCATGAATATTTGAGCCAATTTTGGAGCATTTCTTTCTGATTTAACTGGGATAAAATGTGATACTTTAGTTAGCCTATCCACTATTACCCATATACTTGTGTTTCCCCTCTTAGATCTAGACAGACCATCTATGAAATCCATAGATATATCTTCCCACTTCCATAGTGGTATACTGAGGGGTTGCAACAGTCCTGATGGCCTTTATGTCTCTGCCTTGACTTGTTGGCAAGTCATACACTTTGCAACATGTCTGGCCATATCTGACTTCATTCCCTTCCGCCAAAGATTTCTTTTCAAATTTTGATACATCTTGGTGCTCCCTGGGTGTATGGAGTACTTACTCCTATGGTATTCATTTAATATTTCCTTCTTCAATTCTATGTTTTCTGGAACACATATCCTATTCTTGTTCCTTAAATAACCATCTTTATCAACTTGATAATTTATTACTTCCTCCCCTTTTAATAAGAGCATTTTCTTCTCCAATAGGTTTAAGTCTTGTTCCTTCATTTTCCCAATTTTTAGAAGTAAATTTGATTGCAGAGATATACTCAATTTCCCTTTGTTTTCATCTTCTTCAATTAGTACCATCTGTCCCTCACTGTTTGCTTCAATCTCCAAATCAGTAAGTATAGACAAATCCTTAAACTCTTCCATCATCAACATGGCTACTTTAGCATGTTGTCTACTCAAAGCATCTGCAACTTTATTTTCCTTACCTGGTGTATAAAGTATATCTAGATCATAGGCAGCTAGGAACTCCACCCATCTATGTTGCCTCATGTTCAAATCTTTTTGTGAGAATAAATATTTCAGTGCCTTATGATCAGTGTACAAAATAAATTTGGCACCTAACAAATAATGTCTCCAAAGTTTCAAGGCATACACAACTACTGCTAGTTCAAGATCATGGGTTGCATATCTTGTTTTATGTGGCTTTAATTGCCTAGATGCATAGGCTACCACCTAGTCTTGCTGCATCAACACAGCTCCTAGCCCAGAGCCACTTGCATCAGTATACACAATTAAATTTTCATTTCCCTCTGGCACCCTCAATACTGGTGCATTAATCAGAGCTTCTTTTATTTTGATAAAAGCTTGCTCACATTTTTCTGTCCATACAAAGGCTTGGTTCTTTCTAGTTAAATTGGTAAGTGGTGATGATATTTTTGAAAAATCTTTTATAAATCTCCTATAATATCCTGCCATCCCCATAACTGATCTAATCTCACTGATTGTGCTAGGCCTTTTCCATGCTTGGATAGCTACTACCTTATTGGGGTTTACTGATATTCCTTTGGCAGAGATAACATGCCCAAGAAAATGTACTTCTTCTTTCCAAAATGCACATTTTAAAATTTTTGCCTTTAAATCATTCTCTCTTAATCTTGATAAAACTAAATGCAAATGATTTTTATGCTCTTCCACTATTTTGGAATAAATCAAAGTGTCATCAATAAAAATCAGTACAAACTTGTCTAAATAATCTCTGAATATTCTATTCATTAAATCAACAAAATATGAAGGAGCATTTGTCAAGCCAAATGGCATAACCATAAATTCATATAAGCCATATCTAGTGTTAAATGCAATGTACTTAACACTTGAGTCTTCAACCTTCATTTGATGAAATCCTGATGCTAAGTCTAGTCTAGAAAATATTTTAGCTTCACTGAGTTGGTCAAAGAGATCATCTATTCTAGGCAATGGGTATTTGTTCTTGATGGTTACCCTATTTAGTTCTCTATAATCTATGCACATTCTCAAAGTACCATCATGTTTTCTTACAAACACTACTGGTGCACCCCAACATGAATTACTTGGACTTATAAATCCTTTGCTCTCTAATTCTTCCAACTGATTCTTCAATTCTTTCAGTTCACTTGGCCTCATTCTATAAGGTTTCTTGATTATTGGGCTTGCTCCTGGAATGAGATTGATTTGAAACTCAACTGGTCTGTGGTGTGGAACACCCTTAACTTCCCCAAACACATCCAAGTATTCATTGACTATGGGAATTTCTTCAATGGTTAGTTCACTGAGATCTTTTTCTAAGTTAACTAAATGATATAATTTTCCTTCCTTAGCTAATTCACATAAAACTGTGATGCTCTAGCCTCTAGAATTTTGCAAGGATATGGTGGATGAGTCTAAATTAATTATGGCTTTAAATTGCCTTAACCAGTCTACCCCCAATATAACACCTATATTTGGGTAATTCAAAACATATAAATTGGAAATAAAAATATTTCCTCCTATGTTTAGCTCCACATCCACACAAATCATGTTTAAAAGACTAGAACTCCCTAGGGGACTTTGTACAAGCAATGGGGTTTCAACCAATATGCAGTTTAATTTTAACATTTTAACTATTTCATAAGAAATTAAAGAGTGAGTTGCTCCAGTATCATATACTACTGCTATGGGTATGGCACAAATGAGTAGTGTACCTTCCACTTGGCCATGATTTTCAGCATCAATTTTCACTGCAGATTTCCCTTTGCCTTCCAAAGTTGCCAATTTCCCCTGCTGTTTATACTCAGGACAGTTCCTCTTCATATGCCCCTCTTTCCCACATAGGTAGCATTTGAAGGCTCCTCCTTTAACTCTAGGCACCTTGGTTTGATGTGTCCTTCTTTACCACAATGATGGCAAACTAATTTCTTCTTAGCATCATTGGCTTTAGTGTCTTTGTCCTTCTTGTTGTCTGCCTCCTCCTTTTTTTTTATCATAAGGGTGATATCTTCCCTTATTCTTCTTGTTGTTGTTGCTCTTAAAATTCCTATACTTCTCTCTTTCCTTGTCATGCTGTTCCAATTTCAATGCCAGATCTATTACTTGATCAAAAGTTCTATCTGCATATGGTAGCATGGCTCTGCTAAGTCCTGGGTTCAGACCCTTTATATACCTATCATTTTTGGATGCTTCATCTGCCACTAGCATTGCTCCATAATTAGATAGCCCCTCAAACTTTTGAGTGTACTCAGTGACATTAAAAGTTCCTTGCGTAAGTCTAATAAATTCTTCAAGCAAAGTGGTCTTGGCTGATGTTGGTACAAATCTTGCCTCCAACATCTCCTTGAACTGATTCCAAGTGATTTCATTTTCATTTCTTCCAGCTATGATCACCTCCCACCAGCTTAAATCTACTCCTTTCAGTTGTCTTGAAGCTACTTGCCTCTTCCTCTGATCATCTAGCTGCATGTCATTGAAAATTCTATCCAGTGTTCTCAACCATGCTTGAATTTCCATCACATTCTCAGTTCCTTCAAAACTTCTGCCTCCCAAATTGGTGCAAGTCTTCAGTAGTTTTGAAAGCTCCTCATGTGGGTTCTCAGGCCAATGCCCAATTCCATCTCTTAAAACCCTTACAAATTCTTGCATATCAAGCATTTTTGGTGCACTAGGTCCTGCATTGTGATGAGATCCTCTTCCTACCATGGTCTGGTCACTAAGTATTGGGCAGAGGGTATTAGTACACTCTGAATATTTTCTATAGCTAATATTTTCCTATTTATTTCATTCAAAACAAACAGACATAATACATTTCTATGATACTTAGTAATTAATACATACATTAGCTCTGATACCAAATGAAATAACCCTCCAATTTTTACCTTAATTTCATAAGGATTTTTTTTTACTTTCACATTTGAACTTAGTTTAAATTTCTCAGGGTCAATTTTTCTTTTCAAACAATGTACTCTGAATTTAAATTTTCTACCAATATAAACATATCAGTTCAGTCATAGAAATATACACATACATATGATGATATATGTGTTCCTCTTGTTTTAAATCAGAGTTTATTATATATATATATATATATATATATATATATATATTTGACAAGAGCTGGTCTATCTGATTTGAATTTTAAATGGGTCTACTCATAATTTAAATTCCCACATTCTATAATATTTACATTATATAATTGGATCTTGTTCATATCTATTCATACTTGGATTTGAGTATGTTTAACCACGTTTTCAGATAATCTTAGAACATAAGAGTTCATTTATTTATTTTTTTCTTTTGCATAGTTCAAATGTTAATAATTGCTTAAGTACCAGAAAATGATATCTACATTTATCATTTTCAATTTATTTCTTTGAAGCCTCTCTTATTCTTTACTTATACAATTTGACATAACATAAATAGTTCTTTTATGTTATAGATATCTAAGTTTCCTATAATAAAGGTTCTGGACTTTGAAAAATGTTTATTTCTTTTTTTTTAAGAACTACCATTTTGTTTCAAGTGAACCAGATTTTGGATTCAAACTTCTTTCTGAAATAATAATACCAATCTGTTTTAAAATACTTGTTTTCCATTTAACATTTGAGGGAGATTTTAACATAACTTTTAACAAAAGGATGTAAAATACTTTTAGTTCTCAAATTACAGACCAACATGCTCAACCAAGACCCCATTCTTTTGAAGCTGGTTGAACCATATGGCTGTGCTAACCAAACACTTGTTCATGGTAATTGAAATGCTATTAAGTTACCAAGTGCTAAAAGCTTCCTTCATAAAAATTCATTTCTTAAAGCAAACACACAAAAATTAGTTTGAGTCCTTTTGTAGAATACTTTGATAAAGCAACTAATTGTCTGAAATATACTTCTAGTTTAAAGTCAGGTTTTCACTTCATAGCTTAGTGATTTTAAATGATTCAAACTTGGCTACAACAGGTTATTAATTCTGTATGAAGATTACTTAAATGTAAATACACTTCTTCCTCAGATTTTCAAACTTTACCACATAACAAAAGTCAACTGACAACAACTGATTTAATCAAACAAGGCAATTCATTACATATTCAAACATAATTCTCTCATGAATACATGCAAATAAAATCATCATAGGCTCTTATTAAAACTAGCTAGCATGTTCATTCATTCCTTCTCCTTAGCCATAACTTCATTTCCTACTTAATTCCGGCATTACCTGAAAGAGCATTAGTGACTACCTCATTTTTAAAATGAGACACCCCTATATGCCATGAGCAAACAAGGGTCAGATCTATGATCTGGTATGAATAACATCCTTAAATTCATGATATTAAGCAATTTGAATGATGCATAAGTTTTAGCCAGTTACTTGAGTAACTTTTCAAAACATCTATATTCTATGTTACAGGTTAGACTATCATGCAAGTGTAATAACTTCATAAGTCAACTAATTACACAATCATGATCATACAATCATCCACATCAATCTCCAATACTTAGTTGCTCTGGAGTAACCATGTTTCCATCTCAACAACTCTGAGTAACACTCATATCTTTTGCTACCTGGTTTAGGAGTTACCTATGAGTATATACATGTAAATTTATGTTTCAGCCTCATCTGCTATTAAGGAATCACTGGGACACATTGCAATAAATTAATTCACATTATTGCACAAAGATCTCAGGGCTTAAACAAAGCATGTGCCAACTTGCATACTTCAAATATAACAAGCATTCCAGCAGCCTTCTTGGCTCATTATTCCTAGTTTATCTACTAGAAGCATTTGTTTGATTTTTATCATCAGATACTTGGATGAAAAATGCTACTGCATACATGAAAGAATCTCAAACATCTTGTAAGCATACCTCCCAGAAACAAATAAATAATTATTTTAATGATCTGCAAGTAACTATGGTTGGACCAGATTTGCAATCTAGCTTAACCATAATTTTTAACTTATGGGATTTAGCATCTTTTTTTTTGATCAGGGGTTCAGCACTCAAGTACACCCCTAATACACTGTTCTAAGCCTCAGCACTTATACATAGTATAATGCAGCTCATAATGTTTTTCTCATATTAAAATTTTTCATGCCATAGATCCAAATTAGTTATGAATATTACTGCCTTGATTCTAAGGTCTTATGCTTTAACTTTTCTGGGTGTAATGAGACAGTGAGTTGCACATCCAAAGACAAACATCACAATAGATCAAAGATCATCCAAAACATCCATAATAAAGTCATGACAGATCCAAAACATCCAAGAATATTGATAAAACCATATTCAACAAAACTAACTAAAAAAATAAGCAAATGGCAACATTAAAAAAAATGGGCTGCCTCATCTCAGGTCTTAATGCCATGAATTTGGTGAGGTTACTCACCTAAGTATCTCCTTCCAGCTTATCCAAAAAATCCCTGAGTATTATCTTCTCCTCCTCCTCTAAATGTTTTCTTTCTTATTTTAAGTGTCTTAGGTAATCTGATTCCCTGGCTACAACTGCTCATTTATAAGCATTTTACTAGGGTTTTATCAAACAAAATTCCATTTTTGTCCTGACCAATATCATGCATTTTGCATTTATATTTTAACATTCTCATTATCAGTTACCCCGGCCATATTTCTTTGTTAAAAGCAACATTTTCTTCTTTTTCCTACTTTTTCAGAAAATGTCCAGTCTACCTAAATCATGTTAAAGGTGTGACCAAGTATATTTGTTTATTTATGGGAATCCCCATTTTCCTATTTTTGCCCATACATAATGTACTTACTTATTTTATTTTCATGCTATTTTAATGTTATCATTATTCTCTTGCTCAGTTTCAATATATTTCTTCTCACAGAAATATACATGTGTATATATAAATATTTATTTTATTGGCATCATTATTATAATTTCAGAAAATTTTTAAATCTCCTCCTTGTGCCATTTCCAGTGTGCACGTGCACACATATCCCTGCACATCATCCAATTCAGAAACTCCATCAACATTTGATCCAATATATATATATATTTATATTATTATTATTTTTAAACTGAATTGTTTTAATTTTTCCCTCAAAAATTTTAGGGCATTTCAATTTGAGGACCATTGAACTTTCACAAGAGGAACATCTTTATTTCGAAGGCGTTTAACCTCCTTAGCAATGATACAAATAGGATGTTGCTCATAAGTCAAATTTGGTGAAACTTCATTTTCTTCAATTACACCGGGCTCAAGAATAGTATCGGAATCTCTAAGGCATTTCCATAGTTGAGAGACGTGGAATACGTCATGAATAGCAGAAAACTGAGCCGGCAATAAAAGGCGATAATCCATGGAACCAATGCGTTCGGTGATGGTAAATGGACCAATATATCAAGCTGCTAATTTTCGTGAACGACTGAAATGTACAACACCCTTCATAGGTGAAACACGAATAAACACCAAATCTCCCACAGAAAATTCTAATTTCCTTCGTCGGTTATCGGCATAGGATTTTTTTCCTACTTTGAGCTTCTTTCATCCTATGACGAATAAGGTCAATCTTTTCTGTGGAATCACGAATAAAATCAGGACCTAAAACCAGCTTCTCACCGACCCCTAAGCTAACATGAAGGAGATCGGCACGGCCTTCCGTAGAGTGTCTCGAAAGGTGCCATACCAATACTAGATTGGAAGCTATTATTATAGGAAAACACAACAAGGGAAATATGATCTTCCCAACTTCCACCAAAATCAAGAACACATCCACGAAGGAGATCTTCAAGAGTTTGACTCACCCGCTCGGTTTGTCCATCGGACTGAGGATGATAAGCGGTGCTAAAATTAAGCTTCGTTCCCAAAGCTTTTTAAAGACCCTTCCAAAATCCACTAGTAAACAATGGATCACGATCGCTACAATAGAAGTAGGAACTCCATGCAATTTAACAATTTCTTTAACATAGGTTTAGCCAAAAGAGGTACGGTCCGATTAGACCGGGCGGAAATAAAATGGGCGGATTTTGTAAGTATATCTACAATCACCCATAGAATGTCATGACCCGAACAAGAATGGGGAAGACAGTCAATAAAGTCCATGGAAATTTGATCCCACTTCCAAACTGGAATGTCCAAAGGTTGCATTAACCCATCGGGCCTTTGATGTTCGGATTTACGAGTTGGCAAGTCATGCAACGCTTAATAAAGGTAACAATATCAGATTTCATTCCTTCCCAATAATAAAGTCGCTTCATGTCTGCGTACATTTTACTACTACCGGGATGAATGGTAAATTTAGAACGATGAGAATCTTTTAAAATGTCTTTACGAAGATCACAAATGTTTGGCATAATAAGTCTACCAAACTTTCGAATAACGCCACGAGCATCAATATCAAAGTGTTTCAAATT
Organism: Allium fistulosum; assembly: GCA_030737815.1. NCBI lineage: Eukaryota > Viridiplantae > Streptophyta > Magnoliopsida > Asparagales > Amaryllidaceae > Allium > Allium fistulosum. The sequence continues at coordinate 675,013,561 of CM060905.1, forward strand.
TTCGATATCAATTTTATCCCTACAACTTTGTCTAAGAAGTGCCAATTCGGGATCATGCTTTTGAGCTTCAAGAATGCGGTCTAAAAGAGAAGGATGTGCCTCAAGGCTACATTAAACAAGAGATGAACATGAATCGTATTCGCGATCTCGAATCTCACAAGTGGATAAAGTCTCGAGATCATTCCATTCGGATATCATCATTGAAACAACCGCTTGTTGCTTACGACTAAGGGCATCGGCAACACGATTTCTCTTTCCGGGAGTAAAAAGAATATCAAGATCATAAGATGCAAGGAACTCAAGCCAACGTTGTTGATGCAAATTAAGTTCCTTTTGAGAAAATAAATACTTCAAATATTTATGATCGGTGTAGAAAACAAATTTATCTCCCAAAAGATAATGACGCCAAATTCTAAGGGCGAAAACAATAGCCGCGAGCTCTAAATCATGAGTGGCATATCTAGTATCGGCAGTTTTTAATTGCCTAGAAGCATAAGCGATAACACGTTCCCTTTGCATGAGAACGGCTCCCAAACCAACACGACTGACATCGGTATAAACAATGAAATATTGGTTCCCTTTGGGAATCACAAGAATAGGAGCATCGGAAAGGAGTTCTTTTAATTTCTGAAAAACAGCTTCACATTTGTCTGACCAAATGTATTTAACTCCCTTCTTTGTCAAACTAGTAAGAGGTACGGAAATTCTAGAAAAGTCTTTTATGAACCGACGATAATAGCCCGCCAATCCAAGAAAGCTACGAATTACTGTCACACTCTCCGGTCTCTTCCAATTTTGAATCGCCTCAATCTTTGAAGGATCCATGGAAATTCCGGATTCAGAAATAATATGTCCTAAAAATTTAACACGAGATTGCCAAAAATGGCACTTGGAAAATTTTGCTTTCAATTGATTACTCCTAAGAGTTTCCAACACAATCCGAAGATGTTTTTCATGCTCTTCCTCGGTTTTAGAATAAACAAGAATATCATCTATAAAGATGAGGACAAATCGATCGAGGATGCCTTTGAAAACTCGGTTCATAAGGTCAACGAAATAAGCTAGAGCATTCGTTAAACCAAATGGCATAACAAGTTATTCATAAGATCCATAACGAGTACGGAACGATGTCAAAGGAATATTATCCTCTATAATGCGAAGCTGATGAAAACCGGTTGCTAAGTCTAAATGTGAAAAGACTCTAGAACCGCTAAGTTGATCGAATAAATCATCAATCCGAGGCAAGGGATATTTATTCTTGATGGTGAGATCATTAAGCTTGTGATAGTCAACACAAAGCCTAAGTGTACCATCGGATTTCTTCACAAAGATAGCTGAAGCTCCCCATGGAGAGGAACTAGAACAAATAAATTGCTTCGCTTCCAATTCGGATAATTGTTTACGCATCTCCTCATTTTCCTTATTGGACATACGATAAGGAGGACGAGTGATAGGTAGAGCTCTAGGGATTAGATTAATTCTGAACTCAATTGCTCGCTTAGGTGGTAATCCTAAAACGGGCTCAAATATATCAGGAAATTCATGAACAACGTGAATGAGAGAAATAACATCTTCCTCATCATCATCCTCATCATGAGGATTTAAAAAATACAAGGATGCTATCAAATTGGAATCTGAATCTTTATGAATAATAGAAATCTGCTTAACAAATTGAGGATGTCGAAGATAAATAGTCCTCTCAGGACATAGGATATGGGCTTCATATCGATTAAGCCAATCCATTCCCAAAATCATTCTGAAACCTAAGTAGTGCATAACATGCAAATCGGCTCGGAAAGAATAATCACATAAAATAATCTCAACATCTTTACAAAATAAACCGAGTGTTGCGGACCCACCAACCAGATTTGCAATTTTCAGTGAAGTCATCAAACACATAGCATTTAAAGAAAAGTATCAACAAGTTCTTTTGATATAAAAGAGTGAGATGCACCCTGTATCAAAAAGAACTCGAATAAGAAGATCACGAAACATAATAATGCCATCAAGGATAGAATGAGAAATATCTTGACCAAGAGAAGTGTTACTAGGAGCTTGCACAACATTTAGCTTTCCCTCTTTCCTGTGTGGAAGTTTGGGACATGAAGATAAAAGATGACTCGAACTTGTGCAATAACGACAAAAAAGAGGTTTTGGGCACTTATTTTCGTAATGGTCCTTAGAACCACAATTGTAGCATTGCCCACGACTAGAGGTAGGAGTCTTTGCTACCGAAGTTGCTTGCTTCCCTTTCTTGTTGGGATTAGACTTGAACTTAATAGGCTTCTTCTTGTTGTTGTTGAAGTTCTGTTTGACACCCACAACTTCAACATCATTTTCTTTATCGGCGTCTTCAAGCCGAAGAGCGATATCAACAAGCTGATCAAAAGAAACTTCTAGTTTCAGAAGTAAAGGCTTTTTGAGGTTCTTATTCAACCCATAGACAAACCTCTGATTTTTCTTCAATGGGGTATTAATATACTTGACCCAATATTTAAAGAGAGATTCAAAAGATGTGACGTAATCCATCACAGAAGATTCACCTTGAACAAGGTCAATAAAACGTCGGGCCAAAGTTACTTTTTCAGCTTCTGGCACAAACTTCAATTCGAACCTTTCCCGAAATTGCTCCCAAGTAAGATCCGCTTAAATAATTTCCGAAATCAAAAGCTCATACCAATCTAATGCTCTCTCCTGGAGCATGCTAGAAGCCACTTGGACTCGAGGAAGATCAAAAAGATTCATGCGAGAAAAGATGTGGTCGCATGATCTAAGCCAAGCTTGGACTTCTATAATGCTTTCGGAACCCTTGAATGGCCTTCCACCCAAATTGGTATAATCGTTGCACAAGCATGCAAACCCAGATTTAGGATTAGTAGGCTTTGGAATGAGGCCGACGGCTTGAGTATTTTTTACAAGATCCAAAAGCTATTGGGCAGACATAAATACTCCATCCTGAGGAGTAGCACTGGATTGACCGGCGCTGGGACAGCCAGGTCTAACCATTTATCTTCTTTAAGAAAGAAAGAAAGAAGAGGAAAAAGGTTATTCTCAGAATGAATATCAAACAAACTTGATTGATAAAAGAAGGCATTATAAAAAGAAATAGGATAGAACGGTACGACGACTCGAATTAAATCCTATGGCACGATTCCTAAGAAAGACTTAGGACAATGATCCTTGCTAGATTATTCTACATTGTTCCGAAGTTTGGCTCCGATCCCAAGCTATGATGCCCCACCTCTATACTCACACTAACCAAGGACACTACTGGGTAATGCCGTCAATTAGTACGAAGAATAAGGCTGTTGAGGAGCGAGCATCTGTGTAATTGCTTTGTGCGAGTACCGATATATCAAATAGTAGGACGTGCATTTCATTTCAAGAGAAAATCTGATATATGAAATACAAACTCAAAGCTACTACACAGTGGCTATGTGGCCTTCGTAAACAAAATATAGAAATAAGCATAACACAAATCAGTCATAGGTATTCGTATCACCGGCAGAAACAGATATGAATGTATCACATAGAAGTGTACACCAAAGTAGCGGTCATATAAGATCCACTACATCACAAAAGAATAGGTACAAGTGCTAGACAAAAGAATATGTATACATCAAGGAGTCTCTATCTCGAATGTATAAAAGCAAAAACTACTAAGCTAAAGTAGTTAGTCAAAAGTCAGATGCTAGTCTCTGCTAAGAAGTCAAGTGGAAGCACCTGTAACACCTCGGTCTGACCCGAGTATTATTAAGAAGAAAAATAATAAACGGATCAGTCTAGCTATAAATATCATATAAAATGAGATAGGATAAGAGATATGAAAAAAATGTATGATAACAATAATGTCATACTACGATAAGTATACATTCAATAACAATGAAAATCATACAATATCTCAAATCTTCTCAAACACCAAAAAGAATGTTGTATTCTTTATTTTATTCACCAAACCACAAATATTGACAAACATATCAATGTCAATCGCAAAAATTGGTGAAACACAAATTCCAAAAATCATCAATTAGAAATCTAGAAATCACAAAGGGGGAGGCATATCACAAACGGGAGCATGAAAACTCACCAACACGTGTATCACAAATGGGTCGCTATCCCATTGTCGCTAACCATAGAGTCGGTGCAATGATGTAGTACAGTAACGGTACACCCGAGGAACCTGATACTCAAGTAATTCGAAACAACGACGTAGTACAATAACGGTACGCCCGATGAACCTGATAAGCTGGAACAACGACGTAGTACAACAACGGTAAGCCCGATGAACCAAACTCCATAAAACCATAGGTCGCTAGCCTATAAAAATTGAGACGAAGCTCCATAAAATAAGGTAAAGTCCCCCACGTGGACAAAGAGACATTGCATATCGCTAGTCTAAACCATAAAATGATCACCATTGATCAATGAAAAGTGTAGATTACACTAAGCTAGTAAATAAATGGGTTTAGATTCATGTCCCATAACCACTGGCTTAACTTAAATATTTACGAACAAATTGTAGATTTCCACTCGAAAATTGTCATAAGATTTCAATCGAACAAGTCCAAAAATTAACCGACGAAGTAAACGCAAGCATTTTATACCACTTGTTTTGCTAAGTCGTTTAATTAGATTTCTCGTACGAATGAGGTAAAGGTTTGTATATACTAATAGATTGGAAAATGGATTTAAAAACGAGTTTTGTATTAAAATAGTGTTGAAATCATCTTTGTGAAAGAGTTTGAATATTTACTACTAGTATAGAAACCTTTGTATTTTAATAGTGAAAAATCACAGAAAAACGATTTTAGAAATAATCGATCACCAAAAATTCACATACGACAATGTGAATTAAATCCATAAAAATCGATATCAAATTCCATCAAATGGATATTCCCAAAAATCCAAAGAAAGAAGTCATCAAAGTCGATAATAAGTGATAACAACTAACCGGATCAACAAAAATCGATTAAAATTGGAAATCCACTCAAAAACAGCCAAAATAGGGAAAAATTGGCAGTTCCAAACATCTGGGGGTTCATCCAAACGTCTGGATTTGTGTTCTGGAAATATTCCAAAAACCTACCAGACGTCTGAACCCTAACCAGACGTTTGAAAACTAACCAGACGTCTGGTCCAAGTCTCTGCCTTTTTTTTCTTTCTGCCGTATAAATTTTTTTTTCTCTAGGTCTATAACCAGATGTCTGGACTTGACCAACCAGACGTCTGGTCACCTGGTCTGGGCAACAATTTGCCTAGGCCATGATGGCCAAAACGATTCGGGAGCAATCGGACGAGCAACGAAGACTAAGGATTTATGCCAAGCGACAACCCAGCCTTATAGGCTCTTCGATACACCCTAAATATCATGTCCAAACATCCAAAGTAGGTTTTTCATAAAATTGGACTTCAAAAACAAAAAATTGGAAAATTCACCAAATCAATTCAAATCAAAAGCAAATGAACATGAATAAATGTTAGGAATTCATACCTAACAACAATGAAAGTTATAGACGTAGATGTGAGTTCAAAAACTCACCTTTAAACCCAAAAACATGAATGAGAAGCTCTAAAACAAAGGAAAGGCTGATTCCTCTTCTACTTCAACTCAAGAAGCACCAATCTAAGCTCATAAGCAAATATTTCCTAAGTTAGGGTTTAGGAATTTCTAAAATTGAAGAGATATTGAAATGGAGAAGATGAAGAGGATGCTTACCTAAGCTTCTCTTTGATTTCTAGAACTTGAATCCAGAATTTCCTAGTAATCTAGGGTTTAGGAATTCTAATTTTCCTTTCTTTCCCCCATTTTTCTTTTAGCTTGAAAGTGTTAGGAAATGAAAATGAATGAAGAGGAGTTGGAGGAGGAGTTAGGGTATAATGTTGGGTTAGTGGGCTGAAACCCAAAGCCCAAAATAGAAAAATAGCAAAATTATACTCAACTCTAAACATATCGATGTTTATACTCAAAAAAGTTGTAAACGCCATTTTGGACTCAACGGAAGGGGTCTTGAGTCCTAATTCGACTGTTTACAAAAAGTAGCATTTCAGATATTAATCGACTAACGATGCTATATTTAAATAAAACATTTAAATATACAATCGTATAGTATGCGGGTTGTTACACTCCACATAACATACAACACCACCAAATATGTACATGCAAAGTCTAGGCTATGATACATGTTTTGTAGGGTAATAAAAGTGATTATACTACATATAAAGTTGTTACTTTCTTTTAAAAGTAATAAGAGTCCAAAGTTATAACTTCATTAGTTAATTTTATTACTTAACTTTATATTTGCATAACAAACACACACACATACATACGCATACACATAATGTATACACTTCAGTTATAAGGAATTGCTTTTTCGACCCTTAAAAGTTGACACTAATATATCTACGGTATTCACGTGCCGAGCACTCAAGTGTCGAAAAGATAGATTGTTAGGGTTAAAAAAGAAAATAAAACAGAACAAGAAAGAAAGAGCATAACATCAGAATCTCATAGTGGAATGATAACATATAATATCAAAAAGACAGTACAAAGTTATACTCTAAGATACAAAGCATTTTAGAGTCACAATCCTAAGTATTATCATCGGCCTGTACTCACAATTGCTGATATATAAATACAAGTAGTTCAACGGAAATAAGAATAATATGGTAGGTGAAACATCTAGCTCGTCTCCTTGAGCTCCATAGCAACTAAAACCTGCCTTTCTCAAATTGCTCAAAAGAGCGGTTGAGGAATTGAGGAAAAAATAGAACCACAAGTCAGACAAAAGTATGGTATGAAAAAATCAAGATACACGTGCCCACATAACAATACCTTTTGAGACCAACCGAATCACCGGAATTGTTTTCCCCTCAAAAGAGCCAAACCATCTAATGAGTGCATATGGAAATATAATAAATAACATCTAGGGTGTAGAATATATATAAAAAATTAGTTGTGTTGCATGTATAACAAAAGAATATTAAGCATATAACCAAAACTGCTAAGGTTCGTTCGCATATGGATTTCTGTTAGAGGTGCCTTTAGTACGTTGAGAATTGCCTCCTGACAAGGGTAAGGAATACCTTTCGAGCAGCATATATCTCTAGATAAAATTATGAGTCATCAATAAACTAAACTTTTTAGTATTTAGATAAGTCATTTAAATACATAAGTATTAAAAATATGGATAGTTACAAATTTAGGGTTTTGAATTGTATTTTGAATTTCTATTCGTAATGAACTTTAAAAATAAATTATATTATTATCAAGTGATATATTTGTATAATGGTAATAATAGTAATACTATATCCTCAAATGGCTGCTCATGTGGTCAAAGCATTAAGAGACAATAGAGAACTGAAATAATCGATCTCAAAAGATATTAATAAACATTTTTATTGACTGCTTGGGGCGTGACATTTTATGACGTACTTACATATTTCTACATATTTTATTTTAGAACTTTCTACACGCATGTTATTTATTCTTTTTGAAAATTTTGCACAATTATAAATTCATATTTGATGGAATTTTTTTGAAGTTTGGTACTTATTAGTTTGTCATTTCAATGATTTTTACCATTTGAGTACGGTGTTAGTATATTACCAGCATCAACAAATAATTAACCAATATGAATTAGTATAATGTATGTCAATGTCTCTTCACAAGCTAATCACAGCTTGAGAGCAGCTTTTGGGATAAAAAAACACAAATTATGACATAATATGTTTAGACCATTGGATCTCATTATGTTTACATTAGAGGTTTAACTTAGTGTAAATCCTAATGGTTGAGATTTACTATGTCACATATTTGTGATCTAATATATTTCTCATTGTAATATAAGTGTTACAACCAACATACCTAATTAGCTTAACTTTTGAACTTAGCTATACAAAGCTAAACCAAGTTAACATCAAACTAATTATGATACTAACATGCGTACAAACTCGTTCGTTGCAAAAGCTTTGAGCTTCATTTAGAGTAGCGGGTTAGGGTGGGTTTTTCATGTCGTAGACCCATCCAAGGTTCGCTAAAATATGCCTTAGACCAGTACCATAAAAACTGGCGTGAGTCTTAATTTTTTCGCAATTTGAGACCCAAGCGAATCTGGATAAGATCTATCCCTTGATCCCAATATCCGATGCAGCTTTGTATATTCTCTTCAAATTGTCTACTAATTGACACATATTTGAAATATATTGATCCTTTTATGCATAAGAAAGATAACTAATAAATAACATATTAAATATAAATAACTTATCATATCATAAGAAAAAATAATAAAAATATTCAATTTCAGTTCAATAACATATGTAAATTTTGTTATACAATCAACAATAATGCATCTTAATACTACCAATATATTGGTATGTTATTGAATAAAACATTATATATCTATTTTAGTAACTTCTGTACAAATAGATGAAAAAATTATAATTATTGTAACTAAATGATATTACGAAGTCTCATGCATACAGGTCAGATTGAAGTAGGTTTGCCAAACTTCAACCAAACACTACATCTGATGCTCTCAGACTTGTATAATGTGTTTATCTGCCTCAACGAACCAATTGAGTGGGTTTTAACAAGTCAAAATAGAGACATGTCTTTAATATATTGATCCGTTTTTGCGTAAGAAAGACGACTAATAAAATAATATGTTAAATAAAATAACCATGATAAAGAAAATTAATAAAAATCATGTGTTCAATTTCAGTTCAATAACATATGTAGATTCTATTATATAATTAGCGATAATGCATCTTAATACTACCAAAATATTGGGATTTTATTGAATAAAACAATATAATATCTATTTCAGTAACTTTTGTGCAAATAGATCAACAAATTATCATTTGGGTAACTAAATGATATTATGAGATCTCAAACACACGAGTCAGGTTGAAATAGGTTTGCCAAACTTCAACCCAACCCTACATCTAATGCTCTCAAGGGCCTATAATGCAATTTTTGAAGACCGTACCCGGCCGCAGGTTGAACCGTGGCTAACCGTCAATCGGTGGTAGCGATAGTTAAGAGTGGGGTTGAGTCGCGATCTTCCGCTAACCGCGATTAAACAGATCAAAATGCTTATGATTTTGAATTGATTTGAGGTTTCGCTTGCAAAAAATTAGAGTTTAAAGTGGGTTCGGTGGAAACTTGAAGAAGAAGGAGATGATAGCAGCACCTAATTTCACGTGATTTTTGAATTTGCATTAAAATCCCTTCATTTTTTACTATTTTGTGAAGATAAAGTCACCACTTTCGATATATAATTGCATAAGAGTCTGTGAATTACCTCCGCAAAGAATTGACGGTTCGACCGGTTTTACCTTTGGCATTTCCGACCTTAAAGCATCACGGTTTGATCGATATTTAGGCCTTCAAAACATTGCTATAATATGTATACCATTCTTAATGTAGTAATTGAGTGGGTATTATCGGGCTAAAATAGAGAAAGGTCTGCCAAAAAATTTAGAGCGCTCCAAAAGTTAGATGATGATATTGCTAATGTAAGTAAACATTGTTGGTACCATGAGTCAAACAATACAACTCGTGATCTTCTGTTTACCTGACTCAATGGAGCCTTTGAGCCTAGACATCATCCCCCTAGCCACCTTGATCGCTTCGCAACATATTTAAAAATGTGGAAATTAGCCACAATGGCATCTTTAGCAAGTGGAATTAGTTTCTAGGACACACAAATGAAATAATTACTTTCAACGACAAAACGTAAAATAATTAGTTTCTAGGGCCTAAAAACCTATGAAATTATATCATTGAAAGTAATTGGATTGCTGACTTTGTCCTTGAAAGTAATTATTCTGCTGACTTTGGCCTTGAAAGTAATTTCTTTGAATGTGTGTCCTAGAAACTAATTGGACTGCAAAGTTTGTCCTTCTGGTGAAATGCCCCTTTAAAAATTATATCAACCCACCATACAAAAGCATTCATATGCTCCACCTTCATAAAAATTACACCAATACTAAAGCATATATATATATATATATCAATTTTAGTCAATGATCGGTGCACCAGTGTGTGTCCACGGTCCACCGATATACATACTAAAGCATATTTCTGATTTTTTTTTACATTTATGTATTTTCATTTTTATTTCTTTATTTCAATAATTCCTTAGCGTTTTGAGCTCATACCTAAGCCACATACCTTTCTAACATATCCTTATATTTTTCACATGGATCTTAATCATCATTTCCTATTTTATATCTTAATTTCTTTAACTTGCACATATTAAAACATGTTGTATAATTTCATATGTATAGTTTGAATTCAAAATCAGAATATATTCCATATTGATATATATGTACTAAATTTCTATAAACCAAATCTTAACTTTTAAACTATATACATATATATATATACACACACACCGTGTATATATTTACATATACACATTATCACCATTTATTGAATTTCATCCAATAAACCATATCTATATAAAATATACCATTATAAATCTAAAATAAAATTTCTAAATTCACATAAATACCTACCTTAACTTCAAAAATTATTTTCGGGCCATTTTGATATGATTTTATGCACCAAACCATTAATATACAATTTCTAGGCTACCTTTCAAATATTATATGATATATACATATAAATTCATATAAATTGAGTTAAATTATGTAAAAATAATTTTAAGAGATGAAATCATCATATCAAATCTTTGAAATTAATTTCATGTTAATTTGGTGTATTTAAATGCCCCAAATTCTTAAATTCATAGTTTTGGACTACTTTTGCTCATAACCAAAATTTCAATATATTAAATCATATATATCATATAAAAGTACATAAAATTTATATTTAGATATGTTACTATAAAATTTCATCATAGAAACTTGTTGTGTAAATTTCCACTAATTTACTATGGATTTTCTCGAATATATGTCTCCAATTTGCTTAATTTCCATGCAATATTCACATATGCATTATGTAAACGCACTAATCAATTTTATTTCCCAATGGTCATCAATTTATCAGGTCAAGCAAGCTTCCCAGAAATCACAGAATTTTTTTTTGAAATTTGTTGCTTATTTACCAAATTTAATCATACGGAAATATAAAATCAAGAGAGTAAATATCAAATTTAGGTAAACTTGCTCACACTAGTTAATTCATTCCAATTTCAAGTCTCTAACCTCACATTTGTGTGTTGTCCAGAGATAGAACGCCCTTCATTTCGTTGTTCTAATAATGCTAATGACTCCTACGTGCTTGCCTTTGCTTCTCTCTTAGATTTGGGGTTTTAATTTCTTAATTTGGTTTTGAATTTTGGGGTTTAGGGTTAGGTCAGAATGTTTGGGGAAGAAGAAGAGGAACAAGAATAGTTTCTGAAATAAGAAAAGTGAAGTATGCACTCCATTTTAAGTCTAGAAAGTTTGACAAACGCCCGTTCGCCAAAATTCAAATTTAAATTCAAATTATGTATCGTCTATTCGAATAGACGATGTTTCTGGTCGTATCTCCTTGATACGAGCTCTAAATAACATAAATAAATATACTTCAAGAATTGAAAAAATGAGACTGTTGCAAAAGCTCTGGTTTTTTCGCAAAATCCCAATGTTTGTAAAAATGACTATTTTTCCATTTTTACAAAAAATGAAAAAATACCTTTATAATAATTTTTAAAATTTCCCAAGGTATTATACTACAGGGCCGCCCGTTGTCCACGTCTTGATTAAAAAACTAGACTCAAGTCCTGGACTTGCCTTAAGCACTATAGGATCATCTAACATCCACATCTCCACATGGACTCGCCTCATGCGCTATAAAGGAGCATCGTAAAACTTGGCCAACCAACTTGTGTTGTAGGTTCGCATCTTGAGTAAGCTACTTTTGCATCAGGTTCGCATCCTAGTTCGTCTACTTGCATCATAGGTTCATAAACTTTCATATCGATATTGAATATGTTCCATCACCAAATAAACATACAAATTCAACTCAATTTCATTGTCATATATTCTTCTTTGGCTTCATATCACTACCATCATGTACCAATCAACTCTAAAACACTCATCCAAATCAGCCGAACAAGCTCCCTTCCGATCCACGCTAGCCCGGTTGGGTCTAGGCTAAACCAGACTATCCCAAATTCACAGCGGTACATTGGACCACCCAGGATCATTCAACTAGTGACACTAGCGCATCGGTCCATGATGGATAGAACAATTGATTGTGTGTTTTCTCACGTTCCTAGTCATGAAATTTTTCGTTATGGTGTGTCATTTCACCACCACTCGACTTGGTCTGCCTCTAGATGATCCCTATTCGATTCTAGTCCTTATACTATGTTTATACATATTTATGGTCTAACATTAATAATTTTGTATTGTACAATTTCATATTTAAGAAATCGGTTCTCCATTCACTCTTTTTTTCTATGAAAAATTTCTTCTACACCCGCATTGTCAATGTATAATCTACTATGTGTACAAACTACATTTCACTATCATATGTCAACTTTGCATTATATAGTGTTTGGAGATGGAATCATTCGCCAAATTTCCAAAATTGCTCCAAACCTTTCTTGCATTCGCTGTATTGTACCATTTGCACATAGAATTCTTCATATTTCATCCCCAAAATCTTTTTCAGATCATAGTCCTCACACATATGGTCATTTTGATGAGTGGATCATCGAATTATGTTAAAAACGAAAGAGATACGCCATATTGAAGTTTGTTATCCCTGATGGGAAATGCTTATGGGATTCCACCGTCATCTCTTGTTGTCTGGCCTACTTTACTTTCATTACTTCGAATTTCGCCATTAAATTGTCTATATCTCCCTCATACAACCTCCAAACCGAACAAATGAATATAAAGCGCGAATCAGAAAAACTAGTCAATCACAATGACAAATGTTTCTTTGTCAAATTCTAAAGTTAAAAAATTACCATTTTGTTCTCCTTAACTTCAATACAATTATCAGTTTAACATAAATAATTATCATCATCGTATTATTAAAAATTTAATTATAATATATCTCAAATTTTCAGGATATTACAAGTATGAATTGAGTTTATAGAGATTTGAAAGTGAGGAATTATGATGATTTTTCTAGAATTTCAGGGTATTTTCTCTTGATTTGGTTGGATTTGGAGTTGGAAGCTTTATGGATGAGAAAGGGAGAGATAAAAAAGTAACATGAATGATAAAGTAAAGAGGGAGAAGGTGTCGGTTAATTTTAAACGAGGCTAGTGGACCTTCGTCCCAACACATTTCTCTCTAAAAATTCACAAGCTTATTCCCATCGTATCTCCAAATAGCTAACTCCAAACATAGTTATGATTATAGTCATAAGATTTAGAAATGACATTCAAGATTCAATGAAAAGGGTCGCATGGTCTAACTCACTCATATGCAAAAGTTAGTTTTTTAGGTCTTTCATCAATAGACCCCCAATATCTGACTCAGAAACCACAATACCAAATATATCGATGTTTGTATGCAAAAATCTTGAAAATAGCATTCTATACACAGTGGAAGTGCTCTCAAAACCCAATTCCGTTATATGAAAGTTTTATTTTTGAGTAATCGATTAAATTAACCTATTAATATTTAAATAAATCATTTAAATACCTAAAAGTAAAAATACAGATTGTTTCAAATTTTGGTTTTGAATTTATATTCATAATGAACTTTAAAAATAAATATATTATTATCAAGTGATATATTCGTATAATGGTAATAATAGTAAAACTATATCCTCAAATGGCTACTCATGTCGTCAAAGCATTGAGAGATAATAAAGAATTGCAATGATCAATCTCAAATGATGTTAACAATCATTTTTACTAAGTGCTTGGAGCGTGACATTTTATGACGTACTTCTTTAAAACTTTATACATATGTTTTATTTTAGAAATTTCTAACATATGTTATTTATTCTTTTTAAAAGTTTGTAAAATTATAAATTCATATTTAATAATAAAAAATTTGAAATTTGGTTCTTTTTTAGTTTGACATTTTAATGATTTTTTACCATACGATGCTAGTATATCACTAGCATCAACAAATAACTAACCAATCCGAATTAATATATTGTATGTCAATGTCTCTTCATGGGCTAATTACAATATGGGACAATTATTCGGGTTATGACATAATATGTTTTGACAATTAGATATCTCTAGATTATGTTAGAGGTTTAAATCAATGTAAAATCTAATGGTTGAGATTTATTGTGGAACGTATGCAATCTAATAGACTTTCCATTATAACACAAGTCATTGTAATGTAAGTATAACTTTTGAAACTAGCCGTCCAAAGCAAAACCAAGTTAACATAAAACTAACTATGATACTAACCTACATACAAACTCGTTCATTGCAGAAGCTTTAAGTTTCATTTAGAGTGGTGGGTTGGGAAGGGTTTTTCATGCTAAAGACCCATTCTAGGTTTGTTAAAGTATGCCCTAGAACGTTACCACTGAAATCGGTGTTAGTCTTGATTTTTTCCCAATTTGAGACCCAAGCGAATCTGGATAAGATCTATCCCTTGATCCCAATATCCGATGCAGCTTTGTATATTCTCTTCAAATTGTCTACTAATTGACACATATTTGAAATATATTGATCCTTTTATGCATAAGAAAGATAACTAATAAATAATATATTAAATATAAATAACTTATCATATCATAAGAAAAAATAATAAAAATATTCAATTTCAGTTTAATAACATATGTAAATTTTGTTATTCAATCAACAACAATGCATCTTAATACTACCAATATATTGGTATTTTATTGAATAAAACATTATATATCTATTTTAGTAACTTCTGTACAAATAGATGAAAAAATTATAATTATTGTAACTAAATGATATTACGAAATCTCATGCATACAGGTCAGATTGAAGCAGGTTTGCCAAACTTCAACCAAACACTACATCTGATGCTCTCAGACTTGTATAATGTGTTTATCCGCCTAAACGAACCAATTGAGTGGGTCTCAACAAGTCAAAGTAGAGACATGTCGTTAATATATTGATCCATTTATGCGTAAGAAAGACAACTAATAAAATAATATGTTAAATAAAATAACCATGATAAGGAAAATTAATAAAAATTAAGTGTTCAATTTCAGTTCAATAACATATGTAGATTCTATTATACAATTAGCGATAATGCATCTTAATACTACCAAAATATTGGGATTTTATCGAATAAAACAATATAATATCTATTTTATTAACTTTTGTACAAATAGATCAACAAATTATCATTAGTGTAACTAAATGATATTATGAGATCTCAAACATACGAGTCGGGTTGAAGTAGGTTTGCCAAACTTCAACCCAGCCCTACATCTATTGCTCTCAAGAGCCTATAATGCAGTGTTTTGAAGACCGTATTCGGCTGTAGGTTGAACCATGGCTAACCGTTAGTTGGTGGTAGCGACAGTCGAGACTGTTTTTGAGCCGCAATCTTCTGCAAACCGCGATTAAACAAATCAAAACACTTATGATTTTGAATTGATTTGAGGTTTTGCTTGCAAAAAATAAGAGTTTAATGTGGGTTTGGTGGAAACTAGAAGAAGAAGGAGATGATAGCAGCACCTGATTTCACGTGAATTTTGAATTTGCATTAAAGTCCCTTAATTTTTCACTATTTTGTGAAGATAAAGTCACCACTTTCGATATAGAATTGCACAAGAGTCTATGAATTACCTCCGCAAAAAATTGACGATTCGACCGGTTTAACCTTCGAATTATGAAGTAACGAGAGTTACTCATTTGCCTTTAGTATTGTTGTATCAAGTAGTAAGGCTTTGGGCCATAAAAGAAAATCCCAATACCAGTACTGTTGTAATATATATAAAAGCAGTAATATAGCTTGTATTCTGTATTCAATTGAGAAACAAATAATAAGAGATTTACTCTTTTATTTTCAATCAGTTTCTCTTATATGGTATCAGAGCAAACAGTCAAACGACTACAAACAACTACTGATTACCCATAGAATCTCATCAGAGAATTTCTGTTAGCCTCATCATTGAGCCATCCAGAGATAGTGTCAAAGCTATCTCATCATTCACTACTCGGTTGCTCTCAGTTATAGGCATTCTCATCATCTGAGAGTGTTGTATCATCCCCTGATCGTGTTCTTCAATCAAGAATTCTCAAAGATAGTGCCACACCAAGAATCTGGCTTCAAGATTCATAAGTCTGGCTGCACTGTAATAGATCTGACATCAAGAATCTCAACATCTCTGCAGAGATTCCACCATAGCAGAAAATGATGATGTTTCATCAACTGCTTCAAGCGGAATCAAGAATCAGGAAGGGTCAAGACCAGATAATCAAGAAACTCCAACCATCGACATAAATTCCTGCAATATCATCAAACCAAAGAACAACTTAGTGACTACTGCACTAGATGAAAACAATTTCATACTGTGGAAGTATCAGGTTGAAACCAGCATACGAGGATACGGTTTAGAAGATTACCTATATGGAACTGCAGAAATTCCAGCAAGAATGGTTACCAACAACAAAGGAGAAAGAATCATCAACAAGCAATTCGCCAGTTACCAAAGACAAGATAGTCTACTAGCAGCATGGCTAATATCATCAGCCAGTCCATCTCTACTCACTCAACTTGTTGGATGCAAAACATCATATGATATATGGACTGCAATACAACAAATATTCAGTACACAATCAGCTGCAAGAATCATGTACTACAAAAGACAATTGCAGAATTTAAGGAAAGAAAATATGACAATGCGAGAATACTTGACAAAGATAAAGTCATATTGTGATCTTCTTGATACTGCAGGGCACAAAATATCTGAAACAGAGCAGATTCTATCCATACTGAATGGTCTAGATATAGAGTATGAATCAGTTATTGCAGTTATCTCATCACAACAGAATCTACCCAGCATACAACATGTTCACTCAGTTCTATTATCACATGAAGGAAGGGTGGAACAGAGGAAGGAAAAAGAACTGTCAATCAATTATGCATCAAGATCAACAAATAAGGTGCAGTAAAATCAAAATGTCAGACAAAACTCATACAACCAGAGAGGTGGTGGAAGTCAGAGAGGAAGAGGAAGAAATAACAAATGGAATAATAACAGAGCAAAATATCAAATTTGCGAAAATGTCGTTTGCGTGGATGTGTGGTTGAGGACGAGTTCGCTTTGTCCGCTTTGTAGAGGTGAAGTTTTAATTTCGGAGGTGTAGACTTTGTATATTAAGTTTTAGTGTGAGTTTTTTTATTACCGTTAAATAACGAGTTTGAAGTTATTTATTTGTAATGTTTTGTTATAAAATTTAAGAAGAAATGTAATTTCCAAAACAAGAAAAGAGTCACAGGTCCCTGTTTTTGATGTTGTTATACAAAAAGTCCCTGTAGAAATGAATTTGTAAATTTGGTCCCTATTTTTCAAAAATAAAAAAACGCAAAGTGTCTTGCACTTTTCTAACATAAAATGTAAGATAACTTGCACTTTTCTAATTTTGAAAAGCGCAAGTTAACTTGCACTTTCTATCAGGAAAGTGCAAGCTAGTTTGCGCTTTCTAATTTTGAAATATTTTTAAAAATTTTAAAAAAATTGAAATTTTTGAAAAGCGCAATATAACTTGCGCTTTTTTATTTTGAAACTTTTTTTGAAAATTTTAAAAATTTTGAAATTTTTAAAATTTTTGAAAAGCGCAAGATAACTTGCACTTTCTAATTTTGAAACTTTTTTTAAAAATTTAAAAATTTTGAAAAGCGCAAGGTAACTTGCGCTTTCTATCAGGAAAGCACAAGGTAGTTTGCTTTCTGATTTTGAAATTTTTGAAATTTTAAAAAGCGCAAGCTAACTTGCGTTTTCTGATTTAGAAAAAACAAGGACTTAATTTACATACTTATTTCTACAGGGACTTTTCTTGTAACACCATCAGAATTAGGAACCTTTTGTGCAAAGCCCCTTTCTAAAAATCTCAAAGACCAAAGTAAGTTATATCCATCCAGACCACGTAAAACGGTAAACAGATTCCCTGAGTAACGTCCTTTTGTCGTTTTAATGCATATTGCATTAAAATGAGAGAAAAATTCGTCATTGTAATAACAGGGTTTCATGAGTCAAAACAAGTGCTAAGATCTCTCTAGACTTTATTTCTATAGGTCCCCTAAGATAACAAAATTAGTGTTATACTTAAATTAAGTATCACTTTTGTTATCAGGCTCGGTTTTATGGCTAGACGGTCTAGGCGACCGCATAGGGCAACCCCCCTGACAAGGCAACCAGTACTGGTGATGTCAAAAGCAAATATAGAAAATATAAAGGATAGTATATAATTCATTCACATTGTCATTTTTAGCTCATTTGGTTGGGCAACCAAAGCATTGGTATGAATGGCGCAGGTTCAAATCTGGGAATAAATGGTGGTATACTCATTTTTCTTTTTACAGTTAAAGTCATTTTTTTTCCAACCGGCCCTATTTGTTATACATAAAACAAATAATCAATTTTCAAATTTATTTTGATTTTTATATATAGGCATGTATTATACATTATTACGTGTTGTGAATATTGATTTTATTTCATTATAAATATCCTTCAGATATTTTCATTTCAGTTTTACACATTTCATATACATTGATTTCAATTTCACTAGCGTCATTTTCTTATTTTTAATTGAGTAGTTTTATTCAATTTCCCTACATGATCTGTATTTAAAAGTTACACTTTAGATGCAGCTACAATCAACTAGTTTCTTCCACTATGATTGCATCTGAAACACAAAACTAAACAGTTTTTTAAATGTAGAACAATAGGGTTATCTCCAGTATAACACAGTTTGGTCATATTATCATCTATGGAGTAGCACTAAATTCATCATTTTCCAATTGAATTCTATACAGCCTTCAATGGCAAGACAATGAATGGTTGAGCATACGAATTCTTATTTTGAATGTTTATTAGGTCAAACTACTAAAAACTTTGTAGGCATAACATTGATTTTGATTGCATGCGTAGATATTAAAGACGTGGTATATACAACATATAATTACGTACTATATATCTGAATATTTTCTTGCAGCAGCGACATAATTCATGAAAGAGAACACAGTGTAATGGAACAGAAATCATGATTAGGCATGTAAGTCGTAAGTTACAAGCATGCATAAATATATTAGAACATATACATATACTTGTAACTTACGATAAATTGGTTAATCTCTGCTTATCCTAAATTTGCTAAGCTATTTATTTTACTTGAAATTGTAACTCAAGGTTCCCTAGCACCTTTGTACCAGAAGTATCACCTTCAGAACAGTCAAGTATCGACATACACCAGGCAGATATTAAAGGGTTTAAACTATCTTCATGAACGCTATATAGTTCATAGGTATGTAAATCTTTCTTACTTATATTACTTTCAGAACATATTCAATATGCATGTACAAATGGTATGCAAAGTTTAGAAGCCTTTGCAAAGTCTTTCTTAAATTATTGGTTCCTTATCCCCTGACAAGGAAAATAAAATGGAGTTTATATCCTCTATAATACTATACTTTTGTATTTGTAAGGAGAAAGAAATCTATCAATCTTATTATTCCCATAAGGTCAAGTTCTTCGCTTCAACGAAATATTATTTTGGAGTTATTTGCATGTTTAAAATTGTAATTGAAACGTCTATCATATAGTAAGATACTTGTATGTATTCTCATTCACTACAAGAAAATCCCCTATTGGTTGCAATGAATAGTGACATAATATTACCATATCTATAAAATTGTGAATTAAAACTACATATTTTACTGTACCTATTGTCTACTAGAAATCAAATTTTTCATCAGATGATAAAAGATTTACCTTTTGTGGAAGACATAAAATATACAAGAAACTCCATAGTCTTTTAAATTCTGCCCAAAATAAAGACAATTACAATAGGTCTATTAATATGGTTATTTACTATCAATGCTTGAATACAATGCAAACTTGCTTAATATTTTCTTAAGATAATGAAATGCTTTTACACATATCATTACTGTTTACACGAATGAGTGAATGCATTCACTAGAAATGCCAACTGTAATATGATCTTAAACGCTATAAATAAATAATATTTGTTTTTCATTTTAAATCTTAATTATATAAACATCGAACCATGTAACTCCCTAGTATATTGATGTTCACTGACCAAATGATTGAACAATTCTTTTGTTCATAGCACCATCAGTATCACATTTTACATCGACCTTTTCCTTCTTTTTATTACTTTTTGTCGTTGCTATGTTCTCAATGTGCCCATTCAATACTTATGTTGTCAGCATAGACAAAGTAGAATTCGATTGGGATTTTTCTATGATTGGATTGCTTAGGTCCATTATTGCTGCTTGTGGCTTAGGCTAGAGTAACTACCATTAACATTATTGGAACATGAGTGTCTAATGAGAAATTCTCCTAACTGGGCTTAATACTTGCATTGGTTTGATTTGTCATAATACAACTGTTTGATCCATTATCTAGTATGGAAAGCTCAGAAGAACTTCCTTTCCTCCAGTCTGTAATTAAAGGAGAGAAATCACAGTGGTAAGATTTCTTATGTCTATTTTTGTCTTGTATTGTTTTGAACATTTGAGATGAACAAACTAGTGGTTGCATTTTCTTTTTGGAGGTATCCATTATACCGAGTATTGATTTCCAGTGGAAAATCTAATGTCAAGTAGAGTATTCAACGAAGAATCCATTGAGTAACTGAAGTAATTGCCCGCTGCACCAGTGGGAGATGAATGCTTTTGGTAAGGGTTGAAAGACATGAGTGCTAATCAGTAAGAAAATGATAAACTGAGAAATGTAGTGATGTTGTTTCTAAAATCTCATTAGTACTAATCAGAAGGGACATTAAGTATCATTTGTGTCTTGGTCTTGTAAGGCTGGTGCCCCTGTTTCAACTATAGATGAACTTGTCCTGGAGAACATATGTGACAGGTAAGGCTGGTTCTCAAGCCAGCACCTTCTTTTTTAATAATAATAATAATAAAATTAAATTAACCTTATTTTTAATAATAATAATAACAATAACAACAATAAATTAACTAAGTTAACCAAGTTAATAAAAATTAACTAAGTTTTGTTAAAATTAAACAAGTTTTATAAAATTAGTTAAGTTTAAGCTAACTAAATTTTATAAATAATAATATAACTAATTTAACAAGGTTTTATTATTAGACAAGCACCATTGTCGCAGTGGTTAAGTGATTCGGCTTTGTTGTGAGAGGTCACAAGTTCGAAACTTGCGTAGCGTGATTCGAACGTTTATTGACATGTGATATGTTGTTCTAGTGACATGTTGTATATAAAGTACCATTTCAAAATAAAAGTTTTATAAATAATAACAATGATTATGATGATGATGAATTAACTATGTTTATAAAAATTAACTAAATTTATAATAATAATAATATAATTAAATTAACCGAGTTTTAGTACTAATAATAATAAATTAACTAAGTTAACCAAGTTAATAAAAATTAACTAAGTTTTGTTCAAATTAACTAAGTTTAAGTTAACTAAATTTTATAAATAATAATAATATAACTAATTTAACAAAGATTTATAAATAACGATGACGATGATAAATTAACTTAGTTTATAAAATTTAACTAAGTTTATAATAATAATAATATAATTAAGTTAGCTAAGTTTGAATAATAATAATAATAATAATAAATTAAGTTAACCAAGTTAATAAAAATTAACTAGGCTTTGTTAAAATTAAATAAGTTTTATAAAATTAACTATGTTTAAGTTAACTAAATTTTATAAATAATAATAATATAACTAATTTAATAACATTTTATATATAACTATAAGATTGGACTTTATTTATTTCATTTCGTTTATAACTTTGATTATTTATATGACATTATTTATAATATGATATACTCGTACAATGTTGTAGATGTTTGATATTAGATTCGAAGTCCTACGAATTAACATAATTGTTTGACAATATGTTGTGCTTTCACTTGTGCAGGCATTGGATTTCCGAAGAGAGCAAGGTTGGACGTTTATGGTGCTAGCTTTCACTTGTGCATGCAACAAAGAATTATGGGTAATCAAGCGTTTTGTTAGCACCAATTTGGTATAACATTTTATTAGTACTAGGTGTGTAAATTTGTATATGAATGGTTATTGTATGTGAGTTTGGTCATTTTATCAAAAAAACTATTGTATTAGAATGGTTATGGATATCTTATTTGATTATATGATTAATATGTTTTTCTAATTGTTTGAATATGATGATTATGTGAGTGATTGTTGATTGATATAGTAGGAACAAAATAGACCATCAACAGGAAATAATAGCTTGGAAAAATGGTGCAAAATGATCAACAACTTTTAGTAGCATTTCAAAAACGCTACAGAAATATATATAGTGGCGTTGAGTAAAAGCAACCGTAATGTTGGGGTAAAATTGGAAACTCTATTGGTAGCGCAAAAAAACGTTTTGATAGCGTTTTTAAAACGCTACAAAAAAATTTATGGTGGCGTTTGAGAAATGATGCAATAAAATGATTTATAGCGGCGTTGAAATAAATGCCACTAAAAATCATAGATTTTTAGTTGCGGGCTTTATCACGGCGTTCATCAAAATGCTACCATAGGATTTGGTAGCTTTTTTGTGCGCCACCAAAAATAAAATTTCTTGTAATGAATGACATAATTTCTGCACAGTTAAGAAGAACATATATGTGGGCTACATGGAAATCTCTGTCGTCTAACCATACTTCCACACATTTTCTAGTAGGGCATCCCTACTGTCTAAAAATAGATAGCACTGATTCAGAAGAATCTTGTTCCATGCCCTCATCATTTCACATAGAACTTTCAAAAGATAAGTTCACATGGTCACTGAAATAATGAGAGAAAAAGAAAGAAGCTTCTTCTTCGATATATGATTTGCATATCGAACCTTCAACTCATGTTTTTTGTCTCACTTTTATCTTTAGATGATTTAAGTACCTGTTAAGAATAATTGTAATTAAATTTTATTCCATTTAGTTAAACTAAAATTTAACATACTCAATATTAATACATTTCAAACGGATACATCCATTCATATTACACAGGACTTCGAAGATGTGCTTCAAACAGAAGATGAACAAGTAAATGCTCCATTACATTAAAGAAAACCGAAGGAAATATTTTCTCTAGTTTGTAGAGCAGTATAGGAATTTCTTCCTCAAGTTTACGTAGATGATCAACTTTTAACGTAACTGAACAAAGCCCCTTATAAAACAAACCAAGTTCTGTTACAACCGTCCAAGCTTTTGTGGGCAACAGTTCTTTAAAAGCGATGGGTAACAAATATCCTATCATTACATGACAATCATGACTTTTCATCCTACTCAGTTTACCGTTCTTATAGTCGACACATTTACGAAGATTAAAAGAAATCCCATCAGGAAATCTTAATCCTTCCACCCAGTTTAATAGTACTTTAACTTGGTTACTGTCTAGTTCATAGCATGCTTTGGGTTTTTTGTGTCATTTGGCTTCATATATAGCTCAGGATGATTGAATATTGCCTATATATCACATCTTGATTTCAAATCATCTTTAGTCTTTCCTTTAACATTTTAAACCGTGTTAAATACATTATCAAACACATTTTTCTCATTGTGCGTCACGCCGATATTATGACGAATTAGGAGATTTTTAATAAGAAAACTCCCAAAAAATACTTTGTTCGCACCAATTATGAATCGTCGATTTACCTTGAATTTCAATTTGTTCGGCAGTTTCATGTATCTTTGGATTATCCTTTACAAGGACATAAATATCTTCGTTTGACCAAATTGTTGGTGGTCGCAAGCTCTCAATTCTACTACTTGTAAAGTTTTTTTTTTATTTTTTCCAAAAGGATGATTAGTATGGAGAAAATACCGATGACAGTTAAGCCATGAAATTTTCTTCCCATGCGGTAAAGAAAATGCTCGTGTTTCCTCCATGCAATAAGGACAGGCTAAACGACCTGCTGTGCTCCAACCCGAAAGCATTGCATACGCAGAAAATTGCTTATAGTCCACAACAGAGAAGCGAACATATGAAAATTCTTTTTTTTTGGAATGTCATATGTTTCAACACTTTCATACCACAATTTTTCAACTCTTCAATCAACAGTTGTAAATATACGTCAATTCTTTGTGTCAGATTATCAGGGTCAGGGATAACAATAGTGAGAAACATATACGGAGTTTTCATACACTTCCACGGAGGTAAATTGTAAGGTGTAACAATTATAGGCGAAGTCGAATATTTTGAATCAAATTGAGAGAATGGTGAAAATCCATCCGTACATAAACCAAGTATAACATTACGGCTCTCCACTACGAAAGCGGGGTATGTCTTATCAAAATGCTTCAATGCTTCTCCATCATCTGGGTGTGCTAATGTACCTTCTTCCTGTGTTATCACAAAGTGCCATCTCATATGATGCGCGGTTACAGAAGTTGCATATAACCTTTGAAGCTATTTATTTTCCTTGAACTAGTAACTCTAGGTTCCCTAACATCTTTGTACCAGAAGTATCGCCTTCAGAACAGTCAAGTGTCGACGTACACCAGGCAGATATTAAAGGGTTTAAACTATCTTCATGAATGCTATATAGTTCACGGGTATGTAAATCTTTCTTACTTATATTACTGTCAGAACATATTCAATATGCATGTACAAATGGTATGCAAAGTTGAGAAGTCTTTGCAAAGTCTTTCTTAAATTATTGGTTCCTTGTCCCATGACAAGGCAAATAAATGGAGTTCATATCCTCTATAATACTATACTTTTGTATTTTTAAGGAGAAAGAAATCTATCAATCTTATTATTCCCATAAGGTCAAGTTCTTCGCTTCAACGAAATATTATTTTGGAGTTATTTGCATGTTTAAAATTGTAATTGAAACGTCTATCATATAGTAAGATACTTGTATGTATTCTCATTCACTACTAGAAAATCCGTTATTGGTTGCAATAAATAGTGGCATAATATTACCATATCTATAAAATTGTGAGTTAAAACTACATATTTTACTGTACCTATTGTCTACTAGAAATCAAATTTGTCATCAGATGATAAAAGATTTACCTTTTGTGGAAGACTTAAAATATACAAGAAACTCTATAGTCTTTTAAATTCTTCCCAAAATACAGACAATTACAATAGGTCTATTAGTATGGTTATTTACTATCAATGCATGAATACAATGCAAACTTGTTTAATATTTTCTTAAGATAATGAAATGCTTTTACACATATCATTACTGTTTACATGAATGAGTGAATGCTTTCACTAGAAATGCCAATTGTAATATGATCTTAAACGCTATAAGTAAATAATGATTGTTTTTCATTTTAAATCTTAATTATATAAACATCGAACCATGTAACTCCCTGGTATATTGATGTTCACTGACCAAATGATTGAACAATTCTTTTGTTCATAGCACCATCAGTACCACATTTTACATCGACATATTTCTTCTTTTTATTACTTTTTGTCGTTGTTATGTTCTCAATGTGCCTATTCAATACTTATGATATCAGCATAGGCAAAGTAGAACTCGACTGGGATTTTTCTATGATTGGATTGCTTACGTCCACTATTGCTACTTGTGGCTTAGGCTAGAGTAACTACCATTAACATTATTGGAACATGAGTATCTAATGAGAAATTCTCCTAACTGGGCTTAATACTTGCATTTGTTTGATTTGTCATAATACAATTTTTTGATCCATTATCTAGTATGGAAAGCTCAGAAGAACATTGTAACAACCCGCATATTTTACGATTGTATATTTAAATATTTTATTTAAATATAACATCGTTAATCGGATTAAAAGTCCGAAAAACTACTTTTTGTAAACAGTCGAATTGGGACTCGAGATCACTTCCATTGAGTCCAAAATGGCGTTTACAACTTTTTTGAGTATAAACATCGATATGTTTGGAGTTGAGTGAATTTTGCTATTTTTCTATTGGGCTTTGGGTTTGGGTTTCAGCTCATTACTCATCCAATACCCTATAGTCCACTCAACTTCCTTCATTCATTTTCATTTCCTAACACTCTCAAGCTTAAGAGGAAAATGGGGGGAAATGGGAAATAGAAATTCCTAAACCCTAGTTTTGATTAGGAAATACAAATTCAAGTCCAAAATCAAAGAGAAGCTTAGGTAAGCATCCTCTTCATCTTCTCCATCTCTATCTCCCTTCAATTTCAGAAATTCCTAAACCCTAACTTAGGAAATATTTGCTTTTGATCTTAGATTGGTGCTTCAAGAGTTGAAGTTAAAGAGTAGTTGAGCTTTCCTTTGCTTTAGAGCTTCTCGTTTGTTGTTTTTGGGTTTAAAGGTGAGTTCTTTAACTCACATCTACGTCTATTACTTTCTTTGTTGTTAGGTATGAATTCCTAACATTTGTGCATGATCATTTGCTTTTGATTTGAATTGATTTGGTGAATTTTCCAAATATTGGTGTTTTGGTCCAATTTTATGAAAATCCTACTATGGATGTTTGGACATTGATATTTGGGGTGTATCGAAGAGCCTTTAAGGTTGGGTTGTCGCTTGGCGTAAATCCTTAGTTGTCGTTGCTCGTCCGATCGCTCCTAATACGTTTTGGCCACTTTGGCCTAGGCAAATTGTTGCCCAAACCAAGCGACCAGACGTTTGGTAACCAAGTCCAGACGTCTGGTTTGGACCTGGAGCAAAAATGTATGCACGCATAATTTAAAAAAAAGTAGAGACTATTTCCAGACGTCTGAAATTCAAGATCAGACATTTGGATGGATCTCAGACGTCTGATCTGAAGTTTCAAACGTCTGGGTGTTCTCTAGATTATTTCCAGAGAACAAATCCAAACGTCTGGATTCCAAACCAGACGTCTGGTTAGTCTTCAAACGTCTGGTTTGAACCTTCAGACGTCTGAAATTGTGCAGCTTGCCTATTTGCTTATGTTTTTAAGTGGATTTCCTATTTTAATCGATTTTTGTTGATCTGGATAATTGTTATCACTTATTATCGACTTTGATGACTTCTTTCCTTGGATTTTTGGGAATATCCATTTGATGGATTTGATATCGATTTCTACGGTTTTGATTCACGTCTTCGAATGTGAATTTTGGTGATTGATTGTTTCTACAATCGTTTCTGTGGTTTGTCACTCTTAAAAATATAAAGGTTTCTATACTAGTAGTATATATTCAAACGCTTTTACAAAAATGATTTCAATACTATTTTAAATACAAACCTTGTTTTAAAACCATTTTCCAATCTATTAGTATATACAAACCTTTACCTCATTCGTATGAGAAATCTAATTAAACGGCTTAGCAAAACAAGTGGTATGAAAAACTTACGTTTACTTCGTCGGTTAATTCTTGGACTTGTCCGATTGAACTCTTGTGACAATTTTCGAGTGGAAATCTACAATTTGTTCGTAAATATCTAAGTTAAGCCAGTGATTATGGGACACGAAGCTAAACTCTTATATTTACTAGCTTAGCGTGGTTCACACTTTTTATTGATCGATGATGATCATTCTGTGATTTAGACTAGCGATGTGCGACGTCTATTTGTTTGTGTGGGGGTTAAACCCTGTTTGTGGAGTTTCAATCAAAATTTGGCGGGGTAGCGACCCGTGGTATTCGGGCCGTTTGTGGAGCTTCGGCTCAAAATTGATGGTTAGAGACCATGGAATAACGTTTCGTTTGTGATGCACGTGTTGGTGAGTTTTCATGCTCCTATTTGTGATAGGCCTCCCCTCTTTGTGATTTCTGGTTGTGATTTCTAGAATTTGTGTTTCACCAATTTTTGTGGTTTGCATTGATAAGCTTTATCAATATTTCTATTTGGTGAATAATTTAAAGAATGCGATTCTTTTTGGTGTTTTGAGATGATTTGAGATATTGTATGATTTTTGTTGTTAATTGATGTATACTTGACTCAGTATGGCATTTTTGTTATCATATGTTTTTGGTCATATCTCTTATCCTATCTCATTTTATCTGATATTTATAGCTAGACTGATCCGTTTATTATTTTCTTATTAAATAATACTCGAGTCAGACCGAGGTATTTCAGGTGCTTCTGCTTGACTTCTTATCTGGGACCATCATCTGATTTTTAGCTAACTACTTTAGATTAGTAGTTTTTGTTATTATACATCCGAGATAGAGACTCCTTGATGTATATATATTCTTTTGTCTAGCACTTGTACCTATTCTTTGGTGATGTAGTGGATCTAGTTTGACCACTACTTTGATGTACACTTTTATGTGTTATATTCATATCTGTTTCCGCCTTAGTGATATGATTATTTGTGACTGATTTGTGTTATGTTTATTTCTATATTTGTTTCTGAAGGCCACTTAGCCACTATGTGGTAGCCTTGAGTTTGTATTTGGTATGTCGGATCTCCTCTTGAATGAAATGTAAGCTTTATTATCTGACATATCAGTACTCGCAAGAAGCAATTACGCAGATGGTCGCTCCTCAACAGCCTTATTCTTCGTGCTAGTCGACGGCATTACCCCGTAGTGCTCTTGGCTAGCATGAGTATAGAGGTGGGGCGTCACAGCTTGGTATCAGAGTCAAACTTCGGAACAATGTAGAATAATCTAGCAAGGATCATTGTCCTAAGTCTTTCTTAGGAGTCGTGCCATATATTTTATTTCGAGTCTTCGTACCGTTCTATCCAATTTCTTTTTATGATGCCTTGTTTTATCAATCAAGTTGTTTGATATTCATTCTGATAATAACCTTTTTTCCTCTTCTTTCTTTCTTTCTTAAAGAAGAGAAATGGTTAGACCAGGCCGTCCCAACGCTGGTCAATCTAGTGCTACTCCTCAAGATGGAGTATTTATGACTGCTCAACAACTTTTAGATCTTGTGAAGAATGCTCAAGCTATCGGACCCATTCCAGAGCCTACTCATCCTAAATCTGGGTTTGCATGCTTGTGTAGTGATTACACCAACTTGGGTGGAAGGCCTTTCAAGGGTTCCGAGAGCGTTATAGAAGTCCAAGCTTGGCTTAGAACATGCGATCGCATCTTTTCCCACATGAATCTTATTGATCTACATCGAGTCCAAGTGGCTTCTAGCATGCTCCAGGAGAGAGCATTAGATTGGTATGAGCTTCTGTTCTCAGAAAATATTGAGGCGGACCTTACTTGTGAGCAATTTCGGGAAAGGTTCGAGTTGAAATTTGTGCCGAAAGCTGAAAAAGTATCTTTAGCTCGACGCTTTATTGACCTTGTTCAAGGTGAATCTTCTATGATGGATTACTTCGCATCTTTCGACTCTCTATCTAAATATGGGGTCGAGTATATTAATACCCCATTGAAAAAAATCAGAGATTGGTCTATGGGTTGAATAAGAATCTCAAAACCCATTACTTCTGAAACTAGAAGTTTCTTTTGATCAGCTTGTTGATATCGCTCTTCGACTCGAAGAGGCCGATAAAGAAATTGATGTTGAAGTCAAACAAAACATCAACAAGAAGAGGCCTTCTAAATTCAAGCCTAATCCCAACAAGAAAGGGAAGCAAGCAACTTCGGTAGCAAAGACTCCTACCTCTAGTCATGGAGAATGTTACAATTGTGGTTCTAAGGACCATTATGCAAACAAGTGTCTGAAGCCCCTTTCTTGCCGCTATTGCAAGAATTCGGGTCATACTATATCTTTGTGTCCCAAGCTTCAAGGCAAGAAAGAGGGAAAGCTAAATGTGGTGTAAGCCCCTAGTAACACTTCTCTTGGTCAAGGTATTTCTCATTCTATCCTTGATGGCATTATTATATTTCATGATCTTCCTATTCGAGTTCTTTTTGATACGGGTGCATCTCACTCTTTTATATCAAAAGAACTTGTTGATGCTTTGTCTTTGAATGTTATTGGCTTGATGACTTCATTGAGGATTGCAAATCCGGTTGGTGGATCCGCAACACTTAGTTTACTTTGTAAAGATGTCGAGATTATTTTGTGTGGTTATTCTTTCCAAGCCGATTTGCATGTTATGCGTTACCTTGGTTTCGGAATGATTTTGGGAATGGATTGGCTTAATCATTATGAAGCCCATGTCCTATGTCCTGAGCGGACTATATATCTTCGACATCCTCAATCTGTTAAGCATATTTCTCTTGTTCTTAAAGATTCAAATTCCAATTCGGGAGCATCCTTGTATTCTCTAAATCCTCATGATGATGATAATGATGATGAGGAAGATGTCATTTCCCTCATTCACATTGTTCGTGAATTTCCCGACATATTTGAGCCCGTTTTAGGATTACCACCTAAGCGAGCAATTGAGTTCAGAATTAATCTAATCCCTGGAGCTCTACCTATTACTCGTCCTCCTTATCGTATGTCCGATAAGGATAATGAGGAGATGCATAAACAATTATCTGAATTGGAAGCGAAGCAGTTTGTTCGTTCTAGTTCCTCTCCATAGGGAGCTTCGGCTATTTTTGTGAAGAAATCTGATGGTACACTTAGGCTTTGCGTTGACTACCGCAAGCTTAACGATCTCACCATTAAGAATAAATACCCCTTACCTCGGATTGATGATCTATTCGATCAACTTAGTGGTGCTAGAGTCTTTTCACAGTTAGACTTAGCAATCGGTTTTCATCAGCTCCGTATTGCGGAGGATAACATTCCTTTGACATCGTTCCGTACTCTTTATGGATCTTATGAATGACTTGTTATGCCATTTGGTTTAACGAACGCTCCTGCTTATTTCGTTGACCTTATCAATCGAGTTTTCAAAGACTTCCTCGATTGATTTGTTCTCATCTTTATTGATGATATTCTTGTTTATTCTAAAACCGAGGAAGAGCATGAAAATCATCTTCAGATTGTGTTGGAAACTATTAGGAGAACCAATTGAAAGCAAAATTTTCTAAGTGCCACTTTTGGCAATCTCGTGTTTAATTTTTGGGACATATCATTTCTAAATCTGGAATTTCCGTGAATCCTTCAAAGATTGAAGCGATTCAAAATTGGAAGAGACCGGAGAGTGTGAAGGAAATTCGTAGCTTTCTCGGATTGGCGGGTTGTTACCGTCGTTTCATAAAAGACTTTTCTAAAATTTCCGTACCTCTTACTAGTTTGACAAAGAAGGGAGTTAATTACATTTGGTAAATCAAATGTGAAGCTGCTTTCCAAAAGTTAAAAGAACTCCTTTCTGATGCTCCTATTCTTGTGATTCCCGAAGGGAACCAAGACTTTATTGTTTATACCGATGTTAGTCGCATTGGTTTGGGTGCCGTTCTCATGCAAAGGGAACGTGTTATTGCTTATACTTCTACACAATTAAAGCCTGCCGAGACTAGATATGCCACTCATGATTTAGAGCTCGCAGCTATTGTTTTCGCCCTTAGAATTTGGCGTCATTATCTTTTGGGAGAGAAATTTGTTCTCTACACCGATCATAAATCTTTGAAGTATTTATTTTTTCAGAAGGAACTTAATTTGCATCAACAACGTTGGATCGAGTTCCTTGCATCTTATGATCTTGATATTCTTTATACTCCTGGAAAGGGAAATTGCATTGCCGATGCCCTTAGTCATAAGCAACAAGCGGTTGTTTCTATGATGATATCCGAGTGGAATGATCTCGAGACTTTATCCACTTGTGAGATTTGAGATCGAGAATCCAATTCATGTTCATCTCTTGTTTTGTGTAGCCTTGAGGCTCGTCCTTCTCTTTTAAACCGCATTCTTGAAGTTCAAAAGCATGATCCTGAATTGGTTCTTCTTAGCCAAAGTTGTAGGGATAAAATTGATATTGAAGGTTTGAAATACTTTGATATTGATGCTCGTGGCGGTATTCGAAAATTTGGTAGACTTATTGTGCCAAATATTTGTGATCTTCGTAAAAATATTTTAGAAGATTCTCATCATTCTAAATTTACCATTCATCCCGGTAGTAGTAAAATGTAGGCGGATATGAAGCGACTTTATTATTGGGATGGAATGAAATCTGATATCACTAACTTTATTAAGCGTTGCATGACTTGCCAACTCGTTAAGGCCAAACATCAAAGGCTCGGTGGGTTATTGCAACCTTTGGACATTCCTGTTTGAAAGTGGGATCAAGTCTCCATGGACTTTATTGACGGTCTTCCCCGTTCTCGTTCGGGCCATGATAGCCTATGGGTGATAGTAGATAGACTTACAAAATCCGTCCATTTTCTTCCCGTTCGGTTCAATCGGACCATACCTATTTTGGCTAAACTCTATGTCAAGGAAATTGTTAAATTGCATGGAGTTCCTACTTCTATTATTAGTGATCGTGATCCATTATTTACTAGTGGATTTTGGAAAGGTCTTCAAAATGCTTTGGGAACGAATCTTAATTTTAGCACCGCTTATCATCCTCAGTCCGATGGACAAACCGAGCATGTGAATCAAACTCTTGAAGATCTACATCGTGCATGTGTTCTTGATTTTGGTGGAAGTTGGGAAGACCATATTTCTCTTGTTGAGTTTTCCTATAATAATAGCTTCCAATCTAGTATTGGTATGGCACCTTTCGAGGCACTCTACG
This sequence comes from Allium fistulosum, assembly GCA_030737815.1. Lineage (NCBI taxonomy): Eukaryota > Viridiplantae > Streptophyta > Magnoliopsida > Asparagales > Amaryllidaceae > Allium > Allium fistulosum. Next base: position 675,046,151 of record CM060905.1, read on the forward strand.
AAAGGCCATGCCGATCTCCTTCGTGTTGGCTTGAAGCCGGTGAGAAGCTGGTTTTAGGTCCAGATTTTATTCGTGATGCCACAGAAAAGATTGACCTTATTCGTCATAGGATGAAAGAAGCTCAAAGTAGACAAAAATCCTATGCCGATAACCGAAGAAGGAAACTAGAATTTTCTGTGGGAGATTTTGTGTTTATTCGTGTTTCACCTATGAAGGGTGTTGTGTGTTTCAGTCGATCGGGAAAATTAGCACCTCGATATATTGGTCCATTTCCCATCACCGAACGCATTGGTTCCATGGCTTATCGCCTTTTATTACCGGCTCGATTTTCTTCTATTCATGACGTATTCCACGTCTCTCAACTACGGAAATGCCTTAGAGATTATGATTCTATTCTTGAGCTCAGTGTTATTGAAGAAACTGAAGTTTCACCTAATTTGACTTATGAGCAACATCCTATTTGTATCATTGCTTCGGAGGTTAAACGCCTTAGAAATAAAGATGTTCCTCTTGTGAAAGTTCAATGGTCCTCAAATCCTAAGGATTGCTCTTGGGAATCCAGAGAATTCATCAAGCGAACACATCCAGACTTACTCTCTCGTGCTCTTTAAAGGTGAACTTCTCATTTCAAAATTTCTTTTTTTGTGTTGTTATGCCTTTGTATGGTTGTTACTTTTTATTTTATTTTTTTAAGTATTACGAGGACGCAATTTCTTTAAGGAGGGGAGTTTGTAACAACCCGCATATTTTACGATTGTATATTTAAATATAGCATCGTTAATCGGATTAAAAGTCGGAAAAGCTACTTTTTGTAAACAGTTGAATTGGGACTCGATACCACTTCCATTGAGTCCAAAATGGAATTTACAACTTTTTTGAGTATAAACATCGATATGTTTGGAGTTGAGTGAATTTTGCTATTTTTCTGTTGGGCTTTGGGTTTGGATTTCAGCTCATTACTCATCTAATACCCAATACTCCACTCAACTTCCTTCATTCATTTTCATTTCCTAACACTCTCAAGCTTAAGAGGAAAATGGGGGAAAGAATGGGAAATAGAAATTCCTAAACCCTAGTTTTGATTAGGAAATACAAATTCAAGTCCAAAATCAAAGAGAAGCTTAGGTAAGCATCATCTTCATCTTCTCCATCTCTATCTCTCTTCAATTTCAGAAATTCCTAAACCCTAACTTAAGAAAAATTTGCTTTTGATCTTAGATTGGAGCTTCTAGAGTTGAAGTTGAAGAGTAGTTGAGCTTTCCTTTGCTTTAGAGCTTTTCGTTTGTTGTTTTTGGGTTTAAAGGTGAGTTCTTTAACTCACATCTACGTCTATTACTTTCTTTGTTGTTAGGTATGAATTCCTAACATTTGTGCATGATCATTTGCTTTTGATTTGAATTGATTTGGTGTATTTTCCAAATATTGGTGTTTTGGTCCAATTTTATGGAAATTCTACTATGGATGTTTGGACATTGATATTTGGGGTGTATCGAAGAGCCTTTAAGGCTGGGTTGTCGCTTGGCATAAATCCTTAGTCGTCGTTGCTCGTCCGATCACTCTAGATATGTTTTGGCCACTTTGGCCTAGGCAAATTGTTGCCCAGACCAGGTGACCAGACGTCTAGTGACCAAGTCCAGATGTCTAGTTTGGACCTGGAGCAAAAATGTATGCACATAGAATTTAAAAAAAAGGCAGAGACTATTTCCAGACGCCTGAAATTCAAGATCAGACGTCTGGATGGATCTCAGACGTTAGTTCTAAAGTTTCAGACCTCTGGGTTTATTTCTAGAGAACAAATCTAGACGTTTGGATTCCAAACCAGATGTCTGGTTAGTCTTCAAACATCTGGTTTGAACCTTCAGACGTCTGAAATTGTGCAGCTTGCCTATTTGCTTATGTTTTTGAGTGGATTTCCTATTTTAATTGATTTTTGTTGATCTGAATAGTTGTTATCACTTATTATCGACTTTGATGACTTCTTTCCTTGGATTTTTGGGAATATCCATTTGATGGATTTGATATCGATTTCTATGGTTTTGATTCACGTCTTCGAATGTGAATTTTGGTGATTGATTATTTCTACAATCGTTTCTGCGGTTTGTCACTCTTAAAAATATAAAGGTTTCTATACTAGTAGTATATATTCAAACGCTTTTACAAAAATGATTTCAATACTATTTTAAATACAAAGCTTGTTTTAAAACCGTTTTCCAATCTTTTAGTATATACAAACCTTTACCTCATTCGTATGAGAAATCAAATTAAACGGTTTAGCAAAACAAGTGGTATGAAACGCTTACGTTTACTTCGTCGGTTAATTGTTGGACTTGTCTGATTGAACTCTTGTGACAATTTTCGAGTGGAAATCTATAATTTGTTCGTAAATATCTAAGTTAAGCCAGTGGTTATGGGACACGAAGCTAAACTCTTATATTTACTAGCTTAGTGTGGTTCACACTTTTTATTGATCGATGATGATCATTTTGTGATTTAGACTAGCGATGTGCGACGTCTATTTGTTTGTGTGGGGGTTAAACCCTGTTTGTGGAGTTTCAACTCAAAATTTGGCGGGGTAGCGACCCGTGGTCTTCGGACTGTTTGTGGAGCTTCGGCTCAAAATTGATGGTTAGCGACCGTGGAATAGCATTATGTTTGTGATGCACGTGTTGGTGAGTTTTCATGCTCCCGTTTGTGATAGGCCTCCCCCCTTTGTGATTTCTGGATTTCTTGTTGTGATTTCTAGAATTTGTGTTTCACCAATTTCCGTGGTTTGCATTGGTAAGCTCTATCAATATTTGTGTTTGGTGAATAATTTAAAGAATGTGATTCTTTTTGGTGTTTGGAGAAGATTTGAGATATTGTATGATTTTTGTTGTTAATTATGTATACTTGACTCAGTATGGCATTTTTGTTATCATACGTTTTTGATCATATCTCTTATCCTATCTCATTTTATCTGATAATTATAGCTAGACTGATCCGTTTATTATTTTCTTCTTAAATAATTCTCGGGTCAGACCGAGGTATTTCAGGTGCTTCTGCTTGACTTCTTATCTAGGACCATCATCTTTTTTTGGCTAACTACTTTAGATTAGTAGTTTTTGTTATTATACATCCGAGATAGAGACTCCTTGATGTGTATATATTCTTTTGTCTAGCACTTGTACCTATTCTTTTGTGATGTAGTGGATCTAGTTTGACCACTACTTTGATGTACACTTTTATGTGTTATATTCATATTTTTTCCGCCTTAGTGATATGATTATCTGTGACTGATTTGTGTTATGTTTATTTCTATATTTGTTTCCGAATGCCACTTAGCCACTGTGTGGTAGCTTTGAGTTTGTATTTGATAGGTCGGATTTCCTCTTGAAATGAAATGTAAGCTTTATTATCTGACATATCGGTACTCGCACGAAGCAATTACACAGATGGTCGCTCCTCAATAGCCTTATTCTTCGTGCTAGTCGACGGCATTACCCTGTAGTGCTCTTGGCTAGCATGAGTATAGAGGTGGGGCGTCACAAACTTCCTTTGCTCCAGTCTATAATTAAAGGAGAGAAGTCACAGTGGTAAGATTTCTTATGTCTATTTTTGTCTTGTACTGTTTTGGACATTTGAGATGAATAAACTAGTGGTTGCATTTTCTTTTTGGAGGTGTCCATTATACCGAGTATTGATTTCCAGTGGAAAAGCTAATGTCGAGTGGAGTATTCAACGCCGAATCCATTGAGTAACTGAAGTAATTGCCCGCTGCACCAGTGGGAGATGAATGCTTTTGGTAAGGGTTGAAAGACATGAGTACCAATCAGTAATAAAATGATTAACTGAGAAATGTAGTGATGTTGTTTCTAAAATCTCATTAGTACTAATCAGAAGGGACATTAAGTATCATTTGTGCCTTGGTCTTGTAAGGCAGGTGTCCTTGTTTCATGTAACGTCCCGGGTTTTGCCCGCTCGAAAATCAACATCCATACTTTACATCGTACTCGAATGCCGTAGATTCGACCGTTCAAATACGGTTCGCCGGAGCTTATCTTTACTTACCTTCTTTTTTTGTCCCTTAACACAGTTAAGTAAATAACACAGCGGAATAAAAAGAATAACAGATTGATATACAATATCTGATACAACAGAGTGATACAATGAATATCAATATACATCAGAGATATGATACAACAAATAGCAGCGGAAAAGAAAACGATAACATCAGCAGCGGATAATCTCCATCTTCAAAGCACCAATCCAGAAATAGCTCGAACTCCCAATAACGAGGCACACAGATAAGCAAGTGCAGTCCGATCCAAAGACTGAACTAGCTCGAGAAAATCTACTAATCTGAATATCTGAAAAACCAAACTCTAGACTGCTCGTGTAGAAAAATTTTGAGCATCCAGAGTTTAGGAAATAAACAATAAACTCCGGATCAGTCATGGGACTGGTGTGAGCAACAAAAACAGTTTATCTTTAAAAACAAATAGCAGAGATTTTTAAAGTCAATTCGCAATGCTTTTTGGAAAATGAAACTACCATAAGACCTCCCACCACACACACAATGCAAACGCAGACTTGGAGGAGATTTCTTCTTATGATAGTCAAAGATGCTTACTACGCAAAATCAAATCATTTTTTATATTATTATTAGTGCATAGTGTAGAAACATTTCGAAAGTATAATATTAATCTTAGCCAGCATAGGCATTCCGCACTTATGCCTACTATAGCTACTATGTTCAATAGCAGGTTACCGCCACATTCCATGGCAGGTAATACAACTAAAACCGTACAAAGTTCGTATTGGAAGATGGATTTCCAACAAATGGTCAGGCTAAGGAACTTCCTATGCCACGATGGGTACGTCCCTGGAATAGACGACCCGAGAAATAACCTAACATTACGGTTAGATCTCTGCCAACACAAGGTCGGGTTACCTCTGCAAAAATAGGTAACTACTGACACGCGTATGCCATCCCCCGATCGTAACCGATCTTCCCGAGGATCCTCGATTTCCAACAAACCACATAATAATAATGCAGCAACCACATAGGTTAAGTATCTGGGCTCCATACCATGATACCACCTCTATCCAGAAGGAATGACATACACTAAGGGGCGCTACTCCCTAGAACCTTGCCGCATCCTTCCTGTTTTGACCATTTCCGGGGTGTGAGGCTCGACGAAGTCTCGTCCACAAAGCTACGCTTTGTTCACAAAGCCATGCTTTGGGTCAAACAAATGATCAACCTATGATCACAAAGATATAAGATCAAACAAATGATCATATCACAAATGATCAAACACTGATCATCACACAGCAACACTCAGCATGCCACATTACCAAATTGGGATATATCGCTGATAACTTCAACTACATAACCTCTGAGTTCGTACGTCTCAAAGAAGGGTGTTAAGCTAAGAGAATAAATTCTCCGCCACCAACAGATATGTATTTGAAAGAAATCAGCTTTATATCTCAAAGTGTAATGTCAGACATGTAACCATACAAGTCTGTTCCGGGTTCGAACAGAACCGAAGGCACTTCTCACGAAGCTCTTGCAATTCCGGATAACTTTCAATCACGTTCGGACTTCCCGTCACAAAAGAGTGATATAAATCTCTATACCGGCGCGACTCAGTGCACAGACATTCGATAGGTTGTCCTTTCATTTTCGAAAAATATCCGGTCTTCAACACCGGTCTTCAAATGCTATCCATATACGACGTATCACTATTCGGAATGGGTTATATGACACAAAGGTCCTTTCCCGGCTAACCCGAATAGTGAGCGCAATATTCAAAAACAAATGGATAATGGGATTTCAATTAAGTCACAACTTAAACCCAAACTTTCTTTTCAAATGGTTTAACAAATTACCATTTTAATCTTTTTAAACAAAAAGATTCAATTCACAAAGTTCGCTTAATTTCACAAAGATTCATTCATAGATTTTCCAAATCAATTTCCCTTTCAATTTGATTAATTCGTTAAATCTTTAAATCAAAGATTTAACTCATAGCTTTCAAAACAATTTCATTTCGAATGGTTTAAATAAATCATCATTTTAAATCTGTTAAAAACAAACAGATTTAATTCATAGCTTTCAAAAAGAATTCATTCATAACTTGGAAAATCTTTTTTTTTTTAAATCTTGAAATTCCTTTACCTAAATTAGAATTTCACTTCTTATCTGAAAGCTTTTATTCCTTTAAAACAAACAGTTTTTATTTGGAAATTTGATTCATCTATACGAGTTAAAGTTCTTGGGTTAAATCCAAATTTTCAAACAATAATTTTAAAATGGTTTAAATTCATATGAACACCTTTATAACATTTTTAACCGTAATTTCAAATCATAGGATTCAATTTCAAACTTGAATTCAAATTTAAATCAAATTATTTAAATTTCAAAACTCGATTAAGTTATTCAAAATAACTTTTATATTTGAAATTCCATTTCAAAAGCTTTTCACTTTAAACCCCAAATTTCTAATTTCAAAATCAATTGAAATTAAAATTTCAATTTCAAAAACATCAAATTTAAATTGTCTGTGACTTAACCGATTTCCACGTGAAATCCATATTTGTGTGTGTAAAGATGTGGTCCAGGGGTTTAACACAATAGTGCAACATCAATCATCATAGATATATCGATAAGCGGTAAAATCGATAACGCTTATCTTCATTCACAGATTCATAGATAAAATAAATTTATCAGTCACAAAGATTCACAATTACAATTCGATGTGGGTTTCGGATAACCAACGGGAATCCGACTCCCTGTCGCATCGAAATTCAAGTGCCGTTTTACGGGTCAAGGGTTTCATATTCACATAGTACTATATCACAGAAACAGAAAATCTCAGATCACAACATAAATCAGGATGTATCACTAAGCATCATATATCAGGGATGTCCAACAATTCATATCATTCAACAGAATCCAAACATTCATAAGTAATGTCAGTTAATTGTCTGATAAATTTAAATCAATTAGATCATCAGTCATGGTTAATTAACTTTAATTAATCTCCAATCATTTGATTAAATATCCTTTAATCATTTATTAAATTAATAAATCAACTTTTAATTAATTTAATAATTTTCCTTTAATTATTCAATTATCCTTAATTAATTCACTTAACTTATTAAACTCTTTAATTAACCCCTTTGAAATAAATTATCATTAACACTTCTTAATTACAAATAAATTAGATGCCTAATTATTAAATTACAAATTAATTTATCACAAATCCTTAATAAATTTCTCAATTAGTTAATTACTATTCATTTATTAATTAACTTTTAGAAGTTGATTAAATTCTTAACTTCAAATTGATTTAAACATAAGATTATGGATATCAATTCTTAATTACAAATTCATTTAATCTTACATTACTTATTACGTTACAAGCATAAATTAATTTCATTCTTAGTTAACTTGCACACTTAATTAATTAAAGCATCTTACATCAGCAAACCTTTCTTAACGAATTCTAAATCAAATCTTAGCTTAACACTAACCATCATTATTTATTAAATTAACACTAACTTAGTATAACAAACTACCCTTAAAGTATTTAGGCTAATTTATCAGAAAATGGACCCGAGTTACACACCCTGCTCTCTCGAGTAGTAACCCGAGTCTTCTCCCATTTTCCCCGCGTCTCTTTCTCTTTTTCTACTCGCCTACTGTTTTCTTCTTCTACCTTCTTTTCTTTTTCTTTCTTAACTTAATTTAATAACTGAAATGTTTTAAACTCACGCACGCACCCAGATCGAACTCGAAGAAAACCTCGAGTATACTCGAGCAAAACCACGCGACGACACCCGGATCGAACTCGAATCACTGACATCGATCGCCACCGTGCACGTGCACGACTGCCTTGATCACCTCCGGCCAACATCCCGACCATCAACACGTCACCGTTGACCCCCTCAGACCTCCAGGCCACCTAGGTCCTTAAATCAGTAACAAAAATGAAATCGAGCAAGTTGGGCATGCCTGTAACCAAACCCATCACCAACCATTTACACGACGCCGATGATACCGACCTCTAGCCACTCCGCCATCCTGTCCAAAGCTTCAACGTACGAGGACGCAACGAATCCCCAAATGCGAACGATTCCGATCGTACAACGACCACGAGATTTCCCTTTGAACAAAGTCGAACAGAACTAGACCCAAGACCCTAATCTTGATTCGTCTCAAAATTTCTTGCATTCGAAATTTTTTTCAACATTTTTCCTCAATTCCTAAATCAAAAATCTAACTCTACAACACATTTCAATATTAATTATTTGTTAAATCATCAATATTCATAAAAATGCATTTTTTGTTCTTTTACGAATTGCACTCTGAATACTTGCCTAAGAGTTATCATTTTTGTTTTAAAAATCTTAGCTTGGTATATTTAATCAAGATATGAAATCGAATCAACAAATTAAAACATTTAAAATTTCAACATTTTTATTGTTATCTTCTTTAAACCTGTATAAACAATATTTACATTCACTGTTATGGTTTAAAAATCACTTCCAGGTTATGTTTTTAGTTTTAAACAACCTACTCAGTTAAAATCCTAAGCTTTTGATGTTTATATGAAAATGTATAAATTTCTTTACATTTCTTTGCTCAGGAAATTTAAAAATACTGAAGAACACATCACATCTTCAAAACTTCCAGATAGCATCTCAGGACTACATACCACAATATATAGCAACACAAGATATATATGAACTAATTATCATAATTAAGATTTCAAGAAGAATATGTTTACTCACAGGTAAAGAAACAAGGAGACCTGGTTTAAAAAGAAAAGTTACTCACAGATTTTCAGAAAGAACAGAGTGCTTTGATTTCTAAATTTGATTTTACTATCTATTGTATGCCTTGCTCCCAAACTATTTCGCTTTTTGAATTTGATCTGATTGAAGTTTAAATTTTCTTCTCAGTTGAATCTTTGCTTTGATATCTTGTTTCTGTTTTTCTTTTCTGGCTTTGCTTATTTTTGATGAATGAAAAGGAATAAGATGAAGAGCTTGCTATATATAAAAGAAAGCTTATAGGGTATATTATTATTTGTACATTACAGGTACGATATTTCTTTTATTATGCCCAGAGACTTTTTCGTATATGGGGGCTGAAGTTGATCTTGCATTAAATGAAAGTATGTAGCATTTATTACCATGGTCTTTTATGTCTTCTTTGCTTCCAGGTTACATTTTTTTTTCTATTTTCTTTTGTCAATGTCATACTTCGGCTGATAGATATAGGGATGGTTTGCATTGATTTGTTTATACATAGGTATGGGTGACATGGTATGTTATTATTTTGTACAATATAGTGATGTATTTTTTTTTCTTTGTTCGTTTGAATCTTAACAAATTTTGTTTAAATGTCTTTTATTTTTATGTTTTATTACTTTCTATTTTACTTGTTCACTTTTGAGCATATTTATTTACAACTTTGTTTCATACTTTTGCAATACTCCTTTCTTTCTTTTGTCTAGTCTAATTGCATAATTTTCTTACAGGCTACATACATATACAAAGCCTGGTTTTTATCTATGGGTCACCGTATATTTTACAATCCTATATTTCATCTTATATACCATGTTTTTATTTTGTTTGTAAATAGGTAGTTATATTTGTTTATCTCATTTTATAACTCGACCCATTATTAACCATCAATTCTAATTATTATTATTATTATCAATTATTATTATTATTTTTATTCAAAAATTTATTTATTACTCAATTTAATTCAAAAATTCATTTAATTATTAATTTAAATTAAATTAAAATCTGGGGTCGTTACATTTCAGCTATGGATGAACTTGTCCTAGAGAACATATGTGACAGGTAGGGCTAGTTCTCAAGCCAGCACCTTGTTTTTTAATAATAATAATAATAATACAATTAAAATAACCTTGTTTTTAATAATAATAATAACAACTATAATAATAAATTAACTAAGTTAACCAAGTTAATATAAATTAACTAAGTTTTGTTAAAATTAAACAAGTTTTATAAAATTAGTTAAGTTTAAGCTAACTAAATTTTATAAATAATAATATAACTAATTTAACAAAGTTTTATAAATAGACAAGCATCATTGTCCCAGTGGTTAAGTGATTCGGCTTTGGTGCGAGAGGTCACAAGTTTGAAACTTGCGTAGCGTGATTCGAACATTTATTGACATGTGATATGTTGTCCTAGTGACATGTTGTATATAAAGTACCATTTCAAAAGAAAATTTTATAAATAATAACAATGATTATGATGATGATGAATTAACTACGTTTATCAAAATTAACTAAGTTTATAATAATAATAATATAATTAAATTAACTGAGTTTTATTACTAATAATAATAAATTAACTAAGTTAACCAAGTTAATAAAAATTAACTAAGTTTTGTTAAAATTAACTAAGTTTAAGTTAACTAAATTTTATAAATAATAATAATATAACTAATTTAAAAAAGATTTATAAATAACGATGATGATGATAAATTAACTTAGTTTATAAAATTTAACTAAGTTTATAATAATAATAATAATATAATTAAGTTAACTGAGTTTGAATAATAATAATAATAATAAATTAAGTTAACCAAGTTAATAAAAATTAACTAGGCTTTGTTAAAATTAAACAAGTTTTATAAAATTAACTATGTTTAAGTTAACTAAATTTTATAAATAATAATAATATAACTAATTTAATAACATTTTATATATAACTGTAAGATTGGACTTTATTTATTTCATTTCGTTTATAACTTTGATTATTTATATGACATTATTTATAATATGATATACTCGTACAATGTTGTAGATGTTTGATATTAGAGTTGAAGCCGTACGAATTAACATAATTGTTTGACTATATGTTGTGTTTTCACTTGTGCAGGCATTGGATTTCCGAACAGAGCAAGGTTGGACTTTTATGGTGCTAGCTATCACTTGTGCATGCAACAAAGAATTATGGGTAATCAAGCATTTTGTTAGCACCAGTTTGGTATAACATTTTATTAGTACTAGGTGTGTAAATTTTATATGAATGGTTATTGTATGCGAGTTTGGTCATTTTATCAAAAAATTATTGTATTAGAATGGTTATGGATATCTTATTTGATTATATGATTAATATGTTTTTTTTAATTGTGTGAATATGATGATTATGTGAGTGATTATTGATTGATATAGTAGGAACAAAATAGACTATCAACGGGAAATAATAGCATGGAAAAATGGTGCAAAATGATCAACAACTTTTAGTATGGAAATACATATAGTGGCATTGAGTAAACGCAACCGTAATGTAGGGGTAAAGTTGGAAACTCTATTGGTAGCGAAAAAAACCTTTTGATAGCGTTTTTAAAACGCTACAAAAAGCTTTATGGTAGCGTTTAAGAAAGGCTGCAACAAATTAATTTATAGTGGCATTGAAATAAATGCCACTAAAAATCATGGATTTTTAGTTGCGGCTTTATCACGGCGTTCATCAAAACGCTAGCATAAGTTTTGGTAGCGTTTTTTATGCGCCACCAAAAATAAAATTTCTTGTAGTGAATGACACAATTTCTGCACAGTTAAGAAGAACATATGTGTGGGCTACATGATAATCTATGTCGTCTAACCATACTTCCACATATTTTCTAGCAGGGCATCCCTGCTGTCTAAAAATAAATAGCACTGATTCAGAAGAATCTTGTTCCATGCCCTCATCATTTCGTGTAGCACTTTCAAAAGATAAGTTCACATGTTCACTGAAATAATGAGAGAAGAAGAAAGAAGCTTCTTCTTCGATATATGATTTGCATATCGAACCTTCAACTCCTGCTTTTTGTCTCACTTTTATCTTTAGAGGATTTAAGTACATGTTAAGAATAATTGTAGTTAAATTTTATTCTACTTAGTTAAACTAAAATTTAACATACTCAATATTAATACATTTCAAACAGATACATCCATTCATATTGCACAAGACTTCGAAGACGTTCTTCAAATGGAAGATGAACAGGTAAATGCTCCATTACATTAAAGAAACTTAAAGGAAATATTTTCTCCAGTTTGTAGAGGAGTATAGGAATTTCTTCGTCAAGTTTACGTAGACGATCAACTTTTAACGTAGTTGAACAAAGCCCCTTATAAAACAAACTAAGTTCTGTTACAACCTCCAAGTTTTTGTGAGCAATAGTTCTTTGAAAGCGATGGGTAACAAATATTCCATCATAACATGACAATCATGACTTTTCATCCTACCTAGTTTACCGTTCTTATAGTCGACACATCTACGAAGATTAAAGGAAATCCCATCAGGAAATCTTAATCCTTCCACCCAGTTTAATAGTACTTTAACTTGGTTACTGTCTAGTTCATAGCATGCTTTGGTTTTTTTTGTGTCATTTGGTTTCATATGAAGCTCAGGTTGATTGAATATTGCCTCTATATCACATCTTGATTTCAAATTGTCTTTAGTCTTTCCTTTAACATTTAGAACTGTGTTAAATACATTATCGAACACATTTTTCTCGTTGTGCGTCATGTCGATATTATGATGAATTAGGATATTTTTCCAATAAGGAAACTCCCAAAAATTACTTTGTTTGCACCAATTATGAATCATCGATCTACGTTGAATTTCAATTTGTTCGCCAGTTTCATGTATCTTTGGATTATCTATTACAAGGACATAAATATCTTCGCTTGACCAAATTGTTGGTGATCGCAAGGTCTCAAGTCTATTACTTGTAAAAAAAATTATTTTTTCCAAAAGGATTATTAGTATGGAGAAAATACCGATGACAATTAAGCTACGAAATTTTCTTCCCATGTGGTAAAGAAAATGCTTGTGTTTCCTCCATGCAATAAGGACAAGCTAAACGACCAACCGTACTCCAACCCGAAAGCATTGCATACGCAGAAAAATTGCTTATAGTCCACAACAGAGAAGCGAACATACGAAAATTCTTTTTTTTTGAAATGTCATATGTTTCAACACCTTCATACCATAATTTTTCAACTCTTCAATCAACAGTTGTAAATATACGTCAATTCTTTGTGTCGGATTATCAGGGCCAAGGATGACAATAGTGAGAAACATATACGGAGTTTTCATATACATCCACGGAAGTAAATTGTAAGGTGTAACGATTATAGGCGAAGATGAATATTTTGAATCAAGTTGAGAGAACGGCTAAAATCCATCCGTACATAAACCGAGTATAACATTACGGCTCTCTGCTGCGAAAGCGGGGTATGTCTTATCAAAATGCTTCCATGCTTCTCCATCAGTTGGGTGTACTAATGTACCTTCTTTCTGTGTTCTCACACAGTGTCATCTCATATGATACGCGGTTACAGAAGATGCATATAACCTTTAAAGCCTAGGAGTGATGCGTAAGTAATGCATGCACTTGTACGGAACTTCTTTTCCCTTCTTTTTTCTTGATTTGTATCTTTCCTGATTACATATTTTATAATTCCTAAGATTGATGTCTTCTTACCAAAACAACATGCAACCATTTAAACATGTATCTATTTTTGGATACGGCAAACCAAAAGCAGACATAAGTTTTTTCACTTCATAATGATTTTCGCACATTAAATTATCGGATGACATATGCCGTTTTGCAGCTTGTACTATAGTTGTAGACCGGCTTCTATGAAGTTGTATTTTGATTTCATCGCAATGTATTATGTAGTTACTGATAGTTGAGTACTGCTTGTACAACCATCCCAAAGGGGTTTCGTAACAGCATCCAATAAATCATAAAAAAAATTTGCTCCAATACTCTATATTAAATAACTAGTGTGAACCCGTGCTTCGTACACGGATGCTTTCAGAATATTGTAGTTACATAGGCCATAGTCAAATATATAAGGATTTTAATATAATGATAATGAAAAAACATTATTGAACAACAGTGCGACATCATTTATAAGCCATGATCAAGGAAAAATAATGCAAAGATATATATGATTTTTATAATTATAATTGAAATTAACTGAAATAATTATAGTGAATATATTAAAATTCACATATTTGTCGGTGTTGCTGCTTTCGCAATTATATAGTTTGCAATGTATATAGATATATTTGAAGTAGTCACTGTGAACTGCAAACATAAATAGACACTTCAATTTGTTTCAATAAAATAACAGAACCAAAAGTTTTTAGTCATGTGCGGCTATATAATAGTAGGACCAAAAGCATTGAATGGATTTGAACTGTATTTGTCAACATAAGAGGAAAAAAACCAGGAGATGCAGTATAGTGAAGGGAGGAAGAAGTAAAATGCAAGATTCATCTGAAATAGGACCGAAGATGTAATATGAAAATAATAAGGGTTCCAATACAGATTACTAATGTTCATTGAATAGGGTTCCAAGTCAAGTACAAAATATGACATATAATTGGCGGCATTAACCCCTAATTTGAAAAGTGACGGAACAGAGCAATTGTGCTAACTCTGATATATTGTTTAGCCTTGGAAAATACTGTCGGTAGTGTGCTTATCAAGTTGGTCTTGAGTGGATGTAGCTGCTTTTATCATGCCCTGAAATGATGCATTAAAGTGGGTAAACTTTTTCGGCGATGTAGGGATTTTGTACCTGCAACCAAAAAGGCAAAACTGTTAAATTGCAAAAGGTGAAATTAAATTCAGAAATACCTACAAAATATATAACCAACAGAATGATGGAAGATGCAAATTAAATTCAAAATATATTTTGGTCATAACTATTTTCTCTTATATGCAATGATAAAATCGTTCTCACATTGGTAGTGTAATTTCTGTATCATAGCCATTTTCTCTCCTATATAATTACAATATATTTTATGGCATAACTGAACTTCTACAAATTCGAAATTTAAGTATTTATATACAATACGAAGGCTCTTGGTTTCGCAATTCTAAACTCATATCTTCAAAGTCTTAAAATGTTAAGAGCGACAATTTCCATCAACATAAATTTATATAACAAAATTTTCCAGTGTATAAATTGTATGTCCAAAATTTGTAAGGAAGAATGCATGATTGGTATGATTAGTGCTACAATTTTGATCAAAGTATAACATTAAAATATGATAAGAATGCTACATCTGATCATTACAGACTGGAGCTTTGTAAATACGTGTGACGCCCCACCTCTATACCCACGCTAGCCAAGAACACTACGGTGTAGTGCTGTCAACTAGCACGGAGAATAAGGCTATTGAGGAGCGACCATCCATGTAATTGCTTTGTGCGAGCACCGATATGTCAGATAGTAAAACATGCATTTCATTTTTATTACAGGAGGAAATCCGACATACCGATACAAACTCAAAGCTACTACACAGTGGCTATAATAGTTTAGGGCAATAGATATAAAAATATCACAGATAACATAAATGCGGAATACAGATGGAACAAAAAAGTCTCATATATATATGATAACTGATGTCAGTTACAATACATTTGACACAATACATATGATACAACTATAACTGTCGACTCTGGAAGTTACATACACAAATACATTATCAACTAATGTACATGAATACATGTCATCCTAATCAATACACTGATTACTACAAAAAGACAAAGACAACTTCAGAAGATGTGAAAAGTCTTCATAGCTCTAGCAGTAACCCAAAGCTAAAAATCTACAATCTGTGGATACTCGGTCTGACCCGAGTATTAAATTCAAAAGAAAATAATACACGGATCAGTCTAATTCAAACTCAGTTATTAATGCACAGAAGCAATAATAATCCAATATCAAATGGACAACAGTCACGGAAATCTCGTATATCCAACTTCTCGATAGGAGAATCGGATAACGGCAGCTATAACACTTAACAGTGTTAAACAATAAATCAGCAGATTCAAAAACATCAATAGAGATAGATGAGAAGATTTATAAATGAAGATGATTTAGAAAAGAATAGAATTGCCGAAACGGCGATTAACAATAAAAATCATCAATCAAAACCAAATCAAAATACGATTTAAAATATGTAGAATTGGCAACATAAAACAATTTTAGAAACAGCAAAACATCAAGTTTGATTGGCAGCCGTACACGCATGCGTGTACGGCCTCGCCAATACAACATCCAAAAATATGAAACGAATCAATGAATCAAAACAAAAGATATATCAATTAAAATTAATACTGAGTGGCTGCAGTACACGCTGACGTGCACTGCCTCGCCAACTCCATGCACAAGGTCAAATCAAATCAGATTCAACACAAGTGAAGATAGGCTCAACCAAAATTCAAGGTATCACTGCACAATAAAACTGTACATGTACACAGGTACATGAAAAAGAAAGCAGTTTCAAGCTCAAGTAACAACAAAGTCAAGCTCGACTATCAGAACCTAAGCCATGACATACAAAGGTCAAAGAGTTCACAAAGTTGGCTATACAACTGGACAGTGCAAGCTTCAGAATGTATATGCATGAAGATTTCACTGCAATAGGTCAAGAAACAAACATGTGCCACAACAACAAGTGATGTACACATGAATGACAAGTATGCAACTGAAGACAACAATGGTGCCAGCAGTTGCAAACAAGTTCAGAGGTACTAGAGAGGATGTCCAAGTGACTTGAAGCAATGAATCAAGTGCAAATCCAATAAGACAACATAGGCAGTGCAGTTTCAATTGAAGCTATGAAAATGCAAAATGCCCAGGTCATGGAACAGCAAGCAGTACAAAATAAAAGTACCACCAGAGATCAACAACAAGAACAACTATACAAACTATCAACCCCACTGGAACAAAATGCAAATATCAACATGGATGCAAAACAAACCAAGTGGAGATGAGATATATATATATATATACAAAATGCAGAGAGATGGATCAACAGCCCCAAGTCAAATGGAGCTACAAGAATGAACCAAGCTACAACTAAAATGAAACAACATCAGTGACAAAACAGTGTCAAAAATGAAGAGACCAGAGAAATGCAACTAAAACTGATGATAGTGGTAATCACATAGTGAAATGCAACTGATGATAGTGAATGAGACAACGACTTTAAACTCAAATAAACAGCAGCCTCAACATCAACAAAGAACGATGGATGCAAACCCAAGTCAACATGAAACTAAAAACTGCAAACATGACACAGCAAACAAGAATCTCATAATGCAGACAACAAACTCATGGACCAACTAAAATGGAGAGACCTTTGCAATTATACAAGTTCAGAATGACATGCGCAAACCACACTGGAACAAAATGACAATATCAACATGGATGCAGATACAAGACTGTCAGCAAGCAAATTCAAAGTGACAGTAACCAATGTGCAAAATATATATACAAATATGATCGAGTGCAACCGGTCGCAGTGAAACCCAAATGACAGAAATGAGACAGTGAATCAACTGGAAACTTAATGTGCATCTACAACTACAGTTCGAGTTATATCACAGTGCCAACAACACGAACAAACTTAATGCAAATCAGTTCAAAATCCAAGTAGTGTAACTAACTGTGATCAACTACAAGGTATGCAGAAAAAATGTAATGGAATGCAACTGCAAGTCCAATCAGTGAAGATGGCCAGAGACGAAGCTCACAGGGGCCGGAGAAGAGAGTTCACAGAGAAATCTAATACAATGTAGATGGTCATATGAAGTAGCATTTACGAAGTTCGAAAGCATTTACGAAGTAAATTAGAACGAAAACGAACTTTCCAGAAGCAGTTAGATAAACCTCAAGCCAACAACAGATATCGAACAACGAGCAAAGTGAATCGACAAACTCAAACCATTTAACACAAACGAAAATCATAGAATTCAAAGTAGATATGAGTAAGGGGAATTACTCACTTGTTTCAACGATCGAATCTGAGGTCGTGGTAAACGAGGGGAACGAGCGAAGTTACCCTAGCAGCCACTATCTTTGATTTCTACGACGCCCAAATTTGCAGAAGAGCGAAGGTGAGGGCGAAGCCGCCATTTCCTTTTTCTTTTCGATCTCGCGATTTAGGGTTACGAACTGAAATGGATGGTGAGGAAAAAGAATGGGTATCCACTGATATCACGGTCACGAACAAATATGGGCCGATATTTCAAATTCGTAAAGTCCGATACCCATTTACAATTTATAATTGAATTTTAATTCAATTTGAAAAGAATTCAAACCGGATTAAAAATTTCCAAACAGCAATTAACAAAATTTTATCCCTGAATTTCAATTCGATTAAAATGCCAATAGCTATTAGCAACCAGATTAGATCGTCAAGAGACGATAATTAAATGGGTACGAAATGTCGGATGTTACAGACTCCCCTCCTTATAGAAATTGCGTCCTCGCAATCCTAAGGGATAAGTGGGAAAGAGGTAACAACCATAAGAACATAACAATGTCGAATGCATAAGCAAAGCAAAGGTCAACAGGGAAGTATTGGAATTATGGAAGTATCAGATATAAAATCAAAAGGTTCGACTGCTTCAAATCAAAAGAATCAACATCGTGGGGATCAAGGAATCAAAATCAGACGACTATATAAACAACCCCAAACATCATCATCGACTAACAAAAGCAAGAACAATCGAGTTCCAGTAATTGAAAGAAAAGGAATCAGAGCAGAAATCACATACTGCACGAATTGAATGTGAGTAAATCAAATTACTCACCTGAATCGCCAGAGAAAAAGACGAAGCTCAAATCTCAAAATCGCAAATATTCAATCATCAAAAACGATAATCGAGTTTTCAAATCGCAAATATTTACTTATCTCAAACGACAATCAGAAGACAAATCAAATATCTAATTATCTCAAACGATAATCAGAAGACAAATCAAATATCTAATTATCTCAAACGATAATCAGAAGACAAATCAAGCATCTAATTATCTCAAACGATAATCAGAAAACAAATCAAACATCTAATTATCTCAAACGATAATAAAAAACAAATCAAATATCTAATTATCTCAAACGATAATCAGAAAACAAATCAAACATCTAATTATCTCAAACGATAATCAGAAAACAAATCAAATATCTAATTATCTTAAACGATAATCAGAAAACAAATCAAACATCTAATTACCTCAAACGATAATCAGAAAACAAATCAAACATCTAATTATCTCAAACGATAATCAGAAATCACAAATATCTGATTATCAAAAACGAAAATCAGAAATCACAATTATCCGATTATCAACAACGATAATCAGAAATCACAAATATTCGATTAATCAAATCGAAAAATATTTAATTATCTCAAACGATAATTAAATCGAAAAATATTTAATTATCACAAATGATAATCAAATTTTACAAATATATGATTATCAAAAACGATAATCAGAAACACAAATATCCGATTATCAAAAACGATAATCAGAAATCATAAATATTCAATTAACGAGTCTGGAATTAACCGAAGTAGTAAAAGTATGGTTCCATACTCCGTACTTTTGCTAAATCGTTTAAATCTCTTTATCGTTTCCTTGAAAGTGCAAAATTGTGTATTCTAAAAATAACATTTCACATTCTCAAACGAACAAGTCCGGAATTAAGCGAATCAGTAAAAGAAAGGGGTCATAGTCCTTGATTTTGCTGAAACGTTTAAATCGCTTCCTCATTCTTTTGAAAATGCAAACTGTAAAAATTTTGAAAACAATTTTAATTTATATTTCTTTTGTTTTGATTCATTGATTCGTTTCATATTTTTGGATGTTGTATTGGCGAGGCCGTACACGCATGCGTGTACGGCAGCCAATCAAACTTGATGTTTTACTGTTTCTAAAATTGTTTTATGTTGCCAATTCTACATATTTTAAATCGTATTTTGATTTGGTTTTGATTGATGATTTTTATTGTTAATCGCTGTTTCGGCAATTCTATTCTTTTCTAAATCATCTTCATTTAGAAATCTTCTCATCTATCTCTATTGATGTTTTTGAATCTGCTGATTTATTGTTTAACACTGTTAAGTGTTATAGCTGCCGTTATCCGATTCTCCTATCGAGAAGTTGGATATATGAGATTTCCGTGATTGTTGTCTATTTGATATTGGATTATTATTGCTTCTGTGCATTAATAACTGAGTTTGAATTAGACTGGCCCGTGTATTATTTTCTTTTGAATTTAATACTCGGGTCAGACCGAGTATCCACAGGTTGTAGATTTTTAGCTTTGGGTTGCTGCTAGAGCTATGAAGACTTTTCACATCTTCTGAAGTTGTCTTTGTCTTTTTGTAGTAATCAGTGTATTGATTAGGATGACATGTATTCATGTACATTAGTTGATAATGTATTTGTGTATGTAACTTCCAGAGTCGACAGTTATAGTTGTATCATATGTATTGTGTCAAATGTATTGTAACTGACATCAGTTATCATATATATATGAGACTTTTTTGTTCCATCTGTATTCCGCATTTATGTTATCTGTGATATTTTTATATCTATTGCCCTAAACTATTATAGCCACTGTGTAGTAGCTTTGAGTTTGTATCGGTATGTCGGATTTCCTCCTGTAATAAAAATGAAATGCATGTTTTACTATCTGACATATCGGTGCTCGCACAAAGCAATTACATTGATGGTCGCTCCTCAACAGCCTTATTCTCCATGCTAGTTGACAGCACTACACCGTAGTGCTCTTGGCTAGCGTGGGTATAGAGGTGGGGCGTCACAGCTTGGTATCAGAGCTAGGTTTCGATCCTGAGACCTGTGGGTTATGGGCCCACCACGCTTCCGCTGCGCAACTCACTTGTTTCAACGATCGAATCTGAGGTTGTGGTAAACGAGGGGAACGAGCGAAGTTACCCTAGCAGCCACTATCTTTGATTTCTACGATGCCCAAATTTGCAGAAGAGCGAAGGTAAGGGCGAGGCCGCCATTTCCTTTTTCTTTTCGATCTCGCGATTTAGGGTTACGAACTGAAATGGATGGTGAGGAAAAAGAATGGGTATCCACTGATATCACGGTCACGAACAAATGTGGGCCGATATTTCAAATTCGTAAAGTCTGATACCCATTTACAATTTATAATTGAATTTCAATTCAATTTGAAAAGAATTCAAACCGGATTAAAAATTTCCAAACAGCGATTAACAAAATTTTATCCCTGAATTTCAATTCGATTAAAATGCCAATAGCTATTAGCAACCAGATTAGATCGTCAAGAGACGATAATTAAATGGGTACGAAATGTCGGGTTGTTACAATACGATACATTCAATATTTAAAGTAATATACTACTATAATTTCAGTCAAAAAGGCACAAAAAGTTAACCTTAAAATGATTAACATAGATAACATGTAACCATTACAAAGAGCACAGACCAGGTGCTGCTTTGTATGGCAGTGTACTCATTTGATATTTTATAATATTAGATGCATTTTTTGAAATTTGACTCATTTTCATAACTGGAATCAATATATTTCCATATATAGTAGGCTAATCATTCTCCATTTTAAGAAGATTGATCAATAATTTCACCAGTTACTAAATTTACTTTTCAACGGGAAAAATCCTACTCTGTTCGAATCAACTATAAAGCTCTACCACTGATCGTTTATATAAACACGATCAAATGTCAATTTAGTAGCCACTTTTTACAATCTTTGGGAATATTTGGACAAATGTTATTGTAATGATAATAATTATTATCATTAAAATATCCAACCAAGTGCCTAATGTTTTTTTGTACAGTGGATCCAGTATCAAATTTAGTAATTAAGAAAGGCAAAATAACTATGAATTGTAGAAAATATTGTGAGTGCACTGGATGAAAATTTTGATTTTTTATTATTGTTTGATGACATAGTAAAATAATATGATTTGACACATATGGAAAAATATAGAAACAGTCTATATCCAGAAAAATTTAACCAGTGGATTTTTGTAAAAATGAGACAATACATGTTCTCGAGCAACTGTAAAACAAAATAGGCATTACCAGCACTTATTTTGCAAATGTTACAGGATGAGTATTCCCAACCGTTGCTTAGATTGACATCAGCGATTTTTGATTCAAATGCAAATGTGCTACCCTGCGCGATTGCAAAGCGTGTATTCTAGTGGTGCATCAAAAAGAAAAGAGTATCATAATAAATAAGTGGGTAATGGGCACGAATATGTATATATGAACAACACGTGCACACACATACATACATATATATGCATATGCATATGCATATATAAACACAAACGTGTCTGTGTATATTTTTGTATGTTTCTATAAATATAATAAAATTGCAACAATATGTGTAAACCCATGCTTCGCACACGGGAATGGGAAAATAAAGTTGTATAAGAAAATAATGGTGAAATACGAAAGCATAGAGTAAAACAGTTTAAGAAACATGTGCCCTATAAAATAGGATTAACGGTGAATAAGAAAATAATGTTTCCACTGCAAAGTATATAGTTATTTTAGTAGAATCGTAATACAATGGGACATAGGAAATGTGTTATATAATAGGTTGTGCAAGCCTATCTTTATAAATTAGTACATAAAACAAACAGAGGAATCGGTACATGATACCGTTGACATACATGTTAAGTGGTGATGATGAAATGAGAAAAACACTATGTAGACTAAGACAGTATCACAACATTTAATAGGTAAATAAGAATTAAAGTAACTTCTCCCCTTTAAACAATTTAGTTGGAAAAGTATGTATGCACAATCATACAATAGTAATATAGAGTGTGAACACATTAATGAATTACAAGGTAACAAAGAAGATCGACTATAGCAGCGAAAAAGATAACCTTCTTTGTTAACACTACAGTAGCAGTGGAAAAAAGGTTTATTCGTGTTATTACTACTACAGAACCATAAATTCGAAAAGTAATAATGCAGTTTATAAGAAAGCGCTAATGTCAGAATCAAGCAAGTGAGCTGGGAGTAATAATTTTTCATTTATTTATAGTCATTTGGTCTCATTCATTGTGTTCCTGCAATTTAAATTAGGTAAAGTCAGTAACAGTTGCAGGAGTGATGGAAGCTGTTACAAATCATCAAAAAGCAAAAACAGTGTTTGTTTTTTATTTTGGATAAAAAACAAAAGCAACATTCTAAAGCTGGACTTAACCGTTAATTTTCTGTACGCCTGCAGTATAGAAAGTAAAAAAGAAAACAAAAGCATGTGTTAGTGGATGTTCATTTATTGGAATGCAAAACAACATTTACATGGTAACATATAGTACAATGGAACAATTGGCTACTCTTTAGGGGTTGACATTTTGTTCCTTGCGGTTTATATTTGGTTCAGTTTTCAACACCTCTGATACATTTCATTTGCAAATTAAAAGAACTCACAGAGCAATGCTACCTCTAGTAAATATGTAGATCAGTTGTACGACCGCTCTACACTTAATTTGAAACCTAAGCAAAAGCATGTGTTAGTGGATGTTCATTTATTGGAATGCAAAACAACATTTACATGGTAACATATAGTACAATGGAACACTTGGCTACTCTTTAGGGGTTGACATTTTGTTCCTTGCGGTTTATAATTTGGTTCAGTTTTCAACACCTCTGATACATTTCATTTGCAAATTAAAAGAACTCACAGAGCAATGCTACCTCCAGTAAATATGCAGATCAGTTGTACGATCACTCTACACTTAATTTGAAACCTAAGCAAAAAACACTGTTATATAACCAGAAGCAATGACAAAAATAACTATAATAACGCCCAACCTGTACCCCATAACATCTCCAACAAAATGTCAGCCTAGCATCACCATAAATGCCAGACATAACCCATCCCAAGCCAAAATCTCTTTTGCAAAAGAAACAGAATTCAGAGCCCAGCTCTAAATCGATATTGATAACTTAACCAACTATTCTTCTTTTTATTTTGGCTGCTATTAGCAATTAATTTCCATGAGATCTTTATTATTCAACCCATTGCTAAGGCTACAAAATTGCAAAACATTCCTTAAAGTAATAAGGAACTCGTAAGAGAAGCACCATGAAATGCAGAAACATGGATAGGAACAGTCGTACTAACAGATATAGTAACATTTGGAGAATATCGTATGAACCAAATTAGATACAATAGCTATCTACACCCATCAGATTGACTACACGTATATGAAAAGGTTACATTTATATTATAAGTTAATATGCCACAACACAACATGTTACAACATTCAAACAATTCCTAGTATAATCACAAATTGTATGTTAAAAATAGCAATATTATGTATCAAGCATCAAGCTTACAATTTGTTATAAGCTTGCCATGCTATGTATTCATCATCGACCGTGGATATCAAAATTTATATTTATTTTCGTTTAGTACATGTATGAAAATAGAAAATAATGAATCTAAATCATTTGTCCAAAATAATTTCTTATTATTCATGTCAAAAAAATAGGTAGCTTAATACGATAACAAAAGCTATATTATAAATCGCATATACAATCACTATTCATGCTAAAAATGATAAATTGTGATAAAAAAGAATTAATAGGAAAAATAAATATAATTTCGATAAAAGCATCTGCAGTTGCATGACAACTTACAATTTACTAATTAACAGAATTTTGTTATTTATCGAGCTTTCCAATTCCTTCCAGATAGAAAATTTGATCTCAAAACAGAAGATTAATTTAAGGATATTCATTGAAGCCTAAACCTAAAAAAGAAAATATTAAATGGTGTATCATTAAAACTATGACATGCTGCCATTATGGCTTACGTAAAATCTAATTAAAGGCTCAATACATTGTGCATTTGTTAAGTAGAATGCGTATAAACATAAGTATAAAAACAATAGTTATAGCTAATGCATACTTAAATGCTTTTCTTTAATTAAGTAGGACTGTATGTATTAAAAAATAGGAGTAGTTAATTTTTAGGACACACTGTAGGAAAAAGTATATCCAAGAGCAACGAACTTTAATAATTAAATTAAAAACAAATGACCTTATTAGATTATGTAAATCTCAAGTTTAGTCAATTACTCATCTTCACTAAATTAATTAAAAAAATGAAGCTCGAAATTCAAAGACAAAAGTGATTTCAAAAACATTTTAATTGGTTAATGTTATCATAGAATGTATAAGTAAGCAGCTCTGAAAGCTAAATAAATATAGCTTTATAATTTAAAAAATAGTGTATATCACTTAAATATATAACTAAGCAATTAGGAATGCTATTCCCGTTTAGCAGTTGAAAAAATGTTAGTCGTAAATAATAAAGCTATATGCTTTTAGCTTTCCATGTTGTTTTTCCTTTTTTCTTCTTCTCATATTCACAAAAAAACATCTTTGTAATTAATTCTTATTATTTCACAAAAACTTTCTATAATTAATTTTTATAATTTCTGAAATGCCGATATGTGTCCTTAATTTGAAATATTTGGGTTTTATTTAAGGGGGAATTAATTTAAAGGACAAAAATTTGTATATTTTTAGCCTTAAGGACACTACCTTAATATTTTAACCACAAGGACAAACATTATTTCAAAATTATTCATAAGGACAAACATTATTTCAAAATTATTCATAAGGACAAACATTTTTTCAAAACTGCTACCAAAGTAGAAACTGATACCTAAAAACTACTACCGATAACCAGTGTCGGCATTTGCCCAAAGCAGCAGAAGCAGCCGCTTTGGGCCTCCAAATTTCAAGGGCACCAAAATATTCTTTCGCATGGTATAAAAAATCCCATGTCTAAAATACTTAGCCAAGCAGATGAAAAAAGAAGGAAAATCACAAAGTAGCAAAGCATAGGCGGAAGAGCGGAATAAGAATAGACCAGAGGCAAAGGCAAATAATCTATAGTGAGCAATCCTTTTTTATTTCTGATTTTTCTCTCAATTTTCTTCAATTTTCCTTTGCTTGAATATTGGATCAAAGGTTAGGGTTTTATATTTATTTTAGTTAAAGTTGATAATTGATTTTGGCTACTTCTAGTAGTTATCATCCCTATTAATAGCATATGTTGGTTATACATAAATTGTTGAGAACTGCTTAAATTTAATCATTTTAGTATCATCAAATGGAAAATTGTTTATGTTCTGATGGCACAAATAAGAATTTTAGTTTAAAAGTAATAGTGATATAGCATAGAAATCAAACACTATTCAATGCAAAAATAAATAGTTAAGCAGATTTGTAGATAAAAATATTGCTGATGCCTGACAATATAAAATTCACTGCTAAATCAGAAATCTAATCTGGCATTCAAAACCTTTCAGTAAAGACAAATGATGATGGTATTTAAATAGTACATGAAGCTTTGTGTTTTCAAAGCATTTAGAATGTGGTGCAACTATTTATTACAAATATACTCTTTATATTTTCAAATTTTCAAATTGTGACCATGAATATAGCATCTTTGTATCTTTAAATAGTAATTAGTGGGAAACCAACATTCTTGCCTTCCTTTAACTCCTAAGTGAAATCATCTCCTCTATATGTTGTTGATAATCTACATAAATTATTTTGATGTTTTGTTTTTTTATCTCATTAGTATTTGTTTAAATGCATTGGTTTATAATTGGCTTTGGATAACAAAACTCCTAGGACCGGCCCTGCCGATAACTATAAACTGATACCTAAAAACTGTAAAAACTGATACCTAAAAAAATAGTCCTTCAGGTTAAAATACTGAAGGTCTGTCCTTTAGGCTAAAATGCTGAAAATTTTTGTCCTTGACAATAATTTCCTGTTTAGATAATAACAAAAAACTTGTACTAAACTTAAACTTAATATACAAAATCTACATCTCCGGAATCAAAACTTCACCTCTACAAAGCGAACTCGTCCTCAACCACACATCCACACAAATGACACGAAACCCATGATTACAACCTGGCAACAGTCTAACCCATTCCCCTTGTTTAAAACCTCCTAAACAAAACGAACACTCAGACTTCAACCCAAGGCCGTCTTCCTCTTCTTCATCTTTATTCTCAGACCGAACTGCAGGCAGCGAATTATTGCTGTGCGGAAATTTCAATTAATTTGCACTAACTCCAAAACTGCAGCGGAATACTAAAGTGCAGAAATAATCAAAACAAGGATCTAGCTTGTCGATTAATTATCAACCGCCAATTCAATGAAAAATAATCACCAAAGAAAGAGAAACATAAGAGTAGAGAACACAGAGATTTAACGTGGTTCGGCTAGATTGCCTACGTCCACGGACCCAACAACTATTCTTTATTTCACTGAAGAAAGAGAGTACAAAAGAGAGAGATTACAAAATTATAGGTAGTAAAGTGGAGAGACTAACCTATAATTACAATTTGAATAATCAATTTATCCAAAGACTTGTCTACGCTCAAAATCCCTAATTGATTGACGGTAGAAATTAGGGTTTACTGAAGAAGAGGATAATGGTGGATGCTCTCTCACACTCACACTCATATGAAGATGAACTTCCTTCATTTAAATAGGCATGAAAATGAAGGATGCTTGCAGATGAAGAAAATTAATTTCCAGATTATGTTTGAAACCTTCCCGAATATCCATGATTTGATTTCTATGTAAATGGATAATAATTATCTTGGTTTCCATAATTTTCCTTGTTTGAATCAATCTCCATCAGCAATCTTTTCTTTCCCCATATAACAATAGTTTCCTTTCTCTAAAAGATATCACATATATCCTTCCTCTTTGAAAATATTTGAATCACATAAATTCAACCATTATAACCTCGGAAGAAAACCCTTTGGACATTATACCCTGTCTCTCAACATCAGACACACCATCATTTGTGCTTTGAATTGAGTTTCGAGTGCGGAAGAATAGTACGATTCTGAAGATGCCATGCAGGAGCAGAACAACGCACGCCGATCCTGCAAAAACTTCAAATGTTTTGGTTTGTCTGTCGCAGTGGTCGTTCCAGCAGATGATGCGAGGCATTTTTGTATTTGTATGTGAAGTAAGTTTTATGAAGGTGGAGAATATGAACGCTTTTGCATGGTGGGCTGATATAATTTTTAAATACGTTGCGAAGCGATCAAGGTGGTTATGCAGATGATGTTTATGCTCCATTGAGTCGGACAAATAGAAGCTCACAAGGTGTGTTGTTTGATTCATGGCACGAACAATGTTTGTTTGTAGTAGCATATCATCATCTAACGTCTCCGTCAATTACTCACCGCGCCATAGAAGAATTCTCCCCCCAAAAAAATTTGTCCCCCAAGCCTCTTCATTATTCACGCCAATAAATTCTATTAGAGTTCGGCCCAATCTACAGGATTATGTACAATCGACTCAGCAGTTCTAGTTTGTGAGTTTGATTATCAGATCAAGGTAAATTTTTAATTCTTTTTGGAGTTTTAGTCTATCGTTTGTAATTTTGAAAACTGAAGTTAATAATAGAGTTGCAATTTTCATCGCAAATGTAAGAAATTGTTGATATATTCTGAAACCCACTACTATAGTAGAAAGTCTTATGGGTTTTAAATTGTTATGAAGACTTCAATCTTTTTCAGATAATTTATTAACTTTTAGTACTGTTAAATTAGTTAGTTATATTTTGTAATCTTTGTTGCTGTAGATACCTATTTTGTGGTTACTACATTCATCAATCATCTATTCCTGCTTGTTTGTAAAAGTAACATGACATAAATCATCCAGCAGACCCTTATTGTAGAATGTAGATCTGAGAAATAATATTTGAGTTAACAGCCATGGAAGCTGTGCTGTTTTGTTAGAGCGAAGAAGAAGACATTGAAAGAAAAATTGTTTTGTATATTTCAGCTGTCCTTCTTACAGAAAACAATCACCCTTATAAACTGGATGCATACATGTTGGGCCAACAGGCCTTATTATTTATGAAACTCATTTACAATTATCTATGTCAACACCCCCCTTCAAGTTGGAGGGTGGTTATTAACCATGCCCAACTTGGATAACATTGGTCTCAAATGAATGCCAGCTAGGGACTTGGTTAAAAAGTCTACTAATTGCTCTGATGAAGAAGTGTGAGAGAGAGATATCAAACCTTCCAAAAGCTTTTCTCTAGCGAAGTGACAATCGAGTTCTATGTGTTTTGTTCTTTCATGAAATACAGGATTGCGGGCAATGTAAATTGCTGCTTGGTTGTCACATTTCACTGGTATAGGTGTAATGCCCTCCACTCCTATCTCATTCAACAACCTGCTCAGCCAAGACAGCTCAGCACAAACACGTCTCAAGGACCTATATTCAGCTTCTGCTGATGACAGTGAAACACTTTGTTGTTTTTTAGACTTCCAAGAAATCAAATTCTGCCCCATAAAAATGACAAAGCCACTCACAGATCGACGAGTATATGGGCAAGAAGCCCAATCTGCATCACAAAATGCCTTCAACTGAAAGTCATCTGAATCAGTGAGAAGAAGTCCTAAGTGAGAAGTACCCTTAAGGTATCTCAACACATGGAAACAGCATTCATATGGGGATGTCTTGGTGCTTGCATAAATTGGCTAAGGAACTGTACAGCATAAGCTAAATCTGGTCGCGTATGTGTCAAGAAATTAAGCTTACCAATTAACTTTCTGTATTGAAGTGGATCATCTAGCAAAATTCCTTGATCTGGTTGTAACTTCAAATTCATTTCTAGAGGACTGACAGCAGTAGTCAATTTTTCACAAGAAAATTCTTTAAAAATCTCATGAATGAACCTTCTTTGACTCATCACCAAACCATGTGAAACCGGAATAAATTCCAACCCTAGAAAAAAGTTTAGAGAGCCTAAATCCTTAATTTTAAATTCTGCATTTAGAAAAACTTTGAGTGCATCCATCTCTACCAAATCATCCCCTTCATCAAAATATCATCAACATAGACCGCGACAAACACTACAGAAGAAGACGATCTTTTATAAAAAAGAGAATAATCATTCATAGATTGTTTATAGCCTCTTGATTTCAGAGAAGTGCTCAGTTTAGAATACCACTGTCGTGATGCTTGTTTCAAGCCATATAGGGATTTCTTTAGCAAACAAACCTTGGACTGATCATTCACTTTAAGCCCTGGTGGCACCTTCATGTAGACATTTTCGTCTAAATCTCCATGTAAAAAAGCGTTATTTACATCTAGTTGGAATATATTCCACTTCCTTTTTAGTGCCACAGAAACTAGATACCTCACCGTGGTCATCTTGATGACAGGTGAGAACGTCTCATTATAGTCTATCCCTTCTTTTTGTGTAAAACCCCTCACCACCAGTCTTGCCTTGTACCTATCTATCATTCCATTTGCTTTTCGCTTTATTTTATAAACCCACTTGCAACTTATAGCTTTCTTTCCCTTTGGTAAATCAACAATATCTCAAGTATGATTCAGTTCTAAAGCTGCAAATTCCTCCTTCATGGCTTGCTACCAAACCAAATATTTGCAAGCTTCTGCATAAGAAAAAGGTTCAAGTTCTGGCTCATAGTCAACATCAGTGCTGCTCATTGGAAAACTGATGGTAGAAGTGAGAGTATGAGCACAAAAATGGTGAGTATTGGTGATAGCTCCACATACATAATCAGCTAAGCGGGAAGGAGGTGCATGACTTCTGCTGGATCTTCTCAAGCTTGGATGCAAAGAGGCATCTGATTGAGATCAAGAGGATGGAAAAGATTCTTTTGACGGTGTTTCTATATCTTCAAAAGTTGTAGGATGGGAGGAAAACATATAAGTGCCAGGTTGTGTTTCGATGGGTATTTTTGCAAATGGAAAAATAGTTTCATGAAAAACTACATCCCTAGAGAATTGGATTTGGTTTGTCTCAAGGTTATACACCTTGTATGCTTTCTTAGCAAAGGGATAACCTAGAAAAACACTCGGGGAAGCCCTAGCCATGAACTTATCTCTTCCTTGCCTCAAAGTCGATGTAAAGCATAAGCAGCCAAAAGTTCTCATGTGATTATAATTTGGCCGTTTTTGAAAAACAATCTCATTTGGTGTCTTTTGTTGAAGAAGTTTTGAAGGCAGTCTATTGATGATGTATACTGCAGTCAAAACACTTTCTCCCCAAAACTTGAGAGGAAGTTTAGACCGAAACATAAGTGCCCTTGCTACCTCTAGTATATGTCTATGTTTTCTTTCTACTACCCCGTTTTGCTGAGGTGTTTTTGCACAAGAAGTTTGATGCACGATTCCTTTTGAAAGAAAGAATTCTAATCCTACCCTGCTGGATCCTAGCTCTGGTGCATTGTCAGTTCTTACTACCCTTATTTTTTTACTAAACTGAGTTTCGACCATAGAAATAAAATTCTTAATCAACTCAAAAGCTGAGCTTTTAACAGACAATAAATGCAGCCACGTTGCTCTACTGTAATCATCAACTATAGTTAAAAAATACCTATAACCATCCAAGGTAGGTACTCGATATGGCCCCCACACATCAATATGAATCATATGAAATGGATGCACTGTATTTATAGAGCTATTTGGAAAAGAAAGTCTACGTTGTCTAGCTTGAGCACACACATCACAAAACTGCAATTCAGCTTTATTACATTCATTTGCAGTAACAACATTTAAAGTGCTCAACTTGTATGAAGGCAAATGATCAAGTCTCATGTGCCAAACTTTAGTTCCAACATGACAAGCAAACAAATTATAATTTTTCAGTATACCTTCTGTCTTTGTCTTTGACTGTTCTGTATGTAGTAGAAAAAGATTCCTATCAGCTTTACCAATCACCATCTGTTCCTTCAAAGTTGGGCCCTGCAAAACACATTTTCCTTCTGTAAACAAGACATTGCAGCTCATATCTCTTAATAATTGTCCTACTGATAAGAGATTGCATTTGAACATTGGAACATATAACACATCCTTTAAGATCAAGTTTGCAAGGAGGTTTACAGTTCCAATAATATGTACTTCTAAAACTCCTCCGTTTGGCATAGAAATCACAAAAGGCCTCTCTAATCTTCTTTTGTTAGTAAACAATGTGATATCGCAACTCATATGACAGCTTGCACCACTCTCAATTATCCAAGAAGTTTTATTAAAAAAACTTTCATAGGAGCTAGTACCTGCAAAACCTGCGAATACATCTTGTACTATCCCTTTTCCTTTAGCAGTGCTAGCATTCAACAGCTCCAGTAACTGAGCAACCTGATCTGGTGTGAACTCCGATCGAGCTGTTCCTAATGCCGAACCAGATTCTGAACCTGCATTGTCTGTTTGTGAAGCCGAACCAACAAATTTTCCTTCATCTTGCTTTTTCTTATTCTTAAGCTGCTTGTTTTGTGGAAATCAAATAATGAAATAGCACCTGTCTATGGTGTGATTTGTCTTTTTGCAATTAGTGCAGTAAAGAAGCTTTCGGTCACCATTGCTTCGAGGATTCCTAGTTGATCCTCCATTTGAACCAGCTGTCGCCATCATAGCTGCAGAATCCGACATGTTTCTTGTGTTTGCCTTAACTTCTCTTTGTGTTTCGTCTTGTGATAGCAATGAGTATGCAAGGCTCATCTCTGGAAGTGGATTCATCATGAGAATTGTGCTACGCACGCCCGCGTACACGTCATTGAGTCCCATTAGAAAGTGAATCAGACGTTGATCTTCCTCGTACTTTACAATTTTATCAGCAAAACCACATGTACATGCTGGAGCTCTGCGCAGGATTTAAGTTCATCCCAGAGAGACTTTGACTTTGTGAAAAAATCAGATATGGTGTTAGTGCCTTGATCTAGCGAGTTGAGCTCCTTTTGCACAACATAAATTTGTGCGTTGTTTGATTGACCAAACCGAGTCTGTAGCTCCTTCCATATTCCTGCTGCAGTCTCAATATATAACACAGATCTGCGAATTTCACTGCTCAAACTGCTAATCAACCAAGAAATAATCATATCATTACATCGTTCCCATAAATGAAACTTATCTGAAGTCTTGTCTGGTCTTGCTAGGGTTCCATCTATGAATCCAGCCTTGTTCTTTGCCGAGAGAGCAATCCTCATCGATCTGCGCCATTCTCCATAGTTCTTGCCATCAAACGGTGGAGTAACTAGAACAAGGCCTGGATGATCACTTGGATGTGGATAATGAGGATCGCTAGAATCAACAACTTGAATCGCCATGTGAATCTAGATCTACGAGAGGGGGAAAACTAGATAATGAAACGAAAATCAACAAAAAGGCCTGCTCTGATACCATGTAGATCTGAGAAATAATATTTGAGTCAACAGCCATGGAAGTTGTGCTGTTTTGTTAGAGCGAAGAAGAAGACATTGAAAGAAAAATTGTTTTGTATATTTCAGCTGTCCTTCTTATAGAAAACAATCACCCTTGTAAACTGGGTGCATACATGTTGGACCAACAGGCCTTATTATTTATGAAACTCATTTACAATTATCTATGTCAACATAGAATAAATTAGTATATGAAAGCAACAGCATGCAGTAGTTGCAGATGTTTACATAAGTTGGCATAAGTATGTTACTGTATATACGGTGGCTAATATAGCTACTATGTTATAAATTATCACATCTTTGACTTTGAAAATAGTATTGCTACATTTACCATTACTAGGATATGTGGATTAATCTTTTGAATCTACTTCAGCTTAAGACAACATGTATTCCCCTATATGCGTTTGATTAGTTTCATTAACAACCTTGATCAATTTCCCCAAAGTATTAAAACAATCAATATTTATTTTGTATAAGATTATCATCTCATCCGTTCTTCTGTTCGAAAGTTAATGATTTGTCTTCTTCGGTGTAGGTTATTCTTTATGTTTTCTTGCTTAATTTAGGATACATACTTTTTTTTTTGTGCATATTTACCTAATCATGGTCTTTCTGCAATGCTTAGGCATGTCCCTGTTTTTTCACCAAAAAGGATTACTCAGTATACTCTGACTTGGTTAGATGCATCGTGTACCCTTTTACTATCTGAATTATACATCATATATTTTGCAAAAAAATTATGTAGCAAATGAAGTTTCTATTTTACAATATCAATGATGTAGAGTTGGGATATTTGCCTATCTCCTAGGCTGTTGTATATAAAAACCACTTTCATGTCTATATATACCCGAGTGCCTATATTAATTTCTAAATTTTTAAATGTTAAAGGAGTGGAGTTCTTACCATTGCTAGTAGTACTGTAATTCAGATATCTGGGTACATCAGTAATTAATATTGTTTATAAATAGATTTCAAAATATTTTCTTTACTTTCATCTTCACTACTCTTTAGGTGCGTACTTGCACTAGTATGAAAGTGGGATGTTGTAACCTGATTTATGCTTATAACCTTGCAACTTCGCAGGTTATTCAATGTGTTGTAAATCTTTTACTTCTTATGTCCAAAACTTAGGTAAACACTTGCTACTTGACGTGCTAACAACACATCCAAATATCTGTGTATAACTTTCACCTAACTGTTATTATGTTTCATTCTCTGGATGTATTTGAGCTATGTCTATTTATGTTTACAGCTTGGTTTCTTAATTTGTAATTGAATGATTTGTAACCATGTACTCAGTCTCTAACTATTATTGTGAAAACATATTGTACTAAACTCTCAAAGTTTTGTTTTGCTTCCAAATTGCGTACGTACAGAGTCTTTGCAGTTTGCAGTTATCTATTTTTGCTTAATGAATCAACTGTACTCAGTCACATTTAAATTGTTGATATTTGTGAACCTAACACTATGTGAGTCATGAGTTTTTTGCGTGACCAATGTATGTGCTTCTTTGCTTTTCAATATAAACTTTGTCTTTCGTTCTGCGATAATCAGTGTGTATTTGGATTATATAACCAATATGACATTATAAACTACCGAGTTGGTGCCTGCAATACTGATATAGTGTGCTGATGTACAGTTAATACAACTAAATAAGTTTATGAATTGCGATCAATTTATTCAAGACCACAATTTGATGATTTCGGTGTTTTAGGATCGTTGATATTATTTCAGAAAAGCGCTCATCTTTTAGGTACGAATTGGGTTATTAAAATATACTTTATTATACAACATAATCGACTACTAATTGAATTTACTTCTTATGCTATATGACCCTGCTGGATGGAATTAGTTATCATGGCTCAAGGTCAAGGTGCATTGAAACAAGGAGGTTGGATTGAGTATCACTGCTTTAATACACTATAAAAACTGTGTGCTCCTGTTTAAGTAATAATAGGGATTAAAACTGGGCCTATATATATGTTCTGTGATAATTTCCTATGAACATAGATGTTGCATTTGTACATCAGTTCACATGATTTGTTTAACACACCAAATTTGATTTGTTTGTTATATTTTTCAACGAATATGCGTGCTGCCACTATCTCAACCAACTTTACTTTATACAGTCAGCATGTGATACTACCAAAATATCTACGGTAACTTTGGCTCAATTGCTGATCATGCCTGCATAGCTATGCATGATTTATTTTTCTCTGATATCAACTTATGCTGTTTTCATGCTGACAACCAACTTAGACTAAATTACATCAGTTTAGCTAAGACGCACTTTTGAACTATACACAACATGGTTAGTTGATGTATTTTATTTACAACTGCATCCACATATCTTCATTTCTACATACTGCTACAAAAAATATACAAATTCAGTCATTACTTCTCGGCATCTTTCTACGAGCTTCCACCATTTGCCCGTGTGCGAAGCACGAGTTTCAATCTAGTTTATATGGTAGAGATTTGAGTCAGTTGCCTCCTTGCTTATACATGTTGGAATTCCTAAAACAAACAAAGTGAATGATAAAAATACATAAGTCCCACATCGCCTAAAATAGTGAGAAATCCAAGTATATTAATAGCTTTCTCAAGTGGAGGTTGGGGGCCTGGGGCTTCCAAATGTATGCTTCGTTGTGAGGAGGGAGATCATGCATCTCCACCACGCGCGCACGCCGCCGTCCGACCGACCGAACCGGGCCGGGCTCGGGTTTGGGTTGCTATGTGAACAGACACGACTGTTCATAAGCGGACGCGGCGAGCAGGTGCGGCCCGACTGAAGAGACGCGGCCGAACACAGGCAGTAGCGAACGGGTGCGGCCCGTTAAACGAACAGCAGCAATGAAAGGAAACGTTCTTAAGAATTTTGGTATACTAGACATATAACATCTGAGTTATAAACTTGTGCGACGAGTTTATAATTGATTATTCTCTGTTTTGGTATACTAGACATATAACATCTTAATAATTTTTCTGTTTTCTTACTAAAACAGAGATGGCGACAGTAGAATTTTCAAAGACTACTACTCACAACAGACCTGAACCGTTCAAGGGAGATGGTGACGATTTTTTAACATGGCAGAATCGGATGTTATTTTACCTCACCACACTCGGTCTGCAACGGTATCTCGAGGAGGAGGAACCGATTTCTTCACCAGGCAAGGAAGCAGATGTTGCTACATGGAAACATTCCGATTTCCTATGCAGAAACTATATTCTGAATTGTCTCGACAAGGTGCTATACAAAGTATATCAACCTCTAAAGACAACAAAAGCACTCTGGAATGCACTTGCCACGAAGTATAAGACGCAGAATATCAGTTTTAAGAAATTCATTGTAGACAAATTCATGGACTACAAGATGGTCGACTCCAAACCGATGACTGCTCAACTGCATGAACTACAAATCATTATTCATGAACTCGAGGCGGAAGGTCATAAGGTTGGAGAATCGTTTTTGGTTGAAGCCATCACGGGAAAACTGCCGCCATCGTGGAGAGATTACCGCAATTATCTAAAGCATAAAAAGAAGGAAATCTCTTTACAGGATCTCATAGTCCGATTGAAAATTGAGGCAGATAACCGTGGAATTACAAAACAAAGCGATGAGGCATTTGTGGCTGAAGATTCAAAGACCAAAAACAACAAGAAGAATTTCCAGAAGAAAAGGAAAGCTCAAGACAACAAACCAAAAGACAACAAACAAACCAAGAAGTTTAATGGTGAATGTTGGGTTTGTGGCAAAATGGGACACGCCGCTAGAGATTGCAAACACAAGAAGGAACGCAACTCAGAGGCGAATATAGTTGACAACATGGAAATGGACGAGTCCGATTTCTCAGCATGATGGCCTATTTAAGGCAAATGTAGCCGTTGTTGGCAATAAAACTATGTATTCTGATTGTGCTACTAATAAAATTAAAGTTTCTTATTTGCTTGAGCACGAAATTTTACTATGGCATGATAGATTAGGATACATAAATTTCCCAAAAATTGAAGAATACAAAACTGAGGTAGAAAATCAGTTAAATAGAAAGATCAAGATATTGAGCTCTGATCGAGGTGGAGAATATGAATCACCATTTGAACAGTTCTGTGCCGAAAATGGTATAATTCATCAAACAACAGTTCCATATTCACCACAACAAAATGGTGTAGCCGAGAGGAAGAATAGAACATTAAAAGACATGATTACCGCCATGCTTTTAACCTCTGGTCTACCGACGAACTTGTGGGGGGAAGCCTTAAATATGTCTAATCACATATTAAACAAAGTCCCTCATAATAAAACAGGAACAATTCCATATGAGATATGGAAATGACACAAACCAAGTTTTAAATACCTCAAAGTGTGGAGGTGCTTGGCAAAAATTCCAGTTCCGCCTCCTAAGAAAGTCAAACTTGGACCAAAAACAGTAGATTGTTACTATTTAGGGCCAGCCCAAAATAGTAGTGCCTATAGATTTTTGGTATTCAAGTCTGATATAGCTGATATTCATGTAAATACAATCATGGAATCTAGAGATGCCTCATTCTTTGAAGACGTGTTTCCGCACAAAAGGAATGAAGGGAATAATGTCCCTAAAAGGACAAGAGAAGAATTAAGCAATTCACATGAAGATGAACCTCATCATGAGATTGAGGAAGTTGAACCAAGAAGAAGCGTAAGGGCTAGAACTTCCAAGACATTTGGTTCGGATTTTTTCACATATGTGTTAGAACATGAACCTCAAACGTACAAGGAAGCAATGTCATCTTTTGAATCTTCATGTTGGAAAGAAGCAATCCAAAGTGAGATTGATTCAATTCTAAGTAATAAAACTTGGGAAATTGTTGATATTCCACTTGGAATAAAACCTATTGGCTGCAAATGGATTTTCAAGAAGAAAATGAAAGCAGATGGCTCTATCGACAAGTATAAAGCCAGATTAGTAGCCAAAGGATATCGTCAAAAAGAAGGAGTAGACTTCTTTGATACATATTCGCCAGTAACACGAATAACCTCTATAAGAATGCTAATAGCAATTGAATCAATTTATGGTCTATAAATTCATCAAATGGATGTAAAGACAGCATTCTTAAATGGAGATCTCGATGAGGAGATCTACATGGAGCAACCTGAAGGTTTTATTTCCAAAGGAAATGAAAACAAAGTCTGTAGATTAGTAAAATCATTATACGGACTAAAACAAGCTCCAAAACAATGGCACGCAAAATTTGATAGTGTCATAATGAGAAATGGTTTTCGTATAAATGAATGCGATAAATGTGTTTATTATAAACAAATTGGACAATCATATGTGATGATTTGTTTATATGTAGACGATATGTTAATATTTGGTCCAAATACTCAGGTAATAGAGACCATAAAGAAGATGTTAACTAACAATTTCGATATGAAAGATTTAGGAGTTACAGACGTTATTTTGGGAATCAAAATAATAAGAACTCCTAATGGAATTGAATTGTCTCAGTCACACTATGTAGACAAAGTGATTGAAAAATTCCAAGACTATGGAATTAAAGGAGTGAGAACACCTTTTAATCCATCAGAAGTACTGCATAAAAACACTAATGAGAGTGTAATGCAACTGGAATACTCTCGTGTAATAGGATGTCTCATGTATCTCATGAATTGCACAAGACCAGATATAGCTTATGCAGTAAGTCGACTGAGCAGGTATACAAGCAATCCAGGAAAGGAACACTGGAAAGCACTAATGAGAGTGCTTGGATATTTAAAAAATACCGCTAACTATTCCTTACATTATGGAAAATATCCTGCCGTCTTAGAAGGATATAGTGATGCAAACTGGATTACAGATTCAGAGGAATCAAAATCGACAAGTGGTTATGTATTTACCCTAGCAGGGGCAGCAGTGTCATGGAAATCTACCAAACAAACATGCATAGCTCGATCCACTATGGAATCAGAGTTCATCGCTTTAGATAAAGCAGGCGAAGAAGCATAATGGCTTCGTCGCTTTTTGGAAGATATTCCATTCTGGCCTAAACCTGTACTGGCCATATGCATACACTGCGATAACCAAGCAGCGCTAAGCAGAGCGCACAACTTTGTGTATAATGGAAAGTCACGACATATTCGACGACGCCATAACACAGTTAGGCAGTTACTCTCTAATGGAACTATTTCCATTGATTATGTGAGGACAAATGATAACCTAGCGGATCCATTTACTAAAGGTTTATCAAGAGAGAAAATTGACTGCGCATCGAGGGGAATGGGTTTAAAAGCCTAAAACCACCAAGAGTTATCTTATACGGAAACCTATCCTAGCGACTGGAGATCCCACGGACTAGGATCAATAGGCAAACCAGTTCTGAATAACTCAAGACGTAATGCATTTGCTTGGAGATAGTCCAACTCCATTCCTATGGTGCACAATATAAATGCATGCCTACAGAAGTATTTAAAGGTTAAAACTATGTTTTTTAATGATGACCATATCTTGGAAATAACAAGTGGGGTATATGTAGGATACTCTTAATGGTTGCGATCACCTATGTTAGTGTGAGCTGGGTCGGCTCTATGAGAATAATAAAAGACTTTTATTCTCTAAAACACTCGCAGAACCAAAGAAATTGTTCAGGACCAAAATGAACAAAACCAAGAGATTTAATGAGAAGGGAATCAATGCTTCGTAAAGCTTATTGTCTGGATATACAATAAAGGCCGACGGTTCAAGATGAAATAATTCACCGATTAGCCAAGTAGATCCGATAAGTTTTAACTAGGGAAAGTTCAAAGTGAAATATCTACTTATCCACGATAAAGCATTATTCCATATGTACTCTGTGATATTTCGCTTTGTGTGGGGGATATGTATATTATCATTCATGTGGGGGATTGTTGGAATTCCTAAAACAAACAAAGTGAATGATAAAAATACATAAGTCCCACATCGCCTAAAATAGTGAGAAAGCCAAATATATTAATAGCTTTCTCAAGTGGAGGTTGGGGGCCTGGGGCTCCCAAATGTATGCTTCGTTGTGAGGAGGGAGATCATGCATCTCCCCCACACGCGCGCGCCGCCGCCGCCGTCCGACCGACCGAACCGAACCGGGCACGGGTTTGGGTTTGGGTCTAATATGATCCTAATTTTGCTGCAAAACTGGGCCGGGTTTTTTAACAGTTGCAGGCTATGTGAACATACACGACTGTTCATAAGCGGACGCGGCGAGCGGGTGCAACCTGACTGAAGAAGCATGGGCGAACAGAAGCGGGTGCGACCCGTTAGAGGCGAACAGGTGCGGCCCGACTGAAGAGACGCGGCCGAACACAGGCAGTAGCGAACGGGTGCGGCCCGTTAAACGAACAACAGCAATGAAAGGAAACGGGTGCAACCTTTCAGGCAGACGCGACTGTTCGAAGGGGTGCGGACGAAATTATAAATAGGAGAGAATACTGATCACATTCTCATCCCATTCCAATCTAATTTCTTCTGCTTCTTTGCTCTACTGTTCAACATTCCATATATATCACAGAGTAGACATACTCGTTACAATTTCAAGCAGAATTCGTTTGTTGTATCTTGGGAGAATTTTGAAATAAAATTCTTAAGGAAATCGTTACGACGAGCCTCAGACATATTCCGGTTAGAATTCTATATTCTATCCTTTATTTGGGTTATACTGTTTATTCAAAATAGTATAACGATGTTATTGTAATTCATTTACAACAATCATATTGTTATAATAATTAACACATAATTCCAGTGTAGTGGAAATCTGAGTTATAAACTTGTGCGACGAGTTTATAATTGATTATTCTCTGTTTTGGTATACTAGACATATAACATCTTAAGAATTTTTCTGTTTTCTTACTAAAACAGAGATGGCAACAGTAGAATTTTCAAAGACTACTACTCACAACAGACCTGAACCGTTCAAGGGAGATGGTGACGATTTTTTAACATGGCAGAATCGGATGTTATTTTACCTCACCACACTCGGTCTGCAACGGTATCTCGAGGAGGAGGAACCGATTTCTTCACCAGGCAAGGAAGCAGATGTTGCTACATGGAAACATTCCGATTTCCTATGCAGAAACTATATTCTGAATTGTCTCGACAAGGTGCTATACAAAGTATATCAACCTCTAAAGACAGCAAAAGCACTCTGGAATGCACTTGCCACGAAGTATAAGACGCAGAATATCAGTCTTAAGAAATTCATTGTAGACAAATTCATGGACTACAAGATGGTCGACTCCAAACCGGTGACTGCTCAACTGCATGAACAACAAATCATTATTCATGAACTCGAGGCGGAAGGTCATAAGGTTGGAGAATCGTTTTTGGTTGAAGCCATCACGGGAAAACTGCCGCCATCGTGGAGAGATTACCGCAATTATCTAAAGCATAAAAAGAAGGAAATCTCTTTACAGTATCTCATAGTCCGATTGAAAATTGAGGCAGATAACCGTGGAATTACAAAACAAAGCGATGAGGCATTTGTGGCTGAAGATTCAAAGACCAAAAACAACAAGAAGAATTTCCAGAAGAAAAGGAAAGCTCAAGACAACAAACCAAAAGACAACAAACAAACCAAGAAGTTTAATGGTGAATGTTGGGTTTGTGGCAAAATGGGACACGCCGCTAGAGATTTCAAACACAAGAAGGAACGCAACTCAGAGGCGAATATAGTTGACAACATGGAAATGGACGAGTCCGATTTCTCAGCATGATGGCCTATTTAAGGCAAATGTAGCCGTTGTTGGCAATAAAACTATGTATTCTGATTGTGCTACTAATAAAATTAAAGTTTCTTATTTGCTTGAGCACGAAATTTTACTTTGGCATGATAGATTAGGATACATAAATTTCCCAAAAATTGAAGAATACAAAACTGAGGTAGAAAATCAGTTAAATAGAAAGATCAAGATATTGAGCTTTGATCGAGGTGGAGAATATGAATCACCATTTGAACAGTTCTGTGCCGAAAATGGTATAATTCATCAAACAACAGCTCCATATTCACCACAACAAAATGGTGTAGCCGAGAGGAAGAATAGAACATTAAAAGACATGATTACCGCCATGCTTTTAACCTCTGGTCTACCGACGAACTTGTGGGGGGAAGCCTTAAATATGTCTAATCACATATTAAACAAAGTCCCTCATAATAAAACAGGAACAATTCCATATGAGATATGGAAAGGACACAAACCAAGTTTTAAATACCTCAAAGTGTGGGGGTGCTTGGCAAAAATTCCAATTCCGCCTCCCAAGAAAGTCAAACTTGGACCAAAAACAGTAGATTGTTACTATTTAGGGCCAGCCCAAAATAGTAGTGCCTATAGATTTTTAGTATTCAAGTCTGATATAGCTGATATTCATGTAAATACAATCATGGAATCTAGAGATGCCTCATTCTTTGAAGACGTGTTTCCGCACAAAAGGAATGAAGGGAATAATGTCCCTAAAAGGACAAGAGAAGAATTAAGCAATTCACATGAAGATGAACCTCATCATGAGATTGAGGAAGTTGAACCAAGAAGAAGCGTAAGGGCTAGAACTTCCAAGACATTTGGTTCGGATTTTTTCACATATGTGTTAGAACATGAACCTCAAACGTACAAGGAAGCAATGTCATCTTTTGAATCTTCATGTTGGAAAGAAGCAATCCAAAGTGAGATTGATTCAATTCTAAGTAATAAAACTTGGAAAATTGTTGATATTCCACTTGGAATAAAACCTATTGGCTGCAAATGGATTTTCAAGAAGAAAATGAAAGCAGATGGCTCTATCGACAAGTATAAAGCCAGATTAGTAGCCAAAGGATATCGTCAAAAAGAAGGAGTAGACTTCTTTGATACATATTCGCCAGTAACACGAATAACCTCTATAAGAATGCTAATAGCAATTGAATCAATTTATGGTCTATAAATTCATCAAATGGATGTAAAGACAGCATTCTTAAATGGAGATCTCGATGAGGAGATCTACATGGAGCAACCTGAAGGTTTTATTTCCAAAGGAAATGAAAACAAAGTGTGTAGATTAGTAAAATCATTATACGGACTAAAACAAGCTCCAAAACAATGGCACGCAAAATTTGATAGTGTCATGATGAGAAATGGTTTTCGTATAAATGAATGCGATAAATGTGTTTATTATAAACAAATTGGACAATCATATGTGATGATTTGTTTATATGTAGACGATATGTTAATATTTGGTCCAAATACTCAGGTAATAGAGACCATAAAGAAGATGTTAACTAACAATTTCGATATGAAAGATTTAGGAGTTACAGACGTTATTTTGGGAATCAAAATAATAAGAACTCCTAATGAAATTGAATTGTCTCAGTCACACTATGTAGACAAAGTGATTGAAAAATTCCAAGACTATGGAATTAAAGGAGTGAGAACACCTTTTAATCCATCAGAAGTACTGCATAAAAACACTAATGAGAGTGTAATGCAACTGGAATACTCTCGTGTAATAGGAT
Source organism: Allium fistulosum (assembly GCA_030737815.1). Classification (NCBI taxonomy): domain Eukaryota; kingdom Viridiplantae; phylum Streptophyta; class Magnoliopsida; order Asparagales; family Amaryllidaceae; genus Allium; species Allium fistulosum. Next base: position 675,089,765 of record CM060905.1, read on the forward strand.
GTCTCATGTATCTCATGAATTGCACAAGACCAGATATAGCTTATGCAGTAAGTCGACTGAGCAGGTATACAAGCAATCCAGGAAAGGAACACTGGAAAGCACTAATGAGAGTGCTTGGATATTTAAAAAATACCGCTAACTATTCCTTACATTATGGAAAATATCCTGCCGTCTTAGAAGGATATAGTGATGCAAACTGGATTACAGATTCAGAGGAATCAAAATCGACAAGTGGTTATGTATTTACCCTAGCAGGGGCAGCAGTGTCATGGAAATCTACCAAACAAACATGCATAGCTCGATCCACTATGGAATCAGAGTTCATCGCTTTAGATAAAGCAGGCGAAGAAGCATAATGGCTTCGTCACTTTTTGGAAGATATTCCATTCTGGCCTAAACCTGTACCGGCCATATGCATACACTGCGATAACCAAGCAGCGCTAAGCAGAGCGCACAACTTTGTGTATAATGGAAAGTCACGACATATTCGACGACGTCATAACACAGTTAGGCAGTTACTCTCTAATGGAACTATTTCCATTGATTATGTGAGGACAAATGATAACCTAGCGGATCCATTTACTAAAGGTTTATCAAGAGAGAAAATTGGCTGCGCATCGAGGGGAATGGGTTTAAAAGCCTAAAACCACCAAGAGTTATCTTATACGGAAACCTATCCTAGCGACTAGAGATCCCACGGACTAGGATCAATAGGCAAACCAGTTCTGAATAACTCAAGACGTAATGCATTTGCTTGGACATAGTCCAACTCCATTCCTATGGTGCACAATATAAATGCATGCATACAGAAGTATTTAAAGGTTAAAACTATGTTTTTTAATGATGACCATATCTTGGAAATAACAAGTGGGGTATATGTAGGATACTCTTAATGGTTGCGATCACCTATGTTAGTGTGAGCTGGGTCGGCTCTATGAGAATAATAAAAGACTTTTATTCTCTAAAACACTCGCAGAACCAAAGAAATTGTTCAGGACCAAAATGAACAAAACCAAGAGATTGGATGAGAAGGGAATCAATGCTTCGTAAAGCTTATTGTCTGGATATACAATAAAGGCCGACGGTTCAAGATAAAATAATTCACCGATTAGCCAAGTAGATCCGATAAGTTTTAACTAGGGAAAGTTCAAAGTGAAATATCTACTTATCCACGATAAAGCATTATTCCATATGTACTCTGTGATATTTCACTTTGTGTGGGGGATATGTATATTATCATTCATGTGGGGGATTGTTGGAATTCCTAAAACAAACAAAGTGAATGATAAAAATACATAAGTCCCACATCGCCTAAAATAGTGAGAAAGCCAAATATATTAATAGCTTTCTCAAGTGGAGGTTGGGGGCCTGGGGCTCCCAAATGTATGCTTCGTTGTGAGGAGGGAGATCATGCATCTCCACCACACACGCGCGCGCGCCGCCGCCGTCGTCCGACCAACCGAACCGGGCACGGGTTTGGGTTTGGGTCTAATATGATCCTAATTTTGCTGCAAAACTGGGCCGGGTTTTTTAACAGTTGCAGGCTATGTGAACAGACACGACTGTTCATAAGCGGACGCGGCGAGCGGGTGCAACCTGACTGAAGAAGCATGGGCGAACAGAAGCGGGTGCGACCCGTTAGAGGCGAACAGGTGCGGCTCGACTGAAGAGACGCGGCCGAACACAGGCAGTAGCGAACGGGTGCGGCCCGTTAAACGAACAGCAACAATGAAAGGAAACGGGTGCAACCTTTCAGGCAGACGCGACAGTTCGAAGGGGTGCAGACGAAATTATAAATAGGAGAGAATACTGATCACATTCTCATCTCATTCCAATCTAATTTCTTCTGCTTCTTTGCTCTACTGTTCAACATTCCATATATATCACAGAGTAGACATACTCGTTACAATTTCAAGCAGAATTCGTTTGTTGTATCTTGGGAGAATTTTGAAATAAAATTCTTAAGGAAATCGTTACGACGAGCCTCGGACATATTCCGGTTAGAATTATATATTCTATCATTTATTTGGGTTATACTGTTTATTCAAAATAGTATAACGCTGTTATTGTAATTCATTTACAACAATCATATTGTTATAATAATTAACACAGAATTCCAGTGTAGTGAAAATCTGAGTTATAAACTTGTGCGACGAGTTTATAATTGATTATTCTCTGTTTTGGTATACTAGACATATAACAATACAATCATCATCATGCAAAAGTGTTAATTCTTAAGCTAATCTCAATCTCCATTAAAAGTGTCATTTAAATAATTGTTGTAGGTAAGAAATGATGGTGATCATATTGAATCAACGGTTTACAACCACTACAAAGGATACAAATATTGGTAGTTAGTATTTACAGGGGCGATATTTGATTCGTGTTACTCGTACTTTTATGTTTTCAGTATGGTATTTACATGTTCTGAAAAATAAAGGTGGACATATACTTCATACACTAGTGCTACTTTAAACTCCAAACTATGACCATGCTTTTTAAAAAAGTTTGTCTAGTTTAGACTTAGTATTTCTATTTGTAGATTTTCATATAAATATTCTATTCTTATTTATTGCACTATTTCCTTCCTTAATGCCCATAGTATATCATAGCATATGGTTATGTTGTCATACGAAACAGTCTTATTTCATGAATTTGTTGTTATGTTTTTTTTGAATGATTAGTTATAACTAAAGAAAATATTCATTACCTTGATTAACTTTTCCTAACTTAATACATGATAAATGATATCGACTGATTGTAGGCACAAATTGATTTACAAAAGTCCAAAAAGCTTCAGATTGAGTACATGTATGCTTGTTAAGTACGTATAGGGAGAATAGTGTTTATCAGGCAATTAATAGTGAATTATTTACTTCTGTTTTCCCCCTCTTATGTTTGTTATTGGGTTGTCAGGTCATCCATCTGTATTTCATAGAGACATAAAGTCCTGAAACATTTTTTTCAGATGATGAATATGAAGCTCAAATTATTACTACATAGAACATGATATCTTTATACTGCAATATCATTATTTTCATAATAATTTATATCGGTATATGCTTGATCAGGTTCTGATTTTAGGCTTCCAAAGGTAGTCACTGATGTTCCAACTTGCGACAACACGTATCATGGTGACATGTGGGTAAGTACCTTTGCAGTCCAAACTATCCTCATTGTTACTACTAGTAATCACTCAAAACGATATAAATATATTTATATTAACTTTAACCACAGAAGTATAGTTAAGGATCATGCTAATAAACCATATTATTGTGTGTCCAAGTAGATAGGAAGACAGATATTTAAGGGATAACATTAATAAGTTGAGCGACCCCACTATATATCAAACACAATGTATTTACCGTGAGTATTAGCATTACGAACAGCCTCATGTAATAGTTAATGTTTTTTAAGCATGATGCGCACGAAGCTGAGTGGAGCAAAATTGTAGCTCATTTTTTGCAATCCTGATATTAGCACCGCTGAAATTTTTCTATGTTGCACCCAGTATTCTTCAAAAAACAATGCATCTCCACTTTGTGTATAAATTTAGATTTATAGTAAATATCAAAAAGTAAAATAAAATTCATAATCAATTCGACAAGTTATGTAAAAACTAAAAATGTCCGTGATAAGAAACCTTAACTGTTAGCATATATAGGTTTATATAACGACATTATATATATTCTAGCAGCAAGTTAGTTTGATTGAATGATAAAGGGTTTAGTCTCTATATTCTATATGATACGTAGGTGCATATGTTTTAACAAGCAATTATACGTGATTCTTCTTTATGATTAAATTGCTGTGTTACTACAGTGCCGGATGGACAGGTAATCATGGACTTTCGTTCAGTATTAATGATGTTCAACCAGAGGATATCCTTAATGCAAAGAAGAAAGAAAATAATCAATCAAGGGTATGGGAAATGCAACCTATATATGAAGGAGTTTAAATCAGAAACACTCGAGAATAAAATAACTTCCCCGCTAAACAAGATCAGGGAGACAACTACAAGTGTAAGGCCCTGTTTTGTAACTTAACTTTGTTGCGCGATTTTTTATTCTATAAAATCGCTTTTACTTGTATCTGATATATACTTTCTGTTGGCCAACCACATCATATAAGCCCTTCTGATCATAAATTAAGTTAGGTGATAAAAATTAAGCCATTACCACGAAAGGATATACTCTATATCTTAATAGTATATGCTCACTGAATATATTTGATTCATTTAATGTTGATACATTAGGAAAAATATACTGACAGATGTTGTTTAATAGTTAATTACATAGTGCTGAGTTCATGTCTTCAAATATCAGGTCAATTATACATTTTATTATGCATTGCTCTTTTCTTGACATTTTGTCCAACTATTCATTGTTATCTTATGAAATTTTTTTATCGTGTGTAGTTTAGAAGTCATACGCTACTGTGTTGTGATCGTGTACCAATTTGCTATTATTGTACTAATAGTTTCATCAAATATTTTAGTGATTTGGGTAGTATATGAGATTTGCATGGGTGAAAAACATGTTTCATATGGATAAAATAATGTTTCATCAAGCAAGAGATGATCAGAGCCACACATATTTATTTCTGTTTTCTCGGCAGTTTTGGGCTGCGGGCTCAAGGCCCATCAACTACATTGTGTATTACTTGTGTATTTCAAGTTGTAACATATCATTCTCTGTACAATTCAAAATCAATACAATATTCAAGCATTCTCTTCTATAATTCCTCTGTAAAATCATATTCATCTCACGCATCCATTAATCAAAACTCTAACATGGTATCAGAGCCATTTGGCTTAACAGCATAGTATATTTCTTGAGAAGTTCTTACTATTGCTGCTCCATCAGAGTTTCTTCATCACTTGGAGAGCATATAAACCATCAGGTTGTTTCACATCATTTGGGTTATAAGTTTGATCAAGATTCCTGTGACGTGCCTAGTTTTTTGTACTGGCTGCACAAGATACCATTGAAATCAAACTTGTTCAAGAAAATCATCAGAAAATAGTTTTAAGAAGCTAGAAAAACAACTCATCAATTGAAAATAAGGTGTGTGACGTGCCAAGACCCATCAGAAGACTTTCATCACGTGGATCTGGCTGCATCATACCTGTGTTTATCCTTTTCTTGCTGATTTTCTTTATCAAGAATCTGTTCTGAAGCTCTTCAAGATTCCCCATCTCAAAGTTTTGCATCATGATTGATGATCAATCAGCAACCTCTGGCAACACCAGCACTGATCAGCAAGTAGTGGCAACAGGAAAGCTGATCATGACTGTCACAAGCCCACAGAGCCAGCTAATCAATGTTCATCTTGATGAAAACAATTACTTGCTATGGAAACTGCAGGGATATGGGCTTGAAGGTTTCTTTCTTGGAACAATACCAATCCTACCAAAAAGTATAACTATTGAAGAAAATAAGATCATCAATAATGAGGCGTATGTCAAGTATCACAGGCAAGACAGACTCATCTGTTCATGGCTATTATCATCTATCAACACAAATCTGTTATCACATGTCATTGGCTGCAAATTAGCAAGTGAAATATGGTCAACCATAGAAAAGGTTTTTAATACCCAATCTGCAGCCAAGGTTATGTATCACAAAAGGCAACTGTAAAGTATAAGAAAAGATAACTACTCAATGAGAGAGTACTTGTACAAGTTTAAGACAATCTGTTATCTGCTTGAAGCTGCAGGTCATAAAGTGTCAGTCTCTGAACAAATACTGACCATTTTAAATGGCCTAAGTGATGAATATGAAGTTGTGGTTGCTGTTATAGCTTCCCACAAAATCTTACCATCTGTTGATGATGTTCACTCTATTCTACAGGCTCATGAGACAAAGAATAAATAACAAAAGGCCACAAGAATCAGAGTTTGCTATCAACTATACCACCAACATCAAAAACAAGAATCAGAACAACAACAGAAGTGATCAATCGTCTCAAAGAGGAGGACCTGCTAACAGGTTAAGGGGAAGAGGCAGGTATAATAATAGTAACAAACCAAAGTGTCAAATCTGTGAAAGGATTAGACACACTACAGTAAAATGCTACTTCATATATTCAAATCAAAACAACAACAACAACAATCAAAGAAGTGGCAACTACAGTGTCAATGTTGCACAAGCAAGTTCAAGTAACCAGGCAGATAACAAAGATCACAGTTCTAGTGAAAATGGTCAGACTGAATCGGTTCAAGATGTGTGTTGGTATCCAGACTCAGGAGCAACAAACCATATAACTAATAATCTTGATAATTTGAATCTTGGCAACAAGGAGTATAGAGGTAAACAGTCAATTTGCATGGAAAATGGTAAGTGCATTAAAATTTCTCATGTAGGAAGTGCTCTTATTAAAGGAAAGAAACAATTGTTTCTACATAACTTATTAAGAGTACCAAAGATAAAAAAAAATCTTATAAGTGTGTCTCAATTTGCTAATGACAATAAAGTGTTCTTTGAATTTTATCCTAAATATTGTCTTGTTAGAGACATACTGACTAAAGATGTTTTGTTGCAGGGTGATGTAGAAAACGGCTTATATAGGTTTAAACGTTTCAACTGTACTAGCCCTACAACTGAGCAAAGTTCTTGTAATCAGTGTGAAAAGATAAACAACAGTGATGTATTTGATCTATGGCATTGCAAACTTGGTCATCCAAGTGTAAAAGTTGTTAAACAAATTCTTTTTGAAAATAATATTCTATATGATAATGTTTCTCTTCCTTATATATGCACTTACTGTCAAATAGGTAAGAGTCACAAACTGCCCTTTAATGATTCTCAAACCAAATACTCTAAGCCCTTAAAACTCATTGCTACTGATCTCTGGGGACCAGCACCAATATGTTCAGATTACGGATATAAATATTATATATCCTTTGTTGATGCGCACACACAAGATACACTTGGATATATTTTAAAAAAAATAAATCTGATACACATAGAGTTATGATAAATTTCATAACAATGGTTGAAAAGCAACTAGATTCACAAGTGAAAATTATACAATCAGATGGTGGAACTGAATATAAAGTTCTTAAAGATTATTTTAAAGAAAAGGAAATAATTCATAGAATCACATGTCCCTACACATCTGAACAAAATGACTTAGTTGAAAGAAAGCATAGACACATAGTTGAATCTGGGTTTAGCTTGTTAGCTCATGCATATTTACCTTTAAAATTCTGGCCTGAAGCCTTTAACACTACAGTCTATCTTATTAATAGACTACCAACCAGAATTTTAGAAGGTATAAGCCCCCTAGAAAAATTACAAGGGATTAAACCAGATTACTATAGCCTAAGATCCTTTGAGTGTCTATGTTTTCCATACTTAAGACCATACAATAGTAACAAGTTGAATTTCAAATCAAAACCATGCACTTTACTTGGATATGCAACAAATCAGAAAGGATATAAATATCTTGATGACAGTGGAAATTTTTTTATTAGTAGACATGTTGTTTTCAATGAAAATATTTTTCCTTTTAGAAATTCTAAAATCAAGACAACTGGTAAAGCTTATAATCCATATGTTTCTATACCTGAATTACCCATATATTCTGAGCATGATGATCCAACAGAGGTGAGGAGGACTACTGATGATCATCAGACTCCCATGGTATATGCTTAACAAAATCATGATTGGACAGATGATCTCAGTTATACTAGTCACTCACCTGCACAATCAACAGACAAAGATGCATGTGAAAGAGAGGAAGATCAACTAAGCAGTACAGGGAACAGTTCAAATGAAAGAACAGAAGAATTACCTCACATTGAATCCTCTGTTAGACCAAGTCGTCCTATGATCACTAGAGCTAAAAGTGGCATCTTCAAACCAAAAATATACACTTCCAACATAAGCTCTGATGAACCAACCACATATGAACAGGCTGCAAAAGACAACAAATGGAGGGCGACCATGGGTGAAGAGTTTAATGCTCTCATAAATAATAAAACTTGGGATCTTGTATGTCCACCAGCACATAAAAATGTAGTAGGTTGCAGATGAACATACAAGATAAAAAGAAACCCTGATGGTACCATCAATAGATACAAGGCAAGACTGCTAGCCAAAATGTAACGACCCGCAAATTTTAATGGTTTTAAAAGTATAATTAATTGAAATTTTGTGAAATTTTAAACAATAAAATTTGAAAATAAAAATTTACTACTTGGAATACGTCTATTTTAGTATAGCAACCGGTAAATTTTCATCTGATAATATTGAAGTTTATTTTCCTGTGAAATTTTATTTCAAATTAAACGGTTAATAACAGTGAATTTAAAAGTTTTCCGAAACCAAAATATGTCAATAGGAGAAAATTTATTCAGAGCAATCTGAATCAGACTGCGAAATTTGTTTCGTGAAATTCAGACTGTTATTGCTCCGTTTATCTTATTTCAGCAAATAGCAGCATTTTCGGTACCGATTATCGACTTTTGGTCGGATGATCGTACCACTAATATCTTTATACCGTTTTGATCCTCTCGTCGTGCTGATCTCAATGGTATATTCATTTTTGTATTTTGAGGTCCGGTACGCGATGAAAACAATAAAACGGTGCGTTGTATCGGTACTCTAAATTATGACTGTTAGTCTTTCTTTCGCTTTTCAAATTTGAACGTGAATCTCAAGCAATAAAATAAATTGCTTTAATAGCTTCTCAATCAAGGTACAGCTGTTACATTCCATCAGTTAAATTTGCATTTATATCGGTACGTTTTAATTTGAACTTGTCCTATTCTGTAACGTAAACTTTTAATCAATGCTCAGACTTCTTATTCCCAATTCATACTTTTATATCCCATTCTCTACGTCATCTTTCATTTCTCCCTTCCTCCTTTTACTAAAGCCATTCACATTCATTTTCCCTGCCTTCCTCCTTTCTTTTTCTCCTTTTATTTTCCTTCAAACAGCTTCCCCACGTCGTCATCTTCACCGTGCCAGTGCCTAGCGACCCACGGCATCCCTCCACCACCTGACCTTACCTCCGCCACGTCAGCCTCCACTTCCTCACGTCCTCCGCCCGTGACAACCCATCACCGAACCAGCCCTCCGCATCCAACCTCCTCTCCTTCTCCCCTTGCCGAGCACACTCGACCCAAGCTTCGCCTGCTACCACCCCAGCCTCAGCACGCAACCCACTTCCTCCCATCGCCTCACATAAGTACACATCCCACCTCCACCTCTACACCCCACGTCGGAACTTCTCCTCGTCCTGGCCGTGCACCTCTCCGCAGCCACCAACGCTCCACCCTTGGCTTCCTCCACCTCGAAATATGTGGCAGCACACGTCCCTACTTTTCCCCCTCTCGTGTGTAGGTATATGTATTATATATTGTAATATCTGTTGGGTTTTAATTTAGGATTTTTTATATATAAGTTGGCTTCAGTTGCATGATATTATATAAGAAACCTATATGTATTATATTGAGGCATGATATAGCAGCCTACTTTTATTTGGACTTATAATATTTCAAGTTATATTTGGTCTATTTGTCAGTGTATATATATTTATGAAAGTGGTATTGTTATAAGCATATAGTTATATGTACAAAAGGGTGTTTGGTAATATATACTATTTGTATACATTTGTTTATATATATGATATGTTATATTCAAATTTGGTTGGTTAAAACTCTAAAAATATACATATATGTGTAAAGTCAGATCCTACCTTAGTTTATACATATAGCCTATATAGGTTGTATTTGGTAGGTTATATGAATATATTTATATCTTGTATTCGTTAGTACATATTTTAATATTAATTTACACTATATATGATTTCAAAACAGTTGTACATATATATTTTAGATTTATACTATACATGATTTCAAGACTGTATATATATATATAGTGTTAGTCTGAATGTTTGGTCTGCATATGTGTCAGTTATATACGTAATTTTAATTATATAAGGATGCATAAGTTTTTAACATAATTTACTATTCATAGTTTTCTGTGTGGCTGCTGATACTCAAATTATATAAGGTTATGGTAAATTTTATTTTAAAGGGTATTGTATGTGGTTTTACAATTTGCATTTTTACACGGTAATATGTCTATATAAGGTATATGTTAATTTACACTTGCTTTGTTCAATTTTGTTCTAACTTGATTTGTACGTATTAGGATATAATATTTTATGTAGTTTTATATAAGGTTTATATGCTATGTTAGTCTTATATTATATAAGCTGCAACATTTCTATTTCTTTCGCCATATATTTTACTCCCGTTTATACATTATTTTTCAAATAGGTTGTATACAAATTAAGTTCCCATTTTATACTATTCTTTCCTATGTCTATTGATTTCTAGTTTATCTACATGAGTGTTTATAATAATATTAAAGTAAGTTATGCATAGATGTGTTTTCCAAAAAAAAAATTGTATTGAGGCTGCCTTGATTTATATGTATATATGTTTGATTTCAATATATATATATATATATATGTTTAAATTTAAGATTTATTTAAAATGTATATGTATTTTTTTTAAATTGAATTTTGGGTTTAAAGAAAATAATAATGTACATCTCGTTTTAAATTTTGATATCAAGCTAATTTGATTTATTCCCATCAAATTTCTGTCATCAGATTCTGTTCGTCAAATTCGTGCCGATTTTGCTTCGATTCGTCATTCAAATTTCGGTGTCCATATCAGTGTGCGTATCCATGTCATCTTCTGTATTCTCTAGCCTCGAAAGGTGAGCAATCACTCATGATTAACATTCTTTTATTCATTAAATTTGATTTCAATTGAAACGACAATTGAAATATGCTGCTGTAGTTATTTAAATTGTTAGATATGCTATTATCTGTAACTGTTCACCTGTGGGATATGACACCATATCCTACTGTTTATTATTCTATTGTTATTGATGATATATGCCTGTTGTTGTATTTTATATTATCTGTTATCACTCTGCAAGTTCCCTGTTAGTATAGAATTCACTATGGGTTGAAATGATACATACCCGAACGGACTTTAGAATAGGAGAAAATCGTTATGGGTTGAAATGATAAACCCAAGCGATCTTCATTTGATTGAATTTGGGATTACGGGTCGAAATGATATTTACCCGCACATATTTAAATTACGGATTGAAATGATAAATATCTGTATCACTTAACTATATGATAGATATATATACAAACACCGTACTTGGTCAGTATATATAAACATTTTGAAAATAAATTCTATGGTTTTGGAAAGAAATATATGGTATTAATAAATGTTGAGCCTTAAATTATTATATATAAATGGAAATGATTTATATAGATTTAAAAATGATATTTAATTTAATTAAGATTGATTAAATACATATAATATGGTTGAGTATTTAAATTTATGTTCCAAAATAGATTTTAGTAATAATTGGAATAAGTTAAGGTTGGGAAGATAATTTGAATTTAGTAAAGAATTTTATTTAATTAAACCGATTTAAAACTTATTGAAATTGAAATTTAAGATATGATTTATAACTTGGGTTTAATTTAATGAATAATTCTTGCTTAAATAAATTTAAGGAAATATTTAGTCAAAATGAAATTTAAGGCTAGTTAAATGATATTGAATTTATATTCCCTGATTAAATAATAATGAAGTTAAATCAAGAGCTATATGAAACTGTTAAACTTAACTTTGTAAATATTGAATATTAAGCCTTGAAATACATTAAAAATTTAAATGGTCTATTGAGAATTGAATTGAATTGATGAATTGAGCTTGGAATAAATTTGAATTTGGAATTTGAAGTTGATTTGAATCGATTTGCGAGACTTGAGAATATTAAATGCTTTACTTTATAAATTAATTAATATATATACTATCTTGGAAAATAGTTATATTTGAAATAAAATGATATTTGGGTTTTGAAGTATAAATTAAATTGAAATGACCACGGTGTTATAGTGTATATTTCTACCTTGTAGATAGTTCCGAAGATCCTTAGAGGATGGTTATCCCAAACATCCTTTAAGTTACTTGTATCTCAGTTGATATTTCACTTGAGTTGGATTTATTGATATAAGAATGTTAATCCTGACTCGAGTGTTTTGTGTTTTGCGTTACGCTCGGGTCAGACCGAGTGATACAGCAATTGAGACTCACCTTGGAGTTTGGAGCTCATTTGGAGATCCAACCATCGATTCAGCTTTCAGCTTTCCAGTTGATTTGTTCAGAGAGGTCATCTATTCGTACCGAAGACTTCACTGTATTTGAGATATTCTGTTGTATTATATTTTTAACTCTGATGTTTATATAGTAGCTTCATGAACTACTATTTGTCTATTCCGCTGCGTATTATTGTATTACTCTGTGTCTGTGATTCTGTGATTGATTTATTTACTGCATATGCTGAGTTTTGCCAAATTTTAAATTAACAACGCGGTATTTTGAGCAATTCAACTCCGGCATGAGTGTCTACCTATACACTTATAATGGATGCGAATGGTCCAAAATGGCGGGTCGTTACAGTTGGTATCAGAGCTTTGGCTCTAGGCAAAACTTAGCATATATAGTAAATTTATTTACAAAATCACTTTCGTTCGAGTTTAATCTCTTCCTTTTGACTCGATTTCCTTTGAACTTTGGAACGTTCCCTACGGTTCTAAAATTCATTCTTTTCTTTCTCTATTGGTATTCTTTTGATTCTGGAGTATCCTATAACTCCACTTCGAATGATCTCTGTAAGAATAGGCGATCCCGCCAATCTTTGAATGTTGTGTAAAGGGTGAAACTCCTTCACAATTGGCATTGATTCACTGGAGATTTCTATATCTTTGGTTTAGATGCCGCTAGCTCTTGCGATCGAATGCTGGTTTTTCTGGGAATTCTGCATCGATCTTGTTCTTGAAGTCACGGTTGACCCGGTTAAGGTCGCCCGCGATTTATATAAGTGTATTCATCTTCTATTTTGAAATTTAATTATCTCATCTTCGTTCGAGCTTATCTTCGAATCATAATTCTATTTGATTAAGAGTTCCTCTAAATTGAATCTCTATCTTTGTTTTGAAATCCATTCTTGAATCATCCTTTTGAAAAATCGGGTTTATTCGTATTTTGGAAATTGTTTTATATATCGAAATTTTTATAAGTATGATTATATTCTATATATAAAAGTGAATTGTTTTCGATAAAGATTATATACCCTTTTTAAAATAAGAATTTGAGGTTTCGAAAGGATTTGTAATTTTGAAAAAAATATATAAGAAATTTTATTTATCTAAAAATGATTTATAACTGAAGGATTTTAAATTTGAAATTCGAGAATTGAACCCCGGTGTTTTGAAATTGGTTTTAAGATTTTGAAATATATAATAATAATATGATTTAAAGGTATTATCCGAATAAGAAATGTTTCAAATAATTTTAATAAGTTTCGAACGATTTCAAAGAAATTTCAAAAGAAGTTTGAGAAAATAGAAGTCCAGAACACACTTATGTCGCTGGAAAATAATTTCGGTGATGAGTGCACGCATCATCGACATTGATTTTCGAGTTTCAGAGTGAGGGATAGGCCACTCTACTAGCATTGCTACGCGAGTGATTTTGCGAAACCAATTTTTATTTCAAACTCCGAAGTAAGATTGATATTCGAAAGATATATGTATCTATATATATTTGAAACGATTTGAAATGAGCCGGTGTTCAGTCCTTGAGTTTCGAATTTGATATAAACCTATCTTTTGAAATTGATTTACTGATTTGTTGTTAATTTCCAACTCTTGAATTTGAAAATGATTTCTTCAACTACTTTGAAGGTTTGAGCACTTCCAAATCAAGGTTAACTTTTCAAAAGCTAAGAAATTTTGAAGTATAAAGTATATAAGTTTGTTTTGAATGTTTAAGAATGTAGTAATATGATTTAATAAGTTGAAACTGTTTTGTTAAGTAAACGAATAAGGGAATTTTAAAGTTTTTCTAATATGAAATTTAGATTTGAAATGTTTTGAAAAGAATTTGGTCTTCAAAATATTTTGAATAAAGTTTAGTTTAAATGTTTTAGCTTAATAACATCTTTATGAAACTATATATTTAACAAGTTGGAATAAATATATAAGTTGTACGTATGCTGTTTTATTCGCATAATTAATTTGATCCAAGTTTGAGTACACAAGTTCGAGGTGGATTACACCATTTCGTGTTAGGATTTTTCATTTGATTCTTGATGGCGAATATTTGATATGGATTTTGGGCTAAATTCTAGAATTCTCTATCATAGTATATGGCTATGCAAGGAGACTGATGGCTTCTAGTCGAGAAACCATATCGAAATCCGCATTAGGGAAGTCAAATGGACAATACTAGTTCGAAAGCGAACTTGTGTGATCGAGCGAGCGATCAAATGTGATTTTGCGAAATGATGATGTTTGTACGGCTTATATCCTAATATCATTGATATATTGTGACGCTAGAATTGAAAGCTGTCGGGTTAGAATATCTTTACTTACTAAAAGAAAATTTCCCATTTAAATTACAAAGATATATAACCCATAAAAGCAAAGATATTCAATCCCATATGGCTTTTCATACAGCGAAATTTATTTTGAAAATTTTGATCCTGATATAAGAAGGACCTTACGTAAGTATAAGATGATTTTGAAAACATTTGATTTTTGAAATGAATTGGTTGACTTAAATTATATCGATTTGGAAATTTGGATTTATTTTCTAAATCTATTATTATGGAAACTTTGAAACTAAAGATAATTAATTTGAGAAGAAATAATTTGGTGAAATTGAATATGATTTTGAAATTGAACTGATATTGAAACAAATTAAAATTTGAGAATCTTATGTTACTTAACACTTGATTTGGGAGTTGTCGAACTTATATAAAATTGATTTGTATGAATATGAAATTGATTCGAAAACTATAGATTTGAAAAGGTACTCAATTTGAAAGTGAAATCTTATATAATTGAAGTCTATATAAGTATGACTTGATATACTATTGATTTTGGAAAGTATTTGATTTGAAAATTAAATCTTATATATAATGGATTTTATATAAGTACGATATTTGAAAGTGATTTGAAAAGGTACTATATGATACATATTTTCGAAGTAAAGATATGGAAAGTGCCTTCTACTTGATATCCGATTTGTGGCCACATCTTGGATTCATTCTATCGATATTATTCTCTCTGATTTTTGGTTTTCCGGATATGATACTCGAGTGTCCTTCGAATTCCATGGCATTACCCATGGTCTTACGAACTCGACTGCATAGCGTAATTCGTAAGGCAGTGATTGCTTAAAAGGTACGGATGTTTCCTGGGGGACCCAGGCGTAACCATTGTGTATCTGCGATCTATGGTCGTGTTAGTGGCGTAATCCGCAAGGCAGAGATTGCTTAAGGGGTATGGATGTTTCCTGGGGGATCCAGACGTAACCATTTTTATGTATCCTGCGGTCCACCGTTTTGTTGCATGGCGAAATTCGCAAGGCAGTGAATGCTTAAAAGGTACGGATGTTTCCTGGGGGACCCAGGCGTAACCATTGTGTATCTGCGATCCATGATTTGATTCGTTTTGATTGTATTGTACTTTCCATATCTGTTTTTAAAACTTTTTCCAGTATTTTCACTGGGTGTTGAAACAAGTCTACTAAGTACCTGGAGAATTCTAGTTTTGCGCCTGATCAACGCACTACCAGAGTCTACAGGAACAAGGATAAACTTGTTGAAACATCAAGTTATAAAAGTATTTTCGAAAGAAAATTTGCTTCGTTATAAAGGTATTTTATCATTTCCAACAAAGAAATTTTGTATTAATATTTGAAATTGAAATTCTTATGGTTCTAAATTAATTATTCGTGCCCGATACTATTCCTTGAATCTACCTAATCTGCTCAGCTTTATTTATTCACCAATATTCTGTTTTTCGAATCCTCCTTCTTTTCCTTGTTGACTACATCCTTTTTAAATATTGTTTATTTAGATACCACATGGTTTAATAGAAATTTTAGTGTTATAAATATTTTAGAAGTTATTAATTAAATAAAACATATTTAAAGAAATGATTGTTGATTTATTAATAATATTTGAAAAGTATTTTAGATAGAATTAATAAATTGATGAATTATGGATTTAAAAGCTTCTTTGTAAATATAAGTAATAATGTAAATAATTGTTTTCAAATGATTTTAATACATTTATAAAGGTGTCATTTAAACATATAAATGGTATTTATAAAGGAAGCAAGAAATTTTACAAATGGATTTTTGAAAGGTTTTAAAGTATATTAGATAATTGAATTGCAAATGAAGTTTTAAAATTTTAAGTAAAATTTATATAGTTCAAATTTATTGTTTAATCTTGACTTTCAATCTATCTTTTCTGTCTGGTTGTTTCTATTCTTCTACCTCCTTCCTTTTCGGGGACGAAAAGTTTTGAGTGGGGGAGAGTGTAACGACCCGCAAATTTTAATGGTTTTAAAAGTATAATTAATTGAAATTTTGTGAAATTTTAAACAATAAAATTTGAAAATAAAAATTTACTACTTGGAATACGTCTATTTTAGTATAGCAACCGGTAAATTTTCATCTGATAATATTGAAGTTTATTTTCCTGTGAAATTTTATT
The DNA here is from genome assembly GCA_030737815.1 of Allium fistulosum. Taxonomy (NCBI): domain Eukaryota; kingdom Viridiplantae; phylum Streptophyta; class Magnoliopsida; order Asparagales; family Amaryllidaceae; genus Allium; species Allium fistulosum. The sequence goes on from CM060905.1 coordinate 675,106,390, forward strand.
TCAAATTAAACCGGTTAATAACAGTGAATTTAAAAGTTTTCCGAAACCAAAATATGTCAACAGGAGAAAATTTATTCAGAGCAATCTGAATCAGACTGCGAAATTTGTTTCGCGAAATTCGGACTGTTATTGCTCCGTTTATCTTATTTCAGCAAATAGCAGCATTTTCGGTACCAATTATCGACTTTTGGTCGGATGATCGTACCACTAATATCTTTATACCGTTTTGATCCTCTCGTCGTGCTGATCTCAATGGTATATTCATTTTTGTATTTTGAGGTCCGGTACGCGATGAAAACAATAAAACGGTGCGTTGTATCGGTACTCTAAATTATGACTGTTAGTCTTTCTTTCGCTTTTCAAATTTGAACGTGAATCTCAAGCAATAAAATAAATTGCTTTAATAGCTTCTCAATCAAGGTACAGCTGTTACATTCCATCAGTTAAATTTGCATTTATATCGGTACGTTTTAATTTGAACTTGTCCTATTCTGTAACGTAAACTTTTAATCAATGCTCAGACTTCTTATTCCCAATTCATACTTTTATATCCCATTCTCTACGTCATCTTTCATTTCTCCCTTCCTCCTTTTACTAAAGCCATTCACATTCATTTTCCCTGCCTTCCTCCTTTCTTTTTCTCCTTTCTTTTTCCTTCAAACAGCTTCCCCACGTCGTCATCTTCACCGTGCCAGTGCCTAGCGACCCACGGCATCCCTCCACCACCTGACCTCACCTCCGCCACGTCAGCCTCCACTTCCTCACGTCCTCCGCTCGTGACAACCCATCACTGAACCAGCCCTTCGCATCCAACCTCCTCTCCTTCTCCCCTTGCCGAGCACACTCGACCCAAGCTTCGCCTGCTACCACCCCAGCCTCAGCACGCAACCCACTTCCTCCCATCGCCTCACGTAAGTACACATCCCACCTCCACCTCTACACCCCACGTCGGAACTTCTCCTCGTCCTGGCCGTGCACCTCTCCGCAGCCACCAACGCTCCACCCTTGGCTTCCTCCACCTCGAAGTATGTGGCAGCACACGTCCCTACTTTTCCCCCTCTCGTGTGTAGGTATATGTATTATTTATTGTAATATCTGTTGGGTTTTAATTTAGGATTTTTTATATATAAGTTGGCTTCAGTTGCATGATATTATATAAGCAACCTATATGTATTATATTGAGGCATGATATAGCAGCCTACTTTTATTTGGACTTATAATATTTCAAGTTATATTTGGTCTATTTGTCAGTGTATATATATTTATGAAAGTGGTATTGTTATAAGCATATAGTTATATGTACAAAAGGGTGTTTGGTAATATATACTATTTGTATACATTTGTTTATATATATGATATGTTATATTCAAATTTGGTTGGTTAAAACTCTAAAAATATACATATATGTGTAAAGTCAGATCCTACCTTAGTTTATACATATAGCCTATATAGGTTGTATTTGGTAGGTTATATGAATATATTTATATCTTGTATTCGTTAGTACATATTTTAATATTAATTTACACTATATATGATTTCAAAACAGTTGTACATATATATTTTAGATTTATACTATACATGATTTCAAGACTGTATATATATATATATAGTGTTAGTCTGAATGTTTGGTCTGCATATGTGTCAGTTATATACGTAATTTTAATTATATAAGGATTCATAAGTTTTTAACATAATTTACTATTCATAGTTTTCTGTGTGGCTGCTGATACTCAAATTATATAAGGTTATGGTAAATTTTATTTTAAAGGGTATTGTATGTGGTTTTACAATTTGCATTTTTACACGGTAATATGTCTATATAAGGTATATGTTAATTTACACTTGCTTTGTTCAATTTTGTTCTAACTTGATTTGTACGTATTAGGATATAATATTTTATGTAGTTTTATATAAGGTTTATATGCTATGTTAGTCTTATATTATATAAGCTGCAACATTTCTATTTCTTTCGCCATATATTTTACTCCCGTTTATACATTATTTTTCGAATAGGTTGTATACATATTAAGTTCCCATTTTATACTATTCTTTCCTATGTCTATTGATTACTAGTTTATCTACATGAGTGTTTATAATAATATTAAAGTAAGTTATGCATAGATGTGTTTTCCAAAAAAAAAAAATTGTATTGAGGCTGCCTTGATTTATATGTATATATGTTTGATTTCAATATATATATATGTTTAAATTTAAGATTTATTTAAAATGTATATGTGTTTTTTTAAATTGAATTTTGGGTTTAAAGAAAATAATAATGTACATCTCGTTTTAAATTTTGATATCAAGCTAATTTGATTTATTCCCATCAAATTTCTGTCATCAGATTCTGTTCGTCAAATTCGTGCCAATTTTGCTTCGATTCGTCATTCAAATTTCGGTGTCCGTATCAGTGTGCGTATCCATGTCATCTTCTGTATTCTCTAGCCTCGAAAGGTGAGCAATCACTCACGATTAACATTCTTTTATTCATTAAATTTGATTTCAATTGAAACGACAATTGAAATATGCTGCTGTAGTTAGTTAAATTGTTAGATATGCTATTATCTGTAACTGTTCACCTGTGGGATATGACACCATATCCTACTGTTTATTATTCTATTGTTATTGATGATATATGCCTGTTGTTGTATTTTATATTATCTGTTATCACTCTTCAAGTTCCCTGTTAGTATAGAATTCACTATGGGTTGAAATGATACATAGCCGAACGGACTTTAGAATAGGAGAAAATCATTATGGGTTGAAATGATAAACCCAAGCGATCTTCATTTGATTGAATTTGGGATTACGGGTCGAAATGATATTTACCCGTACATATTTAAATTACGGATTGAAATGATAAATATCCGTATCACTTAACTATATGATAGATATATATACAAACACCGTACTTGGTCAGTATATATAAACATTTTGAAAATAAATTCTATGGTTTTGGAAAGAAATATATGGTATTAATAAATGTTGAGCCTTAAATTATTATATATAAATGGAAATGATTTATATAGATTTAAAAATGATATTTAATTTAATTAAGATTGATTAAATACATATAATATGGTTGAGTATTTAAATTTATGTTCCAAAATAGATTTTAGTAATAATTGGAATAAGTTAAGGTTGGGAAGATAATTTGAATTTAGTAAAGAATTTTATTTAATTAAACCGATTTAAAACTGATTGAAATTGAAATTTAAGATATGATTTATAACTTGGGTTTAATTTAATGAATAATTCTTGCTTAAATAAATTTAAGGAAATATTTAGTAAAAATGAATTTTAAGGCTAGTTAAATGATATTGAATTTATATTCCCTGATTAAATAATAATGAAGTTAAATCAAGAGCTATATGAAACTGTTAAATTTAACTTTATAAATATTGAATATTAAGCCTTGAAATACATTAAAAATTTAAATGGTCTATTGAGAATTGAATTGAATTGATGAATTGAGCTTGGAATAAATTTGAATTTGGAATTTGAAGTTGATTTGAATCGATTTGCGAGACTTGAGAAAATTAAATGCTTTACTTTATAAATTAATTAATATATATACTATCTTGGAAAATAGTTATATATGAAATAAAATGATATTTGGGTTTTGAAGTATAAATTAAATTGAAATGACCACGGTGTTATAGTGTATATTTCTACCTTGTAGATAGTTCCGAAGATCCTTAGAGGATGGTTATCCCAAACATCCTTTAAGTTACTTGTATCTCAGTTGATATTTCACTTGAGTTGGATTTATTGATATAAGAATGTTAATCCTGACTCGAGTGTTTTGTGTTTTGCTTTACGCTCGGGTCAGACCGAGTGATACAGAAATTGAGACTCACCTTGGAGTTTGGAGCTCATTTGGAGATCCAACCATCGATTCAGCTTTCAGCTTTCCAGTTGATTTGTTCAGAGAGGTCATCTATTCGTACCGAAGACTTCACTGTATTTGAGATATTCTGTTGTATTATATTTTTAATTCTGATGTTTATATAGTAGCTTCATGAACTACTATTTGTCTATTCCGCTGCGTATTATTGTATTACTCTGTGTCTGTGATTCTGTGATTGATTTATTTACTGCATATGCTGAGTTTTGCCAAATTTTAAATTAACAACGCGGTATTTTGAGCAATTCAACTCCGGCATGAGTGTCTACCTATACACTTATAATGGATGCGAATGGTCCAAAATGGTGGGTCGTTACACAAAAGCTACACTCAATAGTATGGATTTGACTTCACTAAGACTTTTTCTCCAGTGATCAAACCCTCTACTGTTAGACTTGTTCTTACTATAGCTCTTTACAAATGTTGGAATATAAGACAACTTGATGTCAACAATGCCTTTTTGAATGGCATATTAGAAGAGGAAATTTATATAAAACAACCATCTGGTTATGAGCAAAATACAAATCTTGTATGCAAACTAAACAAGGCAATATGGCCTTAAACAGGCACCAAGAGTATGGTTTGATAGACTGAAATCAACTTTAGTGACAATGGGGTATCAGTCTACCAAATCAGACTTTTCCTTGTTTATTAAAATCAGTGAGTCATCAACCATTTACATACTAATCTATGTTGATCTAATCATTACAGGTAGCAGTCAAGATGAAACTAATCAAATCATTTGTTATCTGGATAACCAATTTTCTATTAAGGATCTTGGGGACCTCAACTATTTTCTGAGAATTGAAGTGTACAAAACAAAAAGTTCTGAAATAATACTATGTCAGAAGAAATACATATTAGAACTCCTTGCAAAAACAAAAATGGAAGAGGCAAAACCCATGTCAATACCAATGATAAGCAACCAGAATCTATCAAAAAACAGGGGAGAAGCCATAAATAATGTTAAACAATATAAAAGTTGATGCAGCGGAAATAACGGATGACAACGAAATGAAGTTTTCGTGTCAAACTAATCGATAAAACGATTAGATGAAGCAATATGAATCGATGAACTAATGATACCAAACGCCCAAATCCATTGATCATGAAGATACCAGATTCTAGCAATCTTCGTCACGTTGATCGCGCACGATGCCGTGAGAGAAGATCTACAATTCTTCGAACGTTGATCAAGCGTACTTGATTCCGTGAATTGGCTTTAACAATCGTTGATTCGAGCGCACTCGAATATCCGAAGGTGAAGATAGGAGATAACACTCAACTACCAATTTTAATGGTGGCACAAGAGCACACAAAAGAAATTTTATTCAAATTGACTAACTTCTTACAATGACATCACATCCCTATTTATAGGGTTTACAACACAACACAAATGACTTAAGAAAATTACAACACAAAACAGTACACGACTTAACCAAACAACAAACGACATAAGAAATGTACACACAACAGCTTGAGCGACTTAACTGGTTCGCGACCTAAGAAATCACACGCGACTTAACTGGTTCGCGACCTACAAAACCCACGCAACCTAAGAAATCAGGCATCTTCGCGACCTAAGAAAACCCACGCGACATATCTCTTCCGCTCTGCTTCGTTACAATTTTCAGCGACTTAAGGAAAACTTCGCGACTTATAATTCATCAACAACCTAACTTCCACGACCTATCACCAACGACTTAGCTGCTCGCGACCTAAGGAAACAATTGCGACCTTCTGGAAACATGGCTTCACGCGACCTAAGGAAGATCTGGATAAAGAGGAGCATGGCTTCACGCGACCTAAGGAAGTTTGAGCGGCATAGGTCGATCGCGACCTAACTGCATCTGAAAACTGGCGACCTAGGCTCCGCGATTCAGGGCTCCGCGATTTAGGGCTTCGTGATTTAGGGTAAGCGATTTCATCATCCCGCGCTGCATCATCCTCCCCTAGTTGAGGAAAATTCGTCCTCGAATTTAAAAGTTCTTCCCCATTGGGTTGATCATCTCCATAATAAGGTATAAGATGTTTAACATTAAACACGTCAGAAGTATTCACATCCTCTGGCAGCTTCAACTTATAAGCATTTTCATTGATCCGTTTTATAATTTCTACTGGACCAATCTTTCGGGCTTTCAACTTGTTATAAGAACCCACTGGGAAACGATCCTTTGTTAACACAACATACACCCAATCACCCTCATTGAACTCCACACTTCTTCTCTTTTTATCTGCAGCTCGTTTATACTTCTCATTCGTCTTCTCCAAACGTTCATGAACGATTCTATGACAATCTTTCAACTCATCAACGAAATCTGACGCCCGGTTAATCACTCCTTTCGGTTGTGGCACTACCGTTAAATCCAACGGCCCCTTTGGCAGCTTGAATATACAACTTGAAATGGACTGTAACCAGTGCTTCGGTTAACAGCATGATTATGAGCAAACTCTGCCTGACACAACTTTAAGTCCCGACCCTTCAAATTGTCTTGCACAAGACATCGCAACAAGTTTCCCAACGATCTATTCACCACTTCCGTTTGCCCATCTGTTTGAGGATGATATGCACTACTAAAATTCAGCTTCGTCCCAACCATTTTCCACAAACTCAACCAAAAGTGACACAGAAATCGAGTATCTCGGTCAGAAACAATAGATTCAGGTAACCCATGTAAACGATAGATTTCTTTAAAGAATAACTGAGCAACACGGACTGCATCAGCGGTCTTTTTACAAGCTATAAAATGCACCATCTTGGAAAATCTATCCACCACCACATATATGGAATCTTTCCCTCGCTGAGTTCTTGGTAATCCCAAAACAAAATCCATGCTGATCTCAACCCATGGTCTAGTAGGCACGGATAATGGCATATACAATCTCGCATTCGTCGCTGTCCCTTTGGAAACTTGATAAATATGACATCTCTCCACAAATCTTTCAACTTCTTTTCTCATAGAAGGCCAAAAATATGACTGTGAAATCAACTGCAATGTATGATCTCTACCCACGTGACCCTCTTCATGTAATTCTTTGACAATCTTCAACCTCAATCTACAATTCGGAATACACAATCGGTTTCCTCTGAACAAAAATCCATCTTTCATCACAAAATCATCAGAACTCCCTTCCTGCATCTGATCCAGCACTTTCGCAAAATAAGAATCTGAGATAAGCAACTCTAGCAACAAATCAAATCCCACTACTTCCACTCGCATAGTTGTCAGCAAATGATTTCTACGGCTCAATGCATCGGCAACTCGGTTAGTAACTCCTGATTTGTGCTTCACCACGAAAGTAAACTGTTGTAAATAAGCAACCCACGTAGCATGCCTTGCTGAAATTTTATCTTGCCCCTGGAAATGTTTCAAAGCTTCATGGTCAGTGTATAGCACAAATTCTTTATGAAATAGATAATATCTCCAATGCTTTATGGCTTGGACTATAGCATAGAATTCCAAGTCATAAGTACTGTATCTCGTTTTAGCTCCTGTCAGTTTCTCACTAAAGTAAGCAATAGGATGACCCCTTTGACTCAACGTTCCCCCAATTCCAACCTTGGACGCATCAGTATTTAGCTCAAAAAGTAACTGAAAGTCTGGGTAACTAAGAATGGGCGTTGTGGTCAAGAGTGTCTTGATTCTCTGAAAAGCAGAATCAGCTTCTTCAGTCCAAACAAACTTCTTCCCTTTCATACATTCTGTAACTGGTGCCATCACGCTACTGAAGTGTGGAATGAATCTTCGGTAGAATGATGCTAAACCATGAAAACTCCTCACTTCTGTTATTGTCTTAGGCTATGGCCAATTTCGAATAGCTTCAACTTTACTCTGATCAACTTGAATACCATCCTTCGACATAATATAGCCCAAGAATAGAATACTTGTAGTCATGAAGGTACACTTCTTCGTTGCAGCATAAAATTCCTCACGTCGTAAAACCAACAACACTTCCCGCAAATGCTGTAGGTGTTCTTCAGTGCTTCCACTGTAGATCAAGATGTCATCAAAATATACCACTACGAACTTCCCGATAAATGGTCAAAAAATCTGGTTCATGACTCTCATGAATGTACTCGGAGCATTTGACAAGCCAAACGGCATCACCAACCATTCGTACAGACCCTCCCGAGTTTTAAAAGCAGTCTTCCACTCATTACCCGGTCTAATACGAATGTGATGGTATCTACTTTTCAAGTCAATCTTTGAAAACACAGCAGCACCGCTCAACTGATCCAACAGATCATCCAGTATCGGCATAGGAAATCGATATCTCACCGTAATCTTATTCAATGCTTTACTATCTATGCACATTCTCCACGTTCCATCCTTCTTCGGCACCAACAAAGCTGGCACTGCACAAGGACTCAAACTCTCCTGAACACGCCCTTGTTCCAGTAATTTCTCCACCTGTCTTCTCAACTCCTCGTGTTCTTTTGGACTCATCCGATAGTGCGGTCTATGAGGCAATGCAGCACCTGGCACCAAGTCAATCTGATGCTGTATGTCTCTAAGCGGTGGAAACTCCTTCGGCAACTCCTCTGGAAACACATCTTTGAATTCTTTCAAAACTGGCTTCACTTCCTCTGAAACTTCAGTAACTTCACTGCTTTCATGCCCAATCAACATAAAAACTTCAGGGCTCTCATCTACCTCTTCCACGAACTCCTTCAAGGACAACAAAGTCTTCAATTCCTCAATCTCCTCCAGCTTGTTCTCATTCTGCTGTCGCTTCTTCAGAACTAAAGTGATTTTCGTGCCCTCAAACAAGAAACTGTAGTTATTTGTTCGACCATTATGATGTACCTCCCGATCGTACTGCCACGGCCTTCCCAACAGCAAATGGCAAACATTCATGTCAACCACGTCACACCAAATCTCATCTTTGTATTTCTTCCTAATAGAAAATGGAACATGAGCTCGCCTCTTTACCTTCACTTTTCCTCCTTTCCTCAACCAAGCAAGTTTATAAGGACTAGGATGTTTCTCCGTTTTCAACTTCAACTTCCTCACAGCTTCCATTGAAATGATATTATCACAACTCCCAGCGTCAATGACAAATTTACAGACCTTCCCCAAAATAGTGCACGTTGACTGAAAAATGTTACTCCTCAACCAACTCGACTCCTCTTCCTGCTTCGGGGTTAAATAAGATCTCTGTAGCATCAGATTACATCCCCCGTCTCCCGACACCTCTTCTTCCTCCTCATCTCGGTGTGAATTGAGATCTTCTTCTACATCCTCATCTTCCACTTCAGCAATCATAGTTCTCTTCTTCTGTTTCGGACATTCGTTGCTCTTGTGGCTCACTTCCTAGCAATTATAGCATTTGAAATTGGTGTTGACTTTTGGTTTAGCCACTTCTTGAACAACCGGCTTACTCGATGCTTTAAGAACATTAGAACTACTACCCGCTCCTTTGTTCTGCCCCGTAAAACTTGGAAACACACCTCCCCCACGTCTACCTTGTTTCTCCCAAGCCAACGCCTTTTGATGTGCTACTGCCACAGATCTAGGGTCGAACATATTCACCATATCCTGGATTTGTGTTCTAAGTCCACCAACAAACCTAGCGGTCAATTGTTCTTCTGTCTCCATAATATCATTTCGAGCAATCAACTGGTAGAACTCATCAGCATAATCAGCAACAGTCTTCGTCCCTTGCCTCAGGTTCTGTAATCTCTGATACATTAGTGATTGGTAATTGTAGGGCAAGAAAGTAGCCTTCATCAATTTCTTCATCTTCTCCCAAGAAACAATCTTCGACTTTCCCATCCGCTCTCTAGTAAGTTTGGTTTGCTGCCACCACGCCATAGCTCTCCCCCTTAACCTAGTAGCAACCAACTTCACTTTACGATCTTTCGGAACCTCCTTGAAGTCAAAAATTTCCTCAACATAAGCTAGCCAATCAAGAAATTCCTCGGCCTGCATACCTCCCTTGAATTCCGGTATTTTAGTTTTCATCCCGGACTCCCATTTGTGATCATACTCTGAATGATTTCTTCCTTGACCACGTCCTCGTCCATGAACACTACCACCATCAAACTCCTCTTCAAAATCTGATGCATATCGATGTCGATCCTGACCACCAACATCTCTACTACCACCATTCCTTCCATCAACATCCCTTCGATCTACATTCCTCCGACCACGATCATTCACATTTCTATCACGATTTCGATCATCAACATTTCTATCATAATCTCGACCCACACTTCTATGATCACTATCAACACTTCTCTCTCGATTTGAATATGGTGAAACTCTACTTCCCCTATGGTTAGATTCAGGTGAAACCCTTCTCTGATTTTGATTCATCTCCAACATCATTCTCTCTAATCGACCAATCCCTTCATTAAGCTTCTCATTATAGTTTTCGTTAATTCTTTGCTCCATCTCATCGGCCTCTTCTCTCCCATACAAAACATCAATGTTGCGATAACGGTTAGCTCTTCTCGGAGGCATGATCGCTCTTCAACAAATTCCAACAAAAACTTCACTTCGATCTAAAAATCTTCAAATCAAAACTACCCACTTGTTGAAATCTTCAAAAATCACCAAACGAACAAATCTCTTCAAAATCTCGAGAACTCAATTCTCCAAATGATGCAAATCTCGCACAAACTCCAAAAATCTACGCAAACTCCTTGTGATCTAGTCTGATACCAAATGACGCAGCGGAAATAACAGATGACAACGAAATGAAGTTTTCGTGTCAAACTAATCGATGAAACGATTAGATGAAGCAATATGAATCGATGAACTAATGATACCAAACGCCCAAATCCGTTGATCACGAAAATACCGGATTCTAGCAATCTTCATCACGTTGATCGCGCACGATGCCGTGAGAGAAGATCTACAATTCTTCGAACGTTTATCAAGCGCACTTGATTCCTTAAATTGGCTTCAACAATCGTTGATTCGAGCGCACTCGAATATCCGAAGGTGGAGATAGGAGATAACACTCAACTACCAATTTTAATGATGGCACAAGAGCACACAATTTTTTTTATATTCAAATTGACTAACTTCTTACAATGACATCACATCCCTATTTATAGGGTTTACAACACAACACAAATGACTTAAGAAAATTACAACACAAAACAGTACACGACTTAACAAAACAGCAAACGACATAAGAAATGTACACACAACAGCTTGAGCGACTTAACTGGTTCGCGACCTAAGAAAACACACGCGACTTAACTGGTTCGCGACCTACAAAACCCACGCGACCTAAGAAATCAGGCATCTTCGCGACCTAAGAAAACCCACGCGACATATCTCTTCCGCTCTACTTCGTTACAATTTTCAACGACTTAAGGAAAACTTCGCGACTTATAATTCATCGGCGACCTAACTTCCACGACCTATCACCAACGACTTAGCTGCTCGCGACCTAAGGAAACAATCGCGACCTTCTGGAAACATGGCTTCACGCGACCTAAGGAAGATCTGGATAAAGAGGAGCATGGCTTCACGCGACCTAAGGAAGTTTGAGCGGCATAGGTCGATCGCAACCTAACTGCATCTGAAAACTGGCGACCTAGGCTCCGCGATTCAGGGCTCCACGATTTAGGGCTTCGTGATTTAGGGTAAGCGATTTCATCATCCCGCGCTGCATCAAAAGTGTTATAGGGGCATTGCAGTATGCTACCATAACACGACCAGATATTGCATTCAGTGTTAATAAACTTTCTTAATTCACGCAGAGCCCTCTGGATGAGCACTGGAAGGCAGTCAAGAGAGTGCTCGGATACCTAAAAGGAACACTAAATCATGGCTTATCACTTAAAGCTTGCAGCAATCTCAACATAACTGGTTATGCTGACGCTGATTAGGCTACAGATCCAGATGACAAAAAATTTGTCACTGGATACTGCATTTTTATCGGAGAAAACTTGATATCATGGTGCTCAAAAAAACAAACTACTATCTCAAGGTCCAGCACTGAAGCATAATACAGGAGTGTAGCAAGTGCAGTGGCCGAAACAATGTGGTTACAGTCTATCTTAAAAGAGTTAAAATTAGATTTAGGCATAAAGTCAACAGTGTGGTGTGACAATCAAACACTATATATATGACTGCAAATCCTATACTACACTCCAGAACCAAACATATAGAAATAAATCTACACTTCGTTCGAGATCAAGTTCAAAAAGGAAACTTACAAGTAAATCACATACCAGCTACCTACCAGAAGGCAGATACACTCAACAAACCACTGTCGAGAAACAATTTTGTCAAGCTCAGATCTGAACTTGGAGTGGTTGAGAATCAAACCTCTTCTGAGTTCAAATGCTCGGATTTTCTTCAAATTAAGGAGGCAAAGAAGGAGCAACACCAGAATCGCCAATTTGACTTCGATTTGGACAATCGAAACACTCTGAATGCTCAAGAGACTCAAAATTACAGCACAAATTGGATGAAGAAGAGGATAGAAACTGAGAAAAGACCAAAATTTGTGGATATTTCAAGTAATTTTATTTTCCGCTGAAGAATTTTTGGAATCGTCGCTCACATGCAAACTCTAGAAATCAGATTAGGGTTTGAAGGGGGGACATAATGTTTTGTGAATGCGGCTATCTGATTACATATACTAAAGACGGTACCACACAGCTGTATCAACCGTTCATCAAGCAAGAGATGATCAGAGCCGCACATATTTATTTCTGTTTTCTCAGCAGTTTTGGGCTGCGGGCTCAAGGCCCATCAATTACATTATATATTACTTGTGTATTTCAAGTTGTAACATATCATTCTCTGCACAATTCAAAATCAATACAATATTCAAGCATTCTCTTCTATAATTCCTCTGTAAAATCGTATTCATCTCATGCATCAATTAATCAAAACTCAAATAGGATAATTCTAAAAGGCATTATCCTCTACCATTTCCCTTCATCTCTAACTTGTGGTGCTCAAACAAGAGGAAAATCGGGTCTAGTATGGTCATACTGCTTACTTGATTAATTACAACTTTTACTAAGTAAATATTTGCAGCTGGCCAAATTATATAAACTATAAAATTAATTTGATTTGTTTAACTGTTTATACTGAGCTAAAGATTCGAAAGACGGCCTTACATAACTCTCATCACCTAAAGTTTCATGTTTTTTAATCAAACAAATATTAAACAGCACGATATATTGTATTTTTTTACTTGGTTAGTAGTTACTAATTATTTTATTCGTTGGAGGAAGAACAAGTATTAAATTGATACCTTTATTCCTTAAGTTTACTAGAATGAATAGTTTTTATAAAAGCTAGAGTCAGATATTGTTTTGTTTTCTTACATATTGTTCAAAGTCTTCTAGATTAATGAAGTTTCTTTCAGCTATAAAAATTTAACTTGTTAAGTACATCTGATGTGAACTTAACTATATAGACCCTTAATTATATGAACTATTTATTACAACTTTGTTTTATACATGAGAAAAGAATTGGTTTGAACTGCAAACTATGATAATTTATATTTTCTGTTTATTTTAAACATAAAATTTGGACCATAATGTATAGTTGATGTTGTGAAGTTTGATTCATAATAGTTTTCATCTTGATAGGGTTAGTTATTATGGGTATAGAAACTCACGTCGATTGAAGAAGTTTGAGATTTCATCTAAATACCGAAGACTTACCAGATCAATATAGTGACAATTGCAACATGAATACGCTGTGTTCAATGAATCCAAGAAACCTGAAATTTATTACGGGTAAAAAAACAAAGAAATGTACTGAAGTACTACGCATAGGTGATGTCATATTCTAGTACATGAATACACTACATCACTTTGTTTTGTTTTTATTTTATTTTTCAATTTTTTTAGAAGATACAATATTGCTGTGTTATGTTAATCCATGAAATCTTTTGTTATTTGCAAGAGAACCGTATGCAACAACGTGTTATGGATCTAGGCATCCAATAAAATCTCAAAAACACTTATTGAGACAAAAAGTTAGAACCAAAGTTCAGACGAATTGTTTCTGTACTCAATAGGTTATCCATAAGCAGGCTTTTCAGTAAAATGTCACTTATATATAAGCCACATCCCATAAGAACGTATACAATATGCTCCATTCAATATATGAAAAGTGATTATTGTTTGTGTGTTTCCAGTAGCAGGATAAAATCTGATAGTAAAGTTAATGGAAACGCTAACTCGAAGCCATGAAAGTTGCGAGGTATGAACATTCTGCACTAAAGTTGGAAAATGCTTTAACAAAACCAGTATCATATTAGTTCAAGACTGAAATGTGAAGCTTACTGTACATAACTGATGCAGCCCAGAATGGAGAAGTCATAGGTCGTGTACGACCCAACATGTGGATAAGTCGAGACCGACCTAACAAGGAAGCTAACGAGTTAAGATTTGGTGAGAAATGGTGGAAAGTTGAAGTTGTAGGTCGCAACCGACCTATCGAAGGTTTTAAGTCGTTCCAACGACCTAGTGAAGATCGCAGCCGACCTAACGAGATAAAAAAGAGTGCTGGGTTACGACCTAAGGGAATTGCTGGGTTACGACCTAAAACTACAGGAGCAACACAAGTTGAAAAATGCGAAGGCTTAAGTCGGCAACGACTTAAGGGAAGTGTTTTGGTTAGTATACGACCTAACAGTTCAGATGGAAGGAAATTACGACTTAAGGGGAGCATAAGTCGTTCGGGGTTGATGAGTCGTATACGAGTTAACAATGCGGCTATAAGTCGTCCACGACTTATCAAGAAGCAGAAGTTCCAGCGGTTGAAGGCTTTTAAGTCGGAAGCGGGTTACGAATCATGTTAAGTCGTTGAAGTCTTAAGTCGTAAGTCGTCTGCTTCTTATACTGGGTGTACTGTGTTGTATTCCTTAAGTCGTATGTCGTCTGTTTCGTATGTCGTCTGTGTGTAAGTCGATGGAATGATGTAGCTAGGTCGTTACCGACCTAAGTGAGTCGTGTACCTTGTAATACTGTTAAGTCGTTGTATGTTGTAAACTGTTGAGTCGGAGTTATTGATAAGTCGTAAGTCGTGTACTGGGTAAGTCATAGGTCGGAGGCTATAACTCGTAACCGACTTAGGAGTTGAGGTAATTTTGTTGTTTTTCGTGTGAGTTGTAAAATACTATAAATAGGTCGGTGGTGCCATTTGTAAAGGTTGTTGATTTTTGAATAAAATTCTTGTTTGATTGCTTTGTGCTTTCAATTTAAATTGGTAGTTGAGTGTAATCTCCTATCTCCTCTTTCGGAATTCAAGTGCGCTTGAATCAACGATCGTAGAAGCCGATTCACGGAATGTAGTGCACTAGATCAACGTGCAAGAATCGTAGATCTTTAAACACGGTATAGTGCGCTATCAACGTGTTTGAGATAGCTCGAATTCAGAATCTTCGGATCAACGAATTTGGTCATTCGGTATCTTTCACACCATCGATTGCTACTTTCATCAATCTACATTGTTTTGAATAATCCGCTGCGTCAGTTTTTGGTATCAGAGCTTGTTCTAGCCAATCATAGCTAGATCGAGACTTGGAGCCTAATCAATTTGGAGTTTTGAAGAAATCAAGTTGGGCAGAGAGCAAGTTGAAGTTGTTCGACTTTGTATTGAAGTTTGAAGATCGGATCTTATCATTTGAAGAAGTTGTGTTCATCGTGTTCATCGCGAAGTTGCAACAAAGTGGGAGTTTCCGATCCATTTCATTTTGGATCAAAGTTCGAAAAGTGTTTGAAACTTGAAGTGTGAATTTTGTTTGAAGAGTTTGTAGAAGATTCAAATCATGCCGCCAAGGAGAGCTAACCGTCATCAAAATTTTGAAGATTTGTATAAGAGGGAAGATGCCGAGCAAATGGAGCAACGAATAAGTGACAAATTCAATGAGAAGTTGGATGAAGGCATTGGGAGGTTAGAGAAGCTTATGACAGAGATGAATCAAAACCGAAGAAGGGTTTCACCCGAATCTAACCACGAGAGAAGTAGAGTTTCACCACATTCTAATCAAGAGAGAAGTAATGAAAATGATCATAGAAGTGTGAGCCGAGACAGTTATAGAAATGTTGATGACCGAGATCATGTTCGGAGGAATGTAGATAGAAGGGATGGTGGTAGACGTGAAGGGAGTAGAGATGTTGGTGGTCAGAATCGACATCGATATGCATCTGATTTTGAAGAGGAGTATGATGGTGGTAGTATTCAAGGACGAGGTCAAGGAAGAAACTATTCAGAGTATGATCACAAGTGGGAATCGGGAATGAAGACTGAAATTCCAAAGTTCAAAGGAGGTATGCAAGCTGAAGAGTTTCTAGATTGGGTGGCTAATGTTGAGGAGATTTTTGATTTCAAAGAAGTTCCAGAACATCGTAGAGTGAAGTTGGTTGCTACAAGGTTGAGGGGTAGAGCTTTAGCATGGTGGCAGCAAACTAAACTTACACGTGAACGAATGGGGAAATCAAAAGTTGAATCTTGGAAGAAGATGAAGAAATTGATGAAAGCAACGTTCTTACCTTACAATTATCAGTCGCTGATGTATCAACGTTTGCAGAATTTGAGGCAGGGCACGAAGACTGTTAATGGTTATGCGGATGAGTTTTATCAACTGATTGCGAGAAATGATATTATGGAAACGGAAGAGCAGCTAACATCTAGATTCATTGGGGGATTGAGAATGCAGATTCAGGATATGGTTAATATGTTCGATCCAAGATCTGTGGCAGAAGCACATCAAAAGGCGTTGGCTTGGGAGAAACAGGGAAGGCGTGGAGGTGGTGTGTTTACTAATTCCAACAATCAAGTGAAGGGTGCAAGTGGGAGTTCTAATGTTTCTAAACCTATCAATAGACCAGTGGTGAAGGAGGCTGAGAATGTGAAGGTTAACAATGGTTTCAAATGTTACAATTGTCAGGAATTGGGTCATAAAAGCAATGAGTGTCCAAAGCCAAAGAAGAGAACCATGATTGCAGAAGTGGAAGTTGAAGATGTTGATGGAGATTATTCTAGTCCAGTTGAGGAGGATGAACAGGATATTGCGTCAGGAGATGAAGGTTGTAATCTAATGCTGAGGAGATCGTGTTTGACACCGAAACAGGAAGAAGCTAGTTGGTTGAGGAGTAATATCTTTCAGTCGACATGCACTATACTGGGGAAGGTGTGTAAATTTGTGATTGACGCGGGAAGTTGTGACAATATTGTTTCAACCGAGGCTGTGACAAAGTTGAAATTGAAGACAGAGAAACATCCGAATCCATACAAGTTAGCATGGTTGAGAAAAGGAGGAGAAGTGAAAGTGGATAGACGAGTTCGTGTTCCATTCTCTATTGGAAAGAAATACAAAGACGAGATCTGGTGTGATGTAGTAGATATGGATGTTTGTCATTTACTTTTGGGAAGACCATGGCAATATGATCGAGCAGTACAACATGACGATCGGACCAATAGTTACAGTTTTATGTTTGAAGGCACGAAGATTATCTTAGTTCCAAAGAAAAGACAACAAGGAGAAAGTAAGTCAGAAGAGATTGAAGAGCTGAAAACTTTATTATCTTTGAAGGAATTTGTTAAGGAGGTTGAGGAAGAGCCGGAAGTATTCTTGTTAATTGGGCGTGAGAGCAGTGAGGAGGTTGAAATTCCAGAAGAAGCAAAGCCAGTTTTGAAAGAATTTGAAGATGTATTCCCAGATGAGTTACCGAAGGAGTTACCGCCACTAAGAGACATTCAACATCAAATCGATCTTGTTCCGGGAGCAGTGTTGCCACATAGACCACATTATCGAATGAGTTCGAAGGAACATGAAGAGTTGCGGAGGCAGGTAGAGGAATTGCTTGAACAGGGGCGTGTGCAGAAGAGTTTAAGTCCTTGTGCTGTACCAGCTTTATTGGTACCCAAAAGGGATGGAACGTGGAGGATGTGCACAGATAGTAGAGCATTGAATAAGATCACAGTCAGATATAGATTTCCGATGCCGAGGCTTGATGATTTATTGGATCAGATCAGTGGGTCCGTAATCTTTTCTAAGATTGACTTGAAGAGCGGTTATCATCATATTCGCATTAGACCAGGGGACGAATGGAAGACAGCATTCAAAACGAGGGAAGGATTGTATGAATGGCTGGTAATGCCGTTTGGTCTATCGAATGCACCGAGTACATTCATGAGGGTGATGAACCAGATTTTCAGGCCATACATTGGGAAATTTGTGGTAGTTTACTTTGATGATATTCTGATCTACAGTGCTAGTACCGAAGAGCATGTTCAGCATTTGAAGAAGGTGTTAATTTCTTCGTGAAGAACAATTCTATGCTGCTACAAAGAAATGTGTTTTTATGGCGAGGAGTGTTTTATTCTTGGGATATGTTGTGTCGGGAGAAGGAATACAGGTTGACCAAAGTAAAGTTGAAGCGATTAGAGATTGGCCGCAGCCCAAGACGATAACGGAAGTTCGTAGTTTTCATGGGTTGGCTTCATTCTATCGAAGATTCATTCCACACTTTAGTAGTGTGATGGCACCTGTTACAGATTGTATGAAGGGTAAACAGTTTTCATGGTCGGAGGAAGCAGGGGATGCTTTTGGGAAAATCAAGGAGTTGCTGACGTCTGCACCAATTCTAGTACTACCAGATTTTCAGTTGTTGTTTGAGCTACATACTGATGCGTCAAAGGTTGGGATTGGAGGAGTGTTGAGTCAGAGGGGGCGTCCAATTGCATATTTCAGTGAAAAGTTGTCAGGAGCGAAGATGAGATACAGTACATATGATGTGGATTTTTATGCTGTTGTGCAAGCTATTAAACACTGGAGACATTATCTATTTCAGAAAGAGTTTTTTATGTATACTGATCATGAAGCATTGAAGCATTTACAAGGACAAGACAAGATTTCAGCGAGACATGCATCGTGGATTGCATATCTACAACAATTTACTTTTGTTGTTAAACACAAGTCAGGAGTGACGAATCGTGTGGCTGATGCTTTGAGTAGAAGTTATAATTTGCTAACAACAATGAAGGTTGAATTGACGGGATTTGATGTGTTACTAGAATTATTTGACGAAGATCCTTACTTTGCAAAATTTGTTGATAAAGTCAAGGAGGGAGAGACGGATGAGTTCGTGATGGTGGACGGTTTTCTGTTCAAAGGAAATTGATTGTGCGTACCTGATTGTAGTTTGATAATGAAGATTGTAAAAGAGCTACATGAAGAAGGACATGTTGGGAGAGACCGTACATTACAGTTGATTTCACAGTCTTACTTTTGGCCATCGATGAGGAAAGAGATGGAGAGGTTTGTGGAGCGTTGTCATATTTGTCAAGTTTCGAAAGGAACTGCGACTAATGCTGGATTATATATGCCGTTACCTGTACCAACTAAACCATGGGTTGATGTGAGTATGGACTTTGTGTTGGGATTGCCGAGGACACAGCGTGGTAACGATTCCATTTATGTGGTAATTGACCGATTTTCGAAAATGGTACATTTTATTGCTTGTAAGAAGACGACGGATGCTGTTCATGTTGCTCAGTTATTTTTCAAAGAGATCTATCGACTTCATGGATTGCCAGAATCTATTGTGTCGGATAGGGATACTCGTTTTCTGAGTCATTTTTGGCTAAGTTTGTGGAAGATGGTGGGAACGAAGTTGAATTTTAGCAGCGCTTATAATCCACAAACTGATGGACAAACGGAGGTGGTTAATAGATCGTTGGGGAACTTGTTGAGATGTCTTGTGCAGGACAATCTGAAAAGTTGGGACATGAAGTTATGCCAGGCAGAGTTTGCTCATAATCATGTGGTGAACCGTAGTACGGGTTTCAGTCCATTTCAGATAGTATATTCAAGCTTACCAAAGGGACCGTTGGATTTGACGGTAGTGCCCCAATCAAAGAAGACCGTTAAGAAAGCTGCTGATTTTGTTGAAGAGTTGACGGAATGTCATAAAATCGTTCAGGAACGATTGGAGAAAGCAAATGAGAAATATAAACGATCTGCAGATTTGAAGCGAAGGAGTGTTGAATTTCATGAAGGTGATTTAGTTTATACAGTGTTAACAAAAGATCGTTTTCCGGTGGGAACGTACAATAAATTGAAAGCACGAAAGATTGGTCCAGTGGAAATTTTAAAGAGAATCAATGAAAATGCTTATAAATTGAAGTTGCCAGATGATGTGTATACGTCTGACGTATTCAATGTTAAACATCTCGTACCATATCATGGAGACAAGTTTGTTGTGGATGCAGAAAGTACAAATTCGAGGACGAATTTTTCTCAACCTGAGAAGGATGATGCAGCTCAGAATGGAGAAGTCATAGGTCGTGTACGACCCAACATGTGGATAAGTCGAGACCGACCTAACAAGGAAGCTAACGAGTTAAGATTTGGTGAGAAATGGTGGAAAGTTGAAGTTGTAGGTCGCAACCGACCTATCGAAGGTTTTAAGTCGTTCCAACGACCTAGTGAATATCGCAGCCGACCTAACGAGATAAGAAAGAGTGCTGGGTTACGACCTAAGGGAATTGCTGGGTTACGACCTAAAACTACAGGAGCAACACAAGTTGAAAAATGCGAAGGCTTAAGTCGGCAACGACTTAAGGGAAGTGTTTTGGTTAGTATACGACCTAACAGTTCAGATGGAAGGAAATTACGACTTAAGGGGAGCATAAGTCGTTCGGGGTTGATGAGTCGTATACGAGTTAACAATGCGGCTATAAGTCGTCCACGACTTATCAAGAAGCAGAAGTTCTAGCGGTTGAAGGCTTTTAAGTCGGAAGCGGGTTACGAATCATGTTAAGTCGTTGAAGTCTTAAGTCGTAAGTCGTCTGCTTCTTATACTGGGTGTACTGTGTTGTATTCCTTAAGTCGTATGTCGTCTGTTTCGTATGTCGTCTGTGTGTAAGTCGATGGAATGATGTAGCTAGGTCGTTACCGACCTAAGTGAATCGTGTACCTTGTAATACTGTTAAGTCGTTGTATGTTGTAAACTGTTGAGTCGGAGTTATTGATAAGTCGTAAGTCGTGTACTGGGTAAGTCGTAGGTCGGAGGCTATAACTCGTAACCGACTTAGGAGTTGAGGTAATTTTGTTGTTTTTCATGTGAGTTGTAAAATACTATAAATAGGCCGGTGGTGCCATTTGTAAAGGTTGTTGATTTTTGAATAAAATTCTTGTTTGATTGCTTTGTGCTTTCAATTTAAATTGGTAGTTGAGTGTAATCTCATATCCCCTCTTTCGGAATTCAAGTGCGCTTGAATCAACGATCGTAGAAGCCGATTCACGGAATGTAGTGCGCTAGATCAACGTGCAAGAATCGTAGATCTTTAAACACGGTATAGTGCGCTATCAATGTGTTTGAGATAGCTCGAATTCGGAATCTTCGGATCAACGAATTTGGTCATTCGGTATCTTTCACACCATCGATTGCTACTTTCATCAATCTACATTGTTTTGAATAATCCGCTGCGTCAATAACTGTGCATAAATATTGCTTATGCTGGAAAATGCACTATCAAAGCAGTGCGACAACATTGAGGTAACACAGTTGGACATAGCTGAAGCTAGAAATTTGGGGTGAGACCGGTACTTTGCATAACTGAGAAAGAAGGAGAATACTTTATCTGATCCTGACCCATATCATAAAGCTGTGCTGAAACAAAAGCTAAAACGATTGCTGCAGGATATCTGGACTGAAACTACTTCATCCAGGATGGAAGGCAGGTGTACATATCAGAGAAAAAACTGATCAATTGTGGCCGTAATAGAGCGTAGGACATAAGAACATGATCTGAATTAGTTGAAGCTGTAAACAGAAGTCTGATCATTGATGCATGAACCTCAAATGAAGACCTGACATGAGCATCATCTGAACTGGTTGAAAAACATGAGTCTGAACATGGCTGCCTGAAAATGCAATATAGTGGGCATATCTGAGTAGATAGATGGACAGTTAAGGAATTGTCTGCAAGATGCAGCAGCTAGTGGGACACCATGCCTCAATTCGAAGCAGTCACGATCATGGTTCGAAATTCCGATGTAATTCCGGTGATTCCGTTCCGGTTCCGCTCATAGCCGGAACAGAATCTGATCAAAATTCCAGTTCTGCTCTAAATTCTGTATTTGCTTTCCAAATTTTAAAAAAATAACTTATAAAAAATTTAAAAATACAACAAATATATAATAATTAAAAAAAGAAAACAAATTAATCGGAACAATAAATAAAAGGAGAAGAAATCATGTAGTTTTATAAAAAAAATTGTTATACTTTTGTTAATTTACATTGAATCATAATAAAAAATTCAAACTTTTCAAAATTGATCAAAGTTTTAGAATCTTAGATGAATAATATTGAATCTTACACAACGGATTTTTAATTTAAGTATGTATTTTATATGTAATGCAAAAAATGTAGTATAAATTTACGACAGTATTGAATATTTATTAGTGTATATAGCAAATTAAATTAAAAAAAGTATCGAAATTAGAAAACCGGAATTAAAACGGAACTTCTGAAATTTCCGAAACGGAACCGGAAATTTTAAAATTACCGATGGTGGGAACGAAAACGGAAAACAAAATTTCGAACCTTGATCACGATCACCCAAAAGAAGAAATATAAGCAGTCTACTAGTTCTCTAGTAGTGGCGAGACAACAATGCTTCTGAGTATCTATATTTTTGTTAGCAGATATAGACTTTGATTAGCTGCTTTAATATCCATATTTTTGTGAATGATATTATATTAAACATGTGGAAACTATAATATTTTCGTCATTTCAACAACAATATTATATTGTTGTAATAAATTAAAGAATAGAAGTAGATCGCTGTCATAATTATATACAGTATTTGTAAACAGCGTGATGTCAAATTCGTGTGTGTGTATATCATTGTTAAAGAAAAGGTTGACAATGTTTGTGAATTGTTATATCAAATGCGTGTGGTACTTTTATGGAATGTTCTAAACATATTTTTTACAATAATTAAAACGGTTGTCAAAAGTATATCTTTGACAATTGTTAAACAAGGTTAAAATAACTAACACGATGTTTAAAAAATATTATACTGGGATTTTAACAATGTTTTAAAGATATTGCATTAAATATGAACATAACTTGTTGTAAACGTTGTGTATGCTTATTTTCACAATATTTAAGTGTTTTTTTAAGATTTAAAATTACAACATATAGAAAATATTAAAAATAAAATAAAATACAATGTTGTACAAACGTTAGAAAAAGTTTTATCGATGTTTACAATGCATTGCAAAAACTGTATTTTGTGATATTTAGAAACTATCGTGTAAAGTCTTTCTAGTAGATATATGGGATACTCACCATGAGTGTTGAACAAATATAGTTTACAATCGCATATACAACATTAAACGAGTGTTGAGAAAGATGCATATTTTATGCAACTATGAATATGACAACGGTAGAAATAAATGATGTTAATGTATTTTAACTACATTTTTTCACCATTGTTAAATACAGTTTTTGTTGTAGTGGTAGAAAAATAAATAACATCGGTGTTTATAGTGCTTCCACTACCGCGTGGCAATGTACGTCCACTTGGCGATAGAAGTTTTTATTAATCGTAGAAAGATTAGAGTTACAAGATTGCTTCACTTTTGTAGGCTATACATAAGAAGAATTAACAATACAGACAAAATTCTGCAGAGTTTCAGCTATGTAGGATGGCTGCCGTTGTTGTCCAGAAGCTCCACTATTTATAGAGTGAAGAAATGAGGAGGGGTAGCTACTATATAGCAGCCCTGTTGTTTGGTTCGACACACATCTGGTTCAACGCATCTGGACAGACAAACTCAGCAGCTCATTTGGTTCGGCATTACCCATTGGTTCGACATAATGCCCTTGTATTATAATTTCTCTCAATACAAAACAGAACCACATGTTACAAGTATTTATACAAAATACGTATGGCCCAAGGCCCAGACTGGTAATCCAAAACAACTAAAGTAAAAGGATCTTGTCCACTGGAATGGATGGCTAAGATTGAATGCAGGGATGGTTTTGGATACATCAGAAAACACATAATACACGAAGTCTTAATATCCACCCTCAATTCAAGCTAGGGTTCCATTTCCTTTTCTCTCGCCGCCATGAATTTTCTGCCATCAGTAACATTCATCTCCTCTCTTAATCTCGTGAAATTTTTAAAAGATAATGGCTTTGTAAGAATATCGGCACGCTGGTGAAAAGAGGGAACATGTCTGATCTCAAGTCTTCCAGTGGAAGTTCTTTCACGAACGAAGAATAAGTCAATCTCGATGTGTTTAGTTCTCGAGTGCTGGATTGGGTTGGAAGATAAGGAGATAGTGCTCATATTATCACACCAAATCAGCGGCTTCTCTTTTAGCTTGAGCCCTAATTCATGAATTAGGGTTTCCAACCATGTAATCTCAGCTGCTGTGCTTGCTACTGATCTGTATTCAGCTTCGGTGCTAGATCGTGACACGGTTGATTGCTTTTTGGTACACCAGGATATTGGGTTGCCACCCAGATATACACAGTAGCCTGAGGTAGATCGTCTATCATCGACGTCGCTAGCCCAGTCGGCATCACTGTAAGCTTGTATATTTACCTCTTTATTTTGAGTCAACAGTACACCATAGTTTTGAGTACCATTTACGTATCTTAGGATACGTTTAACAGCCCTCCAGTGACAATCTAGGGGGTTTTGCATAAACTGGCAAACCTTGTTTACACTGTAACATAAATCTGGTCTAGTAATGGTTAGATACTGTAGAGCTCCGACAATGCTACGATACTGTTTGACATTGTCGATGGGTTCTCCCTTGCTTTTGGACAACTGTAAATTACTGACCATAGGTGTGGGTAGAGGTTTAGCCTGATCCATGTTAGCACGAGTCAAAATTTCTAAAGCATATTGTCTTTGAGATAAGAACATTTCTGTTTGAGATGGCCTGCTAATTTTGATTCCGAGGAAATAATCAAGTGTTCCCAAGTCTTTGATTGCAAAGTTTTGATGCAGTAATTGTATGACTTTGTTGATGCCACTCTCATTGCTTCCAGTGATGAGGATGTCATCAACATACACTAATATGTATGTGACTTCATGATTGATGGTTCTGATGTATAATGAGTTGTCTGCTTTGGTTGGGTTGAATCCCAGATTTCCTAATGTTGATTTGAGCTTTTCATACCAAGTTCTGGATGCTTGTTTGAGGCCATAAATAACTTTTCACAATTTGCATACTTTTTCTTCATTTCCTTTTGCTATGTATCCTTTTGGTTGATGCATATAAACTTCTTCTTGTAAGTCTCCATTAAGGAAAGCATTTTGTACATCCAGCTGTTTAATATTCCATTGATTATTTAATGCTATGGTGAGTACAATTCTGATGGTAGTGGGTTTAACGACAGGAGAAAAGACTTCGTTAAAATCAAAACCAAATTGTTGAGAGTAGCCTTTAGCAACTAGTCTTGCTTTCAACCTTGCTATTTTTCCATTAGCATCCTTTTTGACCTTATAAGTCCATTTGCATCCAACAATGTTTTTTTCCTTTGGTGGCGACACAAGATCCCATGTTTGATTTTTAATTAGTGCTTCATATTCATCTTTCATGGCATTTCTCCAATCAACATCTTTAATAGCTTGTTCATATGTAACAGGTTCCATAATTTCAGTACTAGCATTGTATATTTTTGGCTTAAAAATTCCACTTTTCGATCTTGTCATCATATGATGCCCAGTTTCTTTTGTATGTTGGGTGATCTCTGTGACTGCTGGTATTGAATTATCAGATATCTGTGCTTCGTCATTTTCTTCAATTTGTTGTGCTGGCCATTCATGTGCATCATTTGTACTGTAGTCAGACTTTGTTTCTGTAGTATCTTGAGATCTTTCAAGTCTTTCATTGTTTTTCTGTTCTTCTTGAATAGTTAATTCTGGTATAGCAGGCAAGCATATTTTGGCATGATCAGTATATTCATTTGCTGTGTTTGTGTCATCTGCCAGTCTTTTATCTGCAAAAGGAAAATTATTTTCATTAAACATAACATGCCTTGATATGTAAATCCTACCATTTTTGTCAAGACATTTATATCCTTTTTGATTTGTGGCATATCCTAAGAAAGTGCAAGGACTTGACCTTAAACTTAACTTATTTTTGTTGTATGGCCTAAGGCAGGGAAAACATAAACATCCAAAAGTTTTAAGAATATCATAATCAGGTTTAATGCTGTATAATTTTTCATATGGACACTTATGTTCTAGTACTTTACTTTGCATCCTGTTTATAAGGTAAACAACTGTAGTGAATGCTTCCTGCCAATATTTTAATGGTAAAGACCCTTGTGATAAAAGTGTTAGGCCTGTGTCAACTATGTGCCTATGTTTTCTTTCAACAAGCCCATTTTGCTCAGATGTATAAGGACAAGTGACTCTGTGCAATATACCTTTGTCTTGAAAATATTTTTTAAGTGGGTAAAATTCTGACCCTCCATCAGTTTGCATAATTTTTACTTTATAATTGAACTGCTTTTCAGCTAATGTGATAAACTGGATTAAAACATCATGAGTTTCAGATTTAGATTTGAGAAAAAATATCCAAGTATATCTGGTATATGCATCAACAAAAGATAAATAATACCTGTATCCTTGAGTAGAGTTCAATGGGGCTGGTCCCCATAGGTCTGCAGCTATCAATTCAAAAGGGTTTTTACATATAGTTTCAGAATTACTGAAAGGCAATTTGTGGCTTTTGCCTAATTGACAGTGTGTGCATATGTCGTAGATGTCACTATTAGGAAAAGAAATTTTATTATCCAACAGAAATCTTTTTACAATTTTCATACTAGGATGTCCTAGTTTACAATGCCAATGATCTAAGATATTTCTCTTATTTTGAATATCGGTGTGAACATTGTTGCACCAATATTCCTTCACTGTAGATTCAGATTTCTTCACAGCATTAAATTTGTATAGTCCCTTACTCAAACTACCCTGCAATAATATATCTTTACTTAGCAAATCTCTAACTAAGCAAAAAGTTGGGTGAAACTCAAAGTTTACTTTGTTGTCGTTGGCAAATTGAGATACGCTAATTAAATTCTTTTTGATCTCAGGAACTCTCAATAAATTGTTTAAATATAATTCTCTTTTACCTTGAATAGTTCCTGTGCCAACATGTGATATACTTGTTGTTCCACCATTACCTAAGTATATAGCTTGCATACCTGTGTAATTTTTGTTGCCTAAGTTGAGATTTTGAAGATTACTTGTCACATGATTTGTTGCTCCTGAATCTGGGTACCAATCATCCATGTTTGTGTTGTCTGGATTGGCTTCATCTGAATTGATTGGCTGAGTCCTGGAACTTTCATTTTTGTTTTTCTGCTGTTGATCAAGTTGTGTCATGTTGATATTGGGGTTTCCTTGAGTTTGTTGTGTAGTAGTAAAGTCTTTATTGAATCTGAAATAGCATTTGCTGGCTATATGACCAAATTTTTCGCAAATTTGGCATTTCACTCTGTTGTTGTTGCTCCATCTTCCCCTTCCTCTACCTCTTTGTGTATAATTGCTTCTTTGACCATTTTGTCTGCTTTCTTGATTTGCTGTGTTGCTCTGTTGCACTTTGTTCCTTGAACTGCTAGCATAGTTTACCGAGAATTCATTTTGCATGGCCTTTCTTTGTTCAATTCTGCCCTCATGAGCAAGTAAGGCAGATTGAACAGATTGTAGATTTGGTAGGATCTGTTGTGAAGCTATGAAAGTTACCACTGATTCATATTCATCATCAAGTCCATTAGTTATGGTGAGGATTTGTTCGCTTTCAGAAATTTTGTGACCAATTGCATTAAGTCTATCACATAAGTTCTTGATTTTTGCAAGATATTCTCTCATTGGCACATCATTCTTTCTTGAATTTTGCAACTGTCTTTTGAAATGCATAGTCCTTGCTGCTGATTGTGAACTGAATATTTGTTCTATTGATGACCAAATTTCATACGAGGAGTTGCATCCAACAATTTGTGATAATAGACTTGCGCTGATGGATGATAGTAACCATGATGATAGTAAGTTATCTTGCTTTAGGTATCTTGAATACTCTGGGTTACTAACTGTTACTCCATTTTCTTCTTCAATGATGGCAGGTGGTATAGCTATTGTTCCTTTGATATGATCTTGAAGGCCATATTCCTTAAGGGCTGTTTCGATCTGGTATTTCCAGAGAATATAGTTGTCTTCATCAAGTGGGATCCTGATAATCTGACTTTTGGATTTAATTAATCCTGTGTCTGATATCACAGTTTGCATTTTGACGTTTCTTGAAGTGGTTGATGATCTTTCATCACCTGTTTCTTTGTCTGACATCCTTGTGATTGACTAATCTGATTTCTTGAATGTGTTTTTGCAGCCAGAGGAATTGGCGAGGCAATGCAAATTCAGAAAAATTGAAAAAACTGTTGCAGCCAAGAGGAAAAAACTCGATGATGATTCAAATCTGAGAGAAATCACCAAGAACTGTTGCAGCCAGTCAAGAATATGAAGTTTTTCAAATTCTTGCTAGGCGTGGCACAGTGATCTGGTAGGAAGGGTATTGGCAGGGTTGCAATCAACAAAGGGTATAATTCTCCAATGATGAAAATTAACTGAGGAGAAAACAAAAAATCAATTTTTTTTTGAAATGAGAGGAAAGATGCAGGAAATTATGAATCTTGAAAAATTATTATGCCATTAGGCTTTTTCTTGCTCTGATACCATGTTAGAAAATAGTAAATTGTATTATAATTTCTCTCAATACAAAACAGAACCACATGTTACAAGTATTTATACAAAATACGTATGGCCCAAGGCCCAGACTGGTAATCCAAAACAACTAAAGTAAAAGGATCTTGTCCACTGGAATGGATGGCTAAGATTGAATGCAGGGATGGTTTTGGATAGATCAGAAAACACATAATACACGAAGTCTTAATAATAATGCCCGAACAAAATATTTGGATCGGTCTGCTTCAAATCACCGAACGAAATATTTTGTTCGGCAAATCACCGAACGAAATATTTCGTTCCGCAATTATTATTATTATTATTATTCTCCGCTCCTTTATTTTACCGACCGAAGCTAATGCCGCTTCAAATCAAATTTCCGCCTCTTCCTTCAAGTTCCGTGACTTCCGCCTCTTCGTTCGACAAATCTGAAGGTAGGGTTTCATGCTCCGTGACTTCCTCCTCTGCCTCTTTACTTCAAGTTCTTCCCCTGATTGAATTAAGGTATCAAATTCTAACAATGGTGTACCCAGATGTGTACTGTTCAGTTGAAAAGACAAATCAGAGATTGTTACCATGGCCGTTGAAACAGTTCATAGAATTGGTTATTTGTTTTATGTAATAACAAAAGTGATACTTAATTTAAGTATAACACTAATTTTGTTATCCCAGGGAATGAATGCACGACCTATAAAACTAAAGTTTGGAGAGATCTTAGTGCTTGTCCCTGACTCATAAAACCCTTATTGTTACAACTTACAATGTCCATTTTTTCTCTCATTTTAATGCAATATGCATTAAAACGGCAAAGAGACTTTTTAAACCATGCGACTCAGGGAATCTCTTTACCGTTTTACGTGGTCTGGATTGATATATTTATACATACAACTTGTTGTCGTGTCAAGTGTATGCAGATTTATTTAAATAACTATTTCTTTGATTGGTTTGCATGTTATGGATGTACAACCCGTCCTGTTTAGCTTTTCCAATATAAAAGATATGAATTTAACAGACAATTGTTGGGAATGGTCTCACTATTTTCACATTTCTTCTTAAATTTTATAACAAAACGTTACAAATCAATAACTTCAAACTCGTTATTTAACAGCAATAGAAAAACTCATGCTAAAACTTCACCTCTACAAAGCGGACAAAGCGAACTCGTCCTCAACCACACGTCTACACAAACGACATGAAACCCATGATTACAACCTGGCAACTGTCTAACCCATTCCCCTTCTTTAAAACCTCCTAAACAAATCGGACAATCAGACTTCATTTCAAGGCCGTCTTCCCCTTCTTCATCTTCATTCACAAACTGAACTGCAGGCAGCGAAATTATGACCGAGGAAGAAAGCCCTTCAGACTTTAAAACTTGCCTGTGATCAACCTCAGATGCACCATCGTTTGTGCTTTGTATTGAGCTTCGAGTGCAGAAGAATACTATGACTTTGAAGATGCAACGCAGGAGCAGAACACCTAACACCGATCCTGCAAAAACTAAAAATATTTGGATTGGGTTGTAGCAGTCGTCGGCGCAGCCTATGATGCGAGACATTTTTGTATTGGTCTGTGAAGTAAGCTTCGCTTTTGCATGGTGGGTTGATATAATTTTTAAATACCTTGCGAAGTGATCAAGGTGGCTACGGGGATATGTTCAGGATCCTTTGAGTCGGACAAACAGAAGATCACAAGGTGTGTTGTTTGACTCATGGTAGATTGACCACGAGCTCTTTGGATTATTTCTTTCTTTCTTTCAGCTTTTTTATTCTCACCTTTGATCTAGTTGTCATCAACTTATTAGTTATTAGTAACACAACATGATTTTTATGTCGAGGTAGTACTTGACCATATTAGGGATGGAATGGACAAAGTTTTAGGGTTTAAACTCGGTAGACATGTTGCTATTTTGATCCGTTAAGGCCCAATCAATTAGGTCATCGAGACGGGTGGATACTGCCGTAGCACTAGAGTTAGTTTGGATTGGTGTATATTGGTCCCGTTTGACAAGTATTTTATATGATCGTTGTATGGATATTCGTTTTTATCATAGAACGAACATTTATATTCATCCGATACAATATTTGTCGGATTTGTCCATGTATTGGACAGGTTACAAACAAAATAAAGTAATTATATTTTGCAAATCATTTCATTTTAAACGGTTCACGAATTTCGACAACACTTTGTTTTTATTCCCTGTGTACACGGATATGTGTATGATATAAGGAAAAAAAGGAAGTGCTGCCGAAATTTTGTTGAATCGTTTAAAATGAATTGAGTTACAAAATATAAATACTCCTGTGTTTGTAATGAGAAGTAGGTTGATCAACCATCAAAGTGTAAAACAATAACTTAAAAATTATAGATTATATTCATATAATAATTTGTGTAAATCCTTTTGAAAATAAAATTAAATATATAGTATTATACATTTGCGAAAATTTAAATGTATGATTTAGTTGAAAAATAAAATTTCAATACTTAAATGATTTATATGTTTTTATGTTTTAAAGTAGGAAAAATGGTCAATTATTTATCGATCGAAGTTTGATGTACCAACAAAGAAGAGAAACTGGAGGCTCGATAAGTGAACATTTTTAAAATGGTGTACACATCTTTATTAAAATCGCTTTAAGTAATAATGGGAACGATGAAGAAATTTGTTGTCCATGTAATAGGTGAAAATTATAGAAGCATTTGATACCGGATATGGTAATAGTTCATTTATGCCAATATGATTTCGGACCGAATTATTTGGTGTGGGATCGTGATGGAGAATTTATAGCATCTAATCTCGTACATTCGAAGGAGGAGGTCGATACTGAAATTGTTCTAACGAATCTCATTGAAGATATGGTTGAACATACAATTTTTTGTATTCGTGCCTAAAAAATAAAGAATGAAACGGGGATGCATTGTTTACTTTGCGTAAAATCTAAGATCCATGCATTAATTTATGACAGTGATGTCTTTTTTAGTTTTAGTAAACATTATTATGAATTTTTGTTTCTCTACTTTTTTGTTCCATTAAATTCATTAGCGCTTCATACTTTCTTCATCTTGTCTTTTGTCTTTAGTAACATTGTGTAGCAATAGTAGTAGTAGACATGGAGTAGAAGTAAAAGGGAAAGACAAATATTAATAAGCTTTAAGAGAGAGGAAATCTGAAAACTTTGGAATGGTGATGGAGACAAAGAATACCTAGCGGAGTTAACTGGAGCAATAAGTTTGCTGTGGATGATAATCAGTTGCTAACAATTTGGACGAACTTATATTTATTAAATTATTAAATTTGAAAGTTCCATATAGTTTGATAAAAATAAACTTAAAAATATAAGGAAAAAAATATAATTTTTTGCTGGTATAGGGTTTGAACTTGTAACCTTGTT
Source organism: Allium fistulosum (assembly GCA_030737815.1). Taxonomy (NCBI): domain Eukaryota; kingdom Viridiplantae; phylum Streptophyta; class Magnoliopsida; order Asparagales; family Amaryllidaceae; genus Allium; species Allium fistulosum. The sequence goes on from CM060905.1 coordinate 675,138,405, forward strand.
TGTGTTTTAAAATTTCCATTTAAAGATAAGATGTTAATTTTTGTTCACGGTGGGATTCGAATTCATGACCTCTTGTCTACACGGAAGGACATTTTTGAAATTTCAGGGTTGGACCAAAAAATTGTGTTTTTATTTCAACTATTAATAATGAGTGTTACGGCATGCGCTTCGCGCGTGATTTGTTTTTATACATATTGCATATGTTTTAACACAATTAAAAAAGAACAAATATTTAATCATATTTTGCATTGAAATCATGTGTAATTTTTGAAACTTAAGGATTGAACCAAAAGGTTGCGCTTTTATTTTAATTATTAGTAAAGATTATATCTAACAATTATATTTATGTGTGTATATGTGTGTATATCTATCAGTATATATATATATATATATATATATATTGGCACGTGCAATACACGTGCATATAAGCTTTTTATTAAATTGTTAAATTTGAAAGTTCTATGAAGTTTAATAAAAATAAACTGAAAAAACATAAAGAAAAACGTAATTTTTTTGTTGAAATAGGGTTTGAACTTGTAGCATTGTTTATGTTTAAAATTTTCATTTGAAAATAGATTTTAATATTTGCCCACGGTGATATTCGAATTCATGACCTCTTGTTTGCATGAAAGGGCATTTTTTGAAATTTCACGGTTGGACCAAAAAAGTGTGTTTTTATTTCAAGTATTAATAAATATTAATAGATTGGTTGATTTATCTAGGAAGATCTTGCATTATCTATTCTAATGAAGCCATATATATTTGACTCGTTCTCCCAATTCTAATTATAATTACATTTGAATACGTCTAAAATAATTGTAAGGATATTTTGTCTCTTAATTTATTGGAAAATCATATGAATAACAAATTAATATTCTAAAAGGTACGTATAGTGGTATTTTAGGAAGTTCACGGTCAAGATTGCGCTTCCAAACCAACTATAAATAAAGATGGTTAATAAAGATTTATAGATTGGTTGATTTATCTAGAAAGATCTTGCATAATATATTCTAATGCAGCCATATATATTTGACTCGCTCTTTGAAGTCTAATTGTAATTACATTTGATCAATTCTATTCTTTGAATAATTGAAATTAACATCTAGATTTGAATAAATCTAAATTAATTGTAAAGAGATTTTATCTTCTAATTCATTGGGAACTGAAATGACCCTCCTGATTTGCCTTAATTTTTGGTGAATTTTTTTTTACCTTCCTATAATTAATATTCTTAGAGTCATTTTCTTTTCAAACAATTTATCCAGGATTTAAAATTCCCATTTTATATAAGTATATTAATTTAATCACAGAAATATACATATACATATGATGATGTATATGTCCCTCTTGTTTAAATCAGAGTATACATATATTTAAATTTTGTAAACAAGAGCATATTCTGTTTGATTTGAATTGAATTTTGAATTTCTCATCCCATTATTAATTTTTCATATCTTTGATACTTACAATATACGAGTAGATCCTATTCATATTTATTTATAGTGATAACTTTAATTATTCAAATTAAGATTTATCAATAATTTATCTTGGCAAGATAATCACTGAATGCTTGAGATTATATTATTATTTTTGTACAGTTCAGATGTTTGATATCTGATTAAGACCAGAAAATGATATTTACTTATATCATTTTGGCTCATAATCTTTTTCTTTGAGATTCATCTGCTCTTAACTTAGCCTATAAATCAAACCATGTTTTATTCTTGTACATATTGGTTTCTGAATTTTTCTGGAAATGTTTGTAAATGGCGCAATCCTTGGATTTTTGGTGAGCCAGGTTTAGATTGCAGAGTGTTCTCTAGTTTGATAGTACAAACCAGTTCCAAAATGCACATATGTTTTTAGCATTTGAAAAGAAGTTTTTGTGTTAAACACTTGCAAAATAGACAAAGGGGTTTTTTATTGCACTTCACTGCTGAATTACAGACCAATATGATCAACCAGACTAACATCAACCATTTTTCTTTAAAATGTTATTCATTTATGAACTACTTGATTCCTTATTTAAGATATAAACATTTCACAAACAACTCACAATGGACTTGAATTCTTTTACAAAATCCTCTAATAAAAGACATCTAAATACTTGAAAGATTACCCCGGGTTAAACCATAATTTCACCAAACTTTATACTTTTAAATAACACCAGATTGACTAATGCAAAGTATAGAATATGTTAGTTAATTGCTCAAGTATATATATATTCTTTCAGATTTTTGGTAGATAGTACTTTAGACTTGTTCCTTTGTTCCTAACTCAAATAATCTTTAAATTCTCAAACCTTAATTCTTAGCAAAATGTAATAGAAAACAATCAGTTCAGACCAACATAGCAAATTCATTAGATAACAAGAAATTTAAAAACATAAGTTTTCATGAATACATGCAGATAATTCTTCCTATGCTCTTATTAAAACTAACAAGCATGCTTTTCCATTTTTCTCATTAACCATAATCTTCTTTCCTACTTATGTCTTGCATCCCCTGAAAAAGCATTAGTGGCTGCCTCAGTTTGAATTGAGACACCCCCATATGCCATGAGCAAATAAGGGTCAGATCAATGATCTGGTATGAGCAACATCAATATATTCATGATATTAAGCAAAATAAATGATATATAAGCACTAATCAGTTGCTTAAACAATTTCTTAAATCAACTATGTATCTATATTTCAGATAAACTGTTATGCAAATGCAATGACTTCATAGATTAACCATTAGCACAAACATGATTATGCAAGCATTCACATCAATCTGCAGCAATCAGATGCCCTGGAACACTCATGGTTCAAAATCAACAATCTAAGAAATACTCATTCTCTTATTTCATAACTTTTTCATAACCTTTACGAATATACCATTTTAATCCTAGCCTCATCTGCTATCAAGGAATCACAGGGACACATTGCAAATTAATTAATTCACATCATTGCACAAAGATCTCAGGGCTTAAACAAACCATGTGCCAAACTTGCATACTTCAAATATGACAAGCATTCCAGCAGCCTTCTTGGCTCATAGTTCTTAGTTCATTCACTAAATTTAAATTTATTTAATCCTATTATCAGATAGGTGAGTGAATAAGTCACTGTGTTCACTGAAACACCCCCTGTAATACTGCAGCATATTTTTCCCAACAAATAATTATTTTCAAGGATACTGCTAATATATTGCTAGATCTTTGAATTAAGTGCAAGAATACTTATACTGAGAATAGGAATATGGAATAATGTATTATTATGATCTGCAAATAACTATGATTGAACCAGATTCAAGATCTAGCTGAATCATAATTTTTGTCTTGTAGATTTTGCTATTTTAATCAGGGATTCAGCACTTAAAAATCTCTATTGCATCCCTAATATCTTTTCTAAAGCCTCAGCACTTATACAATGTATATTGCAGCTTATTTTATTTTCTCTATTGAGGTTTTATTGCCTTGATTCCATATCAGGTATGAGTATTCTTCCCCTGATTTCAAGAACTGATGCCTTAGTTTTTTTTAAATATAATAAAACAGTAGCTTGCACATCCATAATAAAACATCTTATCAGATCAAGGTCATCCAAAGAGTATCCATAACAAAACATTACATCAAGTCAAAACCATTCAAAGAATATTAATAAAACTGAGTTTAACAAAAACCAGAAAGTATCAATAACAACATAAAGATTTGGCTGCCTATTATCAGGTCTTAATGCCATGAATTTAGTGAGATTACTCACCTAAATTCTTCCTGCCTTTGCTCAAAAATCCCAATATGTTTCTCCCTCTTCTTTTCTTCTTTTTATTTTTATTTTTAAGCAACTCAGGTAAAAATGATTTTTCTGGTTATAACTACCTATTTATAAGCATTTTCACTAGGGTTTTATCAAGATAAAATTCCATTTCTGTCCTGCCTAGTATCATGCATTTTGTATTCACATTCCCATCCTTAATACCCCGGCCATACCAGTTAATTAAGGTCGGTACTTTCCTCCTTTTGCTTTTCCAGAAAAGTGGCTATTTTTGAATATTTGCTCAAGTCATGTTAAATGTGTGACTTACTATATTTTATATTCTATTCATTTCGGAAAATCCTCTTTACTATTTTTACCTACACATACTTACTTATATTTTACCTCATACTATTTTAGTGTTATTTTTCTTTTTGCTTAGTTTCAATGTATCTCTGCTCAAAGAAAATGTATCTGGGTATAAGCATATGTATACATATATCTATTTAACCCTTCCTTACTTCCTATAAAATATTCACACCATATATTTCATATTTTTAATTTCAATATACTAATATATTTTTTATTTCAGTATGTATACATATCAAATTTTATAAAGAGTATTTAATTTCAATGTATACAGAAAAATATATTTTAATTGGTTTAATAATTCATATTTCAAAATCATATTTGAAATGCTTCCTTTCTTTGTTTATTTATTTTATTATCATCATTTTTTTTAGAGATCTTAAACCTTTTCCTTGTGCCATTTCCAGTGTGCATGTGCACACATACTTTTGCACATCATTTCATCAAGAAATCCTTCAACATTTTATCTAAATATTTTTTAGAACTGAATTATTTTATTAAAATAATTTCCCTCAAAATTTTGGGGCATTACATTCACCCCTCCTTTTAGGAATTGTGTCCACACAATTTCTTTAATATTTATAACAAGCATTTACTGATTCTAAGGAATCTATCAAACATATGCATAAGCAAACAAATTAAATCATAACAACCATATATATATATTAGATTTTCCAATTTTTTTTAAATTACCTTTAATTTGCAAAAAGCTTAGGATAATCTATCCTAATCTTGTCCTCTAACTCCCATGTGCAGTCATTTGGATCAAGACTCCACTGAATCTTCACCAGTTTCAAAGTTTTACTTCTTAATTTCTTCTCTTCTTTAGCTAAAATCCCCACTAGTTCTTTCTCATAAACCAAATAAGGATTTATTTGAATTTGGGTAGGCTTTTCCGGAATTTCTTCTTTATCATGTACCCATCTTCTAAGTTGTGACACATGAAAAACATTATGCATTGCTTTCATTTCCTCTGGCAGTTCTAATTTGTATGCTAAAGAGCCTATTCTCTCCAGAATTTTATAGGGTCCAACATACCTTGGTGTGAGTTTTCCCTGCTTGCCAAGCCTCAGAACCTTTTTCATGGGTGATACTTTTATGAAAACAAAGTCTCCCACTCCATATTCCACCTGCTTTCTCTTCATGTCTGCAAACTTCTTTTGCCTATCTTGAGCTGCTGCCATCCTTCTTCTTATTAGCCCAATTTTCTCTGTAGTCTCTTTTACATATTCAAGCCCTAAGACAGCCCTCTCTCCTGTCTCTACCCAACATACAGGTGATAAACATAGCTTACCATATAAGGCTTCAAATGGAGCCATCCCTATGGTGCTTTGATAACTATTATTGTATGTAAACTCAGCTAGATGGAGATGATCCTCCCAGTTGCCTCCAAAATCCAATGCACATGCTCTCAATAAGTCTTCCATAATTTTGTTCACCACCTCAGTTTGTCCATCTGATTGTGGATGGTAGGCAGTGCTTAAGCATAACTCACTCCCCATGGCCTCTTGAAAACTTTTCCAGAATCTTGAGGTGAAGATGGTATCCCTATCACTCACAATAGTTTTAGGAATGCCATGTAATCTTACCACCTCTTTCATGAATACCTGAGCCAATTTTGGTGCATTTCTTTTTGATTTTACTGGGATAAAATGTGCTACTTTAGTTAGCCTATCCACTATTACCCAAATGCTTGTGTTTCCTCTTTTAGATCTAGGCAGGCCATCTATGAAATCCATAGATATATCCTCCCATTTCCATTGTGGTATGCTTAGAGGTTGCAACAACCCTGATGGTCTTTGTGTTTCTTCTTTAACTTGTTGGCAAGTCGTACATTTTACAACATGTTTTGCCACATCTGATTTCATTCCCTTCCACCAAAACTTCCTTTTCAAATTTTGATACATTTTGGTACTGCCTGGGTGTATGGAGTACTTACTCCTATGATATTCATTTAAAATTTCCTCCTTCAATTCTGTGTTTTCTGGAACACATATCCTATTCTTGTTTCTCAAATAACCATTTTTATCAATGTGATAATTTGTCACTTCTTCCCTTTTTGATAGGAGGACTTTCTTCTCAACTATAATAGGGTCTTGGTCTTGCATTTCACTTACCTTCAAAAGTAATTCAGATTGAAGTGTCATCAAGCTCAAATTCCCTCTATTTTCCTGTGCACCATGCACATGCACATCCATGTGCACACAACCATTCTTCACAATTTCTAACTCAGTAAGCAAAGACAAGTCCTTAAACTCTTCTATCATTATCATAGCTAACTTAGCATGTTGTCTACTTAGAGCATCAACAACTTTGTTTGCTTTGCCTGGTGTATAGAGTATATCTAAGTCATAGGCAGCTAGAAACTCCACCCACCTATGTTGCCTCATGTTTAAATCTTTTTGTGAGAACAAATATTTTAGTGCCTTATGATCAGTGTACAAAATAAATTTGGCACCTAATAAGTAATGTCTCCAAAGCTTTAAGGCATACACTACTGCTGCTAGTTCAAGATCATGGGTTGCATACCTAGTTTCATGTGGCTTTAATTGCCTAGATGCATAGGCTATTACTTGGTCTTGTTGCATCAACACAGCCCCTAGTCCAGAGCCACTTGCATCAGTATACACAATTAAGTTTTCATTCCCTTCTGGCACTCTCAACCTGTGCAGTTATTGCCCCGCTATATCCCCCCTATAACTCCGATATATCTTATAGCGGATTCCTACCGCTACGATTTTTCCATATATCCCCAACATATAGCCTTTCCGCTTTAATCCCCGCTATTTCCGCTATATCCCGTTATTTCCGCTATATTCCTCTATTTCCGCTATATCTTCTATAAAAAATTGGATTGAAAAATGAAATTTATACGCTATAAAAATTATGAAATTAATTAATTTCATTGAATTTTTGATATATGTTTAGAAATGATAATACTCTAATATTCTACTAAATTAAATTAAGTTATATAATAGTTTTATGTTCATTTACAATACATTTGCACATATTTTTATTTAAAATTATTTTTGTATTAATTATAATTCAATTGAATGTTAATTTTTCACATAATTACTATCTATATATTTGTAAAAACAACAAGTATGGGATTTATATGCTATTTTAGAGTAATCCGATATATCCCGCTATATCTTCGCTACATCCCCGATATGACTTTTTGCACCTCTACCGCATTGAATCCACCGAGCGCTTTAACTGCACAGCTCTCAACACTAGTGCATTAACTAAAGCTTCTTTTATTTTGATAAAAGCTTGCTCACATTTTTCAGTCCATATAAACACTTGATTCTTTCTGGTTAAATTTGTAAGTGGTGATGACATTTTAGAAAAATCTTTTATAAATCTCCTATAATATCCTGCCATCCCCATAAATGATCTAACCTCACTTACTGTACTTGGTATTTTCCATGCTTGAATTGCTACAACCTTATTGGGGTTCACTGAAATTCCTTTTGCAGAAATAACATGGCCAAGGAAATGTACTTCTTCTTTCCAAAAAGCACATTTTGAAAAGTTTGCCTTTAAATCTTTTTCCCTCAATCTAGACAAAACCAGATGCAAATGATTTTTATGCTCTTCTACTGTTTTGGAATAAACCAAAATATCATCAATAAAAATTAGCACAAACTTATCTAAATAATCTCTGAATATTCTATTCATTAAATCTAAAAAATATGAAGGAGCATTTGTTAGCCCAAATGGCATAACTAGAAACTCATACAACCCATATCTAGTGTTAAATGCAGTGTACTTAACACTTGAGTCCTCAACCTTCATCTAATGGAACCCATATGCCAAGTCTAACCTAGAAAATGTTTTAGCTCCACTGAGTTGATCAAAGAGATCATCAATTCTAGGCAATGGGTATTTGTTCTTAATAGTAACTTTATTTAGCCCTTTGTAATCTATACACATTCTTAAAGTACCATCATGTTTTCTTACAAACACTACTGGAGCACCCCAGCATGAATTACTTGGCCTTATAAATCCTTTGCTTTCTAATTCTTCTAATTGATTCTTCAATTCTTTCAGTTCACTTAGCCCCATTCTATAAGGTTTCTTTATTATTGGGCTTGCTTCGGGAATAAGATTGATCTGAAACTCTACTAGTCTATGGTGTGGAACACCCTTATCCTCCCTAAACACATCCAAGTATTCATTGACTATGGGAATTTCTTCAATAGTAAGTTCACTGGAATCTTTTTCCAAATCAATTAAATGATATAATTTTCTTTCTTTAGCTACTTCACATAAAATTGTGATTCTCTGGCCTATAAGATTTTGTAATGATATGGTGGATGATTCTAAGTTAATTATGGCTTTAAATTGCCTTAACCAGTCTACCCCCAATATAACACCTATATTTGGGTAGTTTAAAACATATAAATTGGAAATGAAAATGTTTCCACCTATGTTTAATTCCACATCCACACAAATCATATCTAGAACACTAGAACTCCCCAGTGGACTTTGTATAAACAATGGACTTTCAACCAATATGCAATTCAATTTTAGCATTTTAACTAGTTCATAAGAAATCAAAGAGTGAGTTGCCCCAGTGTCATATACTACTGCTATGGGTATGGTACAAATAAGTAATGTACCTTCCACTTGGCTATGATTTTCAGCATTAATTTCCACTGTAGATTTGCTTTTGCCCTCCAAATTTGCTAGCTTCCCTTGTTGCTTGTACTTAGGATAGTTCCTCTTCATATGCCCCTCTTTCCCACATAGGTAGCATATGAAGGCTCCTCCTTTCAACTCTGGGCACCTTGGTTTAATGTGTCCTTCCTTTCCACAATGATGGCAGACCAATTTCTTCTTAGCATCATTAGCCTTGGTGTCATTGGCCTTCTTGTTGTCTGTCTCCTCCTTCTTTTTATCATAAGGGTGATACATTCCCTTATTCTTCTTGTTATTTTGGTTCTTAAAATTCTTGTACTTCTCCCTTTCCTTGTCATGCCGTCCCAATTTCAATGCCAGATCTATTACTTGATCAAAAGTCCTATCTGCATATGGTAGCATGGCTCTGCTAAGTCCTGGGTTCAAACCTCTAATGTACCTATCATTTTTGGATGCTTCATATGCCACTAGCATTGCTCCATATTTGGATAATCCCTCAAACTTTTGAGTATACTCAGTGACATTCAAAGTCCTTTGCCTGAGTCTAATAAATTCTTCAAGCAATGTGGTCTTAGCTGATGCTGGTACAAATCTTGCCTCCAACATTTCCTTGAATTGATTCCAAGTGATTTCATTTTCATTTCTCCCAGCTATGATCACCTCCGACCAGCCTAAAGCTACTCCTTTTAGCTGTCTTGAAGCCACTTGCCTCTTCCTCTGATCATCAAGCTGCATGTCATTGAAAATCCTATCCAGTGTCCACAACCATGCTTGAATTTCCATTACATTTTCAGTCCCTTCAAAACTTTTGCCTCCCAAGTTTGTATAAGCCTTTAATAGTTTTGAAAGTTCCTCATGTGGATTCTTAGGCATATGCCCAATTCCATCCCTTAAAACCCTTACAAGTTCTTGCATATCAAGCATTTGTGGTGCACTTGTTCCTGCATGTGATCCCCTTCCTACCATGGTTTGCTAACCAAGTTATGGGAAAATAGCATTAGTGTACTGTGAGTATTTTCTATAATTAATATTTTCCTATTTAAATTATTTCATCCAAAACAAACAGGTATAATAAATTTCTATGTATTCAACAATCAATACAACCATTTGCTCTGATACCAAACTGAAATGACCCTCCTGATTTGCCTTAATTTTTGGTGAATTTTTTTTACCTTCCTATAATTAATATTCTCAGAGTTATTTTCTTTTCTAACAATTTATCCAGGATTTAAAATTCCTATTTAATTTAAGTATATTAATTTAATCACAGAAATATACATATACATATGATGATGTATATGTCCCTCTTGTTTAAATCAGAGTATACATATATTTAAATTTTGTAAACAAGAGCATATTCTGTTTGATTTGAATTGAATTTTGAATTTCTCATCCCATTATTAATTTTTCATATCTTTGATACTTATAATATACGAGTAGATCCTATTCATATTTATTTCTAGTGATAACTTTAATTATTCAAATTAAGATTTATCAATAATTTATCTTGGCAAGATAATCTCTGAATGCTTGAGATTATATTATTATTTTTGTACAGTTCAGATGTTTGATATCTGATTAAGACCAGAAAATGATATTTACTTATATCATTTTGGCTCATAATCTTTTTCTTTGAGATTCATCTGCTCTTAACTTAGCCTATAAATCAAACCATGTTTTATTCTTGTACATATTGGTTTCTGAATTTTTCTGGAAATGTTTGTAAATGGTGCAATCCTTGGATTTTTGGTGAGCCAGGTTTAGATTGCAGAGTGTTCTCTGGTTTGATAGTACAAACCAGTTCCAAAATGCACATATGTTTTTAGCATTTGAAAAGAAGTTTTTGTGTTAAACACTTGCAAAATAGACAAAGGGGTTTTGTATTGCACTTCACTGCTGAATTACAGACCAATATGATCAACCAGACTAACATCAACCATTTTTCTTTAAAATGTTATTCATTTATGAACTACTTGATTCCTTATTTAAGATATAAACATTTCACAAACAACTCACAATGGACTTGAATTCTTTTACAAAATCCTCTAATAAAAGACATCTAAATACTTGAAAGATTACCCCAGGTTAAACCATAATTTCCCCAAACTTTATACTTTTAAATAACACCAGATTGACTAATGCAAAGTATAGAATATGTTAGTTAATTGCTCAAGTGTATATATATATATATATTCTTTCAGATTTTTGGTAGAGAGTACTTTAAACTTGTTCCTTTGTTCCTAACTCAAATAATCTTTAAATTTTCAAACCTTAATTCTTAGCAAAATGTAACAGAAAACAATCAATTCAGACCAACATTGCAAATTCATTACATAACAAGAAATTTAAAAACATAAGTTTTCATGAATACATGTAGATAATTCTTCCTATGCTCTTATTAAAACTAACAAGCATGCTTTTCCATTTTTCTCATTAGCCATAATCTTCTTTCCTACTTATGTCTTGCATCCCCTGAAAAAGCATTAGTGGCTGCCTCAGTTTGAATTGAGACACCCCCATATGCCATGAGCAAATAAGGGTCAGATCAATGATCTGGTATGAGCAACATCAATATATTCATGATATTAAGCAAAATAAATGATATATAAGCACTAATCAGTTGCTTAAACAATTTCTTAAATCAACTATGTATCTATATTTCAGATAAACTGTTATGCAAATGCAATGACTTCATAGATTAACCATTAGCACAAACATGATTATGCAAGCATTCACATCAATCTACAGCAATCAGATGCCCTGGAACACTCATGGTTCCAAATCAACAATCTAAGAAATACTCATTCTCTTATTTCATAACTTTTTCATAACCTTTACGAATATACCATTTTAATCCTATCCTCATCTACTATCAAGGAATCACAGGGACACATTGCAAATTAATTAATTCACATCATTGCACGAAGATCTCAGGGCTTAAACAAACCATATGCCAAACTTGCATACTTCAAATATGACAAGCATTCCAGCAGCCTTCTTGGCTCATAGTTCTTAGTTCATTCACTAAATTTAAATTTATTTAATCCTATTATCAGATAGGTGAGTGAATAAGTCACTGTGTTCATTGAAACACCCCTTGTAATACTGCAAGCATATTTTTCCCAACAAATAATTATTTTCAAGGATACTGCTAACATATTGCTAGATCTCTGAATTAAGTGCAAGAATATTTATACTGAGAATAGGAATATGGCATAATGGATTATTTTGATCTGCAAATAACTATGATTGAACCAGATTCAAGATCTAGCTGATTCATAATTTTTGTCTTGTAGATTTTTGCTATTTTAATCAGGGATTCAGCACTTAAAAATCTCTATTGCATCCCTAATATCTTTTCTAAAGCCTCAGCACTTATACAATGTATATTGCAGCTTATTTTATTTTCTCTATTGAGGTTTTATTGCCATGATTCCATATCAGGTATGAGTATTCTTCCCCTAATTTCAAGATCTGATGCCTTAGTTTTTTTATAAATATAATAAAACAGTAGCTTGCACATCCATAATAAAACATCTTATCAGATCAAGATCATCCAAAGAGTATCCATAACAAAACATTACATCAAGTCAAAACCATTCAAAGAATATTAATAAAACTGAGTTTAACAAAAACCAGAAAGTATCAATAACAACATAAAGATTTGGCTACCTCTTATCAGGTCTTAATGCCATGAATTTAGTGAGATTACTCACCTACATTCTTCTTGCCTTTGCTCAAAAATCCCAATATGTTTCTCCCTCTTCTTTTCTTCTTTTTATTTTTATTTTTAAGCAACTCAGGTAAAAATGATTTTTCTGGTTATAACTACCTATTTATAAGCATTTTCACTAGGGTTTTATCAAGATAAAATTCCATTTCTGTCCTATCTAGTATCATGCATTTTGTATTCACATTCCCATCCTTAATACCCCGGCCATACCAGTTAATTAAGGTCGGTACTTTCCTCCTTTTGCTTTTCCAGAAAAGTGGCTATTTTTGAATATTTGCTCAAGTCATGTTAAATGTGTGACTTACTATATTTTATATTCTATTCATTTATGAAAATCCTCTTTACTATTTTTACCTACACATACTTACTTACTTATATTTTACCTCATACTATTTTAGTGTTATTTTTCTTCTTGCTTAGTTTCAATGTATCTCTACTCAAAGAAAATGTATCTGGGTATAAGCATATGTATACATATATCTATTTAACCCTTCCTTACTTCCTATAAAATATTCACATCATATATTTCATATTTTTAATTTCAATATACTAATATATTTTTAATTTCAGTATGTATACATATCAAATTTGATAAAGAGTATTTAATTTCAATGTATATAGAAAAATATATTTTAATTGGTTTAATAATTCATATTTCAAAATCATATTTGAAATGCTTCCTTTCTTTGTTTATTTACTTTATTATCATCATTTTTTTTAGAGATCTTAAACCTTTTCCTTGTGCCATTTCCCGTGGCATGTGCACACATACTTTTGCACATCATTTCATCAAGAAATCCTTCAACATTTTATCTAAATATTTTTAGAATTGAATTATTTTATTAAAATAATTTCCCTCAGAATTTTGGGGCATTACATTCACCCCTCCTTTTAGGAATTATGTCCTCACAATTTCTTTAATATTTATAACAAGCATTTACTGATTCTAAGGAATCTATCAAACATATGCATAAGCAAACAAATTAAATCATAACAACCATATATATTAGATTTTCTAATTTTTTTTTTAAAATTACCTTTAATCTGCAAAAAGCTTAGGATAATCTATCCTAATCTTGTCCTCTAACTCCCATGTGCAGTCATTTGGATCAAGACTCCACTGAATCTTCACTAGTTTCAAAGTTTTACTTCTTAATTTCTTCTCTTCTTTAGCTAAAATCCCCACTGGTTCTTTCTCATAAACCAAATTAGGATTTATTTGAATTTGGGTAGGCTTTTCCAGAATTTCTTCTTTATCATGTACCCATCTTCTAAGTTGTGATACATGAAAAACATTATGCATTGCTTTATCATGTACCCATCTCTTTTTTTTAGAGAGATCTTAAACCTTTTCCTTGTGCCATTTCCAGTGTGCATGTGCACACATTCTTTTGCACATCATTTCATCAAGTAATCCTTCAACATTTTATCTAAATATTTTTAGAACTGAATTATTTTATTAAAATAAATTCCCTCAAAATTTTGGGGCATTACAGGAATATCATAGGAAATAACGAATTGATATTTAAAAAGTTATATATAGTGGTATTTTGGGAAGTTCATGGTCGGACCAAAAGATTGTGTTTCTATTCCAACTATTAATAAATGATATTCTTTGCTCATATGGAAACAAAATTGTACAAGAATATTATATAATTAACATTTCTATTTTTTATCATCATCGATATCAGTATTGTTTATTATTATGAATAACATGAAATTGTACATGTATATATAATGCTTATGGCATAAAATTGTGCATGAATATGTAATTAACAATTGTGTAGCAGTGTAAATGTAGTGTTCCCGTGGAAATAATGATTCAATTCTATATTATTTTATGAATAGTGAATATAATGATGTAAATTTATGAAGATGTACCAAGTATTCAAAGCATTTATATGGTACTACAATTATATTTATAGCTCATGTATGGTGCTCAGGTAATATCAGATCCAGTTATTCAAAAATTAATATGGACCAACTTAAAAGTTAATGTATATAAGCAATTTTAACATGTCTTCTTGGACCATAAATATTGTTTTGTACTCTTTTATGTGAATGCAATAATGAGTAATCAACATATATGATACAGTGTTACTCAATGTGAGCATTCTTTAATCGGTAATAGGTTGGGAGTTGTATAATAAAGAAAAATAAACAGAGTACTTATATCAATGGTGCTTTAATGTTTAAATTCAGGTTGTGTAACAAAGCAAAGAAGCAATGTGCTTATATCAAAATTGTCTGGATTTTTATATGTATGTTATCATCTTTATACATGAAACAATACTAAAAAATTTATATCAAAATTATATAGCTATGTTATTTGTTTTCTTACTATAGAGAGTATCTTAATGTCTTCTGAAAAGTATTAGTTATTTAATAACTGATTGGCTAAGATTATAAACTAGCATACGATGTCCAAAATTAATTAATCATTTAAACAGTGCACTACAATTCAGTGAGTTTTAATTATGATTATCACAATCATGTATGTCTAAGCATTCTTTATCCTTGCACACTACTGTTAATATTACAACGCAATCATTCAATAATGTTTTTTCATCACTAATGTATTAATTATTTTATACATTTGGATATGTCTTGTGCAACTATAATATTTTTGCTACATCCATATGTGAAGTAAAAAATCGCACTAATTTAATTGACAATTGTTGGAAATGTTTTCACTATTTTTAGAAATTACGTTTCTTCTTAAAATGTATAACAAATCAAAAAATTCAAACTCATTATTTAGTGATAATTAAAAAACTCATACTAAAACTTACTGTACGAAATCTACACTTTCGAAATCAAAACTTCACCTCTATAAAGTGGACAAAGTGAACTCGTCCTCAACCACACATCCACACAAACGACATGAAATCCATGATTGCAAACTGGCAACTATCTAATCCATTCTCTTTCTTTAAAAGCTCATAAACAAATCAGACACTCGGTCTTCTTTGAAAGATTGATTTCTCTTAATAATAATTAAGGGATTTAGAAATAAAAATAGACTTTTTGGTAAATCTTTAATTATTTGAAAAATTATCAACCATTTTCTCAATAGTGATTCAATATTCATTTTTCTTAAATTAAATATTTTCTGAAATTTTAAATATATTTTGGAAAACCCAAAATATTTTCAAAAAACATCAAACGTTCTTCTCCAAAAATCAAATTATTTTAATCAAAATCGTAATTTTCAACCATTCTATTGCTAAAAAAATTATTTTCAAAAATAAAAATATTTCATTCTCAAAAATTCGAACTTTGAGAAAAAGCTAGGAGCATCTCAAGAAATCAAAATATCCTTAAAAAGATTCCAAAAGTTCATTAATTTATTTATAAAAATTTAAACGTTTATAAAACATTATTGTTATTTTGCGAGAAAATATTAATTTTTTGTAATCATCATCATTATATAAATTAGTCGGATTATTAAAGAAAATCTAATAATGGTTTTTTCAATTAAAATGTACACCAAACAAGTCACGGTATACCCAGATATGTTTTATTCAGTTGAAAAAACAAGTCAGAGATTGTTACCATGGCCGTTGAAACAGTTCATAGAATTGATTATTTGTTATGTGTATAACAAAAGTGATACTTAATTTAAGTATAACACTAATTTTGTTATCTCAGGGAATGAATCCCCAACCTATAGAAATAAAGTCTAGAGAGATTGTAGCACTTGTCCTGATTCATAGAACCCTTGTTATCACAATGACGATTTTTTCTCTCGTTTTAATGCAATATGCATTAAAATTTCAAAGAGACGTTTTGAAGCATGCGACTAAGCGAATCTCTTTACCGTTTTACGTGGTCTGGATAGATACATTTATACAACATATTGTCGTGTTAAGTGTATGCTGATTTATTTAAATAACTATTTCTTTGGTTAGCCATGGGAAAAACCAAAATCCTCACAAAAATTTCTCAAAATTCTCCAATTCAATTTCTCAACTCAGACCACCTGGGTTTTCTCACATCAGAAAGCCATCGGAGGGTGTCATCATTAATGATGATGTGTTCCAATTTGTCCAATCCAGGCTACAAAGGGGGATAGAGACAAGAAAGGTCAGGAGTTTCCACCGTCTCCCAATAAAGACATTCTAAAGGGTAAAGATGGCCAGAAAACCACCATTCCACAGTCTAAAACGGGAAATCCGATGTCACAAAAAAGGAAGCCAGCAGCCTTCTACTAAACAAGGAGCAAAGCCGGAAAACATAAGAAGATATAGTAGCAAAGCAGCCTCAAGAACCAATGGAGGAGGAGTGCAATCTTGAGCATATAGCACCAATCAAGATCAATAACAAGATGTATGGCCTGGTTAAAGAAGCAGTGTGTAAATGAACAACTAAATGTTGGAATAATTCAGTTTTTGTATATGTGGTGGGTACCAAACCATACTACTTGTATTTCAAATCTTATATTTAGAGAGTATGGAAACCAAAAGGTGAATTTGAAATTTACACAAGAGAAAACATTTTCTTCCTTGTGAAATTCAAAGAATATGAAGATTGCAACTCAGTTTTAAAAGATGGTCCATTTTTCTGCAATGGCAAACTCATCATAATGAGAAGATGGTCTAAATATTTAAAAATGGATAGAGATCTATTAACAACAATGCTGATTCGGGTGAGGTTACGCAGTGTAAATCTGAAATTGTGAGAACGTGAGGCATTTAGTGTTATGGCTAGTATCATTAGGAAACCCATTAAAACGAATGCAGCCACAACTATGAAGATAAGATTGAATTATGCTCGTCTCATTTTTGAAGTGTCTGCAAATGATGAACTTCCTAATGAAATTAATCTTTCTTTGTACAATGGTGAAAATATAATTCAAAAAGTTGGATACGAATGGGTTCCTCAAAAATACAATGTATGCAAGTGCTTCGATGACACCAGAGATTAGAGCAATCCAAAACAAGCATGGATTTCCAAAATTAGTAATCAAGAAAGTCAAGAAAATGAATCTAATAGACAATCTACTGATCCAAGAAAAACTGAAGTGTTACATAAACAGATAATCTCATTTGGAGAAAGTGATCGAATCAACCAAGAAGGTATCATTTACGATCAAAGGGAAATTTTTACAAAGCTCACTGATCAAGAAGATCAGATCCTTACTGAGGAAGTACATCATCTTATGAATGAAAACGAATCGGAAGAAAACATCCAGAGCAGTTCAGAAGAGGGACAAAAGAATACCATGGTCTTTGAGTTTGAAACCCCTCCTGTTTCAAACCCATGTTTAATTACAGACAATAATGATATAGCAATTAATAAAGTCCCTCAGTAGTGCAACAATTAGGATCTGAATAGGATCACAGAGAAAGTCCCTCCACTAGAGCATGCTGCAGTAGTTGAGGACTGTGTTGACTCAGCTATGCTTCGCATTGCTAGGCAATTTGATATCTCATTGATTCAAGTTCCAGAAGTAGAGAATTTTATAGACAATGCTGGAAATCTCTCTGATGCTTATGATAAAGTGGCTAAAGATGCAGTTGAATTTTGTGAGAAGTTATATTTTACTAAAGATGTAGTTCCTCAAATTATTTGTAAAAATATTTTGAATGAGAATGCATCAGAAGTATTACTTGCTCTAGTTACAATTGAAGAGATTAAATATGTTATTTTTAATGCCGGAGATAATAAAAGCCCTGATCCTGATGGGTTTAATGCAGAATTTTACAAAAGTCATTGGGAAAGAATTAAGGGTCAGGTTTTTGAAGTAATTAATGAATTCATGGAAAAAGGCAAAAATTGTTAAGAGCATTAATCATACTTTAATTCCCAAAAATAAAAACCCCACTTGTATTGGTGACTATATACCTATTTCTTTTTTTTGCCTTTTGTCATTTTCGAGATTCAGAGTGCTTTTGTGCCAGGTAGACATATTTATGAGAATTCTCTTTTAGCACATTAAATGGTAAGAAAATTAAATAATAAAAATGGAGATAATGTTTGTATTAAAGTAGACTTGCAAAAAGCTTACGACAAAGTTAACAAAATTTTCATTTATCATATCATGAGATGTATGGGTTTCCCTATTAAGTTTTGTGATTTGATTTTTGAATGTATTAATACTCCTACTTTTTCTATACTTAATCAAGGTAAATCAGAGGGTTTTATCAAAAGTAATAAGGGTATTAGACATGATAATCCATTATCACCTTATCGTTTTACTATGGTTAGGGAGTATTTTTCAATCTTAATGGAAATTGAAGCTATTAAGGGTAATATTACCCCAGTAAATAGTTTAGCCTTGTATTAACCATCTTATTTATGCAGATGACCTTATGCTTTTTGTTAATGCTAACAGAGTTAATGCAGAAACTACTAAGTTTTTTTTTAAAATCTGGATAAATATGCAAGGTTACAACTTAATGAATCTAAAAGCTGTGTAGTTAATGCCCCGCTATTACCCCGCTATATCCCATAATGGATTTCTACCGCTATGATTTTTCCATATAGCCCCAAATATAGCCTTTCCACTTTAAGCCCCGTTATTTTCGCTATATCCCGTTATTCCGGCTATATTCCTCTATTTCCGCTATATCTTCTTTAAAAGAAATAAATTGAAAAATGACATTTATACATTATAAAAATTATGAATTAATTTATTTAATTGAATTTTTAATATATTTCCAGAAATGAAAATACTCTAATATTCTACTAAATTCAATTATGTTATATATAACAGTTTTACATTTATTTACAGTATATTCGCACATGTTTTTATTTAATATTATTTATGTATTAATTATAATTCAATTGAATGTTAATTTTCCATTTAATTACCATTTATATATTTGTTAAAACATTAAGTACAAGTTTAATATGCAATTTTAGAGTCATCCGCTATATCCCGTTATATCCTCGCTGTATCTCCGCTATGACTTTTTGCACCTCCGCCGCATTGAATCTATCGAGCGCTTTAACTGCACAGTCTAAAAGTAAAGCATACTTTAGTAAGTATAGTAGGTATAAAAAAGAAGTTTTAGATTCTTTAAATATTGCTGAAGGTAGACTGCCTATTAGAAAAGTTGGGTTTGTCTTTATCTGTTAATCAGATTAAAGACTCTGACTGTTCTATGCTCATTGAAAAAATTCAAGAGAGAATGGAAACTTGGTTATGTAAACTACTTTGTATTACAGGTAGAATGGAACTTATTAAAACTGTTGTATTGCTATCATTTTGTATTGGTTACAATCATATCATATTCCATCTACATCCATTAGAAAAATAGAAAGTAGATGTGCTGACTTCCTATGGAGGAGAAAATATTATAAAATTAGTTGGGATAAGGTCTGTAGGCCTAAAAAAGAAGGGGGTTTTGGCATTAGAGGCATGAATGATCTCAGTTTCACTTTTCATTTGAAGTTATTTTAAGATTTATTAGTGCAAACTCATTGTGGGCCAAGTGGAAGAGAGGTAAATATCATAAAATGGTAATTTCTATAATATATTGCCAAAAAATCAATCTTATGCCTGGAAGCAAATTTTAACATGCATATATATTGGTAAATCATTACTAAAAAGAAAATTTAGACTTGGTGAAGAAAATAGTTTATGGTTTGAGCCCTGGTTTAAAAATGAATCTTTCATAAATAAAGTAGGGTGGGATAATTTAGGCATTTGTGGTGGTTCTAATGCAATTGTGGCGATGATCACTAAGGACAATCAATGGCAACCACAATTACATCCTATTACTAATCCACATAAACATGATATTTGCAAAATTCCTCTAGATCTTACTGTGGGCTGTGACTATTGAGAATGGAAAACTAGCAACAAAGGGAAGTTCTCTTTCAAAAATACTTGGGAAGTTATTAGCAATAAATTGCCCAATGTTGAGTGGTATCAGTGCATATGGAATAAAGTGATTATTCCCAAGATGACATTCTGTACCTATTATGCTATCAATAACAGATTGCGAACTTGGGACAGAAAAAATAAATGGGGTAATCTAACAAATTCACTTTGTTCCTTATGCAATTTAGTAGATGGAAGTGCTAATCATTTCTTTTTTGAATGCAGTTATTCTTATTTCATTTGGAACCGAATTCAAACTATATTGGGTACTCCGAGCAATGGAAATATGGATTTCAAGCAAGCAATTCAACATATCAACAATGAATTTAAGTCTAAATCTACTGAAAGAGATTATGCTCACATTCTGATTACTACTGCAGTCTTTCACAGATGGAAAGAAAGAAATTTCCAAACTCATAATAAAGATAGTATAAATAAAGAGCAAAGATGGTTACTTATCGAGACTGATGGTAGAATTATCCTCCAAAAGTCAATGAAAAAAATTAAATATCAAACCAAGTTTGCATTTTTAGTTGAAGAGTGGGGCAAATAAGCTAGCAGCAGGCAATTAAAGCATTTTCTATCTCATTTGAAAGGCTTCAAGACAAATCAGCAAGTCACTGATGTCAGAATGGTAGATCGCGACTTAAATCCAGGCCGTGCTGTTATTCCCGAGAAGAAATTAACAGATCTGAGTCGCGATGATCTCAGAACTGTTAATTCTTCTTCGATTTCCTTTTTTTCAAAAGAAGAATGACTTAAACGGTGATATTAAAGGGATGAGAGGAAGGTTTAATGACTGTTTATCGTATTGGGAGAGAGGGGAAGCTAGCGGTGCTAAGGAAGAAGGTTGAGAAACGTAGAAAATGGAAATCGCCTCTCCGCCATTAAAGAGAGTTTTCTATTTTATGAGAGCATGTTTGAGTTGTCGGCGTATAACCCTAACTAGGGTTATGTTTTGTTATGTGTTTTTCCTTCGAGTAGGTGGTTCATTTCTATCCACTTGTAATCTAATGGGCTTAGCCCATTTACCTCTAATAAAAAAACTATTTCTTTGGTTAGTTTGCATGTTATGGATGTACAACCCGTCCTATTTAGCTTTTTTAATATAAAAGATATGAATATAATAGACAATTGTTGGGAATGGTCTCACTAGTTTTATGTTTCTTCTTAAATTTAATAACAAAACGTTACAAATCGATAACTTCAAACTCGTTATTTAGAGGAAATTAGGTTAAAGCGCACTTTTAAGCCTACTTATTAGTTTCCAGGCCCAAAAGTTCAAATAATAAGTTTCCAGGACATTTTACATATCCACGTAGTTGACAAACCCGATAATCTAGGTTTTTCATTCTTCCATTTTATTTAAAATCTATCATCTACGCTTTCTTACAATTCATCTCGAACGCTATAGCTTCTAATCTTTTGTAAATTAATTGGTCCCAAAATTTATACAGCCAATCGCGTTAATCCAACATCTATACTCCGCCAAACGATTCCAACTGAAAATCAAGGTAATTTTATGATCTCTTTTTAAATTTAATGCCTGTAGAAGTTTTAAAGTAACATATAATTCAAATTATTATTGTATTTTTCGCATTAGGGATTACCATGTGAAATTATTGTTGTTAAATATTGTTCTAAAAATTCATTGCTATTGTCTTGTAATTTCATATTTGAGTCAGTGTTTGTTGTGATTTTTTGTAGTCTTCGATTTCTGTACCGTTGTTCGTATTTTGAGTACTAGATCCATTGTGGTGTTGCTGATTTGGTTTTTGTACCATGTATTCATTACCGATTGATGTTTACCCTATGGATAGTAACTACATGTCATTGAAATTGTTCTTTTATTTCCACCTTTAGTCATTCTATTCTTCTGCATTTAATTTTATTTCCATATGTATGATTTTTTATTTTCGAAATCAATACCTCATAACTACAATCTGCAGTTTTATAACCATATTCAATTCATGTAAGGTTTATTTTCCACCATATTACCTTGAACACCAAATTAAGGATGGATTTATGTGTAAAATATTCACAGACTTGAGAATTAATGATGGATTCAAGTGTAAAGTATCCACAGAGGACATGTTTGACATTGTTGTTTAATCTGGTATCATTCACAGAGAACATGTTTGACCTTGTAAAGTGTCTGTATATTGTAATTCGATTAGATACTGTTTAATTTGACAATGGAAAGAAGCAAAGCAATTAAAAACTAGAGAGGTATCACATTATTTAAGCAACTTTAAATGTAAGAAATTCAATGGATTTGTTATACATGTGATTTAGTGGATCAAATTTTTTTCTTGCATCCCCATTATTAGATAAATCCATAGAAGATTGTATTAAATAATGTCTTTTTACATTGAAAATATGTTTATCTTTATGTCTTTTAATAAAAAAGATAAATAAATTTATCTTTTGTATGAATATTTTTTAATAAAATTAAGCTAAGTATATTTATCTTTTATTAAATGATAAAACTATTTATTGTTTGTTAAATGATAAAACTATTTATCATTTAATAAAATAATAATTGGTTCTACCTTTATTGTTCATTAAATGATAAAACTATTTATCTTTATGTCAAAATGGTCGTAGTAATCTTTTCAAAACTATTTTTTATTAATTAATAGTTGTATTTATATTAATGTCAAAATAATTGTATTTATTTAATGATAATTCATTTTATCTTTATGTCAAAATGACTGTATTAAATATTATAATTATACATTGAAAATATGTTTATGTTTATGCATTATAATACATAAAGATATATATGTTTATCTTTTTCTTTAACATAAATATTCTTTAATAAAGTTAAATTAAATATGTTTCCCTTGTGTTAAATGATAAGACTATTTATAGTTTAGTAAATGATAAAATATTTATCTTTATCTGAAATATGTTGTAGTAATCATTTTACATTTACCGGTTATTAAATGATAGTTGTATTTATCTTTATGTTAAAATAATTTGTAGTTATTGAATGATAATTATTTTTATCTTTATGTCAAACTGATAGTTATCTTTTAGTAATAAAAGATAAATACGTTTATCTTTTATATAAATATTCTTTAATAAAGTTAAATGAAATATGTTTATCTTGTATTAAATGATAACTATTTTTTATTTACTAAATGATAATAGAATTTATCTTTATGTTGAAATTGTTGTAGTAATCATTTTTCATTTATTGATTATTAAATGATAGTTGTATTTATTAAACGGTAATTCTTTTTATCTTTATGTCAAAAAGATAGTTATCTTTTAATTAAAAAAATATAAATATGTTTATCTTTTATATAAATACTCTTTAATAAAGTTAAATATAATTTAATAAAGTTAAGTTAAATATGTTTACCTTGTATTAAATAATAAAGCTGTTTATTATTTATTAAAAGATAAAAGTATTTATCATTAAGTCAAAATTGTTGTAGTAATCATTTTACAATTATGGTTTACAAAAAGATAGTTGTATTTATCCTTTTGTGGTGTGTTTGCATGTAATTTTTCTGTTAATTGTGGTATGCTTGTTTTTTAGTGCGTTTGCATTTGCATACTTTTTAAAAAAAATAAAAAGAAATATACTGCATAATTTCTATGCCACACAAATACCACATATCCATCAACCAATCACCTGCCTTTATTCACTTGACCATTAACCAACCATATCACTGTCATCATTAACAACAACCTCTGTCTACACATATCACCCAATACTGCACATATCACCCGTCCAAAATATATTTCAACACTTCACCATCCATTTACTTGCTGCCTTCCCACTTCCCACTGCCATAAAAAAACTGATGCTGCATTCAACAATCCCTGCCACCATCTCCAACCTGTCATTAACTACTGCTGCAACAATCCCACAATGTCACACTTCATAAACAACCCTGCCATTCACTTACTTGTCGCATCCTCCTTATCACATAACTGACATCAAATAACCCTTGCATGCCATAACAACTTCACACATCTCCTCCATCATAGTTCCATCGTCCTTTAAGAAACCACTTCAACATTTCAATAAACTACGACATACTTCACAACATATATCCCAGAAATATAAATACTCTCCTATGCATTTTCAAACATCTGTACCAACAAACAACCTGGACATTTCATCTCCAATTTTGCACTGTATTTATCTTTATGTCAAAATGATAGTTGCATTTATCTTTATGTCAAAGTTGTTGTTGTAATCATTTTGCAATTATTGTTTATTAAAAGATAATTGTATTTAGTTATATGTCAAAATGACTGTATTAAATATTGTATTTTTACATTTATAAGTATAATATGTTTATCTTTATGTGTTTTAACATAAAAAGATTATATTTATGTCTTTTAATAAGTAAAGATAAATTTGTTTATCTTTTACATAAATATTGTTTAATAAAATTATTCATATGTTGCATATAAAGGGTAATTAAAAATATCAGGTAAATTAATATATTTGTTGATGTCACATTATCTAAGAATATTTATTTTAATTTGAAAAAATGTAAAAAATAAAAATAAATCTTCAATACACTCCTATAATTATTATTTCAAGCATTGCATTAGGACAAGTCAAATAATTAGTACAAGTCAACTTCTAATCAATAATAGATTGAGGACAATTTTGGTTAACTTATTCACTATGAATAACACTTTTAATACTAATATAGGAAAAAGGGAAAGATTTTTTGCCCTCCAATTCTGTGAAACTCGATCGATTATGATGCTAAAAGTAAAATAAACATTCATCATTACTTATACTGGAAAATGGGTAATTATTTAAACATGGGAGAATCACTGCTGTACTTATCACCCACTTGCTGTTGTGTCTTTGCTGTTGTGAGGCACCCTTCATCTTTATGCATGCATGTATAATATGTTATGTTGTTTGAATTAAGGTTCAAATGGAAAAAAGAAATTTAAGGTTCAACAGAAAAAAGTTTGAATCACCATAAACTAAATAATTTATCACTGCATTGTGTAAAGATCTTTTCTAATTTGCAAGAGCTATTTCCTAACATGCTGCCAAATTCACAAAGTACTTTTGTCATATTCATATATGTATGAATCAAATATTTATGATGATTTGAATTTATATATAAGTCGGTAGTATTTTAGGAGTTATTAAAATTTGTTTAGTGAAAAAAATCCCTTTTTATGCAGCTACAAACATGCAGACTAGAAGATCATCCAAAATTGTGAAAAAGCAGAAATTAAATCAAAACATTCTATAGAAACCGCACACTGCATATTTATCAACATCAAAGGCAAACAATATATTAATATGGGACCAATGTGCAGTGCCTACTATCAAAAGCATAACCAATCAACTCTAGAATCTCCATCTAGTCAACAGCAAACAACAACAGTATGTGAAGTTTCTTTCAACGTATATATTCTGGAAAAGTTTGGTTGTTTACATAACATTTACATATATTTCTATTCCATATCATCAAGTTTATTCATTAGGTTTAAAGAAATTTTTTGATGATCCCATAATTTAACCCATGCATAAGTATCTCTTTACAGTAGACTCATAGTAAATATAAAGCAAACTTGACAGTATGTAAATATATTGTAAATGTTTATATTTTTATAAAAAGATAATTTTGTTTATCTTTTTATACAAAATGTTACCACATTTTTATATCTTATGCGACTATTAAAAATTTACCATCATTTCGTTTTTACATACTAATGTATCATTTTCACTATAATAATACACAAAACATACCTCAATTTAGAAGTCACTAAAGAAGAACAAAGAGCCGCTGATTTTCAACTACAGGCTCAACAGGAAAACAACAGAGAAAATGAAGTTCATCAATCAAGTGAAGAAAAAGCAATATATTTGACAAATGGAAGTGAAGACACTGAAAGTGATGAAGTTCTTGAAAAGTATGAAGTTCAACACAAAAACATAAAGCATTACAGTGGAACGTACAGGTGCAATTTAGATGCACTTTTCAAAGTGATGAGCGGAATAAAAAAGAATTTATTATCACCTAATGCTATTTCGTACATCAACAAAACTCCATTAAAAAAAATTGAAATCTCTTTTAAAGACAAAATAGAAAGGCAAGATTTTAGAATAAGTGTAAAGAGTTTAGATGAAGTTATAACATCTTATGATAAAACGAGAAAGCTTTTAGAATAGGAGATTCATTTTTGAAACTGATGGAAGAAGATGTTAGCTTGATTTTGGGCCGTTAGTAGGTAAAGATTTATTCCCTATTGGAATAACAAGTAGAGATAACTTGCCTAAAGAATTTTTTTATTTCTTGGATGGAAATTTTGAAGGGGGGAAGAATTAACAAAAAAAATCAGCGGAGAAGAGATTGAAGATCATGATTGATAGGGGAAACGGAGGTGTGGACTTAGTAAAATTGCTAATTTTGTTAATGATTATAACATTTTTGTTTCCAAATAATCAGACATATTTGCAATAGGGGTTTATTCCAAAGCTATTAAATTTGAAAAATCTAAATTCTATTTCTTGGGCAAAAGCGATTTATAATCATGTGTCAAAAAATGTTGAGAAGTTTGCAGAAGATTCTAGAAGCATGCCAGGATATTCTATGATTTTACTAGTATGTGTTAATTCTTATTATAAGATAATTATGTACCAAAAAGAAAATAATTTGATATGAAATTAACACTATAATTTTCATTTTACAGTATTGGATTTGTAAAAGGACATAAATCATAGAAGAAGAAAAAGGTTTTCAAATGGCAAGTCCAAGGAGAGTGAAGTGGAATTTGTCAAAGCTCAAAAATCTTTCGCTTGATATGGTTGAGGAAAAGAAGGTATAATAATAATTTTATTTTAGTCAAAAAAGTGAAATAATATTAATAAAGATAATTCATTTTATCGTTTTCAATTCTAATAGTACATATTTTTTTATATATTGACAGATTGTGAAAAGGTTAAAAAAAATATCAGAAAATGAGAAGAAATTGCTAACTAAAGTGACATAACTTATTGAAGAACAATAAGAAGAGGAGAGCAACTCAAAAAAGAGAGAAAACAGAAAAAGAGAACGAGAAAAGAAAAAAGAAGAAGAAATTTTATTGATACAAAATGAAGCCAAAGAAAAGGAGATAGAAAGTCTAAAACAAAAAGTTATGGAGTTGGAAAAAAGACTTTTGCTAAAAGAAAAGGAATTGGAAGATGAACAAACTTGGAGAGAAAAACTGAAGCTAAATTGAAAGAGAAGTTAGGGGAGCAATGTACTATGAGGGAAGAAGATGAAGAAGAAACAAACTAAAAGTAGAAAAAAACGTATATTTGCCGTGCACACAAACAGTTCATCCGAGTTTCCATCTTTCAAAATATTTGAATCTCAAGATTTTAAAACACCAGAAATGGAAAAGGAGCTAGATGAAAATCATGGCAGAGTTTAGAATGAAGATAAACATGAAGTGAAAGAAGATGAAAAAGAAAAGGAAACAGAAATAAACAAAACTGAAGTGAAAGTTGAAGCAAAAGGAAAAAAGAAAAGAAAGAGAGCACAAATAGAACCAAATTCAATGCAGAAAAGAATAAAACAAAAAATAAGGGTGCAAAAAAAAGATCCAAATTATATTTATGAAGAAAAGAATAAAATAATATATGTGGAAAACTACAACAGACAGAAGAAGGAAGAGCGGCTAAAGAAAAAGAGTAGAAACATACAAAACTGTCCACTTTTGAAGTATTTGCCAAACAACAAAGTGAAGATAATAACAGATTTCTTCAAAGTGGTTGGAGACATTAAGTAAGTGAAATTATAAATATTTCTTTTACTATTTCTATATTTGTATAAAAAATAATTGAAATAAATATTGTTATTGAAATTTTCAGCGAAGAAGCTTATAATTTAGGTGATAAAAATATGATTGTCATATACAAAAGTATGATGGAAGAAATGCTTTTTGGTGGATTTATAAGTGGTCAGGTTAGTCCAAATGTAAAATAAAAAACTTATACTCTTATTAAATTATTTTTAATGGTAACTTATATAATTGATTTTTTGTATAGATTATAGATTGGTATTGGTTTAAGAGAGCAAAGATGTATGGTATAATGATTAAGAATTTATAAAGTAAATAATAGATAATTACTGGAAGTAATTAATTGAATAATGGTTAAGGATAATTAATTTGAGTAACAACTGTAACTTAAAACCCACTTTTTGTTAAAACCAGAACTGCTCCTTATTTACTAAACTAAAAATTATGATTTCAATGCTAAAAATCATGTTTTTGGATAAACATTCAATCTATAACCCTGAATTAACAAATTAGAGTATTTGAATTTTCACTTATATATACATATACAACTACTCATTCAATTTAAAAATATCAATTCCATAGTTTTTAAAATCCAATATTCATATTTATAAAAATAATACATTATACTTATATTATATAAAAATAACATATTTCATAATTTAAATAATTTATATAAGAGATTATATTATCAAGTAATATTTTAAAAACTATGGAATTGATATTTTTAAATTGAATGAGTAGTTGTATATTTATATATAAGTGAAAATTCAAATACTCTAATTTGTTAATTCAGGGTTATAGATTGAATGTTTATCCAAAAACATGATTTTTAGCATTGAAATCATAAATTTTAGTTTAGTAAATAAGGAGAAGTTCTGGTTTTAACAAAAAGTGGGTTTTAAGTTACAGTGGTATCAGAGCAGAGGTAGTTTAGCTTTTGAAAACTGTAAACTTGCATTACATTGATTACTTACATTACACATGTTAAAACAAAGACTTTAGATAATGACATATGTCTCTTAAGTAATTTAAATATATTTTTATTTATTTTAAAAGTAAATAAAATGCCTTTTTCTTATTTTATTAAATACTTATCTATATATAAGTGTCTTTATTATTTTCATTTTTTCTTTTATTTTTATAAAATCATAAATTTACTTATAAATAGATAAGTATTTAATAAAATAAGAAAAAGGCATTTTATTTACTTTTAAAATAAATAAAAATATATTTAAATTACTTAAGAGACATATGTCATTATCTAAAGTCTTTGTTTTAACATGTGTAATGTAAGTAATCAATGTAATGCAAGTTTACAGTTTTCAAAAGTTAAACTACCTCTGCTCTGATACCACTGTAACTTAAAACCCACTTTTTGTTAAAACCAGAACTTCTCCTTATTTACTAAACTAAAATTTATGATTTCAATGCTAAAAATCATGTTTTTGGATAAACATTCAATCTATAACCCTGAATTAACAAATTAGAGTATTTGAATTTTCACTTATATATACATATACAACTACTCATTCAATTTAAAAATATCAATTCCATAGTTTTTAAAATATTACTTGATAATATAATCTCTTATATAAATTATTTAAATTATCAAATATGTTATTTTTATATAATATAAGTATAATGTATTATTTTTATAAATATGAATATTGGATTTTAAAAACTATGGAATTGATATTTTTAAATTGAATGAGTAGTTGTATATGTATATATAAGTGAAAATTCAAATACTCTAATTTGTTAATTCAGGGTTATATATTGAATGTTTATCCAAAAACATGATTTTTAGCATTGAAATCATAATTTTTAGTTTAGTAAATAAGGAGCAGTTCTGGTTTTAACAAATAGTGGGTTTTAAGTTATAGTGATTATTGTAAATTAATTAAACTTAATTAATTAACTTAAATTAAACAAATTAACTTAATTAATTACAAACTGTGATGACTTAACGCATGTTATATTAGGCTTTGATATAATGACATTTGTCTTTATATCAAAGCCTAATATAACATGTGTTAAGTCATCACAGTTGGTATCAGAGATTTGTTTCATTTCTTTGTTCTTAATTTTTGAAAGAATTTAGTTCAGGCTTACTAGTCTTGATAAAATGATCAAAACCCTGTGGGTTATGGGCCCACAGGTGGTATCAGAGCGATAGGTTGAGTGAATACCTAAGCTCTGGAGTGGTGTCTATTTTGAGAGAGCGTATTTGTAATTATATATATATATATAATTACAAATATATATAATTACAAATACGCTCTCTCAAGATAGACACCACTCCAGAGCTTAGGTATTCACTCAACCTATCGCTCTTATACCACCTGTGGGCCCATAACCCACAGGGTTATTACATCATTAATTATATTAATTAATGATCATTAATTACATTTTAATTATTTAATTACTCTAATTCAGTTTTAAAGGAAATCAAAAGCAAGTTTTCAGTTTTCAAAGCAAATTCAGTTTTTCAAAGCTTCCAGTTTATCACTTCTCTGTTCAACATTAAAAAGGTGAGTAACATTTTTATAAAAATAAATTAAGTAAATATGATTGCATGTTAACTTCTGAAGTAATTGTGTTTGTGTAAATGTATAAGTGTATTGATACAGTTCTTTTTGGAAAACTGTTGTTTATGTGATATTATATTTTGATCTGCTGCGAATGTGAGGTTTCTATGTTTTGGTGTTTTCTATTTTCTTCTTCTTCTTCTATCTCTTTCTTCTTTTTCTCTAACTATCTGGGATTTTCGGAGTCGAAATTCCGGGCCGTTATTGAGGATAGAAAAAGAGAAAAGAAGAGAAGAAAGAAAGAACAATAACAGAATCTTATCACCCCTTCGATCAACACGCAAAATCGAAATCGAGTTACCTCGATCAAAAAGCACAGCAACCATCATCAGAAAATGCCTCGCACTCATATCTTCGACCACCGGAACCGCTATAACTCTGGCCATACCTCCACTAGCCTTCTATGCTACGATTCCCCAAACCTTAAGCCACTCGAATCACAATTCAACTAAACATCCATATCACAGATCAGCACATATCTTATCAGAGATATCAAACAATGCAAAGCATTCAATATCATCATACATTCATTCGTAATGATTTATACCTCTCTAATTAATTTAAAGTGAATTAAACTAATTACTTCATTTTATAAATCCTGCTTACTTAACCATTAATTAATTTCAAATCAATTAATCATTCTCTAATTACCTTTTTATTTGAATTCAGGTAATTTATCCTTTAATTAATTACTCAAATTAATTATCCTTAACCATTATAGTAATTAACCTTTAATTACTTCATTAATTAATTAACTATAATTAATTAAATTAATCAACTATAATTAATTACATTTATCCTTAATTAATTACATTAATAAATCACTTCATTTATTAATTATTTCTTAATTAATCAATTCTTAATTATATTAATTAATGATCCTTAATTACAAATTAATTAATCCAGAAATAATTAATAAATGAAGTGATTTATTAATGTAATTAATTAAGGATAAATGTAACTAATTATAGTTGATTAATTTAATTAATTATAGTTAATTAATTAATGAAGTAATTAAAGGTTAATTACTATAATGGTTAAGGATAATTAATTTGAGTAATTAATTAAAGGATAAATTACCTGAATTCAAATAAAAAGGTAACTAGAGAATTATTAATTGATTTGAAATTAATTAATGGTTAAGTAAGCAGGATTTATAAAATGAAGTAATTAGTTTAATTCACTTTAAATTAATTAGAGAGGTATAAATAATTACTTATGAATGTATGATGATATTGAATGCTTTGCATTGTTTGATATCTCTGATAAGATATGTGATGATCCGTGATATGGATGTTTAGTTGAATTGTGATTCGAGTGGCTTAAGGTTTGGGGAATCGTAGAGTAGAAGGCTAGTGGAGGTGTGGCCAGAGTTGCAGCGGTTCCGGTGGTCGAAGATATGAGTGCGAGGCATTTTCTGATGATGGTTGCTGTGCTTTTTGATCGAGGTAACTCGATTTCGATTTTGCGTGTTGATCGAAGGGGTGATGGTCATTACAGAATTAATTATTAATTACTTGTGAATTAATCAAGGGATTAATTAAGAAATTAATTAAGGAGTAATTAATTTATTTATAGAAGTAATTAAGGGTAGTTAATTACTGAATGAGATTAATCAAGAGTGATTAATAAATGTGGTTTAACTAAAGGTTAATTACTTAATGTAATTAATTTAATTAAAGTAATTAATAATTAATTCTGTAACGACCATCACCCCTTCGATCAACACGCAAAATCGAAATCGAGTTACCTCGATCAAAAAGCATAGCAACCATCATCAGAAAATGCCTCGCACTCATATCTTCGACCACCGGAACCGCTGCAACTCTGGCCACACCTCCACTAGACTTCTACGCTACGATTCCCCAAACCTTAAGCCACTCGAATCACAATTCAACTAAACATCCATATCACAGATCAGCACATATGTTATCAGAGATATCAAACAATGCAAAGCATTCAATATCATTATACATTCATAAGTAATGATTTATACCTCTCTAATTAATTTAAAGTGAATTAAACTAATTACTTCATTTTATAAATCCTGCTTACTTAACCATTAATTAATTTCAAATCAATTAATCATTCTCTAATTACCTTTTTATTTGAATTTAGGTAATTTATCCTTTAATTAATTACTCAAATTAATTATCCTTAACCATTATAGTAATTAACCTTTAATTACTTCATTAATTAATTAACTATAATTAATTAAATTAATCAACTATAATTAATTACATTTATCCTTAATTAATTACATTAATAAATCACTTCATTTATTAATTATTTCTAGATTAATTAATTTGTAATTAAGGATCATTAATTAATATAATTAATGATATAATTAAGAACGAATTATGGAGAAGCAATGGAGCAGGAGGCTTCAGCGTTGTAGATATAGATAGTAGTTCCGCTGTGTTGATCTTTGTATTGTCTTGTATTGTATTGAGTTGTAATAACTAGACAGATGTTTATAACTGTCTAGTATGTGATGTATGATCTGTGTAACTCTGATGTATATGATACTATGTAATATCTTATGTGATATATTATATTTCATTCGTTCCGCTGTGAGTATCTGTTGTTGTTTCTTTTTCTCTTCTCTTCTTTCTCTTTTCTACCCCTTTCTTTCTTATCGACGGTGCGTCCTTCTGTGGAGAGAAGGGCGGGTCGTCACAGTAGCAGTTCAAGCATAACATATAAAAACACAACAATGAAAGTAAGAACAGCTATATATAAATACATGCTATCCATCATTGATAAAATATAATTTACAATATTTATTTCTATTAACAGAAAAGTGCATCCGATAAAATTGAAAATGTGAAAAATCAACTATTTATTCCAGCAATTAGAAAGGCTCTATCAAATCCTTTATGTTGTACTATACTATTTCCAATACATGATGAAGCACATTGGACACTTTTGGAACTTGATAGAGAAACGTCATGCTGGATTCTTTATGACTCTCAGTATAGTACAACAAGAAATAGAAAATTCGATAGCAGGCATAGG
Organism: Allium fistulosum; assembly: GCA_030737815.1. NCBI lineage: Eukaryota > Viridiplantae > Streptophyta > Magnoliopsida > Asparagales > Amaryllidaceae > Allium > Allium fistulosum. Next base: position 675,172,112 of record CM060905.1, read on the forward strand.
AGGGCTGCCTTGCCAATAGTAAGAAATTTTGTATTTCATCAAAATTTGCATAAAATCCTAAATTATTTTATATTTATTTTTATGTTTTTTAATCTCATTGTTCTACACAGAAAACAATTGTCAACAAGATTATCAAGGAGCTCAAAGGCTAACAAAGCAACACAAATTTGGAACAATTAAGTACACTTACGTTGGGAATTTGTGTTCGGCAAGAAATTGGGTAATAATTTCTAAATTATATGTTCATACCCCCTAAACTGTGGTCCACATAATAACAGTATAACTACTTGTCAAATCATATACCAAGTAGTATAGTAGACTACTTATTTAACTATTGTTAATGCTTATGATTAAATGTCCATTAAAAGTCGGACAGAGCCAAGTTCAAATTTGATGCATGCAAATCATATGTTACAAGGGTAAAAATTAATTATTTAAGAATATAGTTGGTATCAGAAACAAAAGATCTTTTACTTTTAGTAGAGAAGTCTTTAGATTTTAGAAAGTAAATAAAAAATCAATTTATCAAAATATTCATTAGTTTAGTTGACTTTTGTTGTTTCTTAAGTAAAAAGTCAAAGAAAGCCATTTAGAATAAAAACATCAAAATTGATTTTTTGATTTTTGTATATGAAAAGCAAAAGTAGTGCTTTTTAAGCTATCCAAAATTATCCTAATATAGCTAATATGATCATGGATCCTAGCATGAAACTGTTGGGTTGTTAACATATTACGACAATATTCATTTTGATAAAAAGGAAACAGCATTTATCATTTTCAGAAAATGATAAAAGAATTTATCAATTTTTATAAAATGATAAAAACATTTATCATTAAATATAAAAAATTTAAACATTCATCATTTTATATAACCACTAAAGCAGCCTTCTTGATTTAATTTCCCTTTGCAAGTTTCTTAAAAAATAATCAATTTTTGGTATATTATAAAAATTATAAATGTTTATAATTTTATATATACCATCAAATAAAATGATAAAATATTTTATATCCTATCTACCATTGCTATTTGTCGCATGCGGTTCACTATAAATGATTTTGTCGGACCACAATCAGCGGTTTTCCATGCCTCTGTTTATGGACTAAAACTCGGCAGTGATATGTGCTGCCGACCAAGTGTGGTCATGTGGCACCATACCTTTTCTTTGTTAAACACGGTAAGTTCCCCCTTACCTTATATTTTTTGTAACCAACTGACATCCTTTATGTCACAGCCCGTTTTTCCATACCCTTTGAGCCGATAATTAACCACACATGTCCAACTCAAATTGAACGAAAAGACGGAACATGAAGGGTAAAAAGAAAATAAGACAGAACAGAATCTCACACGAATGGAATAATATATAATATTGAACAAATATCTTTACAGCGGAAAACTTAAATATGATATATCAGAGTCTAACCTAAATTCAGCTTAGACAGTTATAAACATATGTCCTTACAATTCCTGACAAACATTAAACAAAAACAAACAACAATAGCGAATAATAGAATATGTCCATACATAGATGAATATCTCCAGCTCTCCTCTGGAAACTCCAACTGTCTTCAACTAAACTTGAAACTACTCGGATCTGACCCCAGTATTGAAAATACGCGGATCAGGCTTGATAAACCAGCATGAGAAAAACTCAATAATAAATGACGGCATCATATATCAGCCTTTAAATAAAATCCTTTGCAAATAAAGAGTATCTCATAAGATCACGCCCACACATAAACATGGACGGGTTTTAACCTTATGATAACTAAAAAAAATATCAAAACATTTGATATTATTTCTAATGGCATCTCTTTGAAAACATTGCAAATAAACTTATTAATCTTAGCCGAGATTGTTACAATTATTAAATTTCGGATAATAGGCTCTACAAACAAATCCGAAGGTACTTATTGGAGAATGGATTCCATACAAATGACCAGGTGAAGGGATTACCTTCCGGTAGTACATCTCTAGAGGAATGTACCGAGGACCATCACAAAGGATCCACTACCAACACAAGACTGGCCTATCTCTGTAACTAGATAGTACCGAATATATCATCCCCCGGTCGTTACCAACCTTTAACCGAGCGCGCTCTAGCATACAAACCACATTAATTTACATCCCGAATGTCATAGTGGAAAGAAATATATCTAGAATGGGATGATCATACCCTAACTGGTAATGACCCACTTAGCCTTGCTGCATCTAACCCTGTTTCGGTCATTTCCGATTGATGAGGCTCGAAGCAATGATTACCTTTTCACATTGCACATCTTCTTTCACTTTAAATGCCACATTGCCATTCCAAATTCACATAACTGATTTGTACAATCGTATAACTCCAAAGCACATACGTCTTAGGAAAGGGTGTTAAGCTAAGAGAAGGTGTCTTCTCCGCCACCAAACAGATATACATTTATGGAGATCAATCATTGTGATTTAGAATGCAAGGTCAGACACTCATTCATAAAAGTTTGTTCTAGGACCGAACAAAACCGAAGGTACTTTCCTCGGCCATTACAAGGCGAGAAGTCCTTGTGGTTTTGAGGTTTTTCATAACAAAGAGACCACCGATAGAATATAGTGAATCGGGAGTTTATCCTCAATTAATCAACAAGTAGTCCCTCGTTATTATTCGTCTCAATATCTCTGTATTCAAATATCTTTAATCCTCGAACGCGTAAATTGGTTCGAAGAGGTTTTCTTATAGGAATCACCCAAATTCGACCCAGTTTCCTTCAAAATCCAATCATCGATAAAAAGTGAATATGAGTATACAAGAATCATTAGGTCTCTTTTCACTTTAATTCTTTTCAAATGATTTCGAAATCTCTTTCTTTTTTCTTAGAATAATTCTAAGTAATTCATTCTTTATCTTTGGATAATACTAATCTTCTTTTATTTTGGAAACTTAATACAACCTTTTTAGAGCATCCAGGCTTTCCTTTCGATCTGTTCCACCCCTCGCCTAAGAAGAGAAAATAGAGGCCAGGTAAGTTCATGGCACCGGTTGCTCCATCCCTAAACTTACTTAAACACCTTTTTTTATCTTCCTAGATCTCATAGGCTGGACAAATGTACTAGTCGTTTCCGCATACTCAGTTATCAACTTTACTTTGAAATTGATTATAAAGATTCTAAATTATCTTTTAAAAGCTAAATTTTCCCTTCAAAAACATTCACAATTGATTCTTGGAAAAATCCTTACGTTTAAACTCATATTCAAAAAGTTATAGAATTCGCAGCATAAAAGTGATGCGGAAAGTGCTATATAAGCTTATTTGATTTAAATAGCTTTTTAATATTTGAAAATTCATATTTTCCAATTCAAATCTCTTACTAAAACTTCCAAATCAACTTTAAATTATTTTAGTATTCTTTTAAAATCATTCACAAAATATTTAGGAAAGAATTGTTAAGTTTAAAACTATGTTTCAAAAGTTATTAAAAACTGCTGCGAAAAGCGTTTCGAAAAGTGTTGCAAATAGCGTTTTAAAAGCTATATTCTTAAAACGATTTTTATATCATTTAGAAATCAAAATTTTCAACTTAAATCTCTTTTAAAACATTTTAAAATATTTTCATAATTTATTTTGTATTTTTAAAATATTTAAAATATCAATTTTAAACTTTGGTCATTTTGGTGCAAAAGCGTGATTTTTCTGGAAAATTGTTTTGGACATATTTTAAAATATACAAGATGAAATCTTGATTTTATTTCTTTATTTCTTTAAACATATTTAAATGTTTATAATACATTTCTAACTTATTTTAAAACTATTTCCAAAAGGTTTAAGCATTTCATATACACCATTTCATTTTCAAAAGGAAAGTGATTTACTTTGTGCTTATCGACGTATATTAACGTGACTTGGTAAAAAAATTTAACAATCATGTCAAACAATCAATAATTGATGATCAAAGCATATATAAGCATCCATAGCAATCATGACACATCATCAAACATGTGTGTGTGTGTGTGTATATATATAAATATAGATGTTAAATAGAGTTTCTCACCATAAACCAAAGCGATAAACTTCCTACCAACATTCTAATCATCCAACACTTCACTAACTACTTCCTACTCCATTAAACACTAGAAAACAATACCCTCTAACTTCTAATAGCTTGTCCGAGGCTTGAGTTGGAGGTTATCCAAAAGTATAGAGATGAAGCGGTGGAGATTTGAACTTGAATTCCCAAGATTTTGATCCGAAAAATAGGTTATCTTGTATCTGATTTTAGGCCCTCCAAATCTGAAAATTTAGAAAAGTTATTTAGTAAAAAGTTGTTGCAAATTCTTTTCTCTTGAATTTGAAAAAACGAATCATTTGAATCCAAGTTTTTTGAGGGAGATATGATAGAATGAAGAAGAGGTATTGTCTGATTGACAAAAATGAAGCCCGAAAATGCACTTCAAAGAATTGAGTTTCAGTTATAGCAAACCTCAAAAATGGAAAAGTGATCAACAAGAAAGTTTTAGCCACTATAATTTTGTATGATTTGAAAAAAGAATTTCTTAGTTTGGATCAGTTATGATCAAAACAAAATTGGCTATTCACTGTCTTAGAAACTGGGCCAGAGAATGCACAGGAAAGAAGTGGATTTTTGATATAGTTAAGTTTAGATTGAGACTAAGTGGTCAACATGAAAGTTGTAGCCACTGGAAAAATACATGATTTGAATAAAAAAAATTGCATTTTGATTATGTTTTGAAGAAGTTATAGCCGAAAGAACAAGAGGTAAAATATGGAAAAAAGATGAGTTTGATTTGAAGAGAATGAACATTGATTTCTTTTGAATATTTTGTAAATATTTTGACATTATTTCATTCTAATTTTTTCCTATGGCTTGGAAGCCATTAAAGAGAAGAGGAAGAAGATGAAGAAGCTTGAGAAAAGAAGAAGAAGAAATGTGAATGAAAGTGAAGAAGGAGGTGGGTATTTATAGAAAAAGAAAGAAGTGGTAATTTTTCCAAAATAACCTCTTACCAAATTACCAAACTAACCTTACTTCAACCTAAAGAAATCTCCACTTTTTCAATACTTAACATCATCTTTCATATCCTTACTTTATGTCTTAGTCACTTAAAGATTAAGTAAAGAAAAGTAATTATTTTATTTGATTTTGATGTGATTTGAATTTGATGTTTACTTTTGACTTTTCTTAATGATGTTCTAGAAGTTTCCTAATCTTATTTAGCAAAAGAAAACATGTTTAGTTATTAAAATGTGTAATATATATGTTAAAACATGTTAACAAAGGTGCGACAACGTTGCGACAACTTATTTTGAACAAAACGTTGATTTTCGACAAAATGTTTTCCGGTCACATTTTGACGTTTTTGTTAAACTATTTATTCATATAAACGAAACTTCAAAATAAATTTGTTATTATATTTAAATAATTAAAACAAGCATATTTGACTTATAAAATAATATAAAACAATACCCAGATCTATTTATAAAAATACGACATCAATTTATCAATATGTGATGAAATTTGTCAACTTTTATAGAATGGGTTTTATATATTTATCAAAACATTATAAATTAAATTACTATTATTATTAAATGAGTTTGATATCAATTATATATTTTTAAAAAGAATTATTTATCCTTTGAAACAAATTTCTCGAATATTTATCATGCTTTATCAGAATCCGACTTTTGTCAATTTTACAATGGAAATCCAAAATCTTTATTCAATATCAAAAATAAGTTTACCATTCTTATTTATCATATAAAACATGATTGTTTAGGTTTGAAAATTCTACATTTGAATATTTAAAATAATTAAATATCCCATTTTCAAAGTAGTAAAATTATGGGTCTTTACATTCTCCCCTACTTAAAGGAATTTCATCCCCGAAATTACCCTGATCCTAAACCTACAATTTTTTTTACCTAAATCATTATTTCACAAAATTAAACCCATAAGATGTACCCAAATCATCCGTATAAAATATCTGATTTGATCTTCTATTCGAATTCACAACTTTATTTTCGAACTAGTATCGACCCCCGATCCTCTAGTGTGGACTCTGATCAAGCTTCCAGATCATATACACTTGCTTTCCTTGCATAGCTCTCAACTATGATAGAAAACTTGAGTAACTAACCACAAAACATCATCAATGCTCGACGTCAAGAAATCAAGTGATAAATTCTTTTCCGGATCGGTGTAAACACCTAAAAGTTCCGTACTCGGATATTAGATCAAAATTTTTGTAACAAAATGATTTACATATAAATTGCGTATTTATTCCTATTGGGTTTTCTCAGTTATACTAAATTCTCATTATTCACATCCTTTATTTTTCACATTCATTTTTTAGTATATTTTCTTTAATACTAATATTATTAATGAATCATTTCGTAAAACTATTACTTAAGTTTATTATATCTTAACACAACTATGTAAATCCAACACTTTTAAAAACATAAGTCCAAATCCATAATTAATGCTAGAATTCATTAATAGAACATTTTCCAGTTTATAATTATATTTTAAAGAGTCATGATTTTACTTAAGTGTATAAATAGTTCATGACTTAAATCTATTTTTTGTATAATTCCCTTTTACATCCTAATAGTATATATACACATCCCAAATTCCCGATCGGTTTTATATCCAGGTGAATTACAATTTGTTGTAGGTTGCTATCATTTCAAATTCATAATTACAAAAATTTATTTTCCGATTTAATGCTATTATAAATTTCTCCACTTTTAAATCCTTTTTATTTATAATCATATTTATAAATTATACTTATTCAATTTCATTTACTCAAAACATTTCACAATTGTTTATCTTTTACCAAAAGTTTTCATAAATTCCTTAGCTCTGAGTATGGTGTGATTCAGAAATTTTCGACCGTCCAAAATCATCGAGAATCCCGCTTTATCTTATCAATTAGCGATTCCAAATTTATCTTTGGTTTAAACACTTTTATAAATATTACTAATCAATTTATCAATTAATGATTCACATTATCTCTTTAACTTAAGAAAATTATATAGATCGAGTAACTCGAAAATAATACCAAGGAACTGGGTACTACCAATAGTATTATATATCCTCTTAACCAGAAGAGTAATACTTAAGAGAAGTGTTTACCATCCGAACACATCTCCTACCCAGTTTTAGTTTATTTTCGAGCCATTGGAACTAGTTATCATAAAATATCTCTTTCTATTAGAAATAATACCCTTTTTAAAATCCTTTAGAGATTACTTTTGTTTATAAAACCTATTTTATAAATTCTTTGTATAAATTCATTATATAAGTTAACTTCATTTAAATTTCCACAATTCTTTTAAGTTACTCGAATTTAAATTCTCATTCTGTTTTCATTTACCTTTTACATAATCATTTTCTATTTGTTAAATACATTTTTATCTTATATGTTCATTTCTTAAACTAATCTTATTATCAAACACCTTATACTCAAACTGTGAAATTTTAATCACAAGATGTTCATATTGAAATTTCACTTATCTTGATTTCTAACTATATAACTTTTCAAAATATATACTTTGTAATCAAAATATAATCCAAGGTAAAATTATTTCATTTACCAATTTTTCAAAACAAAACCTTTATATATAACATTGACAAATACACGCCATAATACGCTCATAACTCATTCTAGGGTGTTACTAACCCTTATCTCTAATGAATTACTTAACCTAATATATTACTAATTCTATCTCAGATGAGTCTTTACCCATAACAAAGCCAAGGTTCTTGCTTAACCTTCAACTCTGATACCAACTGTCATGGTCCGTTTTTTCGTACCTGTTGAGCCGACAATAAACCACATATGTTCAACTCAAATTGAATGAAAAGATAAAACACGAAGGGTAAAAAGAAAATAAAATAAAACAGAATCTCACATGAATGGAATAAAATATAATATTGAACAAATATCTTTACAGCGGAAATCTTAAATATGATATATCAAAGTCTAACCTAAATTCGGCTTGGACAGTTATAAACATCTGTCCTTACAATTGCTGACAAACAATAAACAAAAACAAACAGCAATAGAGGATAATAGAATATGTCAATACGTAGATGAATATCTCCAGCTCTCCTCTGGAAACTCCAACCTTCTTCAACTAAACCTGAAACTACTCGGATCTGACTTGAGTATTGAAAATACCCGGATCAGGCTTGAAAAACCAACGTTAGAAAAACTCAATAATAAATGACAGTGTCGTATATCAGCCTTTAAATAAAATCATTTGAAAATAAAGAGTATCTCATAAGACCACGCCCACACATAAACACGGACGGGTTTTTACCTTACCATAACTAAAACACTTTTATATCAAAGCATTTGATATTATTTCTAATGACATCTCTTTGAAAACATTGCAAATAAACTTATTAATCTTAGCCGAAATTGTTACCATTATTAAATTATGGATACCAGGCTCTACAAACAAATCCGAAGGTACTTATTGGAGAATGGATTCCATACAAATGACTAGGTGAAGGGACTACCTTCCGATAGTACATCTCTAAAGGAATGTACCGAGGACCATCACAAAGGATCCTCTACCAAAACAAGACTGGCCTATCTCTATAACTAGATAGTACCGAATATATCATCCCCCGATCGTTACCGACCTTTAACCGAGCGTGCTATAGTGTACAAACCACATTAATTTACATCCCGAACGTCATAGCGGAAAGAAATATATCTAGAAGGGGATGATCATACCCTAATTGGGAATGACACACTTAGCCTTGCTGCATGTAACCATGTTTTGGTCATTTCTGGTTGATGAGGCTCGAGGCAACGATTACCTTTTCACATAGCACATCTTCTTTCACTTTGAATGCCACATTGCCATCCACATTCACATGACTGATTTCTACAAACATATAACTCCTAAGCTCATACATATCAGGAAAGGGTGTTAAGCTAAGAGAAGGTGTCTTCTCCGCCACCTAACAGATATACATGTTAGCACCAAAATTGGTCACTAACACCCTTGAATAGAGTTATGTAGAGAGATTAATGAAGAAAGTAAATTAAAATAGAAAAATAACGCAATTGAGTACAAAAAGAACAGCAGAAACGAGAACACCAGATTTATTGTGGTTCGGCGTAATTGCCTACGTCCAATTTGAATATGATCTTTATTACTTTCCTTATCACTTAAATATAGATACAATCTGTAAACTAACCACTTGAATACAAGTTTGAATCGAAAATAGGAGAGTATAAAAAATGCAGAGTTTCCTTGGAGTTCTCCCAAAAGAAGGTCCTTTCAACTGTACCCCTGCCTCTGTATTTATAGACGAAGATAGGCTGGACTCCCTTCGAAGGCCTAGGAACAAGGTACTTCGACCCATAGTAGGCGACTTCTGTGTGCCGAGCCAAGCATACCTAATGGTGGTCGCCAAACGATGGTGGCCGAACAATGGTGGCCGAACGGTGGTGGCCAAACGATGGTGTGTCGAACGATGGTGTGTCGAACGATGGTGGCCGAACGATGGTGTGTCGAACGATGGTGGCCGAACGATGGTGGCCGAACGATGGTTTCCAAACAAAGGTGGCTGTCGAACGAAGGTGGCCGAATGAACCTGGCCGAGCGACCTCTCCTTGGATGCCTAGATTGAGCCATCTCGTTTTCCCATTCTTGACCCAACGATATGCGCCATCCTTCAAGGCCGAACCATACTCTTAGGCCGAGCGATGTACATATGCCAAACCGTACATATAGGCCGAATAATGCACATATGCCAGACTACCCAAAACATATCAATCCCTTACGTCTCTAATCTCTAACTAACTCATGTCTTATCCAGACTCAATCAAAGCCTTTGTAATTATTACCTTGTAGCCAGGCCAAGTGACCGGATAACATTTGCCCCCCAAAGTGCATCGTGTGAAAAAACATGACACGCTCTGAATCGAAGCAAGTTAGAGTCTCCAGAAAGAAATCCATCATGTTTCATGAATAGTCATTATCCTTCAGTTTTATCCTCCAAAGTGTCGTATCCTTCTTCCACCGTCATGACGCTTGGTCGATTCCCAATAGTATAAATTCAAGATTTTAGTTCATCAGTGGCCATCTGTGTCCGGTTCTATAGGGCTAGCAAGCTTCGGTTATCTGATCAAGTCGTTTCTTAATAACCCTAAGTGAAAATTCAATTTCTGTTGATTTCAAGAAGTCGAATTTTTTTGAATATACACGTGCATGTTCGGGCACACGTTCTTGTCATTAGCTCTCGGATGCGTTTTATATGCTCATAAGTCGTCACCAATTCCATCTAGTTTAATTGTAGTTTGATTGCAGTTCCTTGTTTATATTTTTTGTGAAATAAGGGTTGTAATCAGCCACTTGATGAGAGGGGACTTCAAGTTCTACATGGATGAAGACCTCGGAGCCGTAAGCAAGGGTGAAGGGAGTACGGCTAGCCATGGACTCATGGGTAGTTCAATAATCCCATAATGCCGTTGAGAGTTCATCCACCCATTTACCTCAAGCCTTTTCCAAACCTCTCTTCAGAATATACTTTATGATTTTTTTCATAGCTTCAACCAGTTATAATAGATTGTGGAAGGTCATAAGGACAAATGACGTTACGGACGACGAAGTCGATTATTTTCTTCATCTTGGTCATGGTTAAAAGTTCTGTATCTGCCCATTTGGTGAAGTAATCAACTGCTACGATGATGTATTTCGCACCACCTTTAACATCAGCAAGGAGACAATGATGTTAATGCCCCCAAGTGGCAAACGGTTATGGACTAGCCATTAGAGTAATTTCCATCGGTAGGGCTCTCGAATTTTTTGCAAATATCTTGCACTCATCACATTGTCTAGCATGATCAACCACATCTTGATTGATAGTCGGTCAGTACAACCCATAGCAGAGTAATTTCTTTGTCCGAGTTTGCCCCCTGATGTAATCGCCGCATTCTTCTTCATAGACTTCACTCAAGAATCATTTGATATCATCATGGGTGATACACCGAAGCATGGGAATGGATAAACTCCTTTCTACACATGACTTCTTCTTGGATGATTTGGCATGAAGCTTTGAGGAGGATCTATCGTTTTCCATTCCTCCATTCAGTAAGAATTCCTCACTGTAGATAGTCTTTGATAGGAGTCATCGATGCCCTCTTTTCTGGCTCAGTCTCCAAGATCTAGCCGATCTCCATTCGTCAATGCTTGGAATATTAAGTACTTCAACCGAAACAAAGTATGTCCGTTGCACGTCCCTGAAACTGGCTAGCTTGGCTAGTGACTTGACTCTTTTCATTTCGTTCGCTGAGGATGTGTGTAATGATGTAATACGCGAAGTCGGCTAGTAGCTCATGGACCCGGCCGAGATAAGGAGCAAGACAATGCCCCTGACAAGAATAACTTCCCTAACTTTGCATACTACTAATCAGGAATCATAAAAGATATTTAATGTTTCCACTCCAAGTTATCTAGCAAGTTTGAGGCTAGCGGTCAAGGCTTCACACTTAGCTTCGTTATTTGCTACAAGGAAATCGAGTTTCAGGGCGTAGCAAATCGATCGTTCCTCAGGAGTCATTAACACGATTCCTGCGCCATAACACTAATCATTGGATGCTCCATCTGCGTGCATTTTCCATCTATTGGTTGTTTCTCCATTATTCTTTGAGTAGTCGTCTGATGTAGTGAATTCAGATATGAGGTCTGCTAATTTCCGTCCTTGGATAGCTCTTCGAGGGAAATAAGTGATATCGAATTGGCTTAGTTCGACATTCTATTTAAGTACTCTTTCAGACGTCTCAGGTCATTGTATGACGCTAGCTTTTGTAGCTTCAGGTCGATATTCAATGCATGGCTCGTGATAGTCGATGAAATCACACACACATGTCGAAATGGGTCCAAGGGAACATATCATCATTTATTCAGAGAAATCCATCTAATTCTTTTATCTTCATTGCATTGAGGTGTGATCCGATCTTCTGCACCCGTGAAAGGTCACCATGGCTGACTGTAATGTCGACTATCAGCTCAGCAGGTGCAATCTCAGATTCTTCGAGTTCAGATGTAACTATTTTGTGTAACATTCAATGTGAAATCTGATTGGGACAGTCAATGTTGATGGATACTCTGGTCGAATCCTAGAGTCTTGTCATGATTTATTAAGTGTGATAGTGAAGGGCTCAGAATGCTTTGATCGATTGCCTGCAAATGGCCAAAGATCAGGCTTAGAAGCACGTTGAAGAAAATGTTGAGTAGGGGTTAGCCTCGAGTTGCGTGAAGCTGCACAGCTGGATCTTGCTTTGAGTTTGAATTTGCTTGTATATTCGAGTAACACGCTTTCCATTCAATGCATTCATGATCCTTTACCCGTCCTTCGGGTTAGAGTGATAGTCAGTTGCCCATGAGCTTAGGCATCAATTTAATGATTCTATCGCTAGGCATTCTTTCGGTCGTAGCCTTGAATAGTTGTAAACACTATATATAAGTTTCAATATTGAGCTATCGTAGCCAGTCTTTGGATGATCATGTTTCTGCTCCCAGTCTCGGGTTAATAAATGTACTGTGTGGATGGTTGAGTTTCGTCCTAGCTATGTTTATACTCCCACCTAAACTCCAAAGACATAGAGTCGATCGGTGAATAATCGGTTCACATTCATCTTGCTTCTCGCTCGTGCCCCTAAGTCTGGGGCATATACTGATAAGTGGGAAGGCTAGCCATGCCCACTTTAGCTTTACTCTCTTTCCCGTTGAATCGTGGGATCAGGTTAGTTGATGGGAGGCTGAGTCTCGCCTATCCTGGATTGCATTGTGGTTTTTCATTCCAAGGGGAATACTCCGATGCCTCGTCAGTTTAAGGGCGTAAGTTGGGTACTGAACGGTCAGGCACGTCCACTTTGGTTCATGTTCTGTAATCAGATCTCGAGGTAAAGTTGGCTCAAGTGCAGTCGGGTCATGCTCATCCAGTTTCATACTTCTCCTGATGGATCGAAGGAGGGTGCTGGAGAATTAATGACCAAGTCTTTGTGGTTTACTCTCCTTTCCACACTCTGGTGGTCATAGTTTTTCAAAGGCATTCGAGTCACATTCGTATGTGCTTGGTGCAGATCCATATTGACTCTTGATCTAAGGTATGGTATAGTCAGTCGCCCATATGGTCTCCTTGCAGTCATTGCCTTAAGCTGTAAAGAACGCCAAGCTAGAGCTATAATGAGATGTCATATTCATCTTTTAGTGATTTGTACTCCTGCTCCCAGCACTGATATGGCCAGGCCACAAGTCGGATGGTCGAACTCCATCCTTAGCGAGTTAATATTCCTCCTGTCGATTTCCGGCCAAAGTTTACGGAATAGAGAACGGTCGAAATCCACTCATCTATTTATCGGTGTTTATATGCCACTCTGCATTCTGGTGACTTAGAGTTATTCTTCCGTCGGTCGACTCGCGCCCAATTTGTGTTCATGCTTTTGTCCACGCTCTAGGGACTTAGAGATTTGTCGAATGGTTTATGCTCTAGTACAAAGTTTAGGACGTAGATATTTTCGTCAAGTCATTTATACTCTAGACCACGCTCTGGGGACTTAGAGTACTCTAACCCGCTTCAGGGACTTAGAGATTTTTCTCAAGTCATTTATACTCTAGTCCACGCTCTAGGGACTCAGAGTACTCTAGTCCGCTTCAGGGATTTAGAGATTTCGTTAAGTCCTTTATACTCTAGTCCGCGTTCTGGGGACTCATAGTACTCTAGTCTGCTTCAGGGACTTAGAGATTTTTCTCAAGTCGTTTATAATCTAGTCCACACTCTGGGGACTCAGAGTACTCTAGTCCGCTTCATGGAATTAGAGATTTTTCTCAAGTCTTTTATACTCTAGTCCACGCTCTGGGGACTCAGAGTACTCTAGTCCGCTTCAGGGACTTAGAGATTTTTCTCAAGTCGTTTATACTCTAGTCCGCGCTCCGGGGACTCAGAGTACTCTAGTCCGCTTCAGGGACTTAGAGATTTTTCTCAAATCGTTTATACTCTAGTCCGCGCTCTGGGGACTCAGAGTACTCTAGTCCGCTTCAGGGACTTAGAGATTTTTCTCAATTCGTTTATACTCTAGTCCGCGCTCTGGGGACTTAGGGTACTCTAGTCCTCTTTAGGGACTTAGAGATTTTTCTCAAGTTGTTTATACTCTAGTCCGCACTCTGGGGACTCAGCGTACTATAGTCCGCTTCAGGGACTTAGAGATTTTTCTCAAATCGTTTATACTCTAGTTTGCGCTCTGGGGACTCAGAGTACTCTAGTCCGCTTCAGGGACTTAGAGATTTTTCTCAAATCCTTTATACTCTAGTTTGTGCTCTGGGGAGTCAGAGTGGTCTAGTCCGCTTCAGGGACTTAGAGATTTTTCTCAAGTCGTTTATACTCAAGTCCGCGCTCTGGGGATTTAGAGTACTCTAGTCCGCTTTAGGGAATTTGAGATTTTTCTGAAGTCGTTTATACTCCAGTCCGCGCTCTGGGGACTCAGAGTACTCTAGTCCGCTTCAGGGACTTAGAGATTTTTCTGAAGTCGTTTATACTCTAGTCCACGCTCTGGGGACTCAGAGTACTCTAGTCCGCTTTAGGGACTTAGAGATTTTTCTCAAATCGTTTATACTCTAGTCCGCGCTCTGGGGACTTAGGGTACTCTAGTCCTCTTCAGGGACTTAGAGATTTTTCTCAAGTCGTTTATACTCTAGTCCGCACTCTGGGGACTCAGCGTACTCTAGTCCGCTTCAGGGATTTAGAGGTTTTTCTCAAGTCGTTTATACTCTAGTCCGCGCTCTGGGGACTTAGAGTGCTCTAGTTCGCTTCAAGGACTTAGTTATTTTTCTCAAGTCGTTTATACTCTAGTCCACGCTCTGGGGACTTAGAGTACTCTAGTCTGCTTTAGGGACTTAGAGATTTTTGTTGAGAGCAATCGTATTTCCACCCGTTTGATTTGTATTTCATTTACCGTATCGAGGCTAATGTTGTCGAATGAACGGTTGAACCGCATTTGCTCATGGAATGGGACTCTACCCCAGCATAAGGACGAAACTTGAAAAATGGATGGTCGATTCTCGACCGCTAGGTGATTGTAGCTCTTCCAATCAAGTCAAGGAAGGAGGTATATGATAGATGGTTGGGTCACATCCATCATGGGGTTGGATAATCAAGTCTCGCGTGATTTTCTTAGTATTTCTTTCTAGAAAACGAGGATAATGGATCCCTGAGTAGACAACCTAAGTTGCATATGTTCCAAGGTGCAGTCGTGTCCATGTATTGGGAGCGATGGTTGACGAGTAGGCAGTCCATCACAGCTACTTCAAGTCTGGCTTTCGAACTACCTCTTGTGTTCCGGGTAGGAGTTGATGTGTAGATGATCAAATCACGTCCACTCTAGTTAGATCCCGACATCACTGTGCTTTAGGAGAGGCATATGTATTTTATCGAACTTTACTTTATGACACGAGGAATGGATGATCGGGCCACATTCATTCCAAGCCTTGCTTAGGCCACCAAATCAAATATGGTGGTCGATGAATGGATGGTCAATTATGAAGCTTTGTATAAGGCTCTGACTGTGACGAGCTTTTTCCATCTCTAGTCCATGGCCCCAAATCATTGGCATATGGTTGATGATGAGCGGTTGAATCATGCTCGTCTTGATGAAACTCCACAGGTCCGATCATGGTCTGCGTGGATTGGTTGGCGGCCAACCCTGAGTACTTGGTCACCTGCATTGTTTTGAAAGTAATTTAGTTCAAGTTGGTTGTAGTTCATAGAACAATTGAAATTGAAATAGAAATTATTTAAAGAAGATTGGAATAAATCTCATTGATCAGTGAAGCAGCATCATGTGCTCGCTATTCAACTTTGGCCTAGCTCCCTTCAAAGGGATATGGGCCGTCAGCAGTCCAATTGATAATCTTAGTTGTAACAACCCGGAGTTTTACAACAATTAATTGTCGTCAAACGACGATTAAATTGGTTGTTAATTTCTGTTGGGATTTTATCGGTTGGAATTCTTTGAAGAAATTGATTAGCGGTTATGCGGGCTTTAGATTTGCTAGGCCCACATTTTCTTTTATTTGGTGCCAAGATAATGTTAAGATCCGTTCCACTTACTCCATCCATTCATTCGTTCAAAACCCTTAAACAAAATAAACAAAAAAAAATTGGTGGCTGCTCGTTTTCGTCCTTCTCCCTTTGCAAAAATTAGGGCTCCGATTGACTTCGTGGTGCTGCGACTACGAGTTGCTCAAGCGAACGATAGTTTCGTTCCTTTGTCGATCGTTCGTCACGAAGAGCTCCGCCCGGCTACTTCAATTCGCATCGAAAAGGTGAGTAATTTTAATTGCTCACATCTAGTTCAAACCTTATGTTGTAGGGTTTAAATCCCCTTGTTTTTTTTGTTCGTCTGGGTTTATTTGAATTTGTCAACTAGTTACTCTCGGCCACTTGATTAATATTAATGCTGGGGATTTTTTCTGACTTGCTCAATTTCGTATAATTGTTTACTTGCTGGTCACAGATTTTTAACTTGGTTTATTTCCTTAGCTACCTCGGAGTTGGTTTGAAATGGTTAATTTGACTTCGGTGATGATTTCTATCTTCCACGATTTACCGGCTTTTGACTTTGATTGTCGATCACTTTCTGATTTTGACTTCGGTCATTGCACTGTTTCGTGTTGCTTTGACAGTTGCGCTTTGTTCGACTGTGATATTGGACTTGTACTTGAACTTGTAATATATATATATATATATATCCAAACATTCATGTATGTATATATATATACAGTGTTTGTGTGCATTTTCGATCATCCTGCTTTGACTTGATAATGTCTTCGACATTTTAACAGTGGCTTCGGCTCTTGATATTGTTCGAACTTGTGTTGGTTGACTTCGACATGGCCTTGAGTTTTAAATATCGATTTTGTTTTGTGAATTTGAGTTGATTCGACTTGATACTGTTACTGATTTACTTACAGGATAGTGTTTGATGTTATTTTGAGAAAAACAAACTGTGTTGTAGCCGTCATGGCTCCTGTGCATCACTGAGCTACTTTGTTCATGTGCAATCTACTGTTTTGGTAAAAAGATTCGAATTTCAAATTTGTGTTCGACTGAGAGTTGCTTGACTTCATCTCGGCCATTCGGGTATATTTTGATGATTGATGATTTATCTTGGCCACTCGATTTTTGTTTTAATACTGGGATTAATCTCAGACTTGTTCCAATTCCTTGATTTATTGAAAATCACGGTGTTGATTTTAGTTGACATCGGCCTCTTTGATTTTGTTGACATTCGAACTTGTTCGATCCTTTTATTTGAAACTGCTACTTCATGAATTTAATTGCATTTGGCCATATGAAGCTATTTGGATTTCTAGACTTCGGCAGTTGCTTAGAATTATTTCTCTATGACCATTATTTTTGGTTCGAACTTAATGCTAAGACGTAGGCTATTTCTGAAATCCCTTGTGACTTTTGCTTTACTTGAATTTCTCTGTGCTTTGTCGGGTTCCTTGTATACACCTAACATCGACTTTGCAATTGCTTTGTGTATTGGCATCAGTCATTATGCATTTGTTTTACTTGAGGCCTTGACTTTGTATGCTCTGCATATACTCTTTGATATATGCATATTTGTTGAACTGCACACCTGGTTTTCAAAATGTATGTCTACATATACTCGATTTCCAAACTTGTTTGGATATTGAGCTGCTTCATTTTTATATATTTGGTCTTGGTCGCTGGTGAGCTGCATCCCTTGAGTACTTGTTGGCACTGTGTTGCTTACTTGGAGCCTTTGTGCTTGTTACTGTGTTGCCTTATCTTGGGCACACATGCTTGTTTCACTTGTAGCCTTTGTGCCTTGTTGCTATTCCTTTATATGTGATTGCATTGTCACTGTATTGGTTTATGAACATTTGACGTTCAGGTTGCGTGCACAATTCATGTGTTTCCAACCTGGGTCCTTTGTACCTTGTTGTTCCACTGTAGCACTTCAATTGCTTCTGCTGGTTCATGTATACGTACGTGTCATTGCCCTGTGCACTGATGCTTACAGTCGTGTTGAATTTGAGGACTTTTGTGTTGTTTTGAGTTTGTTGTTGCTTTATATCTGGACTTCCTCTGGTTCATTTCTTTGTAGTTGAGTTGAGTCACGATAGTCGTTACTTGACCTCTGCAGTTTTGATTGCTGTTAGTATTCACTGTTGTGATGATTCACGAACTGTAGTGGCGAGGTAGTGCACGCGTGCGTGTACTGCAGCCACACAGAAATTTGATTTGATTGATCATTTTGAGATCGTCTAATTATCTATTTGATAATTAGATTCTACGTTTCTAATTATTTATTTAATAATTGGATTTTTGTTGTTAATTGCTGTTTAGGCAATTCTGGAGTTTTCATATTATCTTCATTGATAATCTTTTTATTTATCTTGTTGATGGTTTGAATTTGCTGATTTGTTGTTTAACACTGTTTAGTGTTATATCTGTCGTTATCCGATTCTCTTATTGAAGAATCAGATATACGAGATTTCTGTGACTGTCGTCTATTTGATATTTGATTATTATTGCTTCCATGCATTAATAACCGAGTTTGAATTAGACTGACCCGTGTATTATTTTCTTTTGAATTTAATACTCGGGTCAGACCCAAGTTATTTCAGGTTGTAGATATCCTGCTTTGAGTTGCTGCTTGAGCTATGAAGTCTTCTCACATCTTTTGAAGTAGTCTGCATCATTTTGTAGTAGTCAGTGTATCTGATTTCGGATGATATGTATTCATGTATATTAGTCGATAATGTACTTGTATATATAACTTCCAGAGTTGACAGTTGTAGTTGTATCATATGTATTATGTCAAATGTATTGTAACTGACACCAGTTATATATATATATATATATATATATATATGAGACTTTTGTTATTTGTGTTCCGCATTTTTCGTATCTGTGTTATTATTATATATATTGTCCTAAACTATTATGAACCATCGTAGTTCGTTTTATATTGGAATTGGGTATGTCGATGGGAGTAAATAAATAAGAGATGAAAAATAAAAATATATACCACTCCTATCGAGGTAACCAATACTAGTGTAAGGCCCAACTACAGATGGCCGCTCCTATCCAGCCTTATTCTTCGTAATAACGGACAATATTTCTTTTAATACTCTTTGTTATTATGAGCTTAGAGGTGGGGTGTCACAGTTGGTATCAGAGCTTGGGGTTTATGGACATAATATAAAACATAACTTAGATGGAACATGTATTACAACTATTTGTCGACGTTTTAGTTGTGCTTTGAGTCAAAACTAAAGTTTTGAAACTATGATGAAATTTTTAAAATATCTTTATTTAAAAATAAAAAGTGAAACTGTGTTTGGATGGTTTGATTGATTTGTGTTATGTTTATCAGAGTGCGCAGCGGAAGCAGTGACACTGTCTTCGTTGAGTACAGCTGATAACCTTTTTGATTTAAAAATTAAAATATGAAATTGAAATAAATTTCTTTTGTTGTTTACATAGCTGGGTTTATTTTGTTTCTTTGAAAATTTCGAATCCGATTGAGGATTCGAAGCGACTGCAGTTATTTGATTTTTGTTGAGATTTTTGCTGGTTTCCTTTTATGCTAATCATATATTGATTAGATTTTGCTATTTTGAATTATCTTCATTGAAGATACATTCGAATGATTTCTTTGTTCATTTGGTAGTATACGTGCAAATTTGAGTTGCACGTTACTGCATTAATTTAACGTTGAACCGATGTTTGGTTTAAACGTATTTTGTTGCCGTTATTTTTATAACGGGATTTTTACATCGACGATAAATTTTTGAAGCACGGTGTTTTGTTGACATTTTAATGAATGAAAATTCACTGGTATTACATTTTGATGTGAATTATTTTGATGAGATTTTGACGTATAAAAATTACTGTTGCTTTGGCTTCAGTAACCGTCAATTTTAAAGTGGATTTTCAAGCGGTTATTCCACAATGTTGATTTTGTGATCCGTTTTTACGGTATTTTGAGAAGTACAATTTTCTTTTCGAAATTGTTACAGATGTTACTGTTTAATCACGTGTTCTGAAATTTGTTTTAAATTTTTTACAGTTTACGCTTTCAAAAGAATGAGGAAGCAATTTAAACACTTCAGCAAAATTGAGGACTATGAACCCTCACTTTTACTGTTTCTCTTAATTCCGGACTTGTCCGTTTGAGAACGTAAAATGTTATTCATTTAAAATACAAAATTTTATAGTTTGCGCTTTCAAAAGAATAAGGAAGCGACTTAAACGATTCAGCAAAATCGAGGACTATGAACCCTTTCTTTTACTGTTTCGCTTAATTCCGAACTTGTCCTTTTGAGAATGTAAAATGTATTTTTACAAAATACACAATTTTACAATTTCAAGGAAACGATGAAGAAAATCAAACGATTTAGTAAAACACATGGTATGGAACATGTGCGTTTGCTATTTCGGTTAATTCCAGACTTGTTAATTGAAACATCTGCTGTTTTGATGATTTTGATGATTTTGTGTGCTTTCGAGCCACTATGTTGGACCTTCGGGTCATATGTCGGACTTTTGGGTCATATGATGGACCTTCGGGTCATATGATGGACCTTCGGGTCAAATACCAGTACTAGACCTTCGGGTCATTTGTTGGGTGTCAAAATTATGTTGAGTACTTGGTAGGCTTCGGCCATTTGTTGATGCACGTGCGGCGAACTAAAAACTCGCCATCTGATGGGATCGATCCAACCTTTTATGTTGATTTTCTAGAATATCTTAATTGATTTCTAGATATTTGTTGTTTCCATTTATCTACAGGTAATTGGATATTTGTTGTTTCTGATTATCGTTTTTGATAATCAGATATTTGTTGTTTCTGATTATCGTTTTTGATAATCGGATATTTGTTGTTTCTGATTATCGTTTTTGATAATTAGATATTTGCTGCTATGAGATTTAATTATCGTATCGATAATTAAATATTTGCTGCTTTGAGATTTCTAATTATCGTTTTTGATAATCGGATATTTGTTGTTTCTGATTATCGTTTTGATAATTAGATATTTGTTGATTTGAGATTTCTGATTATCAGATGTTTTCTGATTATCATTTGAGATAATTAGATATTTGTTGATTTGAGATTTCTGATTATCGTTTTGATAATCGGATATTTGTTGTTTCTGATTATCGTTTTTGATAATCGGATATTTGTTGTTTCTGATTATCATTTTTGATAATCAGATATTTGTTGTTTCTGATTATCGTTTTTGATAATCGGATATTTGATGTTTCTGATTATCATTTTTGATAATCGGATATTTGTTGTTTATGATTATCGTTTTTGATAATTAGATATTTGCTGCTATGAGATTTAATTATCGTATCGATAATTAAATATTTGCTGCTTTGAGATTTCTGATTATCGTTTTTGATAATCGGATATTTGTTGTTTCTGATTATCGTTTTTGATAATTAGATATTTGTTGATTAGAGATTTTTGATTATCGTTTTTGGTAATTAGATATTTGTTGATTTGAGATTTCTGATTATCGTTTTTGATAATCGAACATTTGCTAGTTTTGCTGATTATGAGATTTTCTAGTCTCTAATTGATTCTGGATTATGTTGATTATATTGAATTGTTGTTTCCTATCTATCTCTGTTAATAGTTAGAGTTTGTTGATTATGAAGTTCGTGTTTTCTAGTATTTGTTGGATAGCTAGATATTTGCAGTTTTGCGATTTTTGATTTGTGTTTTCTAATTGTCTTTGCTGATAATTAGATTTTGTTGTTTTCTAATTATTGTATCGATAATTAGATATAGCTGTTTTGTGATTTCTGAATTTCAATTATCTAGTTGATAATTAAATATTGCTGATAATTGTATTTATTCAGTTTTGTTGTTTTCTGATTATCTATCTGATAGTTAGATTTTGCTGAGAATTTGTGAATTTCTTTTATGGAATTAGAAGATTTCTTTGGCGTTTGTGTTCTCGACATTTATTTTTCTAGCCTAACCAGTTTATGTTAGAAAAAAAATTGTTATTGACATCTTTTATAAGGAGTCTGTAACAACCCGGAGTTTTACAACAATTAATTATCGTCAAACGACGATTAAATTGATTGTTAATTTCTGTTGGGATTTTATCGGTTGGAATTCTTTGAAGAAATTGGTTAGCGGTTATGCGGGCTTTAAATTCACTTGGCCCACGTTTTCTTTTATTTGGTGCCAAGATAATGTTAAGACCCGTTCCACTTACTCCATCCATTCATTCGTTCAAAACCCTTAAACAAAATAAACCAAAAAAAATGGTGGCTGCTCGTTTTCGTCCTTCTCCCTTTGCAAAAATTAGGGCTCCGATCGACTTCGTGGTGCCTTGACTTCGAGTTGCTCGAGCGAACGATGGTTTCGTTCCTTTGTCGATTCACGAAGAGCTCCGCCCGGCTACTTCAATTCGCATCGAAAAGGTGAGTAATTTTAATTGCTCACATCTAGTTCAAACCTTATGCTGTAGGGTTTAAATCCCCTTGTTTTTTTTGTTCGTCTGAGTTTATTTGAATTTGTCAACTAGTTACTCTCGGCCACTTGATTAATATTAATGCTGGGGATTTTTTCTGACTTGCTCAATTTCATATAATTGTTTACTTGCTGGTCACAGTTTTGATTTTTAACTTGGTTGATTTCCTTGGCTACCTCGGCGTTGGTTTGAAATGGTTAATTTGACGTCGGTGATGATTTCTATCTTCCACGATTTACCGGCTTTTGACTTTGATTGTCGATCACTTTCTGATTTTGACTTCGGTCATTGCACTGTTTTGTGTTGCTTTGACAGTTGAGCTTTGTTCGACTGTGATATTGGACTTGTACTTGAACTTGTAATATATAGATATATATATATATATACTGTGATATCCCGGGTTTTTGGGCAATATCAATTTAATAATCTGTATTAATAATTTAATTGAATTGATAATTTTCTATATAATTTTAAATTTAAATTGGTTAATTTAATATTTTAAAGGATAAAAATATTTAATCTTGCAATATTGATAAGATAAATTTTCAAAGCTAATAAAATTTTATTCTATTTATAATATATATATTTGATATATATTGTGAATGAAAAATCTTTTTGTTTAAATAAAAGATGTACTTTCAAATTGTAATATATATGTATGTATATATTATTATTTGAAGTTGTATTGAAATTTAATATGATAATTCTCAAAATTTATGTTAAAAATATTTTCTATTTAGATATATATGTATATTTGTATATATTGGGATTTTGGTTTGAATGTTAATAAAGTGTTTCAAAATTCTAATATATATATAATTGTAATTTGTAAGTATAATTTAATATAATACCTTTCAAAAGCTATTTAAAAACTAATCATATATTTTCAAAACTCTTAAGGTAAATATTTATTTTATTAAAAGTATTTTAGCTCTAGTGTAAATAAGATTTAATAAAAGATTTTATTTTGTTTTCTTTTAAAAAAAAGTACTTAATCTAAAAATAGTTATATATATATATATAGATTTAATTAGACCTTTCTTCTTAATATCTCTTTAATTTAAATGGTTTGTAAACATAAATAAATTTAGTAATAATTCACATTTACATAAATACATAAATATAAATACAAATTCATATTACATAATTTAAAGAAAAACATAAATACTTTTGTAAATAAGTTTTTAAAACATAATTACTTTTATTATTAAGGGTTTAGACATAATTTTGCTTGTTTTTAACACTTGCAAGTTAAGGGATTCATGCAAGTTAACAAGTGGCAGCATTGTTTTTATTTGAAAATGATGCAAATATATTCATTAAACTGATTTGAGAAACTAGGCTAATTGATTTTCAGTTCAAAAACTTCTCTTATCTTCTTTCATCTTCAAAGTAAATTCAAATTAAAACTAAGCTACAGCAGAGCAAAGATTAAAGCTTCATCAAGTAAAGATCAACTCAACATTAAGTAATTTCAGTTTCAAGCTGTAGACTCAAATCAAACTAAGCAAAATCAACTTCAGTTCAAATTCAACTCAACAAACAGCAAGCAAGATTCAAATCAAAAGCAGTTTCCAGATCATAATATAAAGTCTGGGAAAAAAACTGTTCTCTGCTTATATAAAAGGTGAGTAAATATTTATTTTAAAAACAGTTTGAAACTTGGAATTTGAACTTAGTTGCTTGTGATGAAATGATATAAATGTTTATAGAAAATGCTTTGGTTTGAATGCATATGTATGTCTATATATTATGTCAGTAAAAACTGCTCTCTGTTCTTATTATAAAAAAAAAGTGAGTAAACTCCATTTTTTAAAAACAGTTTTAAATCTGTATTATGTTGTTATGGAATGCATGAATGAATGATTTAGTAGATTGAGTTTTTAGTATATGGATATGAATGCATGTATATACTGTGAGCATGTCTGTGTGTGTATATATATACTGGTCTCTGTTAAATCTCTGGCTCAAGAACCACCTTTAAAAATTCCTAACTTCCCAAAGAATCACTGTTAGGTTATGATGATTTAAAAGAAAACGATTATAACAATGTAAATTCATTTTTAAAAATAGTTTAAAGTAGAATTATTTAGTTAATATTTTGAAAATAGGATTTTACAGTAAAACTAAATATATGTCAAAAATTCAAGTATCTTAATTACTTGATTCTTTTATATAGTATGTTTTGCTTCTAGAAATTATGATTTTTAAAAGTAAAATCATGAATTTTAGTTTAGAGAATAGTGAGAATTTTGGGTTTGTTCGATTGGGATGATTGGGTTGATTGCCGATGATCGACGGCGTCGGGGTGGTCGATTTTTGGGTCGAAGGTGGTCTGATTGATGGAGAGTACGGGAAAAATGTCGATGGATTTTTCTGACGACTGTGGTGGACAGGCATGGGAGATTTAGGGTTTTAGCAGTGGGTTCTGTCGTTGATGTTGTCGAGTTTTGTTCGACCAGGGTGACGCATCGAGCACGATCGCGATAGGGGGAAAAGTTCGCTGGTGATCGAGGCAATGATTAGTGAGGTCGGAGGGGCTTCTCGAGGCGGAGTTCGTCGACGATGGGAGGATTTCTAGTGATGGCAAATTCCAGATTTTTTTGGTTGTTTGGGTTCGATTTTGAGGCCGAAGTGATGTCGTCGTTCTGGGTGGACGTATGGGTAGTCAAGGTCAACGTGGATCGGTCGATGGTCGGGGAGATCGCCAGAGATGGTCGGAGTGATATGCAACGTGCACACGTGCACGTTGTTTCGTTTTGGTACGCTGTGGGTTTCGAGTTGGAGGTGATGAAGATTTATCGGGTTTGGCTCGTGCAAGTGAAGGGACGACTCGAAGTAGACGAACGTGGGAATAGACTCGGGGGAAGACTCGTGTTTTAGTGATGTTTACTCGGGTTGTTCTGGTTTTAAACTGGAAGCTTGAATTTTATAAATTGTGTTCCAGTCCAAAGCAAAGTAAACAAGTTTTAAAGTTAGTAAAATAATTAGTTTTCAAAAGGAAAGTGTTTAATCAAGTTTTAAGATATATTTAAGGAAATAAGTTTAAAGAGAATAATTAAAGATTTATTAAATTATAGTTTAAATAAATAAATAATTAGAGGTTAAAATTAAGGTGTTTAAATTTCTTTTAAATTGATTTTTAAATGTTTTATTTTTAAATATGGTTTAATTAAGAAATCAATTATAATAAAGAATTTGTCTTTAAGATTTTGTTTAAATTTAAATAATTAATTCATGAAATAAATAAGGTTAATTAATATTTGTTATTAACTTAAGAATAGTTAAATAATAAATGATTTGTTAATAAGTAAAGTTTAATTAAGACAAATGGTTTTCTTAATTTATCTAAGTATTTTTATATATAAGGAGTTAACTAAATTATTTAATTAATTTTAAATGATTAGTCAATTATTTGGTTAAATTAAATATCACTTAATTATGAATTAATTAAGTGTAATTAATTATTGAAGTAATTAATGCTTAATTACTGAATGCAATTAAAGGAAGGAAAAATTACTCATGAAAGTAATTAATTGAAGTGATTAATGGGTAATCATTTAATGTTATCAATTAAAGAATTAAGAATTATTTGATGATGGGATTAATTACTTGTTAAGGTAATTAGTTAAGAGAGATCATTTAATGAAGTAATTAGAAGATAATTACTTATGTAAGTAATTAAGAGTTAATTACTTAAGTAAATTAATTAATGTGATTAATTAAATGTGTTTAATTTAAGATTAATTACTAAGTAAAAGTAATTAATTAATAGAGTAATTAATTTATGAAGTGGAGTAATTAAGGGAAGTTAATTACTAAATGAGATTAATCAAAGGTGATTAATAAATGTGACTAATTAATTATTAAATGTAATTAATTTAAATAAGATAATTAATTAAGAGTAATTAAGGATCATTAATTAATAAAATTAATGATGTAATTAAGAATTGATTAATTAAGATTAATTAATAAATAATAAGTGATTAAAGTAATTAATTAATTGTAATTAATTAAGGATTAAGATAATTAAGTATAATTAATTAATAAATGAAGTAATTAAAGATTAATTACTGAATGGTTTAAGATAATTAATTTGTGAAATTAATTAAGTATTAATTACTTAAAGTAATTAAAGGATTATTAATCAGGAATAATTAATTAAGATGGATACTTAGAGTAATGATTAATTAATTGGTTTAATTAATAATTAAGTAAACAGGATTTATAGAATGAAGTAATTAGTTTAATTCACTTTAAATTAATTAGATGATATAAATCATTGCTTAAGGATGGATGAATGAGATTGAATGTATTTCATTGTTTGATATCTCTGATGAGATATGATTGATATATGATATGGATGTTTGGTTGAATTATAATGATAATGTGAATTATCTGTTTGGGATGATAATGTAGATTATCTATTGTGAATTATCTATCTTTGTGTATATAGATAAGAATTGAATTGTTTTAACTTTAAAACAACTTGGCCTTAAAAGATACGTTTTGGATTTCGATGAGACCGGGATCGGGTTTCCGTATACCGGGATTCCAGGTCTGGAGACCCGAATACCACATCGATCCAAATTTACGATAGGTCGTGAATCTCAAGTGAAGATGAAGATTCAGAGTGCAAGGGTTATTGTCGTTAACTCTGAGGGTGATTCCAAAACGAGTGTAACGAGATAATGCCTTCGGTTTTGTTCGAACCCGGAACGAACTTGTATGGATTGAATGCTTTCAGCACATCGTCAGGCGGACGATGAGCATTCTAAGTGATATGTTCTGATTAAAGGTAATCGTAACCTCAAGCCTCATCAACCGGGAATGGCTAAAACAGGGGAGGTGCAGCAAGGCTTCGTGGGTAGCACCCACTGAGAGCAAGATAGATCCCTGTCTAGAGGTCCCTTTTCTTTTTATTCGGCTTAGTGTGTGGTTGGTCGCGCCAACTACGGGGTTATCTTGTTCGGAATTATCCAGTAAGGGATGGTTCCGGCTTTGTGTTGCAGGGGAGCGGGCGTACTCCTCGGTACGGTGATCTAGGCCACGTACTGTGACGGGCGGTACCCCAGTAGCCCTGCCATTGTATGGAATCCAAACTCCAATAAGTGCCGTACGTATTAGTTGTGCCCAACTATGTTGGAATGTGAGATGTAAGCATTTCAGCTATTTCTGTATTTTACTTGAAAACCCTAGACCTTATTATAATATAACTGGATTTCCTATCAAATGTTTTAGTTAGCGTAAGGTAAAAACTTACCCATGTTTATGTGTGGGGAGTCTTACGTGATACTTTTGTTTTCAAAGGTTTTCAAAGTTAAGCAATTTAAACCGTTTACTCACACCAGACCCATGTCTGACCCAAGTGTTTATTTTCTGTTTTATTAAACTCTTGGGTACTCAATATTTTATTGAGTAGTCGAGGGATTCAGGTTAGTCTTGACGAATACTGGAGGAGCTGAGGAGCAGGAGGCTTCAGCGAGTAGATATATAGAGTTTCCGCTGTGTTTGTATTAGTCTATATAGTACTGATGTACTTGTGTTGTATAATAGACAGAAGTTTATAACTGTCTATTCTGTGATGTATAAATTGTGTACTCTGATGTATATGATACTATGTAATATCTTATGTGATAATATATTTCTCGTTCCGCTGTGAGATTTCTAATGTGTTGTTGTTCTTTCTTCTTTTCTATCCTTTCTTCTTCTATCCCTTTCTTTCTTCATGATGATACGACTTTCTGTGGAGAAAAAGCCGGGTCGTTACATATACAAACATTCATGTATGTATATATATACAGTGTTTGTGTGCATTTTCGATCATCCTGCTTTGACTTGATAATGTCTTCGACATTTTAACAGTGGCTTCGGCTCTTGATATTGTTCGAACTTGTGTTGGTTGACTTCGACATGGCCTTGAGTTTTAAATATTGATTTTGTTTTGTGAATTTGAGTTGATTCGACTTGATACTGTTACTGATTTACTTACAGGATAGTGTTTGATGTTATTTTGAGAAAAACAAACTGTGTTGTAGCCGTCATGGCTCCTGTGCATCATTGAGCTACTTTGTTCATGTGCAATCTACTGTTTTGGTAAAAAGATTCGAATTTCAAATTTGTGTTCGACTGAGAGTTGCTTGACTTCGTCTCGGCCATTCGGGTATATTTTGATGATTGATGATTTAGCTTGGCTACTTGATTTTTATTTTAATACTGGGATTAATCTCAGACTTGTTCCAATTCCTTGATTTATTGAAAATCACGGTGTTGATTTTAGTTGACATCGGCCTCTTTGATTTTGTTGACATTCGAACTTGTTCGATCCTTTTATTTGAAACTGCTGCTTCATGAATTTGATTGCATTTGGCTATATGAAGCTATTTGGATTTCTAGACTTCGGTAGTTGCTTAGAATTATTTCTCTATGACCATTATTTTTGGTTCGAACTTAATGCTAAGACTTAGGCTATTTCTGAAATCCCTTGTGACTTTTGCTTTACTTGAATTTCTCTGTGCCTTATCGGGTTCCTTGTATACACCTGACATCGACTTTGCAATTGCTTTGTGTATTGGCATCGGTCATTATGCATTTGTTTTACTTGAGGCCTTGACTTTGTATGCTCTGCATATACTCTTTTATATATGTATATTTGTTGAAATGCACACCTGGTTTTCAAAATGTATGTCTACATATACTCGATTTCCAAACTTGTTTGGATATTGAACTGCTTCATTTTTATATATTTGGTCTTGGTCGCTGGTGAGCTGCATCCCTTGAGTACTTGTTGGCACTGTGTTGCTTACTTGGAGCCTTTATGCTTGTTACTGTGTTTCCTTATCTTGGGCACACATGCTTGTTTCACTTATAGCCTTTGTGCCTTGTTGCTATTCCTTTATATGTGATTGCATTGTCACTGTATTGGTTTATGAACATTTGATGTTCAGGTTGCGTGCACAATTCATGTGTTTCCAACCTGGGTCCTTTGTACCTTGTTGTTCCACTGTAGCACTTCGATTGCTTCTGCTGGTTCATGTATACGTAGGTGTCATTGCCCTTGTGCACTGCTGCTTACAGTCGTGTTGAATTTGAGGACTTTTGTGTTGTTTTGAGTTTGCTGTTGCTTTATATCTGGACTTCCTCTGGTTCATTTCTTTGTAGTTGAGTTGAGTCACGATAGTCGTGACTTGACCTCTGCAGTTTTGATTGCTGTTAGTATTCACTGTTGTGATGATTTCACGAACTGTAGTGGCGAGGCAGTGCACGCGTGCATGTACTGCAGCCACACAGAAATTTGATTTGATTGATCATTTTGAGATCGTCTAATTATCTATTTGATAATTAGATTCTGAGTTTCTAATTATTTATTTAATAATTGGATTTTTGTTGTTAATTGTTGTTTAGGCAATTCCGGAGTTTTCATATTATCTTCATTGATAATCTTTTTGTTTATCTTGTTGATGGTTTGAATTTGCTGATTTGTTGTTTAACACTGTTTAGTGTTATATCTGTCGTTATCCGATTCTCTTATTGAAGAATAAGATATACGAGATTTTTGTGACTGTCGTCTATTTGATATTTGATTATTATTGCTTCCATGCATTAATAACTGAGTTTGAATTAGACTGACCCATGTATTATTTTCTTTTGAATTTAATACTCGGGTCAGACCCGAGTTATTTCAGGTTGTAGATATCCTGCTTTGAGTTGCTGCTTGAGCTATGAAGCTTTTCACATCTTTTGAAGTAGTCTTCGTCATTTTGTAGTAGTCAGTGTATCTGATTTAGAATGATATGTATTCATGTATATTAGTCGATAATGTACTTGTATATATAACTTCCAGAGTTGACTGTTGTAGTTGTATCATATGTATTGTGTCAAATGTATTGTAACTGACATCAGTTATATATATATATATATGAGACTTTTGTTATCTGTGTTCCACATTTTTATTATTTGTGTTATTATTATATATATTGTCCTAAACTATTATGAACCATCGTAGTTTGTTTTATACTAGAATTGGGTATGTCGATGGGAGTAAATAAATAAGATATGAAAAATAAAAATATATACCACTCCTATCGAGGTAACCAATACTAGTGTAAGGCCCAACTATGGATGGCCGCTCCTATCCAGCCTTATTCTTCGTAATAACGGACAATATTTCTTTTAATACTCTTTGTTATAGTGAGCATAGAGGTTGGGCGTCACATTAGTTCTTTATTGATAGGCATCGGATGTTCGCTGCCCGCCATTCCATAGGACTTGCACATACTGTTAAAGCTTTCCTTTCCAGATCAGCTTTTCAATCACACATCAGAGGTGTTTGTAATCGCCAGTGTTAGGATCAGTGAGCCTATTGGAATATACAACATTCGCCTGATTTTCTTTGGGCTTCGGTGGACTTTCTCGAGGTTGGTTTTTAGTACCACTCCGAGTCGCAAGTCTCTAAGTAGAGGCTATCGATTGAATCTTTCAAAGAGCATATGAGTCAAATTTTGAGATCTTGGTCCGTCTACTGGAAACTGAGTCCTTAGCCAATGATCCTGTATTTTTATTTTTCCTAGTCTGCTCCACTCCTCCTCACTTTGGTTTTGATTCATTTTGTAACAGAAATGACCCATGGTTGTAGGAGGCTCTCCAGCTAACTAGTTGCTAAAATATATCTGGAGGTCGGCTCCCTTGAAACGCGATCAGTATGGTATCCTTATTAGCATTTGGAACAAATTGCTTGGAGTCTGACATTGGTTTGATTGGAGTCACTAAATTTGAAGTACTGGGTCTGTGAAGAATGATGCTTGGAGTCATCTTGGCATTTGGTTGGAGAAAATATTGGTTTTACTCGAGTCTAGTTTGGGTCAAAAGTTTCCTGCATTTTCCTAAAGTCATATCATTTACGTTATCCAACCTTTGGGAGTGTCGTTTGCACTGCGCTACAGCTAGGGTTCGGGTGTGTTTCCACCCAAAAAAAAATTTAGTGCCTTTTTCTTGAATTTGGGTCGTACCCGAAAAAGTTTTTCTTTTGAAAATAGGGGTCGTATAAGAGACCGATGTAACTTAAGTTTGGATCGGCCTATGCACATGGTTCGGTATATTTGATATTTGGTTAGCATGCTTATAAAGCACAAGAATAGAAGGCGGTCCGATGTTGGAGTGTAGGCATGGTGGATCGAACAAGAGTGGCTCGGCCAAGGCGGTTAGGCCAAGGCGGTTCGGCCAAGGTGGTTCGGCCAAGAGTGGCTCGGCCAAGGCGGTTCGGCTAAGGTGGGTCGGCCATTCGGCCAAGGTAGGTCGGCCAAGAGTGTCTCAGCCAAGGTGGTTCGACCAAGGGTGGCCCGGCCAAGGCGGTTCGGCCAAGGTGGGTCGGCCGTTCGACAAAGGTAGGTTGGCCAAGAGTGGCTCGGCCAAGGCGGTTCGGCCAAGGGTGGCTCGGCCAAGGTGGCTCGGCCAAGGTGGCTCGGCCAAGGCGGTTCAGCCAAGGGTGGCTTGGCCAAGGCAGTTCGGCCAAGGTGGTTCGGCCAAGGCGGTTCGACCAAGGGTGGGTTGGCCAAGGCGGTTCGGCTAAGGTGGATCGGCTATACGGAGTACGTGGGGCGATCGGTATACAGCAGTTTTGGAGCAGTCAGTATATAGAGCTTTTGGAGCGATCGGTATATATGTGTTTGCCTTGGTGAGGGTTCGACCATATGAGAGATTGGTTGAATTGCCTTCGGGGGGGTTGGCCTTCATTCGACTTGAGTGTAAACTTCAACATCCAATCCCCAGATCTTGCGTACATCAGTGAATCCAATCCTTTCACATGAACATGAACACATGATTAATTTTAAACAAGAACATTAGCATAATCAAATTTTCCAAAAACAGGGGTAGTAGACTTAGTTTCTCTGACTATGGCTATCAGTTTCCTTTAGATTTCTTTCAAATCTGAATAGAATAGGAATTTTGCAAGTTAATAACTTGATCTATCTCGCGAATATGGGAATCCGCTAGTAGACAATGAGATCCAATCAAGCCGAGAATTCATTTCTCAGTGAAAGCACCAAAATGTTAGCACCAAAATTGGTCACAAACACCCTTGAATAGAGTTATGTAGAGAGATTAATGAAGAAAGTAAATTTAAACAGAAAAATAATGCAATTGAGTGCAAAAAGAACAACATAAACGAGAACACCAGATTTATATTGGTTCGGCGTAATTGCCTACGTCCACTTTGAATATGATCTTTATTACTTTCCCTATCACTTGAATACAGATACAATCCATAAACAAACCACTTGAATACAAGTTTGAATCAAAAATAGGAGAGTATAAAAAATGGCAGAGTTTCCTTGGAGTTCTCCCAAAAAAAGGACCTTTCAACTGTACCCCTACCTCTGTATTTATAGACGAAGATAGGCTGGACTCCCTTCGAAGGCCCAGGAACAATGTACTTCGGCCCATAGTAGGCAAATTCTGTGTAGCGAGCCAGGCATACCGAACGGTGGTCGCCGAACGATGATGGCCGAACGATGGTGGCCGAACGGTGGTAGTCGAACGATGGTGTGCCGAACGATGGTGTGCCGAAAGATGGTGGCTGAACGATGGTTGTCGAACGAATGTGGTCGAACGGTGGTTGCCGAACGAAGGTGGCCGAACGGTGGTTGCCGAACGAACCCGGCCGAGCGACCTCTCCTTGGATGCCTAGATTGAGCCATCTCGTTTTCCCATTCTTGACCGAGCGATATGCGTCATCCTTCAAGGCCGAACCGTACACTTAGGCCGAGCGATGTACATAAGCCGAACCGTACATATAGGCCAAACAATGCCCATATGCCAGGCTACCCAAAACGGATTAATCCCTTACGTCTCCAATCTCTAACTAACTCAAGTCTTATCCAGACTTAATCAAAGCCTTTGTAATTATCACCTTGTAGCCGGGCCAAGTGACCGGATAACAATACATTTATAGAGATCACTCATTGTGATTTAGAATGCAAGGTCAGGCACTCATCCATACAAGTTCACTCTGGGACCGAACGAAACCAAAGGTACGTTCCTCGGCCATTACTAGGCGAGAAGTCCTTGTGGTTTTGAGGTTTTTCATAACAAAGAGACCACCGCTAGAATATAGTGAATCGGAAGTTTATCCCCAATTAATCAACAAGTAGTCCCTCATTATTATTCATCTCAATGTCTCCATCTTCAAATATCTACAATCCTCGAACACGTAAATTGGTTCGAAGTGGTTTTCGAATAGTAATCACCCAAATCCGACCCCGGTTCCTTCGAAATTCAGTCATCGATAAAAAGTGAATATGGGTATACAAGAATCATTAAGTCTCTTTTCACTTTAATTCTTTTCGGATGATTTCAAAATCTCTTTCTTTTGTCTTAGAATAATTCTAAGTAATTCATTCTTTATCTTTAGATAATACTAATCTTCTTTTATTTTGGAAACTTAATACAATCTTTTTAGAGCATCCGGGCTTTCCTTTCGATCTATTCCACCCCTCGCCTAAGAAGAGAAAATTGTGGCCAGGTAAGTTCATGGCACTGGTTGCTCCATCCCTAAACTTAGTTAAACACCTTGTTTTATCTTCCCAGATCTCACAGGTTGGGCAAATGTACTAGTCGTTTCCGCATACTCAGTTATCAACTTTACTTTGAAATTGATTATAAAGATTCTAAATTATCTTTTAAACGCTAAATTTTCCCTTCAAAAACATTCAAAATTGATTCTTGGAGAAATCGTTACGTTTAAACTCATATTCAAAAAGTTATAGAATTCGCAGCATAAAAGTGCTGCAGAAATTGCTATATAAGCTTATTTGATTTAAACGGCTCTTTAATATTTGAAAATTCATATTTTCCAATTCAAATCTCTTATTAAAACTTCCAAATCATCTTTAAATTACTTAATTATTCTTTTAAAATCATTCACAAAAGATTTAGGAAAGAATTGTTAAGTTTAAAACTACGTTTCAAAAGTTATTAAAACCTACTACGAAAAGCGTTGTGAAAAGTGTTGCAAATAGCGTTTTAAAAGCTATATTCTTCAAAACGACTTTTATATCATTTAGATATCCATTTTTCAACTTAAATCTCTTTTAAAACATTTTAAAATATTTTCATAATTTATTTCATATCTTTAAAATATTTAAAATATCAATTTTAAACTTTGGTCATTTTGCTGTAAAAGCGCGATTTTTTTGGAATATTGTTTTGCACATATTTTAAAATATACAAGATGAAATCTTGATTTTCTTTATTTATTTCTTTAAACATATTTAAATGTTTATAAAACATTTCTATGTTATTTTAAAACTATTTCCAAAAGGTTTAAACATTTCATATACACCATTTCATTTTCAAAAGGAAAGTGATTTCCTTTGTGCTAATCGATGCGTATTAACGTGACTTGGTAAAACAATTTAACAATCATGTCAAACAATAACAAATTGATGATCAAAGAATATATAAGCATCCATAGCAATCATAACACATCATCAAACATGTATATATATAAATATAGATTTTAAATAGAGTTTCTCACCATAAACCAAAGCGATAAACTTCCTACCAACATTCTAATCAACCAACACTTCACTAACCACTTCCTACTCCATTAAACACTAGCAAACAACACCCTCTCCCTTCTAATAGCTTGGCGGAGGCTTGAGTTGGAGGTTGGCCAAAAGTATAGAGAAGAAGCTGTAGAGCTTTGAACTTGAATTCCCAAGATTTTGATCCGAAAAATAGGTTATCTTGTATCTTATTTTAGGCCCTCCAAATCTCCAAATTTAGAAAAGTTGTTTACTAAAAAGTTTTTGAAAATTCTTTTCTCTTGAATTTTAAAAAAAAGAATCATTTGAATCCATGTTTTTTGAGGGAGATATGATGGAATGAAGAAGAGGTATTGTCGGATTGACAAAAATGAAGCACGAAAATGCCCTTCAAAGAATTAAGTTTCAGTTATAGCAAACCTCAAAACTGGAAAAAGTGCTCAACAAGAAAGTTGTAGCCACTAGAATTTTGTATGATCTGAAAAATTAATTTCTTAATTTGGATCAGTTATGATCAAGTTATGAACAAAACAAAAATTGGTTATTCTCTGTCTTAGAAACTGAGCCAAAGAATGCACTAGAAAGAAGTGGATTTTTGATATAGTTAAGTTTAGATTGAGACAAAGTGGTCAACATGAAAGTTGTAGCCACTGGAAAAATACATGATTTGAATAAAAAAAATTCATTTTGTTCTGTTTTGAAGAAGTTATAGCCGAGAGAACAAGAGGTAAAATATGGAAAATAGATGAGTTTGATTTGAAGAGAATGAACATTGATTTCTTTTGAATATTTTGTAAATATTTTTACATTATTTCTTTCTAATTTTTTCCTATGGCTTGAAACCATTAAAGAGAAGAGGAAGAAGATGAAGAAGCTTGAGAAAAGAAGAAGAAGAAATGTGAATGAAAGTGAAGAAGGAGGTGGGTATTTATAGAAAAAGAAAGAAGTGGTAAATTTACCAAAATAACCTCTTACCAAATTACCAAACTAACCTTACTTCAACCTAAAGAAATCTCCAGTTTTTCAATATATAACATCATCTTTCACATCTTTACTTTATGTCTTAGTCACTTAAATATTAAGTAAAGAAAAGTAATTATTTTGTTGGATTTTGATGTGATTTGGATTTGATATTTACTTTTGACTTTTCTTAAACTTACTTACTTTTCTTAATGATGTTCTAGAAATTTCCTAATCTTATTTAGCAAAAGCAAACATGGTTAGTTATTAAAATGTGTAATATATGTTAAAACATGTTAACAAAGGTGCGACAACGTTGCGGTAACTTATTTTGAACAAAACGTTGATTTTCGACAAAACGTTTTCCGGTCACATTTTGACGTTTTTGTCAAAATAAATTTGTTATTATATTTAAATAATTAAAACAAGCATATTTGACTTATAAAAAAATATAATACAATATCCAAATCTATTTATATAAAATACGACATCAATTTATCGATATACGACAAAATTTGTCAACTTTTATAGAACGGGTTTTATATATTTATCAAACCTTTATAAATTAAATTTCTATTATTATTAAATGAGTTTTATATCGATTATATATTTTTAAAAAGAATTATTTATCCTTTAAAACCAATTTCTCGAATATTTATCCTGCTTTATCGGAATCCGACTTTTGTCAATTTTACAATGGAAATCCAAAATCTTTATTCAATATAAAAAATAAGTTTACCATTCTTATTTATCATATAAAACATGATTGTTTAAGTTTGAAAATTCTACATTTGAATATTTAAAATAATTAAATATCCCATTAGCGAAGCGGTAAAATTACGGGCCGTTACACTTTATATGTAATTCTTCTACTATTGGGAATCCTTTATATTAATTATTTTTTATTATTCATGTAAGAGCCATATGCAATTCTTCTATTGCTGTAGCTACTATTCTAGAATTTTAGTACGAAAATAAAACGTAGCAAACGTAGGTGATTTTTATGGAGAAAGCTAGCGTACATTTATGAAGCTATTTTTTTAGTTAGGCAGTCATTTGATGTTGAAAATTTGCTCCTTTTGGTGTGCTTAAAACTTTAATGATTGAATTTCAAATTTTGTTCTAAGCTATCGCCCCTAGCATTGCTGACCTTCATTACGAAATTATAATGTAGCAGATTTATTTATTAGTTTTGATGAAACTTGGTGTACCGTTATAATATGAATGAACTTTTAATTAAACATTAAGTTGATAATGAAATGTTGATCCTTATGATTTGCGTAATGTCTGAAGTTTGATGATGAAATAGTTCGGTCAACATATTACAACAATATTCATTTTTGATTAAAAGATAACACCATTTATCGTTTTCGGAAATTGATAATAGAGTTTATCAATTTTCATAAAGTGATAAGAGAATTTATCATTTTAAGTATAGAAAATTTAAACGTTCATCATTTTATATAAGCATTAAAGCATTGTTAAAATAATACAACAATATTCATTTGTGATAAAAAGATAATACCGTTTATCGTTTTCAGAAATTAATAAATTCTTTTATCATTTTCATAAAATTGATAAATTTTCATAAAATGTTAAAAGCTTCTATCATTTTAAATATAGAAAATTTAAATATTCATCGTTTTATATAAGCATTAAAGTAGCCATATTGACTTAATATATTACAACAATATTCATTTTTGATAAAAAGATAACACCATTTATTGTTTTCAGAAATTGATAAAGAATCTATCAATTTCCATAAAATGATAAAAGAATTTATCATTTTAAGTATAAAAAATTTAAACATTCATCATTTTATATAAGCATTAAGGCATTGTTAACATATTAGAACAATATTCATTTATAATAAAAAGATAATACCATTTATCGTTTTCAGAAATCGATAAATACTTTTATCAATTTTCATAAAATGATAAAAGCATTTATCAGTTTAAATGTAGAAAATTTAAACTTTCATCATTTAATATAAGCATTGAAGCAGCTATATTGACTTAATTTTTCTTTCCTGGCTTATTGAAAACTAATCATTTTTTGTTATATTAAAAAATTAGAAATGTTTATAATTTTATATTACCATCAAATAAAATGATAAACATATTTTTTTACTGTCATTGTCACTGTACTCTTTATTTCTATTTTGAATAAGAAAACAATATACGGATATAAGAAACAAACATTTATGTCCATTGTATAAAAATGATAGGATAAATTAATCGATGATACAATAATTTATACAAAATGAATAAATATCTTCAGTAGTAGATAGAAATAAAAGTAAATTTAGACAATGGTGTTAATATTATACTAGTAGTCTTAGTCTTATATCTCCGTGTTATACAAAAAGTATATAAATTATTTACTGTATAGATTATTTATTGCTCAATAGGTAGCTATATCTTTGTGTTATACCACCAGTATATAGTTTATTTACTTTATAGATTATTAACTACTCAATAGATAGTTATATCTCTATGTTATACCACCAGTCATAGTCATATATTTAACTTATTGGTTCATATGTACCGCGTCAATGAAAATTTGAAAAATGTTTACAAGCGTTGATGTATTTAAAATGGATTTTGGATATAAACTGTAATAGTATTTTTTACTTTATTATTGACTGTTCTATAAATTTTGCATGTTAACAAGTCACTATGACATATTTATGTTGGTATGATGGTTTTATTGGTCAATCGACAAATATGGTATTCTGCTACAATATCAAGCTTTAACTAAACATAATGTATGTTACAATATTAAATCAAATATAGTTTTATAATTAAATGTTTTACAACAGGTATGATCGCGGAATGTTTGTAATAGTAAACATGAGGAAGAAAGTAACGGGTTTACCATTGGTAGAAAAGGTTTCGGAAGAAGATATTGGTCAGTTAAAAGCAAATATGGTAGCTGACATTATGACAGATAAGCCATATTGCCAAACCACGGAAAAGTTTTGCACTTCACAACTAAAGCCACAAGAAGAAAACAAGCATGTTGAAAAAAATAATTGAAGCAAAATGAATATTAAAGTAGTTTGTTGACTTCATTTAAAGAAAACATTATATGTTTAGTTTGTTTTAACTTCTATTTCCTAGAGGAAAAGAACAAAATTGTATTGTATGTTGAAATTTATTTCATTTACAGAAAATAGTTTATTTAGTTGGTTCCTTTCACATGTAAGCTTTGCTATTATTTTGATGGTTTTCACAAACAAGTTCTGTAATTTGTTATGTTGATGAATATTTGGCTTGAATATGAATTATATCTTGTTGTACTCATATTATATTTCATATGTTTGTTATGTAATTTGTTCTTTTGTATGATTTAGATCCTACTATACTTATATATATTTCATATGTTTGTTATGTAATTTGTTCTTTGATATGATATAGATCTTACTGTACTCGTATTTGTTTTATAATTTGTTATCGTTAAGATGTTTAGTCATGTATAGTTATTGACTTTGTTATTGCAAATGCTGTTTTGACAGATCTTGCTGAAAACTGACATTTGGTTATATAATTTATAAGCCTACTAAAAAAATATTTACAATTGACAGTAGATGATCATTATAAAAAATTTATATAACAAAAGAACATCAGCTTTTTGGTCTTATGTCTGTATATATCAGAACTCGACTACTTTAGCATGACCGCACTTTTGCAATGGTTCTTTTGAATAACAACTATATGTTTGCATAAATGAAATGTAAAATGAAATCTGACTACACAATGTTGCTGATAATTGTTAATGTAATTTTTTAGGAGGGATTATTGCTGAGAATTGCACTGAGTTAAAGACTTGGTGTAGTTTGCCTTCCACTGAATTTAAATCAGTGCAAGTTTTATATTCAAGTTCACACGTGTCTTGAATGGGCTTACAGTACTACACAATTCTGATTTCACTTTAACTCTATGAGCCATGTGCCAAAACTATTTGCTCTTATACAAACATACGAGAATAAGAGCACTTACCATATTACTCAGCTTCCCCAACTCTGTCACATATTTAAGTGCCCAATTAAGAAGTATATACATAGCTTGAAGAATAAATTTTTGTGTAATATTTTGATCTACTAATGTCGCAAACAAACATATGACGCTAAAGAAAATGTGGTACGTCAGAGCGATTTTTGTGTAATATTTTCATCTACTAATTGAATGATTATAATATGGTGCAATTCTATTGATTTCAAATAAATTTTGTTTAAAAAGACAAGTAGTAATAATTTTTATACAATGAAATTCAATTCTGCTGAGTTTAACAAACTACAGGAAGTAGTAAGCTGTACTGACACTGAGTGGTTATACTAACAATAACTGAAGAAAATGGAGGAAATTTCTTGGATAACTAGAATTAGTCAAACTATATCTACACAGGTAATAAAGAAAAGAAACAACACAGAATTTAAAAACATAAAACTAGACTCTCTCAACCGAGACTGCTACGACTTTGTTATCGAGATCAGCACTCCCCAAGCTTGAAGTTTCGCTTATGTTTCCTCGATCCTATTAGTTATCAAAAGTCAAAGCAATAACCATTGCATTAGATGATGCTAGCAGTTATAGAAAACAGTTTACAAGATATGTCAGAACTAAGTATAAGAATGCACTGAGTTAGAATCACTGAAAACTGCCCTGCACTGAGTTAGAATCAGTTGGAAAATTGAATCAGTTCTCGTTGCTGAAATTTTAGGATCATTCGATATCATAACAATTAACAGGTAAAATCATAAAAATGATAAAACAATTTATCATTTTACAAAATCAGAAATAAAATTTCATAAAAACATCCATAAAGCAAATATAAATTCAATAAAATATTAAAATACGAACTATCCAATATTGTATTCACCATCTCGTCTGAAACAACAAATGATAAGCATAAAGTTATAAAAGACATTTGACAACTAGATATTGTTCATAAGTATAGCCATGAACAATAATAACAAGTACATCATAAAATCTAATTTAAATTTTCATATGAAACAGTAGTAAATTTACAGAAAAATAACAATTTCATCAACATAATATCATATATTCCCATACCAACCAGTCAAGTAATACATTATAATACTATAATAATCCTAATAACTTATACTGCAACAATGGTAGTTGATATTGAATTAAACATAAAATGAACTTAGTAACAACATAGGAATAACCTAATATTAATAGTAAAATAATAACATAAAAACAAAAATATCTTTTAAATTTTAGGATCCAAGAATATCTCAATACAACATAGAAAGCTAAAACATAATTACTATAATAATCCTAATAACTTATACTGCAACAATGGTAGTTGATATTGAATTAAACATAAAATGAACCTAGCAACAACATAAGAATAACCTAATATTAATAGTAAAAGAATAACATAAAAACAAAAATATAATTCAATACAATAGCTTTTAAATTTTAGGATCCAAGAATATCTCAGTACAACATAGAAAGCTAAAACATAATTATCTTCAAAAACGAACAAGAAAAAATGACATAACAATTATAAAAACATTCAACCACTCAATGGACAACTTCTACGATTATGACCTAACTTCTTACACTTTCCACACTTATTTTGCTTCCCATGGAAAACATCCAGCCCACCAAGTCTGTTAACTCTAGGTCTACCAGCTCCATGAATAGCCTTAGGTGGATGAATAGTAGAAACCCTTCAGAAACAATATCATTTTTATCAAAAGTAGGAATAGGATTGATAACATGCGAAAGAAGCACGATAAGCCTTAGTTGTGAAATAATATTCAATAAAATCATAGACGTTAAGTTTGGCTATGGTAATGCATTTCAATGCATGTGCACAAGAAAAACTAGTAACTCTCCATTGGTTACAAGTGCACATCCAATTTTCAAGATCAACTTTGTGAGAAATAAAGGAATGTACTTCAAAAACAAAAGTAAAGGAACGAGAAACGTTCCACCCAAATCCTTCTTCTTTTAATTTCAGTAAACGATTCTTCATTTTAGGACAAAGTATGGTAGTCTAACAAGACGCCTCTTCTCTACGCTTTGACATTTGAGTCATAAGCTTAATTCGGATTCCATCAAGACAACATGTAATAGGAGGATGCCTTTCTTTCACAATCTAGGAGTTAAAACTCTCTGTGACATTTGATTTATTCTCACCATAGCGATTGCTGGGAAAATATAAATCAGCCCAATGATCAAATGGCTTATCTTTTAAGAATTCAACAGCTTTTTCACCTCCAATTTGACTATATTTTGTCATAGCTCTTTGAAATTCATAAGGAGTACAAGCTATGGCACAACGTTCTAATAAATGTGCTACCCTAGGCCCCTTTCCACCCTTTACAGCATTAGCAACATTACTTTGCATATGATATAGACAATATGAATGGAAAGCCATTGGAAAAAATTTAGGAATACTTAAAGCAAACCCCAATGTCAATCTGATATAAAAACCAAAGGTCGATCAACTCTAATCGAACATTTCAAATGATCCAAAAACCAAGACCAATTTCCCTCATTTTCCTTTGCAACAATAGCCATAGCCAATGGAAAAAAACCTAAAAAAACATTGTTAGCGAATAGAAAAAAATGTATATATGTATGCAATAAAGTAAAATTATAAAGGAATTTTTCCTATTTATACTAATAATTATAGTGAACAATTTAAAATTCTTTTAGTTATTATCAACTTCAATGTTTAAAACTATAACTTACATATCATAGACATATATACGAAAACATAAGTGAAATGAATCATATCATGACTTTACTCAAGTCTTTCTCAAGTGAAATGGGTGTCCACGTACACATGTGTCTGTGTGCGCATGTGTGTATGAAATGGTGTCCACGTACACACGTCTGTGTGTATGAAATGCATGTGTCCAACGAAGCTTGCTAATTATTTTTCATGCATAAAGTAAAAAAGCATGCAAGATAACGTGCATGTAATGTACTCATAAGATAAGCATCAGCCTGTGTAAGTATATAATTCTTCCATGATTTTAATTTTAAACTGCAATGTAGATCAGAAAATAATGCAATGGACAACACACAAAAAGACATACAAAAAACGAGATATTCTGATTCTCATCACGTTTCAATTTTATTCAGTATTTTGCCATAACTTCTTGAATGAAACAAACATGAATTATTTATTATTTGATGAAGTTGATGAATGTATGTGCTTATAGTTCATTTTTATTTGATCGGTAATTTTAGCATAAGATGAAATCAAACCGTATTTTTTTGCGACTCTATAATTGCTTTTTTTCCCCAAATTGATTGCTATGGACTTTACAAACAATCACCCGCAATTTTTTACTATATCAGAATTTATATCTGGTGAAACTTTGAAAAACCTTTTAGCTTTTTTTAAAAAAACCTTGATAAATTTAAAAATACATAAAGATAAATACTTTTATCATTACATAAAACTATAATAAAAATACATAATTAATATAAAATGATAGTAAATATACAAAATTTAAATAAAAATAAATAAAAATAGAAAACTTAATAAATGTAAAATTTAATTTAACCAAAGTAATCTCTCACTAATTTACCATGATCCATTTTAAGTTGCTTTCTCTGTAATTATATTTCCACTCCTTGACCCTTGTCTGATCAAAGACTGCTACTTTTTCGCTATTTGATAGCAACATAAATGTCGATTGAACGTTATATTTTGGTGCAGAAGAATTCTTCTTCATCACCATTCAAGAAATTATCAAGAAATTGATTTGGATATTTTTTGCAAAATTATGAATTTGAAAATTCATAGTAAAAGAGTTAGGTTTGTAGTGTGCCTTTGTCAAACTTCTATTTACCTCGTAAAATAAATATCAAGCAAGTTTTTCTATCCCAAGCTATCATTGTTGGTCATCCAACACGACAAAAAGGTAGAGAATACATATTTACATGCTAGTTGTTGGTGTTGGCTTATAAGTTCATTGTAGCAAAGTTCTTTTTGTTTGGGCAATTAAAGCCTTACCTTACTCTTGTCTAAAATAGCATAAAGATCACGATAAAATTAGGGCTGTCAATGGATTAGTACTTTCAATGGATTAGTATTGTTACATTAGTATTCCAAAATAGAGATGCATGTTACCCATTGACAATCCATTAAATTAGTTATTTCCTTACTCTTGTCTAAAATAGCATAAAGATAAATACTTTTATCATTACATAAAACTATAATGTAACAATCACAGTAAAGATAACTAATTTAATAACTACCACTTTGCAAGTACTAACAATACTACTATAGAAATTTAGCAATGACATTATATACTTAACAAACAAAACTTTATGGAAAAATGTGAAAAAAATAAATAAAAGTACTAAACAACCTATAATTAAAATAAATGAATTATCATTATCACTTTAAATTAACTTATAAATATTAAAAGAATAATTCATACCTTGGTTCTCATTTTTTGCAGTAGCAGCCATTAAACAATCATACCTACCTTTTAAAAAGGTGGCATCAAGAAATATCATAGGATGACAATGATAGAATCCATAAATACATGCTTCGTAAGATATATAGACTTTTTCAAACTGA
Source organism: Allium fistulosum (assembly GCA_030737815.1). Classification (NCBI taxonomy): domain Eukaryota; kingdom Viridiplantae; phylum Streptophyta; class Magnoliopsida; order Asparagales; family Amaryllidaceae; genus Allium; species Allium fistulosum. The sequence goes on from CM060905.1 coordinate 675,216,742, forward strand.
TTGGTATTTTCATCAACAACCATAGATGTGTGACTATTAGGATTACTTCTATCAACTGCTTTCAAATACCAAACCAAATCATTATAAGATTGTTCTTCATTACCAAAAATTTCCTTCAAAGCCATCTTCTTTCCCATATACGCATAGTAATAACTTAAACAAAATCATAATTTCTTTTAAAACTCGCAATAACATCACTAGTCTTTCTTGTCGGTTCATCACAAATTTCATCTAAAATTAAGGCCTTCATAAGGTCACTCTTAATTAAAGGATTGCTAATCGATCGAAAACCACCACCACATGTATGATTAGATTCAAACCTTCTAACTAAAAAATGATCCAATTGTTTAAACTTGCAAGAAGCGGGAATTTTAAAACTACACCTTCTATAGCACACTGCACAGTAATTCGCTCTTTACAATTCTTCAAGAACCTAGGTTTGAATCCATTTTTTGTACAATATGCAATGACAGTTTTACGAAATCAGATGCAGATTGAAATTTTTGACCAACACTAGTAAAAAATTCTAAACTAGAACCTTTCTTCATCAACTCATTAAAAGCAATTTATTTATCGGAAGAAAATTCCAAACTATCAACCCCATCATATGCACTACTCACACAATCTTCAATACTAAGTGATTAATAGCTAGAGCAAGATCTACTACTACAATCAACATTTTTCCGAGACAATTTCTTCAATTTAACAAAAAAAACCAGAAATTTCTCTTTTTTAAAATATGACAAGCATAAAATAGCTTGCAAATCACTATCCATCTCAATGAAAGTAGTCATGGAATCTCGAACATAAAAAATATCAAAGCACAAAGGAGTAAGTTGGTCCCAAACTTTGCATATCTTGTTTCGAACAGTAGAAATAGGAAAATCCAAAGAAAACCTAAAACTAAAGTTGTTTTTGTTGAAATCAATAACAACCAAAATAGTTGTTGCAGTGCTAAGAGTAAAATAGAAAAACGATATAAAGATTTATCAGTATACAAAATATCAAAAAATACAATAAAAACATTCGATACATTTTATCATCATTGTTTATCATCTTCCTATAGCCAAACTAACAGATCACGCACAAAAAGGGAATCTGGACACTACTCAAAAAATAGTTAACAAATCAGCATAATATTCAATACAAAACCAACAAATAAGAAAAGAAAATTTTAATTCTAAGCAAATAAAACCTACCCCAGAAAATCTAAAAATGAACTTAAAATCATAAACTTAAATTGGATGTAGACGAGATTATAATATTGAGAGTTGGATTGAAATTGAGATCGAGATTGAGATCGAGATTGAAATCAAAATTGAAATGGAAATTGAGATAAAGATTTCGAATCCAAAGGAGCGAAGTTTACATACTCGTGTAAGAGGAACGAAGTTAATCTAAAATTGAAAAGAAGAGGAACGAAGTTTACATATTAGAATAACGAGCGAGAAAAAGAAATCTCCTAGAAACTTATTTTTGCAAACCTGTGTCCTAGAAAAAAATACCGCATAAATATTGGCCACTAAAACATAATTTCCAGCGTTATTTAACAGTAATAAAAAATGGAGTGTTTGGCATACATCTCTCTTATAGTTTGCAAATACACAAAACATCCCTCCGCTTTTTAGATAAGTTTCTGGTCCCTGTTTTTAAAATCGGACCATCTAAAAGACTAAAGTAACCTTCCGTTGGAATTTCTCTCTACACTTCATCGTTCCTGTGAAAATGAAACCAATAAACAAAATCGAATTATAATCTAGTGAATAAACTGAAATCAAGGTGACTAGAAAATTGATTTAGAAGGAAAACGAAACCAAATACTCATTATAATTAATCGAGAAGAATCAGAAATTAAATAATGGAAAGCATAATCATTAGAACATCAAAATCAAATAGTAAAATTGAAATAGCAAAAGAAAACATTAATTTTTATGAAAACAAATTTTCACAAAATTAAAAAATTATAATATATCAGCAAAAATTTAAGAATATTTACAGCTAAAAATGCAAATATTAATAATATTTGCAGTTTTTTCTGCAAATATTCTTAATACTTGCAGTTTTAGTTGCAAATACATAGAAAATTTGCGGTAAAAAATTTGATTACTTGATAAAACACTCTTACAGCTCTAACATATATCATTACATGTTTTACTTCAAAAATTGTACATATTTGTAGTATTGTAAGCAAAAATTCACAATATTTGCTGATTTTTCTTCATTTATTCAGAATAATTGCAGCTATATCCGCAAGTATTCATAACAATGACATATGAAAGTAAAAATAATGAATACTTGCTAAAAAACACTTGCAGCTTCAACATATATTATTATATTTTTTGCAAAAATACTGAACATATTTGCAATATTATAGACAAATATTCACAAATTTTACAGATTTTTCTGCAATTATCAAGAATAATTGCAGCCATAACTGCAATTATTTATAATCTTTGTAGAAAAAAGTAAAAATATTCATAATATTTGCATTAGATTTTTTAATACAAAAATTGTCACTATTTGAAGTTTTTTATGCAAGTATTCTCAATATTTGCATATTTTTCTGCAAATATTGAGAATAAATGCAGAAATATTGCAAATATTGGAATATGTACATATTTTTATGCATGTATTTTCACTAATGGCAGTTTTTAATGCACATATTTGCAAGTATTCTCAGTAAATTCAGTTTTTATGCATGTATTCTTAATTATTAAGATAAAACTCATCTTCCTAATGCAATATATTGAAATTAACAATTGCAAAGAAAAATTCTTATAGAAATGCATAGTTAGATGCAAAAATTTCCAATATTTGCTGACTTTTCGGCAATTATTCTAAAAATTTGCACCAATGTCTTCAAATATTCTTAAAAATTGCAGATTTTTCAGCAGTTATTCTCTTGTTCACAATATTTGCACCAACTTCTGCAATTATTGAGAATAATTACAGATTTTTTAGATATACATGCAAATTATTCAGAAGAATTGCGAACATACATGCAATTATACATAATAATTTCATACATCTCTGCAATTATTTTGAACAATTGCATACAAAGATGAATACAAATGATTTTAAGGGAATAATTGTTGATTTTTCAACAAGTATATATTATGAATATTTGCTAAATTTTAAGTGAATAATTGTAGAAGAAATTTCCTAAATAAAAGCATATTTAATGCAAATATTCTCAATATATGCTGAGTTTATTACAATTATTATGAAAATTTGCACCAATCTTTGCAAATATTCTTAAAAATTATAGAATTTTCAGCAGTTATTTTCTATTTGTATTCATAAATTTGCACCAACTTCTGCGATTATTGAGAATAATTATAGATTTTTCAAATATACATGCAAATTATTCAGAAGAATTGCAAATATACATGCAATCATACATAATAATTGCATACATCTCTGCGATTATTTCGAATAATTGCTTACAAAGATGAACACAAATGATTTTAAGGGAATAATTGCTGATCTTTCAGCAAGTATATATTATGAATATTTGCTAAATTTTAAGTGAATAATTGTAGAGGAAAATTCCTAAATAAAAGCATATTTATATGTAAATATTCCAAATATATGCTGACTTTTTTGCAATTATTATGAAAACTTGAACCAATGTCTACAAATAATCTTCAAATAATCTTAATTAAAAATTACTGATTTTCCAGCAACTATTAAAAATATTTGCAGGAAAGAACTCTATGAATGTTATTCTAGGTAATATTTGCAGTATTTATGCACATAACTTCAAATATCAAGCTGCAACCATTTCTCATTATCATTAATGAATTTAAACATCAAAACAACACAAACAATCCATAAAAAATAAAAAAACAATTCATATTTATATAAACAAGATTGATTTGTCTTTAAATAGTTGCAATTTTTTATTGAAATCGAGAATTAAACACTTGTCTGAAGAAAACTTAGCTCGGCTTTCAATTTGATCGAAAGAAACTAAAGAAGAAGAACCACGGCTCAATTTTGAAGCCTAGGGGTAATTTAGGGAAAAAATAGGCGTAAAACAAAAACAGAGACGTAAAAAGTATGTTTTTTTGACAAGGACCGGCTTTGAATTAAGTTTGGTTTTAGGGATGCGTGCCTAATATTCACATAAAAAAACTCATACTAAAACTTCACCTCTACAAAGCGGACAAAGCGAACTCGTCCTCAACCACACACCCACACAAACGACATGAAACCCATGACTACAAGTTGGCAACTGTCTAATCCATTTCCTTCTTTAAAAGCTCCTAAACAAATCGGAAACTCATACTTCAACCCAAGGCGTCTTCCTTTTCTTCATCTTTATTCTCAAACTAAACCGCATGTAGCGAAATTATAACCTCGAAAGAAAGCCCTTCGGACGTTATACCCTATCTCTCAACATTAGATGCACCATCGTTTGTGCTTTGAATTGAATTTCGAGTGCAGAAGAATAGTATGATTCTGAAGATGCCATGCAGGAGCAGAACACCGCACGCCAATCCTGCAAAAACTTCAAATGCTTTGCTTTGTTTGTCGCAGTGGTCATTCCAGTAGATGATGCGAGGCATTTTTGTATTGATATGTGAAGTAAGTTTTATGAAGGTAGAGAATATGAACGCTTTTGCATGGTGGGTTGATATAATTTTTAAATAGGTTGCGAAGTGATCAAGGTGGTTAGGGAGATGATGTTTATGCTCGTTTGAGTTGGACAAATAGAAGATCACAAGTTGTGTTGTTTGATTCATGGTACGAACAATGTTTGCTTGTAGTAGCATATCATCATCTAACGCTCGGAGCTCTTTGAATTATGTCCCTCTTTTTCTATCTCCGTCTCTCCTTTTTTTTAATTTTATTTTTCTGCTATTTGGACCGGCTAAGACCTACTTGATTATAAACACATGAGCGTATCAGATGTATAATTGGGTTGAAATTTGGCAAACCTACATCAGCCCGACCCGTATGCTTGAGAATTCATAATATCATTTAGTTACAACAATGATAATTTGTGGATCTATTTGTACAAAAGTTATTAAAATAGATATTATAATGTTTTATTCGATAAAATTCAAATATTTTGATAGTATTAAGATGCGTTATTGCTAATTGTATAGTAGAATCTACATATGTTATCGAACTGAAATTGAACACTTAATTTTTATTATTTTTTCCTAGTTATTTATATTTAATATATTATTTACTAGACGTTATCTTTCTTATGCATAGAAGGATAGTTATATTACAAATATATTTCAATTAGTAGAAAATTTAAAGAGAATATACAAATCTGCATCGGATATTGGGAAAGGTCGGATCTTATCTAGATTCGCTTGGGTCACGAATTTGGTAGAGAACAAGACTTGCACACGTTTCAATGACACCAGTCTATGGCATACTTTAACAAACCATGGATGGGTCTATAGCATGAAAAACCATCCAACCCGCCACTCTAAATGAAGCTTAAAGCTTCTACAATGAACAATTTTGTATGCAAGTTAGTATCATAGTTAGTTTAATCGTTAACTTAGTTTGGCTTTGGATAGCTAGTTCCAAAAGTTACACTTTCATTACAATGACTTATATTATAATGGAAAGTCTATTAGATCGCAAACACGTGACACAATAAATCTCAACCATTAGATTTTACAATGATTCGAACCTCTAACATAATCTAGAGATATCTAATGGTCAAAACATATTATGTCATAACTTGCATTTTCTAACCCCCAATAACTATCTCATATTGTAATTAGCCTATAAAGAGACATTGACTTACAATATATTAATTCAAATTTATTAGTAATCTATTGATTCTAGTGGCATACTAGCACCGTATGGTAAAAATCTTTGAAATGCCAAAATAAAAATAACCAAATTTCAACTTTTTAATTAATAAATATGAATTTATAATTGTGCAAACTTTCAAAAAGAATAAATAACATATGTTAGAAAGTTCTAAAATAAAATATATGTAGAAAGTTGCAGGGAAGTATGTCACAGAATATTATGCCCCAAGCAGTCAATTATGAATTTAAAATTATGGATCTGATATTCAAATTATTAAATTGTGTATATGCATCTTTATGTTATTCAAAATAGTAAAATAATTTTGTGTTTAATCATTTAGTTAAGTTAATTTTAGTTTTAAACTAATATTTTGAATATTTTTAATTTCAAACTAATATATTTAATATTTTATTGTTCAATCGAATATATATGTTGTAAATTAAATTTTAAATTATAATACACATACAAACATGGTATGTTTTAACTAATTAACCTTGTTGTTGGAGCAATATATTAATACGACAATGCTTTATAGGTAATCTTGTCCACGTATATGTTTATATAATTTTCAAATCTGAATTATTAATGCAAAGATAATTTTGATTATGGACAAGTATAGAACTATTATTTCATATAGAGATTGGTTATAGTATTAACGGGTGTTTGTGAAAGAGGTGGAATCAATTAAAGATGCTACTTTTTTCTCTTCCCACTTTAGATTCGGGTTTGCACTACAAGGAATATAGTAAATAGCGACAGAAGCTACCGACGGTAATTTTCGACTATTATCGACAGCTGACGATTCCCGTAGCATTTATGTAAATCAAATATAGTAGCCGTCGCAAGCTATCGAAAACCGACGTAATAAGCCATCAACGGCCGTCGAAAGCTATCAGAAAAAGAATGTATACAGGCTCCAAGCCGAGAGCCATCTTCATTGTCTTCTTTCCCCTAAAATCAACCAAATCCCTAACTCCACCACCTCCTCCCTGTAGTCAGCCAACCCCCGTGCCTCCTCGATCATCTTCAATTTCATCATTCTCCACTCTCGAAAAGCCTAGGCCCTACATCAATCTCCAATCAGGTTTTATTCCTAAACCCTAATTAATTTTGAATTGTTAAGTTAGGGTTAATTTGTTGTTATAGTTGTATAATACGCTATTAATTGTTTGATATACCCTATTGAATGCTAATTAGATTGTTATTATAATTGTTTATCATTTAAATGTTGAGAGAAAAAAATTTGTTTAGTGTATATGTGCATTAATTGGTGTATATGTGTTGATTAATTAGTGTATACGCACATTAGGGCTAGTTTGGATTAATTAGAGTAGATTCTCAGGATTTAGTGTATGCGTTTTCAAGATGACGAAAACGACGATTTATTGTATGCGTTTCTTAGAATGTAAATAAATTATTGTAAAAACTATTGTATAATATACTTTACATTTTATAAATCCCTTAGAGTGTTTTTGGCCACGTTTGACAAGTATTGTATATGATCGTTTTATGGATATTCGTTTTTAATATAGAACGAACACTTATATTCATCCGGTACAATATTTGTCGAATTTTTCCCTGTATTGGACAAGTTACAAACACAAAAAAGTAATTATATTTTACAAATCATTTCATTTTAAACGGTTCACAAAATTTCGACAATACTATCTTTTTGTTACCTACGTACACGCATATGTGTACAATACAGGGAACAAAGGGGAAGTGATGCCGAAATTTTATTGAATCGTTCAAAATAAAATGATTTATAAAATATAATTACTACTGTGTTTGTAATGGAAAGTAGGATAACCAACCATCAAAGTGTAAAAGAATAACCTAAAAATTGTAGATTATATTTATATAATAATTTGTGTAAATCCGTTTGAAACTAAAATTAAATAGAATAATTTTATACGTTCGAAAAAAATTTAATGTGTGATTTAATTGAAAAATAAAATGTTAATACGTAAATGATTAATATATTTTTATGTTCTAAAGTAGGAAAAATGGTCAATTATTTTATCGATCGGAGCTGGATGTACCAACAAGAAGTAAAATTAGAGGCTCGGTAAGTAAACATTTTCAAAATAATGTACACATCTTTATTGAATTCACTTTAAGTAATAATGGGAACAATGAAGAAATTCGTTGTCTAAGTAGTAGGTGCAAATTATTGAAGCATTTGATACCGGATATGGTAATACTTCATTTGTGCCAATATGGTTTCGTGCCGAATTATTTGGTGTGGGGTCGTCATGGAGAACTTATAGCACCTAATCTCGTACATTCGGAGGAGGAGGTGGATACTAAAATTGTTCTGACGAATCTCATAGAAGATATGGTTGAAGATGCAGCACGTTCAATGTTCCCTACTATTGAAGTTGATGGTAACGATGTTAATGTCGAAGAAGAACCAAGTATTAGAGCAAAAAAATTAATGATTTATTAGATGCTGCTAAGAAACCCCTTTGGCATGGTTGTACAAGCGGTACTCAACCATCAGTAACTACATTATACATTGCGATGAAAATCAAAATACAACTTCGTAGAAGCTGGGTTTACAGCTATAGTATACACTACAAAATGGCATATGCCACTTGATAATTTAATGTGCGAAAATCATTATGAAGTGAAAAACTTATGTCTATTTTGGTTTGCCGTATAAAAAAATAGATACATAATTAAATGGTTGCATGTTGTTTTGGTAAGAAGACATCAATCTTAGGAATTAGAAAATATGTAATCAGGAAAGATACAAACCAAGAAAAAAAGGAAAAAGAACTTATGTACAAGTGTATGCATTACTTACCCATCACTCCTAGGCTTCAAAGGTTATATGCATCTTCTGTAACCGCGCATCATATGAGATGACACAGTGTGAGAACACATGAAGAAGGTACGTTAACACACCCAGCTGATGGAGAAGCATGGAAGCATTTTGATAAGACATACCCCGCTTTTGCAGCGGAGAGCCATAACGTTATACTTGGTTTATGTACGGATCAATTTTCACTGTTTTCTCAATTTGGTTCAAAATATTCATCTTCTCCTATAATCGTTACACCTTACAATTTACCTCCGTGGATGTGTATAAAAACTTCGTATATGTTTCTCACTATTGTCATCCCTGGTCCTGATGATCCGACATAAAGAATTGACGTATATTTACAACTGTTGATTGAAAAGTTGAAAACATTGTGGTATGAAGGTGTTGAAACATACAACACTTCAAAAAAAAAGAATTTTCGTATGTTCGCTTCTCTGTGGTGGACTATAAGCGATTTTCCTGCGTATGCAATGCTTTCGGGTTGTAGTACGGCTTGTCGTTTAGCTTGTCCTTATTGTATGGAGAAACACAAGCATTTTCTTTACCGCATAGGAAGAAAATTTCGTGGCGTAACTGTCATTGGTGTTTTTTCCATATTAATCATCCTTTTAGAAAAGATAAAAAAACATTACAAGTAATAGACTTAGGACCTTGCGACCACCAACAATTTGGTCAAGCGAAGATATTTATGTCCTTGTAAAGGATAATCCAAAGATATATAAAACCGGCGAACAAATTGAAATTCAAGGTAAATCGAAGATTCATAATATGTGCAAACAAAGTATATTTTGTGAGTTGCCTTATTGGAAAAATCTCCTAATTCGTCATAATATCGACGTGATGCACAACGAGGAAAATGTGTTCGATAATGTATTTAACATGGTTCTAAATGTTAAAGGAAAGACTAAAGATGGTTTAAAATCAAGATGTGATATAGAGGTAATATGCAATCATCATGAGCTTCATATGAAGCCAAATGACACAAAAAATCCAAAGCATGCTATGAACTAGATAGTAATCAAGTTACAGTACTGTTAAACTGGGTGGAAGGATTAAGATTTCCTGATGGGATTTCCTTTAATCTTCGTAGATGTGTCGACAATAAGAACGGTAAACTGAGTGGGATGAAATGTCATGATTGTCATGTAATGATGGAATATTTGTTACCCATCGCTTTCAAAGAACTGTTGCCCACAAAAGTTTGGACGGTTGCAACAGAACTTAGTTTGTTTTATAAAGGGCTTTGTTCAAATACAATAAAAGTTGATCGTCTATGTAAACTTGAGGAAGAAATTCCTATACTGCTCTACAAACTGAAGAAAATATTTCCTTCGGGTTTTTTTAATTTAAGGGAGCATTTACTTATTCATCTTCCGTTTAAAGCACATCTTCGAGGTCCTGTGCAATATGAATGGATGTATCCATTTGAAATGTATTAATATTGAATATGTTAAATTTTAGTTTAACTACATGTAATAAAATTTAATTACAATTATTCTTGGCAGGTACTTAAATCATCTAAAGATAAAAGTGAGATAAAAAGCACGAGTTGAAGGTTCGATATGCAATCATATATCGAAGAAGAAGCTTCGTTCTTTTTCTCTCATTATTTCAGTGACCATATGAACTTATCTTTTGAAAGTGCTATGCAAAACGATGAGGGCATGGAACAAGATTCTTCTGAAACAGTGCTATCTATTTTTAGACAGTAGGGACGCCGTGCTAGAAAATGTGTGGAAGTATGGTTAGATGACAGAGATTACCATATAGCCTACACATATGTTCTTCTTAACTGTGCAGAAATTGTGCCATTTGTTAGGTATTATTAAATAACACATCTAAAATTATTTACTTGAATAATACATGTGTGTATTAGTTATAATGCAATATATTATCTATATATGCAGTATTTACGAATCACAGCATCCAAGCGGCGATATTAGCAAAAAAATTTTGCTACTTGGTTTTCGAACCACATATATGATCTGGTAAATTGTGTGGTCGACGAAGGGTTGAAACATCTTGCGATGAGACCAAAAAAAAGTCAAGACATATCCAATATTCTTTGTCAACGGATACAAATTCAACAACAAAGAATATGAGGTTGAAAAATTAACTAACAATACCAGTATATATGTTAAAGGTAGTGATGTTCCAAATGATCACATAAATGATTTTTACGGCGTGTTAACTCAGGTTTTGCAATTAACATATTTCACTAGACCTACGGAAGAAGTTTATTTGTTTAGATGCAACTGGTTCAGTAATGTTCCAAGTTCTGGAATCAACGTGCACCAAAAATATAATATTATTGAAATTAAGCGTACATCTCGTTATCATAAGTACGATCCGTTTATACTAACAAAACAAGCCCTACAAGTTTATTATGCTCCTTATCCAACTCTAAAAAGAGATAAAAAAGATTGGTTGGAAATTTTTAAAACGAAGGCAAGATTTACGTTTGATGGAAAGAATATTCCAAACGAACAAGCATACCAAGCGGATATCGAGGAAAATGGTGAAATTACAATAACAGATTATCAAACCGATTTTGGACCTCTAAATGATGAATCAAATGTATTAGTAGAAGCATTTGAAACCACAGAGGAAAACAATATAGAGTACGAGACCGATTCTGAATCAGAAAATGACGAGGATTGATTTAATAGTATACATGTTGGAAAAAGGTAATTTATGGGAGTATTGATGTTACATTTTTTTGTATGTTATATGCAATTATTGACGTTAAATCTTGATATATTTACTCATAATTGAATGATATGTTCTGCCATAATAAAATAATATGTATATGACAGGTATTACAAATGTCTTTCTTTAGGCGGCGGAGTTCTTTGTAGTCCGGTTCCCCCTCTTCGTCTCAGAGAGGGATTGTTTGCAGCGGAGGTGTGGCAGCGGAACGTCGTTGGAGGTGCCGCGTACGGTGGTTAGACTGCTACCGAAAGCAGATGGCTTATAAGTATTAAATTTACTTCTGCATTATAAATATTTTGTATAATATACTAGTCATGATTTGTTTGTATCATATTTAATGCAGGGGTTTTGAGCACGAGCCTTCAAATATAGTGCTCAGCTTATCTAGGCAGGCATACATGAGCCGTATGACTACATGCTTGCCGAAATGGAGTAGGATCCCAGAGCATGTCCGGGAGAGCATTTGGCAAGACTTCCTAGTAAGAGTAAAATTATATATCATATATATAATCACTTTATAATTTGCTGACTAAGTATAAATGTATAACTTATATTTTTTCAACATATATATAGGGTGTGGCAGACCTACAAGAGGAGGATTTTGATCTTTGCCATCACCACTGGAACTCCAAAGTTGCAAAGTATTACCGGTATACAATGTCTACCATTAGAAAATCCAAGAAGAAGCCAAACTGGATGGGCGCCATGAGATGCTTGGGTCGCATGGTGGAGTAGCGATGAGTTCAGGGTAAGTCTATCATATATCACCTTAATTTTATTCAGTAGTGAATACATAATTTATACCTGTAAAATATAATCTTAATTTTTAATTTGCAGGTGGAGTCAGGTAGAAACTCGGCGAAGAGGCAGAAAAATCCATTCACACACCATTTTGGCTCAAAATCATTTCAGTATATCACATGCTTGCCGACTTGGTAAATTGATTAATTGCAATTACGAATAGTTATTACATTTTTTGTATAAATTTGTATGAACAACAATAATATACACCAAGTATTGTAGGAAAGAGAGCGTGGGGCTCCTGTCTCGTATATGAACGTATTTGCACATACATATGCCGTCAGGCAGACCGACGACGAGGGATCGATGACGTATGCCTGACATGAGGATGATAAAGCATACGCCGCACATATAAGTATATTTTAAGTTATAAATTATTAATAATGATCATTTTAATTTATAAGTTATAAAATATTATAATAATTTCATATAATATTTAACTGTATTTAATTTTGCGTTGAAGGAAAAATTTATGCATGCACGTGCGTAGATGCTTGATCGGGACGGGAGCAATTGACCACTGATGAGGAGGACACTATCTTTGACTCCGTTATGGACCCGACACGGACCAATAGGCGCTATGGCTACGGTAATCAATCGGTAATTTATAAAAATTAACTAAGTTGTAAAAATTTAGTTAATTTTTATAAAAGTTACGCAATAACTTAAACATATTTCGACTTGTTTTGTAGGTTCGGGCCTCACAAAAGGCCTATCAAAGGCTTAGGACAATGCTGAGATTAATGAGCTTCAACAGCAGATTGCACAGCCGTAGGAGCATGGCCGCCATCGATCAGCGCAAATGGAGCAACTGAACTAGCGTTTGGCCGAGTATATGGAGCGTCATAGAGCATTCCCTTCGTCTGGTGGTTCCGGAGCCGATGACGAGTCATGATGTACGTTTTTCAGTTTTGTTTTTGAAACTTGTGTATATATACAATGCGAGATGGTGGGTTGATTTGTGGACATGTGGTGTTTGATATTGATTTGTGGGGTTTGATGTTAGATGTATATATTGTACATTGATGTTGGATACAGATATTGCAGTTGGGTGATGATGGATGGTTTGTTCTGTATTGATTAGAGATGTTTAAGTTTGAGATGGTAATGTTTGAGTTTTATATTAATATTGATATTGATATTGATTTTAGCTTATATTGATATTGATGTGTTGTGATATATATTGATTTTATATTCTATATTGATTTTGATATGTTTTGATATATATTGATATTGATGTGTTGTTGGCCTGTTGAAAAAAAAATTACACAGATTTCTGACGGCCTGTAAAGTATAGTACACACACTCAATAGGTATAAATCTCAATATCTATATGTATATAAATATTTATAAACTTATTTATACTTCATTATACTATCTTGTAAGTATTGAACATATTATTGATATATTCAAATAAATATTTAATTAAAATAATTAATATGATTGTACATACATACATACATATAATTTTTTAAATAAAATTTGATTTTGTTTAATGTTGGATAATAGGCTTCATAGGTCATTAAAATCCAAATAGGCAATTTTAATTGAAATTTTCTCACTGCACCCACTGCCACACCCGCTGTGAAACTTTATAACAAAAACAATGTTATTTAAAATGGAACATGTGATTTTAGACGTACATATTGTCAGGTTCAGCTTTTCCGATATAAAAGGTATGAACTTAATAGACAAATGTTGGGATGGTGTCACTCTATTTTAAAACTACATTTCTTCTTAAATTTTATAACAAAAGGCTACAAATCAATACCTTCAAACTCGTTATTTAATAATAATAATAATAATAATAATAAACTCATACTAAAACTTCACCTCTACAAAGCGGACAAAGCGAACTCGTCCTCACCCACACATCCACTGTAACGTCCCAGATTTTCGCGTTCGAAAATCGACATCCATACTTTACATCGTACTCGAATGTCGTAGATTCGAGCGTTCAAATCCGAGTCGCCGGAGCTTATAACACAGTTAAGTAAATATCACAGCGGAATAAAAAGAATATAGATATACAACATCTGATACAATATCCAGATACAATGATGATACAATGAATATCTATATACATCAGAGATATGATACAATAAATTGCAGCGGAAAAGAAAACGATAACATCAGCAGCGGATAATCTCCATCTTCAAAGCACTAATCCAGAAATAGCTTGAACTCCCAATAACGATACACCAAGATAAGCAAGTGCAGTCCGATCCAAAGACTGAACTAGCTCCAGATAACCTACTAATCTGACTATCTAAAAAACCAAACTCTAGACTGCTCGTGTAGAAAAATTTTGAGCATCCAGAGTTTAGGAAAGAAACAATAAACTCCGGATCAGTCATGGGACTGGTGTGAGCAACAAAAACAGTTTATCTTTAAAACAAATAGCAGAGAATTTTAAAGTCAATTCGCAATGCTTTTGGAAAATGAAACTACCATAAGACCTCCCACCACACACACAATGCAAACGCAGAATTGGAGGAGATTTCTTCTTATGATAGTCAAAGATGCTTACTACGCAAAATCAAATCATTTTTGATATTATTATTAGTGCATAGTGTAGAAAAAAAATTTCGAAAGTAGAATATAAATCTTAGCCAGCAAAGACATTTCGCACTTATGCCTACTATAGCTACCATGTTCAATAGCAGGTTACCACCACATTCCATGGCAGGTAATACAACTAAAACCGTACAGGGCTCGTATTGTTTTGTTTGGATTTCCAACAAATGGTCAGGCTAAGGAACTTCCTATTCCACGAAAGAAACGCCTCTGGCGGGACGTTCCGAGAACCAACTGTTCTCTGCCAAACAAGGCCGGCAACCCCTTTTCCCAAGGGATAAAAGAAACCTCAGATATGCCACCCCCGGTCCTTTGGGACCTTTATCCGAGCTCGGTATCCAACATCACACATCATAAAGAAAGTGTATCCACATGAGTAAGTATCTGGGCTCCATACCATGATACTACCCTTTTCCAGAAGGAATGGTCATACCCTAGGGGAGCTACCCCTGAAAACCTTGCCGCACGATTCCTGTTTCGACCATTACCGGGTTGTGAGGCTCGACGAAGTCTCGTCCACAAAGCTACGCTTTTTCAAAAAAAGCCACGCTTCGGGTCAACAGATGATCAACCTATGATCACAAAGATAAATGATCAAACAAATGATCATATCACAAATGATCAAACACTGATCATCACACAGCAACACTCAGCATGCCACATTACCAAATTGGGATATATCGCTGATAACTTCAACTACATAACCTCTGAGCTCGTACGTCTCAGAGAAGGGTGTTAAGCTAAGAGAATAAATTCTCCGCCACCAACAGAAATGTATTTGAAAGAAATCGGCTTTATATCTCAAAGTGTAATGTCAGACATGTATCCATATAAGTCTGTTCCGGGTTCGAACAGAACCGAAGGCACTTCTCACGAAGCCCTTGCAAATCCGGATAATTTCCAATCACGTCCGGACTTCCCGTCACAAAAGAGTGATATAAATCTCTATACCGGAGCAACTCAGTGCAGAGACATTCGACAGGTTGTCCTTTCATTTTCGAAAATATCCGGTCTTCATCACCGGTCTTCAAATGCCATCCATATACGACGTATCACTATTCGAAATGGGTTATACGACCCAAAGGTCCTTTCCCGGCTAACCCGAATAGTGAGCGCAATATTTAAAAATATATGGATATTGGGATTTCAATTAAGTCACAACTTATTACCCAAAATCTTTCTTTCAAATGGTTTAACAAATTACCATTTTAATCTTTTAAACAAAAAGATTTACTTCACAAAGTTCACTAAATTTCACAAAGATTCATTCACAGATTTTCCAAATCGATTTCCATTTCAGTTTAATTAATTCATTAAATCTTTAAATCAAAGATTTAACTAATAGCTTTCAAAACAATTCCATTTCGAATGGGTTAAATAAATCATCATTTTAAATCTGTTAAAAATAAACAGATTTAATTCATAGCTTTCAAAAAAGAATTCATTCATAGCCTTTTAAAACATTTCAATTTCATTTTGAATTTGAAACCTTTCAACACAAATTGGAAGTTCACTTCTTATATGAAAGCTGTTATTATTTGAAAACAAATAGTTTTCGTTTAAGAAAAATCCAATTATATTTACACGAGTTAAAACCCTTTTATTTTATTCACATTCCAAAATCAATACTTTTTAAAATGGTTTAACTCATATATAACAGGTATAAAATCTCTAATCCCTATTTTCAAATCATAGAGTTCAATTTCAAATCTTGAATTTAAGTTTAAATCAAATTATTTAAACTTCAAAACTTAATCAGGTTATTCGAAAATAAGTTTCATCTTTGAAATTCCATTTCAAAAGCTTTTCACATTTAAACCGAAATTTCTAATTTCAAAATCAATTGAAATTAAAATTTCAATTTCAAAAACATCAGATTTAAATTATCTGTGACTTAACCGATTTCCACGTGAAATCCATATTTGTGTGTGTAAAAGTGTAGTCCAGGGGTTCAACACAGTAGTGCAACATCAATCATCACAGATATATCGATAAGCGGTATAATCGATAACGCTTATCTCCATTCACAGATTCATAGATAAAATAAATTTATCAGTCACAAAGATTCATCAATACAATTCGATGTGGGTTTCGGATATCCAACTGGAATCCGACTCCCTGTCGCATCAAAATTCCAAATGTCGTTTACGGGTCAAGGGTTTCATATTCACATAGTAATATATACATCACAGATATAACAGCTCAGCACAACATAAATCAGGGTATATCACAAATGATCATATATCAAGGATATCAAACAATTCACATTCAATAGAATTCAAACATTCATAAGTAAGGTCAGTTAATTGTTTGATTTATTCAAATCAGATTAATAAATTACTAATCCTGGTTAATTAATTAATTACAGATCATTTTGATTAATTATTCTTTAATCATTTATTAGTTAACCATTAAAAATAAATTAATTAACCTTCAATTAAAATTAATCAACCTTTAATTATTAAATAATTATCCTTTAATTATTTAATTCACCATTTATTAAATTATCTTTAATTAATTAATTAACCCAAAATTTGATTAATTATTATTAAATTAATTACCCTTAATTAATTACACTTTAATTAATCATCCTTAAAATTTTATTAATTTTTAGTCACTTTATTAACTGATGCTTAAATCATTAATCATCTATTCTTAATAAATTAATCAATCCTTAATTTCAAATTAAGTAACCTTAAATTAATAATTAACTTATTTTTTTTTATTAATAAACTTTGTATTTAATCATCATTAACAACTAACTTTACTTTTAAGCTATCATTTTTAAAACATTTGAGTAACTTCTTAATTTCATTATCAAGTTTATTTAAAATAAACCCTTTTTTTTCTCTTTATTTTAGACAAAGGTTATATACATTTAAAACATCTTAAAACATCTTGAAACATTTTAAACTCAACAAATTTAAAATGATTTATCTTCAAAACTCTTTGCTAATCCCAAATTTAAAAAAAACATAATTCATTTAAAAAGAATTGAGTTAAACATGTTTTAAATTTAAGTTTATTCAAAATTAAAAGAACTGCTTTATACCTACCCGTGCTACAACCAAAAACATCGAGTAAATACTCGAGTTAATTTGCAAACGAACCCGGTTATGCAAATTACAGATCACCAATACTTTGAGTCCAACACCCCACTGTCTCCATTCCTCTTTATCAAGAAACAACACTGTGCCGTGCACGTGCACGGCACCACCATTCGCCTCCGGTCGACGTCACGTCGTTGAGCAAGTCGAGGGCCATCCATATATCAATCTTCGAGCACTCGAACTCCATCCTCGTGTCGAAATCGAAATCGAGACTATCCATCACCCTCAGGAACTAACACCGTCACCTAAAATCACTTCGTGTCGGCGATTCTGACCACCAGTCATCACGCGACTTTGCCTCTAACCTCGCTGGAGACCACCGCAACGATCCCCCTCGCACCGGTGATACTCGATCCCTCCGAGACATTGTGGTGGCTCAATTCCCAGCCTCCACACGAACTAGGATTTAAACCCTACATCTTCAAACTGCCGCTGCCACAGTGATCTGGACCACCACCTACTATTTTTCCCATCACCACCAAAGCCTCCTCTATCACCACGAGTAACCCCAACTCCCCCAGTCCAACACGTCACCGGAAATTGGCCAAAATGCCAATTCCGATCGTCCTCAATTTGCTCTCAAAATACCCAATTAAAAATCACTATATTAAACTTAAAAATCATGTCTTTGTATACTTATCCAAATTATATAATCGAATTAATGATTTAACATAACTGAATTTATCACATGATTCTGTTTATACTGTAAAACAAGTATGCAGAGTCCAGTGTTTCATCCTTTGGCCTAAAACAAATATACTGTGAGCAGTTGAAACAACTTATTTTGTTTATGGATCCTCAGTTAAACATATTTGTATGTAAGTTTATTTGATTTCTTTCCAACTCACTTTACTCTGAAAACAAAAACAGGAAGAACAAGCTCATATAGCAATTTCCAGAATCACAAAGCATCCTACAGAATGAATTTCTTCCCTATGCAACAACACTAAAGTTTTGTTGACCGAATACTCAGTTTTCAATTTAAAACAAAACAAGTTTACTCACAATCAACACATATAAATAGATTAAAGTTTTAAATTAAAAGTTTGCTCACAGATTCACAAGCAATTAAAAATAAAAAGAAAACTGGTTTTAGAAAAATTTGAAGTTGCTCACCTGTTTATACTTAGAACAGAGAACAAAGTTTGCTTAGCAACAGGCTTTAACATTTCAAGCTGAAGTCCTTCTTCTTGCTTCTCTGTTGTATTGGGTTGCTTGATTGAGAATGTTTGTTTAGATTTTAAAAGAAGTTTTTATCTTGGTTTTATTTAATTCGAATGGAAAATGAAAAACTGATAAGGGGAAATAGCCTACAGGGTCATATTTATGAAACAAGTTACAGGGTATCATTTTTTTTATATGCAAACAGTGTACAAGCTGTACAATTTCCAGAGATAATTTTTTATAGCTTATGGCCGAGATTACATGCTTTTGTACTTAGAAAAGATATTTGCTTTACTATCATTTAATGCTATGTCCTTGTAAGTGCTTATTTACCTTACCAGCCTACATATTTATTTAGATCCAGTTGTACTTAAGACTGCATACCCATATATTCGAACCACTTGTTTTCACACTTACCCTATGCAAGTTTTTTCTAACAAGTTATTATATTTTCTATGTTCATTAGACTATGCAGATTTATCTTTGAAGGCTGGCAAACCATTCCTATGCCCTATACAAATATATCTCCTTGTTTTACATTTTGAAATGTAGTTGAATGTTATTTCTTATGTGCTATGCAAATATATGTTACTGGTTGATAGTGGAATGTAAATGAATGTTGTTTAGATGTTTAGTGTATTTGTTTTTATAATTTACAACTATAAAATTTAACTTATGTATATTTATTTCTTTTGTTCCATTGTCTTATTTTATATTTTAAAACCATTTATTGAAGATTTAATTTCAAATCCAATATATAAATATATGTTCACACATATATACAAATTTACAATATTTTTAAGATTCTAAATGATGTATACAGAATTTATCTGTATTCGGAGAAACTCGCTCCAATTTTCTAATTAAATTTACAAATTTTTATTCAAAAATCTCAATAATTATTAATTTAAATAAATAAAAATCTAGGGTCGTTACAAACTTCCCCCCTTAAAAGAATTTCGTCCTCGAAATTCGCAGGCACGAAAACAACACAGAGATAGATAGATAGATTCGATCTCCTATAACTCCTCTAACACAAGATACGGATTCCGAATTCAAGTCGGAATATCTCAGAATACATACCAATTCGTCCCTCTTCGAACTTTGGTATTCACAAGGAATTACAATAGAATTTTAAAATTTGGTTTCAAACGAATTCGTTTTATTGATTTAATTCAATTTAGCCTTCATATTCTATTAATCAATTTATCTCAATTTAAAATTTTCAATTTCAAACTCATTAAGGTTTAAATCAAAAAGCTGATAAGAAACCGATTAAGATACGAGGTAAGAATTTCTACAACGATTCGTAGAGCCATCATCACATCGAAACTTCTTCTTGTAGCTGATATGAAGCAATCAAAAGAATTGAAAAGACGAATCAAAGAAAATTGATAGAGAAAGATTGTTTCCACTGCTGCAGGGTATTGACCATTTATAGTCGTATTTCCTCGTCCCCTATCTCGTCTTCTTCTAGCACTCATATCTACTATCAGTGGATAGTAAGAGAATTTACTGAGACGTTCAGACGGATATCTGAGAATTACTCATTCTAGAGTTTACTTCACTCTATCTCTAATGAGCTACTTAACGTGTTATACTCCTGAGCTAAAGTTCAACCTTAGCTCTGATACCAAATGTAACGATCACAGACAGCGGTCACAACCGGTAGGCTTTGCAACCATCCCAGTCCCACCGTGGCTTACATTAGCACCTCGCATTTACTTTTACGGCCAGCCTCTCGACTGTCACGGCGTCTGCCTAACCAACCCATCCCTCTCAGGGACATGTAGGGGTAAGAGTCTCCCGTTCGCCACCAAACCGCGAAGCGAGAACCCCCTATCATATCTCTGATGTATATAGATATTCATTGTATCATCATTGTATCTGGATATTGTATCAGATGTTGTATATCTATATTCTTTTTATTCTGCCGTGATATTTACTTAACTGTGTTATAAGCTCCGACGACTTGGATTTGAACGCTCGAATCTACGACATTCGAGTACGATGTAAAGTATGGATGTCGATTTTCGAACGCGAAAATCTGGGACGTTACAAACTTCCCCCCTTAAAAGAATTTCGTCCTCGAAATTCGCAGGCACGAAAACAACACAGAGATAGATAGATAGATTCGATCTCCTATAACTCCTCTAACACAAGATACAGATTCCGAATTCAAGTCGGAATATCTCAGAATACATACCAATTCGTCCCTCTTCGGACTTTGGTATTCACAAGGAATTACAATAGAATTTCAAAATTTGGTTTCAAACGAATTCGTTTTATTGATTTAATTCAA
Organism: Allium fistulosum; assembly: GCA_030737815.1. NCBI lineage: Eukaryota > Viridiplantae > Streptophyta > Magnoliopsida > Asparagales > Amaryllidaceae > Allium > Allium fistulosum. Next base: position 675,238,022 of record CM060905.1, read on the forward strand.
TTTAGTCTTCATATTCTATTAATCAATTTATCTCAATTTAAAATTTTCAATTTCAAACTCATTAAGGTTTAAATCAGAAAGCTGATAAGAAACCGATTAAGATACGAGGTAAGAATTTCTACAACGATTCGTAGAGCCATCATCACATCGAAACTTCTTCTTGTAGCTGATATGAAGCAATCAAAAGAATTGAAAAGACGAATCAAAGAAAATTGATAGAGAAAGATTGTTTCCACTGCTGCAGGGTATTGACCATTTATAGTCGTATTTCCTCGTCCCCTATCTCGTCTTCTTCTAGCACTCATATCTACTATCAGTGGATAGTAAGAGAATTTACTGAGACGTTCAAACGGATATCTGAGAATTACTCATTCTAGAGTTTACTTCACTCTATCTCTAATGAGCTACTTAAAGTGTTATACTCCTGAGCTAAAGTTCAACCTTAGCTCTGATACCAAATGTAACGTCCCAGATTTTCGCGTTCGAAAATCGACATCCATACTTTACATCGTACTCGAATGTCGTAGATTCGAGCGTTCAAATCCGAGTCGCCGGAGCTTATAACACAGTTAAGTAAATATCACAGCGGAATAAAAAGAATATAGATATACAACATCTGATACAATATCCAGATACAATGATGATACAATGAATATCTATATACATCAGAGATATGATACAATAAATTGCAGCGGAAAAGAAAACGATAACATCAGCAGCGGATAATCTCCATCTTCAAAGCACTAATCCAGAAATAGCTTGAACTCCCAATAACGATACACCAAGATAAGCAAGTGCAGTCCGATCCAAAGACTGAACTAGCTCCAGATAACCTACTAATCTGACTATCTGAAAAACCAAACTCTAGACTGCTCGTGTAGAAAAATTTTGAGCATCCAGAGTTTAGGAAAGAAACAATAAACTCCGGATCAGTCATGGGACTGGTGTGAGCAACAAAAACAGTTTATCTTTAAAACAAATAGCAGAGAATTTTAAAGTCAATTCGCAATGCTTTTGGAAAATGAAACTACCATAAGACCTCCCACCACACACACAATGCAAACGCAGAATTGGAGGAGATTTCTTCTTATGATAGTCAAAGATGCTTACTACGCAAAATCAAATCATTTTTGATATTATTATTAGTGCATAGTGTAGAAAAAAAATTTCGAAAGTAGAATATAAATCTTAGCCAGCATAAACATTTCGCACTTATGCCTACTATAGCTACCATGTTCAATAGCAGGTTACCACCACATTCCATGGCAGGTAATACAACTAAAACCGTACAGGGCTCGTATTGTTTTGTTTGGATTTCCAATAAATGGTCAGGCTAAGGAACTTCCTATTCCACGAAAGAAACGCCTCTGGCGGGACGTTCCGAGAACCAACTGTTCTCTGCCAAACAAGGCCGGCAACCCCTTTTCCCAAGGGATAAAAGAAACCTCAGATATGCCACCCCCGGTCCTTTGGGACCTTTATCCGAGCTCGGTATCCAACATCACACATCATAAAGAAAGTGTATCCACATGAGTAAGTATCTGGGCTCCATACCATGATACTACCCTTTTCCAGAAGGAATGGTCATACCCTAGGGGAGCTACCCCTGAAAACCTTGCCGCACGATTCCTGTTTCGACCATTACCGGGTTGTGAGGCTCGACGAAGTCTCGTCCACAAAGCTACGCTTTTTCAAAAAAAGCCACGCTTCGGGTCAACAGATGATCAACCTATGATCACAAAGATAAATGATCAAACAAATGATCATATCACAAATGATCAAACACTGATCATCACACAGCAACACTCAGCATGCCACATTACCAAATTGGGATATATCGCTGATAACTTCAACTACATAACCTCTGAGCTCGTACGTCTCAGAGAAGGGTGTTAAGCTAAGAGAATAAATTCTCCGCCACCAACAGAAATGTATTTGAAAGAAATCGGCTTTATATCTCAAAGTGTAATGTCAGACATGTATCCATATAAGTCTGTTCCGGGTTCGAACAGAACCGAAGGCACTTCTCACGAAGCCCTTGCAAATCCGGATAATTTCCAATCACGTCCGGACTTCCCGTCACAAAAGAGTGATATAAATCTCTATACCGGAGCAACTCAGTGCAGAGACATTCGACAGGTTGTCCTTTCATTTTCGAAAATATCCGGTCTTCATCACCGGTCTTCAAATGCCATCCATATACGACGTATCACTATTCGAAATGGGTTATACGACCCAAAGGTCCTTTCCCGGCTAACCCGAATAGTGAGCGCAATATTTAAAAATATATGGATATTGGGATTTCAATTAAGTCACCACTTATTACCCAAAATCTTTCTTTCAAATGGTTTAACAAATTACCATTTTAATCTTTTAAACAAAAAGATTTACTTCACAAAGTTCACTAAATTTCACAAAGATTCATTCACAGATTTTCCAAATCGATTTCCATTTCAGTTTAATTAATTCGTTAAATCTTTAAATCAAAGATTTAACTAATAGCTTTCAAAACAATTCCATTTCGAATGGGTTAAATAAATCATCATTTTAAATCTGTTAAAAATAAACAGATTTAATTCATAGCTTTCAAAAAAGAATTCATTCATAGCCTTTTAAAACATTTCAATTTCATTTTGAATTTGAAACCTTTCAACACAAATTGGAAGTTCACTTCTTATATGAAAGCTGTTATTATTTGAAAACAAATAGTTTTCGTTTAAGAAAAATCCAATTATATTTACACGAGTTAAAACCCTTTTATTTTATTCACATTCCAAAATCAATACTTTTTAAAATGGTTTAACTCATATATAACAGGTATAAAATCTCTAATCCCTATTTTCAAATCATAGAGTTCAATTTCAAATCTTGAATTTAAGTTTAAATCAAATTATTTAAACTTCAAAACTTAATCAGGTTATTCGAAAATAAGTTTCATCTTTGAAATTCCATTTCAAAAGCTTTTCACATTTAAACCGAAATTTCTAATTTCAAAATCAATTGAAATTAAAATTTCAATTTCAAAAACATCAGATTTAAATTATCTGTGACTTAACCGATTTCCACGTGAAATCCATATTTGTGTGTGTAAAAGTGTAGTCCAGGGGTTCAACACAGTAGTGCAACATCAATCATCACAGATATATCGATAAGCGGTATAATCTATAACGCTTATCTCCATTCACAGATTCATAGATAAAATAAATTTATCAGTCACAAAGATTCATCAATACAATTCGATGTGGGTTTCGGATATCCAACTGGAATCCGACTCCCTGTCGCATCGAAATTCCAAATGTCGTTTACGGGTCAAGGGTTTCATATTCACATAGTAATATATACATCACAGATATAACAGCTCAGCACAGCATAAATCAGGGTATATCACAAATGATCATATATCAAGGATATCAAACAATTCACATTCAATAGAATTCAAACATTCATAAGTAAGGTCAGTTAATTGTTTGATTTATTCAAATCAGATTAATAAATTACTAATCCTGGTTAATTAATTAATTACAAATCATTTTGATTAATTATTCTTTAATCATTTATTAGTTAACCATTAAAAATAAATTAATTAACCTTCAATTAAAATTAATCAACCTTTAATTATTAAATAATTATCCTTTAATTATTTAATTCACCATTTATTAAATTATCTTTAATTAATTAATTAACCCAAAATTTGATTAATTATTATTAAATTAATTACCCTTAATTAATTACACTTTAATTAATCATCCTTAAAATTTTATTAATTTTTAGTCACTTTATTAACTGATGCTTAAATCATTAATCATCTATTCTTAATAAATTAATCAATCCTTAATTTCAAATTAAGTAACCTTAAATTAATAATTAACTTATTTTTTTTTTTTATTAATAAACTTTGTATTTAATCATCATTAACAACTAACTTTACTTTTAAGCTATCATTTTTAAAACATTTGAGTAACTTCTTAATTTCATTATCAAGTTTATTTAAAATAAACCCTTTTTTTTTCTTTATTTTAGACAAAGGTTATATACATTTAAAACATCTTAAAACATCTTGAAACATTTTAAACTCAACAAATTTAAAATGATTTATCTTCAAAACTCTTTGCTAATCCCAAATTTAAAAAAACACAATTCATTTAAAAAGAATTGAGTTAAACATGTTTTAAATTTAAGTTTATTCAAAATTAAAAGAACTGCTTTATACCTACCCGTGATACAACCAAAAACATCGAGTAAATACTCGAGTTAATTTGCAAACGAACCCGGTTATGCAAATTACAGATCACCAATACTTTGAGTCCAACACCCCACTGTCTCCATTCCTCTTTATCAGGAAACAACACTGTGCCGTGCACGTGCACGGCACCACCATTCGCCTCCGGTCGACGTCACGTCGTTGAGCAAGTCGAGGGCCATCCATATATCAATCTTCGAGCACTCGAACTCCATCCTCGTGTCGAAATCGAAATCGAGACTATCCATCACCCTCAGGAACTAACACCGTCACCTAAAATCACTTCGTGTCGGCGATTCTGACCACCAGTCATCACGCGACTTTGCCTCTAACCTCGCTGGAGACCACCGCAACGATCCCCCTCGCACCGGTGATACTCGATCCCTCCGAGACATTGTGGTGGCTCAATTCCCAGCCTCCACACGAACTAGGATTTAAACCCTACATCTTCAAACTGCCGCTGCCACAGTGATCTGGACCACCACCTACTATTTTTCCCATCACCACCAAAGCCTCCTCTATCACCACGAGTAACCCCAACTCCCCCAGTCCAACACGTCACCGGAAATTGGCCAAAATGCCAATTCCGATCGTCCTCAATTTGCTCTCAAAATACCCAATTAAAAATCACTATATTAAACTTAAAAATCATGTCTTTGTATACTTATCCAAATTATATAATCGAATTAATGATTTAACATAACTGAATTTATCACATGATTCTGTTTATACTGTAAAACAAGTATGCAGAGTCCAGTGTTTCATCCTTTGGCCTAAAACAAATATACTGTGAGCAGTTGAAACAACTTATTTTGTTTAAGGATCCTCAGTTAAACATATTTGTATGTAAGTTTATTTGATTTATTTCCAACTCACTTTACTCTGAAAACAAAAACAGGAAGAACAAGCTCATATAGCAATTTCCAGAATCACAAAGCATCCTACAGAATGAATTTCTTCCCTATGCAACAACACTAAAGTTTTGTTGACCGAATACTCAGTTTTCAATTTAAAACAAAACAAGTTTACTCACAATCAACACATATAAATAGATTAAAGTTTTAAATTAAAAGTTTGCTCACAGATTCACAGGCAATTAAAAATAAAAAGAAAACTGGTTTTAGAAAAATTTGAAGTTGCTCACCTGTTTATACTTAGAACAGAGAACAAAGTTTGCTTAGCAACAGGCTTTAACATTTCAAGCTGAAGTCCTTCTTCTTGCTTCTCTGTTGTATTGGGTTGCTTGATTGAGAATGTTTGTTTAGATTTTAAAAGAAGTTTTTATCTTGGTTTTATTTAATTCGAATGGAAAATGAAAAACTGATAAGGGGAAATAGCCTACAGGGTCATATTTATGAAACAAGTTACAGGGTATCATTTTTTTTATATGCAAACAGTGTACAAGCTGTACAATTTCCAGAGATAATTTTTTATAGCTTATGGCCGAGATTACATGCTTTTGTACTTAGAAAAGATATTTGCTTTACTATCATTTAATGCTATGTCCTTGTAAGTGCTTATTTACCTTACCAGCCTACATATTTATTTAGATCCAGTTGTACTTAAGACTGCATACCCATATATTCGAACCACTTGTTTTCACACTTACCCTATGCAAGTTTTTTCTAACAAGTTATTATATTTTCTATGTTCATTAGACTATGCAGATTTATCTTTGAAGGCTGGCAAATCATTCCTATGCCCTATACAAATATATCTCCTTGTTTTACATTTTGAAATGTAGTTGAATGTTATTTCTTATGTGCTATGCAAATATATGTTACTGGTTGATAGTGGAATGTAAATGAATGTTGTTTAGATGTTTAGTGTATTTGTTTTTATAATTTACAACTATAAAATTTAACTTATGTATATTTATTTCTTTTGTTCCATTGTCTTATTTTATATTTTAAAACCATTTATTGAAGATTTAATTTCAAATCCAATATATAAATATATGTTCACACATATATACAAATTTACAATATTTTTAAGATTCTAAATGATGTATACAGAATTTATCTGTATTCGGAGAAACTCGCTCCAATTTTCTAATTAAATTTACAAATTTTTATTCAAAAATCTCAATAATTATTAATTTAAATAAATAAAAATCTAGGGTCGTTACATCCACACAAACGACATGAAACCCATGATTACAACCTGGCAACTATCTAACCCATTCCCCTTCTTTAAAACCTCCTAAACAAATCGGACACTCAGACTTCAACCCACGGCCGTCTTCCTCTTCTTCATCTTTATTCTCAAACTGAACTACAGGCAGCGAAATTATGACCGAGGAAGAAAGCCCTTCAGACTTTACAGCTTGCCTGTCAACCTCAGATGCACCATCGTTTGTGCTTTGAATTGAGCTTCGAGTGCAGAAGAGTGGTATGTGAAGTAAGCTTTCTGAAGGTGGAGAATGTGAACGCTTTTGCATGGTGGGTTGATATAATTTTTAAATACCTTATGAAGTGATCAAGGTGGCTACGGGGATATGTTCAGGATCCTTTGAGTCGGACAAACAGAAGATCACAAGGTGTGTTGTTTGACTCATGGTAGATTGACCACGAGCTCTTTTGATTATTTCTTTCTTTCTTTATGCTTTTTTATTCTCACCTTTGATCTAGTTGTCATCAACTTATTAGTTATTAGTAACACAACATAATTTTTATGTCGAGGTAGTACTTGACCATATTAGGGATAGAATGGACAAAGTTTTAGGGTTTAAACTCGGTAGACATGTTGCTATTTTGATCCGTTAAGGTCCAATCAATTAGGTCATCGAGACGGGTGGATACTGCCGTAGCACTAGGGTTAGTTTGGACTGGTGTATATTGGTCCCGTTTGACAAGTATTGTATATGATCGTTGTATGGATATTCGTTTTTATCATAGAACGAACATTTATATTCATCCGATACAATATTTGTCGGATTTGTCCCTGTATTGGACAGGTTACAAACAAAATAAAGTATTTATATTTTGCAAATCATTTCATTTTAAACGGTTCACGAATTTCGACAACACTTTGTTTTTGTTCCCTGTTTACACGCATATGTGTATGATATAAGGAAAAAAGGAAAGTGCTGCCGAAATTTTGTTGAATCGTTTAAAATAAATTGAGTTATAAAATATAATTACTCCTGTGTTTGTAATGGGAAGTAGGTTGACCAACCATCAAAGTGTAAAACAATAACTTAAAAATTATAGATTATATTCATATAATAATTTGTGTAAATCCTTTTGAAAATAAAATTAAATATAATAGTATTATACATTTGCGAAAATTTAAATGTATGATTTAGTTGAAAAATAAAATTTCAATACTTAAATGATTTATATGTTTTTATGTTTTAAAGTAGGAAAAATGGTTAATTATTTATCGATCGAAGTTGGATGTACCAACAAAGAAGAGAAACTGGAGGCTCGATAAGTGAACATTTTCAAAATGGTGTACACATCTTTATTAAAATCGCTTTAAGTAGTAATGGGAACGATGAAGAAATTTGTTGTCCATGTAATAGGTGAAAATTATAGAAGCATTTGATACCGGATATGGTAGTAGTTCATTTATGTCAATATGATTTCGGACCGAATTATTTGGTGTGGGATCGTGATGGAGAACTTATAGCATCTAATCTCGTACATTCGAAGGAGGAGGTCGATACTGAAATTGTTCTAACGAATCTCATTGAAGATATGGTTGAACATACAATTTTTTGTATTCGTGCCTAAAAAATAAAGGATGAAACGGGGATGCATTGTTTACTTTGCGTAAAATCTAAGATCCATGCATTAATTTATGACAGTGATGTCTTTTTTAGTTTTAGTAAACATTATTATGAATTTTTGTTTCTCTACTTTTTTGTTCCATTAAATTCATTAGTGTTTCATACTTTCTTCATCTTGTCTTTTGTCTTTAGTAACATTGTGTAGCAATAGTAGTAGTAGACATGGAATAGAAGTAAAAGGGAAAGACAAATATTAATAAGCTTTAAGAGAGAGGAAATCTGAAAACTTTGGAATGGTGATGGAGACAAAGAATACCTAGCGGAGTTAACTGGAGCAATAAGTTTGCTGTGGATGATAATCGGTTGCTAACAATTTGGACGAACTTATTTTTATTAAATTATTAAATTTGAAAGTTCCATATAGTTTGATAAAAATAAACTTAAAAATATAAGGAAAAAAATATAATTTTTTGCTGGTATAGGGTTTGAACTTGTAACCTTGTTTGTATTTTAAAATTTCCATTTAAAGATAAGATGTTAATTTTTGTTCACGGTGGGATTCGAATTCATGACCTCTTGTCTACATGGAAGGACATTTTTGAAATTTCACGGTTGGACCAAAAAATTGTGTTTTTATTTCAACTATTAATAATGAGTGTTACGGCATGCGCTTCGCGCGTGATTTGTTTTTCTACATATTGCATATGTTTTAACACAATTAAAAAAGCACAAATATTTAATCATATTTTGCATTGAAATCATGTGTAATTTTTGAAACCTAAGGATTGAACCAAAAGATTGCGCTTTTATTTTAATTATTAGTAAAGATTATATCTAACAAATATATTTGTGTATGTGTATGTATGTATATCTATCAGTATATATATATATATATATATATATATATATTGGCACGTGCAATACACGTGCATATAAGCTTTTTATTAAATTGTTAAATTTGAAAGTTCTATGAAGTTTAATAAAAATAAACTGAAAAACATAAAGAAAAACGTAATTTTTTTTGTTGAAATAGGGTTTGAACTTGTAGCATTGTTTACGTTTAAAATTTTCATTTGAAAATAGATTTTAATATTTGCCCACGGTGATATTGAATTCATGACCTCTTGTTTGCATGAAAGGGCATTTTTTGAAATTTCACGGTTGGACCAAAAAAGTGTGTTTTTATTTCAAGTATTAATAAAGATTAATAGATTGGTTGATTTATCTAGGAAGATCTTGCATTACCTATTCTAATGAAGCCATATATATTTGACTCGTTCTCCCAATTCTTATTGTAATTACATTTGAATACGTCTAAAATAATTGTAAGGATATTTTGTCTCTTAATTTATTGGAAAATCATATGAATAACAAATTACTATTCTAAAAGGTACGTATAGTGGTATTTTAGGAAGTTCACGGTCAAGATTGCGCTTCCAAACCAACTATAAATAAAGATGGTTAATAAAGATTTATAGATTGGTTGATTTATCTAGAAAGATCATGCATAATATATTCTAATGCAGCCATATATATTTGACTCGCTCTTTGAAGTCTAATTGTAATTACATTTGATCAATTCTATTCTTTGAATAATTGAAATTAACATCTAGATTTGAATAAATCTAAATTAATTGTAAAGAGATTTTATCTTCTAATTCATTGGGAACTGAAATGACCCTCCTGATTTGCCTTAATTTTTGGTGAATTTTTTTTACCTTCCTATAATTAATATTCTCAGAGTCATTTTCTTTTCAAACAATTTATCCAGGATTTAAAATTCCTATTTAATATAAGTATATTAATTTAATCACAGAAATATACATATACATATGATGATGTATATGTCCCTCTTGTTTAAATCAAAGTATACATATATTTAAATTTTGTAAACAAGAGCATATCATGTTTGATTTGAATTGAATTTTGAATTTCTCATCCCATTATTAATTTTTCATATCTTTGATACTTATAATATACGAGTAGATCCTATTCATATTTATTTATAGTGATAACTTTAATTATTAAAATTAAGATTTATCAATAATTTATCTTGGCAAGATAATCTCTGAATGCTTGAGATTATATTATTATTTTTGTACAGTTAAGATGTTTGATATCTGATTAAGACCAGAAAATGATATTTACTTATATCATTTTGGCTCATAATCTTTTTCTTTGAGATTCATCTGCTCTTAACTTAGCCTATAAATCAAACCATGCTTTATTCTTGTACATATTGGTTTCTGAATTTTTCTGGAAATGTTTGTAAATGGTGCAATCCCTGGATTTTTGGCGAGCCAGGTTTTGATTGTAGAGTGTTCTCTGGTTTGATAGTACAAACCAGTTCCAAAATGCACATATGTTTTTAGCATTTGAAAAGAAATTTTTGTGTTAAACACTTGCAAAATAGACAAAGGGGTTTTGTATTGCATTTCACTGCTGAATTACAGACCAATATGATCAACCAGACTAACATCAACCATTTTTCTTTAAAATGTTATTCATTTATGAACTACTTGATGCCTTATTTAAGATATAAACATTTCACAAACAACTCACAATGGACTTGAATTCTTTTACAAAATCCTCTAATAAAAGACATCTAAATACTTGAAAGATTACCCCGGGTTAAACCATATTTTTCCCAAACTTTATACTTTTAAATAACACCAGAGTGACTAATGCAAAGTATAGAATATGTTAGTTAATTGCTCAGGTATATATATATATTCTTTCAGATTTTTGGTAGATAGTACTTTAAACTTGTTCCTTTGTTCCTAACTCAAATAATCTTTAAATTCTCAAACCTTAATTCTTAGCAAAATGTAACAGAAAACAATCAGTTCAAACCAACATAGCAAATTCATTACATAACAAGAAATTTAAAAACATAAGTTTTCATGAATACATGCAGATAATTCTTCCTATGCTCTTATTAAAACTAACAAACATGCTTTTCCATTTTTCTCATTAGCCATAATCTTCTTTCCTACTTATGTCTTGCATCCCCTGAAAAAGCATTAGTGGCTGCCTCAGTTTGAATTGAGACACCCCCATATGCCATGAGCAAATAAGGGTCAGATCAATGATCTGGTATGAGCAACATCAATATATTCATGATATTAAGCAAAATAAATGATATATAAGCACTAATCAGTTGCTTAAACAATTTCTTAAATCAGCTATGTATCTATATTTCAGATAAACTGTTATGCAAATGCAATGACTTCATAGATTAACCATTAGCACAAACATGATTATGCAAGCATTCACATCAATCTGCAGCAATCAGATGCCCTGGAACACTCATGGTTCCAAATCAACAGTCTAAGAAATACTCATTCTCTTATTTCATAACTTTTGCATAACCTTTACGAATATACCATTTTTTTCCTAGCCTCATCTGCTATCAAGGAATCACAGGGACACATTGCAAATTAATTAATTCACATCATTGCACAAAGATCTCAGGGCTTAAACAAAGCATGTGCCAAACTTGCATACTTCAAATATGACTAGCATTCCAGCAGCCTTCTTGGCTCATAGTTCTTAGTTCATTCACTAAATTTAAATTTATTTAATCCTATTATCAGATAGGTGAGTGAATAAGTCACTGTGTTCATTGAAACACCCCCTGTAATACTGCAAGCATATTTTTCCCAACCAATAATTATTTTCAAGGATACTGCTAACATATTGCTAGATCTCTGAATTAAGTGCAAGAATATTTATACTGAGAATAGGAATATGGCATAATGTATTATTATGATCTGCAAATAACTATGATTGAACCAGATTCAAGATCTAGTTGAATCATAATTTTTGTCTTGTAGATTTTTGCTATTTTAATCACGGATTCAGCACTTAAAAATCTCTATTGCATCCCTAATATCTTTTCTAAAGCCTCAGCACTTATACAATGTATATTGCAGCTTATTTTATTTTCTCTATTGAGGTTTTATTGCCATGATTCCATATCAGGTATGAGTATTCTTCCCCTGATTTCAAGATCTGATGCCTTAGTTTTTTTATAAATATAATAAAATAGTAGCTTGCACATCCATAATAAAACATCTTATCAGATCAAGGTCATCCAAAGAGTATCCATAACAAAACATTACATCAAGTTAAAACCATTCAAAGAATATTAATAAAACTGAGTTTAACAAAAACCAGAAAGTATCAATAACAACATAAAGATTTGGCTGCCTCTTATCAGGTCTTAATGCCATGAATTTAGTGAGATTACTCACCTAAATTCTTCCTGCCTTTGCTCAAAAATCCCAATATGTTTCTCCCTCTTCTTTTCTTCTTTTTATTTTTATTTTTAAGCAACTCAGGTAAAAATGATTTTTCTGGTTATAGCTACCTATTTATAAGCATTTTCACTAGGGTTTTATCAAGATAAAATTCCATTTCTGTCCTGTCTAGTATCATGCATTTTGTATTCACATTCCCATCCTTAATACCCCGGCCATACCAGTTAATTAAGGTCAGTACTTTCCTCCTTTTGCTTTTCCAGAAAAGTGGCTATTTTTGAATATTTGCTCAAGTCATGTTAAATGTGTCACTTACTATATTTTATATTCTATTCATTTCGAAAAATCCTCTTTACTATTTTTACCTACACATACTTACTAACTTATATTTTACCTCATACTATTTTAGTGTTATTTTTCTTTTTGCTTAGTTTCAATGTATCTCTGCTCAAAGAAAATGTATCTGGGTATAAGCATATGTATACATATATCTATTTAACCCTTCCTTACTTCCTATAAAATATTCACATCATATATTTCATATTTTTAATTTCAATATACTAATATATTTTTTATTTCAGTATGTATACATATCAAATTTTATAAAGAGTATTTAATTTCAATGTTTACAGAAAAATATATTTTAATTGGTTTAATAATTCATATTTCAAAATCATATTTGAAATGCTTCCTTTCTTTGTTTATTTATTTTATTATCATCATTTTTTTAGAGATCTTAAACCTTTTCCTAGTGCCATTTCCAGTGTGCATGTGCACACATACTGTTGCACATCATTTCATCAAGAAATCCTTCAACATTTTATCTAAATATTTTTAGAACTGAATTATTTTAGTAAAATAATTTCCCTCAAAATTTTGGGGCATTACATTCACCCCTCCTTTTAGGAATTGTGTCCTCACAATTTCTTTAATATTTATAACAAGCATTTACTGATTCTAAGGAATCTATCAAACATATGCATAAGCAAACAAATTAAATCATAACAACCATATATATTAGATTTTCCAATTTTTTTCTAAAAATTACCTTTAATCTGCAAAAAGCTTAGGATAATCTATCCTAATCTTGTCCTCTAACTCCCATGTGCAGTCATTTGGATCAAGACTCCACTGAATCTTCACCAGTTTCAAAGTTTTACTTCTTAATTTCTTCTCTTCTTTAGCTAAAATCCCCACTGGTTCTTTCTCATAAACCAAATTAGCATTTATTTGAATTTGGGTAGAATTTTCCAGAATTTCTTCTTTATCATGTACCCATCTTCTAAGTTGTGACACATGAAAAACATTATGCATTGCTTTCATTTCCTCTGGCAGTTCTAATTTGTATGCTAAAGAGCCTATTCTCTCCAGAATTTTATAGGGTCCAACATACCTTGGTGTGAGTTTTCCCTGCTTGCCAAGCCTCAGAACCTTTTTCATGGGTGATACTTTTATGAAAACAAAGTCTCCCACTCCATATTCCACCTGCTTTCTCTTCATGTCTGCAAACTTCTTTTGCCTATCTTGAGCTGCTGCCATCCTTCTTCTTATTAGCCCAATTTTCTCTGTAGTCTCTTTTACATATTCAAGCCCTAAGACAGCCCTCTCTCCTGTCTCTACCCAACATACAGGTGATAAACATAGCTTACCATATAAGGCTTCAAATGGAGCCATCCCTATGGTGCTTTGATAACTATTATTGTATGTAAACTCAGCTAGATGGAGATGATCCTCCCAGTTGCCTCAAAAATCAAATGCACATGCTCTCAATAAGTCTTCCAGAATTTTGTTCACCACTTCAATTTGTCCATCTGATTGTGGATGGTAGGCAGTGCTTAAGCATAACTCACTCCCCATGGCCTCTTGAAAACTTTTCCAGAATTTTGAGGTTAAGATGGTATCCATATCACTCACAATAGTTTTAGGAATGCCATGTAATCTTACCACCTCTTTCATGAATACCTGAGCCAATTTTGGTGCATTTCTTTCTGATTTTACTGGGATAAAATGTGCTACTTTAGTTAGCCTATCCACTATTACCCAAATGCTTGTGTTTCCTCTTTTAGATCTAGGCAGGCCATCTATGAAATCCATAGATATATCCTCCCATTTCCACTATGGTATGCTTAGAGGTTGCAACAACCCTGATGGTCTTTGTGGTTCTGCTTTAACTTGTTGGCAAGTCATACATTTTACAACATGTTTTGCCACATCTGATTTCATTCCCTTCCACCAAAACTTCCTTTTCAAATTTTGATACATTTTTGTACTGCCTGGGTGTATGGAGTACTTACTCCTATGATATTCATTTAAAATTTTCTCCTTTAATTCTGTGTTTTCTGGAACACATATCCTATTCTTGTTTCTCAAATAACCATTTTTATCAATGTGATAATTTGTCACTTCTTCCCTTTTTTATAGGAGGACTTTCTTCTCAACTATAATAGGGTCTTGGTCTTGCATTTCACTTACCTTCAAAAGTAATTTAGATTGAAGTGTCATCAAGCTCAAATTCCCTCTATTTTCCTGTGCACCATGCACATGCACATCCATGTGCACACAGCCATTCTTCACAATTTCTAACTCAGTAAGCAAAGACAAGTCCTTAAACTCTTCCATCATTATCATAGCTAACTTAGCATGTTGTCTACTTAGAGCATCAGCAACTTTGTTTGCTTTGCCTGGTGTATAGAGTATATCTAAGTCATAGGCAGCTAGAAACTCCACCCACCTATGTTGCCTCATGTTTAAATCTTTCTGTGAGAACAAATATTTTAGTGCCTTATGATCAGTGTACAAAATAAATTTGGCACCTAATAAGTAATGTCTCCAAAGCTTTAAGGCATACACTACTGCTGCTAGTTCAAGATCATGGGTTGCATACCTAGTTTCATGTGGCTTTAATTGCCTAGATGCATAGGCTATTACTTGGTCTTGTTGCATCAACACAACCCCTAGTCCAAAGCCACTTGCATCAGTATACACAATTAAGTTTTCATTCCCTTCTGGCACTCTCAACACTGGTGCATTAACTAAAGCTTCTTTTATTTTGATAAAAGCTTGCTCACATTTTTCAGTCCATATAAATACTTGATTCTTTCTGGTTAAATTTGTAAGTGGTGATGACATTTTAGAAAAATCTTTTATAAATCTCCTATAATATCCTGCCATCCTCATAAATGATCTAACCTCACTTACTGTACTTGGTCTTTTCCATGCTTGAATTGCTACAACCTTATTGGGGTTCACTGAAATTCCTTTTGCAGAAATAACATGGCCAAGGAAATGTACTTCTTCTTTCCAAAAAGCACATTTTGAAAATTTTGCCTTGAAATCTTTTTCCCTCAATCTAGACAAAACCAGATGCAAATGATTTTTATGCTCTTCTACTGTTTTGGAATAAACCAAAATATCATCAATAAAAATTATCACAAACTTATCTAAATAATCTCTGAATATTCTATTCATTAAATCTAAAAAATATGAAGGAGCATTTGTTAGCCCAAATGGCATAAGTAGAAACTCATACAACCCATATCTAGTGTTAAATGCATTGTACTTAACACTTGAGTCCTCAACCTTCATGTGATGGAACCCATATGCCAAGTCTAACCTAGAAAATGTTTTAGCTCCACTGAGTTGATCAAAGAGATCATCAATTCTAGGCAATGGGTATTTGTTCTTAATAGTAACTTTATTTAGCCCTCTGTAATCTATACACATTCTTAAAGTACCATCATGTTTTCTTACAAACACTACTGGAGCACCCCAGCATGAATTACTTGGCCTTATAAATCCTTTGCTTTCTAATTCTTCTAATTGATTCTTCAATTCTTTCAGTTCACTTGGCCCCATTCTATAAGGTTTCTTTATTATTGGGCTTGCTCCAGGAATAAGATTGATCTGAAACTCTACTGGTCTATGGTGTGGAACACCCTTATCCTCCCCAAACACATCTAAGTATTCATTGACTATGGGAATTTCTTCAATAGTAAGTTCACTGGAATCTTTTTCCAAATCAATTAAATGATATAATTTTCTTTCTTTAGCTACTTCACATAAAATTGTGATTCTCTGGCCTCTAAGATTTTGTAATGATATGGTGGATGATTCTAAGTTAATTATGGCTTTAAATTGCCTTAACCAGTCTACCCCCAATATAACACCTATATTTGGGTAGTTTAAAACATATAAATTGGAAATGAAAATGTTTCCACCTATGTTTAATTCCACATCCACACAAATCATATCGAGAACACTAGAACTCCCCAGTGGACTTTGTATAAACAATGGAGTTTCAACCAATATGCAATTCAATTTTAGCATTTTAACTAGTTCATAAGAAATCAAAGAGTGAGTTGCCCCAGTGTCATATACTACTGCTATGGATATGGTACAAATAAGTAATGTACCTTCCACTTGGCTATGATTTTCAGCATTAATTTCCACTGTAGATTTGCTTTTGCCCTCCAAATTTGCTAGCTTCCCTTGCTGCTTGTACTCAGGACAGTTCCTCTTCATATGCCCCTTTTTCCCACATAGGTAGCATTTGAAGGCTCCTCCTTTTTCAACTCTGGGCACCTTGGTTTAATGTGTCCTTCCTTTCCACAATGATGGCAGACCAATTTCTTTTTAGCATCATTAGCCTTGGTGTCATTGGCCTTCTTGTTGTCTGTCTCCTCCTTCTTTTTATCATAAGGGTGATACATTCCCTTATTCTTCTTGTTATTTTGGTTCTTAAAATTCTTGTACTTCTCCCTTTCCTTGTCATGTCGTCCCAATTTCAATGCCAGATCTATTACTTGATCAAAAGTCCTATCTTCTTGTTATTCTTCTTGTTATTTTGGTTCTTAAAATTCTTGTACCTCTAATGTACCTATCATTTTTGGATGCTTCATATGCCACTAGCATTGCTCCATATTTGGATAATCCCTCAAACTTTTGAGTATACTCAGTGACATTCAAAGTCCTTTGCCTGAGTCTAATAAATTCTTCAAGCAATGTGGTCTTAGCTGATGCTGGTACAAATCTTGCCTCCAACATTTCCTTGAATTGATTCCAAGTGATTTCATTTTCATTTCTCCCAGCTATGATCACCTCCCACCAGCCTAAAGCTACTCCTTTTAGCTATCTTGAAGCCACTTGCCTCTTCCTCTGATCATCAAGCTGCATGTCATTGAAAATCCTATCCAGTGTCCTCAACCATGCTTGAATTTCCATCACATTTTCAGTCCCTTCAAAACTTTTGCCTCCCAAGTTTGTATAAGCCTTTAATAGTTTTGAAAGTTCCTCATGTGGATTCTCAGGCATATGCCCAATTCCATCCCTTAAAACCCTTACAAATTCTTGCATATCAAGCATTTGTGGTGCACTTGTTCCTGCATGATGTCATCCCCTTCCTACCATGGTTTGCTAACCAAGTTATGAGCAAATAGCATTAGTGTACTGTGAGTATTTTCTATAATTAATATTTTCCTATTTAAATTATTTCATCCAAAAAAAACAGGTATAATAAATTTCTAAGTATTCAACAATCAATACAACCATTTGCTCTAATACCAAACTGAAATGACCCTCCTGATTTGCCTTAATTTTTGGTGAATTTTTTTTTACCTTCCTATAATTAATATTCTCAGAGTTATTGTCTTTTCAAACAATTTATCCAGGATTTAAAATTCCTATTTAATATAAGTATATTAATTTAATCACAGAAATATACATATACATATGATGATGTATATGTCCCTCTTGTTTAAATCAGAGTATACATATATTTAAATTTTGTAAACAAGAGCATATTCTGTTTGATTTGAATTGAATTTTGAATTTCTCATCCCATTATTAATTTTTCATGTCTTTGATACTTATAATATATGAGTAGATCCTATTCATATTTATTTATAGTGATAACTTTAATTATTCAAATTAAGATTTATCAATAATTTATCTTGGCAAGATAATCTCTGAATGCTTGAGATTATATTATTATTTTTGTACAGTTCAGATGTTTGATATCTGATTAAGACTAGAAAATGATATTTACTTATATCATTTTGGCTCATAATCTTTTTCTTTGAGATTCATCTGCTCTTAACTTAGCCTATAAATCAAACCATGTTTTATTCTTGTACATATTGGTTTTTGTAACAACCCGACTTTTTCTCCACAGAAAGTCGCATCGTTAATTAAGAAAGAAAGGGATAGAAGAAGAAAAGAAAAGAAGAAAGAACAACAACACATCAGAATCTCACAGCGGAACGAAACAAAATATAATATATCACATAACTATTACATAGTCTTTACATAATCAGAGTTACACAACTTATACAACGAAATAGACAGTTATAATTTCTGTCTATTATACAACTCAAGATATAATTCAAACAAAAGACTCAGATCAACCAACACAGCGGAATACTATCTATCTACGAATGCTGAAGCCTCCTGCTCCATATCTCCTCCATAGATTCGTCAAAGTTAACCTGAATCCCTTGGCTACTCGTAAAAATTGAGTACCCAAGAGTTTAATAAAACAGAAAATAAACACTTGGGTCAGACATGGGTCTGGTGTGAGTAAACGGGTTAAAATTGTTTAACTTCAAAACCTTTTGAAAACAAAGGTATCACGTAAGACTTTCCACACATAAACATGGAAAAGTTTTTACCTTACGCTAACCAAAACATTTGATAGGAAATCCAGTTATATTATAATAGGGTCTAGGGTTTTCAAGTAAAATACAGAAATAGCTGAAATGCTTACATCTCACATTTCAACATAGTTGGGTACAACTAATACGTACGGCACTTATTGGAGTTTGGATTCCATACAATGGCAGGGCTACTGGGGTACCGCCCGTCACAGTACGTGGCCTAGATCACCGTACCGAGGAGTACGCCCGCTCCCCTGCAACACAAAGCCGGAACCATCCCTTACTGGATAATCCCGAACAAGATAATCCCGTAGTTGGCGCGACCAACCACACACTAAGCCGAATAAAAGAAAAGGGACCTCTAGACAGGGATCTATCTTGCTCTCAGTGGGTGCTACCCACGAAGCCTTGCTGCACCTCCCCTGTTTTAGCCATTCCCGGTTGATGAGGCTTGAGGCTACGATTACCTTTAATCAGAACATATCACTTAGAATGCTCATCGTCCGCCTGACGATGTGCTGAAAGCATTCAATCCATACAAGTTCGTTCCGGGTTCGAACGAAACCGAAGGCATTATCTCGTTACACTCGTTTTGGAATCACCCTCAGAGTTAACGACAATAACCCTTGCACTCTGAATCTTTATCTTCACTTGAGATTCACGACCTATCGTTAATTTGGATCGATGTGGTATTCGGGTCTCCAGACCTGGAATACCGGTATACGGAAACCCGATCCCGGTCTCATCGAAATCCAAAACGTATCTTTTAAGGCCAAGTTGTTTAAAGGTTTAAACATTTAAACTTATATTCAGGATGATATAAACAGATAGGTAAATCACATTATCACAATAGATAATCATTCATCTCACAAAGCAGCATATCACATATCATAGATATCATATCCAAATCATCCAATATCAACCATCCAATATCAATCATCCAATATTAATCATCCAATATTAACCAATCATTCAAAAGAAGAATTGATTAACTCCAAATCAATTTAATTAACCTTTAATTAAATTAATTACTATCCTTTAATCACTTGGATTATCTTAATCTTGCTTACTAACATTAATTAATTACAAATTAAATAAATCATCTCTTAATGATCTTCCTTAATTAATCTTCCTTGATTAATTATCATTTAATTACATTAAATAATTATCCTTAACCATATACAATAATTAACCCTTTAATTACTATCATTAAATTACAATAATTAATGATTCTTCATTTGCTTTCATTAATTAATAAATTAATTAACTATAATTAATTACACTCGATCCTCAATTAGTTATAATTAATTAATCATACTTTAATTAATCACTTTTATTAATCAAACTTGATTAATTCCATTAATTATATTAATTAATGATCCTCTAAATACTTCATTAATTAATTAACCTTTAAATTAATTAACCACCTTCATTAATTAGTCTTAATTAATCATAATTACTATTACTTAAGAAATTTTCTTTTATTAATCACCTTCAATAATTACCCATTAATTATTTATTAATTAATCATATTCCTTTATTATTCATTAATTAATCACATTAATTAATTAACCTTAATTAATTACATTCATTAATTAATTAATCTTAATTAATCTCATTAATTAACCTTTAATTAATTATCTAAGTAATTAATCCTTAATTACTTCCATAAAGTAATTATCCCCTTTAATTAATTACATTTAGTAATTATAAATTAATTACTTACAATAAGTAATTTACTTAATTAATTACATTAATTAAACTACATATAATTACTTTTAAACAACAAATTTAAACATTTAAAATCTTTGAAACTTGTTTAAAACTCGTTTTAATAATTTACTTTGGAAACTTGTTTTACATTTCTTTGAAACCATATTCATATTTTTATACTTTAAAACTTGGTAACATACTTTTGAAAACTAAATCACTTAATAACTTTTTAAAGTTTTAAAACTTGTTTTAAACACTTTGCTTTTAATTTTTAACTTGATTAAAATCTTGTTCAAGCTTTAAACTTAAACCTGGTGACTTACACAACTAAAACCCGAGCAAACGTCACTAAAACCCCGAGTCATTTTCGAGCAACTCATTCGAACTCACCTGCTTCGAGTTACACACGCGACAATCCCGAGTCTAACCGATCAAAGAGCTTCTTCCCCAAACCTTAACATCACCAGACAATATCGTGCACACGTGCACGTGCACAGGACCACGGCAGCGCTTCGGCGATCTGCTCCACCTTCGGCAAGTCATCGTCCACCATCTCTACCCAATCGACTACCCAGAACCCACAACATCGCCAGAAATCAAAATCGAACAGAACGAGCCCCTGGACCAAAATTTCGATCGAAGGAAAACGACCTCGCGACGCCAACCCCGACCATCAGACAATGCGCCGCCTCGTCCCGAGCTGCACTACATCACCATGCTACTATCCTTACCCTCGCGATCCACTCCGGTGCCCAGTCGATACCGTAGAAAACCCAAACATCAACACGACCAAAAACAGCACTCAAACCCTACTTTGTCGATCTCTGTCCACCACAACTACTGATAAAATCAACCCCCATTTTTCCAGAGATCAACATCCCTAAAGTCATCCTCGACCACAACCCCAAGTCTCAAATCGTCCCCGATCTCCGGCGATTGACGAAATACCCAAATTCGAACAACTCGGCAAATCTCAATTTGTATCAAACTAAAAACTATGATTTTTATCTCTAAAATCATTATTTGCAATGATAAACTAGATTATGAATTCAATTCAGGAAATTGAAACATTTGATTTTTACTGATTAAATTTATTTCTACTGTAAAACACATTTTTAAACTATAAACTAAACAATTTCACCTGGAAACTATTTCTAACAAGAATTTACATTGTAAAAATCATTTTTCTATTTATGATCGTAGCTACATATAGATTTGGAAGAAAGGTGTTTATATTTTTAACTTATTTTCTAACCTGTTTATAAACAGATAGTTGAAATTCATTCTACAGGCATGCATCCAGATAAATATACACAGTACATCATATATATATATATATACACATTCATACACATGAACATGAACAACATATTCCCACACAAACATCACATATATCTAGTTATGAACATAGATTTTAAACTGTTTTTAAAACTAAGGTTTACTCACCTATTAAATTGCAGAGAACAAAGCAGAGCAGTTTACTACTTCCAGGTTTTAAAATTTTGATCCGTGAAAGCTTTAAATTTGCTTTGCTGATGGAAACCTTTGCATGCCTTCAATTTGATGTTGTTTAAAGTTGAAACTACTGAGTTGGTCTTGATTCCTTTTGAATTGCAGAAGATTTGAATTGCAGTTGAACTCCATTTTAGTTGTAGGTTGATTTGAAGTTGCAGCATTTACTTTCAACTTGATTTTGCACATTTTAAATTCCCAGATTTTTATCTTCATTTGCTTTTAGTTTAATTTCAGGTTTTGAGTGAAGAAAAGAGAAGAAAGGAAAGAATTTGGACCGTGGTAAAATGAAAACAGGCTTCTCTAAACATACATTTATTTATAAATGTTAAATTTTTAAAGAAAAACAAAATGATGCCACTTGTCCCTTTTAGTTAACTTACACATATGCCTCCAAGTCTCCATAAGTTTACAAGTGTTTTATCTTGTCTTTAATTAATTTACAAGTATTAATTCCTTTTTATTTTGATTTATTTAAATCCTACATGTATTTAAAAATATCTATATGTAGAAAAATGTATTTATCCTTTTATAATAAGCTTTAAGATTTCTATATAAATATACAAGTGTGAAAAACTATTATTTATAATAACTTATACTTTAATCAAATATATATATATAACATATTTATAAATGCTTGAGCTTAACTATATATATATTTTTTTCAAACCATTTTGACTTTTTAAAAAGGAAAGAATGTTAAAACAATTGAATTTTAAAAGAGAAAAGATTATTAAAATGAACTTCTTATTTAAATCTTATTCTTGTTATTTAAATCATAAATATCATTTTCAAAAGTATTAAACCAAATTACAAATTATATATATATATATATGAGTTTGAAAACATCTTATTAATTTCAAATTCAATATTCTTTTTTTTTATTCCAACATATGCAAATATATATATTCTAAATGAAAAATACTTTTAACATTAGCTTGATAATTATCATATTGAATTTAATACATAACTTCAAATAACAATATATATGTTCATATATATTATAATTTGAAAACATAATTTTATTAAATTAAAAGATTCCCTATTCATAATATATATACCTATATATATATATATTATAAATATAAACACTTATATTAGTTTTAGAAAGATAAAACTTCCCAATTTAAAATATTATTAACCTTTTAAAATGAATTGAACTTGTCAATTTATAAAATAAATCAACTAATCAATTTAATTATTAATAAAGATTATTAAATTGATATTGCCAAATTTCCGGGATATCACATTCCTCCCCCCTTAAAATAATTTCGTCCCCGAAATTTAAAAGCAAAGATAATTTAATAACCGAGTAAAATTTTTAATTTTAAACAGCAACCACACAAATCAATCATTATTATCAATCATAGCAACCATATAAATCAAACAAATTTAATTATCCAGACAAATTCTGGATAGAATTTCCTCGAGTTTCCCCAAGTATATATATACCGGGATACTCGTTTTATAGGATCTTAACTAACTATCTACAATAATCTAGAACTCCTTCCCATCTAGATTACAAATCTGAACAAAATATCAGACTAAACTCAAAACCATCTCAACTACCAAATCCTTCTGAACTGCTGATCGCACAACCAATGATAGATCAAACACGTATTCCCTCAGAGATACGTGAAATACAATGAATTCTAGTTATCCGAACTGGAAACTCAATCCTGTAGATCAAAGAACTAATCCTTTTGAGAACACAAGAAAATCTCAAAATACTTCTAGAGCTAGTTCTCCAATCTTACCAAATCTTGTATCTCCTTTAATTGAAGAAAACTTAAACAATATCCAATTTCAACTTCATCCTTCCTGATCAGCTTAGCCCTTGCTGATGCTTCCTGGAACAATCTAGACCAACATCAAACCAATTTCCGGATCCTTCTCAACAAAATGGTTTCCCAAAAATCACCGAAATCCAGAACACAATTCTACTCCACAAACATTAGAGAACTATGAACTACTTCTCCTATCTGGAATAGCCAAAACAGTTGCACTTGACAACCTTATCTCCAAATCATGAAAATTTCTTCACACATAGAGATACACTTGAATTTCCTATAGAAATTCTCTATTCCAAGAAAATTACAACTCCCGAATGCTTCCGTTCTAGAATAGTTACTACCTTGCTTCCGCTGCACAACTCTGATCTGGAATAGATGAGAATGCCATCGGAGAAACTCGAGCACAAACTTGATCATCCAAAGTTCACCATACCATAAAATCTTAGTGAACCATTCCACTTGGTCAAAATCATCCCAGTAGAATCCCCTCCAGAAAATTAGGACTGATCAATCCTTCTCCAAAGAATCCTGAGCTGCTTCACCAAATTATTCTCTAGGAGACATCCTTCTACTAAGCTGAACTTCTGGTAACTCCACAAATCAAGTCGATACGGAATCTCAATCTCCAATAATCCCAAGAGAATACTCAAATAATCGCAAGTCTCTTTTGCGATCAACCCGACCTAACTTCCACAGATAACTGTTCTCTCTTCACTAATCAGAACAGCTTATATTTGACTAACCAATCCATCGAAGAAATGGATTCACTCTACTGCTTCTGAACTTCACCTTTAGAAAAACTGCTCAGCCAGAAACTTTCTGCCAACATAGAACACTCCGAGTCGCACTGCTGCCACAAACCAAAGACTTCTTATCCGAAACTCCTCGAGAAACTCGGACCTCAAAGCAAATAGAAACACCCCACTGGACTCAGCCACAACACCGAAACAGACTCACTTCTTCAAACTTGTTCCAGAAGAAACATCTTCAGAAACGTCCATAGTCACTGCGTCTCATCACGCAGTTACTACTTTCCGAGATACCATCACACACTTCTGCTTAACCGACAGATCCAAACTCTACTCATCCAACTGCACTTCAAAGATCGACTCCGAACCTTAACAGGTTTCCTTCAGAGATCAATGAAATTCTTTACACCACAACAAAGTTCACTCGAGACAGTATTAGGTCTACAGTCTCGTCAGATATACTTCCAACCTCAACACTCAAATTCTAACTATTGGTAGTCGTGTTACTCACACTACCACCTTATCTACCTTTATAACTTATATTGGAAAACCCGAACAGGTAACCCAACAAATAGGTAGAAATATATATATTTAAAATGATACTTTTTATATAGAAATTATTTCTGGGTAAAATTATTTCATTTACCTCTTTAAAACAATATTGTGTCCGTTGGCCTGGTTCAAGTGTTTAGAGATCCCTATCAATAACGTTAGCTACTCGTATTGACCAGAATCCATATACCACTCAACCGATCAATTAACACAATATAAAATCGTTTTTATATAACTAACAATTACGCGCTCTCAAGATAGACACCACTTCAGAGCCTAGGTATTCACTCAACCTACAGCTCTGATACCAACTGTAACAACCCGACTTTTTCTCCACAGAAAGTCGCATCGTTAATTAAGAAAGAAAGGGATAGAAGAAGAAAAGAAAAGAAGAAAGAACAACAACACATCAGAATCTCACAGCGGAACGAAACAAAATATAATATATCACATAACTATTACATAGTCTTTACATAATCAGAGTTACACAACTTATACAACGAAATAGACAGTTATAATTTCTGTCTATTATACAACTCAAGATATAATTCAAACAAAAGACTCAGATCAACCAACACAGCGGAATACTATCTATCTACGAATGCTGAAGCCTCCTGCTCCATATCTCCTCCATAGATTCGTCAAAGTTAACCTGAATCCCTTGGCTACTCGTAAAAATTGAGTACCCAAGAGTTTAATAAAACAGAAAATAAACACTTGGGTCAGACATGGGTCTGGTGTGAGTAAACGGGTTAAAATTGTTTAACTTCAAAACCTTTTGAAAACAAAGGTATCACGTAAGACTTTCCACACATAAACATGGAAAAGTTTTTACCTTACGCTAACCAAAACATTTGATAGGAAATCCAGTTATATTATAATAGGGTCTAGGGTTTTCAAGTAAAATACAGAAATAGCTGAAATGCTTACATCTCACATTTCAACATAGTTGGGTACAACTAATACGTACGGCACTTATTGGAGTTTGGATTCCATACAATGGCAGGGCTACTGGGGTACCGCCCGTCACAGTACGTGGCCTAGATCACCGTACCGAGGAGTACGCCCGCTCCCCTGCAACACAAAGCCGGAACCATCCCTTACTGGATAATCCCGAACAAGATAATCCCGTAGTTGGCGCGACCAACCACACACTAAGCCGAATAAAAGAAAAGGGACCTCTAGACAGGGATCTATCTTGCTCTCAGTGGGTGCTACCCACGAAGCCTTGCTGCACCTCCCCTGTTTTAGCCATTCCCGGTTGATGAGGCTTGAGGCTACGATTACCTTTAATCAGAACATATCACTTAGAATGCTCATCGTCCGCCTGACGATGTGCTGAAAGCATTCAATCCATACAAGTTCGTTCCGGGTTCGAACGAAACCGAAGGCATTATCTCGTTACACTCGTTTTGGAATCACCCTCAGAGTTAACGACAATAACCCTTGCACTCTGAATCTTTATCTTCACTTGAGATTCACGACCTATCGTTAATTTGGATCGATGTGGTATTCGGGTCTCCAGACCTGGAATACCGGTATACGGAAACCCGATCCCGGTCTCATCGAAATCCAAAACGTATCTTTTAAGGCCAAGTTGTTTAAAGGTTTAAACATTTAAACTTATATTCAGGATGATATAAACAGATAGGTAAATCACATTATCACAATAGATAATCATTCATCTCACAAAGCAGCATATCACATATCATAGATATCATATCCAAATCATCCAATATCAACCATCCAATATCAATCATCCAATATTAATCATCCAATATTAACCAATCATTCAAAAGAAGAATTGATTAACTCCAAATCAATTTAATTAACCTTTAATTAAATTAATTACTATCCTTTAATCACTTGGATTATCTTAATCTTGCTTACTAACATTAATTAATTACAAATTAAATAAATCATCTCTTAATGATCTTCCTTAATTAATCTTCCTTGATTAATTATCATTTAATTACATTAAATAATTATCCTTAACCATATACAATAATTAACCCTTTAATTACTATCATTAAATTACAATAATTAATGATTCTTCATTTGCTTTCATTAATTAATAAATTAATTAACTATAATTAATTACACTCGATCCTCAATTAGTTATAATTAATTAATCATACTTTAATTAATCACTTTTATTAATCAAACTTGATTAATTCCATTAATTATATTAATTAATGATCCTCTAAATACTTCATTAATTAATTAACCTTTAAATTAATTAACCACCTTCATTAATTAGTCTTAATTAATCATAATTACTATTACTTAAGAAATTTTCTTTTATTAATCACCTTCAATAATTACCCATTAATTATTTATTAATTAATCATATTCCTTTATTATTCATTAATTAATCACATTAATTAATTAACCTTAATTAATTACATTCATTAATTAATTAATCTTAATTAATTACATTCATTAATTAATTAATCTTAATTAATCTCATTAATTAACCTTTAATTAATTATCTAAGTAATTAATCCTTAATTACTTCCATAAAGTAATTATCCCCTTTAATTAATTACATTTAGTAATTATAAATTAATTACTTACAATAAGTAATTTACTTAATTAATTACAATAATTAAACTACATATAATTACTTTTAAACAACAAATTTAAACATTTAAAATCTTTGAAACTTGTTTAAAACTCGTTTTAATAATTTACTTTGGAAACTTGTTTTACATTTCTTTGAAACCATATTCATATTTTTATACTTTAAAACTTGGTAACATACTTTTGAAAACTAAATCACTTAATAACTTTTTAAAGTTTTAAAACTTGTTTTAAACACTTTGCTTTTAATTTTTAACTTGATTAAAATCTTGTTCAAGCTTTAAACTTAAACCTGGTGACTTACACAACTAAAACCCGAGCAAACGTCACTAAAACCCCGAGTCATTTGCGAGCAACTCATTCGAACTCACCTGCTTCGAGTTACACACGCGACAATCCCGAGTCTAACCGATCAAAGAGCTTCTTCCCCAAACCTTAACATCACCAGACAATATCGTGCACACGTGCACGTGCACAGGACCACGGCAGCGCTTCAGCGATCTGCTCCACCTCCGGCAAGTCATCGTCCACCATCTCTACCCAATCGACTACCCAGAACAAACAACATCGCCAGAAATCAAAATCGAACAGAACGAGCCCCTGGACCAAAATTTCGATCGAAGGAAAACGACCTCGCGACGCCAACCCCGACCATCAGACAATGCGCCGCCTCGTCCCGAGCTGCACTACATCACCATGCTACTATCCTTACCCTCGCGATCCACTCCGGTGCCCAGTCGATACCGTAGAAAACCCAAACATCAACACGACCAAAAACAGCACTCAAACCCTACTTTGTCGATCTCTGTCCACCACAACTACTGATAAAATCAACCCCCATTTTTCCAGAGATCAACATCCCTAAAGTCATCCTCGACCACAACCCCAAGTCTCAAATCGTCCCCGATCTCCGGCGATTGACGAAATACCCAAATTCGAACAACTCGGCAAATCTCAATTTGTATCAAACTAAAAACTATGATTTTTATCTCTAAAATCATTATTTGCAATGATAAACTAGATTATGAATTCAATTCAGGAAATTGAAACATTTGATTTTTACTTATTAAATTTATTTCTACTGTAAAACACATTTTTAAACTATAAACTAAACAATTTCACCTGGAAACTATTTCTAACAAGAATTTACATTGTAAAAATCATTTTTCTATTTATGATCGTAGCTACATATAGATTTGGAAGAAAGGTGTTTATATTTTTAACTTATTTTCTAACCTGTTTATAAACAGATAGTTGAAATTCATTCTACAGGCATGCATCCAGATAAATATACACAGTACATCATATATATATATATACACATTCATACACATGAACATGAACAACATATTCCCACACAAACATCACATATATCTAGTTATGAACATAGATTTTAAACTGTTTTTAAAACTAAGGTTTACTCACCTATTAAATTGCAGAGAACAAAGCAGAGCAGTTTACTACTTCCAGGTTTTAAAATTTTGATCCGTGAAAGCTTTAAATTTGCTTTGCTGATGGAAACCTTTGCATGCCTTCAATTTGATGTTGTTTAAAGTTGAAACTACTGAGTTGGTCTTGATTCCTTTTGAATTGCAGAAGATTTGAATTGCAGTTGAACTCCATTTTAGTTGTAGGTTGATTTGAAGTTGCAGCATTTACTTTCAACTTGATTTTGCACATTTTAAATTCCCAGATTTTTATCTTCATTTGCTTTTAGTTTAATTTCAGGTTTTGAGTTAAGAAAAGAGAAGAAAGGAAAGAATTTGGACCGTGGTAAAATGAAAACAGGCTTCTCTAAACATACATTTATTTATAAATGTTAAATTTTTAAAGAAAAACAAAATGATGCCACTTGTCCCTTTTAGTTAACTTACACATATGCCTCCAAGTCTCCATAAGTTTACAAGTGTTTTATCTTGTCTTTAATTAATTTACAAGTATTAATTCCTTTTTATTTTGATTTATTTAAATCCTACATGTATTTAAAAATATCTATATGTAGAAAAATGTATTTATCCTTTTATAATAAGCTTTAAGATTTCTATATA
Source organism: Allium fistulosum (assembly GCA_030737815.1). Lineage (NCBI taxonomy): Eukaryota > Viridiplantae > Streptophyta > Magnoliopsida > Asparagales > Amaryllidaceae > Allium > Allium fistulosum. Next base: position 675,267,857 of record CM060905.1, read on the forward strand.
AATATACAAGTGTGAAAAACTATTATTTATAATAACTTATACTTTAATCAAATATATATATATATATATAACATATTTATAAATGCTTGAGCTTAACTATATATATATTTTTTTCAAACCATTTTGACTTTTTAAAAAGGAAAGAATGATAAAACAATTGAATTTTAAAAGAGAAAAGATTATTAAAATGAACTTCTTATTTAAATCTTATTCTTGTTATTTAAATCATAAATATCATTTTCAAAAGTATTAAACCAAATTACAAATTATATATATATATATATGAGTTTGAAAACATCTTATTAATTTCAAATTCAATATTCTTTTTTTTTTTATTCCAACATATGCAAATATATATATTCTAAATGAAAAATACTTTTAACATTAGCTTGATAATTATCATATTGAATTTAATACATAACTTCAAATAACAATATATATGTTCATATATATTATAATTTGAAAACATAATTTTATTAAATTAAAAGATTCCCTATTCATAATATATATACCTATATATATATATATTATAAATATAAACACTTATATTAGTTTTAGAAAGATAAAACTTCCCAATTTAAAATATTATTAACCTTTTAAAATGAATTGAACTTGTCAATTTATAAAATAAATCAACTAATCAATTTAATTATTAATAAAGATTATTAAATTGATATTGCCAAATTTCTGGGATATCACAGTTTCTGAATTTTTCTGGAAATGTTTGTAAATGGTGCAATCCTTGGATTTTTGGTGAGCCTGGTTTTGATTGCAGAGTGTTCTCTGGTTTGATAGTACAAACCAGTTCCAAAATGCACATATGTTTTTAGCATTTGAAAAGAAGTTTTTGTGTTAAACACTTGCAAAATAGACAAAGGGGTTTTGTATTGCATTTCACTGCTGAATTACAGACCAATATGATCAACCAGACTAACATCAACCATTTTTCTTTAAAATGTTATTCATTTATGAACTACTTGATGCCTTATTTAAGATATAAACATTTCACAAACAACTCACAATGGACTTGAATTCTTTTACAAAATCCTCTAATAAAAGATCTAAATACTTGAAAGATTACCCCGGGTTAAACCATATTTTCCTCAAACTTTATACTTTTAAATAACACTAGATTGACTAATGCAAAGTATAGAATATGTTAGTTAATTGCTCAAGTGTGTATATATATATATATATATATATATATATATTTTAAGATTTTTGGTAGATAGTACTTTGAACTTGTTCCTTTGTTCCTAACTCAAATAATCTTTAAATTCTCAAACCTTAATTCTTAGCAAAATGTAACAGAAAACAATCAATTCAGACCAACATAGCAAATTCATTACATAACAAGAAATTTAAAAACATAAGTTTTCATGAATACATGTAGATAATTCTTCCTATGCTCTTATTAAAACTAACAAGCATGCTTTTCCATTTTTCTCATTAGCCATAATCTTCTTTCCTACTTATGTCTTGCATCCCCTGAAAAAGCATTAGTGGCTGCCTCAGTTTGAATTGAGACACCCCCATATGCCATGAGCAAATAAGGGTCAGATCAATGATCTAGTATGAGCAACATCAATATATTCATGATATTAAGCAAAATAAATGATATATAAGCACTAATCAGTTGCTTAAACAATTTCTTAAATCAACTATGTATCTATATTTTAGATAAACTGTTATGCAAATGCAATGACTTCATAGATTAACCATTAGCACAAACATGATTATGCAAGCATTCACATCAATCTGCAGCAATCGGATGCCCTGGAACACTCATGGTTCCAAATCAACAATCTAAGAAATACTCATTCTCTTATTTCATAACTTTTTCATAACCTTTACGAATATACCATTTTAATCCTATCCTCATCTGCTATCAAGGAATCACAGGGACACATTGCAAATTAATTAATTCACATCATTGCACAAAGATCTCAGGGCTTAAAAAAACCATGTGCCAAACTTGCATACTTCAAATATGACAAGCATTCCAGCAGCCTTCTTGGCTCATAGTTCTTAGTTCATTCACTATATTTAAATTTATTTAATCCTATTATCAGATAGGTGAGTGAATAAGTCACTGTGTTCATTGAAACACCCCCTGTAATACTGCAAGCATATTTTTCCCAACAAATAATTATTTTCAAGGATACTGCTAACATATTGCTAGATCTCTGAATTAAGTGCAAGAATATTTGTACTAAGAATAGCAATATGGCATAATGGATTATTATGATCTGCAAATAACTATGATTGAACCAGATTCAAGATCTAGCTGAATCATAATTTTTGTCTTGTAGATTTTTGCTATTTTAATCAGGGATTCAGCACTTAAAAATCTCTATTGCATCCCTAATATCTTTTCTAAAGCCTCCGCACTTATACAATGTATATTGCAGCTTATTTTATTTTCTCTATTGAGGTTTTATTGCCATGATTCCATATCAGGTATGAGTATTCTTCCCCTGATTTCAAGATCTGATGCCTTAGTTTTTTTTAAATATAATAAAATAGTAGCTTGCACATCCATAATAAAACATCTTATCAGATCAAGGTCATCCAAATAGTATCCATAACAAAACATTACATCAAGTCAAAACCATTCAAAGAATATTAATAAAACCAAGTTTAACAAAAACCAGAAAGTATCAATAACAACATAAAGATTTGGCTGCCTCTTATCAGGTCTTAATGCCATGAATTTAGTGAGATTACTCACCTACATTCTTCCTGCCTTTGCTCAAAAATCCCAATATGTTTCTCCCTCTTCTTTTCTTCTTTTTATTTTTATTTTTAAGCAACTCGGGTAAAAATGATTTTTCTGGTTATAATTACCTATTTATAAGCATTTTCACTAGGGTTTTATCAAGATAAAATTCCATTTCTGTCCTGTCTAGTATCATGCATTTTGTATTCACATTCCCATCCTTAATACCCCGGCCATACCAGTTAATTAAGGTCGGTACTTTCCTCCTTTTGCTTTTCCAAAAAAGTGGCTATTTTTGAATATTTGCTCAAGTCATGTTAAATGTGTGACTTACTATATTTTATATTCTATTCATTTATGAAAATCCTCTTTACTATTTTTACCTACACATACTTACTTACTTATATTTTACCTCATACTATTTTAGTGTTATTTTTCTTCTTGCTTAGTTTCAATGTATCTCTGCTCAAAGAAAATGTATCTGGGTATAAGCATATGTATACATATATCTATTTAACCCTTCCTTACTTCCTATAAAATATTCACATCATATATTTCATATTTTTAATTTCAATATACTAATATATTTTTAATTTCAGTATGTATACATATCAAATTTTATAAAGTGTATTTAATTTCAATGTATACAGAAAAATATATTTTATTTGGTTTAATAATTCATATTTCAAAATCATATTTGAAATGCTTCCTTTCTTTGTTTATTTATTTTATTATCATCATTTTTTTAGAGATCTTAAACCTTTTCCTTGTGCCATTTCCAGTGGCATGTGCACACATACTTTTGCACATCATTTCATCAAGAAATCCTTCAACATTTTATCTAAATATTTTTAGAACTGAATTATTTTATTAAAATAATTTCCCTCAGAATTTTGGGACATTACATTCACCCCTCCTTTTAATAATTGTGTCCTCACAATTTCTTTAATATTTATAACAAGCATTTACTGATTCTAAGGAATCTATCAAACATATGCATAAGCAAACAAATTAAATCATAACAACCATATATATTAGATTTTCCAATTTTTTTTTTAAAATTACCTTTAATCTGCAAAAAGCTTAGGATAATCTATCCTAATCTTGTCCTCTAACTCCCATGTGCAGTCATTTGGATCAAGACTCCACTGAATCTTCACCAGTTTCAAAGTTTTACTTCTTAATTTCTTCTCTTCTTTAGCTAAAATCCCCACTGGTTCTTTCTCATAAACCAAATTAGGATTTATTTGAATTTGGGTAGGCTTTTCCAGAATTTCTTCTTTATCATGTACCCATCTTCTAAGTTGTGATACATGAAAAACATTATGCATTGCTTTATCATGTACCCATCTCTTCTTTTCTTTTAGAGAGATCTTAAACCTTTTCCTTATGCCATTTCCAGCGTGCATGTGCACACATACTTTTGCACATCATTTCATCAAGTAATCCTTCAACATTTTACCTAAATATTTTTAGAACTGAATTATTTTATTAAAATAAATTCCCTCAAAATTTTGGGGCATTACAGGAATATCATAGGAAATAACGAATTGATATTTAAAAAGTTATATATAGTGGTATTTTGGGAAGTTCATGGTCAGACCAAAAGATTGTGTTTCTATTCCAACTATTAATAAATGATATTCTTTGCTCATATGGAAACAAATTTGTACAAGAATATTATATAATTAACATTTCTATTTTTTTATCATCATCGATATCAGTATTGTTTATTGTTATGAATAACATGAAATTGTACATGTATATATAATGCTTATGGCATAAAATTGTGCATGAATATGTAATTAACAATTGTGTAGCAGTGTAAATGTAGTGTTCCCGTGGAAATAATGATTCAATTCTATATTATTTTATGAATAGTGAATATAATGATGTAAATTTATGAAGATGTACCAAGTATTCAAAGCATTTATATGGCACTACAATTATATTTATAGCTCATGTATGGTGCTCAGGTAATATCAGATCTAGTTATCCAAAAATTAATGTGGACCAACTTAAAAGTTAATGTATATAAGCAATTTTAACATGTCTTCTTAGACCATAAATATTGTTTTGTACTCTTTTATGTGAATGCAATAACGAGTAATCAACATATATGATACAGTGTTACTCAATGTGAGCATTCTTTAATCGGTAATAGGTTGGGAGTTGTATAACAAAGAAAAATAAGCAGAGTACTTATATCAATGGTGCATTAATGTTTAAATTCAGGTTGTGTAACAAAGCAAAGAAGCAATGTGCTTATATCAAAATTGTCTGGATTTTTATATGTATGTTATCATCTTTATACATGAAACAATACTAAAAAATTTATATCAAAATTATATAGTTATGTTATTTGTTTTCTTACTATAGAGAGTATCTTAATGTCTTCTGAAAAGTGTTAGTTATTTAATAACTGATTGGCTAAGATTATAAACTAGCATACGATGTCCAAAATTAATTAATCATTTAAACAATGCACTACAATTCAGTGAGTTTTAATTATGATTATCACAATCATGTATGTCTAAGCATTCTTTATCCTTGCACACTACTGTTAATATTACAACACTATCATTCAACAATGTTTTTTCATCACTAATGTATTAATTATTTTATACATTTGGATATGTCTTGTGCAACTATAATATTTTTGCTACATCCGTATGTGAAGCAGGAAATCACACTAATTTAATTGACAATTGTTGGAAATGTTTTCACTATTTTTAGAAATTACGTTTCTTCTTAAAATGTATAACAAATCAATAAATTCAAACTCATTATTTAGTGATAATTAAAAAACTCATACTAAAACTTACTGTACAAAATCTACACTTTCGAAATCAAAACTTCACCTCTATAAAGCGGACAAAGTGAACTCATCCTCAACCACACATCCACACAACCGATATGAAATCCATGATTACAAACTGGCAACTGTCTAATCCATTCTCTTTCTTTAAAAGCTCATAAACAAATCAGACACTCGATCTTCTTTGAAAGATTGATTTCTCTTAATAATAATTAAGGGATTTAGAAATAAAAATAGACTTTTTGGTAAATCTTTAATTATTTGAAAAATTATCAACCATTTTCTCAATAGTGATTCAATATTCATTTTTCTTAAATCAAATATTTTCTGAAATTTTAAATATATTTTGGAAAACCCAAAATATTTTCAAAAAACTTCAAACGTTCTTCTCCAAAAATCAAATTATTTTAATCAAAATCGTAATTTTCAACCATTCTATTGCTAAAAAAATTATTTTCAAAAATAAGAATATTTCATTCTCAAAAATTCGAACTTTGAGAAAAAGCTAGGAGCATCTCAAGAAATCAAAATATCCTTAAAAAGATTCCAAAAGTTCATTAATTTATTTATAAAAATTCAAACGTTTATAAAACATTATTGTTATTTTGCGAGAAAATATTAATTTTTTGTAATCATCATCATTATATAAATTAGTCGGATTATTAAAGAAAATCTAATAATGGTTTTTTCAATTAAAATGTACACCAAACAAGTCACGGCATACCCAGATGTGTTTTATTCAGTTGAAAAAACAAGTCAGAGATTGTTACCATGGCCGTTGAAACAGTTCATAGAATTGATTATTTGTTATGTGTTTAACAAAAGTGATACTTAATTTAAGTATAACACTAATTTTGTTATCTCAGGGAATGAATCCACAACCTATAGAAATAAAGTCTAGAGAGATTGTAGCACTTGTCCTGATTCATAGAACCCTTGTTATCACAATGACGATTTTCTCTCTCGTTTTAATGCAATATGCATTAAAATGGCAAAGAGACGTTTTAAAGCATGCGACTAAGCGAATCTCTTTACCGTTTTACGTGGTCTGGATAGATACATTTATACAACTTATTATCGTGTTAAGTGTATGCTAATTTATTTAAATAACTATTTCTTTGGTTAGCCATGGGAAAAAACCAAAATCCTCACAAAAATTTCTCAAAATTCTCCAATTCAATTTCTCAACTCAGACCACCTGAGTTTTCTCACATCAGAAAGCCATCGGAGGGTGTCGTCATTAATGATGATGGGTTCCAATTGGTCCAATCCAAGCTGCAAAGGGGGATAAGGACAAGAAAGGTCAGGAGTTTCCACCGGCTCCCAATAAAGACATTCTAAAGGGTAAAGATGGCCAAAAAACCACCATTCCACAGTCTAAAAAGGGAAATCCGATGTCAAAAAAAAGGAAGCCAGCATCCTTCTACTAAACAAGGAGCAAAGCGGGAAAACATAAGCAGATATAGTAGCAAAGCAGCCTCAAGAACCAATGGAGGAGGAGTGCAATCTTGAGCATATAGCACCAATCAAGATCAATAGCAAGATGTATGGCCTGGTTAAAGAAGCAGTGTGTAAATGAACAACTAAATGTTGGAATAATTCAGTTTTTGTATATGTGGTGGGTACCAAACCATACTACTTGTATTTCAAATCTTATATTTAGAGAGTATGGAAACCAAAAGGTGAATTTGAAATTTACACAAGAGAAAACATTATCTTCCTTGTGAAATTCAAAGAATATGAAGATTGCAACTCAGTTTTAAAAGATGGTCCATTTTTCTACAATGGCAAACTCATCATAATGAGAAGATGGTCTAAATCTTTAAAAATGGATAGAGATCTATTAACAACAATGCTGATTTGGGTGAGGTTACGCAGTGTAAATCTGAAACTGTGAGAACGTGAGGCATTTAGTGTTATGGCTAGTATCATTAGGAAACCCATTAAAACGAATGCAGCCACAACTATGAAGACAAGATTGAATTATGCTCGTCTCATTTTTGAAGTGTCTGCAAATGATGAACTTCCTAATGAAATTAATCTTTCTTTGTACAATGGTGAAAATATAATTCAAAAATTTGGATATGAATGGGTTCCTCAAAAATACAATGTATGCAAGTGCTTCGATGACACCAGAGATCAGAGCAATCCAAAACAAGCATGGATTTCCAAAATTAGTAATCAAGAAAGTCAAGAAAATGAATCTAATAGACAATCTACAGATCCAAGAAAAACTGAAGTGTTACATAAACAGATAATCTCATTTGGAGAAAGTGATTGAATCAACCAAGAAGGTATCATTTACGATCAAAGGGAAATTTTTACAAAGCTCACTGATCAAGAAGATCAGATCCTTACTGAGGAAGTTCATCATCTTATGAATGAAAACAAATCGGAAGAAAACATCTAGAGCAGTTCAGAAGAGGGACAAAAGAATACCATGGTCTTTGAGTTTGAAACCCCTCCTGTTTCAAACCCATGTTTAATTACAGACAATAATGATATAGCAATTAATAAAGTCCCTCAGTAGTGCAACAATTAGGATCTGAATAGGATCACAGAGAAAGTCCCTCCACTAGAGCATGCTGCAGTAACTGAGGACTGCATTGACTCAGCTATGCTTCGCATTACTAGGCAATTTGATATCTCATTGATTCAAGTTCCAAAAGTAGAGAATTTTATAGACAATGCTGGAAATCTCTCCGATGCTTATGATAAAGTGGCTAAAGATGCAATTTAATTTTGTGAGAAGTTATATTTTACTAAAGATGTAGTTCCTCAAATTATTTGTAAAAATATTTTGAATGAGAATGCATCAGAAGTATTACTTGCTCCAGTTACAATTGAAGAGATTAAATATGTTATTTTTAATGCTGGAGATAATAAAAGCCCTGATCCTGATGGGTTTAATGCAGAATTTTACAAAAGTCATTGGGAAAGAATTAAGGGTCAGGTTTTTGAAGTAATTAATGAATTCATGGAAAAAGGCAAAAATTGTTAAGAGCATTAATCATACTTTAATTCCCAAAAATAAAAACCCCACTTGTATTGGTGACTATATACCTATTTCTTGTTTTTTCCTTTTGTCATTTTCGAGATTCAGAGTGCTTTTGTGCTAGGTAGACATATTTATGAGAATTCTCTTTTAGCACATTAAATGGTAAGAAAATTTAATAATAAAAATGGAGATAATGTTTGTATTAAAGTAGACTTGCAAAAAGCTTATGACAAAGTTAACAAAATTTTCATTTATCATATCATGAGATGTATGGGTTTCCCTATTAAGTTTTGTGATTTGATTTTTGAATGTATTAATACTCCTACTTTTTCTATACTTAATCAAGGTAAATCAGAGGGTTTTATCAAAAGTAATAAGGGTATTAGACAAGATAATCCATTATCACCTTATCGTTTTACTATGGTTAGGGAGTATTTTTCAATCTTAATGGAAATTGAAGCTATTAAGGGTAATATTACCCTAGTAAATAGTTTAGCCTTGTATTAACCATCTTATTTATGCAGATGATCTTATGCTTTTTGTTAATGCTAACAGAGTTAATGCAGAAACTACTAAGTTTTTTTTTGAAAATCTGGATAAATATGCAAGGTTACAACTTAATGAATCTAAAAGTTGTGTAGCTAATGCCCCGCTATTACCCCGCTATATCCCAAAACGGATTTCTACCGCTATGATTTTTCCATATAGCCCCAAATATAGCCTTTCCGCTTTAAGCCCCGCTATTTTCGCTATATCCCGTTATTCCGGTTATATTCCTCTATTTCCGCTATATCTTCTTTAAAAGAAATAAATTGAAAAATGACATTTATACATTATAAAAATTATGAAATTAATTTATTTAATTGAATTTTTAATATATTTCCAGAAATGAAAATACTCTAATATTCTACTAAATTCAATTATGTTATATAACAGTTTTACATTTATTTACAGTATATTAGCACATGTTTTTATTTAATATTATTTATGTATTAATTATAATTCAATTAAATGTTAATTTTCCATTTAATTACCATTTATATATTTGTAAAAACATTAAGTACAAGTTTAATATATAATTTTAGAGTCATCCGCTATATCCCGCTATATCCTCGCTGTATCTCCGCTATGACTTTTTGCACCTCCGCCGCATTGAATCTATCGAGCGCTTTAACTGCACAGTCTAAAAGTAAAGCATAATTAAGTAAGTATAGTAGGTATAAAAAAATAAGTTTTAGATTCTTTAAATATTGCTGAAGGTAGACTGCCTATTAGAAAAGTTGGGTTTGCCTTTATCTGTTAATCAGATTAAAGACTCTGACTGTTCTATGCTCATTGAAAAAATTCAAGAGAGAATGGAAACTTGGTTATGTAAACTACTTTGTATTACAGGTAGAATGGAACTTATTAAAACTGTTGTATTTGCTATCATTTTGTATTGGTTACAATCATATCATATTCCATCTACATCCATTAGAAAAATAGAAAGTAGATGTGCCGACTTCCTATGGAGGAGAAAATATTATAAAATTAGTTGGGATAAGGTCTGTAGGCCTAAAAAAGAAGGGGATTTTGGCATTAGAAGCATGAATGATCTCAGTTTAACTTTTCATTTGAAGTTATTTTAAGATTTATTAGTGCAAACTCATTGTGGGCCAAGTGGAAGAGATGTAAATATCTTAAAATGGTAATTTCTAGAATATATTGCCAAAAAATCAATCTTATGCCTGGAAGCAAATTTTAACATGCATAAATATTGGTAAATCATTACTAAAAAGAAAATTTAGACTTGGTGAAGAAAATAGTTTATGGTTTAAGCCCTGGTTTAAAAATGAATCTTTCATAAATAAAGTAGGGTGGGATAATTTAGGCATTTATGGTGGTTCTAATGCAATTGTGGCAATGATCACTAAGGACAATCAATGGCAACCACAATTACATCCTATTACTAATCCACATAAACATGATATTTGCAAAATTCCTCTAGATCTTACTGCGGACTATGACTATTGGGAATGGAAAACTAGCAACAAAGGGAAGTTCTCTTTTAAAAATACTTGGGAAGTTATTAGAAATAAATTTCCCAATGTTGAGTGGTATCAGTGCATATGGAATAAAATGATTATTCCCAAGATGACATTCTGTACCTATTATGCTATCAATAACAGATTGCGAACTTAGGATAGAAAAAATAAATGGGGTAATCTAACAAATTCACTTTGTTCCTTATGCAATTTAGTAGATCGAAGTGCTAACCATTTCTTTTTTGAATGCAGTTATTCTTATTTCATTTGGAACCGAATTCAAACTATATTGGGTACTCCGAGCAATGGAAATATGGATTTCAAGCAAGCAATTCAACATATCAACAATGAATTTAAGTCTAAATCTACTGAAAGAGATTATGCTCACATTCTGATTACTACTGCAGTCTTTCACAGATGGAAAGAAAGAAATTTCCAAACTCATAATAAAGATAGTATAAATAAAGAGCAAAGATGGTTACTTATCGAGACTGACGGTAGAATTATCATCCAAAAGTCAATGAAAAAAATTAAATATCAAACTAAGTTTGCATTTTTAGTTGAAGAGTGGGGCAAATAAGCTAGCAGCAGGCAATTAAAGCATTTTCTATCTCATTCGAAAGGCTTCCAGACAAATCAGCAAGTCACTGATGTCAGAATGGTAGATCGCGACTTAAATCCAGGCCGTGCTGTTATTCCCGAGAAGAAATTAACAGATCTCAGTCGCGATGATCTCAGAACTGTTAATTCTTCTTCGATTTCCTTTTTTTCAGAAGAAGAATGACTTAAACGGTGATATTAAAGGGATGAGAGGAAGGTTTAATGACTGTTTATCGTATTGGGAGAGAGGGGAAGCTAGTGGTGCTAAGGAAGAAGGTTGAGAAACGAAGAAAATGGAAATCGCCTCTCCGCCAATAAAGAGAGTTTTCTATTTTCTGAGAGCATGTTTGAGTTGTCAGCGTATAACCCTAACTAGGGTTATGTTTTGTTATGTGTTTTTCTTTCGGGTAGGTGGTTCATTTCTATCCACTTGTAATCTAATGGGCTTAGCCCATTTACCTCTATTAAAAAATCTATTTCTTTGGTTAGTTTGCATGTTATGGATGTACAACCCATCCTATTTAGCTTTTCCAATATAAAAGATATGAATATAATAGACAATTGTTGGGAATAGTCTCACTAGTTTTGTAACGACCCAGAATTTATATTAATTAAAACTTGAATATTTAATTGATTTTAAATATTAATAAGTAGAATTAATAAGTCGAATAATTTAAAATTCGAATATCTGGATTTAATTGGATAATTAAATCAATAATGAATAGTGAAATTCCAGAAATAATTGAGAATTGGGTTTAAATGCGATTGAAAATGATTTATAAAGTTATATTAAATCATACTGGAGTTATAGAAACGTTACAGGACTTTTAAAACTGAATTTAAAGTTAATCTGTGAAAATTGAATATTTTAATATTTAATTATCGACTGAAAAATAGCCAATTTTCGAACAGTCTCAGAATTGAACGAAACCAGTTCCATTGGATCCGTAATAGTTAGTTATTATCGGATTTCAATTTTCGTAGCAATCGAAGTTATCGTTTGATCGTGGCAACTCGAAACGCATCGATATCGTTTTAATTTTTAAATCGTCGAGTTAAAAATAGTCATTTTTCAAAAAGTCTTGGATTTCGACGAAACCAGTTTCATCGGATCCGTAATGTGATATTATTGCATGGTTTCAAATTTCGTAATTTTTGGATTTACCGTTTGTCCGGGGCAAGCCAAAACGCCTCGAAATCGATTTAAATCGGTTTAATTTAAATTGATCGTTTTTCTCCGTATCTCGCACAGATGTCCGAATTAGCTTCCGAAACACATTCCATTGCATTCGGAACGCGGGGTAAACCTTAGAAACGTCAGCCGGCACGCTCGATTTGGAGTTCGGAAATTTTGGGATGAATAGTGTTCGTTGAATTTTCTATAAAAGCCCCTTCATTCTCATTTTTGCAAACAAAACCCTAGGGTTCTTCAAGGCCGCCAGTTTCACTTTAATGGCCAGAAAGTTGTCTCGTTCTTCCCACTTTTACTTCCAATCCGTCAACTAATTAGAAAAAATTTCAACTAACAAAAGGAAGAGCACGCTGTGAACTACAGATTCAACGGTGATGATGGAGAATAGTGCAACGAATCAACGGGAAGATGGGTTTGAAGGGGCCGGCTTTGGTCACGTTTTTCTATGTAGTGGGGCCACCGAGTTCGCCGGCGTTCGTGCCAGAGGCGGGGTTCGCGAAGGGCTTCAAGATGGGGGTAGTATGATGGGGTCTCGAGCATCGTTGGGGGGGTGCGAATTTGTTGAAGTTGAACGTGAGATGGGTTCACGGTTGCGTGATTATACTGGAACGAAGACAGGGAAGAAGGCTCGCGTGCAAGGGCTGGGATCTGGAGCAAGATGGAATGCACGGCTACGATGGAGTAGGGGTTTTAAATTTAAAGAAAATTTAAAATTGAAATTGAATATATTAGATTGTATTAAGTTTGTAATGCCGTAACTTTGTCATACGTTATCAGAAAATGACGAAACAAAATGCATTGGAATCGTATCGTCGAATACTTCGCGATGAAACTGGATTGGAAACGATCGGGGTCAGTGGAAATTTTGAGTGAAATTAAACGCCTGTTTAATTTTATTCAAAATAAAACGCTACAAATTTCTATTGGAAAATCAAGGTGAGATCTCCTCACTCAAAAATTGAAAAGTGGAATTTTCAGTTATTGATTTGATTGCTATTGGATGTGATATTAGATATAGTAGGATATATATCTATATATAGCAATATATACATATTGGCATATGTATATATTGGATTGATTGATTTCCCGCCTCGTATAGCGGATGAGACCCTATTGCGCCGTTAGTAAGCGGATTATTTTTATAAAACCCATATACCGCGATATTCCACCTCGAAGTGGAATTGGTATTGTGCTAACATCTGTGGATGCAGGGAAACAGGTTGGAGGGATCCAACTGGATTCCTCACCGTATTGATTATTTACAGATATTATGATATATTCTGTTATCATATGATGATATATGATATTTGATTGTTGTGATTGATTGTTTGATGCTGTAGCATCATCGGGTCCATTTTTGAAGTTAAAAATAACGATATTATTTTTAAAAGGTTTTCAAAGTGATTATTTGAAAGTATACGTTTTATTTTATTTTGGAATTAATTCATTTTAAATAAATAAATGTTATAATTTTCGTGTTATAAAATTTTGAGATTTGTGAAGATATAATAAGAATGTGGTTTTTTAAATATAAGTTGATTAAATTGTAATTGGGTTAAATTGAAATTTTCGACTTATTATAAATGGATTATATTTATAGAAGATGTATAAAATTGTTATTTTATAAATAAAAATAAGGAGATTTTTTTAGGAGTTCTATAAATGTTAAAATGAACTTATAAACGGATTTTATAAGTAAGTAATATTAATAGATATACGATTTGTGAAGTTATAAGATGAAGGATTTTGAAAATAAATGAATTATAAGTTATCAACTTATGAATTGGATTTTTGTTATATAAATGAGTCAAATGGAATTGTTTAAATAAGATATTTCATAACTTGAAATTGTTATAAAATATAAACTTGTGATTTGTAAACGTTGTTTATAAATCCGAAATCACTTATTTTGATAAGTGAATTGTAGAAGTAAATTAAAGGAATTATATCCACGATTTTGGACAGTGGATAAGCTTTTAAATAAAATGTGTAGAAATGTTGAATTTGGATAACGAAGTATATTCACGATTTTGGACAGTGAATATATTATTAAATAAAATGGATATGTTTTGGAGAAGTGATATTACGAAATGAAGTAATTGTTTTAAAAGATATTTTAAAACGTGTTAAATATCGAAATCATAGATTTCAACTTTTATCGTTGAAATAGACGTTTTCGAGGAATTTAAGGAAATGATGGACTATAACACTGTTGTTATAGTAAATGGTTTCCGAAAGGAAATATTTTTGTATAGTATTGGGATTCATATATCTATCTAAATTCCGAATCCCTATACTAGTGATTCTGAGTCGTCGTAACGATGTTTTACGTAACATTCGTTTGGACTCAAAAAAAAATGTGTTTAAAGAATGATTTCCTTAAAGAATGAGATATATACTTAATTTTGATTTAAGTATATCGAATATTTTCTAAGTGTTGAAAATAAATGATTTGTGAATTACTTATTTTTAAATAAGTATGGAAATGCTTTTCCAATATGAAGTGAACTGTTTAGAGATTTTATCTTTTAAAGATAAATTGAAAAGTGAATATTTGAAATCTGTTTTCAAATGGTTAAGTGTGGAAAATAATATATCTAATAAAGATATTTTTGGAAATTAAATAATTTGGAAAATTATTTGGAATCTGATGATGTTGCGCATCTTTATTGATAGTTAAATAACCGACTATCAATAATTACCTTTAGATAGGTATTTGTTGTGAATTGGATGAATTTGAATGCCACACTTATTTTTGAATAATCGCTCACTATTCGGGTTAACCGGGAAAGGACCATGGGGTCGTATAACCCATTCCGAATATGTGATACGTCGCTATGAATTGCACTCGAAGACCGGTGTTGAAGACCGGATATTTTTGAAAACGGAAGGATTACCGTCGAATTACTCTACATCGGCTGATCTCCGGTTTAGAGGTTTTTATCACCCTTAGTGACGGGAAGTCCGGACGTGATTAGAAAATTATCCGGATATGCAAGGGCTTCGTGAGAAGTGCCTTCGGTTCTGTTCGATCCCGGAACAGACTTGTATGGATTGTGTGTCTGACGTTACAAATTGAGATATAAAGCTGATTTCTTTCAAATACATTTCTGTTGGTGGCGGAGAATTTATTCTCTTAGCTTAACACCCTTCTCTGAGACGTACGAGCTCAGAGGTTATGTAGTTGAAATTTATCAGCGATATATTCCCAATTTGGTAACGTGGCATACTAAGTGTTGCTGTGAAATGATCAGTGTTTGATCATTTGTGATATGATCATTTGTTTGATCTTATATCTTTGTGATCATAGGTTGATCATTTTGTTTGACCCGAAGCAGGGCTTTGTAGAAAGCGTAGCTTTGTGGACGAGACTTCATCGAGCCTCACACCCCGGAAATGGTCAAAACAGGAAGGATGCAGCAAGGTTCTAGGGAGTAGCGCCCCTTAGTGTATGTCATTCCTTCTGGATAAAGGTGGTATCATGGTATGGAGCCCAGATACTTAACCTCTGTGGTTGCTGCAAATTTATTACTTTGTGGTTGTTGCGAATCGGGGATCCTCGGGAAGATCGGTTACGATCGGGGGATGACATACGCGTGTCAGTAGTTACCTATTTTTGCAGAGGTAACCCGGCCTTGTGTTGGCAGAGATCCGGTTAGGTTCTCGGGTCGTCTATTCCAGGGACGTACCCATCGTGGATAGGAAGTTCCTTAGCCTGACCATTTGTTGGAAATCCAAAGAAACAATACGTGACTTGTACGGTTTTAGTTGTATTACCTGCTATGGAATGTGGCGGTAACCTGCTATTGAACATAGTAGCTATAGTAGGCATACGATACTGGTCGTATGTTGGCTAAGATTAATATTATACTTTCGAAATGTTTTCTACACTATGCACTAATAATAATATCAAAAAGGATTTGATTTTGCGTAGTAAGCATCTTTGACTATCATAAGAAGAAATCTCCTCCAATTCTGCGTTTGCATTGTGTGTGTGGCGGGAGGTCTTATGGTAGTTTCATTTTCCAAAAGCATTTCGAATTGACTTTAAAATTATTTTGTTGTTATAAAGAATGACTGTTTTACGATCTCACACCAGTCACCATGACTGACTCGGAGTTTATTGTTCCCTTCTAAACTCTGGGTGCCCACTAATTTCCACACGGGCAGCCTAGAGTTATGTTATCAGGATATTCTGGAGCTTTGGAGATAAGCTGGATGACGAGACGTAGTATTTGTATCTGATAGTATTTATTCCGCTGTGTATTCTGTATGAGGACAAGTTTATATAACTGTCCATTGTTGTATATTGACTCTGATTGATGTATTTATAAACTGATATAGTTCTTTGTTTTAAAAGACTAGTGTTTATCTATTATATATTGTTCCGCTGCGATATGTGAGATTCTGATATTGTTTCTGTATCTGATGTTATTCTGTTGTTCTTCTTTCTCTTCTTTCTTCTTCTTCTGCCTTTTTCTTCTTCTTAAAACCCTCACTATTGGAGTTTCCGGCACTCGATCGCTCGGCAGTCGATAAAGTGAGTATCGATGTCGAATTTTCGAAAGTCGAAAATTCCTGTATGTGACAAGTTTTATGTTTCTTCTTAAATTTAATAACAAAACGTTACAAATCGATAACTTCAAACTCGTTATTTAGAGGAAATTAGGTTAAAGCGCACTTTTAAGCCTACTTATTAGTTTCCAGGCCCAAAAGTTCAAATAATAAGTTTCCAGGACATTTTACATATCCACGCAGTAGACAAACCCGATAATCTAGGTTTTTCATTCTTTCATTTTATTTAAAATCGATCAACTACGCTTTCTTACAATTCATCTCGAATGCTATAGCTTCTAATCTTTTGTAAATTAATTGGTCCCAAAATTTATACAGCCAACCACGTTAATCCAACATCTATACTCCGCCAAACGATTCCAACTGAAAATCAAGGTAATTTTATGATCTCTTTTTAAATTTAATGCCTGTAGAAGTTTTAAAGTAACATATAATTCAAATTATTATTGTATTTTTCGCATTAGGGATTACCATGTGAAATTATTGTTGTTAAATATTGTTCTAGAAATTCATTGCTATTGTCTTGTAATTTCATATTTGAGTCAGTGTTTGTTGTGATTTGTTGTAGTCTTCGATTTCTATACCGTTGTTTCGTATTTTGAGTACTAGATCCATTGTGGTGTTGCTGATTTGGTTTTTGTACCATGTATTCATTACCGATTGATGTTTACCCTATGGATAGTAACTACATGTCACTGAAATTGTTCTTTTATTTCCACCTTTAGTCATTCTATTCTTCTGCATTTAATTTTATTTCCATATGTATGATTTTTTATTTTCGAAATCAATACCTCATAACTACAATCTGCAGTTTTATAACCGTCTTCAATTCATGTTAGGTTTATTTTCCACCATATTACCTTGAACACCAAATTAAGGATGGATTGATGTGTAAAATATTCACAGACTTGAGAATTAATGATGGATTCAAGTGTAAAGTATCCACATAGGACATGTTTGACATTGTTGTTTAATCTAGTATCATTCACAGAGAACATGTTTGACCTTGTAAAGTGTCTGTATATTGTAATTCGATTAGATACTGTTTAATTTGACTACGGGAAGAAGCAAAGCAATTAAAAACTAGAGAGGTATCACATTATTTAAGCAACTTTAAATGTAAGAGATTCAGTGGATTTGTTATACATGTGATTTAGTGGATCAAATTTTTTTTCTTGCATCCCCATTATTAGATAAATCCATAGAAGATTGTATTAAATAATGTCTTTTTACATTGAAAATATGTTTATCTTTATGTCTTTTAATAAAAAAGATAAATAAATTTATCTTTTGTATAAATATTTTTTAATAAAATTAAGCTAAGTATATTTATCTTTTATTAAATGATAAAACTATTTATTGTTTGTTAAATGATAAAACTATTTATCATTTAATAAAATAATAATTGGTTCTACCTTTATTGTTCATTAAATGATAAAACTATTTATCTTTATGTCAAAATGGTCGTAGTAATCTTTTCAAAACTATTTTTTATTAATTGATAGTTGTATTTATATTAATGTCAAAATAATTGTATTTATTTAATGATAATTCATTTTATCTTAATGTCAAAATGACTGTATTAAATATTATAATTATACATTGAAAACATGTTTATGTTTATGCATTATAACACATAAAGATATATATGTTTATCTTTTTCTTTAACATAAATATTCTTTAATAAAGTTAAATTAAATATGTTTCCCTTGTGTTAAATGATAAGACTATTTATAGTTTAGTAAATGATAAAATATTTATCTTTATCTGAAATATGTTGTAGTAATCATTTTACATTTACCGGTTATTAAATGATAGTTGTATTTATCTTTATGTCAAAATAATCTGTAGTTATTGAATGATAATTATTTTTATCTTTATGTCAAACTGATAGTTATCTTTTAGTAATAAAAGATAAATACGTTTACCTTTTATATAAATATTCTTTAATAAAGTTAAATGAAATATGTTTATCTTGTATTAAATGATAAAACTATTTTTTATTTACTAAATGATAATAGAATTTATCTTTATGTTGAAATTGTTGTAGTAATCATTTTTCATTTATTGATTATTAAATGATAGTTGTATTTATTAAACGGTAATTCTTTTTATCTTTATGTCAAAAAGATAGTTATCTTTTAATAAAAAATATAAATATGTTTATCTTTTATATAAATACTCTTTAATAAAGTTAAATATAATTTAATAAAGTTAAGTTAAATATGTTTACCTTGTATTAAATAATAAAGCTGTTTATTATTTATTAAAAGATAAAAGTATTTATCATGTAACATTCCCCTTTTTGACCACCTCCAGTCGGTAATTAAACCAACTCGAAACGTTCAAAAAGACGAATTGTTATTTAGTTTATAAGGTTTAAACAGAATCAGCCACAGAAACACAGATAATAACAATCAATTAAAACAAATGAATCTTTATTTCATTACTATAAATCTTTTTATATACATACATCAGAGTTTATACAATGTATTTAACTGATACAGCGGAATATCTAAAAATACAATTTTCTCGAAATAAATGATTCTTTACTCTCTCTCTAACTTCGCTGCTCGAAAATCTTCAAGCTGTAAAAATACTCGGTCTGACCCGAGTATTATATTCAAAAGAAAATAATACACAGGTCAGTCTAATTCAAACCAGTTTATTAGTGCATAGAGGCAATAATAATTTAAATAGACGACAGTCACAATAATTCCCGTCTATCCGATCCTTTTAACAAAGAAATCGGATAACGGTCAATATAACACTTAACAGTGTTTAACAATAAATCAGCAGATTTAAATCATCAACAGAGATAAATAAACAATTTATCAAATCGACTAAATCAATTTAAGACAATTGGAATTGTCACTTTAAAACCCTCAGAGTTCGATTGGCTGCCGTACACGCACGCGTGTACGATCTCGCCAATACGGCATAAAAGATCAATGCATCACGACACAAAAGAAATATCAATTCAAAACTGTCAATTCTGGGTGGCTGCAGTGCACGCACGCGTGCACTGCCTCGCCAGTACAGCATTAAATACATAAAAGATCATCAAAAATCCACAGACAAGCACAAGGTCAAACCCAAGAAAAAGTCGGGTTCAACACAACTGCAAATTGAAATGAAATGGTCGAGACATAAAATCAAGTCTCGACCCAAAATCAGTGACTCAGTGCAAATGTAACAACAAATACACCAGCTGAAACTTCAGAAGAACCAGGTTGAACAACTACCAGTACAGGTACAATATAATGCAGACCTACACATGTATACAGACATGAACGTATGTATACATATGATCAGAACCTCAACCAGACAGTACAAACTCAAGGCAAAATGATTGCAGTGTAGACTTGAACTAGTTCACAATGACCAGGTACAAAGTGCACCAGAGGGAACACGATGCAACAGTAAATTTGCAAGAGGCAACAACAGGGTAATGACCAAACTTATATGCATCAAGTATGCCACATTCAAGAACAAGCTCAAGTGCACTTAATCAAGTACAATATCATAAAATCAAAATGAAGTACCGGACTTAAGACAGAGGACAGGGAAGTAATAACAGCAAATGTCAAGCACAAGGTAAAGATATGAACACTGCAAGTGAGACTAGGGTACTACATCTCATAGCAGCAACTAAAGATAGTGCAACAGGTTGAGGCAGAAACATTCATACCAACATAAATGCAACTGAATGACTCAAGTGAACATATCAGCATGTGATCAGTGGCATGCCTACAATTATACAATGGAAATAGAACTTGCCGAATGGAACACATGGATCAAAATCATGGATAAAAGCATGTAGAATGGAACAACAATGAAGCATATTTAGGTATGCAATTAAGTGATACTTGCCGAATTCCAAACTGCTCCTAAAACAGTTGCTCGAAACAACAATGCAGGCTCAAATGAATCTTCAGTGGAATGCAGACTACAACATCAAATTTCAGTGAATAAATGCAACAATGAACTTACTCAAGGGTCAGAAGTAAATACAGTGTGCACATGACAAAGAGCTCGAGGCCAAGACTAAAGCAACCTGACTGTGATGCAAACAATGACCAGAACACAAATACAGTAACAAGGCAAAGCAAGTTACGCATTTAAACAAATTCAATGTCAAATTCAACAGACCAGAGTCATTATGAAACTAAAATATAAGGACTGCAGTATATTCACTTAAACATGGCCCAAATATCATTGTTGAAGATGAGAATAATCGAGTGCAGACAGCACATTCTAAACGAATTATTACTGGAGCATAAAAAAAAATATAAACATGACATGGTGATATAGCTATTTAAAGTGGATATGCAAGTGCAAACTCAAGTGGTGCCTGATATTTGGTTAGCTGTGCTACGGGTGGCTAGTGCATACTACTGAAATGCATGCACGAATTAGCAGTGCTACTGGAGGGCGGTACATACACATGGAGACAAAGAACGAGACAAACACACATGAACTGATAGAGGAGGCAAGTGGCTTCAGGAAGAACAAAGCTCAAAATTTCACTTTAGCATGAAATTACAACTTGCAGTGATTTCAAGTGAGTGACCACAAAACTATTCCATAAGGAGATGAACACTGATAATCATCAAATACATACCCAAATGCTCAGATGACAAAGTTTACGAAAGAAATCAACAATAGCAAGTTCAACCACAAAAGTCAAAATCACCACACACAAAAAATGACTGAAGGCCAAATAAAAATCAACTCGAAGTCCAGAGAATTCAAAGCAGCAGTTTCCAACAAATATCAGAATCATGGAAATAAAAACAAAAGATCGTATGACTTTAAATTAGATGTGAGTAATAAAATTACTCACCTTGTTCGAGGCGTGAATTGGAGCAACGGTGAGCAGAGCGAAGATTCGCCGATCGAAAACGAAACCCTAGTTGCAAGCAAAGCAAAGGTCGAGAGCGGCCGATATCTTCTCCAGAGGCAATCGAGCAATAAGAGCCTCGATCGTCAAATTTCTCGGAACCCTAATTTTTTTTTCGAAGAGGAACGAACGATTTTAGGCCGCCATTTTTATTCTCTTCGATTTTTTTTCCTTAGGGTTTCGAATGAGAATGAAAGGGGATCGGGTTTGTGTTTTAACGGAGAAAAAGGGTATGGGCCGAACGTGGTATAGGCATGGGTTAAGTGTATGGTATTATTTTTTCCTTTATTATTATTATTATTTTTTATTTCTTTTATTTTGCTAATAACATATGTCATTTGTTTTATAAATAAAACTTGAAAAATTCAAACAAATACACGATTTAAATCAAAATTTAATTCAAATTTCAATTTAAAATAGTTTAAAAATTCGGGATCGTTACAAACTCCCCTCCTTAAAAACTTTTCGTCCACGAAAAGGAAAGGTTGTTAAAATTTCATCGATATTTATACCCTACTCAATTTTTTCTAAGCTCGATATTTATTACAAATAGATGAATAAAGGATTCATTTCATTTGTTTAATCTCATTAGTTTTGTTTATCTTCTCTTTTGTTCATTGATTTCTACAATCAAAACACAAAAGTCTTTTACCAAATTTCTCAATTTATAACTCAGATTCGAACTTTAAAATTCTTCGCGTTAGAGATTTGCATAATATATATCTTCCAAAGCTGTGGACTTTCAAAACATTACAAAGATCCTCTTCCTTAGTTCATTAGGTAGGAATTTTTGTAATTCTACTTTCAAACTATTGATTTGCTATTTACAGTTTGAAAATACTTGCTAACTCGAAATTTAACAAGTCCATCTTCGTTCTCACAGACATTAGGCATACGCTGGCCAGGCGCAGGTCTAAAAATCTCCAAGTACTAAACATACTTTCTTCAATTCCCAATGAAAATACTTTTAAAAATTCTTTTTCAAAAATGGATATGGAAAGCACGTTCCCCCATGGATTACAGTTCCACCCGGCGGTTACGCTACTATCCCAGTAGAGTCGCTTGTGGCTGTAGATTTCTCATCTCTTAAATTTCGCCATGGTTGTCGCCATAGATTGCAGTACACACGGCGGTTACGCTACTATCCCAGTAGAATCGCTCGTGTCTGTAGGCATCACGCCCCTCAAATTTCGCCTGGCATTAGATTGCAGTTTACCCGGCGGTTACGCCACTATCCCAGTGGTATCGCTTGTAACTGTGGGCATCCCGCCCCTCAAATTACGCTAATCATCAATCAAATCTAATCTCATCGCGATGATCTATCGCGAAGGATTTCCGATTCAAATAGTCACTCTGACTAAATGTAAATTCTACGTAGCTACGAATTTCAAATGGACACTCTTCACGAGTTCCAATACCTTCTCTAATAATAAATGGAAGGTACTTTTCCACATCCTCAGTTTAGAAAACATAATATCATATATGTAGTACTTTCATTTCACATTTCGTACATATAACATCTATGTAAACATACATAAGATTTCCATAACAATGTCTTTCTAAACTAACGGTTTCAAATTTACCGCATTCATATATATATAAGTTCTAAAAACTTACATATCCATATTCATAACAAAATAGAGGATTTCAAAATTTTCCTCTAAGTCGATTTGGAAATTTAAGGTTATCTCAAACCTAATTCATATTCACAATTCCATTTATTATCGACTTTCACATTCGATTTGAATTACACGTTACATCGTCAATTCTCAACACAGAATTGATGTCTATCGATATATAACCTCTGAGCTCGTACGTCTCAGAAAAGGGTGTTAAGCTAAGAGAATAAATTCTCCGCCACCAACAGATATATATTTAATAGAGATCAATTGCTATGTCATCAATTCACAATGTTAGACATACAATCCAAATCATCATCTGAAATTCAAAGCTCAACTTATATTGTCTTTGATGTCGAAGTTAAACTCAATTTTAACTCAACGATTCAATCTTTTTGAAAAATTTCAAATTGAACAAATTGTTCAAATTTCTCATTTAACATTTCAACTTCGACTTCAAAAATGAATTTCAAATCATTTATTCCTTACGGAATATATTCACAACATTTCATATTTGGAAAAAAACATTTCCATACTTATTTAAAAATAAGTAATTCACAAATCCATTTATTTTCAACATTTGAAAATATTCGATATACTTAAATCAAAATTAAGTATATATTTCATCTTTAAGGAAATCATTCTCTTTCACACATTTATTTGAGTCAAAACGAATGTTACGTAAAACATCATTACGACAACTCAAAATCACTAGTATAGGGATTCGAGATTTAGATAGATGTATAAATCCCGATACTATACAAAACATTTCCTTTCGGAAATCATTTACTATAACAACAGTGTTATAGTCCACCATTTCCTTATATCTCGAAAACGTCTATTTCAACAATGAATGTTGAAATCTATGGTTTTGATATTCAATGCCTTTGAAAACATCTTTTAAAACAATTTACTTCATTTTAAAATATCACTTTCCCAAACATGCCCATTTTATTCAATAATATATTCACGGTCCAAAATTGTGAATATACATCTTTTAACAAACTATAAGAATTTACTTATCAAAATAAGTCAGTTTCGAATTTATAAACAACGTTTATAAATTCTATTCCTATTTATAAAGACTTCAATTTATAAAAATTGCTTTATTAACCCATTCCTTTATAACTCAATTTTATATCAGAATTTTAATTTATAAGTGAATTACTTATAAATTCTTTTATTTCGCAGCTTCGATTCATTTTATAACTTCACATTATAAAACTTTTAAATTACATTACTTATGAAACCCATTAATATTTCATTTTTAACACTTATACAATTCCAATATTATATTAACACTTTCAAATCTTCGATTTAAGCCGTTTATAATAATTCAAAATTTCCAATTTATACTATTATATAAATTTATCAGTTTTCCATTTTCAAGATAATCAACTAGTTCTTTAGTAAACCATTCATCGACTTGGTTTTCAATCTAACCGCATTTGATTCATTCACATTGGATTTTACTAACATTCATTCATATTCAATTAGTTCACATTCACTAATTTATATTCAAGTTAGTTTGCTTTCAATTCAAATCAAAATCGATTCTTTTTAGATTTACTTATCTTTCAATTTGAATTCAATTACTTAGCTCTCAATTTCCATTAATTCAATTTCATTAACACTTAATGAATTTCTATACAATCAACTAGCAACCAATGCACATTCAACTTAACCAAATTTATTTACTTGCTTACATTCAATTTGGTTCAACATACTTAATTTCAATTGGTTTATATTCTAATTCAGATTGAATTCTTATACTCACCATATTCACAAATTCACTTTTACAATTAAAGTTGAATTTCCTTTATATAACTCAAATTCATATTCATTCTTCACTTTATTAATTCATTTTGATATCAAATTCAACCTCATTCAACATTACTTAAGCTGTATTTCATTTTATCTTCACTTGCGTTTATTTTCACCATAAAACTTAAGTTCGTCTCAAATTTATTTGAAATTCTATTTTATTTAACTTTACTAAAGTCAAATTCATATCACATTTCAAAATTCAGATTTTGTTTTACTTAACAAAACTGTTTAACCATTTAACAACTGGTTTTACTTAAATTTTCTCATTTTATAAGTTAAACAACTTATTAATTTAAACTTTCCGATTCATATTATATAATCACTTATCTTTCAAGTTTAAATTTCCATCTCAATAATTTATCAAATCCAGTTCAATTTATTTAACTTTCCTTTAGTTAAATTTCAAATCCATATATTTATTAATGCTAACTCAATTCAATTTAACTTTTCTTAAGTTAAAAATCTTAATTTTCAAAAACAATTTTATACTTCTTTGGATTTGAAAAACATTCTCTTTTAAAGTGTTTCTAGTAACTATTCATATTAAACATCATAAACTAAGCTTTGTGTAAACCAAAGCTCTGATACCACTCTGTAACATTCCCCTTTTTGACCACCTCCAGTCGGTAATTAAACCAACTCGAAACGTTCAAAAAGACGAATTGTTATTTAGTTTATAAGGTTTAAACAGAATCAGCCACAGAAACACAGATAATAACAATCAATTAAAACAAATGAATCTTTATTTCATTACTATAAATCTTTTTATATACATACATCAGAGTTTATACAATGTATTTAACTGATACAGCGGAATATCTAAAAATACAATTTTCTCGAAATAAATGATTCTTTACTCTCTCTCTAACTTCGCTGCTCGAAAATCTTCAAGCTGTAAAAATACTCGGTCTGACCCGAGTATTATATTCAAAAGAAAATAATACACAGGTCAGTCTAATTCAAACCAGTTTATTAGTGCATAGAGGCAATAATAATTTAAATAGACGACAGTCACAATAATTCCCGTCTATCCGATCCTTTTAACAAAGAAATCGGATAACGGTCAATATAACACTTAACAGTGTTTAACAATAAATCAGCAGATTTAAATCATCAACAGAGATAAATAAACAATTTATCAAATCGACTAAATCAATTTAAGACAATTGGAATTGTCACTTTAAAACCCTCAGAGTTCGATTGGCTGCCGTACACGCACGCGTGTACGATCTCGCCAATACGGCATAAAAGATCAATGCATCACGACACAAAAGAAATATCAATTCAAAACTGTCAATTCTGGGTGGCTGCAGTGCACGCACGCGTGCACTGCCTCGCCAGTACAGCATTAAATACATAAAAGATCATCAAAAATCCACAGACAAGCACAAGGTCAAACCCAAGAAAAAGCCGGGTTCAACACAACTGCAAATTGAAATGAAATGGTCGAGACATAAAATCAAGTCTCGACCCAAAATCAGTGACTCAGTGCAAATGCAACAACAAATACACCAGCTGAAACTTCAGAAGAACCAGGTTGAACAACTACCAGTACAGGTACAATATAATGCAGACCTACACATGTATATAGACATGAACGTATGTATACATATGATCAGAACCTCAACCAGACAGTACAAACTCAAGGCAAAATGATTGCAGTGCAGACTTGAACTAGTTCACAATGACCAGGTACAAAGTGCACCAGAGGGAACACGATGCAACAGTAAATTTGCAAGAGGCAACAACAGGGTAATGACCAAACTTATATGCATCAAGTATGCCACATTCAAGAACAAGCTCAAGTGCACTTAATCAAGTACAATATCATAAAATCAAAATGAAGTACCGGACTTAAGACAGAGGACAGGGAAGTAATAACAGCAAATGTCAAGCACAAGGTAAAGATATGAACACTGCAAGTGAGACTAGGGTACTACATCTCATAGCAGCAACTAAATATAGTGCAACAGGTTCAGGCAGAAACATTCATACCAACATAAATGCAACTGAATGACTCAAGTGAACATATCAGCATGTGATCAGTGGCATGCCTACAATTATACAATGGAAATAGAACTTGCCGAATGGAACACATGGATCAAAATCATGGATAAAAGCATGCAGAATGGAACAACAATGAAGCATATTTAGGTATGCAATTAAGAGATACTTGCCGAATTCCAAACTGCTCCTAAAACAGTTGCTCGAAACAACAATGCAGGCTCAAATGAATCTTCAGTGGAATGCAGACTACAACATCAAATTTCAGTGAATAAATGCAACAATGAACTTACTCAAGGGTCAGAAGTAAATACAGTGTGCACATGACAAAGAGCTCGAGGCCAAGACTAAAGCAACCTGACTGTGATGCAAACAATGACCAGAACACAACTACAGTAACAAGGCAAAGCAGGTTACGCATTTAAACAAATTCAATGTCAAAGTCAACAGACCAGAGTCATTATGAAACTAAAATATAAGGACTGCAGTATATTCACTTAAACATGGCCCAAATATCATTGTTGAAGATGAGAATAATCGAGTGCAGACAGCACATTCTAAACGAATTATTACTGGAGCATAAAAAAAATATATAAACATGACATGGTGATATAGCTATTTAAAGTGGATATGCAAGTGCAAACTCAAGTGGTGCCTGATATTTGGTTAGCTGTGCTACGGGTGGCTAGTGCATACTACTGAAATGCACGCACGAATTAGCAGTGCTACTGGAGGGCGGTACATACACATGGAGACAAAGAACGAGACAAACACACATGAACTGATAGAGGAGGCAAGTGGCTTCAGGAAGAACAAAGCTCAAAATTTCACTTTAGCATGAAATTACAACTTGCAGTGATTTCAAGTGAGTGACCACAAAACTATTCCATAAGGAGATGAACACTGATAATCATCAAATACATACCCAAATGCTCAGATGACAAAGTTTACGAAAGAAATCAACAATAGCAAGTTCAACCACAAAAGTCAAAATCACCACACAAAAAAAATGACTGAAGGCCAAATAAAAATCAACTCGAAGTCCAGAGAATTCAAAGCAGCAGTTTCCAACAAATATCAGAATCATGGAAATAAAAACAAAAGATCGTATGACTTTAAATTAGATGTGAGTAATAAAATTACTCACCTTGTTCGAGGCGTGAATTGGAGCAACGGTGAGCAGAGCGAAGATTCGCCGATCGAAAACGAAACCCTAGTTGCAAGCAAAGCAAAGGTCGAGAGCGGCCGATATCTTCTCCAGAGGCAATCGAGCAATAAGAGCCTCGATCGTCAAATTTCTCGGAACCCTAATTTTTTTTTCGAAGAGGAACGAACGATTTTAGGCCGCCATTTTTATTCTCTTCGATTTTTTTTCCTTAGGGTTTCGAATGAGAATGAAAGGGGATCAGGTTTGTGTTTTAACGGAGAAAAAGGGTATGGGCCGAACGTGGTATAGGCATGGGTTAAGTGTATGGTATTATTTTTTCCTTTATTATTATTATTATTTTTATTTCTTTTATTTTGCTAATAACATATGTCATTTGTTTTATAAATAAAACTTGAAAAATTCAAACAAATACACGATTTAAATCAAAATTTAATTCAAATTTCAATTTAAAATAGTTTAAAAATTCGGGATCGTTACATATCATTAAGTCAAAATTGTTGTAGTAATCATTTTACAATTATGGTTTACTAAAAGATAGTTGTATTTATCCTTTTGTGGTGTGTTTGCATGTAATTTTTCTATTAATTGTGGTATGCTTGTTTTTTAGTGCGTTTGCATTTGCATACTTTTAAAAAAAAAAGTAATATACTGCATAATTTCTATGCCACACAAATACCGCATCTCCATCAACCAATCACCTGCCTTTATTCACTTGACCATCAACCAACCATATCACTGTCATCATCAACAACAACCTCTGTCTACACATATCACCGAATACTGCACATATCACCAGTCCAACATATATTTCAACACTTCACCATCCATTTACTTGCTTCCTTCCCACTTCCCACTGCCATAAAAAAACTGATGCTGCATTCAACAATCCCTGCCACCATCTCCAACCTGTCATTAACTACTGCTGCAACAATCCCACAATGTCACACTTCATAAACAACCCTGCCATTCACTTACTTGTCGCATCCTCCTTATCACATCAACTGACATCAAATAACCCTTGCATGCCATAACAACTTCACACATCTCCTCCATCACAGTTCCATCGTCCTTCAAGAAACCACTTTAACATTTCAATAAACTACGACATACTTCACAACATATATCCCAGAAATATAAATACTCTCCTATGCATTTTCAAACATCTGTACCAACAAACAACCTGGACATTTCATCTCCAATTTGGCACTGTATTTATCTTTATGTCAAAATGATAGTTGCATTTATCTTTATGTCAAAGTTGTTGTTGTAATCATTTTGCAATTATTGTTTATTAAAAGATAATTGTATTTAGTTATATGTCAAAATGACTGTATTAAATATTGTATTTTTACATCTATAAGTATAATATGTTTATCATTATGTGTTTTAACATAAAAAGATTATATTTATGTCTTTTAATAAGTAAAGATAAATTTGTTTATCTTTTACATAAATATTGTTTAATAAAATTATTCATATGTTGCATATAAAGGGTAATTAAAAATATCAGGTAAATTAATATATTTGTTGATGTCAAATTATCTAAGAATATTTACTTTAATTTGAAAAAATGTAAAAAATAAAAATAAATCTTCAATACACTCCTATAATTATTATTTCAAGCATTGCATTAGGACAAGTCAAATAATTAGTACAAGTCAACTTCTAATCAATAATAGATTGAGGACAATTTTGGTTAACTTATTCACTATGAATAACACTTTTAATACTAATATAGGAAAAAGGGAAAGATTTT
Organism: Allium fistulosum; assembly: GCA_030737815.1. NCBI lineage: Eukaryota > Viridiplantae > Streptophyta > Magnoliopsida > Asparagales > Amaryllidaceae > Allium > Allium fistulosum. The sequence goes on from CM060905.1 coordinate 675,298,060, forward strand.
TTGCCCTCCAATTCTGTGAAACTCGATCGATTATGATGCTAAAAGTAAAATAAACATTCATCATTACTTATACTGGAAAATGGGTAATTATTTAAACATGGGAGAATCACTGCTGTACTTATCACCCACTTGTTGTTGTGTCTTTGCTGTTGTGAGGCACCCTTCATCTTTATGCATGCATGTATAATATGTTATGTTGTTTGAATTAAGGTTCAAATGGAAAAAAGAAATTTAAGGTTCAACAGAAAAAATTTTGAATCACCATAAACTAAATAATTTATCACTGCATTGTGTAAAGATCTTTTCTAATTTGCAAGAGCTATTTCCTAACATGCTGCCAAATTCACAAAGTACTTTTGTCATATTCATATATGTATGAATCAAATATTTATGATGATTTGAATTTATATATAAGTCAGTAGTATTTTAGAAATTATTAAAATTTGTTTAGTGAAAAAAATCCCTTTTTATGCAGCTACAAACATGCAGACTAGAAGATCATCCAAAATTGTGAAAAAGCAGAAATTAAATCAAAACATTCTATAGAAACCGCACACTGCATATTTATCAACATCAAAGGCAAACAATATATTAATATGGGAACAATGTGCAGTGCCTACTATCAAAAGCATAACCAATCAACTCTAGAATCTCCATCTAGTCAACAACAAACAACAACAGTATGTGAAGTTTCTTTCAACATATATATTCTGGAAAAGTTTAGTTGTTTACATAACATTTACATATATTTCTATTCCATATCATCAAGTTTATTCATTAGGTTTAAAGAAAATTTTCGATGATCCCATAATTTAACCCATACATAAGTATCTCTTTACAGTAGACTCATAGTAAATATAAAGCAAACTTGACAGTATGTAAATATATTGTAAATATTTATATTTTTATAAAAAGATAATTTTGTTTATCTTTTTATATAAAATGTTACCACATTTTTATATCTTATGCGACTATTAAAAATTTACCATCATTTCGTTTTTACATACTAATGTATCATTTTCACTACAATAATACACAAAACAGACCTCAAGTTTAGAAGTCACTAAAGAAGAACAAAGAGCCGTTGATTTTCAACTACAGGCTCAACAGGAAAACAACAGAGAAAATGAAGTTCATCAATCAAGTGAAGAAAAAGCAATATATTTGACAAATGGAAGTGAAGACACTAAAAGTGATGAAGTTCTTGAAAAGTATGAAGTTCAACACAAAAACATAAAGCATTACAGTGGAACGTATAGGTGCAATTTAGATGCACTTTTCAAAGTGATGAGCAGAATAAAAAAGAATTTATTATCACCTAATGCTATTTCGTACATCAGCAAAACTCCATTAAAAAAAATTGAAATCTCTTTTAAAGACAAAATAGAAAGGCAAGATTTTAGAATAAGTGTAAAGAGTTTAGATGAAGTTATAACATCTTATGATAAAATGAGAAAGCTTTTAGAATAGGAGATTCATTTTTGAAACTGATGGAAGAAGATGTTAGCTTGATTTTGGGCCGTTAGTAGGTAAAGATTTATTCCCTATTGGAATAACAAGTAGAGATAACTTGCCTAAAGAATTTTTTGATTTCTTGGATGGAAATTTTGAAGGGGGGAAGAATTAACAAAAAAAATCAGCGGAGAAGAGATTGAAGATCATGATTGATAGGGGAAACGAATGTGTGGAGTTAGTAAAATTGCTAATTTTGTTAATGATTATAACATTTTTGCTTCCAAATAATCAGACATATTTGCAATAGGGGTTTATTCCAAAGCTATTAAATTTGAAAAATCTAAATTCTATTTCTTGGGCAAAAGCGATTTATAATCATGTGTCAAAAAAAGTTGAGAAGTTTGCAGAAGATTCTAGAAGCATGCCAGGATGTTCTATGATTTTACTGGTATGTGCTAATTCTTATTATAAGATAATTATGTACCAAAAAGAAAATAATTTGATATGAAATTAACACTATAATTTTCATTTTACAGTATTGGATTTGTAAAAGGACATAAATCATAGAAGAAGAAAAAGGTTTTCAAATGGCAAGTCCAAGGAGAGTGAAGTGGAATTTGTCAAAGCTCAAAAATCTTTCGCTTGATATGGTTGAGGAAAAGAAGGTATAATAATAATTTTATATTAGTCAAAAAAGTGAAATAATATTAATAAAGATAATTCATTTTATCGTTTTCAATTCGAATAGTACATATTTTTTTATATATTGACAGATTGTGAAAAGGTTCAAAAAAATATCAGAAAATGAGAAAAAATTGCTAACTAAAGTGACAGAACTTATTGAAGAACAATAAGAAGAGGAGAGCAACTCAAAAAAGAGAGAAAACAGAAAAAGAAAACGAGAAAAGAAAAAAGAAGAAGAAATTTTATTGATACAAAATGAAGCCAAAGAAAAGGAGATAGAAAGTCTAAAACAAAAAGTTATGGAGTTGGAAAAAAGACTTTTGCTAAAGGGGCTTTGCACGAAAGGTCCCTATTTCTGATGGTTTTACAAGAAAAGTCCCTGTAGAAATAAGTATGTAAATTTAGTCCCTGTTTTTTCTAATCAGAAAACGCAAGTAGCTTGCGCTTTTTAAAATTTCAAAATAAAAAAGCGCAAACCAGCTTGCGTTTTCCCGATAGAAAGCGCAAGTTACCTTGCGCTTTTCAAAAATTTCAAAAATTTCAAAATTTTTAAAAAAATTCAAAATTAGAAAGCGCAAGAACCTTACGCTTTTCAAAAATTTCAAAATTAGAAAGCGCAAACTAGCTTGCACTTTTCTAATAGAAAGTGCAAGTTAACTTGCGTTTTTCAAAATTTTCAAATTTTAGAAAATTTCGAAAATTTCGAAAAATATAATTTCTGCAAGGACTTTTTGTATAACAACATCAAAAACAGGGACCTGTGACTCTTATCTTGTTTGCTAAAAGAAAAGGAATTGGAAGATGAACAAACTTAGAGAGAAAAAACTGTAGCTAAATTGAAAGAGAAGTTAGGGGAGCAATGTACTATGAGGGAAGAAGATAAAGAAGAAACAACTAAAAGTAGAAAAAAACGTATATTTGCCGGGCACACAAACAGTTCATCCGAGTTTCCATCTTTCAAAATATTTGAATCTCAAGATTTTAAAACACCAGAAATGGAAAAGGAGCTCGATGAAAATCATGGCAGAGTTTAGAATGAAGATAAACATGAAGTGAAAGAAGATGAAAAAGCGAATGAAAAAGCGAATGAAAAAGGAAAGGAAACAGAAATAAACAAAACTGATGTGAAATTTGAAGCAAAAGGAAAAAAGAACAGAAAGAGAGCACAAATAGAACCAAATTCAATGCAGAAAAGAATAAAACAAAAAATAAGGGTGCAAAAAAAAGATCCAAATTATATATATGAAGAAAAGAATAAAGTAATATATGTGGAAAACTACAACAGACAGAAGAAGAAAGAGCGGCTAAAGAAAAAGAGTAGAAACATAGAAAACTGTCCACTTTTGAAGTATTTGCCAAACAACAAAGTGAAGATAATAACAGATTTCTTCAAAGTGGTTGGAGACATTAAGTAAGTGAAATTATAAATATTTCTTTTACTATTTCTATATTTGTATAAATAATTAATGAAATAAATATTGTTATTGAAATTTTCAGCGAAGAAGCTTATAATTTAGGTGATAAAAATATGATTGTCATATACAAAAGTATGATGGAAGAAATGCTTTTTGGTGGATTTATAAGTGGTCAGGTTAGTCCAAATGTAAAATAAAAAACTTATACTCTTATTAAATTATTTTTAATGGTAACTTATATAACTGATTTTTTGTATAGATTATAGATTGGTATTAGTTTAAGAGAGCAAAGATGTATGGTAGCAGTTCAAGCATAACATATAAAAACACAACAATGACAGTAAGAATAGCTATATATAAATACATGCTATCCATCATTGATAAAATATAATTTACAATATTTATTTCTATTAACAGAAAAGTGCATCCGATAAAATTGAAAATGTGAAAAATCAACTATTTATTCCAGCAATTAGAAAGGCTCTGTCAAATCCTTTATGTTGTACTATACTATTTCCAATACATGATGGAGCACATTGGACACTTTTGGAACTTGATAGAGAAACGTCATGCTGGATTCTTTATGACTCTCCGTATAGTACAACAAGAAATAGAAATTTCGGTAGCAGGCATAGGAGGGCTGCCTTGCCAATAGTAAGAAATTTTGTATTTCATCAAAATTTGCATAAAATCATAAATTATTTTATATTTATTTTTATGTTTTTTAATCTCATTGTTCTACATAGAAAACAATTGTCAACAAGATTATCAAGGAGCTCAAAGGCCAACAAAGCAACACAAATTTGGAACAATTAAGTACACTTACGTTGGGAATTTGTGTTCGGTAAGAAAATGGGTAATAATTTCTAAATTATATGTTCATACCCCCTAAACTGTGGTCCACATAATAACAGTATAACTACTTGTCAAATCATATACCAAGTAGTATAGTAGACTACTTATTTAACTATTGTTAATGCTTATGATTAAAAGTCCATTAAAAGTCGGACAGAGCCAAGTTCAAATTTGATGCATGCAAATCATATGTTACAAGGGTAAAAATTAATTATTTAAGAATATAGTTGGTATCAGAAACAAAAGATCTTTTACTTTTAGTAGAGAAGTCTTTAGATTTTAGAAAGTAAATAAAAAATCAATTTATCAAAATATTCATTAGTTTAGTTGACTTTTTTTGTTTCTTAAGTAAAAAGTCAAAGAAAGCCATTTAGAATAAAAACATCAAAATTGATTTTTTGATTTTTGTATATGAAAAGCAAAAGTAGTGCTTTTTAAGCTATCCAAAATTATCCTAATATAGCTAATATGATCATGGATCCTAGCATGAAACTGTTGGGTTGTTAACATATTACGACAATATTCATTTTGATAAAAAGGAAACAACATTTATCATTTTCGGAAAATGATAAAAGAATTTATCAATTTTTATAAAATGATAAAAACATTTATCATTAAATATAAAAAATTTAAAAATTCATCATTTTATATAACCACTAAAGCAGCCTTCTTGATTTAATATTCCTTTGCAAGTTTCTTAAAAAATAATCAATTTTTGGTATATTATAAAAATTATAAATGTTTATAATTTTATATATACCATCAAACAAAATGATAAAATATTTTATATCCTATCTACCATTGCTATTTGTCGTATGCGGTTCACTATAAATGATTTTGTCGGACCACAATCAGCGGTTTTTCATGCCTCTGTTTATGGACTAAAACTCGGCAGTGATATGTGCTGCTGACCAAGTGTGGGCATGTGGCACCATACCTTTTCTTTGTTAAACACGGTAAGTTCCCCCTTACCTTATATTTTTTGTAACCAACTGACATCCTTTATGTCACAGCCCGTTTTTCCGTACCCTTTGAGCCGATAATTAACCACACATGTCCAACTCAAATTGAACGAAAAGACGGAACACGAAGGGTAAAAAGAAAATAAGACAGAATAGAATCTCACACGAATGGAATAATATATAATATTGAACAAATATCTCTACAGCGGAAAACTTAAGTATGATATATCAGAGTCTAACCTAAATTCAGCTTAGACAGTTATAAACATATGTCCTTACAATTCCTGACAAACATTAGACAAAAACAAACAACAATAGCGAATAATAGAATATGTCCATACATAGATGAATATCTCCAGCTCTCCTCTGGAAACTCCAACCGTCTTCAACTAAACTTGAAACTACTCGGATCTGACCCCAGTATTGAAAATACGCGGATCAGGCTTGATAAACCAGCATGAGAAAAACTCAATAATAAATGACGGCGTCATATATCAGCCTTTAAATAAAATCCTTTGCAAATAAAGAGTATCTCATAAGATCACGCCCACACATAAACATGGACGGGTTTTAACCTTATGATAACTAAAAAAAAATATCAAAACATTTGATATTATTTCTAACGGCATCTCTTTGAAAACATTGCAAATAAACTTATTAATCTTAGCCGAGATTGTTACCATTATTAAATTTCGGATAATAGGCTCTACAAACAAATCCGAAGGTACTTATTGGAGAATGGATTCCATACAAATGACCAGGTGAAGGGATTACCTTCCGGTAGTACATCTCTAGAGGAATGTACCAAGGACCATCACAAAGGATCCACTACCAACACAAGACTGGCCTATCTCTGTAACTAGATAGTACCAAATATATCATCCCTCGGTCGTTACCAACCTTTAACCGAGCGCTCTCTAGCATACAAACCACATTAATTTACATCCCGAATGTCATAGTGGAAAGAAATATATATAGAATGGTCTGATACCAAGCTGTAACGCCCCACCTCTATACCCATGCTAACCAAGAACACTACGATGTAGTGCTGTCAATTAGCACGGAGAATAAGGCTGTTGAGGAGCGATCATCCGTGTAACTTCTTTGTGCGAGCACCGATATGTCAGATAGAATAGAATGCATATCTTTTAAAGAGGAAATCCGACATACCGATACAAACACAAAGCTATCACACGGTGGCTATATATATAATCTTCGGAAACAAATATAGAGATAAACATAACACAAATCAGTCACAGACAATTCATATCACAAAGGCGGAAATAGATATGAATATAACACACATGAAAGTGTACATCAGAGTAGTGGTCAAATAAGATCCACAATAACACAAAAGAATAGATACAAGTGCAAGACAATAGAATACGTATACATCAAGGAGTCTCATCTCAAATGCATACAACAAAAACTACTAAACTAGAGTAGTTAGCCAAAAGTCAGAAGATGGCTCCAGATAAGAAGTCATGAGGAAGCACCTGTAAAATCTCAGTCTGACCCGAGTATTATTTAAGAAGAAAATAATAAACGGATCATTCTAGCTATAAATATCAGATAAAGTGATATAGAATAAGAGATATAACAAAAACGTATGATAACTATAAAGTCATACTGTGATAAGTATCTAATCGAAAATAAATCCAGAGATTAATCAATATCACAAGAATCTTCTCAAAGATTAAAAAGTATGTCATATTCTTAATTTAATTCACCAAGCCACAATAAATGACATACATATCAATGCCAACTGAAAAAGGTGGTGAAACATAAATCCCAGAAATCACAACAAGAAATCCGGAAATCACAAGAAAAGGATGGCCAATACAGGAGCATGAAAGCCGGTACATTGACGCAGTGCAAACGGTACGTCCAATGAACCAGAAAGCCGAGACATCGATGTAGTACAAACGGTACATCAGATGAATCAAACATTGACGCAGTGCAAACGGTACGTCCAATGAATCGGAAAGACAGAGACATCGATGTAGTACAAACGGTACATCAGATGAATCGAACATTGACGCAGTGCAAACGGTACGTCCAATGAATTGAACAATGACGCAGTGCAAACGGTACGTCCAATGAACCAGACAGACAATACAATTCAGAACATTGACGCAGTGCAAACGGTACGTCCAATGAACCAGAAAGCCGAGACATCGATGTAGTACAAATGGTACATCAGATGAATCAAACATTGACGCAGTGCAAACGGTACGTCCAATGAATCGGAAAGACAGAGACATCGATGTAGTACAAACGGTACATCAGATGAATCGAAACACATTAAAAGTACTTGGGTTGCCAGCCCATAAAGAAATGAGATAAAGCTCAATAAATGAAGTACAGTCCTTCATACGGACAAAGAGACATCGCACAATTGCTAGTCTAAATCATAAAATGATCATCATGATCAGCGAGAAGTGTCAATCACACCAAGCTAGTAAATATATGAGTTTAGCTTCATGTCCCATAACCACTTGCTTAACTTAAATATTTACGAACAAGCTGTAAATCTTCACTAGGAAATTGTCACGAAGAGGGTTCAATCGAAGAAGTCCAAGAGCTAACCGACGAAGTGAACGCAAGCGTTTCATACCACTCGTTTTACTAAGTCGTTTAAGTCGATTTCTCATTCGAGTGAAGTAAAGGCTTATATATATTAGTAGATTGGAAATCGGTTTGAGAAAACGAACTTTTGATATTAAAAATAGTGTTGAAATCGATTTGATGAAAGAGTTTTGATATTTACTACTAGTATTAAAACCTTCATATCTTTAAAGTGACAAGTCATAAAATGATTTTTGGAACAATCTATCACAAAAATTCACATTCGAAGACGTGAATAAAATCCAAGGAAATCAGCTCAAAATGCATCAAAGTGGAAGTTCCGATGAATGCTTTTCAGATAAGATTGCCTACGCAGAGTAATACGACCTAAATGCGGGGTGCGGGGCAGCGCCCCATCACGGTATGACTTAGTGAAGGCAAGCTGGTCCAGCGACCTAAGGAAAAGTAGGTCATACGACCTAAGGGAAGACTGCCGTGCGACCTAGTAGAAGAACAGGTCGAACGACCTAGGAGAAAATAGGTTAAACGACCTAAATGCTAACTCGCGAGCGACCTAACGAAGTGCGCGACCTAACAGTGAGGCGCGACCTAAGGCCTTACGACCTAAGGGAAACAAGATCTTGCAACCTAACGGAGTTACGCGACTTAAGGTAATTCGCGACCTAAGGGTACATGACCTAAAATGGTACGCGACCTAAGACTCGCGACTTAAAGTTTTCCTGGGGAATTATAGGTCGGCAACGACCTACGACTTAACAAAAGTCGAGCGACTTAAGAGGCATGAGAACCAGCGACCTAAAACTGGCGACCTAAGGATACGCGACCTAAAGGCTTGCGACCTAAAGGCACGCGACTAGAGGTGAACGACCTAACGAGGTCCAGGGGAAGCGACCTAAAATGCTTCGACCTAAGGATATGTGACCTAAAGGCTTGCGACCTAAAGGTGCACGACCTAAGGTCTTACGACCTAGCGACTTAAGTTCGATACGACCTAGGATTTAAGAGCTAACGACCTAGGACTTAAGCTCAAATACGAGCTACGAGCTAAGGTCTGTACGACCTAACAGTTAAAAGGTCCTACGACCTAACTGGGGAACAAGGCCATGCGACCCAAAGTGCCATGCGACCTACGACTTAAGGCCTGGAACGACCTAGTGGAGTTAGGTCGGGGACGACCTAAAACACTAACTCGTGGACGACCTATGACTTAACTCGTGAACGACTTAGTGCAGGCGAACAGAAATACGAAGGCAGTGACTTTTCAACGCGCGCGACCTAAAGCCCTAACTCGCGTACGACCTAGCGAAGGCCAGAACGACCTAGTGCCAGAAAAATCACCAAAACACTGAAAATTGAAGTTTTTCGCCAATCCAATCCAAACCAAATGCAAATGTTGATGCTTGAGTGATAGGGAATCATTCCCAACAGTCCAATGACAATCATAGGCAAGATGTGAGATCAAAAATCTCACCTTTTCACGGAATTTGATGAAGACGAAGCTCGGGGGCAAAGCAAAGATCGACCACAAGCTTGAATCAATGTCTTCACTTTGAATTTGGAGTTAGATGTTGAATTTGCTAAAGAACTTGAGCTTGGGATTTTAATTTCCTATTCCCTCCACCATTTTTGCTAAAGCTTCAAAGTTTATGCAAGTAGATGAAGTGATGAAGAGAAGGAAGGGGTTGGGCTGAGTTAGAAGAGGTGCAGCCCAAACCAAAAGCCCAACACAAAAAGTGACGAAAATTTCACTATCTCCAAACATATCGAAGTTTACACTCAAAAAGATCGCAAACGTCATTTTGGACTCAATGGAGGTGGTCTCGAGTCCTAATTTGACCGTATGCAAAAAGTAGCTTTTCGGACTAACATCCGACTAACGATAAAATATTTAAATAAAATATTTAAATATAAAATCGATAAATATGCGGGTTGTTACACATACCCTAACTAGTAATGACCCACTTAGCCTTGCTGCATCTAACCCTGTTTCGGTCATTTCCGGTTGATGAGGCTCGAAGCAATGATTACCTTTTCACATTGCACATCTTCTTTCACTTTAAATGCCACATTGCCATTCCAAATTCACATAACTGATTTGTACAAACGTATAACTCCAAAGCACATACGTCTCAGGAAAGGGTGTTAAGCTAAGAGAAGGTGTCTTCTCTGCCACCAAACAGATATACATTTATGGAGATCAATCATTGTGATTTAGAATGCAAGGTCAAACACTCATTCATAAAAGTTCATTCTGGGACCGAACAAAACCGAAGGTACTTTCCTCGGCAATTACAAGGCGAGAAGTCCTTGTGGTTTTGAGGTTTTTCATAACAAAGAGACCACCGATAGAATATAGTGAATCGGGAGTTTATCCTCAGTTAATCAACAAGTAGTCCCTCGTTATTATTCATCTCAATATCTCTGTCTTCAAATATCTTCAATCCTCGAACACGTAAATTGGTTCGAAGAGGTTTTCTTATAGGAATCACACAAATTCGACCCAGTTTCCTTCGAAATCCAATCATCGATAAAAAGTGAATATGAGTATATAGGAATCATTAAGTCTCTTTTCACTTTAATTCTTTTCAAATGATTTCGAAATCTCTTTCTTTTTTCTTAGAATAATTCTAAGTAATTCATTCTTTATCTTTGGATAATACTAATCTTCTTTTATTTTGGAAACTTAATACAACCTTTTTAGAGCATCTAGGCTTTCCTTTCGATCTGTTCCACCCCTCGCCTAAGAAGAGAAAATAGAGGCCAAGTAAGTTCATGGCATCGGTTGCTCCATCCCTAAACTTACTTAAACACCTTGTTTTATCTTCCTAGATCTCACAGGCTGGACAAATGTACCAGTTGTTTCCGCATACTCAGTTATCAACTTTACTTTGAAATTGATTATAAAGATTCTAAATTATCTTTTAAAAGCTAAATTTTCCCTTCAAAAACATTCACAATTGATTCTTGGAAAAATCCTTACGTTTAAACTCATATTCAAAAAGTTATAGAATTCGCAGCATAAAAGTGCTGCGGAAAGTGCTATATAAGCTTATTTGATTTAAACAGCTTTTTAATATTTGAAAATTCATATTTTCCAATTCAAATCTCTTACTAAAACTTCCAAATCAACTTTAAATTACTTTAGTATTCTTTTAAAATCATTCACAAAATATTTAGGAAAGAATTGTTAAGTATAAAACTACATTTGAAAAGTTATTAAAAACTGCTGCGAAAAGCGTTTCGAAAAGTGTTGCAAATAGCGTTTTAAAAGCTATATTCTTCAAAACGATTTTTATATCATTTAGAAATCCAATTTTTCAACTTAAATCTCTTTTAAAACATTTTAAAATATTTTCATAATTCATTTCGTATTTTTAAAATATTTAAAATATCAATTTTAAACTTTGGTCATTTTGGTGCAAAAGCGTGATTTTTCTAGAAAATTGTTTTGGACATATTTTAAAATATACAAGATGAAATCTTGATTTTATTTATTTATTTCTTTAAACATATTTAAATGTTTATAATACATTTCTAACTTATTTTAAAACTATTTCCAAAAGGTTTAAGCATTTCATATACACCATTTCATTTTCAAAAGGAAAGTGATTTACTTTGTGCTTATCGACGTATATTAACATGACTTGGTAAAAAAATTTAACAATCATGTCAAACAATCAATAATTGATGATCAAAGCATATATAAGCATCCATAGCAATCATAACACATCATCAAACATGTGTGTGTGTGTGTGTATATAAATATAGATGTTAAATAGAGTTTCTCACCATAAACCAAAGCGATAAACTTCCTACCAACATTCTAATCAACCAACACTTCACTAACTACTTCCTACTCCATTAAACACTAGAAAACAACACCCTCTAACTTCTAATAGCTTTTCTGAGGCTTGAGTTGGAGGTTAGGCAAAAGTATAGAGAAGAAGCGGTGGAGCTTTGAACTTGAATTCCCAAGATTTTGATCCGAAAAATAGGTTATCTTGTATCTGATTTTAGGCCCTCCAAATCTGAAAATTTAGAAAATTTATTTAGTAAAAAGTTGTTGCAAATTCTTTTCTCTTGAATTTGAAAAAACGAATCATTTGAATCCAAGTTTTTTGAGGGAGATATGATAGAATGAAGAAGAGGTATTATCCGATTGACAAAAATGAAGCCCGAAAATGCACTTCAAAGAATTGAGTTTCAGTTATAGCAAACCTCAAAACTGGAAAAGTGATCAACAAGAAAGTTGTTGCCACTAGAATTTTGTATGATTTGAAAAAAGAATTTCTTAGTTTGGATCAGTTATGATCAAAACAAAATTGGCTATTCACTGTCTTAGAAACTGGGCCAGAGAATGCACAGGAAAGAAGTGGATTTTTGATATAGTTAAGTTTAGATTGAGACTAAGTGGTCAACATGAAAGTTGTAGCCACTGGAAAAATACATGATTTGAATAAAAAAAATTGCATTTTGATTATGTTTTGAAGAAGTTATAGCCGAAAGAACAAGAGGTAAAATATGGAAAAAAGATGAGTTTGATTTGAAGAGAATGAACATTGATTTCTTTTGAATATTTTGTAAATATTTTGACATTATTTCATTCTAAATTTTTCCTATGGCTTGGAAGCCATTAAAGAGAAGAGGAAGAAGATGAAGAAGCTTGAGAAAAGAAGAAGAAGAAATGTGAATGAAAGTGAAGAAGGAGGTGGGTATTTATAGAAAAAGAAAGAAGTGGTAATTTTTCCAAAATAACCTCTTACCAAATTACCAAACTAACCTTACTTCAACCTAAAGACATCTCCACTTTTTCAATACTTAACATCATCTTTCATATCCTTACTTTATGTCTTAGTCACTTAAAGATTAAGTAAAGAAAAGTAATTATTTTATTTGATTTTGATGTGATTTGAATTTGATGTTTACTTTTGACTTTTCTTAATGATGTTCTAGAAGTTTCCTAATCTTATTTAGCAAAAGAAAACATGTTTAGTTATTAAAATGTGTAATATATATGTTAAAACATGTTAACAAAGGTGCGACAACGTTGCGACAACTTATTTTAAACAAAACGTTGATTTTCGACAAAATGTTTTCCGGTCACATTTTGACGTTTTTGTTAAACTATTTATTCATATAAACGAAACTTCAAAATAAATTTGTTATTATATTTAAATAATTAAAACAAGCATATTTGACTTATAAAATAATATAAAACAATACCCAGATCTATTTATAAAAATACGACATCAATTTATCGATATGTGATGAAATTTGTCAACTTTTATAGAATGGGTTTTATATATTTATCAAAACATTATAAATTAAATTACTATTATTATTAAATAAGTTTGATATCAATTATATATTTTTTAAAATAATTATTGATCCTTTGAAACAAATTTCTCGAATATTTATCATGCTTTATCGGAATCCGACTTTTGTCAATTTTACAATGGAAATCCAAAATCTTTATTCAATGTCAAAAATAAGTTTACCATTCTTATTTATCATATAAAACATGATTGTTTAAGTTTGAAAATTCTACATTTTAATATTTAAAATAATTAAATATCCCATTTTCAAAGTAGTAAAATTATGGGTCTTTACATTCTCCCCTACTTAAAGGAATTTCATCCTCGAAATTACCCTGATCCTACCTACAATTTTTTTTTACCTAAATCATTATTTCACAAACTTAAACCCATAAGATGTACCCAAATCATCCGTATAAAATATCTGATTTGATCTTCTATTCGAATTCACAACTTTATTTTCGAACTAGTATCGACCCCCGATCCTCTAGTGTGGACTCTGATCAAGCTTCCAGATCATATACACTTGCTTTCCTTGTATAGCTCTCAACTATGATAGAAAATTTGAGTAACTAACCAAAAAACATCATCAATGCTCGACGTCAAGAAATCGAGTGATAAATTCTTTTCCGGATCGGTGTAAACACCTAAAAGTTCCGTACTCGGATATTAGATCAAAATTTTTGTGACGAAATGATTTACATATAAATTACGTATTTATTCCTATTGGGTTTTCTCAGTTATACTAAATTCTCATTATTCACATCCTTTATTTTTCACATTCATTTTTTTAGTATATTTTCTTTAATACTAATATTGTTAATGAATCATTTCGTAAAACTATTACTTAAGTTTATTATATCTTATGAACACAACTATGTAAATCCAACACTTTTAAAAACATAAGTCCAAATCCTTAATTAATGCTAGAATTCATTAATAGAACATTTTCTAGTTTATAATTATATTTTAAAGAGTCATGATTTTACTTAAGTGTATAAATAGTTCATGACTTAAATCTAGTTTTTGTATAATTCCCTTTTACATCCTAATAGTATATATACACATCCCAAATTCCCGATCGGTTTTATATCCAGGTGAATTACAGTTTGTTGTAGGTTGCTATCATTTCAAATTCATAATTACAAAAATTTATTTTCCAATTTAATGCTATTATAAATTTCTCCACTTTTAAATCCTTTTTATTTATAATCATATTTATAAATTATACTTATTCAATTTCATTTACTCAAAACATTTCACAATTGTTTATCTTTTACCAAAAGTTTTCATAAATTCCTTAGCTCTGAGTTTGGTGTGATTCAAAAATTTTCGACCGTCCAAAATCGTCGAGAATCCCACTTTATCTTATCAATTAGCGATTCCAAATTTATCTTTGGTTTAAACACTTTTATAAATATTACTAATCAATTTATCAATTAATGATTCACATTATCTCTTTAACTTAAGAAAATTATATAGATCAAGTAACTCGAAAATAATACCAAGGAACTAGGTACTACCAATAATATTATATATCCTCTTAACCAGAAGAGTAATACTTAAGAGAAGTGTTTACCATCCGAACACATCTCCTACCCAGTTTTAGTTTATTTTCGAGCCATTGGAACTAGTTATCATAAAATATCTCTTTCTATTAGAAATAATACCCTTTTTAAAATCCTTTAGAGATTACTTTTGTTTATAAAACCTATTTTATAAATTCTTTGTATAAATTCATTATATAAGTTAACTTCATTTAAATTTCCACAATTCTTTTAAGTTACTCGAATTTAAATTCTCATTCTATTTTCATTTACCTTTTACATAATCATTTTCTATTTGTTAAATACATTTTTATCTTATATGTTCATTTCTTAAACTAATCTTATTATCAAACACCTTATACTCAAACTGTGAAATTTTAATCATAAGATTTTCATATTGAAATTTCACTTATCTTGATTTCTAACTATATAACTTTTCAAAATATATACTTTGTAATCAAAATATAATCCAAGGTAAAATTATTTCATTTACCAATTTTTCAAAACAAAACCTTTATATATAACATTGACAAATACGCGCGATAATACGCTCATAACTCATTCTAGGGTGTTACTAACCCTTATCTCTAATGAATTACTTAACCTAGGATATTACTAATTCTATCTCAGATGAGTCTTTACCCATAACAAAGCCAAGGTTCTTGCTTAACCTTCAGCTCTGATACCAAATGTCATGGTCCGTTTTTTCTTACCTGTTGAGCCGACAATAAACCACAAATGTCCAACTCAAATTGAATGAAAAGATAAAACACGAAGGGTAAAAAGAAAATAAAATAGAACAGAATCTCACATGAATGGAATAATATATAATATTGAACAAATATCTTTACAACGGAAATCTTAAATATGATATATAAAAATCTAACCTAAATTCGGCTTGGACAGTTATAAACATCTGTCCTTACAATTGCTGACAAACAATAAACAAAAACAAACAGCAATAGAGGATAATAGATATGTCAATACGTAGATGAATATCTCCAGCTCTCCTCTGGAAACTCCAACCTTCTTCAACTAAACCTAAAACTACTCGGATCTGACCCGATTATTGAAAATACCCGGATCAGGCTTGAAAAACCAACATTAGAAAAACTCAATAATAAATGACAGTGTCGTATATCAGCCTTTAAATAAAATCATTTGAAAATAAAGAGTATCTCATAAGACCACGCCCACACATAAACACGGACGGGTTTTTACCTTACCATAACTAAAACACTTTTATATCAAAGCATTTGATATTATTTCTAATGACATCTCTTTGAAAACAATGCAAATAAACTTATTAATCTTAGCCGAAATTGTTACCATTATTAAATTCTGGATACCAGGCTCTACAAACAAATCCGAAGGTACTTATTGGAGAATGGATTCCATACAAATGACTAGGTGAAGGGACTACCTTCCGATAGTACATTTCTAAAGGAATGTACCGAGGACCATCACAAAGGATCCTCTACCAAAACAAGACTGGCCTATCTCTATAACTAGATAGTATCGAATATATCATCCCCTGATCGTTACCGACCTTTAACCGAGCGCGCTATAGTGTACAAACCACATTAATTTACATCCCGAACGTCATAGCGGAAAGAAATATATCTAGAAGGGGATGATCATACTCTAATTGGGAATGACACACTTAGCCTTGCTGCATGTAACCATGTTCGGTCATTTCTGGTTGATGTGGCTCGAGGCAACGATTACCTTTTCACATAGCACATCTTCTTTCACTTTGAATGCCACATTGCCATTCCACATTCACATGACTGATTTCTACAAACATATAACTCCTAAGCTCATACATATCAGGAAAGGGTGTTAAGCTAAGAGAAGGTGTCTTCTCCGCTACCAAATAGATATACATGTTAGCACCAAAATTGGTCACTAACACCCTTGAATAGAGTTATGTAGAGAGATTAATGAAGAAAGTAAATTAAAATAGAAAAATAATGCAATTTAGTGCAAAAAGAACAACATAAACGAGAACACCAGATTTATTGTGGTTCGGCGTAATTGCCTACGTCCACTTTGAATATGATCTTTATTACTTTCCTTATCACTTAAATATAGATACAATCTGTAAACTAACCACTTGAATACAAGTTTGAATCGAAAATAGGAGAGTATAAAAAATGCAGAGTTTCCTTGGAGTTCTCCCAAAAGAAGGTCCTTTCAACTGTACCCCTGCCTCTGTATTTATAGACGAAGATAGGCTGGACTCCCTTCGAAGGCCTAGGAACAAGGTACTTCGGCCCATAGTAGGCGACTTCTGTGTGTCGAGCCAAGCATACCTAATGGTGGTCGCCAAACGATGGTGGCCGAACAATGGTGGCCGAACGGTGGTGGCCAAACGATGGTGTGTCGAACGATGGTGTGTCGAACGATGGTGGCCGAACGATGGTGGCCGAACGATGGTTGCCGAACAAAGGTGGTTGTCGAACGAAGGTGGTCGAATGAACCTGGCCGAGCGACCTCTCCTTGGATGCCTAGATTGAGCCATCTCGTTTTCCCATTCTTGACCCAACGATATGCGCCATCCTTCAAGGCCGAACCATACTCTTAGGCCGAGCGATGTACATATGCCAAATCGTACATATAGGCCGAACAATGCACATATGCCAGACTACCCAAAACAGATCAATCCCTTACGTCTCTAATCTCTAACTAACTCATGTCTTATCCAGACTCAATCAAAGCCTTTGTAATTATTACCTTGTAGCCAGGCCAAGTGACCGGATAACATTTGCCCACCAAAGTGCGTCGTGTGAAAAAACATGACACGCTTTGAATCGAAGCAAGTTAGAGTCTCCAGAAAGAAATCCATCATGTTTCCTGAATAGTCATTATCCTTCAGTTTTATCCTCCAAAGTGTCGTATCCTTCTTCCGCCGTCATGATGCTTGGTCGATTCCCAATAGTATAAATTCAAGATTGTAGTTCATCAGTGGCCATCTGTGTCCGGTTCTATAGGGATAGCAAGCTTTGGTTATCTGATCAAGTCGTTTCTTAATAACCCTAAGTGAAAATTCAATTTCTGTTAATTTCAAGAAGTCGAATTTTTTTGAATATACACGTGCATGTTCGGGCACACGTTCTTTTCATTAGCTCTCGGATGCGTTTTATATGCTCATAAGTCGTCACTAATTCCATCTAGTTTAATTGTAGTTTGATTGCAGTTCCTTGTTTATATTTTTGTGAAATAAGGGTTGTAATCAGCCACTTGATGAGAGGGGACTTCAAGTTCTACATGGATGAAGACCTCGGAGCCGTAAGCAAGGGTGAAGGGAGTACGGCCAGCCATGGACTCATGGGTAGTTCAATAATCCCATAATGCCGTTGAGAGTTCATCCACCCATTTACCTCAAGCCTTTTCCAAACCTCTCTTCATAATATAGATTATGATTTTTTTCATAGCTTCAACCAGTTATAATAGATTGTGGAAGGTCATAAGGACAAATGACGTTACGGACGACGAAGTCGATTATTTTCTTCATCTTGGTCATGGTTAAAAGTTTTGTATCTGCCCATTTGGTGAAGTAATCAACTGCTACGATGATGTATTTCGCACCACCTTTAACATCAGCAAGGAGACAATGATGTCAATGCCCTCAAGTGGCAAACGGTTATGGACTAGCCATTTGAGTAATTTCCATCGGCGGGGCTCTCGAATTTTTTGCAAATATCTTGCACTCATCGCATTGTCTAGCATGATCAACCACATCTTGATTGATAGTCGGTCAGTACAACCCATAGCAAAGTAATTTCTTTGTCAGAGTTTGCCCCCTGATGTAATCGCCGCATTCTTCTTCATAGACTTCACTCAAGAATCATTTGATATCATCATGGGTGATACACCGAAGCATGGGAATGGATAAACTCCTTTCTACACGTGACTTCTTCTTGGATGATTTGGCATGAAGCTTTGAGGAGGATCTATCGTTTTCCATTCCTCCATTCAGTAAGAATTCCTCACTGTAGATAATCTTTGATAGGAGTCATCGATGCCCTCTTTTCTGGCTCAGTCTCCAAAATCTAGCTGATCTCCATCCGTCAATGCTTGGAATATTAAGTACTTCAACCGAAACAAAGTATGTCCGTTGCACGTCCCTGAAACTGGCCAACTTGGCTAGTGACTTGACTCTTTTCATTTCGTTCGCTGAGGATGTGTGTAATGATGTAATACGTGAAGTTGGCTAGTAGCTCATGGACCCGGCCGAGATAAGGAGCAAGACAATGCCCCTGACAAGAATAACTTCCCTAACTTTGCATACTACTAATCAGGAATCACAAAAGATATTTAAAGTTTCCACTCCATGTTATCTAGCAAGTTTGAGGCTAGCGGTCAAGGCTTCACACTTAGCTTCGTTGTTTGCTACAAGGAAATCGAGTTTCAGGGCGTAGCAAATCGATCGTTCCTCAGGAGTCATTAACACGATTCCTGCGCCATAACACTAATCATTGGATGCTCCATCTGTTTACATTTTCCATCTATTGGTTGTTTCTCCATTACTCTTTGAGTAGTCGTCTGATGTAGTGAATTTAGATATGAGGTCTGCTAATTTCCATCCTTGGATAGCTCTTCGAGGGAAATAAGTGATATCGAATTGGCTTAGTTCGACATTCTATTTAAGTACTCTTTTAGACGTCTCAGATCATTGTATGACGCTAGCTTTTGTAGCTTCAGGTCGATATTCAATGCATGGCTCACGATAGTCGATGAAATCACACACACATGTCGAAATGGGTCCAAGGGAACATATCATCATTTATTCAGAGAAATTCATCTAATTCTTTTATCATCATTGCACTGAGTTGTGATCCGATCTTCTGCACCCGTGAAAGGTCACCATAGCTTACTGTAATGTCGACTATCAGCTCAGCAGGTGCAATCTCGGATTCTTCGAGTTCAGATGTAACTATTTTGTGTAACATTTCAATGTGAAATCTGGTTGGGACAGTCAATGTTGATGGATACTCTGGTCGAATCCTAGAGTCTTGTCATGATTTATTAAGTCTGATAGTGAAGGGCTCGGAATGCTTTGATCGATTACCTGCAAATGGCCAAAGATCAGGCTTAGAAGCACGTTGAAGAAAATGTTGAGTAGGGGTTAGCCTCGAGTTGCGTGAAGCTGCACAGCTGGATCTTGCTTTGAGTTTGAATTTGCTTGTATATTCGAGTAACACGCTTTCCATTCAATGCATTCATGATCCTTTACCCGTCCTTCGGGTTAGAGTGATAGTCAGTTGCCCATGAGCTTAGGCATCAATTTAATGATTCTATCGCTAGGGATTCTTTCGGTCGTAGCCTTGAATAGTTGTAAACACTATATATAAGTTTCAATATTGAGCTATCGTAGCCAGTCTTTGGATGATCATGTTTCTGCTCCCAGTCTCGGGTTAATAAATGTACTGTGTGGATGGTTGAGTTTCGTCCTAGCTATGTTTATACTCCCACCTAAACTCCAAAGACATAGAGTCGATCGGTGAATAATCGGTTCACATTCATCTTGCTTCTCGCTCGTGCCCCCAAGTTTGGGGCATATACTGATAAGTGGGAAGGCTAGCCATGCCCACTTTAGCTTTACTCTCTTTCCCGTTGAATCATGGGATCGGGTTAGTTGATGGGAGGTTGAGTCTCGCCTATCCTGGATTGCATTGTGGTTTTTCATTCCAAGGGGAATACTCTGATGCCTCGTCAGTTTAAGGGCGTAAGTTGGGTACTGAACGGTCAGCCACGTCCACTTTGGTTCATGTTCTGTAATCAAATCTCGAGGTAAAGTTGGCTCAAGTGCAGTCGGGTCATGCTCATCCAGTTTCATACTTCTCCTGACGGATCGAAGGAGGGTGCTGGAGAATTTATGACCAAGTCTTCGTGGTTTACTCTCCTTTCCACACTCTGGTGGTCATAGTTTTTCAAGGGCATTCGAGTCACATTCGTATGTGCTTGGTGCAGATCCATATTGACTCTTGATCTAAGGTATGATATAGTCAGTAGCCCATAGCTTTGGATGCCGTTTCGATTGATTCTGTGTTGAGGCCTCATTGCAGTCATTGCCTTAAGCTGTAAAGAACGCCAAGCTAGAGCTATAATGAGATGTCATATTCATCTTTTAGTGATTTGTACTCCTGCTCCCAGCACTGATATGGCCAGGCCACAAGTCGGATGGTCGAACTCCATCCTTAGCGAGTTAATATTCCTCCTATCGAATTCCGGCCAAAGTTTGCGGAATAGAGAACGGTCGGAATCCACTCATCTATTTATCGGTGTTTATATGCCACTCTGCATTCTGGTGACATAGAGTTATTCTTCTATCGGTCGACTCGCGCCTAATTTGTGTTCATACTTTTGTCCACGCTCTAGGGACTTAGAGATTTGTCGAATGGTTTATGCTCTAGTCCATAGTTTGGGACGTAGATATTTTCGTCAAGTCATTTATACTCTAGACCACGCTCTGAGGACTTAGAGTACTCTAACCCGCTTCAGGGACTTAGAGATTTTTCTCAAGTCATTTATACTCTAGTCCGCGCTCTGGGGACTCAGAGTACTCTAGTCCGCTTCAGGGATTTAGAGATTTCGTTAAGTCATTTATACTCTAGTCCGCGTTTTGGGGACTCATAGTACTCTAGTCTGCTTTAGGGACTTAGAGATTTTTCTCAAGTCGTTTATACTCTAGTCCACACTCTGGGGACTCAGAGTACTCTAGTCCGCTTCAGGGAATTAGAGATTTTTCTCAAGTCTTTTATACTCTAGTCCACGCTCTGGGGACTCAGAGTACTCTAGTCCGCTTCAGGGACTTAGATATTTTTCTCAAGTCGTTTATACTCTAGTCCGCGCTCCGGGGACTCAGAGTACTCTAGTCCGCTTCAGGGACTTAGAGATTTTTCTCAAATCGTTTATACTCTAGTCCGCGCTCTGGGGACTCAGAGTACTCTAGTCCGCTTCAGGGACTTAGAGATTTTTCTCAATTCGTTTATACTCTAGTCCGCGCTCTAGGGACTCAGAGTATTCTAGTCTGCTTTAGGGACTTAGAGATTTTTCTCAAGTCGTTTATACACTAGTCCGTGCTTTGGGGACTCAGAGTACTCTAGTCCGCTTCAGGGACTTAGAGATTTTTCTCAAATCGTTTATACTCTAGTTTGCGCTCTGGGGACTCGGAGTACTCTAGTCCGCTTCAGGGACTTAGAGATTTTTCTCAAATCCTTTATACTCTAGTTTGTGCTCTGGGGAGTTAGAGTGGTCTAGTCTGCTTCAGGGACTTAGAGATTTTTCTCAAGTCGTTTATACTCAAGTCCGCGCTCTGGGGATTTAGAGTACTCTAGTCCGCTTTAGGGACTTTGAGATTTTTCTGAAGTCGTTTATACTCCAGTCCGCGCTCTGGGGACTCAGAGTACTCTAGTCCGCTTCAGGGACTTAGAGATTTTTCTGAAGTCGTTTATACTCTAGTCCACGCTCCGGGGACTCAGAGTACTCTAGTCCACTTCAGGGACTTAGAGATTTTTCTCAAATCGTTTATACTCTAGTCCACGCTCTGGGGACGTTGGGTACTCTAGTCCTCTTCAGGGACTTAGAGATTTTTCTCAAGTCATTTATACTCTAGTCCGCACTCTGAGGACTCAGCGTACTCTAGTCCGCTTCAGGGATTTAGAGGTTTTTCTCAAGTCGTTTATACTCTAGTCCGCGCTCTGGGGACTTAGAGTGCTCTAGTTCGCTTCAGGGACTTAGTTATTTTTCTCAAGTCGTTTATACTCTAGTCCGCGCTCTGGGGACTTAGAGTACTCTAGTCCGCTTTAGGGACTTAGAGATTTTTGTTGAGAGCAGTCGTATTTCCACCCGTTTGATTTGTATTTCATTTACCGTATCGAGGCTAATGTTGTCGAATGAACGGTCGAACCGCATTTGCTCATGGAATGGGACTCTACCCCAGCATAAGGACGAAACTTGAAAAATGGATGGTCGATTCTCGACCGCTAGGTGATTGTAGCTCTTCCAATCAAGTCAAGGAAGGAGGTATATGATAGATGGTTGGGTCACATCCATCATAGGGTTGGATAATCAAGTCTCGCGTGATTTTCTTAGTATTTCTTTCTAGAAAACGAGGATAATGGATCCCTGAGTAGACAACCTAAGTTGCAAATGTTCCAAGGTGCAGTCGTGTCCATGTATTGGGAGCGATGGTTGACGAGTAGGCAATCCATCACAGCTACTTCAAGTTTGGCTTTCGAACTACCTCTTGTGTTCCGGGTAGGAGTTGATGTGTAGATGATCAAATCACGTCCACTCTAGTTAGATCCCGGCATCACTGTGCTTTAGGAGAGGCATATGTATTTTATCGAACTTTACTTTATGACACGAGGAATGGATGATCGGGCCACATTCATTCCAAGCCTTGCTTAGGCCACCAAATCAAATATGGTGGTCGATGAATGGATAGTCAATTATGAACGCTTTGTATAAGGCTCTGACCATGACGAGCTTTTCCATCTCTAGTCGATGGCCCCAAATCATTGGCATATGGTTGATGATGAGCGGTTGAATCATGCTCGTCTTGATGAAACTCCACAGGTCCGATCACGATCTGCGTGGATTGGTTGGCGGCCAACCCTAAGTACTTGGTCACCTGCATAGTTTTGAAAGTAATTTAGTTCATGTTGGTTGTAGTTCATAGAACAATTGAAATTGAAATAGAAATTATTTAAAGAAGATTAGAATAAATCTCATTGATCAGTAAAGCAGCATCATGTGCTCGCTATTCAACTTTGGCCCTACCTCCCTTCAAAGGGATATCGGCCGTCGGCAGTCCAATTGATAATCTTAGTTGTAACAACCCGGAGTTTTACAACAATTAATTATCGTCAAATGACGATTAAATTGGTTGTTAATTTCTATTGGGATTTTATCGGTTGGAATTCTTTGAAGAAATTAATTAGTGGTTATGCGGGCTTTAGATTCGCTAGGCCCACATTTTCTTTTATTTGGTGCCAAGATAATGTTAAGATCCGTTCCACTTACTTCATCCATTCATTCGTTCAAAACCCTTAAACAAAATAAACGAAAAAAATTGGTGGCTGCTTGTTTTCGTCCTTCTCCCTTTGCAAAAATTAGGGCTCCGATCGACTTCGTGGTGCCACGACTTCGAGTTGCTCGAGCGAACGATGGTTTCGTTCCTTTGTCGATCGTTCATCACGAAGAGCTCCGCCCGGCTACTTCAATTCGCATCGAAAAGGTGAGTAATTTTAATTGCTCACATCTAGTTCAAACCTTATGCTGTAAGGTTTAAATCCCCTTGTTTTTTTTGTTCGTCTGGGTTTATTTGAATTTGTCAACTAGTTACTCTCGGCCATTTGATTAATATTAATGCTGGGGATTTTTTCTGACTTGCTCAATTTCGTATAATTGTTTACTTGCTGGTCACAGTTTTGATTTTTAATTGGTTTATTTCCTTGGCTACCTCGGAGTTGGTTTGAAATGGTTAATTTGACTTCGGTGATGATTTCTATCTTCCATGATTTACCGGCTTTTGACTTTGATTGTCGATCACTTTCTGATTTTGACTTCGGTCATTGCACTGTTTCGTGTTGCTTTGACAGTTGAGCTTTGTTCGACTGTGATATTGGACTTGTACTTGAACTTGTAATATATAGATATATATATATATATATACAAACATTCATGTATGTATATATATATATATACAGTGTTTGTGTGCATTTTCGATCATCCTGCTTTGACTCTATAATGTCTTCGACATTTTAACAGTGGCTTCGGCTCTTGATATTGTTCGAACTTGTGTTGGTTGACTTCGACATGGCCTTGAGTTTTAAATATCAATTTTGTTTTGTGAATTTGAGTTGATTCGACTTGATACTGTTACTGATTTACTTACATGATAGTGTTTGATGTTATTTTGAGAAAAACAAACTGTGTTGTAGCCGTCATGGCTCCTGTGCATCACTGAACTACTTTGTTCATGTGCAATCTACTGTTTTTGTAAAAAGATTCGAATTTCAAATTTGTGTTCGACTGAGAGTTGCTTGACTTCGTCTCGGCCATTCGGGTATATTTTGATGATTTATCTTGGCCACTCGATTTTTGTTTTAATACTGGGATTAATCTCAGACTTGTTCCAATTCCTTGATTTATTGAAAATCACGGTGTTGATTTTAGTTGACATCGGCCTCTTTGATTTTGTTGACATTCGAACTTGTTCGATCCTTTTATTTGAAACTGCTACTTCATGAATTTGATTGCATTTGTCCATATGAAGCTATTTGGATTTCTAGACTTTGGTAGTTGCTTAGAATTATTTCTCTGTGACCATTATTTTTTGTTCGAACTTAATGCTAAGACGTAGGCTATTTCTGAAATCCCTTGTGACTTTTGCTTTACTTGAATTTCTCTGTGCCTTGTCGGGTTCCTTGTATACACCTGACATCGACTTTGCAATTGCTTTGTGTATTGGCATCAATCATTATGCATTTGTTTTACTTGAGGCCTTGATTTTGTATGCTCTGCATATACTCTTTGATATATGCATATTTGTTGAACTACATACCTGGTTTTCAAAATGTATACATACGTATGTCTACATATACTCGATTTCCAAACTTGTTTGGATATTGAGCTGCTTCATTTTTATATATTTGGTCTTGGTCGCTGGTGAGCTGCATCCCTTGAGTACTTGTTGGCACTGTGTTGCTTACTTGGAGCCTTTGTGCTTGTTACTGTGTTGCCTTATCTTGGGCACACATGCTTGTTTCACTTGTAGCTTTTGTGCCTTGTTGCTATTCCTTTATATGTGATTGCATTGTCACTGTATTGATTTATGAACATTTGATGTTCAGGTTGCATGCACAATTCATGTGTTTCCAACCTGGGTCCTTTGTACCTTGTTGTTCCACTGTAGCACTTCAATTGCTTCTGCTAGTTCATGTATACGTACGTGTCATTGCCCTTGTGCACTGATGCTTACAGTCGTGTTGAATTTGAGGACTTTTGTGTTGTTTTGAGTTTGCTGTTGCTTTATATCTGGACTTCTTCTGGTTCATTTCTTTGTAGTTGAGTTTAGTCACGATAGTCGTGACTTGACCTCTGCAGTTTTGATTGCTGTTAGTATTCACTGTTGTGATGATTTCACGAACTGTAGAAGCGAGGCAGTGCACGCGTGCATGTACTGCAGCCACACAAAAATTTGATTTGATTGATCATTTTGAGATCGTCTAATTATCTATTTGATAATTAGATTCTGAGTTTCTAATTATTTATTTAATAATTGGATTTTTGTTGTTAATTGCTGTTTAGGCAATTCCGGAGTTTTCATATTATCTTCATTGATAATCTTTTTATTTATCTTGTTGATGGTTTGAATTTGCCGATTTATTGTTTAACACTGTTTAGTGTTATATCTGTTGTTATCCGATTCTCTTATTGAAGAATCGGATATACGAGATTTCTGTGACTGTCGTCTATTTGATATTTGATTATTATTGCTTCCGTGCATTAATAACTGAGTTTGAATTAGACTGACCCGTGTATTATTTTCTTTTGAATTTAATACTCGGGCCAGACCCGAGTTATTTCAGGTTGTAGATATCCTACTTTGAGTTGCTGCTTGAGCTATGAAGTCTTTTCACATCTTTTGAAGTAGTCTTCGTCATTTTGTAGTAGTCAGTGTATCTGATTTAGAATGATATGTATTCATGTATATTAGTTGATAATGTACTTGTATATATAACTTCCAGAGTTGACAGTTGTAGTTGTATCATATGTATTGTGTCAAATGTATTGTAACTGACATCAGTTATATATATATATATATGAGACTTTTGTTATCTGTGTTCCGCATTTTTAGTATCTGTGTTATTATTATATATATTGTCCTAAACTATTATGAACCATCGTAGTTCATTTTATACTGGAATTGGGTATGTCGATGGGAGTAAATAAATAAGATATGAAAAATAAAACTATATACCACTCCTATCGAGGTAACCAATACTAGTGTAAGGCCCAACTACGGATGGCCGCTCCTATCCAGCCTTATTCTTCGTAATAACGGACAATATTTCTTTTAATACTCTTTTTTATTATGAGCATAGAGGTGGGGCGTCACAGTTGGTATCAGAGCTTGGGGTTTATGGACATAATATAAAACATAACTTAGATGAAACATTTGTTACAACTATTGGTCGATGTTTTATTTGTGCTTTAAGTCAAAAACTAAAGTTTTGGAATTTTGATGAAATTTTTAAATATATTTATTTAAAAATAATAGTGAAACTGTGTTTTGTTGATTTGATTAAATTGTTCTGTTTATCAGAGTGCGCAGCGGAAACAGTGAAACTGTCTTTGCTAAGTACAACCGGTAATCTTTTTGATTTAAAAATCAAAATATGAAATTGAAATAAATTTTGTTTGTTGTTTGCATAGCTGTGTTTATTTTGTTTCTTTGAGAATTTCGAATCCGAATTGGGGATTCGAAACGATGCAGTTATGTGATTCTTGTTGAGATTTTTGCTGATATTCTTTTATGCTAATCACATGTTGATTAGATTTTTGCTAGTTTAAATTATCTTCATTGAAGATAATAGAGGAATTTCTTTGTGTATATTGTAGTGTGCGTGCAAATATGAATTGCACGTTACTGCATTAATTTTACGTTGAACCGATGCTTGGTTATGAAACGTATTTTGTTGCTGTTATTTTTATAACGGGATTTTTACACCAATGCTAAATTTTCGAGGCACGGTGTTTTGTTGACATTTTGATGAATGAAAATTCACTGGTATTACATTTTGATGTAAATTATTTTGATGAGATTTTGACGTTTTCAAATTACTGTCGCTTTGACTTCAGTAACAATCAAATTTTTAAAAGTGGATTTTCAAGCGGTTATTCCGCAATGCTGATTCTGAGATTCGTTTTACGATGTTCTAGAGAAGTACAATTTCCTTTTCAAAATTGTTACTAATATTGCTGCTTTAATCACGTGATTGGAAAATCATTTTAAAACGAAAAATTGTTTTATAAATTTTTAACAGTTTGCGTTTTCAAAAGAATGAGGAAGCGACTTAAACGATTCAGCAAAATCGAGGATTATGACCCCTTTCTTTTACTAATTCGCTTAACTCCGGACTTGTCTAGTTGAGAATGTGAATTGTTATTTTTATAAAATAAATAAAATTGTTTTCAGGAATTTTACAGTTTGCGCTTTCAAAAGAATGAGGAAGCGATTTAAACGTTTCAGCAAAATCGAGGACTATGACCCCTTTCTTTTACTGATTCGCTTAATTTTGGACTTGTCCATTTGAAAATGTAAAGTGTATTTCTACAAAATACACCATTTTGCACTTTCAAGGAAACGATGAAGAGAATCAAACGATTTAGTAAAACACATGGTATGGGACATGTGCGTTTGCTATTTCGGTTAATTCCAGACTCGTTAATTGAAATATCTGTAGTTTTGATTGCTGTTAGTAATCACTGTTGTGATGATTTCATGAACTGTAGTGGCGAGGTAGTGCACGCGTGCGTGTACTGCAGCCACACAGAAATTTGATTTGATTGATCATTTTGAGATCGTCTAATTATCTATTTAATAATTAGATTCTGAGTTTCTAATTATTTATTTAATAATTGGATTTTTGTTGTTAATTGCTGTTTAGGCAATTCCGGAGTTTTCATATTATCTTCATTGATAATCTTTTTATTTATCTTGTTGATGGTTTGAATTTGTTGATTTGTTGTTTAACACTGTTTAGTGTTATATCTGTCGTTATCCGGTTCTCTTATTGAAGAATCGGATATACGAGATTTCTGTGACTGTCGTCTATTTGATATTTGATTATTATTGCTTCCGTGCATTAATAACTGAGTTTGAATTAGACTGACCCATGTATTATTTTCTTTTGAATTTAATACTCGGGTCAGACCCGAGTTATTTAAGGTTGTAGATATCCTGCTTTGAGTTGTTGCTTGAGCTATGAAGTCTTTTCACATCATTTGAAGTAGTCTGCGTCATTTCGTAGTAGTCAGTGTATCTGATTTAGGATGATATGTATTCATGTATATTAGTCGATAATGTACTTGTATATATAACTTCCAGAGTTGACAGTTGTAGTTGTATCATATGTATTGTGTCAAATGTATTGTAACTGACATCAGTTATATATATATATATATATGAGACTTTTGTTATTTGTGTTTCGCATTTTTCGTATCTGTGTTATTATTATATATATTGTCCTAAACTATTATGAACCATCGTAGTTCGTTTTATATTGGAATAGGGTATGTCGATGGGAGTAAATAAATAAGAGATGAAAAATAAAAATATTTACCACTCCTATCGAGGTAAGCAATACTAGTGTAAGGCCCAACTACGGATGGCCGCTCCTATCCAGCCTTATTCTTCTTAATAATGGACAGTATTTCTTTTAATACTCTTTGTTATTGTGAGCATAGAGGTGGGGCGTCACAGTTGGTATCAGAGCTTGGGGTTTATGGACATAATATAAAACATAACTTAGATGGAACATGTGTTACAACTATTTGTCGACGTTTTAGTTGTGCTTTGAGTCAAAACTAAAGTTTTGAAACTATGATGAAATTTTTAAAATATCTTTATTTAAAAATAAAAAGTGAAACTTTGTTTGGATGGTTTGATTGATTTGTGTTCTGTTTATCAGAGTGCGCAGCGGAAGCAGTGACACTGTCTTCGCTGAGTACAGCTGATAACCTTTTTGATTTAAAAATCAAAATATGAAATTGAAATAAATTTCTTTTGTTGTTTACATAGCTAGGTTTATTTTGTTTCTTTGAAAATTTCGAATCCGATTGAGGATTCGAAGCGACTGCAGTTATGTGATTTTTGTTGAGATTTTTGCTGGTTTCCTTTTATGCTAATCATATATTGATTAGATTTTGCTGTTTTGAATTATCTTCATTGAAGATACATTCTGTGATATCCCGGGTTTTTGGGTAATATAAATTTAATAATCTGTATTAATAATTTAATTAATTTGATAAATTTTCTTTATAATTTTAGTTTAAATTGGTAATTTAATCTTTAAAGGATAATCAATATTTAATCTGGCAATATTGATAAGACTTGTTTGTTAAAGCTAATAAAATTTTATTCTATTTATAATATATATATTTGATATATATTGTGAATGGAAATATCTTTTGTTTTAAATTAAAGATTGTATTTTCAAATTGTAATATATATGTATGTATATGTTATAATTTGGATTGTTTTGAATTTAATTTAATCTATTGATAATTTATATATGTATGAAGTATGATTTAAAGCTTTGTTTTAAAATTAATATTTTTCAAAGTTTAGTTTAGATTAATTCCATTATTTTCAAAATATAAGATAATTGTTTATTTTAAATGAAATTGTTTAAAAAGGATTTAAACAAGCTTTGTTTTGTCTTCTTTTTAAATGCTCAAATTAAAATGTTTATAAGTATGTATATATGGTTTTAAATAAACTTTCCTTTTAAAATATCTCTTAAACTAAAATAGTTTGTAAATAAGTAAATGAATTTATATAAATCCATAATTACATATTAAGAAAACATAAATACTTTTGTAAATAAGGTTTTAAAATATAATTTCTTTTATAATAAGGTTTTAAACATAATTTTGCTTGTTTTAACACTTGTAAATTAAGGGACTTATGCAATGAACATTTGTCTAATTTATAATATAACAAGTGGCATTATCTTGTTTTCTTTAAAGAATTTAACATTTATAAATAAAATATAGTTGTAGAGAAACCTGTTTTCATTTTTTCAGTTCGAATCTTTTTCTTCCTCCATCTTCTTTTTCTCTCCTCATCTTTCCAAAAACTGAAAACAAAGAAATAATAAATCAAAGCAGAAACCAAAATGCAAGTTCAGTTCAAATTCATCTCAACATCAGTTTTTTTCAAACTTCAACCTGGAAACTAAATTCAAATGCAAAGACTTCAGTCTCAACAATCAAGTTAAAGACTCAAATATTTACAAGCATGCAAGGGCAGTTTTCACAGCAAAGAAATTCAAAAGTTTTTCCAGAACAAAATCAAATACAAGTCCAGAATTCAAGAATTTAAAACCTGGGAAAAACTGACCTCTAATCTCTGTTTTATAATAGGTGAGTAAATACTTTTAAAAACAGTTTTAAACATCTGTGGTTAAACTTGGATGTATGTGATTGATTTTATTATGATAATATATTACTGCATATGAATGTTGATTGAGAATGCATGTATGCATATAAGTGAATGGCTGTGAAAGGTCTGTATAAATGTATATATATACACTTCTCTGTTTTACAGGCTTCAACTTCATGTAGGAAAATTCATATCCCCTTATATAATCAAATTTAAGCTTTGATTTTTGAATGAAAGATGATTATAACAACGTAGTATTAATTATAGAAATAGTTTCAAGATTTTAAATGCACCTGGTAATTTTAAATATGGAATTTACAGTGAAACTAAAATGTATGTTAAAAATCAACTGCTTTAAATCCAAAATTGAATTACATACATGTAATCATGATGGAAAATCATGAATTTAGATATGAGTTTTGTAATTTTTAGTTGGGTATTTCTTGATAATTTGGGGTTTGTTCGTTTTGGGAGTTTTGGTGAATTGCCAATTATCCACGCAATAATCTGACTTGAAATCTTGATCGAAGCTAGATTGTGAGTTGATGATGAGTGGAAAAATGCTTCAGAATTTTTCCAATGGCCAAGGAGATCGAATTCGATCAATCTAGGGTTTTAGGTCGTTTTCGATCGACTTAACTGTCGAAGCATTTGCGACTGGGATGATGGACCGGAGGCGATCGCGATAGGAGGAAAGGTTTTGCTGGAGTCTTGGCGATGTGGGATGAGGTCGGCGAGGCTTCTCGAGGCGTAGTTCGTCGACGATGGGTGGTTTCAGTCGAGCTATGGGTTCCAGTTTTTGGTCGTTGGGTTCGATTTTGATATCAAGGTGGTATCGTCGTTCTGAGTGTTCGAATGGGCCAGTGGAGTCGTGGGTGACTGGAGGAAGGTCGGGGCGATGATCGTAGATGGCCAGAATTGGCGTGCACGTGAACTTGTACACGTTCGTGTACCAGATGTGTTCGATGATTTGGGAAGAAGATAAGCAACTCGGAACAGTCTCGTGATTTTCGCGTTTCGACTCGAAGTAGAGGAGGCTGGGTTTGTCTCGGGGTAGGCTCGCGTAGATTGCTGTTCGACTCGAAGAGAAACGAGAGGGTTACGGGTTGGACTCGAAGCAGGAGAAGAGCAAATCTTTAAATCATGTTTTAAAGGTTTTGAAAACTTAAAAGAGGAATTTGTTTTAAAGTCATTTCTTAAATAATTCTTTTCTTTATCAAATGTTTTTGAACCTTTAATTAAAAAGTTATTTGTTTGTTTCAATTAAGTTTGTTTAAATTAAACTTTAAGATGTTTGAAATTTAACTTTTAATTAAGTTATAATTAAGGATTTAAAATTATTTTGTTTTAAAGTATAATTATATTTAAATATATATAATTAATTTCTAAACAAAATGATGGAAGTAAGTATTTAATTTTAATGATGAGTTTATCTTTTAAAAATTGAAATTAATTAAGGATAATAAATGAGTAAAATAAATTAAAAGTTAATTACTTATTGTAATTAGGATAATTACTTATGAAAGTAAATAAATGAATTTGATAAATGGTTAACCACTTGATATTATTAATTAAAGGATTAATTAATATAATTGATTGAAGTTAATTAATTTGATATGAATTTGAGAATACTTAATTTAAAATATGATTTGTTAATAAGTAAAGAGATTAATTAAGATGAATGTTTTTCTTATTTAATTAAGGATTTTGAAATATAAGATATTAATTAATTAATTGTTTAATTAATTTTAGATAATCACTTAATTATGGATTAATTAAGTATAATTACTTAATGAAGTAATAAATGGTTAATAATTGAATGTAATTAAGAAGGTAATTACTTATGGAAGTAATTAATGGAAAATTACTCATGGAAGTAATTAGTTGAAGTGATTAATGGGTAATCACTTAATGTTATCAATTAAGGAATTAATTAATATAATTATTTTAAAGTTAATTAATTATGAAGTAATTAATTAATTAAAGTATTAAGAATTATTTAATGATGGAATTAATTTTGGTTAAGTAATTAATTAAGAAAGTAATCAAGATTTTTAATGCAAGTAATTAGAAGATAATTACTTATGTAAGTAATTAAGAATTAATTACTTAATTTTAGTTTAGTTAATTAATAAACGTGATTAATTAAATGTGTTTAATTTAAGATTAATTACTAAGAGTAATTAATTAATAAAGTAATTAATTAAGGATTATTTGTTAATTTAAATTGATTAATAATTACTTAATGAAATAATTAAAGATTAATTAATTAGATTAATTAATCAAGGTTAATATAATTAATTAAGAAGTAATTAATTAAGATAAGCAATTACAAATTGTTAATTACCGTTTATGATTAATTAAGACTAATTAATGAAGTGGTTGATTAAAATTAATTATTTAATTAATTAAAAGGTTAATTAATTAGTAAGGATTATTTAATTAATGAATTAATCAAGGTTGATTAATGAAAGTAATTAATTAAAGTATGCTTAATTATATGCTTAATTAATTAATGAAGGTTCATTAATTATTGTAATTAATGATAGTAATTAAAAGTTAATTACTGTATATGGTTAAGGATAATTACTTGAATGTAATTAAAGTATAATTAATCAAGGAAGATTAATTAAGAAGATCATTAAAAGATGATTAATTAATTAAATTGTAATTAATTAATGGTTAAGTAAGAAGGATTTATAAAATGAAGTAATTAATTTAATTCTTTAAATTAATTAAAAGATAATATAAATCATTACTTATGAATGGGTGATAGTATTGAATACTTGGCATTGATTGATATCTCTGATGAGATATATGCTGTATGATATGGATGTTAGTTGAATTGTATGGATTATCTGATAATGTTGATTATCTGTTGTGAATTATCTTTCTTTGTGTATAAAGATAATGAATTGAATTTGTTTTAACCTTTAAAACAACTTGGCCTTAAAAGATACGCTTTGGATTTCGATGAGACCGGGATCGGGTTTCCGTATACCGGATTTCCAGGTCTGGAGACCCGAATACCACATCGATCCAAATTAACGATAGGTCGTGAATCAAGTGAAGATGAAGATTCAGAGTGCAAGGGTTATTGTCGTTAACTCTGAGGGTGATTCCAAAACGAGTGTAACGAGATAATGCCTTCGGTTTCGTTCGAACCCGGAACGAACTTGTATGGATTGAATGCTTTCAGCACATCGTCAGGTGGACGATGAGCATTCTAAGTGATGTGTTCTGATTAAAGGTAATCGTAGCCTCAAGCCTCATCAACCGGGAATGGCTAAAACAGGGGAGGTGCAGCAAGGTTAGTGGGTAGCACCCAAGTAGTATAAGATTCCCCTGTCTAGAGGTCCCTTCTTTTTATTTCGGCTGTGTGGGCGGTTGCTAGCTACAACCGCGGGGTTTCTTATGCGGGAATTATCCAGTAAGGGATGTTCCGGCCTTGTGTTGCAGGGGAGCGGGCGTACTCCTCGGTACGTTGATCTAGGCCACGTACTGTGACGGGCGGTACCCCAGTAGCCCTGCCATTGTATGGAATCCAATTTCCAATAAGTGCCATCGGTCTTGATTGTATAACCCACTTTGTTGGCTAGTATGCTGGAATTTAATAATGTAACAATTTCAGCTATTTCATATTTATTTGAAAACCCTAGACCCTATTATAATATAATCGGATTTCCTATCAAATGTTTTGGTTATCGTAAGGTAAAAACTTTTCCATGTTTATGTGCGGGAAGTCTTACGAGATACCTTTTCTTTTCAAAGGTTTTTCAAAGTTAAGCAATTTTAAACCGTTTACTCACACCAGACCCATGTCTGACCCAAGTGTTTATTTTCTGTTTTATTAAACTCTTGGGTACTCATATTATATATGAGTAGTCAAGTGATTCAGGTTAGCTTGACGAATTCTGGAGGAGATTTGGAGCAGGAGGCTTCACCGTGTAGATATATTATGATTCCGCTGTGTATATGTTGTGTCTGTATCTGTGATACTTGAGTTGTATGAATTAGACAGATGTTTATAACTGTCTAATATGTGTTGTATAAGTTGTGTACTCTGATGTAATATGATACTATGCAATATTTTATGTGATATATTATATTTTATTCGTTCCGCTGTGAGATTCTGATGTGTTGTTCTTTCTTCTTTTCTATCTTTTCTTCTTCTATCCCTTTCTTTCTTAATAACGATGCGACTTCCTGGGCATAGGAAGGCGGGTCGTTACACATTCGAATGATTTCTTTGTTCATTTGGTAGTATACGTGCAAATTTGAGTTGCACGTTACTGCATTAATTTAACATTGAACCGATGTTTGGTTTAAACGTATTTTGTTGCCGTTATTTTTATAACGGGATTTTTACATCGACGTTAAATTTTTGAAGCACGGTGTTTTGTTGACATTTTAATGAATGAAAATTCACTGGTGTTACATTTTGATGTGAATTATTTTGATGAGATTTTGAGGTATAAAAATTATTATTGCTTTGGCTTCAGTAACCGTCAATTTTAAAGTAGATTTTCAAGCGGTTATTCCGCAATGTTGATTTGTGATCCGTTTTTACGGTATTTTGAGAAGTACAATTTCCTTTTCGAAATTGTTACAGATGTTACTGTTTAATCACGTGTTCTGAAATTTGTTTTAAATTTTTTACAGTTTACGCTTTCAAAAGAATGAGGAAGCAATTTAAACACTTCAGCAAAATTGAGGACTATGAACCCTCACTTTTATTGTTTCTCTTAATTCCGGACTTGTCCGTTTGAGAACATTAAATGTTATTCATTTAAAATACAAAATTTTATAGTTTGCGCTTTCAAAAGAATGAGGAAGCGACTTAAATGATTCAGCAAAATCGAGGACTATGAACCCTTTCTTTTACTGTTTCGCTTAATTCCGAACTTGTCCGTTTGAGAATGTAAAATGTATTTTTACAAAATACACAATTTTACACTTTCAAGGAAACGATGAAGAAAATCAAACGATTTAGTAAAACACGTGGTATGAGACATATGCGTTTGCTATTTCGGTTAATTCCGGACTCGTTAATTGAAACATCTGCTGTTTTGATGATTTTGATGATTTTGTGTGCTTTCGAGCCACTATGTTGGACCTTCGGGTCATATGTTGGACCTTCGGGTCATATGATGGACCTTCGGGTCAAATAACAGTACTAGACCTTCGGGTCATTTGTTGGGCGCCAAAATTATGTTGAGTACTTGGTAGGCTTCGGCCATTTGTTGATGCACGTGCGGTGAACTAAAAACTCGCCATCTGATGGGATCGATCCAACCTTTTATGTTGATTTTCTAGAATATCTTAATTGATTTCTAGATATTTGTTGTTTCCAATTATCTGCAGGTAATTGGATATTTGTTGTTTCTGATTATCGTTTTTGATAATCAGATATTTGTTGTTTCTGATTATCGTTTTTGATAATCGGATATTTGTTGTTTCTGATTATCGTTTTTGATAATTAGATATTTGCTGCTATGAGATTTAATTATCGTATCGATAATTAAATATTTGCTGCTTTGAGATTTCTGATTATCGTTTTTGATAATCAGATATTTGTTGTTTCTAATTATCGTTTTGATAATTAGATATTTGTTGATTTGAGATTTCTGATTATCAGATGTTTTCTGATTATTGTTTGAGATAATTAGATATTTGTTGATTTGAGATTTCTGATTATCGTTTTTGATAATCGGATATTTGTTGTTTCTGATTATCGTTTTTGATAATCGGATATTTGTTGTTTCTGATTATCATTTTTGATAATCAGATATTTGTTGTTTCTGATTATCGTTTTTGATAATCGGATATTTGATGTTTCTGATTATCGATTTTGATAATCGAATATTTGTTGTTTATGATTATCGTTTTTGATAATTAGATATTTGCTGCTATGAGATTTAATTATCGTATCGATAATTAAATATTTGCTGCTTTGAGATTTCTGATTATCGTTTTTGATAATCGGATATTTGTTGTTTTTGATTATCGTTTTTGATAATTAGATATTTGTTGATTTGAGATTTTTGATTATCGTTTTTGGTAATTAGATATTTGTTGATTTGAGATTTCTGATTATCGTTTTTGATAATTGGACATTTGCTAGTTTTGCTGATTATGAGATTTTCTAGTCTCTAATTGATTCTGGATTATGTTGATTATATTGAATTGTTGTTTCCTATCTATCTCTGTTAATAGTTAGAGTTTGTTGATTATGAAGTTCGTGTTTTCTAGTATTTGTTGGATAGCTAGATATTTGCAGTTTTGCGATTTGTGATTTGTGTTTTCTAATTGTCTTTGCTGATAATTAGATTTTGTTGTTTTCTAATTATTGTATCGATAATTAGATATAGCTGTTTTGTGATTTCTGAATTTCAATTATCTAGTTGATAATTAAATATTGCTGATAATTGTATTTATTCAGTTTTGTTGTTTTCTGATTATCTATCTGATAGTTAGATTTTGTTGAGAATTTGTGAATTTCTTTTATGGAATTAGAAGATTTCTTTGGCGTTTGTGTTCTCGACATTTATTTTTCTAGCCTAACCAGTTTATGTTAGAAAAATAATTGTTATTGACATCTTTAATTATGAAAATTAGGGGGACGCAATTTTTATAAGGAGGGGAGTCTGTAACAACCCGGAGTTTTACAACAATTAATTGTTGTCAAATGATGATTAAATTGATTGTTAATTTCTGTTGGGATTTTATCGGTTGGAATTCTTTGAAGAAATTGGTTAGCGGTTATGCGGGCTTTAAATTCGCTTGGCCCACGTTTTCTTTTATTTGGTGCCAAGATAATGTTAAGACCCGTTCCACTTACTCCATCCATTCATTCATTCAAAACCCTTAAACAAAATAAACAAAAAAAAATGGTGGCTGCTCGTTTTCGTCCTTCTCCCTTTGCAAAAATTAGGGCTCCGATCGACTTCATGGTGCCGCGACTTCGAGTTGCTCGAGCGAACGATGGTTTCGTTCCTTTGTCGATTCACGAAGAGCTCCGCCCGGCTACTTCAATTCGCATCGAAAAGGTGAGTAATTTTAATTGCTCACATCTAGTTCAAACCTTATGCTGTAGGGTTTAAATCCCCTTGTTTTTTTTGTTCGTCTGGGTTTATTTGAATTTGTCAACTAGTTACTCTCGGCCATTTGATTAATATTAATGCTGGGGATTTTTTCTGACTTGCTCAATTTCGTATAATTGTTTACTTGCTGGTCACAGTTTTGATTTTTAACTTGGTTGATTTCCTTGGCTACCTCGGAGTTGGTTTGAAATGGTTAATTTGACTTCGGTGATGATTTCTATCTTCCACGATTTACCGGCTTTTGACTTTGATTGTCGATCCCTTTCTGATTTTGACTTCGGTCATTGCACTGTTTCGTGTTGCTATCACAGTTGAGCTTTGTTCGACTTTGATATTGGACTTGTACTTGAACTTGTAATATATAGATATATATATATACAAACATTCATGTATGTATATATATATACAGTGTTTGTGTGCATTTTCGATCATCCTACTTTGACTTGATAATGTCTTCGACATTTTAACAGTGGCTTCGGCTCTTGATATTGTTCGAACTTGTGTTGGTTGACTTCGACATGGCCTTGAGTTTTAAATATCGATTTTGTTTTGTGAATTTGAGTTGATTCGACATGATATTGTTACTGATTTACTTACAGGATAGTGTATGATGTTATTTTGAGAAAAATAAACTGTGTTGTAGCCGTCATGGCTCCTGTGCATCACTGAACTACTTTGTTCATGTGCAATCTACTGTTTTTGTAAAAAGATTCGAATTTCAAATTTGTGTTCGACTGAGAGTTGCTTGACTTCGTCTCGGCCATTCGGGTATATTTTGATGATTGATGATTTATCTTGGCCACTCGATTTTTGTTTTAATACTGGGATTAATCTCAGACTTGTTCCAATTCCTTGATTTATTGAAAATCATGGTGCTGATTTTAGTTGACATCGGCCTCTTTGATTTTGTTGACATTCGAACTTGTTCGATCCTTTTATTTGAAACTGCTGCTTCATGAATTTGATTGCATTTGGCCATATGAAGCTATTTGGATTTCTAGACTTCGGCAGTTGCTTAGAATTATTTCTATGTGACCATTAATTTTGGTTCGAACTTAATGCTAAGACGTAGGCTATTTCTGAAATCCCTTATGACTTTTGCTTTACTTGAATTTCTCTGTGCCTTGTCGGGTTCCTTGTATACACCTGACATCGACTTTGCAATTGCTTTGTGTATTGGCATCGGTCATTATGCATTTGTTTTACTTGAGGCCTTGACTTTGTATGCTCTGCATATACTCTTTTATATATGCATATTTGTTGAAATGCACACCTGGTTTTCAAAATGTATGTCTGCATATACTTGATTTCCAAACTTGTTTGGATATTGAGCTGCTTCATTTTTATATATTTGGTCTTGGTCGCTGGTGAGCTGCATCCCTTGAGTACTTGTTGGCACTGTGTTGCTTACTTGGAGCCTTTGTGCTTGTTACTGTGTTGCCTTATCTTGGGCACACATGCTTGTTTCACTTGTAGCTTTTGTGCCTTGTTGCTATTCCTTTATATGTGATTGCATTGTCACTGTATTGGTTTATGAACATTTGATGTTAAAGTTGCGTGCACAATTCATGTGTTTCCAACCTGGGTCCTTTGTACCTTGTTGTTCCACTGTAGCACTTCAATTGCTTCTGCTGGTTCATGTATACGTACGTGTCATTGCCCTTGTGCACTGATGCTTACAGTCATGTTGAATTTGAGGACTTTTGTGTTGTTTTGAGTTTGCTGTTGCTTTATATCTGGACTTCTTCTGGTTCATTTCTTTATAGTTGAGTTGAGTCACGATAGTCGTGACTTGACCTCTGCAGTTTTGATTGCTGTTAGTATTCACTATTGTGATGATTTCATGAACTGTAGTGGCGAGGCAGTGCACGCGTGCATGTACTGCAGCCACATAGAAATTTGATTTGATTGATCATTTTGAGATCGTCTAATTATCTATTTCATAATTAGATTCTGAGTTTCTAATTATTTATTTAATAATTGGATTTTTGTTGTTAATTGCTGTTTAGGCAATTCCGGAGTTTTCATATTATCTTCATTGATAATCTTTTTATTTATCTTGTTGATGGTTTGAATTAGCCGATTTGTTGTTTAACACTGTTTAGTGTTATATCTGTCGTTATCCGATTCTCTTATTGAAGAATCGGATATACGAGATTTCTGTGATTGTCGTCTATTTGATATTTGATTATTATTGCTTCCGTGCATTAATAACTGAGTTTGAATTAGACTGACCCGTGTATTATTTTCTTTTGAATTTAATACTCGGGTCAGACCCGAGTTATTTCAGGTTGTAGATATCCTGCTTTGAGTTGCTGCTTGAGCTATGAAGTCTTTTCACATCTTTTGAAGTAGTCTTCGTCATTTTGTAGTAGTCAGTGTATCTGATTTAGAATGATATGTATTCATGTATATTAGTCGATAATGTACTTGTATATATAACTTCCAGAGTTGACAGTTGTAGTTGTATCATATGTATTGTGTCAAATGTATTGTAACTGACATCAGTTATATATATATATATATATATGAGACTTTTGTTATCTGTGTTCCGCATTTTTAGTATCTGTGTTATTATTATATATATTGTCCTAAACTATTATGAACCATCGTAGTTCGTTTTATACTGGAATTGGGTATGTCGATGGGAGTAAATAAATAAGACATGAAAAATTAAAATATATACCACTCCTATCGAGGTAACCAATACTAGTGTAAGGCCCAACTACGGATGGCCGCTCCTATCCAGCCTTATTCTTCGTAATAACGGACAATATTTCTTTTAATACTCTTTGTTATTGTGAGCATAGAGGTGGGGCGTCACATTAGTTCTTTATTGATAGGCATCTGATGTTCGTTGCTCGCCATTCCATAGGACTTGCACATACTGTTAAAGCTTTCCTTTCCAGATCAGCTTTTCGATCACTCCTCAGAGGTGTTTGTAATCGCCAGTGTTAGGATCAGTGAGCCTATTGGAATATACAACATTCGCCTTATTTTCTCTGGACTTCGGTGGACTTTCTCGAGGTTGGTTTTCAGTACCACTCCAAGTCGCAAGTCTCTAAGTAGAGGCTATCGATTGAATCTTTCAAAGAGCATATGAGTCAAATTTTGAGATCTTGGTTCGTCTACTGGAAACTGAGTCCTTAGCCAACGATCCTGCATTATTATTTTTCCTAGTCTGCTCCACTCCTCCTCACTTTGGTTTTGATTCATTTTGTAACAGAAATGATCCATGGTCGTAGGAGGCTCTCCAGCTAACTAGCTGCTAAAATATATCTGGAGGTCGGCTCCCCTAAAACGCGATCAGT
Source organism: Allium fistulosum (assembly GCA_030737815.1). NCBI lineage: Eukaryota > Viridiplantae > Streptophyta > Magnoliopsida > Asparagales > Amaryllidaceae > Allium > Allium fistulosum. The sequence goes on from CM060905.1 coordinate 675,339,479, forward strand.
ATGGTATCCTTATTAGCATTTGGAACAAATTGCTTGGAGTCTAACATTGGTTTGATTGGAGTCACTAAATTTGAAGTACTGGGTCAGTGAAGAATGATGCTTGGAGTCATCTTGGCATTTGGTTGGAGAAAATATTGGTTTTACTCGAGTCTAGTTTTGGTCAAAAGTTTCCTCATTTGCCTAAAGTCATATCATTTACGTTATCCAACCTTTGGGAGTGTCGTTTGCACTGCGCTACAGCTAGAGTTCGGGTGGGTTTGCATCCAAAAAAAAAATTTAGAGCCTTTTTCTTGAATTTGGGTCGTACCCGAAAAAGTTTTTCTTTTGAAAATAGGGGTCGTATAAGAGACCGATGTAACTTAAGTTTGGATCGGCTTATGCACATGGTTCAGTATATTTGATAATTGGTCAGCATGCTTATAAAGCACAAGAATAGAAGGCGGTCCGGTGTTGGAGTGTAGGCATGGTGGATCGGACAAGAGTGGCTCGGCCAAGGCAGTTAGGCCAAGGTGGTTCGGCCAAGGTGGTTCGGCCAAGAGTGGCTCGGCCAAGGCAGTTCGGCTAAGGTGAGTCGGCCATTCGGCCAAGGTGGGTCGGCCAAGAGTGGCTCAGCCAAGGCGGTTCGACCAAGGGTGGCTCAGCCAAGGCGGTTCGGCCAAGGTGGGTCGGCCGTTCGACAAAGGTGGGTCGGCCAAGAGTGGCTCGGCCAAGGCGGTTTGGCTAAGGGTGGCTCGGCCAAGGTGGTTCGGCCAAGGTGGCTCGACCAAGGTGGCTCGGCCAAGGCGGTTCGGCCAAGGGTGGCTTGGCCAAGGCAGTTCGGCCAAGGTGGTTCGGCCATGGCGGTTCGACCAAGGGTGGGTCGGCCAAGGCGGTTTGGCTAAGGTGGATTGGCTATACGGAGTACGTGGGGCGATCGGTATACAGCAGTTTTGGAGCAGTCAGTATATAGAGCTTTTGGAGCGATCGGTATATATGTGTTTGCCTTGGTGAGGGTTCGACCATATGAGAGATTGGCTGAATTGCCTTCGGGGGGGTTGGCCTTCATTCGACTTGAGTGTAAACTTCGACATCCAATCCCTAGATCTTGCGTACATCAGTGAATCCAATCCTTTCACATGAACATGAACACATGATTAATTTTAAACAAGAACATTAGCATAATCAAATTTTCCAAAAACAGGGGTAGTAGACTTAGTTTCTATGACTATGGCTATCAGTTTCCTTTAGATTTCTTTCAAATCTGAATAGAATAGGAATTTTGCAAGTTAATAACTAGATCTATCTCGCGAATATGGGAATCCGCTAGTAGACAATGAGATCCAATCTAGCCGAGAATTCATTTCTCAGTTAAAGCACCAAAATGTTAGCACCAAAATTGGTCACAAACACCCTTGAATAGAGTTATGTAGAGAGATTAATGAAGAAAGTAAATTAAAACAGAAAAATAATGCAATTGAGTGCAAAAAGAACAACATAAACGAGAACACCAGATTTATATTGGTTCGGCATAATTGCCTACGTCCACTTTGAATATGATCTTTATTACTTTCCCTATCACTTGAATACAGATACAATCCATAAACAAACCACTTGAATACAAGTTTGAATCAAAAATAGGAGAGTATAAAAAATGGCAGAGTTTCCTTGGAGTTCTCCCAAAAGAAGGACTTTTCAACTGTACCCCTACCTCTGTATTTATAGACGAAGATAGGCTGGACTCCCTTCGAAGGCCCAGGAACAAGGTACTTCGGCCCATAGTACGCGAATTCTGTGTAGCGAGCCAGGCATACCGAACGGTGGTCGCCGAACGATGATGGCGAACGATGGTGGCTGAACGGTGGTAGTCGAACGATGGTGTGCCGAACGATGGTGTGCCGAAAGATGGTGGCTGAACGATGGTTGTCGAATGAAGGTGGTCGAACGGTAGTTGTCGAACGAAGGTGGCCGGACGGTGGTTGCCCAACGAACCAGGCCGAGCGACCTCTCCTTGGATGCCTAGATTGAGCCATCTCGTTTTCCCATTCTTGACCGAGCGATATGCGTCATCCTTCAAGGCCGAACCATACACTTAGGCCGAGCGATGTACATAAGCCGAACCGTACATATAGGCCGAACAATGCCCATATGCCAGGCTACCCAAAACGGATCAATCCCTTACGTCTCCAATCTCTAACTAACTCAAGTCTTATCCAGACTCAATCAAAGCCTTTGTAATTATCACCTTGTAGCCGGGCCAAGTGACCGGATAACAATACATTTATAGAGATCACTCATTGTGATTTAGAATGCAAGGTCAGGCACTCATCCATACAAGTTCATTCTGGGACCGAACAAAACCAAAGGTAAGTTCCTCGGCCATTACTAGGCGAGAAGTCCTTGTGGTTTTGAGGTTTTTCATAACAAAGAGACCACCGCTAGAATATAGTGAATCGGAAGTTTATCCCCAATTAATCAACAAGTAGTCCCTCATTATTATTCATCTCAATGTCTCCATCTTCAAATATCTTCAATCCTCGAACACGTAAATTGGTTCGAAGTGGTTTTCGAATAGTAATCACCCAAATCCGACCCCGGTTCCTTCGAAATTCAATCATCGATAAAAAGTGAATATGGGTATACAGGAATCATTAAGTCTCTTTTCACTTTAATTCTTTTCGGATGATTTCAAAATCTCTTTCTTTTGTCTTAGAATAATTCTAAGTAATTCATTTTTTATCTTTGGATAATACTAATCTTCTTTTATTTTGGAAACTTAATACAATCTTTTTAGAGCATCCGGGCTTTCCTTTCGATCTATTCCACCCCTCGCCTAAGAAGAGAAAATTGTGGCCAGGTAAGTTCATGGCACTGGTTGCTCCATCCCTAAACTTAGTTAAACACCTTGTTTTATCTTCCCAGATCTCACAGGTTGGGAAAATGTACTAGTCGTTTCCGCATACTCAGTTATCAACTTTACTTTGAAATTGATTATAAAGATTCTAAATTATCTTTTAAACGCTAAATTTTCCCTTCAAAAAAATTCAAAATTGATTCTTGGAAAATCGTTACGTTTAAACTCATATTCAAAAAGTTATAGAATTCGCAGCATAAAAGTGCTGCGGAAATTGCTATATAAGCTTATTTGATTTAAACGGCTCTTTAATATTTGAAAATTCATATTTTCCAATTCAAATCTCTTATTAAAACTTCCAAATCATCTTTAAATTACTTAAGTATTCTTTCAAAATCATTCACAAAAGATTTAGGAAAGAATTGTTAAGTTTAAAACTACGTTTCAAAAGTTATTAAAACCTACTACGAAAAGCGTTGTGAAAAGTGTTGCAAATAGCGTTTTAAAAGCTATATTCTTCAAAACGACTTTTATATCATTTAGATATCCATTTTTCAACTTAAATCTCTTTTAAAACATTTTAAAATATTATCATAATTTATTTCATATCTTTAAAATATTTAAAATATCAATTTTAAACTGTTAACCCTGAATTATCCACGACCTAAGAAGTATACGTCTCAAGACTTAACGAGTTAAGGATTGCGAGACTCAACAAGTTGGCTTAGATGATCTACGACTCAGTAGACTCCGACCTAAGGAATGGTCCTACTTAGCGACCTACGAGTCAAAAGGTTAGCGACTTGAGACATGGTGGGACTTAACAGTTTACGAGCTAACAAGTTTACGACTCAATGGATGTACGACTTGAGGGCTTGACGACTCAGCGAGTTAAACGACCTACGACTTAAGAAGGTTTCGACTTAACATGCTACGACTCATCAGGTTAACTCTTCTATGACTTAAGAGACTCAGTGACTTAACTTGCCTAGCGACCTAACTACCTGGAAGGCCTTAAGTCGTCTACGACTCATGGTTGCTATAAGTCGTCTACGACTCATGGTTTGCTATAAGTCGTCTCCGACTCATGGTTGCTATAAGTTGTCTACGAGTCATGTTTTGCTATAAGTCGTCTACGACTCATGGTCTTACGAGATAAGAGGTGTACGACTCATAGTCCTGCGAGATAAGAAGTGAACAACTTAAGTTATGTGGCGACTTAGTGATTAAAAAGAATCAACGGCCTAACTGCTAAAGGCTCTACGACTCATGAGGCTCTACGACTCATGAGGCTCTACGACTCATGAGGCTCTACGACTCATGAGGTTCTACGACTCATGAGGTCTTACGACTCATGAGGTTTTACGACTCATGAGGTCTTATGACTCATCAGTCTTACAACTCATCAGGTTCAACAAGTCAAGAAGACCTACGACTCAAGGTCCTAACGACTCAACGAGTTAAGCTATCTACAACTTAAAGAAAGGAGGTTCCGACTTAACGACTCAGCGAGTTAAGGTCTTACGAGTTAAGGTCTGATAAGTCGGCTACGACTTAATACTTGTCAAAGACAGCCACAAGATGGGCCCATAACAACTATTCCTTAATTCGTCACCGACCTAACCCTATTCCTCAACTCGTCACCGATCTACCCTAAGTCGGCTACGACTTAAAAACTTAGAGAAATTTCCTGAGTCCAGATCAGCTCCTATAAATACCCCATCACTTCCAACATTGAAAGGACTTTTGGCCATTCATTTCTCCAAGCGCCGTTACGCTGTCAAAGCCTTCTCTCATTCAGCAATCAAAGATCTTCAAGCATTCGAGACACTACAACAATCTTCGAGAAGAGCTCCTTACATCCAACACGGATTCATCGAGTTTTATCATCAAAGATCGAGCTAGTAGTCAAGAATGTTTTCATGATCAAGTCGTATTGTATTTTGAAGGATATGGTATCAAATTTTAACCGAATCAGCAATAAAAGACTATAAAGTGGACGTAGGCTCAATTACGGGCCGAACCACTATAAATCTGTTGTTCATTTACTGCATTTCTGCTATTTTCCTGCTTAATTTCTGTCCCCATCACACGGGTGGTGCTTTCACGATCTTATTACACACACCGGGTGTTATCGTTCATATTTTAACGTTAACATTTTGGTGCTTTCATTGAGAGCCCAACTCAGGCGATCAGCCACCGTTGCTTCGCAAAGATTCATAAAAAGAACCTCTCTTAAAAACCAGATCCAAAATAATGGCTCCTGGAAGAAGAGGTAGACCTGTCAGATCCGGAAATGCTCACGAAGGGACTTTCGCTTCCCCAACAACAGATTAAGCAACTCCAACCGTTGGAGTCACCAGAGCTGAATTGGATGACGCAGTTTCTGGATTATACCAACAAATTGAAACTCAAAATGCTTTGATGATGGATAGAATAACTGCCCTGCTTGGGGCAAATCGTCAACCAGAAAACCATCAAACTACCCTTCCTGAAATGCCACCTTTCCAAGCTGATGGTTCTATGCCGCAACCAACTTATCATGAACATATGCCCGGGCAAACTTCCGAGGGAAGAACTGGTGCTTGCCCGGAGGTGTCTTTGAACAATAAAGAGTACCTGTCTGAAATGGTTGGCCGCATCATGAAAGAGAGCATGCAAAGGGAAGAGGATGAGGCTGACTGGGGATTCGCGCCAAGCAGAACTCCATTTACTGAAAAGATCCTGAGAGCGGAATTCCCAAGGAAATTTGCACCTCCTACTATCCAAGCCTATAGGGGAACCACCGACCCTAATCATTTCCTATACAAATACGATTGGCATATGACCGGTGCAAGGGCATCAGACGAGATCAAGTGTCGATACTTTCCAGTATACCTGGAAGGTGTGGCTTTACTTTGGTTCACAAAGCTTCCAGTTCGGTCTGTAGATAAGTTCTCCGACTTAACGCAAAAGTTTAAAGAACAGTTCAGATTGTATGCTTCAAAAGCTAAGGATATAATGTCACTGTCTAACCTTGAACAAGCGCCCGGAGAATCCATCAAATCTTTCTTGAGCCGTTTCAATATAGCTTTAGCCGAGGTAGAAAATGCAGAACCACGCATGATCCTGACTTATTTGATGCGAGCCATTGATAAATCGAGTAAATTTGGGATATGGCTAAAGATGAAGGAACCGAACTCACTTGATAAATTTTATAAAAAGGCCGACGAGTTCATTCGCCTTGAAAGCCTTTCTACGACATCAAAAGTGGTTGCCGCCCAAACTAATAATAACAATGTCCCATCTAATAAAAGAGGATCTGAAAGTCAGAAAAAGGAGAATGAAAAAGGAAAGAGCCAGGGAAATGAAAAGAAACCTCGCCGCTTTAATTCTTCGGATTATACCCCTTTAACTGATACACCAAGAAATATCTTTTTTGCAACAAAAGACGTTGTCCGGTATCCTAGGCCACCTGAGATGACGAAAGGTGCAAAGAGTAATGGAAAATTCTGCCAATTTCACAATCAACCTGGCCATGACACTGACCAATGTCGCCAGTTAAAGAAAGTGATTGAAGAATTGCTGGAACAAGGTAAACTCCAACAATACGTTAAGAGAAGCGGAGCCGATCCAACCTCATCCACTCGGGATCAACAACACCCTACCCATCAATCTGATTCTCACAACAACACTGCAGTGGAAGATTCGGAAAAGCTTGTCATTAATGCTATCACAGGGGGAACATACCCAGCAAGCAGAAGTTGGGATGACTACTAATTACCCACAAAACTGCGGCTGGAGCATCTCTCACTTTCTCTGGCATAAAAATCCAAAAGCTATGAATCAAGCACAAATGGAAATCCAGCTTGGAGATTCTGAAACAGCAATAACTAGCATTCATTTTTACTTAACAGCATTGCTTGAATTTGTAAAGATAATGATGGATGTGTAACCTCTGCATTGTAAACCGCTGAGAAATCAGCGTGACTCAATAATGAAAAACTATGCATTCTGTGTTTTCTATTATAAAATGCCTGTTATGTTTCGATGTGTAAATACTCTAAATGTATTGCTAAAGTGTCGATCTAATACTGCAGGTCATTAAAGCAAAGCTCACCCATCGCAAAGCTAAGCGAGCCTTACAAATCATTTATTAAAGAAAATTTCAAGCAACAAAAATTCCAAACTCAAATCCCATACAAGAGGAACTTCACATAAAAAGTTGACGGCTCCACTGTGTCAAGCACTCGTTAACTGGTTGCAATCGTTGATATAAAAAGGCATCCAATCAAATAACTTGCGTTTACTCTGTGGAGTCATTCAACAGTGAAGTCTACTTCTTCGGATAAAGCGACTTACTTGCAAAAGAAAGGAAGACGCGCTTGGAAACGATGATAAAGGATCGCAGATTGGCGGATGATGATACAACATGAGCGGGCAAACGTGGAAACAGCCAAAGGGATGTATGCCTCTCAACAGGAAAGTAGGTAGATCCACTAAAGGGATACCTTCCCAAGCAGAAGGGATAAGACCCTCGCTAATTGATTGTGATGCATCCGATCAGGCAGCTTGTGTCCATCCCATGGATCTACTTGCCCCTAAGACGCAACCTTCCTGGCACACCAACCAAAGCCCTCTAACGAGGCACGCCAATAAATGGGAGTGCTTTACTCAATCAAAAAGATCGGTGAGACTACCAAAGGGGCACCCCGTTAATTGATTGTGATCGTTTGTACAAACAAACATCCAATCAAGCAACTTGCGCCTGTCCCATGGACCCCTCCGACCATGAGAAAGTAACTTCCAGGCAATCACAAGCCCTCTTCGGAGGCACAAGCCCTCTTCGGAGGCACAAGCCCTCTTCGGAGGCACAAGCCCTCTTCGGAGGCACAAGCCCTCTTCGGAGGCACAAGCCCTCTTCGGACGCACAAGCCCTCTTCGGAGGCACAAGCCCTCTTCGGAGGCACAAGCCCTCTTTGGAGGCAAAAGCCCTTTTCGGAGGCACATTTCACCCGTGTAGAAGTCCAAAATTGCTTCTCTTCGGAGACCAAAATTGCTTCTCTTCAGAGACCAAAAGACCTCTTCAGAGGCGTACTTCACCTTGCTTGAAGTACCAAAAATAAACCCTTTACTGGGGCATAAAATCAAAACCTTCTTCAGAAACTCATTTCATTGTACAGGAAAATTCACTTTCAAACAAATAAAAGTGATCATTCCCAGAAGTCGAAATGTTCTTCAGGAAGAAAAAGAAAATAAAAATTTCTCCAAAGACAAGATATACTCTATTAAAAAATAGAATAATTCTTCCCTGAAAAAGTGGAAAGTTATTCTCTAAAATAAGAGTATCGGTCTTGTGAAAGTAAGAAATATTACAATATACTTGTGGTATGGGGGCAGCATTATACAATTCAGTTACAGTAATAAAAGTAGTATACAAGCGACATACCACAAGTTCATTGCAATATCACGTAATAAAGATGTGGAGTAAATGCGTTCTTGAAACACAGACAAAAAGTTTGTACAAATAGAAAGAATCGTTTACTCTACACTTCAAATGAAAAACAGATGTATTCCTACATACACAAGGATTTGTACAAGAAAAATATCTATTTATTTCAACACTATGAGAAATTTTTTACATTGTACAGGTTACAAAAAGAAGCGGAGACCGGTATCCGCACAATCCCCGGTCAATACAAAAAGCAGAAAAGACAAAATCAAACTCATTTCCCCTTCTTCCCACCCTTGGAGCTTTTACCCGGCCTGGTAATTAGCTTCGTAGGCCGTATCGGAGAAGAAGGAGAAAGAGACTCAGCCGGATCAATCTCTGCCTCATCCCCAGCAGCAGAAGAACTCTTCTTTCCTTTCTTCGAAACCACACGCTTCCCCTTCTTCTTGGAAGAAGACTCACTCCCCGGAGCAAGAAATGTTGAAAGCTTTGTGTCATAATCGAAAGACTGCTCCGGGGTCTTCTCGCTATCTTCCAGACCTTCTGCCTTCTGTTCTTCGGAAGCAGGTGGTTCATCTAAACCTTGAAGGGCCGCTATTGGTTCTTCCTGTGAACCCGGTTGAGAAGCTGGAAGAGGTATAACTTGAGGAGGAGGAGGAACGACAGTTGAAGAAGGAAGAATTGGTGCAGTTTCCGGCACGACTGCTGCATAATAAAAGAAATCAAAATCAGTATTCTCCGAGAAAAAGGAAGACCGTGAATCGTCAAAGTTACCTGGAGAAGCCGGTTTAGCGAGATCAATCTCAAATTCCCGAGCTTGGAAGTCCTTCATTGCCTCTTCCTCTGTAGGGGTGGTTACAGTTTCTTTGTCAACCTTAGCGGGAGGCGTGGAATGAGAACTAGAGCCAGCAATATCCGCGTAAGCTAAAGCCGAAGTATAAGCAGGAGCAATAGGAGGTGTTTCTTTCTTAGGAAGCTTCTCTCCCGTCGCCTCGGCCCGCACTCGGATAAGCTGCTCTTTTCCTTTGGCAAGGGCAGCGCGATCGCTCTCACTTAAGTAGGTAGCTTGAAGATCTGTTTCAGAATATCCGACACCACCAAATAAGTCAATGATTGCCTCCCATACTTCCGCTAAGGTGACTTCATATTCTGGTCCCAAAAATGAAAGGCTCCCACGCCCCAGGACACAATGCATATAAAAGTCGAACAGAGTCGCGTCAACGGTGGCTATGGTCGCCTTATAGGATTCTTCGGCTGCAGCTTTACCAGAAAGAACTTCATCACGTTCTCTTTCAGCCTTCAGTAGCAGAGATTGCAGTCTTTTAATTTCTAAATCTTGAGAGCTGACTTTCTCTCGAAGCTGAACAGCATCATCGCGGTATTTTCTCGTAACCTTCTGTTTTGCTTCGAGTTTCACCTCAATATCTCTCTGAGCAGCATGGGCGTCTCGAACTTGTTTTTGAAGCATTTCTTCTTTCTGAGAATAAGAAGTGGAAGAAGTAGCAAGCTCTTTTTTAAGTCTTTCAACTTCGGCTTCGAGCTTCACATAACCATCGCTAATGCTTTTCATCTTCGAGTCATGCTGTTTACGCCATTTGTCCCACTCAGATTTATCATTTTCCATGGTCATCATCGCTTCAAGGTTCATATGGTTGACCCTTTGAAGTTCATCAACCAGCTTCTGCCATCCAGACATTCTTTCGATGTCAAGTTTCACAGCATCGACATTTTTCAGCATCGCCTGCTTATCAATGGGGACCAAATCCAAATCAAAACGCACTCCTTTCAGACACCAATTCGGAAATCGGCTCTGGAGTGTGGGAGGACCATCTCCAGCTTGGTACTGTGGCCTATTGATGATTGTCTGGATGTCAGATTCCTTAAGGGCAGGGGAACCGGAAGATGTATTAGGAGGAATAGAAGCGGTAGTCTTTTCCGAGATATTAGATGTATCTTTCTCGTCAAGTCTGACCCGTTTGCTGGAATCATCGGAAGTATGACTCTTCCCCCTGTCATCGTAAGATTTCCACTTGTAAGGATCGTAGCTTCTGCGGGAAGAGTCACGACGCTCGTCCCTACTCCCATAGTATTCCTCATCTTCTCTCCGGCGACGCTCTTCATAAGCTCGCCTCTCATGAGCCTTTCTGGCAGCCCTCTCCTCATCAGTTTCCTTCACAGCACCAATATAACTCCTAAAGTCATAAGCCTCACGGCTTCCGTAACGCTGAAATTTGTTGTAGTAAGAGCCGCTTCGCCTCATCAGAGAATCTGAAATTGAAGAAAAAGACCAGTATCAGAAATCCTCAAATTGAAGAAGCTAAGTACATATAAGTGCCAAAAATTCTAAGTGTGTGTGATGTGCAAACTACGCGCGTCAGACTACAAACCACTTTTGGGTGTAGAAATGGCAATAAGTTGCGTGGAAGGCATTGTGGTTTGTTGCAAAGAAGAAGTTGCTTCGACAACAGGAGGGACCACTTTAGAAACATCATCTTTAAAGAGCTCCTGAGAGGTTATCATAATGTCGCTCAGACTGTCAAAAGTATCATCGCCATGGTGCATGGGAGAATTATCTTTTTCAACTTCCACCTCAGCCGTCTTTTCAAGAGTGTGAAGATTTTCCTCATCTTCAACAACCGGGGCAAGTGCTAACTTACTGGACGATCCAGCAATGTCGGTAGGAGTAGAACACTTTACCAATGAAGTCTCAGCGGTAAGTTCTTGTGGTAAAAGTTCCTTAGCAGGAACAGGGGCATCTGACTCCTCAGCAGGAGAATCAGGGACTTCATGTGGCTGAGTGGAACGGGAAGGATGTAAGAGTCCAAATTCGTGGAGGAACTCATCTCTCAATAGAAATTGAACACTCCTCTCCTCGACCGGCACGGCCATAAGCCTCTCAAAGGTAGTCTTGTGACGAGGTTCCCTAGAGGGGGAAGGAAGCGCTGAAACAGTAGAAAAAGAAGTTAACACTTGACAATTTGGACTTCAAAGAATTTAGAAAAACACAGGGAAAAGACAGATAATCGTACTTCCCACTCTCCAAATGGCGTAAAATCCTGGGGGACAACGAACAAAGAAAAACTGGCTCAGAAACCCAGGAACGCTTTCGGGAAGACCAATAATCAGTTTACGATTCCTGGCACTCCTTACAACTGTGATAGAGGGATGGTCTTTGATCTTTGTGAATGAGCATAGAAAGCAAATTTCTCCAAAACTGGGAAAACGGTCCAGCATTCTCCTAAAAAGCACACACAGTCCCAGCAGGATGGCGTAGCCATTAGGATGAAGTTGAAAAGGGGAGATAGATAATCGAAGGAGCAGTTCTCGGAGACAGTCATTAAACGGGGGAATCGCTCCACTCAAGCACATTTGGCGGTTCACTGCGATGAAGCCGTGGGGCGGCCTATCAGCAGTGTCATTTATTCCAAGGAGAAAAGCGTCAGATTCAGCGATGCCAAACTGGGTGCATAGTTGACGGAAAACTTTATGACTCAGAGTGGTAGGAATCCTTTCCGGGGGATCATTCAGCGGGGTAGCAATTGGAAAAGCTTCTCCAGCTGATTCCAAATCTTCTTGATGGGATGCCATTCTACACAATCAGCCGAATGTTCAAAAGTGAAGGTGCACGTTTTCTAAAAGTGTAAAGTGCTGTGCAAAACTAATGAAAATAAGAAAAAGCGAGTATAACTGGAATTAAACTAACTGACAATCAGTCGATTATGAGATTTCAAAACTTGTTAATACTCAGGTGCAGTGTTAATGCAGACAAATCAGTTTTAGTTAACCATTACGATTCTGCTTTAATACTTCATTTGAGTTGGTTATTGTGTAGCATTTCACTCATACAGTTCATTTAATTTAATCTTTATCAACTAATCTGTCATCCGATATGGGCAGTCGGTGGCAGTATATTCGTCCTAGTTTTTTGTAAATGTTATAACAGGCAGTTAGAATTATTGACAATCTATAAAAGAGTGCAACAAAATTCAAGAGTCCAAAGTTCAAACAACTCAAGTCTTAGCATTCAAAGCAGTGAGAAATTTGCTCAAGTTCTAACTCGATCACAACTTAGCATGGGGCAGATTTTCCTAAGTCCTAGCTCGTTCACGGTCTAAAAGATATGCCATGAATCAAGTTGAGTCGTAACTCTCCAATCGTACCACACATTCAAGCAAAGTGAACAAGTGCTAAGTCGCGAACGACTCAAATGTTTCCTACGAGCTAGGGTTAACTATTCTCTAAGTCATAAGTCGTGGGGATTAAAAGGGGACTTCAATTCTCTAAGTCGTAAGTCGTAACTCGGCTACGACTCAAAGCTTAGTTGCTGTAAGTGATAAGTCGATCCAGAATTTAGTCCATCTGACTCCTGACTCGTTTAATCCCTAACTCGTTAACCATATATCCATCCAACTCCTAACCCTTAACTATCCAACCCGTTAACCCATTCACCGGTTAGCTTCTTCGTCAACCCTATTTCTAAAACCACCACAGATCACAAATCATTACAATCCATATCAAGCCACCTTAATTCCATGAATATCCTACACAGCAGTATTCGCAAGGACCGAGGGAAGAATTCATGGAGAAAGGTCGATAGCAATGGTCAGCGATTGGGAAAAGGGAGAAGACGCTTACGCGATGTAACTGGAAGTGGTTGGAGGTAAATCGAGTCGAAATCGCCTTTGGAAGCTTGAGGTCTTGTTAATGGCAGATACGACTTAAAGCACAAGTGATAGGAAGAAGAAGATAAGAGGTACGACCTAAGCGTTTTATACCTCAGGACGACGGAATTGGAATCGACTCGCACGAACTAAAATGAATCGAAACACACGACCTACGACTTAGGCGTGTATTTCGAGGGGCAAATGTTAACCCTGAATTATCCACGACCTAAGAAGTATACGTCTCAAGACTTAACGAGTTAAGGATTGCGAGACTCAACAAGTTGGCTTAGATGATCTACGACTCAGTAGACTCCGACCTAAGGAATGGTCCTACTTAGCGACCTACGAGTCAAAAGGTTAGCGACCTGAGACATGGTGGGACTTAACAGTTTACGAGCTAACAAGTTTACGACTCAATGGATGTACGACTTGAGGGCTTGACGACTCAGCGAGTTAAACGACCTACGACTTAAGAAGGTTTCGACTTAACATGCTACGACTCATCAGGTTAACTCTTCTATGACTTAAGAGACTCAGTGACTTAACTTGCCTAGCGACCTAACTACCTGGAAGGCCTTAAGTCGTCTACGACTCATGGTTGCTATAAGTCGTCTACGACTCATGGTTTGCTATAAGTCGTCTTCGACTCATGGTTTCTATAAGTTGTCTACGAGTCATGTTTTGCTATAAGTCGTCTACGACTCATGGTCTTACGAGATAAGAGGTGTACGACTCATAGTCCTGCGAGATAATAAGTGAACAACTTAAGTTATGTGGCGACTTAGTGATTAAAAAGAATCAACGGCCTAACTGCTAAAGGCTCTACGACTCATGAGGCTCTACGACTCATGAGGCTCTACGACTCATGAGGCTCTACGACTCATGAGGTTCTACGACTCATGAGGTCTTACGACTCATGAGGTTTTACGACTCATGAGGTCTTATGACTCATCAGTCTTACAACTCATCAGGTTCAACGAGTCAAGAAGACCTACGACTCAAGGTCCTAACGACTCAACGAGTTAAGCTATCTACAACTTAAAGAAAGCAGGTTCTGACTTAACGACTCAGCGAGTTAAGGTCTTACGAGTTAAGGTCTGATAAGTCGGCTACGACTTAATACTTGTCAAAGACAGCCACAGGATGGGCCGATAACAACTATTCCTTAATTCGTCACCGACCTAACCCTATTCCTTAACTCGTCACCGATCTACCCTAAGTCGGCTACGACTTAAAAACTTAGAGAAATTTCCTGAGTCCAGATCAGCTCCTATAAATACCCCATCACTTCCAACATTGAAAGGACTTTTGGCCATTCATTTCTCCAAGCGCCGTTACGCTGTCAAAGCCTTCTCTCATTCAGCAATCAAAGATCTTCAAGCATTCGAGACACTACAACAATCTTCGAGAAGAGCTCCTTACATCCAACACGGATTCATCGAGTTTTATCATCAAAGATCGAGCTAGTAGTCAAGAATGTTTTCATGATCAAGTCGTATTGTATTTTGAAGGATATGGTATCAAATTGTAACCGAATCAGCAATAAAAGACTATAAAGTGGACGTAGGCTCAATTACTGGCCGAACCACTATAAATCCGTTGTTCATTTACTGCATTTCTGCTATTTTCCTGCTTAATTTCTGTCCCCGTCACACGGGTGGTGCTTTCATGATCTTATTACACACACCGGGTGTTATCGTTCATATTTTAACGTTAACATAAACTTTGGTCATTTTGCTGTAAAAGCGCGATTTTTTTGAAAAATTGTTTTGGACATATTTTAAAATATACAAGATGAAATCTTGATTTTCTTTATTTATTTCTTTAAACATATTTAAATGTTTATAAAACATTTCTATGTTATTTTAAAACTATTTCCAAAAGGTTTAAACATTTCATATACACCATTTCATTTTCAAAAGGAAAGTGATTTCCTTTGTGCTAATCGACGTGTATTAACGTGACTTGGTAAAACAATTTAACAATCATGTCAAATAATAACAAATTGATGATCAAAGAATATATAAGCATCCATAGCAATCATAACACATCATCAAACATGTATATATATAAATATAGATTTTAAATAGAGTTTCTCACCATAAACCAAAGCGATAAACTTCCTACCAACATTCTAATCAACCAACACTTCACTAACCACTTCCTACTCCATTAAACACTAGCAAACAACACCCTCTCCCTTCTAATAGCTTGGCCGAGGCTTGAGTTGGAGGTTGGCCAAAAGTATAGAGAAGAAGCTGTAGAGCTTTGAACTTGAATTCCCAAGATTTTGATCCGAAAAATAGGTTATCTTGTATCTTATTTTAGGCCCTCCAAATCTCCAAATTTAGAAAAGTTGTTTACTAAAAAGTTTTTGAAAATTATTTTCTCTTGAATTTTAAAAAAAGAATAATTTGAATCCATGTTTTTTGAGGGAGATATGATGGAATGAAGAAGAGGTATTGTTGGATTGACAAAAATGAAGCACGAAAATGCACTTCAAAGAATTAAGTTTCAGTTATAGCAAACCTCAAAACTGGAAAAAGTGCTCAACAAGAAAGTTGTAGCCACTAGAATTTTGTATGATCTGAAAAATTAATTTCTTAATTTGGATCAGTGATGATCAAGTTATGAACAAAACAAAAATTGGTTATTCTCTGTCTTAGAAACTGAGCCAGAGAATGCACTAGAAAGAAGTGGATTTTTGATATAGTTAAGTTTAGATTGAGACAAAGTGGTCAACATGAAAGTTGTAGCCATTGGAAAAATACATGATTTGAATAAAAAAAATTCATTTTGTTCTGTTTTGAAGAAGTTATAGCCGAGAGAACAAGAGGTAAAATATGGAAAATAGATGAGTTTGATTTGAAGAGAATGAACATTGATTTCTTTTGAATATTTTGTAAATATTTTTACATTATTTCTTTCTAATTTTTTCCTATGGATTGAAACCAATAAAGAGAAGAGGAAGAAGATGAAGAAGCTTGAGAAAAGAAGAAGAAGAAATGTGAATGAAAGTGAAGAAGGAGGTGGGTATTTATAGAAAAAGAAAGAAGTGGTAAATTTACCAAAATAACCTCTTACCAAATTACCAAACTAACCTTACTTCAACCTAAAGAAATCTCCACTTTTTCAATATATAACATCATCTTTCACATCTTTACTTTATGTCTTAGTCACTTAAATATTAAGTAAAGAAAAGTAATTATTTTGTTGGATTTTGATGTGATTTGGATTTGATATTTACTTTTGACTTTTCTTAAACTTACTTACTTTTCTTAATGATGTTCTAGAAGTTTCCTACTCTTATTTAGCAAAAGCAAACATGTTTAGTTATTAAAATGTGTAATATATGTTAAAACATGTTAACAAAGGTGCGACAACGTTGCGGTAACTTATTTTGAACAAAACGTTGACTTTCGACAAAACGTTTTCCGGTCACATTTTGACGTTTTTGTCAAAATAAATTTGTTATTATATTTAAATAATTAAAAAAAGCATATTTGACTTATAAAAAAATATAATACAATATCCAAATCTATTTATATAAAATACGACATCAATTTATCGATATACGACGAAATTTGTCAACTTTTATAGAATGGGTTTTATATATTTATCAAACCTTTATAAATTAAATTTCTATTATTATTAAATGAGTTTTATATCGATTATATATTTTTAAAAAGAATTATTTATCCTTTAAAACCAATTTCTCGAATATTTATCTTGCTTTATCGGAATCCGACTTTCGAATATTTAAATATTTAATATCGGAATCCTGCTTTATTGAAAATTCTACATTTGAATATTTAAAATAATTAAATATCCCATTTTCAAAGCGGTAAAATTATGGGCCGTTACACTTTATATGTAATTCTTCTACTATTGGGAATCCTTTATATTAATTATTTTTTATTATTCATGTAAGAGCCATATGCAATTCTTCTATTGCTGACGCTACCATTCTAGACTTTTAGTACGAAAATAAAACGTAACAAACGTAGGTGATTTTTATGGAGAAAGCTAGCGTACATTTATGAAGCTATTTTTTTTAGTTAGGCAGTCATTTGATGTTGAAAATTTGCTCCTTTTGGTGTGCTCAAAGCTTTAATGATTGAATTTCAAATTTTGTTCTAAGCTATCGCCCCTAGCATTGCTGACCTTCATTACGAAATTATAATGTAGCAGATTTATTTATTAGTTTTGATGAAACTTGGTGTACCGTTATAATATGAATGAACTTTTAATTAACCATTAAGTTGATAATGAAATGTTGATCCTTATGATTTGCGTAATGTCTGAAGTTTGATGATGAAATAGTTCGGTCAACATATTACAACAATATTCATTTTTGATAAAAAGATAACACCATTTATCGTTTTCGGAAATTGATAATAGAGTTTATCAATTTTCATAAAGTGATAAGAGAATTTATCATTTTAAGTATAGAAAATTTAAACGTTCATCATTTTATATAAGCATTAAAGCATTGTTAAAATAATACAACAATATTCATTTGTGATAAAAAGATAATACCGTTTATCGTTTTCAGAAATTAATAAATTCTTTTATCATTTTCATAAAATTGATAAATTTTCATAAAATGTTAAAAGCATCTATCATTTTAAATATAGAAAATTTAAATATTCATCATTTTATATAAGCATTAAAGTAGCCATATTGACTTAATATATTACAACAATATTCATTTTTGATAAAAAGATAACACCATTTATTGTTTTTAGAAATTGATAAAGAATCTATCAATTTCCATAAAATGATAAAAGAATTTATCATTTTAAGTATAGAAAATTTAAACATTCATCATTTTATATAAGCATTAAGGCATTGTTAACATATTACAACAATATTCATTTATAATAAAAAGATAATACCATTTATCGTTTTCAGAAATCGATAAATACTTTTATCAATTTTCATAAAATGATAAAAGCATTTATCAGTTTAAATATAGAAAATTTAAGCTTTCATCATTTAATATAAGCATTGAAGCAGCTATATTGACTTAATTTTTCTTTCCTAGCTTATTGAAAACTAATCATTTTTTGTTATATTAAAAAATTAGAAATGTTTATAATTTTATATTACCATCAAATAAAATGATAAACATATTTTTTTACTGTCATTGTCACTGTACCCTCTATTTCTATTTTGAATAAGAAAATAATATACGGATATAAGAAACAAACATTTATGTCCATTGTATAAAAATGATAGGATAAATTAATCGATGATACAATAATTTATACAAAATGAATAAATATCTTCAGTAGTAGATAGAAATAAAAGTAAATTTAGACAATGGTGTTAATATTATACTAGTAGTCTTAGTCTTATATCTTCGTGTTATACAAAAAGTATATAAATTACTTACTGTATAGATTATTTATTGCTCAATAGGTAGCTATATCTTTGTGTTATACTACCAGTATATAGTTTATTTACTGTATAGATTATTAACTACTCAATAGATAGCTATATCTCTATGTTATACCACCAGTCATAGTCATATATTTAACTTATTGGTGCATATGTACCGCGTCAATGAAAATTTGAAAAATGTTTACAAGCGTTGATGTATTTAAAATGGATTTTGGATATAAAATGTAATAGTATTTTTTACTTTATAATCGACTGTTCTATAAATTTTGCATGTTAACAAGTCACTATGACATATTTATGTTCGTATGATGGTTTTATTGGTCAATCGACAAATATGGTATTCTGCTACAATATCAAGCTTTAACTAAACATAATGTATGTTACAATATTAAATCAAATATAGTTTTCTAATTAAATGTTTTACAACAGGTATGATCGCGGAATGTTTGTAATAGTAAACATGAGGAAGAAAGTAACGGGTTTACCATTGGTAGAAAAGGTTTCGGAAGAAGATGTTGGTCAGTTAAAAGCAAATATGGTAGCTGACATTATGACAGATAAGCCATATTGCCGAACCACGGAAAAGTTTTGCACTTCACAACTAAAGCCACAAGAAGAAAACAAGCATGTTGAAAAAAATAATTGAAGCAAAATGAATATTAAAGTAGTTTGTTGACTTCATTTAAAGAAAACATTATATGTTTAGTTTGTTTTAACTTCTATTTCCTAGAGGAAAAGAACAAAATTGTATTGTATGTTGAAATTTATTTCATTTCCAGAAAACAGTTTATTTAGTTGGTTCCTTTCACTTGTAAGCTTTGCTATTATTTTGATGTTTTTCACAAACAAGTTCTGTAATTTGTTATGTTGATGAATATTTGGCTTGAATATGAATTATATCTTGTTGTACTCATATTATATTTCATATGTTTGTTATGTAATTTGTTCTTTCGTATGATTTAGATCCTACTATACTCATATATATTTCATATGTTTGTTATGTAATTTGTTCTTTGATATGATATAGATCTTACTGTACTCGTATTTGTTCTATAATTTGTTATCGTTAAGATGTTTAGTCATGTATAGTTATTGACTTTGTTATTGCAAATGCTGTTTTGACAGATCTTGCTGAAAACTGACATTTGGTTATATAATTTATAAGCCTACTAAAAAAATATTTACAATTGACAGTAGATGATCATTATAAAAAATTTATATAACAAAAGAACATCAGCTTTTTGGTCTTATGTCTGTATATATATGAACTCGACTACTTTAGCATGACCGCACTTTTGCAATGGTTCTTTTGAATAACAACTATATGTTTGCATAAATAAAATTTAAAATGAAATCTGACTACACAATGTTGTTGATAATTGTTAATGTAATTTTTTAGGAGGAATTATTGCTGAGAATTGCACTGAGTTAAAGACTCGGTGTAGTTTGCCTTCCACCGAATTTAAATCAGTGCAAATTTTATATTCAAGTTCACACGTGTCTTGAATGGGCTTACAGTACTACACAATTCTGATTTCACTTTAACTCTATGAGCCATGTGCCAAAACTATTTGCTCTTATACAAACATACGAGAATAAGAGCACTTACCATATTACTCAGCTTCCCCAGCTCTGTCACATATTTAAGTGCCCAATTAAGAAGTATATACATAGCTTGAAGAATAAATTTTTGTGTAATATTTTCATCTACTAATGTCGCATACAAACATATGACGCTAAAGAAAATGTGGTACGTCAGAGCGATTTTTGTGTAATATTTTCATCTACTAATTGAATGATTATAATATGGTGCAAATTCTATTCATTTCAAATAAATTTTGTTTAAAAAGACAAGTAGTAATAATTTTTGTACAATGAAATTCAATTCTGCTGAGTTTAACAAACTACAGGAAGTAGTCAGCTGTACTGACACTGAGTGGTTATACTAACAATAATTGAAGAAAATGGATGAAATTTCTTAGATAACTAGAATAAGTCAAACTGTATCTACACAGGTAAGAAAGAAAAGAAACAACGTAGAATTTAAAAACATAAAACTAGACTCTCTCAACTGAGACTGCTACGACTTTGTTATCGAGATCAGCACTCCCCAAGCTTGAAGTTTCGCTTATGTTTCCTCGATCCTATTAGTTATCAAAAGTCAAAGCAATAACCATTGCATTAGATGATGCTAGCAGTTACAGAAAATAGTTTACAAGCAGAACTAAGTGCAAGAATGCACTGAGTTAGAATCACTGAAAACTGCCCTGCACTGAGTTAGAATCAGTTGGAAAATTGAATCAGTTCTCGTTGCTGAAATTTTAAGATCATTCGATATCATAACAATTAACAGGTAAAATCATAAAAATGATAAAACAGTTTATCATTTTACAAAATCAGAAATAAAATTTCATAAAAACAGCCATAAAGCAAATATAAATTCAATAAAATATTAAAATACGAACTATCCAATATTTTATTCACCATCTCGTCTGAAACAACAAATGATAAGCATAAAGTTATAAAAGACATTTGACAACTAGATATTGTTCATAAGTATAGCCATGAACAATAATAACAAGTACATCATAAAATCAAATTTAAATTTTCATATGAAACAGTAGTAAATTTATAGAAAAATAACAATTTCATCAACATAATATCATATATTCCCATACAAACCAGTCAAGTAATACATTATAATACTATAATAATCCTAATAACTTATACTGCAACAATGGTAGTTGATATTGAATTAAACATAAAATGAACTTAGTAACAACATAGGAATAACCTAATATTAATAGTAAAAGAATAACATAAAAACAAAAATAGCTTTTAAATTTTAGGATCCAAGAATATCTCAATACAACATAGAAAGCTAAAACATAATTACTATAATAATCCTAATAACTTATACTGCAACAATGGTAGTTGATATTGAATTAAACATAAAATGAACCTAGCAACAACATAAGAATAACCTAATATTAATAGTAAAAGAATAACATAAAAACAAAAATATAATTCAATACAATAGCTTTTAAATTTTAGGATCCAAGAATATCTCAGTACAACATAGAAAGCTAAAACATAATTATCTTCAAAAACGAACAAGAAAAAATGACATAACAATTATAAAAACTTTCAACCGCTCAATGGACAACTTCTACGATTATGACCTAACTTCTTACACTTTCCACACTTATTTTGCTTCCCATGGAAAACATCCAGCCCACCAAGTCTGTTAACTCTAGGTCTACCAGCTCCACGAATAGCCTTAGGTGGATGAATAGTAGAAACCCTTCAGAAACAATATCATTTTTATCAAAAGTAGGAATAGGATTGATAACATGCAAAAGAAGCACGATAAGCCTTAGTTGTGAAATAATATTCAATAAAATCATAGACGTTAAGTTTGGCTATGGTAATGCATTTCAATGCATGTGCACAAGAAAAACTAGTAACTCTCCATTGGTTACAAGTGCACATCCAATTTTCAAGATCAACTTTGTGAGAAATAAAGGAATGTACTTCAAAAACAAAAGTAAAGGAACGAGAAACGTTCCACCCAAATCCTTCTTCTTTTAATTTCAGTAAACGATTCTTCATTTTAGGACAAAGTATGGTAGTCTAACAAGACGCCTCTTCTCTACGCTTTGACATTTGAGTCATAAGCTTAATTCGGATTCCATCAAGACAACATGTAATAAGAGGATGCCTTTCTTTCACAATCTAGGAGTTAAACTCTCTGTGACATTTGATTTATTCTCACCATAGCGATTGCTGGGAAAATATAAATCAGCCCAATGATCAAATGAATTATCTTTTAAGAATTCAACAGCTTTTTCACCTCCAATTTGACTATATTTTGTCATAGCTCTTTGAAATTCATAAGGAGTACAAGCTATGGCACAACGTTCTAATAAATTTGCTACCCTAGGCCCTTTTCCACCCTTTACCGCATTAGCAACATTACTTTGCATATGATATAGACAATATGAATGGAAAGCCATTGGAAAAAATTTAGGAATACTTAAAGCAAACCCCAATGTCAATCTGATATAAAAACCAAAGGTCGATCAACTCCAATCGAACATTTCAAATGATCCAAAAACCAAGACCAATTTCCCTCATTTTCCTTTGCAACAATAGCCATAGCCAATGGAAAATAACCTAAAAAAAACATTGTTAGCGAATAGAAAAAAATGTATATATGTATGCAATAAAGTAAAATTATAAAGGAATTTTTCCTATTTATACTAATAATTATAGTGAACAATTTAAAATTCTTTCAGTTATTATCAACTTCAATGTTTAAAAATGTAACTTACATATAACAGACATATATACGAAAACATAAGTGAAATGAATCATATCATGACTTTACTCAAGTCTTTCTCAAGTGAAATGGGTGTCCACGTACACATGTGTGTGTGTGTGTGCGCGTGTGTGTATGAAATGGTGTCCACGTACACACGTCTGTGTGTATGAAATGCATGTGTCCAACGAAGCTTGCTAATTATTTTTCATGCATAAAGTAAAAAAGCATGCAAGATAACGTGCTTGTAATGTACTCATAAGATAAGCATCAGCCTGTGTAAGTATATAATTCTTCCATGATTTTAATTTTAAACTGCAATGTAGATCAGAAAATAATGCAACGGACAACACACAAAAAGACATACAAAAAACGAGATATTCTGATTCTCATCACGTTTCAATTTTATTCAGTATTTTGCCATAACTTCTTGAATGAAACAAACATGAATTATTTATTATTTGATGAAGTTGATGAATGTATGCGCTTATAGTTCATTTTTATTTGATCGGTAATTTCAGCATAAGATGAAATCAAACTGTATTTTTTTGCGACTCTATAATTGCTTTTTTTCCCCAAATTGATTGCTATGGACTTTACAAACAATCACCCGCAATTTTTTACTATATTAGAATTAATATCTGGTGAAACTTTGAAAAACCTTTTAGCTTTTTTTAAAAAAACCTTGATAAATTTAAAAATACATAAAGATAAATACTTTTATCATTACATAAAACTATAATAAAAATACATAATTAATATAAAATGATAGTAAATATACAAAATTTAAATAAAAATAAATAAAAATAGAAAACTTAATAAATGTAAAATTTAATTTAACCAAAGTAATCTCTCACTAATTTACCATGATCCATTTTAAGTTGCTTTCTCTGTAATTATATTTCCACTCCTTGACCCTTGTCTGATCAAAGACTGCTACTTTTTCGCTATTTTATAGCAACATAAATGTCGATTGAACGTTATATTTTGGTGCAGAAGAATTCTTCTTCATCACCATTCAATAAATTATCAAGAAATTGATTTGGATATTTTTTGCAAAATTATGAATTTGAAAATTCATAGTAAAAGAGTTAGGTTTGTAGTGTGCCTTTGTCAAACTTCTATTTACCTCGTAAAATAAATATCAAGCAAGTTTTTCTATCCCAAGCTATCATTGTTGGTCATCCAACACAACAAAAAGGTAGAGAATACATATTCACATGCTAGTTGTTGGTGTTGGCTTATAAGTTCATTGTAGCAAAGTTCTTTTTGTTTGGGCAATTAAAGCCTTACCTTACTCTTGTCTAAAATAGCATAAAGATCACGATAAAATTAGGGCTGTCAACGGATTGGTACTTTCAATGGATTAGTATTGTTACATTAGTATTCCAAAATAGAGATGCATGTTACCCATTGACAATCCATTAAATTAGTTATTACCTTACTCTTGTCTAAAATAGCATAAAGATAAATACGTTTATCATTACATAAAACTATAATGTAATAATCACAGTAAATATAACTAATTTAATAACTACCACTTTGCAAGTACTAACAATACTACTATAGAAATTTAGCAATGACATTATATACTTAACAAACAAAACTTTATGGAAAAATGTAAAAAAAAAGTACTAAACAACCAATAATTAAAATAAACGAATTATCATTATCACTTTAAATTAACTTATAAATATTAAAAGAATAATTCATACCTTGGTTCTCATTTTTTGCAGTAGCAGCCATTAAACAACCATTCCTACCTTTTAAAAAGGTGGCATCAAGAAATATCATAGGACGACAATGATAGAATCCATAAATACATGCTTGGTAAGATATATAGACTTTTTCAAACTGATTGGTATTTTCATCAACAACTATAGATGTGTGACTATTATGATTACTTCTATCAACTGCTTTCAAATACCAAACCAAATCATTATAAGATTGTTCTTCATTACCAAAAATTTCCTTCAAAGCCATCTTCTTTCCCATATACGCATAGTAATAACTTAAACAAATATCATAATTTCTTTTAAAACTCGCAATAATATCACTAGTCTTTCTTGTCGGTTCATCACAAATTTCATCTAAAATTAAGGCCTTCACAAGGTCAATCTTAATTAAAGGATTGCTAATCGATCGAAAACCACCACCACATGTATGATTAGATTCAAACCTTCTAACTAAAAAATGATCCAATTGTTTAAACTTGCAAGAAGCAGGAATTTTAAAACTACACCTTCTATAGCACACTGCATAGTAATTCGCTCTTTACAATTCTTCGAGAACCTAGGTTTGAATCCATTTTTCGTACAATATGCAATGACAGTTTTACGAAATCAGATGCAGATTGAAATTTTTGACCAACACTAGTAAAAAATTCTAAACTAGAACCTTTCTTCATCAACTCATTAAAAGCAATTTATTTATCGGAAGAAAATTCCAAACTATCAACCCCATCATATGCACTACTCACAAAATCTTCAATACTAAGTGATTTATAGCTAGAGCAAGATCTACTACTACAATCAACATTTTTTCGAGATAATTTCTTCAATTTAACAAACAAAACCAGAAATTCCTCTTTTTTAAAATATGACAAGCATAAAATAGCTTGCAAATCACTATCCATCTCAATGAAAGTAGTCATGGAATCTCGAACATAAAAAATATCAAAGCACAAAGGAGTAAGTTGGTCCCAAACTTTGCATATCTTGTTTCAAACAGTAGAAATAGGAGAATCCAAAGAAAACCTAAAACTAAAGTTGTTTTTGTTGAAATCAATAACAACCAAAATAGTTGTTGCAGTGCTAAGAGTAAAATAGAAAAATGATATAAAGATTTATCAGTATACAAAAATATCAAAAAATACAATAAAAACATTCGATACATTTTATCATCAATGTTTATCATCTTCCTATAGCCAAATTAACAGATCATGCACAAAAAGGGAATCTGGACACTACTCAAAAAATAGTTAACAAATCAGCATAATATTCAATACAAAACCAACAAATAAGAAAAGAAAATTTTAATTCTAAGCAAATAAAACCTACCCCAGAAAATCTAAAAATGAACTTAAAATCATAAACTTAAATTGGATGTAGACGAGATTATAATATTGAGAGTTGGATTGAAATGAGATCGAGATCGAGATTGAGATTGAGATTGAAATCAAAATTGAAATGGAAATTGAGATAAAGATTTCAAATCCAAAGGAGCGAAGTTTACATACTCGTGTAAGAGGAGCAAAGTTAATCTGAAATTGAAAAGAAGAGGAGCGAAGTTTACATACTAGAATAACGAGCGAGAAAAAGAAATCTCCTAGAAACTTATTTTTGCAAACCTGTGTCCTAGAAAAAAATACCGCATAAATATTGGCCACTAAAACATAATTTCCAGCGTTATTTAACAGTAATAAAAAAGGGAGTGTTTGGCATACATCTCTCTTACAGTTTGCAAATACACAAAACATCCCTTCGCTTTTTAGATAAGTTTCCGGTCCCTGTTTTTAAAATCGGACCATCTAAAAGACTAAAGTACCCTTCCATTGGAATTTCTCTCTACACTTCATCGTTCTTGTGAAAATGAAACCAATAAACAAAATCGAATCATAATCTAGTGAATAAACTGAAATCAAGGTGACTAGAAAATTGTTTTAGAAGGAAAACGAAACCAAATACTCATTATAATTAATCGAGAAGAATCAGAAATTAAATAATGGAAAGCATAATCATTAGAACATCAAAATCAAATAGTAAAATTGAAAAAGCAAAAGAAAACAATAATTTTTATGAAAACAAATTTTCACAAAATTAAAAAATTATAATATATCAGCAAAAATTTAAGAATATTTACAGCTAAAAATGCAAATATTAATAATATTTGCAGTTTTTTCTGCAAATATTCTTAATACTTGCAGTTTTAGTTGCAAATACATAGAAAATTTGCCGTAAAAAATTTGATTACTTGATAAAACACTCTTACAGCTCTAACATATATCATTACATGTTTTACTTCAAAAATTGTACATATTTGTAGTATTGTAAGCAAAAATTCACAATATTTGCTGATTTTTCTTCATTTATTCAGAATAATTGCAGCTATATCCGCAAGTATTCATAACAATGACATATGAAAGTAAAAATAATGAATACTTGCTAAAAAACACTTACAGCTTCAACATATATTATTATATTTTTTGCAAAAATACTGAACATATTTGCAATATAATAGACAAATATTCTCAAATTTTGCAGATTTTTCTGCAATTATCAAGAATAATTGCAGCCATAACTGCAATTATTTATAATCTTTGCAGAAAAAAGTAAAAATATTCATAATATTTGTATTAGATTTTTTAATACAAAAATTGTCACTATTTGAAGTTTTTTATGCAAGTATTCTCAATATTTGCATATTTTTCTGCAAATATTGAGAATAAATGCAGAAATATTGCAAATATTGGAATATTTACATATTTGTATGCATGTATTTTCACTAATGGCAGTTTTGAATGCACATATTTGCAAGTATTCTCAGTAAATTCAGTTTTTATGCATGTATTCTTAATTATTAAGATAAAACTCATCTTCCTAATGCAATATATTGAAATTAACAATTGCAAAGAAAAATTCTTATAGAAATGCATATTTATATGCAAAAATTTCCAATATTTGCTGACTTTTCGGCAATTATTCTAAAAATTTGCACCAATGTCTATAAATATTCTTAAAAATTGCAGATTTTTCAGCAGTTATTCTCTTGTTCATAATATTTGCACCAACTTCTGCAATTATTGAGAATAATTACAGATTTTTTAGATATACATGCAAATTATTCAGAAGAATTGCGAACATACATGCAATTATACATAATAATTTCATACATCTCTGCAATTATTTTGAACAATTGCATACAAAGATGAATACAAATGATTTTAAGGGAATAATTGCTGATTTTTCAACAAGTATATATTATGAATATTTGCTAAATTTTAAGCGAATAATTGTAGAAGAAATTTCCTAAATAAAAGCATATTTAATGCAAATATTCTCAATATATGCTGAGTTTATTACAATTATTATGAAAATTTGCACCAATCTTTGCAAATATTCTTAAAAATTACAGAATTTTCAGCAGTTATTTTCTATTCGTATTTATAAATTTGCACCAACTTCTGCGATTATTGAGAATAATTGCAGATTTTTCAAATATACATGCAAATTATTCAGAAGAATTGCAAATATACATGCAATCATACATAATAATTGCATACATCTCTGCAATTATTTCGAATAATTGCTTACAAAGATGAACACAAATGATTTTAAGGGAATAATTGTTGATTTTTCAGCAAGTATATATTACGAATATTTGCTAAATTTTAAGTGAATAATTGTAGAGGAAAATTCCTAAATAAAAGCATATTTATATGCAAATATTCCAAATATATGCTGACTTTTTTGCAATTATTATGAAAACTTGAACCAGTGTCTACAATTAATCTTCAAATAATCTTAATTAAAAATTACTGATTTTCCAGCAACTATTAAAAATATTTGCAGGAAAGAACTCTATGAATGTTATTCTAGGTAATATTTGCAGTATTTATGCACATAACTTCAAATATCAAGCTGCAACCATTTCCCATTATCATTAATGAATTTAAACATCAAAACAACACAAACAATCCATAAAAAATAAAAAACAATTCATATTTATATAAACAAGATTGATTCGTCTTTAAATAGTTGCAATTTTTTATTGAAATCGAGAATTAAACACTTGTCTTAAGAAAACTTAGCTCGGCTTTCAATTTGATCGGAAGAAATTAAAGAAGAAGAACCATGGCTCAGTTTTGAAGCCTAGGGGTAATTTAGGGAAAAAAATAGGCGTAAAACAAAAACAGGGACGTAAAAAGTATGTTTTTTTGACAAGGACCGGCTTTGAATTAAGTTTGGTTTTAGGGATGCGTGCCTAATATTCACATAAAAAAACTCATATTAAAACTTCACCTCTACAAAGCGGACAAAGCGAACTCGTCCTCAACCACACACCCACACAAACGACATGAAACCCATGACTACAAGTTGGCAACTGTCTAATCCATTCTCCTTCTTTAAAAGCTCCTAAACAAATCGAAAACTCATACTTTAACCCAAGGCGTCTTCCTTTTCTTCATCTTTATTCTCAAACTAAACCGCAGGTAGCGAAATTATAACCTCGAAAGAAAGCCCTTCGGACGTTATACCCTGTCTCTCAACATTAGATGCACCATCGTTTGTGCTTTGAATTGAATTTCGAGTGCAGAAGAATAGTATGATTCTGAAGATGCCATGCAGGAGCAGAACACCGCACGCCAATCCTGCAAAAACTTCAAATGCTTTGCTTTGTTTGTCGCAGTGGTCATTCCAGCAGATGATGCGAGGCATTTTTGTATTGATATGTGAAGTAGGTTTTATGAAGGTGGAGAATATGAACGCTTTTGCATGGTGGGTTGATATAATTTTTAAATAGGTTGCGAAGTGATCAAGGTGGTTAGGGAGATGATGTTTATGCTCGTTTGAGTTGGACAAATAGAAGATCACAAGTTGTGTTGTTTGATTCATGGTACGAACAATGTTTGCTTGTAGTAGCATATCATCATCTAACGCTCGGAGCTCTTTGAATTATGTCCCTCTTTTTCTATCTCCGTCTCTCCTTTTTTTTAATTTTATTTTTTTTGCTATTTGGACCGGCTAAGACCTACTTGATTATAAACACATGAGAGTATCAGATGTATAATTGGGTTGAAGTTTGGAAAACCTACATCAGTCTGACCCGTATGCTTGAGAATTCATAATATCATTTAGTTACAACAATGATAATATGTGGATATATTTGTACAAAAGTTATTAAAATAGATATTATAATGTTTTATTCGATAAAATTCAAATATTTTGATAGTATTAAGATGCGTTATTGCTAATTGTATAGTAGAATCTACATATGTTATCGAACTGAAATTGAACACTTAATTTTTATTATTTTTTCCTAGTTATTTATATTTAATATATTATTTATTAGACGTTATCTTTCTTATGCATAGAAGGATAGTTATATTACAAATATATTTCAATTAGTAGAAAATTTAAAGAGAATATACAAATCTGCATCGGATATTGGGAAGGGTCGGATCTTATCCAGATTCGCTTGGGTCACGGATTTGGTAGAGAACAAGACTCGCACATGTTTCAATGATACCAGTCTATGGCATACTTTAACAAACCATGGATGGGTCTATAGCATGAAAAACCATCCAACCCGCCACTCTAAATGAAGCTTAAAGCTTCTACAATGAACAATTTTGTATGCAAGTTAGTATCATAGTTAGTTTAATAGTTAACTTAGTTTGGCTTTGGATAGCTAGTTCCAAAAGTTACACTTTCATTACAATGACTTATATTATAATGGAAAGTCTATTAGATCGCAAACACGTGACACAATAAATCTCAACCATTAGATTTTACAATGATTCGAACCTCTAACATAATCTAGAGATATCCATTGGTCAAAACATATTATGTCATAACTTGCATTTTCTAACCCCAATAACTATCTCATATTGTAATTAGCCTATAAAGAGACATTGACATACAATATATTAATTCAAATTTATTAGTAATCTATTGATTCTAGTGGCATACTAGCACCGTATGGTAAAAATCTTTGAAATGCCAAAATAAAAATAACCAAATTTCAACTTTTTAATTAATAAATATGAATTTATAATTGTGCAAACTTTCAAAAAGAATAAATAACATATGTTAGAAAGTTCTAAAATAAAATATATGTAGAAAGTTGCAGGGAAGTATGTCACAGAATATTATGCCCCAAGCAGTCAATTATGAATTTAAAATTATGGATATGATATTCAAATTATTAAATTGTGTATATGCATCTTTATATTATTCAAAATAGTAAAATAATTTTGTGTTTAATCATTTAGTGAAGTTAATTTTAGTTTTAAACTAATATTTTTAATATTTTTAATTTCAAACTAATATATTTAATATTTTATTGTTCAATCGAATATATATGTTTTAAATTAAATTTTAAATTATAATACACATACAAACATGGTATGTTTTAACTAATTAACCTTGTTGTTGGAGCAATATATTAATATGACAATGCTTTATAGGTAATCTTGTCCACATATATGTTTATATAATTTTCAAATCTGATTATTAATGCAAAGATAATTTTGATTATGGACAAGTATAGAACTATTATTTCATATAGAGATTGGTTATAGTATTAACGGGTGTTTGTGAAAGAGGTGGAATCAATTAAAGATGCTACTTTTTTCTCTTCCCACTTTAGATTCAGGTTTGCACTACAAGGAATACAGTAAATAGCGACAGAAGCTACCGACGGTAATTTTCGACTGTTATCGAGAGCTGACGATTCCCGTAGCATTTCTGTAAATCAAATATAGTAGCCGTTGCAAGCCATCGAAAACCGACGTAATAAGCCATCAACGGCCGTCGAAAGCTATCAGAAAAAGAATGTATACATGCTCCAAGCCGAGAGCCATCTTCATTGTCTGCTTTCCCCTAAAATCAACCAAATCCCTAACTCCACCACCTCCTCCCTGTAGTCAGCCAGCCCCCGTGCCTCCTCGATCATCTTCAATTTCATCATTCTCCACTCTCGAAAAGCCTAGGCCCTACATCAATCTCCAATCAGGTTTTATTCCTAAACCCTAATTAATTTTGAATTATTAAGTTAGGGTTAATTTGTTGTTATAGTTGTATAATACGCTATTAATTGTTTGCTATACCCTATTGAATGCTAATTAGATTGTTATTATAATTGTTTATCATTTAAATGTTGAGAGAGAAAAATTTGTTTAGTGTATATGTGCATTAATTGGTGTATATGTGTTGATTAATTAGTGTATACGTGGCTAGTTTGGATTAATTAGAGTAGATTCTCAGGATTTAGTGTATGCGTTTTCAAGATGACGAAAACGACGATTTATTGTATGCGTTTCTTAGAATGTAAATAAATTATTGTAAAAACTATTGTATAATATACTTTACTTTTTATAAATCCCTTAGTGT
Organism: Allium fistulosum; assembly: GCA_030737815.1. Lineage (NCBI taxonomy): Eukaryota > Viridiplantae > Streptophyta > Magnoliopsida > Asparagales > Amaryllidaceae > Allium > Allium fistulosum. Next base: position 675,371,244 of record CM060905.1, read on the forward strand.
GTTTTTGGCCACGTTTGATAAGTATTGTATATGATTGTTTTATGGATATTCGTTTTTAATATAGAACGAACACTTATATTCATCCGGTACAATATTTGTCGAATTTTTCCCTGTATTGGACAAGTTACAAACACAATAAAGTAATTATATTTTACAAATCATTTCATTTTAAACGGTTCACAAAATTTCGACAATACTTTCTTTTTGTTCCCTACGTACACGCATATGTGTACAATACAGGGAACAAAGGGGAAGTGATGCCGAAATTTTATTGAATCGTTCAAAATAAAATGATTTATAAAATATAATTACTACTGTGTTTGTAATGGGAAGTAGGATAACCAACCATCAAAGTGTAAAAGAATAACCTAAAAATTATAGATTATATTTATATAATAATTTGTGTAAATCCGTTTGAAAATAAAATTAAATAGAATAATTTTATACGTTCGAAAAAAATTTAATGTGTGATTTAATTGAAAAATAAAATGTTAATACATAAATGATTAATATATTTTTATGTTCTAAAGTAGGAAAATTGGTCAATTATTTTATCGATCGGAGCTGGATGTACCAACAAGAAGTAAAATTAGAGGCTCGGTAAGTAAACATTTTCAAAATAATGTACACATCTTTATTGAATTCACTTTAAGTAATAATGGGAACAACGAAGAAATTCGTTGTCTAAGTAGTAGGTGCAAATTATTGAAGCATTTGATACCGGATATGGTAATACTTCATTTGCGCCAATATGGTTTCGTGCCGAATTATTTGGTGTGCGGTCGTCATGGAGAACTTATAGCACCTAATCTCGTACATTCGGAGGAGGAGGTGGATACTAAAATTGTTCCGACGAATCTCATAGAAGATATGGTTGAAGATGCAGCACGTTCAATGTTCCCTACTGTTGAAGTTGATGGTAACGATGTTAATGTCGAAGAAGAACCAAGTATTAGAGCAAAAAATTAATGATTTATTAGATGCTGCTAAGAAACCCCTTTGGCATGGTTGTACAAGCGGTACTCAACCATCAGTAACTACATTATACATTGCGATGAAAATCAAAATACAACTTCACAGAAGCTGGGTTTACAGCTATAGTATACACTAAAAAATGGCATATGCCACTTGATAATTTAATGTGCGAAAATCATTATGAAGTGAAAAAACTTAAGTCTATTTTGGTTTGCCGTATAAAAAAATAGATACATAATTAAATGGTTGCATGTTGTTTTGGTAAGAAGACATCAATCTTAGGAATTATAAAATATGTAATCAGGAAAGATACAAACCAAGAAAAAAAGGAAAAAGAAGTTCTGTACAAGTGTATGCATTACTTACCCATCACTCCTAGGCTTCAAAGGTTATATGCATCTTCTGTAACCGCGCATCATATGAGATGACACAGTGTGAGAATACATGAAGAAGGTACGTTAACACACCCAGCTGATGGAGAAGCATGGAAGCATTTTGATAAGACATACCCCGCTTTTGCAGCGGAGAGCCATAACGTTATACGTGGTTTATGTACGGATCGATTTTCACCGTTCTCTCAATTTGGTTCAAAATATTTATCTTCGCCTATAATCGTTACACCTTACAATTTACCTCCGTGGATGTGTATAAAAACTTCGTATATGTTTCTCACTATTGTCATCCCTGGTCCTGATGATCCGACATAAAGAATTGACGTATATTTACAACTGTTGATTGAAGAGTTGAAAACATTGTGGTATGAAGGTGTTGAAACATACAACACTTCAAAAAAAAGAATTTTTGTATGTTCGCTTCTCTGTGGTGGACTATAAGCGATTTTCCTGCGTATGCAATGCTTTCGGTTTGTAGTACGGCTTGCCGTTTAGCTTGTCCTTATTGTATGGAGAAACACAAGCATTTTCTTTACCGCATAGGAAGAAAATTTCGTGGCGTAACTGTCATTGGTGTTTTTTCCATATTAATCATCCTTTTAGAAAAGATAAAAAAACTTTACAAGTAATAGACTTGGGACCTTGCGACCACCAACAATTTGGTCAAGCGAAGGTATTTATGTCCTTGTAAAGGATAATCCAAAGATATATAAAACCGGCGAACAAATTGAAATTCAAGGTAAATCGAAGATTCATAATATGTGCAAACAAAGTATATTTTGCGAGTTTCCTTATTGGAAAAATCTCCTAATTCGTCATAATATCGACGTGATGCACAACGAGGAAAATGTGTTCGATAATGTATTTAACACGGTTCTAAATGTTAAAGGAAAGACTAAAGATGGTTTAAAATCAAGATGTGATATAGAGGTAATATGCAATCATCATGAGCTTCATATGAAGCCAAATGACACAAAAAATCCGAAGCATGCTATGAACAAGACAGTAATCAAGTTACAGTACTGTTAAACTGGGTGGAAGGATTAAGATTTTCTGGTGGGATTTCCTTTAATCTTTGTAGATGTGTCGACTATAAGAACGGTAAACTGAGTGGGATGAAATGTCATGATTGTCATGTAATGATGGAATATTTGTTACCCATCGCTTTCAAAGAACTGTTGTCCACAAAAGTTTGGACGGTTGCAACAGAACTTAGTTTGTTTTCTAAAGGGCTTTGTTCAACTACAATAAAAGTTGATCGTCTATGTAAACTTGAGGAAGAAATTTCTATACTGCTCTACAAACTGAAGAAAATATTTCCTTCGGGTTTTTTTAATTTAAGGGAGCATTTACCTATTCATCTTCCGTTTAAAGCACATCTTCGAGGTCCTGTGCAATATGAATGGATGTATCCATTTGAAATGTATTAATATTGAATATGTTAAATTTTAGTTTAACTGCATGTAATAAAATTTAATTACAGTTATTCTTGGCAGGTACTTAAATCATCTAAAGATAAAAGTGAGACAAAAAGAACGAGTTGAAGGTTCGATATGAAATCATATATCGAAGAAGAAGCTTCGTTCTTTTTCTCTCATTATTTCAGTGACCATATGAACTTATCTTTTGAAAGTGCTATGCAAAACGATGAGGGCATGGAACAAGATTCTTCTGAAACAGTGCTATCTATTTTTAGACAGCAGGGACGTCGTGCTAGAAAATGTGTGGAAGTATGGTTAGACGACAGAGATTACCATGTAGCCTACACATATGTTCTTCTTAATTGTGCAGAAATTGTGCCATTTGTTAGGTATTATTAAATAACACATCTAAAATTATTTACTTGAATAATACATGTGTGTATTAGTTATAATGCAATATATTATCTATATATGCAGTATTTACGAATCACAGCATCCAAGCGGCGATATTAGCAAAAAAATTTGCTACTTGGTTTTCGAATCACATATATGATCTGGTAAATTGTGTGGTCGACGAAGGGTTGAAACATCTTGCGATGGGACCAAAAAAAAGTCAAGACATATCCAATATTATTTGTCAACGGATACAAATTCAACAACAAAGAATATGAGGTTGAAAAATTAACTAACAATACCAGTATATATGTTAAAGGTAGTGATGTTCCAAATGATCACATAAATGATTTTTACGGCGTGTTAACTCAGGTTTTCCAATTAACATATTTCACTAGACCTGCGGAAGAAGTTTATTTGTTTAGATGCAACTAGTTCAGTAATGTTCCAAGTTCTGGAATCAACGTGCACCAAAAATATAATATTATTGAAATTAAGCATACATCTCGTTATCATAAGTACGATCCGTTTATACTAACAAAACAAGCCCTACAAGTTTATTATGCTCCTTATCCATCTCTAAAAAGAGATAAAATATATTGGTTGGCAATTTTTAGAACGAAGGCAAGATTTACGTTTGATGGAAAGAATATTCCAAACGAACAAGCATACCAAGCGGATATCGAGGAAAATGGTGAAATTACAATAACAGATTATCAAACCGATTTTGGACCTCTAAATGATGAATCAAATGTATTAGTAGAAGCATTTGAGACCACAGAGGAAAACAATATACAGTACGAGACCGAGTCTGAATCAGAAAATGACGAGGATTGATTTAATAGTATACATGTTGGAAAAAGGTAATTTATGGGAGTATTGATGTTACATTTTTTTGTATGTTATATGCAATTATTGATGTTAAATCTTGATATATTTACTCATAATTGAATGATATGTTCTTTCATAATAAAATAATATGTATATGACAGGTATTACAAATGTCTTTCTTTAGGCGGCGGAGTTCTTTGCAGTCCGGTTCCCCCTCTTCGTCTCAGAGAGGGATTGTTCGCAGCGGAGGTGTGGCAGCGGAACGTCGTTGGAGGTGCCGCGTACAGTGGTTAGACTGCTACCGAAAGCATATGGCTTATAAGTATTAAATTTACTTCTGCATTATAAATATTTTGTATAATATACTAGTCATGATTTGTCTGTATCATATTTAATGCAGGGGTTTTGAGCACGAGCCTTCAAATATAGTGCTCAGCTTAACTAGGCAGGCATACATGAGCCGTATGACTACATGCTTGCCGAAATGGAGTAGGATCCCAGAGCATGTCCGGGATAGCATTTGGCAAGACTTCCTAGTAAGAGTAAAATTATATATCATTATATATAATCACTTTATAATTTGCTGACTAAGTATAAATGTATAACTTATATTTTTTCAACATATATATAGGGTGTGTCAGACCTGCAAGAGGAGGATTTTGATCTTTGCCATCACCACTGGAACTCCAAAGTTGCAAAGTATTACCGGTATATAATGTCTACCATCAGAAAATCCGAGAAGAAGCCAAACTGGATGGGCGTCATGGGATGCTTGGGTCGCATAGTGGAGTAACGATGAGTTTAGGGTAAGTCTATCATATATCACCTTAATTTTATTCAGTAGTGAATACATAATTTATACCTGTAAAATATAATCTTAATTTTTAATTTGCAGGTGGAGTCAGGCAGAAACTCGGCAAACAGGCAGAAAAATCCATTCACACACCATGTTGGCTCAAAATCATTTCAGTATATCACATGCTTGCCGACCTGGTAAATTGATTAATTACAATTACGAATAGTTATTGCATTTTTTGTATAAATTTGTATGAACAACAATAATATACACCAAGTATTGCAGGAAAGAGAGCGTGGGGCTCCTGTCTCGTATATGAACGTATTTGCACATACATATGTCGTCAGGCAGACCGACGACGAGGGATCGGTGACGTATGCCTAACATGAGGATGATAAAGCATACGCCGCACATATAAGTATATTTTAAGTTATAAATTATTAATAATGATCATTTTAATTTATAAGTTATAAAATATTATAATAATTTCATATAATATTTAACTGTATTTAATTTTGCGTTGTAGGAAAAATTTATGCATGCACGTGTGTAGATGCTTGATCGGGACGGGAGCAATTGACCACTGATGAGGAGGACACTATCTTTGACTCCGTTATGGACCCCACACGGACAAATAGGCGCTATGGCTACGGTAATCAATCGGTAATTTATAAAAATTAACTAAGTTGTAAAAATTTAGTTAATTTTTATAAAAGTTACGCAATAACTTAAACATATTTCGACTTGTTTTGTAGGTTCGGGCCTCACAGAAGGCCTATCAAAGGGCTTAGGACAATGCTGAGATTAATGAGCTTCAACAGCAGATTGCACAGCCGTAGGAGCATGGCCGCCTTCAATCAGCACAAATGGAGCAACTGAACCAGCGTTTGGCCGAGTATATGGAGCGTCATAGAGCATTCCCTTCGTCTGGTGGTTCCGGAGCCGATGACGAGTCATGATGTACGTTTTTCAATTTTGTTTTTGAAACTTGTGTATATATACAATGAGAGATGGTGGGTTGATTTGTGGACATGTGGTGTTTGATATTGATTTGTGGGGTTTGATGTTGGATGTATATATTGTACATTGATGTTAGATATAGATATTGTAGTTGGGTGATGATGGATGGTTTGTTCTGTACTGATTAGAGATGTTTAAGTTTGAGATGGTAATGTTTGAGTTTTATATTAATATTGATATTGATATTGATTTTAGCTTATATTGATATTGATGTGTTGTGATATATATTGATTTTATATTCTATATTGATTTTGATATGTTTTGATATATATTGATATTGATGTGTTGTTGGCCTGCTGAAAAAAAAATTACACAGATTTCTGACGACTAGTGACGGCTTCCGACGGCTTATAGGTCGACATATACCGACGGCTTTCTGCGGTTTTTGACGGCTAACCGGTCAAAAACTTCGACCGCTTTCGATGGCGTCCAACGGTTTTCTGGCATGTTTTTAAGCCACGTGGACGACGACACTGTTGGAAAAAACGTTGAAACTGCCGTCGAAAGCGGTCGCAAAGCCGTCGTCGATTCCGTCGAAAATGGACGAAAGCCGTGTTCTCTATACCGACGGCATTTCCGACGGCTTCCGATAGCCGCCGATGGCTTGGAGCCGTCGGAAATCACTATGTTCCTTGTAGTGTTGATTTGGTCTAGATCTAATGTTTTTTTATTTCGTACTATTCTTAAACACTAAGCAGTCACCTATTTTGTAGATATATGATTTTTATTATATAGAGTTTTTTTCCTGTATATATATATCTCTCTGTGTGTGTGTGTATGTGTGTGTACACATACACATATCGGCTACACCTCAAGTGCTCTCTGACTTAAGCCACATGTTCCGTAAATTATACACACACACATATATACATGCTACTATAAATCTATATACAAGTAATATACAAATATTATAGTATATTTAAACATACATATTTAGAAATTTAACTAGTGTTTGGTTTAAAAACGAATTTTGTGTATTCGTTTTTAATATGTAGGTCGAATATGAGAAGAATGGAGGAACGACGGAGGGGATGAAAGAAAGACAGATGGGAGAACGAAGGGGATATAGGGACGATGGAAGAATGGATTGTTTCATGTACTTGTGTTATTTTCCAAAACACGAAAAAAAAAATTGTTTTCTATTTTGCATGTTAAATTCGTTTTCTAAATTGGTCATTTTCGACAATATACATGCGTCGTGTGCATTTTTGTATGCAATACTATATATTCAAATAAATATTTATATGTATATGCAATACTATTATCATATGCATTTGTAAAGTACAGTACACACACTCAATAGGTATAAATCTCAATATCTATATATACATGTAAAGTACAGTACTTTTGTATGCAATACTATTATCATATGCATATGTAAAGTACAGTACACACACTCAATAGGTATAAATCTCAATATCTATATGTATATAAATATTTATAAACTTATTTATACTTCATTATACTATCTTGTAAGTATTGAACATATTATTGATATATTCAAATAAATATTTAATTAAAATAATTAATATGATTGTACATACATACATACATATAATTTTTTAAATAAAATTTGATTTTGTTTAATGTTGGATAATAGGCTTCATAGGTCATTAAAATCCAAATAGGCAATTTTAATTGAAATTTTCTCACTGCACCCACTGCCACACCCGCTGTGAAACTTTATAACAAAAACAATGTTATTTAAAATGGAACATGTGATTTTAGACGTACATATTGTCAGGTTCAGTTTTTCCGATATAAAAGGTATGAACTTAATAGACAAATGTTGGGATGGTGTCACTCTATTTTAAAACTACATTTCTTCTTAAATTTTATAACAAAAGGCTACAAATCAATATCTTCAAACTCGTTATTTAATAATAATAATAATAATAATAATAATAATAATAAACTCATACTAAAACTTCACCTCTACAAAGCGGACAAAGCGAACTCGTCCTCAACCACACATCCACGCAAACGACATGAAACCCATGATTACAACCTGGCAACTGTCTAACCCATTCCCCTTCTTTAAAACCTCCTAAACAAATCGGACAATCAGACTTCATTTCAAGGTCGTCTTCCCCTTCTTCATCTTTATTCTCAAACTGAACTGCAGGCAGCGAAATTATGACCGAGGAAGAAAGCCCTTCAGACTTTACAGCTTGCCTGTCAACCTCAGATGCACCATCGTTTGTGCTTTGAATTGAGCTTCGAGTGCAGAAGAGTAGTATGATTTTGAAGATGCCATGCAGGAGCAGAACACCTAACACCGATCCTGCAATAACTGCTAATATTTGGATTGGGTTGTAGTAGTCGTCAGCGCAGCCTATGATGCGAGACATTTTTGTATTGGTCTGTGAAGTAAGCTTCGCTTTTGCATGGTGGGTTGATATAATTTTTAAATACCTTGCGAAGTGATCAAGGTGGCTACGGGGATATGTTCAGGATCCTTTGAGTCGGACAAACAGAAGATCACAAGGTGTGTTGTTTGACTCATGGTAGATTGACCACGAGCTCTTTGGATTATTTCTTTCTTTCTTTCTGCTTTTTTATTCTCACCTTTGATCTTGTTGTCATCAACTTATTAGTTATTAGTAACACAACATGATTTTTATGTCGAGGTAGTACTTGACCATATTAGGGATGGAATGGACAAAGTTTTAGGGTTTAAACTCGGTAGACATGTTGCTATTTTGATCCGTTAAGGCCCAATCAATTAGGTCATCGAGACGGGTGGATACTGCCGTAGCACTAGGGTTAGTTTGGATTGGTGTATATTGGTCCCGTTTGACAAGTATTTTATATGATCGTTGTATGGATATTCGTTTTTATCATAGAACGAACATTTATATTCATCCGATACAATATTTGTCGGATTTGTCCATGTATTGGACAGGTTACAAACAAAATAAAGTAATTATATTTTGCAAATCATTTCATTTTAAACGATTCACGAATTTCGACAACACTTTGTTTTTATTCCCTGTGTACACGGATATGTGTATAATATAAGGAAAAAAAGGAAGTGCTGCCGAAATTTTGTTGAATCGTTTAAAATGAATTGAGTTACAAAATATAAATACTCCTGTGTTTGTAATGGGAAGTAGACTGATCAACCATCAAAGTGTAAAACAATAACTTAAAAATTATAGATTATATTCATATAATAATTTGTGTAAATCCTTTTGAAAATAAAATTAAATATAATAGTATTATACATTTGCGAAAATTTAAATGTATGATTTAGTTGAAAAATAAAATTTCAATACTTAAATGATTTATATGTTTTTATGTTTTAAAGTAGGAAAAATAGTCAATTATTTATCGATCGAAGTTGGATGTACCAACAAAGAAGAGAACCGGAGGCTCGATAAGTGAACATTTTCAAAATGGTGTACACATCTTTATTAAAATCGCTTTAAGTAATAATGGGAACGATGAAGAAATTTGTTGTCCATGTAATAGGTGAAAATTATAGAAGCATTTGATACTGGATATGGTAATAGTTCATTTATGCCAATATGATTTCGGACCGAATTATTTGGTGTGGGATCGTGATGGAGAACTTATAGCATCTAATCTCGTACATTCGAAGGAGGAGGTCGATACTGAAATTGTTCTAACGAATCCCATTGAAGATATGGTTGAACATACAATTTTTTGTATTCGTGCCTAAAAAATAAAGGATGAAACGGGGATGCATTGTTTACTTTGCGTAAAATCTAAGATCCATGCATTAATTTATGACAGTGATGTCTTTTTTAGTTTTAGTAAACATTATTATGAATTTTTGTTTCTCTACTTTTTTGTTCCATTAAATTCATTAGCGTTTCATACTTTCTTCATCTTGTCTTTTGTCTTTAGTAACATTGTGTAGCAATAGTAGTAGTAGACATGGAGTAGAAGTAAAAGGGAAAGACAAATATTAATAAGCTTTAAGAGAGAGGAAATCTGAAAACTTTGGAATGGTGATGGAGACAAAGAATACCTAGCGGACTTAACTGGAGCAATAAGTTTGCTGTGGATGATAATCGGTTGCTAACAATTTGGACGAACTTATTTTTATTAAATTATTAAATTTGAAAGTTCCATATAGTTTGATAAAAATAAACTTAAAAATATAAGGAAAAAAATATAATTTTTTGCTGGTATAGGGTTTGAACTTGTAACCTTGTTTGTGTTTTAAAATTTCCATTTAAAGATAAGATGTTAATTTTTGTTCACGGTGGGATTCGAATTCATGACCTCTTGTCTACACGGAAGGACATTTTTGAAATTTCAGGGTTGGACCAAAAAATTGTGTTTTTATTTCAACTATTAATAATGAGTGTTACGGCATGCGCTTCGCGCGTGATTTGTTTTTCTACATATTGCATATGTTTTAACACAATTAAAAAAGAACAAATATTTAATCATATTTTGCATTGAAATCATGTGTAATTTTTGAAACTTAAGGATTGAACCAAAAGGTTGCGCTTTTATTTTAATTATTAGTAAAGATTATATCTAACAATTATATTTGTGTATGTATATGTGTGTGTATCTATCAGTATATATATATATTGGCACGTGCAATACACGTGCATATAAGCTTTTTATTAAATTTGAAAGTTCTATGAAGTTTAATAAAAATAAACTGAAAAACATAAAGAAAAACGTAATTTTTTTGTTGAAATAGGGTTTGAACTTGTAGCATTGTTTATGTTTAAAATTTTCATTTGAAAATAGATTTTAATATTTGCCCACGGTGATATTCGAATTCATGACCTCTTGTTTGCATGAAAGGGCATTTTTTGAAATTTCACGGTTGGACCAAAAAAGTGTGTTTTTATTTCAAGTATTAATAAAGATTAATAGATTGGTTGATTTATCTAGGAAGATCTTGCATTATCTATTCTAATGAAGCCATATATATTTGACTCGTTCTCCCAATTCTAATTATAATTACATTTGAATACGTCTAAAATAATTGTAAGGATATTTTGTCTCTTAATTTATTGGAAAATCATATGAATAACAAATTAATATTCTAAAACGTACGTATAGTGGTATTTTAGGAAGTTCACGGTCAAGATTGCGCTTCCAAACCAACTATAAATAAAGATGGTTAATAAAGATTTATAGATTGGTTGATTTATCTAGAAAGATCTTGCATTATATATTCTAATGCAGCCATATATATTTGACTCGCTCTTTGAAGTCTAATTGTAATTACATTTGATCAATTCTATTCTTTGAATAATTGAAATTAACATCTAGATTTGAATAAATCTAAATTAATTGTAAAGAGATTTTATCTTCTAATTCATTGGGAACTGAAATGACCCTCCTGATTTGCCTTAATTTTTGGTGAATTTTTTTTACCTTCCTATAATTAATATTCTCAGAGTCATTTTCTTTTCAAACAATTTATCCAGGATTTAAAATTCCTATTTAATATAAGTATATTAATTTAATCACAGAAATATACATATACATATGATGATGTATATGTCCCTCTTGTTTAAATCAGAGTATACATATATTTAAATTTTGTAAACAAGAGCATATTCTGTTTGATTTGAATTGAATTTTGAATTTCTCATCCCATTATTAATTTTTCATATCTTTGATACTTATAATATACGAGTAGATCCTATTCATATTTATTTATAGTGATAACTTTAATTATTCAAATTAAGATTTATCAATAATTTATCTTGGCAAGATAATCTCTGAATGCTTGAGATTATATTATTATTTTTGTACAGTTCAGATGTTTGATATTTGATTAAGACCAAAAAATGATATTTACTTATATCATTTTGGCTCATAATCTTTTTCTTTGAGATTCATCTGCTCTTAACTTAGCCTATAAATCAAACCATGTTTTATTCTTGTACATATTGGTTTCTGAATTTTTCTAGAAATGTTTGTAAATGGTGCAATCCCTGGATTTTTGGTGAGCCATGTTTTGATTGTAGAGTGTTCTCTGGTTTGATAGTACAAACCAGTTCCAAAATGCACATATGTTTTTAGCATTTGAAAAGAAGTTTTTGTGTTAAACACTTGCAAAATAGACAAAGGGGTTTTGTATTGCACTTCACTGCTGAATTACAGACCAATATGATCAACCAGACTAACATCAACCATTTTTCTTTAAAATGTTATTCATTTATGAACTACTTGATTCCTTATTTAAGATATTTACATTTCACAAACAACTCACAATGGACTTGAATTCTTTTACAAAATCCTCTAATAAAAGACATCTAAATACTTGAAAGATTACCCCAGGTTAAACCATAATTTCCCCAAACTTTATACTTTTAAATAACACCAGATTGACTAATGCAAAGTATAGAATATGTTAGTTAATTGCTCAAGTGTATATATATATATATATTCTTTCAGATTTTTGGTAGAGAGTACTTTAAACTTGTTCCTTTGTTCCTAACTCAAATAATCTTTAAATTCTCAAACCTTAATTCTTAGCAAAATGTAATAGAAAACAATCAGTTCAGACCAAAATAGCAAATTCATTACATAATAAGAAATTTAAAAACATAAGTTTTCATGAATACATGCAGATAATTCTTCCTATGCTCTTATTAAAACTAACAAGTATGCTTTTCCATTTTTCTCATTAACCATAATCTTCTTTCCTACTTATGTCTTGCATCCCCTGAAAAAGCATTAGTGGCTGCCTCAGTTTGAATTGAGACACCCCCATATGCCATGAGCAAATAAGGGTCAGATCAATGATCTGGTATGAGCAACATCAATATATTCCTGATATTAAGCAAAATAAATGATATATAAGCACTAATCAGTTGCTTAAACAATTTCTTAAATCAACTATGTATCTATATTTCAGATAAACTGTTATGCAAATGCAATGACTTCATAGATTAACCATTAGCACAAACATGATTATGCAAGCATTCACATCAATCTGCAGCAATCAGATGCCCTGGAACACTCATGGTTCCAAATCAACAATCTAAGAAATACTCATTCTCTTATTTCATAACTTTTTCATAACCTTTACGAATATACCATTTTAATCCTAGCCTCATCTGCTATCAAGGAATCAAAGGGACACATTGCAAATTAATTAATTCACATCATTGCACAAAGATCTCAGGGCTTAAACAAACCATGTGCCAAACTTGCATACTTCAAATATGACAAGCATTCCAGCAGCCTTCTTGGCTCATAGTTCTTAGTTCATTCACTAAATTTAAATTTATTTAATCCTATTATCAGATAGGTGAGTGAATAAGTCACTGTGTTCACTGAAACACCCCCTGTAATACTGCAAGCATATTTTTCCCAACAAATAATTATTTTCAAGGATACTACTAACATATTGCTAGATCTCTGAATTAAGTGCAAGAATATTTATACTGAGAATAGGAATATGGCATAATGTATTATTATGATCTGCAAATAACTATGATTGAATCAGATTCAAGATCTAGCTGAATCATAATTTTTGTCTTGTAGATTTTTGCTATTTTAATCAGGGATTCAGCACTTAAAAATCTCTATTGCATCCCTAATATCTTTTCTAAAGCCTCATCACTTATACAATGTATATTGCAGCTTATTTTATTTTCTCTATTGACGTTTTATTGCCTTGATTCCATATCAGGTATGAGTATTCTTCCCCTGATTTCAAGATCTGATGCCTTAGTTTTTTTTTAAATATAATAAAACAGTAGCTTGCACATCCATAATAAAACATCTTATCAGATCAAGGTCATCCAAAGAGTATCCATAACAAAACATTACATCAAGTCAAAACCATTCAAAGAATATTAATAAAACTGAGTTTAACAAAAACCAGAAAGTATCAATAACAACATAAAGATTTGGCTGCCTCTTATCAGGTCTTAATGCCATGAATTTAGTGAGATTACTCACCTAAATTCTTCCTGCCTTTGCTCAAAAATCCCAATATGTTTCTCCCTCTTCTTTTCTTCTTTTTATTTTTATTTTTAAGCAACTCAGGTAAAAATGATTTTTCTGGTTATAACTACCTATTTATAAGCATTTTCACTAGGGTTTTATCAAGATAAAATTCCATTTATGTCCTGTCTAGTATCATGCATTTTGTATTCACATTCCCATCCTTAATACCCTGGCCATACCAGTTAATTAAGGTCAGTACTTTCCTCCTTTTGCTTTTCCAGAAAAGTGGCTATTTTTGAATATTTGCTCAAGTCATGTTAAATGTGTGACTTACTATATTTTATATTCTATTCATTTCGGAAAATCCTCTTTACTATTTTTACCTACACATACTTACTTACTTATATTTTACCTCATACTATTTTAGTGTTATTTTTCTTTTTGCTTAGTTTCAATGTATCTCTGCTCAAAGAAAATGTATCTGGGTATAAGCATATGTATACATATATCTATTTAACCCTTCCTTACTTCCTATAAAATATTCACACCATATATTTCATATTTTTAATTTCAATATACTAATATATTTTTTATTTCAGTATGTATACATATCAAATTTTGTAAAGAGTATTTAATTTCAATGTATACAGAAAAATATTTTTTAATTGGTTTAATAATTCATATTTCAAAATCATATTTGAAATGCTTCCTTTCTTTGTTTATTTATTTTATTATCATCATTTTTTATAGAGATCTTAAACCTTTTCCTTGTGCCATTTCCAGTGTGCATGTGCACACATACTTTTGCACATCATTTCATCAAGAAATCCTTCAACATTTTATCTAAATATTTTTTAGAACTGAATTATTTTATTAAAATAATTTCCCTTAAAATTTTGGGGCATTACATTCACCCCTCCTTTTAGGAATTGTGTCCTCACAATTTCTTTAATATTTATAACAAGCATTTACTGATTCTAAGGAATCTATCAAACATATGCATAAGCAAACAAATTAAATCATAACAACCATATATATATATTAGATTTTCCAATTTTTTTTTAAAATTACCTTTAATTTGCAAAAAGCTTAGGATAATCTATCCTAATCTTGTCCTCTAACTCCCATGTGCAGTCATTTGGATCAAGACTCCACTGAATCTTCACCAGTTTCAAAGTTTTACTTCTTAATTTCTTCTCTTCTTTAGCTAAAATCCCCACTGGTTCTTTCTCATAAACCAAATTAGGATTTATTTGAATTTGGGTAGGCTTTTCCAGAATTTCTTCTTTATCATGTACCCATCTTCTAAGTTGTGACACATGAAAAACATTATGCATTGCTTTCATTTCCTCTGGCAGTTCTAATTTGTATGCTAAAGAGCCTATTCTCTCCAGAATTTTATAGGGTCCAACATACCTTGGTGTGAGTTTTCCCTGCTTGCCAAGCCTCAGAACCTTTTTCATGGGTGATACTTTTATGAAAACAAAGTCTCCCACTCCATATTCCACCTGCTTTCTCTTCATGTCTGCAAACTTCTTTTGCCTATCTTGAGCTGCTGCCATCCTTCTTCTTATTAGCCCAATTTTCTCTGTAGTCTCTTTTACATATTCAAGCCCTAAGACAGCCCTCTCTCCTGTCTCTACCCAACATACAGGTGATAAACATAGCTTACCATATAAGGCTTCAAATGGAGCCATCCCTATGGTGCTTTGATAACTATTATTGTATGTAAACTCAGCTAGATAGAGATGATCCTCCCAATTGCCTCCAAAATCCAATGCACATGCTCTCAATAAGTCTTCCAGAATTTTGTTCACCACCTCAGTTTGTCCATCTGATTGTGGATGGTAGGCAGTGCTTAAGCATAACTCACTCCCCATGGCCTCTTGAAAACTTTTCCAGAATCTTGAGGTGAAGATGGTATCCCTATCACTCACAATAGTTTTAGGAATGCCATGTAATCTTACCACCTCTTTCATGAATACCTGAGCCAATTTTGGTGCATTTTTTTTTATTTTACTGGGATAAAATGTGCTACTTTAGTTAGCCTATCCACTATTACCCAAATGCTTGTGTTTCCTCTTTTAGATCTAGGCAGGCCATCTATGAAATCCATAGATATATCCTCCCATTTCCACTGTGGTATGCTTAGAGGTTGCAACAACCCTGATGGTCTTTGTGTTTCTTCTTTAACTTGTTGGCAAGTCGTACATTTTACAACATGTTTTGCCACATCTGATTTCATTCCCTTCCACCAAAACTTCCTTTTCAAATTTTGATACATTTTTGTACTGCCTAGGTGTATGGAGTACTTACTCCTATGATATTCATTTAAAATTTCCTCCTTCAATTCTGTGTTTTCTGGAACACATATCCTATTCTTGTTTCTCAAATAACCATTTTTATCAATGTGATAATTTGTCACTTCTTCCCTTTTTGATAGGAGGACTTTCTTCTCAACTATAATAGGGTCTTGGTCTTGCATTTCACTTACCTTCAAAAGTAATTCAGATTGAAGTGTCATCAAGCTCAAATTCCCTCTATTTTCCTGTGCACCATGCACATGCACATCCATGTGCACACAACCATTCTTCACAATTTCTAACTCAGTAAGCAAAGACAAGTCCTTAAACTCTTCTATCATTATCATAGCTAACTTAGCATGTTGTCTACTTAGAGCATCAACAACTTTGTTTGCTTTGCCTGGTGTATAGAGTATATCTAAGTCATAGGCAGCTAGAAACTCCACCCACCTATGTTGCCTCATGTTTAAATCTTTTTGTGAGAACAAATATTTTAGTGCCTTATGATCAGTGTACAAAATAAATTTGGCACCTAATAAGTAATGTCTCCAAAGCTTTAAGGCATACACTACTGCTGCTAGTTCAAGATCATGGGTTGCATACCTAGTTTCATGTGGCTTTAATTGCCTAGATGCATAGGCTATTACTTGGTCTTGTTGCATCAACACAACCCCTAGTCCAGAGCCACTTGCATCAGTATACACAATTAAGTTTTCATTCCCTTCTGGCACTCTCAACCTGTGCAGTTAATGCCCCGCTATATCCCCCCTATAACTCCGATATATCTTATAGCGGATTCCTACCGCTACGATTTTTCCATATATCCCCAACATATAGCCTTTCCGCTTTAATCCCCGCTATTTCCGCTATATCCCGTTATTTCCGCTATATTCCGCTATTTCCGCTATATCTTCTATAAAAAATTGGATTGAAAAATGAAATTTATACGCTATAAAAATTATGAAATTAATTAATTTCATTGAATTTTTGATATATGTTTAGAAATGATAATACTCTAATATTCTACTAAATTAAATTAAGTTATATAACAGTTTTATGTTCATTTACAATACATTTGCACATATTTTTATTTAAAATTATTTTTGTATTAATTATAATTCAATTGAATGTTAATTTTTCACATAATTACTATCTATATATTTGTAAAAACAACAAGTATGGGATTTATATGCTATTTTAGAGTAATCCGATATATCCCGCTATATCTTCGCTACATCCCCGCTATGACTTTTTGCACCTCTACCGCATTGAATCCACCGAGCGCTTTAACTGCACAGCTCTCAACACTAGTGCATTAACTAAAGCTTCTTTTATTTTGATAAAAGCTTGCTCACATTTTTCAGTCCATATAAACACTTCATTCTTTCTGGTTAAATTTGTAAGTGGTGATGACATTTTAGAAAAATCTTTTATAAATCTCCTATAATATCCTGCCATCCCCATAAATGATCTAACCTCACTTACTGTACTTGGTCTTTTCCATGCTTGAATTGCTATAACCTTATTGGGGTTCACTGAAATTCCTTTTGCAGAAATAACATGGCCAAGGAAATGTAAAAGCACATTTTGAAAAGTTTTCCTTTAAATCTTTTTCCCTCAATCTAGACAAAACCAGATGCAAATGATTTTTATGCTCTTCTACTATTTTGGAATAAACCAAAATATCATCAATAAAAATTAGCACAAACTTATCTAAATAATCTCTGAATATTCTATTCATTAAATCTAAAAAATATGAAGGAGCATTTGTTAGCCCAAATGGCATAACTAGAAACTCATACAACCCATATCTAGTGTTAAATGCAGTGTACTTAACACTTGAGTCCTCAACCTTCATATAATGGAACCCATATGCCAAGTCTAACCTAGAAAATGTTTTAGCTCCACTGAGTTGATCAAAGAGATCATCAATTCTAGGCAATGGATATTTGTTCTTAATAGTAACTTTATTTAGCCCTCTGTAATCTATACACATTCTTAAAGTACCATCATGTTTTCTTACAAACACTACTGGAGCACCCCAGCATGAATTACTTGGCCTTATAAATCCTTTGCTTTCTAATTCTTCTAATTGATTCTTCAATTCTTTCAGTTCACTTAGCCCCATTCTATAAGGTTTCTTTATTATTGGGCTTGCTTCGGGAATAAGATTGATCTGAAACTCTACTGGTCTATGGTGTGGAACACCCTTATCCTCCCTAAACACATCCAAGTATTCATTGACTATGGGAATTTCTTCAATAGTAAGTTCACTGGAATCTTTTTCCAAATCAATTAAATGATATAATTTTCTTTCTTTAGCTACTTCACATAAAATTGTGATTCTCTGGCCTCTAAGATTTTGTAATGATATGGTGGATGATTCTAAGTTAATTATGGCTTTAAATTGCCTTAACCAGTCTACCCCCAATATAACACCTATATTTGGGTAGTTTAAAACATATAAATTGGAAATGAAAATGTTTCCACCTATGTTTAATTCCACATCCACACAAATCATATCTAGAACACTAGAACTCCCTAGTGGACTTTGTATAAACAATGGACTTTCAACCAATATGCAATTCAATTTTAGCATTTTAACTAGTTCATAAGAAAGCAAAGAGTGAGTTGCCCCAGTGTCATATACTACTGCTACGGGTATGGTACAAATAAGTAATGTACCTTCCACTTGGCTATGATTTTCAGCATTAATTTCCACTGTAGATTTGCTTTTGCCCTCCAAATTTGCTAGCTTCCCTTGTTGCTTGTACTTAGGACAGTTCCTCTTCATATGCCCCTCTTTCCCACATAGGTAGCATTTGAAGGCTCCTCCTTTCAACTCTGGGCACCTTGGTTTAATGTGTCCTTCCTTTCCACAATGATGGCAGACCAATTTCTTCTTAGCATCATTAGCCTTGGTGTCATTGGCCTTCTTGTTGTCTGTCTCCTCCTTCTTTTTATCATAAGGGCGATACATTCCCTTATTCTTCTTGTTATTTTGGTTCTTAAAATTCTTGTACTTCTCCCTTTCCTTGTCATGCCGTCCCAATTTCAATGCCAGATCTATTACTTGATCAAAAGTCCTATCTGCATATGGTAGCATGGCTCTGCTAAGTCCTAGGTTCAAACCTCTAATGTACCTATCATTTTTGGAAGCTTCATATGCCACTAGCATTGCTCCATATTTGGATAATCCCTCAAACTTTTGAGTATACTCAGTGACATTCAAAGTCCTTTGCCTGAGTCTAATAAATTCTTCAAGCAATGTGGTCTTAGCTGATGCTGGTACAAATCTTGCCTCCAACATTTCCTTGAATTGATTCCAAGTGATTTCATTTTCATTTCTCCCAGCTATGATCACCTCCCACCAGCCTAAAGCTACTCCTTTTAGCTGTCTTGAAGCCACTTGCCTCTTCCTCTGATCATCAAGCTGCACGTCATTGAAAATCCTATCCAGTGTCCACAACCATGCTTGAATTTCCATTACATTTTCAGTCCCTTCAAAACTTTTGCCTCCCAAGTTTGTATAAGCCTTTAATAGTTTTGAAAGTTCCTCATGTGGATTCTTAGGCATATGCCCAATTCCATCCCTTAAAACACTTACAAATTCTTGCATATCAAGCATTTGTGGTGCACTTGTTCCTGCATGTGATCCCCTTCCTACCATGGTTTGCTAACCAAGTTATGGGAAAATAGCATTAGTGTACTATGAGTATTTTCTATAATTAATATTTTCCTATTTAAATTATTTCATCCAAAACAAACAGGTATAATAAATTTCTAAGTATTCAGCAATCAATACAACCATTTGCTCTGATACCAAACTGAAATGACCCTCCTGATTTGCCTTAATTTTTGGTGAATTTTTTTTTACCTTCCTATAATTAATATTCTCAGAGTTATTTTCTTTTCAAACAATTTATCCAGGATTTAAAATTCCTATTTAATTTAAGTATATTAATTTAATCACAGAAATATACATATACATATGATGATGTATATGTCCCTCTTGTTTAAATCAGAGTATACATATATTTAAATTTTGTAAACAAGAGCATATTCTGTTTGATTTGAATTGAATTTTGAATTTCTCATCCCATTATTAATTTTTCATATCTTTGATACTTATAATATACGAGTAGATCCTATTCATATTTATTTATAGTGATAACTTTAATTATTCAAATTAAGATTTATCAATAATTTATCTTGGCAAGATAATCTCTGAATGCTTGAGATTATATTATTATTTTTGTACAGTTCAGATGTTTGATATTTGATTAAGACCAGAAAATGATATTTACTTATATCATTTTGGCTCATAATCTTTTTCTTTGAGATTCATCTGCTCTTAACTTAGCCTATAAATCAAACCATGTTTTATTCTTGTACATATTGGTTTCTGAATTTTTCTAGAAATGTTAGTAAATGGTGCAATCCTTGGATTTTTGGTGAGCCAGGTTTTGATTGCAGAGTGTTCTCTGGTTTGATAGTACAAACCAGTTCCAAAATGCACATATGTTTTTAGCATTTGAAAAGAAGTTTTTGTGTTAAACACTTGCAAAATAGACAAAGGGGTTTTGTATTGCATTTCACTGCTGAATTACAGACCAATATGATCAACCAGACTAACATCAACCATTTTTCTTTAAAATGTTATTCATTTATGAACTACTTGATTCCTTATTTAAGATATAAACATTTCACAAACAACTCACAATGGACTTGAATTCTTTTACAAAATCCTCTAATAAAAGACATCTAAATACTTGAAAGATTACCCCGGGTTAAACCATAATTTCCCCAAACATTATACTTTTAAATAACACCAGATTGACTAATGCAAAGTATAGAATATGTTAGTTAATTGCTCAAGTATATATATATATATTCTTTCAGATTTTTGGTAGAGAGTACTTTAAACTTGTTCCTTTGTTCCTAACTCAAATAATCTTTAAATTTTCAAACCTTAATTCTTAGCAAAATGTAACAGAAAACAATCAATTCAGACCAACATTGCAAATTCATTACATAACAAGAAATTTAAAAACATAAGTTTTAACGAATACATGTAGATAATTCTTCCTATGCTCTTATTAAAACTAACAAGCATGCTTTTCCATTTTTCTCATTAGCCATAATCTTCTTTCCTACTTATGTCTTGCATCCCCTGAAAAAGCATTAGTGGCTGCCTCAGTTTGAATTGAGACACCCCCATATGCCATGAGCAAATAAGGGTCAGATCAATGATCTGGTATGAGCAACATCAATATATTCATGATATTAAGCAAAATAAATGATATATAAGCACTAATCAGTTGCTTAAACAATTTCTTAAATCAACTATGTATCTATATTTCAGATAAACTGTTATGCAAATGCAATGACTTCATAGATTAACCATTAGCACAAACATGATTATGCAAGCATTCATATCAATCTGCAGCAATCAGATGCCCTGGAACACTCATGGTTCCAAATCAACAATCTAAGAAATACTCATTCTCTTATTTCATAACTTTTTCATAACCTTTACGAATATACCATTTTAATCCTAGCCTCATCTGCTATCAAGGAATCACAGGGACACATTGCAAATTAATTAATTCACATCATTGCACAAAGATCTCAGGGCTTAAACAAACCATGTGCCAAACTTGCATACTTCAAATATGACAAGCATTCCAGCAGCCTTCTTGGCTCATAGTTCTTAGTTCATTCACTAAATTTAAATTTATTTAATCCTATTATCAGATAGGTGAGTGAATAAGTCACTGTGTTCATTGAAACACCCCTTGTAATACTGCAAGCATATTTTTCCCAACAAATAATTATTTTCAAGGATACTGCTAACATATTGCTAGATCTCTGAATTAAGTGCAAGAATATTTATACTGAGAATAGGAATATGGCATAATGGATTATTATGATCTGCAAATAACTATGATTGAACCAGATTCAAGATCTAGCTGATTCATAATTTTTGTCTTGTAGATTTTTGCTATTTTAATCAGGGATTCAGCCCTTAAAAATCTCTATTGCATCCCTAATATCTTTTCTAAAGCCTCAGCACTTATACAATGTATATTGCAGCTTATTTTATTTTCTCTATTGAGGTTTTATTGCCATGATTCCATATCAGGTATGAGTATTCTTCCCCTAATTTCAAGATCTGATGCCTTAGTTTTTTTATAAATATAATAAAATAGTAGCTTGCACATCCATAATAAAACATCTTATCAGATCAAGTTCATCCAAAGAGTATCCATAATAAAACATTACATCAAGTCAAAACCATTCAAAGAATATTAATAAAACCGAGTTTAACAAAAACCAGAAAGTATCAATAACAACATAAAGATTTGGCTGCCTCTTATCAGGTCTTAATGCCATGAATTTAGTGAGATTACTCACCTACATTCTTCTTGCCTTTGCTCAAAAATCCCAATATGTTTCTCCCTCTTCTTTTCTTCTTTTTATTTTTATTTTTAAGCAACTCAGGTAAAAATGATTTTTCTGGTTATAACTACCTATTTATAAGCATTTTCACTAGGGTTTTATCAAGATAAAATTCCATTTCTGTCCTGTCTAGTATCATGCATTTTGTATTCACATTCCCATCCTTAATACCCCGGCCATACCAGTTAATTAAGGTCGGTACTTTCCTCCTTTTGCTTTTCCAGAAAAGTGGCTATTTTTGAATATTTGCTCAAGTCATGTTAAATGTGTGACTTACTATATTTTATATTCTATTCATTTATGAAAATCCTCTTTACTATTTTTACCTACACATACTTACTTACTTATATTTTACCTCATACTATTTTAGTGTTAATTTTCTTCTTGCTTAGTTTCAATGTATCTCTGCTCAAAGAAAATGTATCTGGGTATAAGCATATGTATACATATATCTATTTAACCCTTCCTTACTTCCTATAAAATATTCACATCATATATTTCTTATTTTTAATTTCAATATACTAATATATTTTTAATTTCAGTATGTATACATATCAAATTTTATAAAGAGTATTTAATTTCAATGTATATAGAAAAATATATTTTAATTGGTTTAATAATTCATATTTCAAAATCATATTTGAAATGCTTCCTTTCTTTCTTTATTTACTTTATAATCATCATTTTTTTAGAGATCTTAAACCTTTTCCTTGTGCCATTTCCAGTGGCATGTGCACACATACTTTTGCACATCATTTCATCAAGAAATCCTTCAACATTTTATCTAAATATTTTTAGAATTGAATTATTTTATTAAAATAATTTCCCTCAGAATTTTGGGGCATTACATTCACCCCTCCTTTTAGGAATTGTGTCCTCACAATTTCTTTAATATTTATAACAAGCATTTACTGATTCTAAGGAATCTATCAAACATATGCATAAGCAAACAAATTAAATCATAACAACCATATATATTAGATTTTCCAATTTTTTTTTTAAATTACCTTTAATCTGCAAAAAGCTTAGGATAATCTATCCTAATCTTGTCCTCTAACTCCCATGTGCAGTCATTTGTATCAAGACTCCACTGAATCTTCACCAGTTTCAAAGTTTTACTTCTTAATTTCTTCTCTTCTTTAGCTAAAATCCCCACTGGTTCTTTCTCATAAACCAAATTAGGATTTATTTGAATTTGGGTAGGCTTTTCCAGAATTTCTTCTTTATCATGTACCCATCTTCTAAGTTGTGATACATGAAAAACATTATGCATTGCTTTATCATGTACCCATCTCTTTTTTTTAGAGAGATCTTAAACCTTTTCCTTGTGCCATTTCCAGTGTGCATGTGCACACATACTTTTGCACATCATTTCATCAAGTAATCCTTCAACATTTTATCTAAATATTTTTAGAACTGAATTATTTTATTAAAATAAATTCCCTCAAAATTTTGGGGCATTACAGGAATATCATAGGAAATAACGAATTGATATTTAAAAAGTTATATATAGTGGTATTTTGGGAAGTTCATGGTCGGACCAAAAGATTGTGTTTCTATTCCAACTATTAATAAATGATATTCTTTGCTCATATGGAAACAAAATTGTACAAGAATATTATATAATTAACATTTCTATTTTTTATCATCATCGATATCAGTATTGTTTATTATTATGAATAACATGAAATTGTACATGTATATATAATGCTTATGGCATAAAATTGTGCATGAATATGTAATTAACAATTGTGTAGCAGTGTAAATGTAGTGTTCCCGTGGAAATAATGATTCAATTCTATATTATTTTATGAATAGTGAATATAATGATGTAAATTTATGAAGATGTACCAAGTATTTAAAGCATTTATATGGTACTACAATAATATTTATAGCTCATGTATGGTGCTCAGGTAATATCAGATCCAGTTATTCAAAAATTAATATGGACCAACTTAAAAGTTAATGTATATAAGCAATTTTAACATGTCTTCTTGGACCATAAATATTGTTTTGTACTCTTTTATGTGAATGCAATAACGAGTAATCAACATATATGATACAGTGTTACTCAATGTGAGCATTCTTTAATCGGTAATAGGTTGGGAGTTGTATAATAAAGAAAAATAAGCAGAGTACTTATATCAATGGTGCTTTAATGTTTAAATTCAGGTTGTGTAACAAAGCAAAGAAGCAATGTGCTTATATCAAAATTGTCTGGATTTTTATATGTATGTTATCATCTTTATACATGAAACAATACTAAAAAATTTATATCAAAATTATATAGTTATGTTATTTGTTTTCTTACTATAGAGAGTATCTTAATGTCTTCTGAAAAGTGTTAGTTATTTAATAACTGATTGGCTAAGATTATAAACTAGCACACGATGTCCAAAATTAATTAATCATTTAAACAGTGCACTACAATTCAGTGAGTTTTAATTATGATTATCACAATCATGTATGTCTAAGCATTCTTTATCCTTGCACACTACTGTTAATATTACAACGCTATCATTCAATAATGTTTTTTCATCACTAATGTATTAATTATTTTATACATTTGGATATGTCTTGTGCAACTATAATATTTTTGCTACATCCATATGTGAAGCTGGAAATCACACTAATTTAATTGACAATTGTTGGAAATGTTTTCACTATTTTTAGAAATTACGTTTCTTCTTAAAGTGTATAACAAATCAATAAATTCAAACTCATTATTTAGTGATAATTAAAAAACTCATACTAAAACTTACTGTACAAAATCTACACTTTCGAAATCAAAACTTCACCTCTATAAAGCGGACAAAGTGAACTCGTCCTCAACCACACATCCACACAAACGACATGAAATCCATGATTACAAACTGGCAACTATCTAATCCATTCTCTTTCTTTAAAAGCTCATAAACAAATCAGACACTCGGTCTTCTTTGAAAGATTGATTTCTCTTAATAATAATTAAGGGATTTAGAAATAAAAATAGACTTTTCGGTAAATCTTTAATTATTTGAAAAATTATCAACCATTTTCTCAATAGTGATTCAATATTCATTTTTCTTAAATCAAATATTTTCTGAAATTTTAAATATATTTTGGAAAACCCAAAATATTTTCAAAACACTTCAAACGTTCTTCTCCAAAAATCAAATTATTTTAATCAAAATCGTAATTTTCAACCATTCTATTGCTAAAAAAATTATTTTCAAAAATAAAAATATTTCATTCTCAAAAATTCGAACTTTGAGAAAAAGCTAGGAGCATCTCAAGAAATCAAAATATCCTTAAAAAGATTCCAAAAGTTCATTAATTTATTAATAAAAATTCAAACGTTTATAAAACATTATTGTTATTTTGCGAGAAAATATTAATTTTTTGTAATCATCATCATTATATAAATTAGTCGGATTATTAAAGAAAATCTAATAATGGTTTTTTCAATTAAAATGTACACCAAACAAGTCACGGTATACCCAGATGTGTTTTATTCAGTTGAAAAAACAAGTCAGAGATTGTTACCATGGCCGTTGAAACAGTTCATAGAATTGATTATTTGTTATGTGTATAACAAAAGTGATACTTAATTTAAGTATAACACTAATTTTGTTATCTCAGGGAATGAATCCACAACCTATAGAAATAAAGTCTAGAGAGATTGTAGCACTTGTCCTGATTCATAGAACCCTTGTTATCACAATGACGATTTTTGTGATATCCCGGGATTTCAGGGAATTTAAAATGTGATAATCTTGTAAGTTAATTATTTAAAATTGGTAAAATTGTTATTTTCAAACAATTAAATAATGAGTTGTTTTTAAATATAAATATAAATAGATTTTAAATAGACTTATTATTTTCAAATTTAATAAGTGTTGTTAAAAATATATGTATATATATGTGTATTTAAATTGATTTTAGATAGAATAATTATTTAGTATTAATAATGTGCTTGTTAAAATTTAATATATATATATATTTATTTGAATTGATTTTTAATTTGGATTTTTAAATTGACTTTGAATTTGGATTTAAGAATTGAATTTAAAGAAATATATATATCTTAAAATAAAAATAATAACATAGTTTGGATTTAAATATATAAATAAGTTTTTATTTAAAATAAGATTTGTCTTATATTATTTTCCTTAAAGAGTTTTATTTATATAAATTAAGATAGTGTTTATTAAATAGTAATAAATACAAAAGTTTTATATTATCATTTAAAAATGGACTAAATATACTATATATAATTTTATTTAAGATATGATTGGTTTTTATTTTATTTTCTTTTAAAAGTTTTATTTTTATAAATTGAGAAAAGAATTTATTTAATAAGATATGTATTTATCTATTTAGGAAATTTAATTTAAAAGCTTTAAAATCATTTAAAATTTACTTATGCATGTAAAGTTACATGTGTTAATCTATAAACCTCTAAAATACCATGTGTTAAGAAATTAGATAAGGTAAGAGACAAGTGTCACATTTATTTTAATTTTCTTTAATTTTAATAAATCCTAAATTAACACTATATAAACTCCTACCTTCTTCCTTAAATTCTTTTCTTATCCTCTCTTTTCTAAAGCAAGAAACTCAAACCTGTAAACTTTCTTCAAAACAACTCAGTTCAAAATCAAAAAGCCTGTAATCTTCTCCTCAAAAACAAATCTCAGATCAAAACAAAGAAAACCCTATAACACTTCTCAAAAACAAATGCAAACCAGAAATAAATCTAAATCCTGTAAAGCTTCTTCTTCAACTTGTAAACTGTTTTATTCTCAAGCCTACAATCTCCTCAAAACCAAATGCAAACCAGAGAATAATAAAAGCCTGTAATCAAAGCAAACCAAACAAGATCAACAACTAAATCAAAGCTTCTGCAGTTAGGCATTTCCAGATTCATAGGGTTTTAAGCTTTTCAAGTTGCTGTAGCAATTTTCAAGTGCAAACTGTTTCAAAAACTTCTCTGCTCATCATTTAAAAAGGTGAGTAAACACTTTAATTAAAAGTTAAGTAGGTAATCATCTGATTGCATGTGAATCTGTGATGATAATTGTTCTATAGGTACGTATATAATTAAGCCTCTGTATATATATGCTTATCTGTTGATTTAGATGCCTCTGTTCTAGCTTTCCAGTGAGTAAACTCACTTGAATCTGCCTATATATTTTGATGTATGTGGTTGACATTTGATGTATGTTATATATAAAAAAAATGATTGATTAGTTGTTAAATATGCCTGCATGTTGGTATATATATGTAAAGATGAGTATGTATGCCTGTATAGAGAAAATCACTCCTCTGTTCAAAGTTAACAGGCTAAAACAAAGTTCAAGAGTTTTCAAATTCTCCTTCTTCAATCTATTTTAGGATATGATCCCTAAATGAAAAATGAAAGAATTAACCAGATTTAATTTTTAGAAATAGTTTCAAATGAATATACTGAGTATTTATTTCAAAAACAAAATTTAACAGTAAAGATCATTTATAAGTAAGAAAATCGAATGTCTAAATTTCTCGCTTTGATTATGTAAATTGATTCATACTTGAAAATGGTGATTTTTGATAATAGATTCAAGATTTTTAAATTCATGGTTGTCGAGATATCGTGAGTTGAACTGTGATGGGATATCTGTCGAATTCTGGTGATCGACGTGGTGAGGTAGATCGGAATTGATGTTAGAGGTAGTTGGAAGGATGGTGGTTGATGGAAAAATGGTGGGAGGGATGTCAGTTGCCTGTGGTGGCGAAGCGACATCGATTTAGGGTTTTAGTCCTGCTTTTGGTTCATGGGTTTCGCGTGATAATTTCATCATCATTACTCCAATTCAATCGATCGCACCAGGGGAAATAGATGCGTAGTTGGTCGGCGAAGCTGTGGATGGAGTCTCGGTGATTCTGGTGGCCGGAGGCGTCATTTCGAGGTGGTTTTGGGGTGATGGGTTCTGTTCCAGTTGGCCATGTGTGCTCGAATTCGATTTTCGAGATCGAGTCAGGCTGGGGTGATCGGAATCGTAGGGGAGTGTTGTCATCGACTTGTCGGCGGTAGCATTGGTGGCCGGATCATCGGCGATCATCTGTGCACGTGCACGAGTATATTTTGATCTGGTTATTTGCAATGTTGGGGAAGAAGGAAGCTTCTCGGGTTGGATCTCGGGATGTATACGTGAGAGACTCGAAGAAACGAAGTAGGAGGGAAGACGCGAAAGAAGCTCGGAGGAAAAAGGTTGAGAACTCGGGTTTTAGTTCGGGCAAGTCCTGTTTGTCTCGGGTCAATACTTTTAACTATTAACAAGTTTTAAAAGTTAAATAAGAATCAAGTTTTAACATTCCTTAATAAATTCTTTAAATAATAAATGTTTTATTTAAGTTTTGAGATTAATTAAGGGTTTTAAGATAAGTTAATGACAATTAACTCCAAAGGATTAATAAATAAGATTTTAATGATTAAAGATTTATTTGTAATTAAAGGTTAAGTTAAGTAGTTAGAGATAAATTAATTGATAATTAAGTAGTAATTAATTAAGTAATTAAGATTTATTAATTAAGTAATTAGAGGTAAACTCAATGGTAATTAAGAAGTACTTAATTTGAAATTAAATTTTATTAATTAATAATTAGGTTTTATTAATTATTAATTAAGGGGTGATTAATTTGTAATTAAAGATTAATTAAGGATTAATTAAGTGGTAATTAAGGGTTAATTAACTAATAATTAAGGATTGATTAATTTATTAAGTTTTATTAATTGATAATTAAGGTTTATTAATTAATAATTAAAAAGAATAATTAATCTGTAATTAATAATTAATTAAATTGTTTAAGAGTAATTAAGGATGAATTACTCAAGTATAATTAATGATATGAATGTGATGGATTTAAGTTAATTAATTTGTAAATTAATTAAAGATAATCACTTGATAAAGACATTAAGTATGAATACTTAATAAGATTGATAAGTATAATTACATAGTGTAGGTAATTAATGTATAATTACAGGATGTAATTAATTAAAGGAAATTACTTAATGGGAAGTAATGGAAGTATAATTACTTTACAAAAAGTAATTAAGGATTTATTACTTGGTGTAATTAATTAAAAAGTTAATATAATTAATTAAAGAGTGAATTAATTATAGTAAGTAATTATAGGATAATAATTACTATTTATGATTAATTAAGGTGGATTAATAGAAGTGATTAATTAAAGTAATGTAATTAATTAAGGATCATTAATTTATGTAATTAATTAATAATTAATTAATGAAGGTTAATTACTGTTAATGGTTAAGAATAATTAATTTGTAAAATTAATT
This sequence comes from Allium fistulosum, assembly GCA_030737815.1. NCBI lineage: Eukaryota > Viridiplantae > Streptophyta > Magnoliopsida > Asparagales > Amaryllidaceae > Allium > Allium fistulosum. Next base: position 675,401,063 of record CM060905.1, read on the forward strand.
AAAGGATAATTACTTTATGTAATTAATGAATAATTAATCAAGGATGATTAATATTTAATGAGTAATTAATTAATTAAAGGTTTGTAATTAATTAATGAGTGATTAAGCAAGGTTAGATAATTAATTCTTAAGTAATTAATTTAATTTAAGTTAATTAAATTAATTATAACATAGGGTTAATAATTGTTGCTTATGGATGATGGTTGTGTAGAATATCTGAATTGGATGATATCTATTGGATGATATGCTGTGATATTCTGTGATATGATATTGGATATATCTGTGATAAATGTGTGATATTTATCTATGTTAATGCTATGTGAATTCAAGTATTAAATTAAATTAAATTGTTTAAACCTTTAAACAACTTGGCCTTAAAAGATACGTTTTGGATTTCGATGAGACCGGGATCGGGTTTCCGTATACCGGTATTCCAGGTCTGGAGACCCGAATACCACATCGATCCAAATTAACGATAGGTCGTGAATCTCAAGTGAAGATGAAGATTCAGAGTGCAAGGGTTATTGTCGTTAACTCTGAGGGTGATTCCAAAATGAGTGTAACGAGATAATGCCTTCGGTTTCGTTCGAACCCGGAACGAACTTGTATGGATTAAATGATTTCAGCACATCGTCAGGAGGACGGTGAGCATTCTAAGTGATGTGTTCTGATTTAAAGGTAATCGTAGCCTCAAGCCTCATCAAACCGGGAATGGCTAAAACAGGGGAGGTGCAGCAAGGTTAGTGGGTAGCACCCAAGTAGTATAAGATTCCTCTGTCTAGAGGTCCCTTCTTTTTATTCGGCTGTGTGGGCGGTTGAATAGCTACAACCGCTGGGGTTTCTTATGCGGGAATTATCCAGTAAGGGATGTTCCGGCCTTGTGTTGCAGGGGATTGGGCGTGATCCTCGGTACGTTGATCTAAGCCACGTACTGTGACGGGCGGTACCCCGGTAGCCCTGCCATTGTATGGAATCCAAAATCCAATAAGTGCCGTACGTTTTAGTTGTGCCCAACTATGTTGGAACGTGAGATGTAAGCATTCCAGCTATTTCTGTATTTTACTTGAAAACCCTAGACCCTATTATAATACAACTGGATTTCCTATCAAATGTTTTGGTTAGCGTAAGGTAAAAGCTTACCCATGTTTATGTGTGGGGAGTCTTACGTGATACCTTTGTTTTCAAAAGGTTTTGAAGTTAAGCAATTTTAACCGTTTACTCACACCAGACCCATGTCTGACCCAAGTGTTTATTTCTGTTTTATAAACTCTTGGGTACTCAAATTTTTACGAGTAGCCAAGGGATTCAGGTTAGCTTTGACGAGTTATCTGGAGGAGCAATGGAGCAGGAGGCTTCAGCGTTCGTAGATATAGTGTTCCGCTGTGTTAGTTTCTCTGAGTCATTTGTTGAGTTGTATTTGAGTTGTAATAACTAGACAGGTATTTATAACTGTCTAGTATGTGTTGTATAAGCTGTGTATCTCTGATGTATATGATACAATGTAATATCTTATTTGATTAATGTAATTTATTCGTTCCGCTGTTTAGATTCTGATGTGTTTCTTTCTTTCTTCTCTATCTTTTCTCTTTTCTATCTCTTTCTTTCTTCAAGATGGTACGACTTTTTGTGGAGAAAAAGTCGGGTCGTCACAGTTGGTATCAGAGCATTAGGTTGAGTGAATACCTAGGCTCTGGAGTGGTGTCTATCCTGAGAGAGCGTATTTGTAATTTTTATATAACTATAAATACATATTTCTACCTATCTATTGGGTTACCTGTTCGGGTTTTCCAATACGAGTTATAAAGGTAGATATGGTGGTGGTGTGTGAAACACGACTACCAATGGTTGGAGTTTGAATGTTGAGGTTGGAAGTCTATCTGACGAGACTGTAGACCTAATACCGTCTCGAGTGAGTTTTGTTTGATGTAAAGATTTCATTGATCTCTGAAGGAACTGTTAAGGTTCGGAGTCCATCTTTGAAGTGGGATGAGTGGAGTTTGGATCTGTCGAATGAGCAAAAGCAAGTGATGGTATCTGAGTAACTCAGGAAGAGGTAGCTGTGTGATGAGACGCAGTGACTGGATGTTTCCGAAGATGTTTTCTCTTGGAGCAAGTTTGAGGAAGTGAGTATGCTTCAGTATTGGGGCTGAGTTCAGCATAATGTTTCTGTTTGGTTTGGAGTCCGAGTTTCTCGAAGAGCTTTGGATAGGGAGTCTTGGCATCTGTGTCAGCGGTGCAGCTCGGAGTGTTTCGTGTGCCGGCAGGAAGTCTTCTGGCTAAGCAATTTTCTAGTGGTAGAATTCAGAAGCAGTAGAGAGGATCCATTTCTTCGATGGATTGGTTAAAAAGCATAAGCTGTTCTGATTGGTAAAGAGAGAGCAGTTTCTTGGATATTAGGCTGGGTTGATCGCAAAAGTGACTTGCGATTGCTGAGTATTCTCTTGAGTTATCTGAGTTTTTCTGGATGTCTTCAGCGAAGTCAGAAGTTTGTCTGCATTTGAGTTTGAGTTCTGTATCGACTTAATTTCAAGAGTAGTACCGGTAGTTCAGCTAGGTAGAAGGATGTCTCCTAGAGAAAGGATTTGGTGAAACAGCCCGGTATTTCATAGAACTTCTGAGTTTTATTTTTATGGATCAGTTGAACCTTATCTCCAGAATGTGTTGTCTAGTCTGTGCTTGAGTTCATCGACGGCATTTTTATCTTCTCCAGATCAGAGTGGTGTAGCAGAAGCAAGACGGCAGCTGTTCTAGAGTGGAAGCAACCGGAATTTGCAATGTTTTGGGATTAGAGAATTTCTACAGGAAATATTTCTAAATTTGAGTCCATACTGGTGAGTGCATCTATTTTGTCTTTTTCGGATAGGAGAAGTAAGTTGTAGTCTACTGATGGTGGAGTAGATTTTCGGTAAATCTTGAGAGGATCACTATGTTGAGTTATTTTTGATCCAGTTTGTCTCTGGAAGCATCACCGAAGATTGAGCTGATCGGTAAGGATGTAGGCAGCCAGGATCGTCAGAAGAGTTCTGAAGATTAGAGACGGAGGAATTTAGAATTCGAAGTTGGAGACTTCGTTATTATTGAAGTTTTCTCTGGTAAAAGGGAGCTATAAGATTGGGTAAGTCTGGGAAGTCAGCTCCGAGTTATTTTGGATCTCTTCTGTATTCTGATTTGGATAAGTGTTTGATCTACAGGATTGAATTGCCAGTTTGGATAACTGAGATTCAGAGTATATCGCGTATCTTTGAGGAAGTACGTGTTTGATCTATCTCTGGTTTTGGAACCAGTAGTTCGGGAAGGATTTGGTTGTTGAGTCAGACTTGTCTGTAGTCTGATATCCTGTTTAGTTTTGTAGATTTAGATGAGTAGGAGCTCTGTAGCTTCGTAGTTTAAGATTGTCTTTAGAACGAGTATCCCGGTATATATATATACTTGGGGAAACTCGAGGAAATTTAGGAAGCTTATCCGGGATCTGTATCCGGATAGCTAGAATTGTTTGTTTGATTGAATTGTTTAGTATGCTTAGATTGGTTGAAATAAAATAAAACTTGGGATTATCTTTTGTTTTAAATTTCGAGGACGAAATTCTTTTAAGGGGGAAGGAATGTGATATCCCGGGATTTCAGGGAATTTAAAATGTGATAATCTTGTAAGTTAATTATTTAAAATTGGTAAAATTGTTATTTTCAAACAATTAAATAATGAGTTGTTTTTAAATATAAATATAAATAGATTTTAAATAGACTTATTATTTTCAAATTTAATAAGTGTTGTTAAAAATATATGTATATATATGTGTATTTAAATTGATTTTAGATAGAATAATTATTTAGTATTAATAATGTGCTTGTTAAAATTTAATATATATATATATATATATTTATTTGAATTGATTTTTAATTTGGATTTTTAAATTGACTTTGAATTTGGATTTAAGAATTGAATTTAAAGAAATATATATATCTTAAAATAAAAATAATAACATAGTTTGGATTTAAATATATAAATAAGTTTTTATTTAAAATAAGATTTGTCTTATATTATTTTCCTTAAAGAGTTTTATTTATATAAATTAAGATAGTGTTTATTAAATAGTAATAAATACAAAAGTTTTATATTATCATTTAAAAATGGACTAAATATACTATATATAATTTTATTTAAGATATGATTGGTTTTTATTTTATTTTCTTTTAAAAGTTTTATTTTTATAAATTGAGAAAAGAATTTATTTAATAAGATATGTATTTATCTATTTAGGAAATTTAATTTAAAAGCTTTAAAATCATTTAAAATTTACTTATGCATGTAAAGTTACATGTGTTAATCTATAAACCTCTAAAATACCATGTGTTAAGAAATTAGATAAGGTAAGAGACAAGTGTCACATTTATTTTAATTTTCTTTAATTTTAATAAATCCTAAATTAACACTATATAAACTCCTACCTTCTTCCTTAAATTCTTTTCTTATCCTCTCTTTTCTAAAGCAAGAAACTCAAACCTGTAAACTTTCTTCAAAAAAACTCAGTTCAAAATCAAAAAGCCTGTAATCTTCTCCTCAAAAACAAATCTCAGATCAAAACAAAGAAAACCCTATAACACTTCTCAAAAACAAATGCAAACCAGAAATAAATCTAAATCCTGTAAAGCTTCTTCTTCAACTTGTAAACTGTTTTATTCTCAAGCCTACAATCTCCTCAAAACCAAATGCAAACCAGAGAATAATAAAAGCCTGTAATCAAAGCAAACCAAACAAGATCAACAACTAAATCAAAGCTTCTGCAGTTAGGCATTTCCAGATTCATAGGGTTTTAAGCTTTTCAAGTTGCTGTAGCAATTTTCAAGTGCAAACTGTTTCAAAAACTTCTCTGCTCATCATTTAAAAAGGTGAGTAAACACTTTAATTAAAAGTTAAGTAGGTAATCATCTGATTGCATGTGAATCTGTGATGATAATTGTTCTATAGGTACGTATATAATTAAGCCTCTGTATATATATGCTTATCTGTTGATTTAGATGCCTCTGTTCTAGCTTTCCAGTGAGTAAACTCACTTGAATCTGCCTATATATTTTGATGTATGTGGTTGACATTTGATGTATGTTATAAAAAAAAATGATTGATTAGTTGTTAAATATGCCTGCATGTTGGTATATATATGTAAAGATGAGTATGTATGCCTGTATAGAGAAAATCACTCCTCTGTTCAAAGTTAACAGGCTAAAACAAAGTTCAAGAGTTTTCAAATTCTCCTTCTTCAATCTATTTTAGGATATGATCCCTAAATGAAAAATGAAAGAATTAACCAGATTTAATTTTTAGAAATAGTTTCAAATGAATATACTGAGTATTTATTTCAAAAACAAAATTTAACAGTAAAGATCATTTATAAGTAAGAAAATCGAATGTCTAAATTTCTCGCTTTGATTATGTAAATTGATTCATACTTGAAAATGGTGATTTTTGATAATAGATTCAAGATTTTAAATTCATGGTTGTCGAGATATCGTGAGTTAAACTGTGATGGGATATCTGTCGAATTCTGGTGATCGACGTGGTGAGGTAGATCGGAATTGATGTTAGAGGTAGTTGGAAGGATGGTGGTTGATGGAAAAATGGTGGGAGGGATGTCAGTTGCCTGTGGTGGCGAAGCGACATCGATTTAGGGTTTTAGTCCTGCTTTTGGTTCATGGGTTTCGCGTGATAATTTCATCATCATTACTCCAATTCAATCGATCGCACCAGGGGAAATAGATGCGTAGTTGGTCGGCGAAGCTGTGGATGGAGTCTCGGTGATTCTGGTGGCCGGAGGCGTCATTTCGAGGTGGTTTTGGGGTGATGGGTTCTGTTCCAGTTGGCCATGTGTGCTCGAATTCGATTTTCGAGATCGAGTCAGGCTGGGGTGATCGGAATCGTAGGGGAGTGTTGTCATCGACTTGTCGGCGGTAGCATTGGTGGCCGGATCATCGGCGATCATCTGTGCACGTGCACGAGTATATTTTGATCTGGTTATTTGCAATGTTGGGGAAGAAGGAAGCTTCTCGGGTTGGATCTCGGGATGTATACGTGAGAGACTCGAAGAAACGAAGCAGGAGGGAAGACGCGAGAGAAGCTCGGAGGAAAAAGGTTGAGAACTCGGGTTTTAGTTCGGGCAAGTCCTGTTTGTCTCGGGTCAATACTTTTAACTATTAACAAGTTTTAAAAGTTAAATAAGAATCAAGTTTTAACATTCCTTAATAAATTCTTTAAATAATAAATGTTTTATTTAAGTTTTGAGATTAATTAAGGGTTTTAAGATAAGTTAATGACAATTAACTCCAAAGGATTAATAAATAAGATTTTAATGATTAAAGATTTATTTGTAATTAAAGGTTAAGTTAAGTAGTTAGAGATAAATTAATTGATAATTAAGTAGTAATTAATTAAGTAATTAAGATTTATTAATTAAGTAATTAGAGGTAAACTCAATGGTAATTAAGAAGTACTTAATTTGAAATTAAATTTTATTAATTAATAATTAGGTTTTATTAATTATTAATTAAGGGGTGATTAATTTGTAATTAAAGATTAATTAAGGATTAATTAAGTGGTAATTAAGGGTTAATTAACTAATAATTAAGGATTGATTAATTTATTAAGTTTTATTAATTGATAATTAAGGTTTATTAATTAATAATTAAAAAGAATAATTAATCTGTAATTAATAATTAATTAAATTGTTTAAGAGTAATTAAGGATGAATTACTCAAGTATAATTAATGATATGAATGTGATGGATTTAAGTTAATTAATTTGTAAATTAATTAAAGATAATCACTTGATAAAGACATTAAGTATGAATACTTAATAAGATTGATAAGTATAATTACATAGTGTAGGTAATTAATGTATAATTACAGGATGTAATTAATTAAAGGAAATTACTTAATGGGAAGTAATGGAAGTATAATTACTTTACAAAAAGTAATTAAGGATTTATTTTTTTTGAAGAAGGGGTTCAAACTTTTCTATTAAGAAATAAAAACAAGGTCCAACAAGATACAAAGCAAAAGCCTATAACCTGGTCCAAAACAAAAACCAAAAACAATACAAAAACTAAACTCGTTGGGCTATAAAAACAAATACAACCCAAACCCAGTTTCAGGCCCAAAGAATAGAAGCCTCCCGAAGACACAGAAGCTTCTCGATAAGGAGAAAGGCAGTACGACTTTTCATTCTCTTCCTAACTCCAGACTTTCCAAAAAGAAAACTCGCGAGAAACAGAAATGGCTGCTGCCATTAAACTTTTGATCTCCTCCTTTACTTCTGAGACAACAAAAACAACAGCGAGCTCCAAATGAAAAACAATTAGGACTCGGAAACTCCATCTCTCCAGACTTACTTGAGTAAGTGTACTATCTAAAACTACTGCTTAGTTCCTTATAGCCTTCAAACTAACGAGGATTTTTAAATCCATGTCAGGGAAGCTGCAAAAACTTTAGATCTGAGATTCGTCTCCGATCTGAACGACTTGCTAAACCATATGTAAGAACAGCTGTTTCTCAGGACGACTCTAAACAAGATAAGTTTTGATATGTCTTCTGTATTCCTCAGTAAGTCTGCTTCCTTTGAATCTTCTAGTATATCCATATTAATACAGCTTCTTATTGTCCAGGAATCCACAGACAAATTGCTCCACCCAATAACAGGCTCAATGATTAGAAGCCTCCCGAAAGATTTTAGATCTTAGATTCATCTGAGATCTGAAAGACTTACTAAACCATAGGGAAACTCAGCTGTTTCTCAGGACGACTCTAAACAAGATAAGTTTTTGAAAGTTTCTGTTTTCCTCAGAACAGCTGCTTCCTTAGAAGCTTCTAAAATATCCATAATAAATCAGTGTCTTGCTATCCAGGGATCCACAGACAAATTGCTCCACCTGCAGATCAATAAACTTAAAAACTACTGTTTAGTTAGAGATGTAAAACAGATATAATGTAATTTAGAGAGGGAGAGAATCAATGTAAGATAAAACAGGTACTTGAGATCTGAAGCCAGAAGACATAGGAACACTAAAGTAGCAAAAGAGACAGGAATTATGATAATGTCCCCAATTCAGCGTTGGGAGGTATGACCCCATTTCAAAGCAATTTCCAAGTTCATGCCAGTGCTGTTCTGATAATATTTTGATTTTGCCATTCTGATGTTCATAGTTTGGAAAATTTTTAAACAAACTTTCGACCCTTCTCTAAAACGATTTTGAAAAATCCTTTCATTTCTTTCTTTCCAAATGTGCCAGACACATACTGAGAGTGAAAGTTGGAATAAATCAGACTTGAAATTTCGAGCATTGGATATAGAAACGATTTTCGTTAAATCCTCCTTCAAGATAAAAGAAAATGTACTTCTTGGATTGACGAAAAATTTTTTACAACTCCAAAACCAGATCTTTTCTGTAAAGTCACATTGAAAAAATAGATGTTCTATATTTTCAATGTGACTATTACAAAACACACAATTCTGATCGACCACAATCTGCTTCTGAATTAATCTTTCTTTTGTCAAAAGAAAATCATTTATGGCCTTGAAGAGGCAAACTGCCATTTTAGGGACATGAATTTTGCTCCAAACCATAGTCGCCCAAAATTTAGTATCAAACCTAGTTCGAACCGAGTTCCAAACTTTTTTAAACTGATATCGCCCATCCGAAGTACACTTCCAAGACCAGAAATCCCTCTCTTTGTCATTGTGAATCTTTACATCTTCAATTTCACTCTGTATTTGAAATAGAAAGCTATACAAGTCCCATTTCCATTCACCATTTCTTAAAATCCTGCTAAGCATTATATTATCTGTCCCAGTTCTAAAAGCAGTGTCTCTACCAATGCGTTCCATAATAGAACTCCCATTTAGCCAAGGATCATACCATAACGACGTAGATTTACCATCTACAATGTTAAGGGAAAAACATTTCAAGGATTCATGTCTATTTTTTAGAATACACTTCCACACCCCAGAATCATCCGAACGCTGGTTAATATCCCAGAAACTTTTAAGCCCTATGTATTTTCCATGCATAAAAACCGCCCAGCTGCCTTCTAAGTTAATGATTTTCCAAATCAATTTGATATAAAGCGTTTTGTTCATCTCTTCTAAGTTTCTCAGACCCATACCTCCTTCTTCTTTTTGTCTACTTAGAACCTCCCACGGGATCTTACTACTGCGACTTTTCCAAAGAAAATTTAATATCATATGTTTAATCTTCTGAACAGTAGCAATAGGGAGGTAGAAACATTGCATCCAAAACTGAATTATAGGGTATAAAGTTGATTTTATAAGTTCCAGTCTCCCTGCTAAGCTCAACATTTTAGTTTCCCATCTTCCAATCCTAACTTTGATCTTCTCTATCAACGGAGAACAATCCTTATCCCTCAAGTTAACGCTTGACAGAGGAATACCCAAATACCTTATAGGAAGGGTAGCTTGTTGAATATTGAGAATAGAACAGATGTTTGTACAGCCATCTACCCCTTTCCCAAAAAAGATGTTAGATTTCTCCGCACTTAACTCCAATCCAGTGACCCTTTTCAAGGTTTTAAAAACTTCATTAATAGCATACGCAGTTTGCACATTAGCTTTAGTAAGAAGAATGATATCGTCTGCGTAAATCAAGTGAGTCAATTTGTTACCAAAGTCCGTAACAGGAGAGATCAGACCATCCCTTACTTTTTCTTCCATAAGTAGCGTAAAATATTCCATTACTAGGGTAAATAGGATAGGAGACAGTGGGTCTCCTTGTCTAAGACCATTAGAGCCTTTAAAGTAACCGTGCGCTTCTCCATTAATAATGATAGAAAAAACTGGGGTCTTAATAAGATTTCCAATAATTTTTATCCATTTATCCGTAAAACCCAAGCTTCTTAACATGTGAATAACAAAATCTCTATTAATCGAATCATATGCTTTCTTTAAATCAACTTTTATACACATGTATTTATTATCCTTTCTTCCAAGACCTCTAATTAATTCATGAGCTAACAAAATACCATCTCCTATAGATCTACCATTTATAAAAGCCGTCTGGTTATGAGATACCAACTTATCCAAAAAAGGTCCCAATCTGTTACATAGTATTTTAGAGAGAACCTTGTATAAAGTGTTACAGCATGCAATTGGTCTGAAGTCTTGAATACAGGAGGAATGGTCCTTTTTAGGGATCAAATGAATAAACGTGTGGTTCCATTCACTAATGATTAGACCCTTTTGAAAAACATCATTTAAAGCTTTATAAATAATATCTTTCGAAAGATTCCAATGCTTCTTGAAAAACAACGAATTGAAACCATCCGGTCCTGGCGAAACAGTGTCTTTGATATCCCACAAAGCGAATTTGATTTCTTCTAAAGAGAAATTCTTATTTAAAAAATTAGCCCCAAACTCAGAAATAACCGTTTTGCAAATCACTTCAGGAAAATGATCACATAAAGGTTGATTATAAGTTTGCTTGAAAAAATCAATAGCCTCTTCAGCAAATTTATTGTCCGATAACACCTTACCGTCCACATTAAGGTTAGTCAAACGGTTTCTACTCCTTCTGTTAGACATTTTGGCGTAGAAAAAAGCAGATCCCTCATCCCCCATCATTAGCCAGTCACATTTTGCCTTTTGTTTTGCCGCAACGAATTCTTTCTTTAATGCAAGATCCAAGTTAGTCTTGGCATTTTGAAATTCCAAAGCTAAGTTATGGTCATTAGAATTTTCCAAAAGCTTTTGAAGACTAGAACATTTATCTCTCATTACATTCACCTCTTGTCTGATGTTACGAGAATTAGCACTCCATCTCTTGAGATCCCTCTTAATGTTTTTGAGAATGTTAATAACTTGGAACAATGGTCTGTCGATTTGGTTGGTAACCCAAAGTTTCTCAACCAAAGGAAAATATTGGTCGCATAAAGACCAATGATTCATGTATCTAAACGGACTATTCTTAACCCTAGAGATAGAGGTAAACGAGACAAGAATAGCATTGTGATCGCTCACCGTAGGAGGTAAGAATTCAACTGATAATTCAGGGAATAAGTTAATCCAGTCAAGGTTAGCAAACACCCTATCAATTTTAGAGAAAATATTTCTACCCGGGCCCGACCACCAAGAAAATTCAAATCCTTTAATATTTATCTCATTAAGACCAGTAAATAAAGCCATGTCATCTAATTCAAACAAATTATAAAAAGTTGCTTGATTACCTCCCTGTCTTTCTGAGGGTCTACGGATGCAATTAAAATCCCCAAGAACCATCCATGGCCTAAAAATATTTATAGCATCCTCCTGCAGATTCTTCCATAATCTTTTCCTAAGTTCAACAAAATTTTGGGCATAGACAAAAGTTAAATTACATCTAAAATTCGAGGAATTGATCAGTTCAATAGTAATGTGTTGATCACTCATACTAATAAAATTGAAATCCCAAATTTTTGTATCAATAAGAACCATAATCCTACATTTAAAATAGCAAGATATATTACTTATAATTCTCCATCCATCATCCAACGTTTTTTCCAACTTCAAAATCTCTGGAAACATCAATTTATTTTCCAAAATACCAAAACAGCTAATTTTAAATTTGCCTATAGCTTTCCTCACTTCACCCATTCTGTTAGGGTTATGAAACCCTCTAACGTTCCAACAGGCCACAGACATTATAAAACCTTATTATTTCGGGTCCTCTGAAGTCTACTGCTCGAGGACTCCCCTTTGTCTTCCGAAGGAATACCTAACATCTGCACCCACTTAGGGTTCTTTCGGACCAGCTTATCTTTCTGAATATTATCAAGTTCTATATCTTGGGGCTTCGGAAGAAGATGTTCTTCCATTTCCTCCTGAACTGAGTCTACATTATCATAACTATTTTGTTCCTCTGCCACTTTAGTCGTTCCTATGTCTTGATCCAGATTCTCTTGTACCTGTAATAAAATATTATGATCAGTCCCTCTCCTATAATTAACATTATTATAAATTTCATCATCAAAAACTAAATCATTAGAAGTTAAGGATATTGGAATAGAATTGTGATCCGATGATGACAATGGGCGTTTAAGAATAGAAACGTGAGCCGATGGTGATTTTGGAGGAAATGATCTCAGATCTTTGGCTCTCGAGATAATTAAGGATTTATTACTTGGTGTAATTAATTAAAAAGTTAATATAATTAATTAAAGAGTGAATTAATTATAGTAAGTAATTATAGGATAATAATTACTATTTATGATTAATTAAGGTGGATTAATAGAAGTGATTAATTAAAGTAATGTAATTAATTAAGGATCGTTAATTTATGTAATTAATTAATAATTAATTAATGAAGGTTAATTACTGTTAATGGTTAAGAATAATTAATTTGTAAAATTAATTAAAGGATAATTACTTTATGTAATTAATGAATAATTAATCAAGGATGATTAATATTTAATGAGTAATTAATTAAAGGTTTGTAATTAATTAATGAGTGATTAAGCAAGGTTAGATAATTAATTCTTAAGTAATTAATTTAATTTAAGTTAATTAAATTAATTATAACATAGGGTTAATAATTGTTGCTTATGGATGATGGTTGTGTAGAATATCTGAATTGGATGATATCTATTGGATGATATGCTGTGATATTCTGTGATATGATATTGGATATATCTGTGATAAATGTGTGATATTTATCTATGTTAATGCTATGTGAATTCAAGTATTAAATTAAATTAAATTGTTTAAACCTTTAAACAACTTGGCCTTAAAAGATACGTTTTGGATTTCGATGAGACCGGGATCGGGTTTCCGTATACCGGTATTCCAGGTCTGGAGACCCGAATACCACATCGATCCAAATTAACGATAGGTCGTGAATCTCAAGTGAAGATGAAGATTCAGAGTGCAAGGGTTATTGTCGTTAACTCTGAGGGTGATTCCAAAATGAGTGTAACGAGATAATGCCTTCGGTTTCGTTCGAACCCGGAACGAACTTGTATGGATTGAATGCTTTCGGCACATCGTCAGGAGGACGGTGAGCATTCTAAGTGATGTGTTCTGATTTAAAGGTAATCGTAGCCTCAAGCCTCATCAAACCGGGAATGGCTAAAACAGGGGAGGTGCAGCAAGGTTAGTGGGTAGCACCCAAGTAGTATAAGATTCCTCTGTCTAGAGGTCCCTTCTTTTTATTCGGCTGTGTGGGCGGTTGAATAGCTACAACCGCTGGGGTTTCTTATGCGGGAATTATCCAGTAAGGGATGTTCCGGCCTTGTGTTGCAGGGGATTGGGCGTGATCCTCGGTACGTTGATCTAGGCCACGTACTGTGACGGGCGGTACCCCGGTAGCCCTGCCATTGTATGGAATCCAAAATCCAATAAGTGCCGTACGTTTTAGTTGTGCCCAACTATGTTGGAACGTGAGATGTAAGCATTCCAGCTATTTCTGTATTTTACTTGAAAACCCTAGACCCTATTATAATACAACTGGATTTCCTATCAAATGTTTTGGTTAGCGTAAGGTAAAAGCTTACCCTTGTTTATGTGTGGGGAGTCTTACGTGATACCTTTGTTTTCAAAAGGTTTTGAAGTTAAGCAATTTTAACCGTTTACTCACACCAGACCCATGTCTGACCCAAGTGTTTATTTCTGTTTTATAAACTCTTGGGTACTCAAATTTTTACGAGTAGCCAAGGGATTCAGGTTAGCTTTGACGAGTTATCTGGAGGAGCAATGGAGCAGGAGGCTTCAGCGTTCGTAGATATAGTGTTCCACTGTGTTAGTTTCTCTGAGTCATTTGTTGAGTTGTATTTGAGTTGTAATAACTAGACAGGTATTTATAACACTCTAGTATGTGTTGTATAAGCTGTGTATCTCTGATGTATATGATACAATGTAATATCTTATTTGATTAATGTAATTTATTCGTTCCGCTGTTTAGATTCTGATGTGTTTCTTTCTTTCTTCTCTATCTTTTCTCTTTTCTATCTCTTTCTTTCTTCAAGATGATACGACTTTTTGTGGAGAAAAAGTCGGGTCGTCACAATTTTTTCTCTCGTTTTAATGCAATATGCATTAAAATGGCAAAGAGACGTTTTGAAGCATGCGACTAAGCGAATCTCTTTACCGTTTTACGTGGTCTGGATAGATACATTTATACAACTTATTGTCATGTTAAGTGTATGCTGATTTATTTAAATAACTATTTCTTTGGTTAGCCATGGGAAAAAACCAAAATCCTCACAAAAATTTCTCAAAATTCTCCAATTCAATTTCTCAACTCAGACCACCTGAGTTTTCTCACATCAGAAAGCCATCGGAGGGTGTCGTCATTAATGATGATGGGTTCCAATTTGTCCAATCCAGGCTGCAAAGGGGGATAGAGACAAGAAAGGTCAGGAGTTTCCACCGGCTCCCAATAAAGACATTCTAAAGGGTAAAGATGGCCAGAAAACCACCATTCCACAGTCTAAAACGGGAAATCCGATGTCACAAAAAAGGAAGCCAGCAGCCTTCTACTAAACAAGGAGCAAAGCCGGAAAACATAAGCAGATATAGTAGCAAAGCAGCCTCAAGAACCAATGGAGGAGGAGTGCAATCTTGAGCATATAGCACCAATCAAGATCAATAACAAGATGTATGGCCTGGTTAAAGAAGCAGTGTGTAAATGAACAACTAAATGTTGGAATAATTCAGTTTTTGTATATGTGGTGGGTACCAAACCATACTACTTGTATTTCAAATCTTATATTTAGAGAGTATAGAAACCAAAAGGTGAATTTGAAATTTACACAAGAGAAAACATTTTCTTCCTTGTGAAATTCAAAGAATATGAAGATTGCAACTCAGTTTTAAAAGATGGTCCATTTTTCTGCAATGGCAAACTCATCATAATGAGAAGATGGTCTAAATCTTTAAAAATGGATAGAGATCTATTAACAACAATGCTGATTCGGGTGAGGTTACGCAGTGTAAATCTGAAACTGTGAGAACGTGAGGCATTTAGTGTTATGGCTAGTATCATTAGGAAACCCATTAAAACGAATGCAGCCACAACTATGAAGATAAGATTGAATTATGCTCGTCTCATTTTTGAAGTGTCTGCAAATGATGAACTTCCTAATGAAATTAATCTTTCTTTGTACAATGGTGAAAATATAATTCAAAAAGTTGGATACGAATGGGTTCCTCAAAAATACAATGTATGCAAGTGCTTCGATGACACTAGAGATTAGAGCAATCCAAAACAAGCATGGATTTCCAAAATTAGTAATCAAGAAAGTCAAGAAAATGAATCTAATAGACAATCTACTGATCCAAGAAAAATGAAGTGTTACATAAACAGATAATCTCATTTGGAGAAAGTGATCGAATCAACCAAGAAGGTATCATTTACGATCAAAGGGAATTTTTTACAAAGCTCACTGATCAAGAAGATCAGATCCTTACTGAGGAAGTACATCATCTTATGAATGAAAACGAATCGGAAGAAAACATCCAGAGCAGTTCAGAAGAGGGACAAAAGAATACCATGGTCTTTGAGTTTGAAACCCCTCCTGTTTCAAACCCATGTTTAATTACAGACAATAATGATATAGCAATTAATAAAGTCCCTCAGTAGTGCAACAATTAGGATCTGAATAGGATCACAGAGAAAGTCCCTCCACTAGAGCATGCTGCAGTAGCTGAGGACTGTGTTGACTCAGCTATGCTTCGCATTGCTAGGCAATTTGATATCTCATTGATTCAAGTTCCAGAAGTAGAGAATTTTATAGACAATGCTGGAAATCTCTCCGATGCTTATGATAAAGTGGCTAAAGATGCAGTTGAATTTTGTGAGAAGTTATATTTTACTAAAGATGTAGTTCCTCAAATTATTTGTAAAAATATTTTGAATGAGAATGCATCAGAAGTATTACTTGCTCTAGTTACAATTAAAGAGATTAAATATGTTATTTTTAATGCTGGAGATAATAAAAGCCCTGATCCTGATGGGTTTAATGCAGAATTTTACAAAAGTCATTGGGAAAGAATTAAGGGTCAGGTTTTTGAAGTAATTAATGAATTCATGGAAAAAGGCAAAAATTGTTAAGAGCATTAATCATACTTTAATTCCCAAAAATAAAAACCCCACTTGTATTGGTGACTATATACCTATTTCTTTTTTTTGCCTTTTGTCATTTTCGAGATTCAGAGTGCTTTTGTGCCAGGTAGACATATTTATGAGAATTCTCTTTTAGCACATTAAATGGTAAGAAAATTAAATAATAAAAATGGAGATAATGTTTGTATTAAAGTAGACTTGCAAAAAGCTTATGACAAAGTTAACAAAATTTTCATTTATCATATCATGAGATGTATGGGTTTCCCTATTAAGTTCTGTGATTTGATTTTTGAATGTATTAATACTCCTACTTTTTCTATACTTAATCAAGGTAAATAAGAGGGTTTTATCAAAAGTAATAAGGGTATTAGACAAGACAATCCATTATCACCTTATCGTTTTACTATGGTTAGGGAGTATTTTTCAATCTTAATGGAAATTGAAGCTATTAAGGGTAATATTACCCCAGTAAATAGTTTAGCCTTGTATTAACCATCTTATTTATGCAGATGATCTTATGCTTTTTGTTAATGCTAACAGAGTTAATGCAGAAACTACTAAGTTTTTTTTTGAAAATCTGGATAAATATGCAAGGTTACAACTTAATGAATCTAAAAGTTGTGTAGTTAATGCCCCGCTATTACCCCGCTATATCCCATAATGGATTTCTACCGCTATGATTTTTCCATATAGCCCCAAATATACCCTTTCCGCTTTAAGCGCCGCTATTTTCGCTATATCCCGTTATTCCGGCTATATTCCTCTATTTCCGCTATATCTTCTTTAAAAGAAATAAATTGAAAAATGACATTTATACATTATAAAAATTATGAATTAATTTATTTAATTGAATTTTTAATATATTTCCAGAAATGAAAATACTCTAATATTCTACTAAATTCAATTATGTTACATATAACAGTTTTACATTTATTTACAGTATATTAGCACATGTTTTTATTTAATATTATTTATGTATTAATTATAATTCAATTGAATGTTAATTTTCCATTTAATTACCATTTATATATTTGTAAAAACATTAAGTACAAGTTTAATATGCAATTTTAGAGTCATCCGCTATATCCCGCTATATCCTCGCTGTATCTCCGCTATGACTTTTTGCACCTCCGCCGCATTGAATCTATCGAGCGCTTTAACTGCACAGTCTAAAAGTAAAGCATACTTCAGTAAGTATAGTAGGTATAAAAAAGAAGTTTTAGATTCTTTAAATATTGCTGAAGGTAGACTGCCTATTAGAAAAGTTGGGTTTGCCTTTATCTGTTAATCAGATTAAAGACTCTAACTATTCTATGCTCATTGAAAAAATTCAAGAGAGAATGGAAACTTGGTTATGTAAACTACTTTGTATTACAGGTAGAATGGAACTTATTAAAACTGTTGTATTTGCTATCATTTTGTATTGGTTACAATCATATCATATTCCATCTACATCCATTAGAAAAATAGAAAGTAGATGTGCTGACTTCCTATGGAGGAGAAAATATTATAAAATTAGTTGGGATAAGGTCTGTAGGCCTAAAAAAGAAGGTGGTTTTGGCATTAGAAGCATGAATGATCTCAGTTTAACTTTTCATTTGAAGTTATTTTAAGATTTATTAGTGCAAACTCATTGTGGGCCAAGTGGAAGAGAGGTAAATATCATAAAATGGTAATTTCTAGAATATATTGCCAAAAAATCAATCTTATGCCTGGAAGCAAATTTTAACATGCATAAATATTGGTAAATCATTACTAAAAAGAAAATTTAGACTTGGTGAAGAAAATAGTTTATGGTTTGAGCCCTGGTTTAAAAATGAATCTTTCATAAATAAAGTAGGATGGGATAATTTAGGCATTTGTGGTGGTTCTAATGCAATTGTGGCGATGATCACTAAGGACAATCAATGGCAACCACAATTACATCCTATTACTAATCCACATAAACATGATATTTGCAAAATTCCTCTAGATCTTACTGCGGGCTGTGACTATTGGGAATGGAAAACTAGCAACAAAGGGAAGTTCTCTTTTAAAAATACTTGGGAAGTTATTAGCAATAAATTGCCCAATGTTGAGTGGTATCAGTGCATATGGAATAAAGTGATTATTCCCAAGATGACATTCTGTACCTATTATGCTATCAATAACAGATTGCGAACTTGGGACAGAAAAAATAAATGGGGTAATCTAACAAATTCACTTTGTTCCTTATGCAATTTAGTAGATAGAAGTGCTAATCATTTCTTTTTTGAATGCAGTTATTCTTATTTCATTTGGAACCAAATTCAAACTATATTGGGTACTCCGAGCAATGGAAATATGGATTTCAAGCAAGCAATTCAACATATCAACAATGAATTTAAGTCTAAATCTACTGAAAGAGATTATGCTCACATTCTGATTACTACTGCAGTCTTTCACAGATGGAAAGAAAGAAATTTCCAAACTCATAATAAAGATAGTATAAATAAAGAGCAAAGATGGTTACTTATCGAGACTGACGGTAGAATTATCCTCCAAAAGTCAATGAAAAAAATTAAATATCAAACCAAGTTTGCATTTTTAGTTGAAGAGTGGGGCAAATAAGCTAGCAGCAGGCAATTAAAGCATTTTCTATCTCATTCGAAAGGCTTCCAGACAAATCAGCAAGTCACTGATGTCAGAATGGTAGATCGCGACTTAAATCCAGGCCGTGCTGTTATTCCCGAGAAGAAATTAACAGATCTGAGTCGCGATGATCTCAGAACTGTTAATTCTTCTTCGATTTCCTTTTTTTTCAGAAGAAGAATGACTTAAACGGTGATATTAAAGGGTTGAGAGGAAGGTTTAATGACTGTTTATCGTATTGGGAGAGAGGGGAAGCTAGCGGTGCTAAGGAAGAAGGTTGAGAAACGTAGAAAATGGAAATCGCCTCTCCGCCATTAAAGAGAGTTTTCTATTTTCTGAGAGCATGTTTGAGTTGTCGGCGTATAACCCTAACTAGGGTTATGTTTTGTTATGTGTTTTTCCTTCGAGTAGGTGGTTCATTTCTATCCACTTGTAATCTAATGGGCTTAGCCCATTTACCTCTATTAAAAAAACTATTTCTTTGGTTAGTTTGCATGTTATAGATGTACAACCCGTCCTATTTATCTTTTTTAATATAAAAGATATGAATATAATAGACAATTGTTGGGAATGGTCTCACTAGTTTTATGTTTCTTCTTAAATTTAATAACAAAACGTTACAAATCGATAACTTCAAACTCGTTATTTAGAGGAAATTAGGTTAAAGCGCACTTTTAAGCCTACTTATTAGTTTCCAGGCCCAAAAGTTCAAATAATAAGTTTCCAGGACATTTTACATATCCACGTAGTAGACAAACCCGATAATCTAGGTTTTTCATTCTTCCATTTTATTTAAAATCTATCATCTACGCTTTCTTACAATTCATCTCGAACGCTATAGCTTCTAATCTTTCGTAAATTAATTGGTCCCAAAATTTATACAGCCAATCGCGTTAATCCAACATCTATACTCCGCCAAACGATTCCAACTGAAAATCAAGGTAATTTTATGATCTCTTTTTAAATTTAATGCCTGTAGAAGTTTTAAAGTAACATATAATTCAAATTATTATTGTATTTTTCGCATTAGGGATTACCATGTGAAATTATTGTTGTTAAATATTGTTCTAAAAATTCATTGCTATTGTCTTGTAATTTCATATTTGAGTCAGTGTTTGTTGTGATTTGTTGTAGTCTTCGATTTCTGTACCGTTGTTCGTATTTTGAGTACTAGATCCATTTTGGTGTTGCTGATTTGGTTTTTGTACCATGTATTCATTATCTATTGATGTTTACCCTATGGATAGTAACTACATGTCACTGAAATTGTTCTTTTATTTCCACCTTTAGTCATTCTATTCTTCTGCATTTAATTTTATTTCCATATGTATGATTTTTTATTTTTGAAATCAATACCTCATAACTACAATCTACAGTTTTATAACCATCTTCAATTCATGTAAGGTTTATTTTCCACCATATTACCTTGAACACCAAATTAAGGATGGATTCATGTGTAAAATATTCACAGACTTGAGAATTAATGATGGATTCAAGTGTAAAGTATCCACAGGGGACATGTTTGACATTGTTGTTTAATCTGGTATCATTCACAGAGAACATGTTTGACCTTGTAAAGTATCTGTATATTGTAATTCGATTAGATACTGTTTAATTTGACAACGGAAAGAAGCAAAGCAATTAAAAACTAGAGAGGTATCACATTATTTAAGCAACTTTAAATGTAAGAAATTCAATGGATTTGTTATACATGTGATTTAGTGGATCAAATTTTTTTTCTTGCATCCCCATTATTAGATAAATCCATAGAAGATTGTATTAAATAATGTCTTTTTACATTGAAAATATGTTTATCTTTATGTCTTTTAATAAAAAAGATAAATAAATTTATCTTTTGTATGAATATTTTTTAATAAAATTAAGCTAAGTATATTTATCTTTTATTAAATGATAAAACTATTTATTGTTTGTTAAATGATAAAACTATTTATCATTTAATAAAATAATAATTGGTTCTACCTTTATTGTTCATTAAATGATAAAACTATTTATCTTTATGTCAAAATGGTCGTAGTAATCTTTTCAAAACTATTTTTTATTAATTAATAGTTGTATTTATATTAATGTCAAAATAATTGTATTTATTTAATGATAATTCATTTTATCTTTATGTCAAAATGACTGTATTAAATATTATAATTATACATTGAAAATATGTTTATGTTTATGCATTATAATACATAAAGATATATATGTTTATCTTTTTCTTTAACATAAATATTCTTTAATAAAGTTAAATTAAATATGTTTCCCTTGTGTTAAATGATAAGACTATTTATAGTTTAGTAAATGATAAAATATTTATCTTTATCTGAAATATGTTGTAGTAATCATTTTACATTTACCGGTTATTAAATGATAGTTGTATTTATCTTTATGTCAAAATAATTTGTAGTTATTGAATGATAATTATTTTTATCTTTATGTCAAACTGATAGTTATCTTTTAGTAATAAAAGATAAATACGTTTATCTTTTATATAAATATTCTTTAATAAAGTTAAATGAAATATGTTTATCTTGTATTAAATGAGAAAACTATTTTTTATTTACTAAATGATAATAGAATTTATCTTTATATTGAAATTGTTGTAGTAATCATTTTTCATTTATTGATTATTAAATGATAGTTGTATTTATTAAACGGTAATTCTTTTTATCTTTATGTCAAAAAGATAGTTATCTTTTAATAAAAAAAATATAAATATGTTTATCTTTTATATAAATACTCTTTAATAAAGTTAAATATAATTTAATAAAGTTAAGTTAACTATGTTTACCTTGTATTAAATAATAAAGCTGTTTATTATTTATTAAAAGATAAAAGTATTTATCATTAAGTCAAAATTGTTGTAGTAATCATTTTACAATTATGGTTTACTAAAAGATAGTTGTATTTATCCTTTTGTGGTGTGTTTGCATGTAATTTTTCTGTTAATTGTGGTATGCTTGTTTTTTAGTGTGTTTGCATTTGCATACTTTTTAAAAAAAATAAAAAGAAATATACTACATAATTTCTATGCCACACAAACAGGCCCGGCCCTTTGGTAAAGCGGCTAAAGCAAACGCTTAGGGCCAAAAAAAAATTAGGGCACCAGTCTTCATGTCGCGAACCGCGATAAATAAAAATTGAGCAGTGCGAAGGTGGAGCCCTAGCGGAGCACAGTGACACTAGTGGAGCACCAAAACCGTGAACCACCAGCGCGGAGGCGGAGCCACGTAGCACTAGCAACGCCATGGAGCACCAATGAACGACGCCTGTCCTCGGCGATGGCTTCATCTCCTCCAAATCAAGGTACTGCTTCTAAAATATGAATTCTACATTTTCAGCTGATCTGAAAGTGAAGGCTGAAGCCTGGATTAGAATAGAAATTAGGAACAAAACTTGTTTTTTTTAATCTTGATTCAATAAAATAAGTTTGAACTAAAATTAATCTGAAATATATATAGCCTTCAGTTTTATGTAAGATATTTGGATTGTTCTTTTCCTTCTGAGTGGAATAACCCACATCATCATTTTTCTACTGTACTATAAATATGTAGAATTTTGTATATGTTCGGTGTAAACATGCAATTCTTTGAGTGGTGGATTTAACAATCCACAATGGAAATGGTAATGAACTTAGTTTGCTTCAAGATACAATGAAGTTTGATACTAAATCTATTTAACCAAATCAAGAATGGTCCTATGCTTTTCCTAATTAGGTTGAACCAGTTTTGTTAATTATGCTAAAGCCTAAACCAATCGAAAGGAATTGTTTTCTTAATTCGTCTTATGTTTAAGCAAGATTCAAGTCATACGATTAAAAAAATTTGTAATCGTTGATGCATTACAGATCATTATATAATTATGAATGAAGTTATTTTTTTTCCTCTTCTCATTATTTATAAACAATATAAATTATTTCGATGATTTAATTAATAACAATAGTATTAGTTCTGTATTAGGGTCTAAGTTTCACAATTCGCTTTAGGTACCAAAACCCCTAGGACCGGCCCTGCACACAAATACCACATATCCATCAACCAATCACCTGCCTTTATTCACTTGACCATTAACCAACCATATCACTGTCATCATCAACAACAACCTCTGTCTACACATATCACCCAATACTGCACATATCACCAGTCCAAAATATATTTCAACACTTCACCATCCATTTACTTGCTGCCTTCCCACTTCCCACTGCCATAAAAAAACTGATGCTGCATTCAACAATCCCTGCCACCATCTCCAACCTGTCATTAACTACTGGTGCAACAATCCCACAATGTCACACTTCATAAACAACCCTGCCATTCACTTACTTGTCGCATCCTCCTTATCACATAACTGACATCAAATAACCCTTGCATGCCATAACAACTTCACACATCTCCTCCATCATAGTTCCATCGTCCTTTAAGAAACCACTTCAACATTTCAATAAACTACGACATACTTCACAACATATATCCCAGAAATATAAATACTCTCCTATGCATTTTCAAACATCTGTACCAACAAACAACCTGGACATTTCATCTCCAATTTTTCATTGTATTTATCTTTATGTCAAAATGATAGTTGCATTTATCTTTATGTCAAAGTTGTTGTTGTAATCATTTTGCAATTATTGTTTATTAAAAGATAATTGTATTTAGTTATATGTCAAAATGACTGTATTAAATATTGTATTTTTACATTTATAAGTATAATATGTTTATCTTTATGTGTTTTAACATAAAAAGATTATATTTATGTCTTTTAATAAGTAAAGATAAATTTTTTTATCTTTTACATAAATATTGTTTAATAAAATTATTCATATGTTGCATATAAAGGGTAATTAAAAATATCAGGTAAATTAATATATTTGTTGATGTCACATTATCTAAGAATATTTATTTTAATTTGAAAAAATGTAAAAAATAAAAATAAATCTTCAATACACTCCTATAATTATTATTTCAAGCATTGCATTAGGACAAGTCAAATAATTAGTACAAGTCAACTTCTAATCAATAATAGATTGAGGACAATTTTGGTTAACTTATTCACTATGAATAACACTTTTAATACTAATATAGGAAAAAGGGAAAGATTTTTTGCCCTCCAATTCTGTGAAACTCGATCGATTATGATGCTAAAAGTAAAATAAACATTCATCATTACTTATACTGGAAAATGGGTAATTATTTAAACATGGGAGAATCACTGCTGTACTTATCACCCACTTGCTGTTGTGTCTTTGCTGTTGTGAGGGACCCTTCATCTTTATGCATGCATGTATAATATGTTATGTTGTTTGAATTAAGGTTCAAATGGAAAAAAGAAATTTAAGGTTCAACAGAAAAAAGTTTGGATCACCATAAACTAAATAATTTATCACTGCATTGTGTAAAGATCTTTTCTAATTTGCAAGAGCTATTTCCTAACATGCTGCCAAATTCACAAAGTACTTTTGTCATATTCATATATGTATGAATCAAATATTTATGATGATTTGAATTTATATATAAGTCAGTAGTATTTTAGAAGTTATTAAAATTTGTTTAGTGAAAAAAATCCCTTTTTATGCAGCTACAAACATGCAGACTAGAAGATCATCCAAAATTGTGAAAATGCAGAAATTAAATCAAAACATTCTATAGAAACCGCACACTGCATATTTATCAACATCAAAGGCAAACAATATATTAATATGGGACCAATGTGCAGTGCCTACTATCAAAAGCATAACCAATCAACTCTAGAATCTCCATCTAGTCAACAGCAAACAACAACAGTATGTGAAGTTTCTTTCAACATATATATTCTGGAAAAGTTTAGTTGTTTACATAACATTTACATATATTTCTATTCCATATCATCAAGTTTATTCATTAGGTTTAAAGAAAATTTTCGATGATCCCATAATTTAACCCATGCATAAGTATCTCTTTATAGTAGACTCATAGTAAATATAAAGCAAACTTGACAGTATGTAAATATATTGTAAATGTTTATATTTTTATAAAAAGATAATTTTGTTTATCTTTTTATACAAAATGTTACCACATTTTTATATCTTATGCGACTATTAAAAATTTACCATCATTTCGTTTTTACATACTAATGTATCATTTTCACTATAATAATACACAAAACATACCTCAAATTTAGAAGTCACTAAAGAAGAACAAAGTGCCGTTGATTTTCAACTACAGGCTCAACAGGAAAACAACAGAGAAAATGAAGTTCATCAATCAAGTGAAGAAAAAGCAATATATTTGACAAATGGAAGTGAAGACACTAAAAGTGATGAAGTTCTTGAAAAGTATGAAGTTCAACACAAAAACATAAAGCATTAAAGTGGAACGTACAGGTGCAATTTAGATGCACTTTTCAAAGTGATGAGCGGAATAAAAAAGAATTTATTATCACCTAATGCTATTTCGTACATCAGCAAAACTCCATTAAAAAAAATTGAAATCTCTTTTAAAGACAAAATAGAAAGGCAAGATTTTAAAATAAGTGTAAAGAGTTTAGATGAAGTTATAACATCTTATGATAAAACGAGAAAGCTTTTAGAATAGGAGATTCATTTTTGAAACTGAGGGAAGAAGATGTTAGCTTGATTTTGGGCCGTTAGTAGGTAAAGATTTATTCCCTATTGGAATAACAAGTAGAGATAACTTGCCTAAAGAATTTTTTTATTTCTTGGATGGAAATTTTGAAGGGGGGAAGAATTAACAAAAAAAATCAGCGGAGAAGAGATTGAAGATCATGATTGATAGGGGAAACGGAGGTGTGGACTTAGTAAAATTGCTAATTTTGTTAATGATTATAACATTTTTGTTTCCAAATAATCAGACATATTTGCAATATGGTTTATTCCAAAGCTATTAAATTTGAAAAATCTAAATTCTATTTCTTGGGCAAAAGCGATTTATAATCATGTGTCAAAAAATGTTGAGAAGTTTGCAGAAGATTCTAGAAGCATGCCAGGATATTCTATGATTTTACTAGTATGTGCTAATTCTTATTATAAGATAATTATGTACCAAAATGAAAATAATTTGATATGAAATTAACACTATAATTTTCATTTTACAGTATTGGATTTGTAAAAGGAGTGAAGTGGAATTTGTCAAAGCTCAAAAATCTTTCGCTTGATATGGTTGAGGAAAAGAAGGTATAATAATAATTTTATTTTAGTCAAAAAAGTGAAATAATATTAATAAAGATAATTCATTTTATCGTTTTCAATTCTAATAGTACATATTTTTTTATATATTGACAGATTGTGAAAAGGTTCAAAAAAATATCAGAAAATGAGAAGAAATTGCTAACTAAAGTGACATAACTTATTGAAGAACAATAAGAAGAGGAGAGCAACTCAAAAAAGAGAGAAAACAGAAAAAGAGAACGAGAAAAGAAAAAAGAAGAAGAAATTTTATTGATACAAAATGAAGCCAAAGAAAAGGAGATAGAAAGTCTAAAACAAAAAGTTATGGAGTTGGAAAAAAGACTTTTGCTAAAAGAAAAGGAATTGGAAGATGAACAAACTTGGAGAGAAAAACTGAAGCTAAATTGAAAGAGAAGTTAGGGGAGCAATGTACTATGAGGGAAGAAGATGAAGAAGAAACAAACTAAAAGTAGAAAAAAACGTATATTTGCCGTGCACACAAACAGTTCATCCGAGTTTCCATCTTTCAAAATATTTGAATCTCAAGATTTTAAAACACCAGAAATGGAAAAGGAGCTAGATGAAAATCATGGCAGAGTTTAGAATGAAGATAAACATGAAGTGAAAGAAGATGAAAAAGAAAAGGAAACAGAAATAAACAAAACTGAAGTGAAAGTTGAAGCAAAAGGAAAAAAGAAAAGAAAGAGAGCACAAATAGAACCAAATTCAATGCAGAAAAGAATAAAACAAAAAATAAGGGTGCAAAAAAAAGATCCAAATTATATTTATGAAGAAAAGAATAAAATAATATATGTGGAAAACTACTGTAAAATAAAATGCCTTTTTATTTATTTTAAAAGTAAATAAAATGCCTTTTTCTTATTTTATTAAATACTTATCTATATATAAGTGTCTTTATTATTTTCATTTTTTCTTTTATTTTTATAAAATCATAAATTTACTTATAAATAGATAAGTATTTAATAAAATAAGAAAAAGGCATTTTATTTACTTTTAAAATAAATAAAAATATATTTAAATTACTTAAGAGACATATGTCATTATCTAAAGTCTTTGTTTTAACATGTGTAATGTAAGTAATCAATGTAATGCAAGTTTACAGTTTTCAAAAGCTAAACTACCTCTGCTCTGATACCACTGTAACTTAAAACCCACTTTTTGTTAAAACCAGAACTGCTCCTTATTTACTAAACTAAAAATTATGATTTCAATGCTAAAAATCATGTTTTTGGATAAACATTCAATCTATAACCCTGAATTAACAAATTAGAGTATTTGAATTTTCACTTATATATACATATACAACTACTCATTCAATTTAAAAATATCAATTCCATAGTTTTTAAAATATTACTTGATAATATAATCTCTTATATAAATTATTTAAATTATCAAATATGTTATTTTTATATAATATAAGTATAATGTATTATTTTTATAAATATGAATATTGAATTTTAAAAACTATGGAATTGATATTTTTAAATTGAATGAGTAGTGGTATATGTATATATAAGTGAAAATTCAAATACTCTAATTTGTTAATTCAGGGTTATAGATTGAATGTTTATCCAAAAACATGATTTTTAGCATTGAAATCATAATTTTTAGTTTAGTAAATAAGGAGCAGTTCTGGTTTTAACAAATAGTGGGTTTTAAGTTACAGTGATTATTCTAAATTAATTAAACTTAATTAATTAACTTAAATTAAACAAATTAACTTAATTAATTACAAACTGTGATGACTTAACGCATGTTATATTAGGCTTTGATATAATGACATTTGTCTTTATATCAAAGCCTAATATAACATGTGTTAAGTCATCACAGTTGGTATCAGAGATTTGTTTCATTTCTTTGTTCTTAATTTTTGAAAGAATTTAGTTCAGGCTTACTAGTCTTGATAAAATGATCAAAACCCTGTGGGTTATGGGCCACAGGTGGTATCAGAGCGATAGGTTGAGTGAATACCTAAGCTCTGGAGTGGTGTCTATCTTGAGAGAGCGTATTTGTAATTATATATATATATATATATATATATATAATTACAAATACGCTCTCTCAAGATAGACACCACTCCAGAGCTTAGGTATTCACTCAACCTATCGCTCTGATACCACCTGTGGCCCATAACCCACAGGGTTATTACATCATTAATTATATTAATTAATGATCATTAATTACATTTTAATTATTTAATTACTCTAATTCAGTTTTAAAGGAAATCAAAAGCAAGTTTTCAGTTTTCAAAGCAAATTCAGTTTTTCAAAGCTTCCAGTTTATCACTTCTCTGTTCAACATTAAAAAGGTGAGTAACATTTTTATAAAAATAAATTAAGTAAATATGATTGCATGTTAACTTCTGAAGTAATTGTGTTTGTGTAAATGTATAAGTGTATTGATACAGTTCTTTTTGGAAAACTGTTGTTTATGTGATATTATATTTTGATCCGCTGCGAATGTGAGGTTTCTGTGTTTTGGTGTTTTCTGTTTTCTTCTTCTTCTTCTATCTCTTTCTTCTTTTTCTCTAACTATCTGGGATTTTCGGAGTCGAAATTCTGGGCCGTTATTGAGGATAGAAAAAGAGAAAAGAAGAGAAGAAAGAAAGAACAATAATAGAATCTTATCACCCCGGTCAACACGCAAAATCGAAATCGAGTTACCTCGATCAAAAAGCACAGCAACCATCATCAGAAAATGCCTCGCACTCATATCTTCGACCACCGGAACCGCTACAACTCTGGCCATACCTCCACTAGCCTTCTACGCTACGATTCCCCAAACCTTAAGCCACTCGAATCACAATTCAACTAAACATCCATATCACGGATCAGCACATATCTTATCAGAGATATCAAACAATGCAAAGCATTCAATATCATCATACATTCATAAGTAATGATTTATACCTCTCTAATTAATTTAAAGTGAATTAAACTAATTACTTCATTTTATAAATCCTGCTTACTTAACCATTAATTAATTTCAAATCAATTAATCATTCTCTAATTACCTTTTTATTTGAATTCAGGTAATTTATCCTTTAATTAATTACTCAAATTAATTATCCTTAACCATTATAGCAATTAACCTTTAATTACTTCATTAATTAATTAACTATAATTAATTAAATTAATCAACTATAATTAATTACATTTATCCTTAATTAATTACATTAATAAATCACTTCATTTATTAATTATTTCTTAATTAATCAATTCTTAATTATATTAATTAATGATCCTTAATTACAAATTAATTAATCCAGAAATAATTAATAAATGAAGTGATTTATTAATGTAATTAATTAAGGATAAATGTAATTAATTATAGTTGATTAATTTAATTAATTATAGTTAATTAATTAATGAAGTAATTAAAGGTTAATTACTATAATGGTTAAGGATAATTAATTTGAGTAATTAATTAAAGGATAAATTACCTGAATTCAAATAAAAAGGTAATTAGAGAATGATTAATTGATTTGAAATTAATTAATGGTTAAGTAAGCAGGATTTATAAAATGAAGTAATTAGTTTAATTCACTTTAAATTAATTAGAGAGGTATAAATCATTACTTATGAATGTATGATGATATTGAATGCTTTGCATTGTTTGATATCTCTGATAAGATATGTGCAGATCCGTGATATGGATGTTTAGTTGAATTGTGATTCGAGTGGCTTAAGGTTTGGGGAATCGTAGCGTAGAAGGCTAGTGGAGGTGTGGCCAGAGTTGCAGCGGTTCCGGTGGTCGAAGATATGAGTGCGAGGCATTTTCTGATGATGGTTGCTGTGCTTTTTGATCGAGGTGACTCGATTTCGATTTTGCGTGTTGATCGAAGGGGTGATGGTCGTTACAGAATTAATTATTAATTACTTGTGAATTAATCAAGGGATTAATTAAGAAATTAATTAAGGAGTAATTAATTTATTTATAGAAGTAATTAAGGGTAGTTAATTACTGAATGAGATTAATCAAGAGTGATTAATAAATGTGGTTTAACTAAAGGTTAATTACTTAATGTAATTAATTTAATTACAGTAATTAATAATTAATTCTGTAATGACCATCACCCCTTCGATCAACACGCAAAATCGAAATCGAGTTACCTCGATAAAAAAGCACAGCAACCATCATCAGAAAATGCCTCGCACTCATATCTTCGACCACCGGAACCGCTGCAACTCTGGCCACACCTCCACTAGCCTTCTACGCTACGATTCCCCAAACCTTAAGCCACTCGAATCACAATTCAACTAAACATCCATATCACGGATCAGCACATATCTTATCAGAGATATCAAACAACGCAAAGCATTCAATATCATTATACATTCATAAGTAATGATTTATACCTCTCTAATTAATTTAAAGTGAATTAAACTAATTACTTCATTTTATAAATCCTGCTTACTTAACCATTAATTAATTTCAAATCAATTAATCATTCTCTAATTACCTTTTTATTTGAATTCAGGTAATTTATCCTTTAATTAATTACTCAAATTAATTATCCTTAACCATTATAGTAATTAACCTTTAATTACTTCATTAATTAATTAACTATAATTAATTAAATTAATCAACTATAATTAATTACATTTATCCTTAATTAATTACATTAATAAATCACTTCATTTATTAATTATTTCTGGATTAATTAATTTGTAATTAAGGATCATTAATTAATATAATTAATGATATAATTAAGAACGAATTATGGAGAAGCAATGGAGCAGGAGGCTTCAGCGTTGTAGATATAGATAGTAGTTCCGCTGTGTTGATCTTTGTATTGTCTTGTATTGTATTGAGTTGTAATAACTAGACAGATGTTTATAACTGTCTAGTATGTGATGTATGATCTGTGTAACTCTGATGTATATGATACTATGTAATATCTTATGTGATATATTATATTTCATTCGTTCTGCTGTGAGTATCTGTTGTTGTTTCTTTTTCTCTTCTCTTCTTTCTCTTTTCTACCCCTTTCTTTCTTATCGACGGTGCGTCCTTCTATGGAGAGAAGGGCGGGTCGTCACAGTAGCAGTTCAAGCATAACATATAAAAACACAACAATGAAAGTAAGAACAACTATATATAAATACATGCTATCCATCATTGATAAAATATAATTTACAATATTTATTTCTATTAACAGAAAAGTGCATCCGATAAAATTGAAAATGTGAAAAATCAACTATTTATTCCAGCAATTAGAAAGGCTCTATCAAATCCTTTATGTTGTACTATACTATTTCCAATACATGATGAAGCACATTGGACACTTTTGGAACTTGATAGAGAAACGTCATGCTGGATTCTTTATGACTCTCAGTATAGTACAACAAGAAATAGAAATTTCGGTAGCAGGCATAGGAGGGCTGCCTTGCCAATAGTAAGAAATTTTGTATTTCATCAAAATTTGCATAAAATCCTAAATTATTTTATATTTATTTTTATGTTTTTTAATCTCATTGTTCTACACAGAAAACGATTGTCAACAAGATTATCAAGGAGCTCAAAGGCCAACAAAGCAACACAAATTTGGAACAATTAAGTACACTTACGTTGGGAATTTATGTTCGGCAAGAAATTGGGTAATAATTTCTAAATTATATGTTCATACCCCCTAAACCGTGGTCCACATAATAACAGTATAACTACTTGTCAAATCATATACCAAGTAGTATAGTAGACTACTTATTTAACTATTGTTAATGCTTATGATTAAATGTCCATTAAAAGTCGGACAGAGCCAAGTTCAAATTTGATGCATGCAAATCATATGTTACAAGGGTAAAAATTAATTATTTAATAATATAGTTGGTATCAGAAACAAAAGATCTTTTACTTATAGTAGAGAAGTCTTTAGATTTTAGAAAGTAAATAAAAAATCAATTTATAAAAATATTCATTAGTTTAGTTGACTTTTGTTGTTTCTTAAGTAAAAAGTCAAAGAAAGCCATTTAGAATAAAAACATCAAAATTGATTTTTTGATTTTTGTATATGAAAAGCAAAAGTAGTGCTTTTTAAGCTATCCAAAATTATCCTAATATAGCTAATATGATCATGGATCCTAGCATGAAACTGTTGGGTTGTTAACATATTACGACAATATTCATTTTGATAAAAAGGAAACAGCATTTATCATTTTCAGAAAATGATAAAAGAATTTATCAATTTTTATAAAATGATAAAAACATTTATCATTAAATATAAAAAATATAAACATTCATCATTTTATATAACCACTAAAGCAGCCTTCTTGATTTAATTTCCCTTTGCAAGTTTCTTAAAAAATAATCAATTTTTGGTATATTATAAAAATTATAAATGTTTATAATTTTATATATACCATCAAACAAAATGATAAAATATTTTATATCCTATCTACCATTGCTATTTGTCGTATGCGGTTCACTATAAATGATTTTGTCGGACCACAATCAGTAGTTTTTCATGCCTCTGTTTATGGACTAAAACTCGGCAGTGATATGTGCTGCCGACCAAGTGTGGGCATGTGGCACCATACCTTTTCTTTATTAAACACGGTAAGTTCCCCCTTACCTTATATTTTTTGTAACCAACTGACATCCTTTATGTCACAGCCTGTTTTTCCGTACCCTTTGAGCCGATAATTAACCACACATATCCAACTCAAATTGAACGAAAAGACGGAACACGAAGGGTAAAAAGAAAATAAGACAGAACAGAATCTCACATGAATGGAATAATATATAATATTGAACAAATATCTTTACAGCGGAAAACTTAAATATGATATATCTGAGTCTAACCTAAATTCAGCTTAGACAGTTATAAACATATGTCCTTACAATTCCTGACAAACATTAAACAAAAACAAACAACAATAGCGAATAATAGAATATGTCCATACATAGATGAATATCTCCAGCTCTCCTCTGGAAACTCCAACTGTCTTCAACTAAACTTGAAACTACTCAGATCTGACCCCAGTATTGAAAATACGCGGATCAGGCTTGATAAACCAGCATGAGAAAAACTCAATAATAAATGACGGCATCATATATCAGCCTTTAAATAAAATCCTTTGCAAATAAAGAGTATCTCATAAGATCACGCCCACACATAAACATGGACGGGTTTTAACCTTATGATAACTAAAAAAATATATCAAAACATTTGATATTATTTCTAATGGCATCTCTTTGAAAACATTGCAAATAAACTTATTAATCTTAGCCGAGATTGTTACAATTATTAAATTTCGGATAATAGGCTCTACAAACAAATCCGAAGGTACTTATTGGAGAATGGATTCCATACAAATGACCAGGTGAAGGGATTACCTTCCGGTAGTACATCTCTAGAGGAATGTACCGAGGACCATCACAAAGGATCCACTACCAACACAAGACTGGCCTATCTCTGTAACTAGATAGTACCGAATATATCATCCCCCGTTCGTTACCAACCTTTAACCGAGCGCGCTCTAGCATACAAACCACATTAATTTACATCCCGAATGTCATAGTGGAAAGAAATATATCTAGAATGGGATGATCATACCCTAATTGGTAATGACCCACTTAGCCTTGCTACATCTAACCCTGTTTCGGTCATTTCCGATTGATGAGGCTCGAAGCAATGATTACCTTTTCACATTGCACATCTTCTTTCACTTTAAATGCCACATTGCCATTCCAAATTCACATAACTGATTTGTACAATCGTATAACTCCAAAGCACATACGTCTCAGGAAAGGGTGTTAAGCTAAGAGAAGGTGTCTTCTCCGCCACCAAACAGATATACATTTATGGAGATCAATCATTGTGATTTAGAACGCAAGGTCAGACATTCATTCATAAAAGTTCGTTCTGGGACCGAACAAAACCGAAGGTACTTTCCTCGGCCATTACAAGGCGAGAAGTCCTTGTGGTTTTGAGGTTTTTCATAACAAAGAGACCACCGATAGAATATAGTGAATCGGGAGTTTATCCTCAATTAATCAACAAGTAGTCCCTCGTTATTATTCGTCTCAATATCTCTGTCTTCAAATATCTTTAATCCTCGAACGCGTAAATTGGTTCGAAGAGGTTTTCTTATAGGAATCACCCAAATTCGACCCAGTTTCCTTCAAAATCCAATCATCGATAAAAAGTGAATATGAGTATACAAGAATCATTAAGTCTCTTTTCACTTTAATTCTTTTCAAATGATTTCGAAATCTCTTTCTTTTTTCTTAGAATAATTCTAAGTAATTCATTCTTTATCTTTGGATAATACTAATCTTCTTTTATTTTGGAAACTTAATACAACCTTTTTAGAGCATCCAGGCTTTCCTTTCGATCTGTTCCACCCCTCGCCTAAGAAGAGAAAATAGAGGCCAGGTAAGTTCATGGCACCGGTTGCTCCATCCCTAAACTTACTTAAACACCTTGTTTTATCTTCCTAGATCTCATAGGTTGGACAAATGTACTAGTCGTTTCCGCATACTCAGTTATCAACTTTACTTTGAAATTGATTATAAAGATTCTAAATTATCTTTTAAAAGCTAAATTTTCCCTTCAAAAACATTCACAATTGATTCTTGGAAAAATCCTTACGTTTAAACTCATATTCAAAAAGTTATAGAATTCGCAGCATAAAAGTGATGCGGAAAGTGCTATATAAGCTTATTTGATTTAAACAGCTTTTTAATATTTGAAAATTCATATTTTCCAATTCAAATCTATTACTAAAACTTCCAAATCAACTTTAAATTATTTTAGTATTCTTTTAAAATCATTCACAAAATATTTAGGAAAGAAATGTTAAGTTTAAAACTACGTTTCAAAAGTTATTAAAAACTGCTGCGAAAAGCGTTTCGAAAAGTGTTGCAAATAGCGTTTTAAAAGCTATATTCTTCAAAACGATTTTTATATCATTTAGAAATCAAAATTTTCAACTTAAATCTCTTTTAAAACATTTTAAAATATTTTCATAATTTATTTCGTATTTTTAAAATATTTAAAATATCAATTTTAAACTTTGGTCATTTTGGTGCAAAAGCGTGATTTTTCTGGAAAATTGTTTTGGACATATTTTAAAATATACAAGATGAAATCTTGATTTTATTTCTTTATTTCTTTAAACATATTTAAATGTTTATAATACATTTCTAACTTATTTTAAAACTATTTCCAAAAGGTTTAAGCATTTCATATACACCATTTCATTTTCAAAAGAAAAGTGATTTACTTTGTGCTTATCGACGTATATTAACGTGACTTGGTAAAAAAATTTAACAATCATGTCAAACAATCAATAATTGATTATCAAAGCATATATAAGCATCCATAGCAATCATAACACATCATCAAACATGTGTGTGTGTGTGTGTGTATATATATAAATATAGATGTTAAATAGAGTTTCTCACCATAAACCAAAGCGATAAACTTCCTACCAACATTCTAATCAACCAACACTTCACTAACTACTTCCTACTCCATTAAACACTAGAAAACAATACCCTCTAACTTCTAATAGCTTGTCCGAGGCTTGAGTTGGAGGTTAGCCAAAAGTATAGAGAAGAAGCGGTGGAGATTTGAACTTGAATTCCCAAGATTTTGATCCGAAAAATAGGTTATCTTGTATCTGATTTTAGGCCCTCCAAATCTGAAAATTTAGAAAAGTTATTTAGTAAAAAGTTGTTGCAAATTCTTTTCTCTTGAATTTGAAAAAACGAATCATTTGAATCCAAGTTTTTTGAGGGAGATATGATAGAATGAAGAAGAGGTATTGTCTGATTGACAAAAATGAAGCCCGAAAATGCACTTCAAAGAATTGAGTTTCAGTTATAGCAAACCTCAAAACTGGAAAAGTGATCAACAAGAAAGTTGTAGCCACTAGAATTTTGTATGATTTGAAAAAATAATTTCTTAGTTTGGATCAGTTATGATCAAAACAAAATTGGCTATTCACTGTCTTAGAAACTGGGCCAGAGAATGCACAGGAAAGAAGTGGATTTTTGATATAGTTAAGTTTAGATTGGGACTAAGTGGTCAACATGAATGTAACGACCCGACTTTCTTTGCCCAGAAAGACGCATCGCTAATAAGAAAGAAAGGGATAGAAAAGAGAAAAGAAGAGAAGAAAGAAAGAAACAACAACAACGATCTCACAGCGGAACGAATAAATTATATTAATAACATAAACTATTACATAGTATACAACAATTTACAGAGTTACACAGCATATACATCACTTACTAGACAGTTATAAACATCTGTCTAGACATTACAACTCAAATACCAGACAAGACACTATCACAGATATCAACACAGCGGAATACTATATCTACGAACGCCGAAGCCTCCTGCTCCATTGCTCCTCCAGAATATTCGTCAAAGCTAAACCTGAATCCCTTGGCTACTCGTAAAAATTTGAGTACCCAAGAGTTTATAAAACAGAAATAAACACTTGGGTCAGACATGGGTCTGGTGTGAGTAAACGGGTTAAAATTGTTTAACTTCAAAACCTTTTGAAAACAAAGGTATCACGTAAGACTTCCCACACATAAACATGGAAAAGTTTTTACCTTACGCTAACCAAAACATTTGATAGGAAATCCAGTTATATTATAATAGGGTCTAGGGTTTTCAAGTAAAATACAGAAATAGCTGAAATGCTTACATCTCACATTCCAACATAGTTGG
This sequence comes from Allium fistulosum, assembly GCA_030737815.1. NCBI lineage: Eukaryota > Viridiplantae > Streptophyta > Magnoliopsida > Asparagales > Amaryllidaceae > Allium > Allium fistulosum. Next base: position 675,437,648 of record CM060905.1, read on the forward strand.
GCACAACTAATACGTACGGCACTTATTGGAGTTTGGATTCCATACAATGGCAGGGCTACTGGGGTACCGCCCGTCACAGTACGTGGCCTAGATCACCGTACCGAGGATCACTCCCAATCCCCTGCAACACAAAGCCGGAACCATCCCTTACTGGATAATTCCGAACAAGACAATCCCGTAGTTGGCGCGACCAACCACACACTAAGCCGAATAAAAGAAAAGGGACCTCTAGACAGGGATCTATCTTGCTCTCAATGGGTGCTACCCACGAAGCCTTGCTGCACCTCCCCTGTTTTAGCCATTCCCGGTTGATGAGGCTTGAGGTTACGATTACCTTTAATCAGAACATATCACTTAGAATGCTCATCGTCCGCCTGACGATGTGCTGAAAGCATTCAATCCATATAAGTTCGTTCCGGGTTCGAACGAAACCGAAGGCATTATCTCGTTACACTCGTTTTGGAATCACCCTCAGAGTTAACGACAATAACCCTTGCACTCTGAATCTTCATCTTCACTTGAGATTCACGACCTATCGTTAATTTAGATCGATGTGGTATTCGGGTCTCCAGACCTGGAATTCCGGTATACGGAAACCCGATCCCGGTCTCATCGAAATCCAAAACGTATCTTTTAAGGCCAAGTTGTTTAAAGGTTTAAACATTTAAACTTATTCAGGATGATATAAACAGATAGATAAATCATATTATCACAATTGATAATTTATATCAACATTCATCTCACAAAGCAGCATATATCATATATAAATCAGAGACATACAAATCATCCAATATCAACCAATCACCCAATATCAATCATCTATAAGCGAAATTGATTAACTCCAAATCAATTTAATTAACCTTTAATTAAATTAATTACTACCCTTTAATCACTTGGATTATCTTAATCCTGCTTACTATCACTAATTAATTAATTAATCATCTCTTAATGATCTTCCTTAATTAATCTTCCTTGATTAATTATACCTTAATTACATTAAGTAATTATCCTTTAATTAATTAATTATAGAAATTAATTATCCTTAACCATATACAGTAATTAACCTTTAATTACTATCATTAATTAAAATAATTAATGAACCTTTATTAATTAATTAACTATAATTAATTATATTAATCCTCAATTAATTATAATTAATTAATCATACTTTAATTAATCACTTTTATTAATCAACCTTGATTAATTATATTAATTAATAATCCTCTAATTACTTCATTAATTAATTACCTTCTAGTTAATTAAATAATTAATCTTTAATTAACTACATTCATTAATTAACCTTAATCCTTTAATTAATTAATTACTCTTTAATTAATTAACTTCAAATTAATTATATTAATTAATCCTTTAATTAATAACATCAAATGATTTAATCTTAATCACTTCCATTTAATTACTTCATAAGTAATTTCTCTTCCCTTAATTTCATTCAGTAATTAAGCATTAATTACTTCATTAATTAATTACACTTAATTAATTATAATTAAGTGATTATTTAAAATTAAATAAACAATTAACTAATTATTTAAAATTAATTAACTAATTAATTGATTAACTTCTTATACTTCAAAATCCTTAATTAATTAAGAAAATCCTTTATCTTAATTAATCTTTACTTATTAACAAATCATATAATCAAGTATTCTTTAGTTCATATCAAAATAATTTAACCTTAATTATCATCACAATTTAATTATTTGAATAAATCAAATCTTTAAAGACAAATTATTCTATTTGGTTTTCAAAATTTTAATATTAACCTTATTTGAAAATAATGCATTAAGAAATCAATTATATATATTACAAAATATAGAATTTACTTAAACAAAACAATTTAAACATTCCATTTTGGTCTTTAAATTCTTGAATACCCTTTCAAACTTGTTTCATAAATTTAACAGATATTTATCCTTGAAACTTAATTATCATATCTTTTAAAATTAAATTTCAAAATTGATTACTTTTGAAAAACAAACAACCTTAAACATTTTACAAATTACTTATAAAATATTTAACATAGAAAACTTGTTTATCATGTTTAAACTTTGAAAACATTGCAAATTTCCAATCTTCTTTTTTAAAACCTGGAATACTTTAAATTTGAAAACCAGATTTTAAAATAAAAACAACTCGAGCCAGCCTAAATATTTTCCCGAGCAAACATCACTAAAACCCGATCTAGCTTCGAGTCACTCGCGACTTCATCTGCTTCGAGTCGTCCTCGTGAAAACACGAGCTCCACTTCGGGACGACCTCGTCTTCCCCAACTCCATTCCCCTGTGCACACGAACGTGCACACGTGCACCTACCCAAACGCCTCCAGCCAACTAAGGTCGTCGCGACCATCGACTACAATCACTCGACCACGAGCGAACACGAAAACCAACCCAGATTCAAGAATTCTTCAACGAATCGAAATTCGAACTTTAAGCTCAAAACTGCAGAACAACTCGATCAATAAAACTTCCCCACGGCCATACACCTCGACGCCGTTGAACTCGCCATCCCTACCATCGAACACCACGACCATGAGCTTCAACACCCCCACGTCGCGATCACCTCCGGTACCCTATACAGGTCGCGAAAATCACTACAGCAAAGCCGAGCAAAAACTAACTTAAACCCTAGTTATTTCAATTTCAAACGATTCACTAATTAGAAAAATTCATGCACATTTTTCCCATCATCAATGATACCAAAGCTAGCTACTACCAAGATTTCAACTTCAAACATTAAGTGGATCATCGGCAATTCTCCAAATTGCTGATACCGTTCATCTTGAAAATTCAAATTGAATATCACTTTAAAAATTCTGAAGTGCATATCAAAATTCGTGATTTTCAATCACGAATCCATCCCTATAATGCAGAATTGAAATTAAGAAATTTGATTATTATGAAAATTTGGGTTTTTACTGTTATTTTACGAATTTCGAAATAACAACTTATTATAAATTCCTGAAATGATTTTTAGTGGTGATGTTTCATAATTTCGAACAAATTTCATTTACAAATCATAAGCTAATTAGGATTGAATGGTGAGATATTGAATTAAATAGAGAAATCCAACCCTGTTAAAAATAACAGAGTTCACTTTTGCATATATACAGGCATTCAATACTAACACATACACATGCATCCATTCCAATCCAGATATTCAGGTTAACATATGATTTTCGTTCACATACCAAAGTGAAATTAAGTTATAAAACTGTTTTTAAAATCTAGTTTACTCACCTTTTTAATTGCAGAGAACAAAGCAGAGCACAGAATAGGTTTTGATTCATTCCGGGCTTTGAATTTAAACTTGCTGTTGATTTATTTCTCTGATTGCATGACTTCAGATTTCATTTGAAGATTTGAAGCTGCTATTTAAATTTGCCTTTCATCTCCTTTCTCTGATTTGCATTTCCAGTTTACAGATCTTCATTTCTACTTTGATTTCCAGATTTTCATTTCCAGATTTACTACTTCTTTGAATTTAGATTTCAGGTCTTTTATTTCTTAGACTATTTTGTTTTAGTTGAAAATGAGAAGAAGGATTTTTGAACTGAAAATCAATACAGATCTTTCTTCTTACATATAAATTTTTATACTTTAATTTACAAAAAGATAAAATTAAGCCACTTGTCCCCTTAAGTTGTTAATTAGCTTACACATATACCAACCAAGCCTCCATATGTTTACAAGTGTTAATTCTTATTTTAATTAATTTACTTAAGTCATTTATGTATTTATAAAATATCTATATGTATATAAAAATGTATTTATCTTTTATAATTAAGCTTTACATTCCTATATAAATTTACAAATGTGAAAACTATTATTTAAAATAACTTATACTTTAATCAAATATATATATAACATATTTATAAATGCTTGAGCTTAACTATATATATATTTTTACAAACCATTTTGACTTTTTTAAAAAGGAAAGAATGTTAAAAACAATTGAATTTTAAAAGAGAAAAGATTATTAAAATGAACTTCTTATTTAAATCTTATTCTTGTTATTTAAATCATAAATATCATTTTCAAAAGTATTAAACCAAATTACAAATTATATATATATATATATGAGTTTGAAAACATCTTATTAAATTCAAATTCAATATTCTTTTTATTCCAACATATGTAAATATATATATTCTAAATGAAAAATACTTTTAACATTAGCTTGATAATTATCATATTGAATTTAATACATAACTTCAAATAACAATATATATGTTCATATATATTATAATTTGAAAACATAATTTTATTAAATTAAAAGATTCCCTATTCATAATATATATACCTATATATATATATTATAAATATAAACACTTATATTAGTTTTAGAAAGATAAAACTTCCCAATTTAAAATATTATTAACCTTTTAAAATGAATTGAACTTGTCAATTTATAAAATAAATCAACTAATCAATTTAATTATTAATAAAGATTATTAAATTGATATTGCCAAATTTCCGGGATATCACATTCCTCCCCCCTTAAAATAATTTCGTCCCCGAAATTTAAAAGCAAAGATAATTTAATAATCGAGTAAAATTTTTAATTTTAAACAGCAATCACACAAATCAATCATTATTATCAATCATATCAACCATATAAATCAAACAAATTTAATTATCCAGACAAATTCTGGATAGAATTTCCTCGAGTTTCCCCAAGTATATATATATACCGGGATACTCGTTCTACAGGATCTTAACTAACTATCTACAATAATCTAGAACTCCTTCCCATCTAGATTACAAATCTGAACAAAATATCAGACTAAACTCAAAACCATCTCAACTACCAAATCCTTCTGAACTGCTGATCCCACAACCAATGACAGATCAAACACGTATTCCCTCAGAGATACGTGAAATACAATGAATTCCAGTTATCCGAACTGGAAACTGAATCCTGTAGATCAAAGAACTAATCCTTTTGAGAACACAAGAAAATCTCAAAATACTTCTAGAGCTAGTTCTCCAATCTTACCAAATCTTGTATCTCCTTTAATTGAAGAAAACTTAAACAATATCCAATTTCAACTTCATCCTTCCTGATCTGCTTAGCCCTTGCTGATGCTTCCTGGAACAATCTAGACCAACATCAAACCAATTTCCGGATCCTTCTCAACAAAATGGTTTCCCAAAAATCACCGAAATCCAGAACACAATTCTACTCCACAAACATTAGAGAACTATGAACTACTTCTCCTATCTGGAATAGCCAAAACAGTTGCACTTGACAACCTTATCTCCAAATCCTGAAAATTTCTTCACACTTAGAGATACACTTGAATTTCTTATAGAAATACTCTACTCCAATAAAATCACAACTCCCGGTTGCTCCCACTCTAGAATAGCTGCTATCTTGCTTTCGCTGCACAACTCTGATCTTGAACAGATGAGAATGCCGTCGGAAAAACTCGAGCACAAACTTGATCATCCACAGTTCATCAGACCATAAAATCTTAGCGACTTCATTCCATTTGGTCAGAAACATCTCGCAGAAACTTCTCCAGAAAAACTAGGTGTGATCAATCCCTCTCCAAAGAATTCTGAGCTGCTTCACCAAATTCTTCTCTCGGAGACATCCTTCTACTAAGCTGAACTTCCGGTAACTCCACGAATCAAGTCGATACGGAATCTCAACATCCAATAATCCCAAGAGAACACCCGAACTATCGCAAGTCACTTTTGCGATCAGCCCAACCTAATTTCCACAGATACTGTTCTCTCTTCACAAATCAGAACAGCTCATACTTAACTATCCAATTCATCGAAGAAATGGATTCACTCTGCTGCTTCTGGACTCCAACTCAAAAAGACTGCTCAGCCAGAAAACTTCCTGCCAACACAGAACACTTCCGAGCCGTACTGCTGACACAGACGTCAAAGACTTCTTATCCGAAACTTCTCGAGAAACTCGGACCTCAAAGCAAATAGAAACACCCCACTGGACTCAGCCACAACACCGAAACAGACTCACTTCTTCAAACTTGTTCCAGAAGAAACATCTTCAGAAACGTCCATAGCCACCGTGTCTCACCACACAGCTACTACTTCCTGAGGTTACCAAAATACCATCACTCTCTTCAGCTCATCCAATAGATCTACTCTATTCATCCAACTTCAAAGATAAACTCTAAACCATAACTGGTTTCCTTCAGAGATCGGTGAAATCTTTACACCACAACAAAGTTCACTCGAGACAGTATTAGGTCTACAGTCTCGTCAGATATACTTCCAACCTCAACACTCAAATTCTAACTATTGGTAGTCGTGTTACTCACACTACCACCTTATCTACCTTTATAACTTATATTGGAAAACCCGAACAGGTAACCCAACAAATAGGTAGAAATATATATATATATTTAAAATGATACTTTTTATATAGAAATTATTTCTGGGTAAAATTATTTCATTTACCTCTTTAAAACAATATTGTGTCCGTTGGCCTGGTTCAAGTGTTTAGAGATCCCTATCAATAACGTTAGCTACTCGTATTGACCAGAATCCATATACCACTCAACCGATCAATTAACACAATATAAAACCATTTTTATATAACTAACAATTACGCGCTCTCAAGATAGACACCACTTCAGAGCCTAGGTATTCACTCAACCTACCGCTCTGATACCAAATGTAACGACCCGACTTTCTTTGCCCAGAAAGACGCATCGCTAATAAGAAAGAAAGGGATAGAAAAGAGAAAAGAAGAGAAGAAAGAAAGAAACAACAACAACGATCTCACAGCGGAACGAATAAATTATATTAATAACATAAACTATTACATAGTATACAACAATTTACAGAGTTACACAGCATATACATCACTTACTAGACAGTTATAAACATCTGTCTAGACATTACAACTCAAATACCAGACAAGACACTATCACAGATATCAACACAGCGGAATACTATATCTACGAACGCCGAAGCCTCCTGCTCCATTGCTCCTCCAGAATATTCGTCAAAGCTAAACCTGAATCCCTTGGCTACTCGTAAAAATTTGAGTACCCAAGAGTTTATAAAACAGAAATAAACCCTTGGGTCAGACATGGGTCTGGTGTGAGTAAACGGGTTAAAATTGTTTAACTTCAAAACCTTTTGAAAACAAAGGTATCACGTAAGACTTCCCACACATAAACATGGAAAAGTTTTTACCTTACGCTAACCAAAACATTTGATAGGAAATCCAGTTATATTATAATAGGGTCTAGGGTTTTCAAGTAAAATACAGAAATAGCTGAAATGCTTACATCTCACATTCCAACATAGTTGGGCACAACTAATACGTACGGCACTTATTGGAGTTTGGATTCCATACAATGGCAGGGCTACTGGGGTACCGCCCGTCACAGTACGTGGCCTAGATCACCGTACCGAGGATCACTCCCAATCCCCTGTGATCGATTTAATTTAAATATCATAATTATCGTTTAAGCGTTTATACCTCGTACGATCACACGTTAATTCCGAAAGCTACAAAATTTGAAATCCGGTAATAATTCAATATTACGGACCCAATGGAACTGGTTTCGTCGGATTCCGAGACTGTGCCTCGGACGGCTATTTTTAAATTCAATTTCAACGATATATTTTTAAAACTGAACAAACTCTTTAAAATTCCATTTTAAAAGTTCTATCATCTTCAGTATTAACAATATAAATTTTCTGAACCTTTGAACTATTTTTAACAGGCTTAAAATCGAGATTCCATATTTTACCCAATCCCGATAATTAAATTTAATAATTAATTATCCAAATAAATACTGTATATTTGAAATTAAAGTTAAAAATTTAACCTTCGAATATTTAAAATAACTTAAATATCCACATTTCAAATATACAAAAATTCCGGGTCGTCACATTCCTCCCCCCTTAAAAGAATTTCGTCCCCGAAATTACCAGTTAAGAGAAATGATTCGATACCCGTTCTTTTTCCCAATCCAAATAGTTTTAACAATATCCAAACAATCTTTTATTAATGATACACTAATCATCTTTTAACTTCCCAAACTTATTCATAAGTTCAACTCATATCACCTACTTATCCATTCAAATTTAAATTTGAATTCAAATTTTTGAATTATCAAAAATTTCTCAAAAATTTTCTAACTCCCTAAATTTCCGAAAAATTTCGCCAGCGTCTCCTTTGCGCGGCTAGCTCGGTACTACTACAAAATGGCTCTACGGCCTCCCAATCTCAAAAAGAAAACAAAAAACCAAGTGGCTGGATCCAAAACCCAATCAAATTTCATATAGAAATTCAAATACATACCTTTTTGTCAGGCCATTAAATTTTATCTTCTAAATTAAAATCTCAATTTATCCATTGCTTTTATACACCTGTAGATCCTACTAAGCAATAATATTCAATCACAATTTCAAAACCATTCTAGACATTTCTTACAAATTTTCAATATTTGCTTTACTTAAGCCCGTACGATGCACATATATCATCCGTACGCAATATCACATTCGATCACACAATTCCACTTCCGAACTAGTATCGTCCACCCGACTTCCTAGTGCGGACTCAGATCTGGTTTCTTGATCAGAAACCGTCATTCTCCTTGCATAGCCACAAACTATGATAGAGAATATCCAGAATCAATCAACAATCCATATCCAGGCTCGCCGTTGAAAATCGAGTGAAAAATCCTGATTCGGATTGATAAAACTATCTCGAAATTCTGTGTTCGACATCTGGACCAAATAGTTATGCGGATAAAATAATATACGTACATCTTACGTATAAATTCCAATTGATTATCAGTTATATCAATTCTCTTTTATTCACATTCATTTTGATTTTTATTCGCTTATCCTCACTTATCTCACTTCACAATTTAAATTAAATTTTCTATTCAATTATTCACTAGGAATAATTTCTCAATACCAAATTACTTAAGAATCTCACCATACTTCTTAAGTTCAATATAAATATTTTACATACTGCTTATACTTATTTTCACTTCATTATTGAAGTTCATATCCATTTCTATTTACTTTTGCCCTTACAGTTCCACTTGAATTCAATTTATCTTCCACTTGGAATATTCAATCAGTTACACTTACTAATTAATTTAAATCTCAATTATAAATTCATTTGTGAACTTTTCTTTCTTTAATTCCTTCGATTTCACTTCACTTTACATTCACATTTGAATCAGATTTCTATATCCAGTTTCAATTTCATTTGCTTAGCAAATTTAAATCATATTTGTCGTTAATAAAATTTTAAAAAAATTCTAACTCCCAAAATTTACGGAAAATTTTGGCAGAGTCTCCCTTGTACGGAGGGACTCCTGCGACGCGAAGCGAGAACCCCCTATCACGCTGTAATGTAGCAAACCCGATCCAGGTCTCATCGAAATCCAAAACGTATCTTTTAAGGCCAAGTTGTTTAAAGGTTTAAACATTTAAACTTATTCAGGATGATATAAACAGATAGATAAATCATATTATCACAATTGATAATTTATATCAACATTATCTCACAAAGCAGCATATATCATATATAAATCAGAGACATACAAATCATCCAATATCAACCAATCACCCAATATCAATCATCTATAAGCAGAATTGATTAACTCCAAATCAATTTAATTAACCTTTAATTAAATTAATTACTACCCTTTAATCACTTGGATTATCTTAATCCTGCTTACTATCACTAATTAATTAATTAATCATCTCTTAATGATCTTCCTTAATTAATCTTCCTTGATTAATTATACCTTAATTACATTAAGTAATTATCCTTTAATTAATTAATTATAGAAATTAATTATCCTTAACCATATACAGTAATTAACCTTTAATTACTATCATTAATTAAAATAATTAATGAACCTTTATTAATTAATTAACTATAATTAATTATATTAATCCTCAATTAATTATAATTAATTAATCATACTTTAATTAATCACTTTTATTAATCAACCTTGATTAATTATATTAATTAATAATCCTCTAATTACTTCATTAATTAATTACCTTCTAGTTAATTAAATAATTAATCTTTAATTAACTACATTCATTAATTAACCTTAATCCTTTAATTAATTAATTACTCTTTAATTAATTAACTTCAAATTAATTATATTAATTAATCCTTTAATTAATAACATCAAATGATTTAATCTTAATCACTTCCATTTAATTACTTCATAAGTAATTTCTCTTCCCTTAATTTCATTCAGTAATTAAGCATTAATTACTTCATTAATTAATTACACTTAATTAATTATAATTAAGTGATTATTTAAAATTAAATAAACAATTAACTAATTATTTAAAATTAATTAACTAATTAATTGATTAACTTCTTATACTTCAAAATCCTTAATTAATTAAGAAAATCCTTTATCTTAATTAATCTTTACTTATTAACAAATCATATAATCAAGTATTCTTTAGTTCATATCAAAATAATTTAACCTTAATTATCATCACAATTTAATTATTTGAATAAATCAAATCTTTAAAGACAAATTATTCTATTTGGTTTTCAAAATTTTAATATTAACCTTATTTGAAAATAATGCATTAAGAAATCAATTATATATATTACAAAATATAGAATTTACTTAAACAAAACAATTTAAACATTCCATTTTGGTCTTTAAATTCTTGAATACCCTTTCAAACTTGTTTCATAAATTTAATAGATATTTATCCTTGAAACTTAATTATCATATCTTTTAAAATTAAATTTCAAAATTGATTACTTTTGAAAAACAAACAACCTTAAACATTTTACAAATTACTTATAAAATATTTAACATAGAAAACTTGTTTATCATGTTTAAACTTTGAAAACATTGCAAATTTCCAATCTTCTTTTTTAAAACCTGGAATACTTTAAATTTGAAAACCAGATTTTAAAATAAAAACAACTCGAGCCAGCCTAAATATTTTCCCGAGCAAACATCACTAAAACCCGATCTAGCTTCGAGTCACTCGCGACTTCATCTGCTTCGAGTCGTCCTCGTGAAAACACGAGCTCCACTTCGGGACGACCTCGTCTTCCCCAACTCCATTCCCCTGTGCACACGAACGTGCACACGTGCACCTACCCAAACGCCTCCGGCCAACTAAGGTCGTCGCGACCATCGACTACAATCACTCGACCACGAGCGAACACGAAAACCAACCCAGATTCAAGAATTCTTCAACGAATCGAAATTCGAACTTTAAGCTCAAAACTGCAGAACAACTCGATCAATAAAACTTCCCCACGGCCATACACCTCGACGCCGTTGAACTCGCCATCCCTACCAACGAACACCACGACCATGAGCTTCAACACCCCCACGTCGCGATCACCTCCGGTACCCTATACAGGTCGCGAAAATCACTACAGCAAAGCCGAGCAAAAACTAACTTAAACCCTAGTTATTTCAATTTCAAACGATTCACTAATTAGAAAAATTCATGCACATTTTTCCCATCATCAATGATACCAAAGCTAGCTACTACCAAGATTTCAACTTCAAACATTAAGTGGATCATCGGCAATTCTCCAAATTGCTGATACCGTTCATCAAAATTCAAATTGAATATCACTTTAAAAATTCTGAAGTGCATATCAAAATTCGTGATTTTCAATCACGAATCCATCCCTATAATGCAGAATTGAAATTAAGAAATTTGATTATTATGAAAATTTGGGTTTTTACTGTTATTTTACGAATTTCGAAATAACAACTTATTATAAATTCCTGAAATGATTTTTAGTGGTGATGTTTCATAATTTCGAACAAATTTCATTTACAAATCATAAGCTAATTAGGATTGAATGGTGAGATATTGAATTAAATAGAGAAATCCAACCCTGTTAAAAATAACAGAGTTCACTTTTGCATATATACAGGCATTCAATACTAACACATACACATGCATCCATTCCAATCCAGATATTCAGGTTAACATATGATTTTCGTTCACATACCAAAGTGAAATTAAGTTATAAAACTGTTTTTAAAATCTAGTTTACTCACCTTTTTAATTGCAGAGAACAAAGCAGAGCACAGAATAGGTTTTGATTCATTCCGGGCTTTGAATTTAAACTTGCTGTTGATTTATTTCTCTGATTGCATGACTTCAGATTTCATTTGAAGATTTGAAGCTGCTATTTAAATTTGCCTTTCATCTCCTTTCTCTGATTTGCATTTCCAGTTTACAGATCTTCATTTCTACTTTGATTTCCAGATTTTCATTTCCAGATTTACTACTTCTTTGAATTTAGATTTCAGGTCTTTTATTTCTTAGACTATTTTGTTTTAGTTGAAAATGAGAAGAAGGATTTTTGAACTGAAAATCAATACAGATCTTTCTTCTTACATATAAATTTTTATACTTTAATTTACAAAAAGATAAAATTAAGCCACTTGTCCCCTTAAGTTGTTAATTAGCTTACACATATACCAACCAAGCCTCCATATGTTTACAAGTGTTAATTCTTATTTTAATTAATTTACTTAAGTCATTTATGTATTTATAAAATATCTATATGTATATAAAAATGTATTTATCTTTTATAATTAAGCTTTACATTCCTATATAAATTTACAAATGTGAAAACTATTATTTAAAATAACTTATACTTTAATCAAATATATATATAACATATTTATAAATGCTTGAGCTTAACTATATATATATTTTTACAAACCATTTTGACTTTTTTAAAAAGGAAAGAATGTTAAAAACAATTGAATTTTAAAAGAGAAAAGATTATTAAAATGAACTTCTTATTTAAATCTTATTCTTGTTATTTAAATCATAAATATCATTTTCAAAAGTATTAAACCAAATTACAAATTATATATATATATATGAGTTTGAAAACATCTTATTAAATTCAAATTCAATATTCTTTTTATTCCAACATATGTAAATATATATATTCTAAATGAAAAATACTTTTAACATTAGCTTGATAATTATCATATTGAATTTAATACATAACTTCAAATAACAATATATATGTTCATATATATTATAATTTGAAAACATAATTTTATTAAATTAAAAGATTCCCTATTCATAATATATATACCTATATATATATTATAAATATAAACACTTATATTAGTTTTAGAAAGATAAAACTTCCCAATTTAAAATATTATTAACCTTTTAAAATGAATTGAACTTGTCAATTTATAAAATAAATCAACTAATCAATTTAATTATTAATAAAGATTATTAAATTGATATTGCCAAATTTCCGGGATATCACAATGAAAGTTGTAGCCACTGGAAAAATACATGATTTGAATAAAAAAATTGCATTTTTATTATGTTTTGAAGAAGTTATAGCCGAAAGAACAAGAGGTAAAATATGGAAAAAAGATGAGTTTGATTTGAAGAGAATGAACATTGATTTCTTTTGAATATTTTGTAAATATTTTGACATTATTTCATTCTAATTTTTTTCTATGGCTTGGAAGCCATTAAAGAGAAGAGGACGAAGATGAAGAAGCTTGAGAAAAGAAGAAGAAGAAATGTGAATGAAAGTGAAGAAGGAGGTGGGTATTTATAGAAAAAGAAAGAAGTGGTAATTTTTCCAAAATAACCTCTTACCAAATTACCAAACTAACCTTACTTCAACCTAAAGAAATCTCCACTTTTTCAATACTTAACATCATCTTTCATATCCTTACTTTATGTCTTAGTCACTTAAAGATTAAGTAAAGAAAAGTAATTATTTTATTTGATTTTGATGTGATTTGAATTTGATGTTTACTTTTGACTTTTCTTAATGATGTTCTAGAAGTTTCCTAATCTTATTTAGCAAAAGAAAACATGTTTAGTTATTAAAATGTGTAATATATATGTTAAAACATGTTAACAAAGGTGCGACAACGTTGCGACAACTTATTTTGAACAAAACGTTGATTTTCGACAAAATGTTTTCCGGTCACATTTTGACGTTTTTGTTAAACTATTTATTCATATAAACGAAACTTCAAAATAAATTTGTTATTATATTTAAATAATTAAAACAAGCATATTTGACTTATAAAATAATATAAAACAATACCCAGATCTATTTATAAAAATACGACATCAATTTATCGATATGTGATGAAATTTGTCAACTTTTATAGAATGGGTTTTATATATTTATCAAAACATTATAAATTAAATTACTATTATTATTAAATGAGTTTGATATCAATTATATATTTTTAAAAAGAATTATTTATCCTTCGAAACAAATTTCTCGAATATTTATCATGCTTTATCAGAATCCGACTTTTGTCAATTTTACAATGGAAATCCAAAATCTTTATTCAATATCAAAAATAAGTTTACCATTCTTATTTATCATATAAAACATGATTGTTTAAGTTTGAAAATTCTACATTTGAATATTTAAAATAATTAAATATCCCATTTTCAAAGTAGTAAAATTATGGGTCTTTACATTCTCCCCTACTTAAAGGAATTTCATCCCCGAAATTACCCTGATCCTAAACCTACAATTTTTTTTACCTAAATCATTATTTCAAAAAATTAAACCCATAAGATGTACCCAAATCATCCGTATAAAATATCTGATTTGATCTTCTATTCGAATTCACAACTTTATTTTCGAACTAGTATCGACCCCCGATCCTCTAGTGTGGACTCTGATCAAGCTTCCAGATCATATACACTTGCTTTCCTTGCATAGCTCTCAACTATGATAGAAAACTTGAGTAACTAACCACAAAACATCATCAATGCTCGACGTCAAGAAATCAAGTGATAAATTCTTTTCCGGATCGGTGTAAACACCTAAAAGTTCCGTACTCGGATATTAGATCAAAATTTTTGTAACGAAATGATTTACATTTAAATTACGTATTTATTCCTATTGGGTTTTCTCAGTTATACTAAATTCTCATTATTCACATCCTTTATTTTTCACATTCATTTTTTAGTATATTTTCTTTAATACTAATATTGTTAATGAATCATTTCGTAAAACTATTACTTAAGTTTATTATATCTTATGAACACAACTATGTAAATCCAACACTTTTAAAAACATAAGTCCAAATCCTTAATTAATGCTAGAATTCATTAATAGAACATTTTCCAGTTTATAATTATATTTTGAAGAGTCATGATTTTACTTAAGTGTATAAATAGTTCATGACTTAAATCTATTTTTTGTATAATTCCCTTTTACATCCTAATAGTATATATACACATCCCAAATTCCCGATCGGTTTTATATCCAGGTGAATTACAGTTTTTTGTAGGTTGCTATCATTTCAAATTCATAATTACAAAAATTTATTTTCCGATTTAATGCTATTATAAATTTCTCCACTTTTAAATCCTTTTTATTTATAATCATATTTATAAATTATACTTATTCAATTTCATTTACTCAAAACATTTCACAATTGTTTATCTTTTACCAAAAGTTTTCATAAATTCCTTAGCTCTGAGTTTGGTGTGATTCAGAAATTTTCGACCGTCCAAAATCATCGAGAATCCCGCTTTATCTTATCAATTAGCGATTCCAAATTTATCTTTGGTTTAAACACTTTTATAAATATTACTAATCAATTTATCAATTAATGATTCACATTATCTCTTTAACTTAAGAAAATTATATAGATCGAGTAACTCGAAAATAATACCAAGGAACTGGGTACTACCAATAGTATTATATATCCTCTTAACCAGAAGAGTAATACTTAAGAGAAGTGTTTACCATCCGAACACATCTCCTACCCAGTTTTAGTTTATTTTCGAGCCATTGGAACTAGTTATCATAAAATATCTCTTTCTATTAATACCCTTTTTAAAATCCTTTAGAGATTACTTTTGTTTATAAAACCTATTTTATAAATTCTTTGTATAAATTCATTATATAACTTAACTTCATTTAAATTTCCACAATTCTTTTAAGTTACTCGAATTTAAATTCTCATTCTGTTTTCATTTACCTTTTACATAATCATTTTCTATTTGTTAAATACATTTTTATCTTATATGTTCATTTCTTAAACTAATCTTATTATCAAACACCTTATACTCAAACTGTGAAATTTTAATCACAAGATGTTCATATTGAAATTTCACTTATCTTGATTTCTAACTATATAACTTTTCAAAATATATACTTTGTAATCAAAATATAATCCAAGGTAAAATTATTTCATTTACCAATTTTTCAAAACAAAACCTTTATATATAACATTGACAAATACACGCCATAATACGCTCATAACTCATTCTAGGGTGTTACTAACCCTTATCTCTAATGAATTACTTAACCTAGGATATTACTAATTCTATCTCAGATGAGTCTTTACCCATAACAAAGCCAAGGTTCTTGCTTAACCTTCAACTCTGATACCAACTGTCATGGTCCGTTTTTTCGTACCAGTTGAGCCGACAATAAACCACACATGTCCAACTCAAATTGAATGAAAAGATAAAACACGAAGGGTAAAAAGAAAATAAAATAGAACAGAATCTCACATGAATGGAATAATATATAATATTGAACAAATATCTTTACAGCGGAAATCTTAAATATGATATATCAAAGTCTAACCTAAATTCGGCTTGGACAGTTATAAACATCTATCCTTACAATTGCTGACAAACAATAAACAAAAACAAACAGCAATAGAGGATAATAGAATATGTCAATACGTAGATGAATATCTCCAGCTCTCCTCTGGAAACTCCAACCTTCTTCAACTAAACCTGAAACTACTCGGATCTGACCCGAGTATTGAAAATACCCGGATCAGGTTTGAAAAACCAACGTTAGAAAAACTCAATAATAAATGACAGTGTCGTATATCAGCCTTTAAATAAAATCATTTGAAAATAAAGAGTATCTCATAAGACCACGCCCACACATAAACACGGACGGGTTTTTACCTTACCATAACTAAAACACTTTTATATCAAAGCATTTGATATTATTTCTAATGACATCTCTTTGAAAACATTGCAAATAAACTTATTAATCTTAGCCGAAATTGTTACCATTATTAAATTCTGGATACTAGGCTCTACAAACAAATCCGAAGGTACTTATTGGAGAATGGATTCCATACAAATGACTAGGTGAAGGGACTACCTTCCGATAGTACATCTCTAAAGGAATGTACCGAGGACCATCACAAAGGATCCTCTACCAAAACAAGACTGGCCTATCTCTATAACTAGATAGTACCGAATATATCATCCCCCGATCGTTACCGACCTTTAACCGAGCCTGCTATAGTGTACAAACCACATTAATTTACATCCCGAACGTCATAGCGGAAAGAAATATATCTAGAAGGGGATGATCATACCCTAATTGGGAATGACACACTTAGCCTTGCTGCATGTAACCATGTTTTGGTCATTTCTGGTTGATGAGGCTCGAGGCAACGATTACCTTTTCACATAGCACATCTTCTTTCACTTTGAATGCCACATTGCCATTCCACATTCACATGACTGATTTCTACAAACATATAACTCCTAAGCTCATACATATCAGGAAAGGGTGTTAAGCTAAGAGAAGGTGTCTTCTCCGCCACCAAACAGATATACATGTTAGCACCAAAATTGGTCACTAACACCCTTGAATAGAGTTATGTAGAGAGATTAATGAAGAAAGTAAATTAAAATAGAAAAATAACGCAATTGAGTGCAAAAAGAACAGCAGAAACGAGAACACCAGATTTATTGTGGTTCGGCGTAATTGCCTACGTCCAATTTGAATATGATCTTTATTACTTTCCTTATCACTTAAATATAGATACAATCTATAAACTAACCACTTGAATACAAGTTTGAATCGAAAATAGGAGAGTATAAAAAATGCAGAGTTTCCTTGGAGTTCTCCCAAAAGAAGGTCCTTTCAACTGTACCCCTGCCTCTGTATTTATAGACGAAGATAGGCTGGACTCCCTTCGAAGGCCTAGGAACAAGGTACTTCGGCCCATAGTAGGCGACTTCTGTGTGCCGAGCCAAGCATACCTAATGGTGGTCGCCAAACGATGGTGGCCGAACAATGGTGGCCGAACGGTGGTGGCCAAACGATGGTGTGTCGAACGATGGTGTGTCGAACGATGGTGGCCGAAGGATGGTGGCCGAACGATGGTGTGTCGAACGATGGTGGCCGAACGATGGTGGCTGAACGATGGTTGCCAAACAAAGGTGGCTGTCGAACGAAGGTGGCCGAATGAACCTGGCCGAGCGACCTCTCCTTGGATGCCTAGATTGAGCCATCTCGTTTTCCCATTCTTGACCCAACGATATGCGCCATCCTTCAAGGTCGAACCATACTCTTAGGCCGAGCGATGTACATATGCCAAACCGTACATATAGGCCGAACAATGCACATATGCCAGACTACCCAAAACATATCAATCCCTTACGTCTCTAATCTCTAACTAACTCATGTCTTATCCAGACTCAATCAAAGCCTTTGTAATTATTACCTTGTAGCCAGGCCAAGTGACCGGATAACATTTGCCCCCCAAAGTGCGTCGTGTGAAAAAACATGACACGCTTTGAATCGAAGCAAGTTAGAGTCTCCAGAAAGAAATCCATCATGTTTCATGAATAGTCATTATCCTTCAGTTTTATCCTCCAAAGTGTCGTATCCTTCTTCCACCGTCATGACGCTTGGTCGATTCCTAATAGTATAAATTCAAGATTGTAGTTCATCAGTGGCCATCTGTGTCCGGTTCTATAGGGCTAGCAAGCTTCGGTTATCTGATCAAGTCGTTTCTTAATAACCCTAAGTGAAAATTCAATTTCTGTTGATTTCAAGAAGTCGAATTTTTTTGAATATACACGTGCATGTTCGGGCACACGTTCTTGTCATTAGCTCTCGGATGCGTTTTATATGCTCATAAGTCGTCACCAATTCCATCTAGTTTAATTGTAGTTTGATTGCAGTTCCTTGTTTATATTTTTTGTGAAATAAGGGTTGTAATCAGCCACTTGATGAGAGGGGACTTCAAGTTCTACATGGATGAAGACCTCGGAGCCGTAAGCAAGGGTGAAGGGAGTACGGCAAGCCATGGACTCATGGGTAGTTCAATAATCCCATAATGCCGTTGAGAGTTCATCCACCCATTTACCTCAAGCCTTTTCCAAACCTCTCTTCAGAATATACTTTATGATTTTTTTCATAGCTTCAACCAGTTATAATAGATTGTGGAAGGTCATAAGGACAAATGACGTTACGGACGACGAAGTCGATTATTTTCTTCATCTTGGTCATGGTTAAAAGTTCTGTATCTGCCCATTTGGTGAAGTAATCAACTGCTACGATGATGTATTTCGCACCACCTTTAACATCAGCAAGGAGACAATGATGTTAATGCCCCCAAGTGGCAAACGGTTATGGACTAGCCATTTGAGTAATTTCCATCGGTGCGGCTCTCGAATTTTTTGCAAATATCTTGCACTCATCGCATTGTCTAACATGATCAACCACATCTTGATTGATAGTCGGTCAGTACAACCCATAGCAGAGTAATTTCTTTGTCCGAGTTTGCCCCCTGATGTAATCGCCGCATTCTTCTTCATAGACTTCACTCAAGAATCATTTGATATCATCATGGGTGATACACCGAAGCATGGGAATGGATAAACTCCTTTCTACACATGACTTCTTCTTGGATGATTGGCATGAAGCTTTGAGGAGGATCTATCGTTTTCCATTCCTCCATTTAGTAAGAATTCCTCACTGTAGATAGTCTTTGATAGGAGTCATCGATGCCCTCTTTTCTGGCTCAGTCTCCAAGATCTAGCCGATCTCCATCCGTCAATGCTTGGAATATTAAGTACTTCAACCGAAACAAAGTATGTCCGTTGCACGTCCCTGAAACTGGCTAGCTTGGCTAGTGACTTGACTCTTTTCATTTCGTTCGCCGAGGATGTGTGTAATGATGTAATACGCGAAGTCGGCTAGTAGCTCATGGACCCGGCCGAGATAAGGAGCAAGACAATGCCCCTGACAAGAATAACTTCCCTAACTTTGCATACTACTAATCAGGAATCACAAAAGATATTTAATGTTTCCACTCCAAGTTATCTAGCAAGTTTGAGGCTAGCGGTCAAGGCTTCACACTTAGCTTCGTTGTTTGCTACAAGGAAATCGAGTTTCAGGGCGTAGCAAATCGATCGTTCCTCAGGAGTCATTAACACGATTCCTGCGCCATAACACTAATCATTGGATGCTCCATCTGCGTACATTTTCCATCTATTGGTTGTTTCTCCATTATTCTTTGAGTAGTCGTCTGATGCAGTGAATTCAGATATGAGGTCTGCTAATTTCCGTCCTTGGATAGCTCTTCGAGGGAAATAAGTGATATCGAATTGGCTTAGTTCGACATTCTATTTAAGTACTCTTTCAGACGTCTCAGGTCATTGTATGAAGCTAGCTTTTGTAGCTTCAGGTCGATATTCAATGCATGGCTCGCGATAGTCGATGAAATCACACACACATGTCGAAATGGGTCCAAGGGAACATATCATCATTTATTCAGAGAAATCCATCTAATTCTTTTATCATCATTGCACTGAGCTGTGATCCGATCTTCTGCACCTGTGAAAGGTCACCATGGCTGACTGTAATGTCGACTATCAGCTCAGCAGGTGCAATCTCAGATTCTTCGAGTTCAGATGTAACTATTTTGTGTAACATTCAATGTGAAATCTGGTTGGGACAGTCAATGTTGATGGATACTCTGGTCGAATCCTAGAGTCTTGTCATGATTTATTAAGTCTGATAGTGAAGGGCTCGGAATGCTTTGATCGATTGCCTGCAAATGGCCAAAGATCAGGCTTAGAAGCACGTTGAAGAAAATGTTGAGTAGGGGTTAGCCTCGAGTTGCGTGAAGCTGCACAGCTGGATCTTGCTTTGAGTTTGAATTTGCTTGTATATTCGAGTAACACGCTTTCCATTCAATGCATTCATGATCCTTTACCCGTCCTTCGAGTTAGAGTGATAGTCAGTTGCCCATGAGCTTAGGCATCAATTTAATGATTCTATCGCTAGGCATTCTTTCGGTCGTAGCCTTGAATAGTTGTAAACACTATATATAAGTTTCAATATTGAGCTATCGTAGCCAGTCTTTGGATGATCATGTTTCTGCTCCCAGTCTCGGGTTAATAAATGTACTGTGTGGATGGTTGAGTTTCGTCCTAGCTATGTTTATACTCCCACCTAAACTCCAAAGACATAGAGTCGATCGCTGAATAATCGGTTCACATTCATCTTGCTTCTTGCTCGTGCCCCTAAGTCTGGGGCATATACTGATAAGTGGGAAGGCTAGCCATGCCCACTTTAGCTTTACTCTCTTTCCCGTTGAATCGTGGGATCAGGTTAGTTGATGGGAGGCTGAGTCTCGCCTATCCTGGATTGCATTGTGGTTTTTCATTCCAAGGGGAATACTCCGATGCCTCGTCAGTTTAAGGGCGTAAGTTGGGTACTGAATGGTCAGGCACGTCCACTTTGGTTCATGTTCTGTAATCAGATCTCGAGGTAAAGTTGGCTCAAGTGCAGTCGGGTCATGCTCATCCAGTTTCATACTTCTCCTGATGGATCGAAGGAGGGTGCTGGAGAATTAATGACCAAGTCTTTGTGGTTTACTCTCCTTTCCACACTCTGGTGGTCATAGTTTTTCAAGGGCATTCGAGTCACATTCGTATGTGCTTGGTGCAGATCCATATTGACTCTTGATCTAAGGTATGGTATAGTCAGTCGGCCATAGCTTTGGATGCCGTTTCGATTGATTCTGTGTTGAGGCCTCCTTGCAGTCATTGCCTTAAGCTGTAAAGAACGCCAAGCTAGAGCAATAATGAGATGTCATATTCATCTTTTAGTGATTTGTACTCTTGCTCCCAGCACTGATATGGCCAGGCCACAAGTCGGATGGTCGAACTCCATCCTTAGCGAGTTAACATTCCTCCTGTCGATTTCCGGCCAAAGTTTGCGGAATAGAGAACGGTCAGAATCCACTCATCTATTTATCGGTGTTTATATGCCACTCTGCATTCTGGTGACTTAGAGTTATTCTTCCGTCGGTCGACTCGCGCCCAATTTGTGTTCATGCTTTTGTCCACGCTCTAGGGACTTAGAGATTTGTCGAATGGTTTATGCTCTAGTCCACAGTTTGGGACGTAGATATTTTCGTCAAGTCATTTATACTCTAGACCACGCTCTGGGGACTTAGAGTACTCTAACCCGCTTCAGGGACTTAGAGATTTTTCTCAAGTCATTTATACTCTAGTCCGCGCTCTGGGGACTCAGAGTACTCTAGTCCGCTTCAGGGATTTAGAGATTTCGTTAAGTCCTTTATACTCTAGTCCGCGTTCTGGGACTCATAGTACTCTAGTCTGCTTCAGGGACTTAGAGATTTTTCTCAAGTCGTTTATAATCTAGTCCACACTCTGGGGACTCAGAGTACTCTAGTCCGCTTCAGGGAATTAGAGATTTTTCTCAAATCTTTTATACTCTAGTCCACGCTCTGGGGACTCAGAGTACTCTAGTCCGCTTCAGGGACTTAGAGATTTTTCTCAAGTCGTTTATACTCTAGTCCGCGCTCCGGGGACTCAGAGTACTCTAGTCCGCTTCAGGGACTTAGAGATTTTTCTCAAATCGTTTATACTCTAGTCCGCGCTCTGGGGACTCAGAGTACTCTAGTCCGCTTCAGGGACTTAGAGATTTTTCTCAATTCGTTTATACTCTAGTCCGCGCTTTGGGGACTTAGGGTACTCTAGTCCTCTTCAGGGACTTAGAGATTTTTCTCAAGTCGTTTATACTCTAGTCCGCACTCTGGGGACTCAGCGTACTCTAGTCCGCTTCAGGGACTTAGAGATTTTTCTCAAATCGTTTATACTCTAGTTTGCGCTCTGGGGACTCAGAGTACTCTAGTCCGCTTCAGGGACTTAGAGATTTTTCTCAAATCCTTTATACTCTAGTTTGTGCTCTGGGGAGTCAGAGTGGTCTAGTCCGCTTCAGGGACTTAGAGATTTTTCTCAAGTCGTTTATACTCAAGTCCGCGCTCTGGGGATTTAGAGTACTCTAGTCCGCTTTAGGGAATTTGAGATTTTTCTGAAGTCGTTTATACTCCAGTCCGCGCTCTGGGGACTCAGTGTACTCTAGTCCGCTTCAGGGACTTAGAGATTTTTTTGAAGTCGTTTATACTCTAGTCCACGCTCTTGGGACTCAGAGTACTCTAGTCCGCTTCAGGGACTTAGAGATTTTTCTCAAATCGTTTATACTCTAGTCCGCGCTTTGGGGACTTAGGGTACTCTAGTCCTCTTCAGGGACTTAGAGATTTTTCTCAAGTCGTTTATACTCTAGTCCGCACTCTGGGGACTCAGCGTACTCTAGTCCGCTTCAGGGATTTAGAGGTTTTTCTCAAGTCGTTTATACTCTAGTCCGCGCTCTGGGGACTTAGAGTGCTCTAGTTCGCTTCAGGGACTTAGTTATTTTTCTCAAGTCGTTTATACTTTAGTCCGCGCTCTGGGGACTTAGAGTACTCTAGTCCGCTTTAGGGACTTAGAGATTTTTGTTGAGAGCAATCGTATTTCCACCCGTTTGATTTGTATTTCATTTACCGTATCGAGGCTAATTTTGTCGAATGAACGGTCGAACCGCATTTGCTCATGGAATGGGACTCTACCCCAGCATAAGGACGAAACTTGAAAAATGGATGGTCGATTCTCGACCGCTAGGTGATTGTAGCTCTTCCAATCAAGTCAAGGAAGGAGGTATATGATAGATGGTTGGGTCACATCCATCATGGGGTTGGATAATCAAGTCTCGCGTGATTTTCTTAGTATTTCTTTCTAGAAAACGAGGATAATGGATCCCTGAGTAGACAACCTAAGTTGCATATGTTCCAAGGTGCAGTCGTGTCCATGTATTTGGAGCGATGGTTGACGAGTAGGCAGTCCATCACAACTACTTCAAGTCTGGCTTTCGAACTACCTCTTGTGTTCCGGGTAGGAGTTCATGTGTAGATGATCAAATCACGTCCACTCTAGTTAGATCCCGACATCACTGTGCTTTAGGAGAGGCATATGTATTTTATCGAACTTTACTTTATGACACGAGGAATGGATGATCGGGCCACATTCATTCCAAGCCTTGCTTAGGCCACCAAATCAAATATGGTGGTCGATGAATGGATGGTCAATTATGAACGCTTTGTATAAGGCTCTGACCGTGACGAGCTTTTCCATCTCTAGTCCATGGCCCCAAATCATTGGCATATGGTTGATGATGAGCGGTTGAATCATGCTCGTCTTGATGAAACTCCACAGGTCCGATCATGGTCTGCGTGGATTGGTTGGCGGCCAACCCTGAGTACTTGGTCACCTGCATTGTTTTGAAAGTAATTTAGTTCAAGTTGGTTGTAGTTCATAGAACAATTGAAATTGAAATAGAAATTATTTAAAGAAGATTGGAATAAATCTCATTGATCAGTGAAGCAGCATCATGTGCTCGCTATTCAACTTTGGCCCTAGCTCCCTTCAAAGGGATATGGGCCGTCAGCAGTCCAATTGATAATCTTAGTTGTAACAACCTGGAGTTTTACAATAATTAATTGTCGTCAAACGACGATTAAATTGGTTGTTAATTTCTGTTGGGATTTTATCGGTTGGAATTCTTTGAAGAAATTGATTAGCGGTTATGCGGGCTTTAGATTCGCTAGGCCCACATTTTCTTTTATTTGGTGCCAAGATAATGTTAAGATCCATTCCACTTACTCCATCCATTCATTCGTTCAAAACCCTTAAACAAAATAAACAAAAAAAAATTGGTGGCTGCTCGTTTTCGTCCTTCTCCCTTTGCAAAAAGTAGGGCTCCGATCGACTTCGTGGTGCTGCGACTTCGAGTTGCTCGAGCGAACGATGGTTTCGTTCCTTTGTCGATCGTTCGTCACGAAGAGCTCCACCCGGCTACTTCAATTCGCATCTAAAAGGTGAGTAATTTTAATTGCTCACATCTAGTTCAAACCTTATGTTGTAGGGTTTAAATCCCCTTGTTTTTTTTGTTCGTTTGGGTTTATTTGAATTTGTCAACTAGTTACTCTCGGCCACTTGATTAATATTAATGCTGGGGATTTTTTCTGACTTGCTCAATTTCGTATAATTGTTTACTTGCTGGTCACAGTTTTGATTTTTTAACTTGGTTTATTTCCTTAGCTACCTCGGAGTTGGTTTGAAATGGTTAATTTGACTTCGGTGATGATTTCTATCTTCCACGATTTACCGGCTTTTGACTTTGATTGTCGATCACTTTCTGATTTTGACTTCGGTCATTGCACTGTTTCGTGTTGCTTTGACAGTTGAGCTTTGTTCGACTGTGATATTGGACTTGTACTTGAACTTGTAATATATAGATATATATATATATATATATACAAACATTCATGTATGTATATATATACAGTGTTTGTGTGCATTTTCGATCATCCTGCTTTGACTTGATAATGTCTTCGACATTTTAACAGTGGCTTCGGCTCTTGATATTGTTCGAACTTGTGTTGGTTGACTTCGACATGGCCTTGAGTTTTAAATATCGATTTTGTTTTGTGAATTTGAGTTGATTCGACTTGATACTGTTACTGATTTACTTACAGGATAGTGTTTGATGTTATTTTGAGAAAAACAAACTGTGTTGTAGCCGTCATGGCTCCTGTGCATCACTGAGCTACTTTGTTCATGTGCAATCTACTGTTTTGGTAAAAAGATTCGAATTTCAAATTTGTGTTCGACTGAGAGTTGCTTGACTTTATCTCGGCCATTCGGGTATATTTTGATGATTGATGATTTATCTTGGCCACTCGATTTTTGTTTTAATACTGGGATTAATCTCAGACTTGTTCCAATTCCTTGATTTATTGAAAATCACGGTGTTGATTTTAGTTGACATCGGCCTCTTTGATTTTGTTGACATTCGAACTTGTTCGATCCTTTTATTTGAAACTGCTACTTCATGAATTTGATTGCATTTGGCCATATGAAGCTATTTGGATTTCTAGACTTCGGCAGTTGCTTTATTTCTCTGTGACCATTAATTTTGGTTCGAACTTAATGCTAAGACGTAGGCTATTTCTGAAATCCCTTGTGACTTTTGCTTTACTTGAATTTCTCTATGCTTTGTCGGGTTCCTTGTATACACCTGACATCGACTTTGCAATTGCTTTGTGTATTGGCATCAGTCATTATGCATTTGTTTTACTTGAGGCCTTGACTTTGTATGCTCTGCATATACTCTTTGATATATGCATATTTGTTGAACTGCACACCTGGTTTTCAAAATGTATGTCTACATATACTCGATTTCCAAACTTGTTTGGATATTGAGCTGCTTCATTTTTATATATTTGGTCTTGGTCGCTGGTGAGCTGCATCCCTTGAGTACTTGTTGGCACTGTGTTGCTTACTTGGAGCCTTTGTGCTTGTTACTGTGTTGCCTTATCTTGGGCACACATGCTTGTTTCACTTGTAGCCTTTGTGCCTTATTGCTATTCCTTTATATGTGATTGCATTGTCACTGTATTGGTTTATGAACATTTGACATTCAGGTTGCGTGCACAATTCATGTGTTTCCAACCTGGGTCCTTTGTACCTTGTTGTTCCACTGTAGCACTTCAATTGCTTCTGCTGGTTCATGTATACGTACGTGTCATTGCCCTTGTGCACTGATGCTTACAGTCGTGTTGAATTTGAGGACTTTTGTGTTGTTTTGAGTTTGCTGTTGCTTTATATCTGGACTTCCTCTGGTTCATTTCTTTGTAGTTGAGTTGAGTCACGATAGTTGTTACTTGACCTCTGCAGTTTTGATTGCTGTTAGTATTCACTGTTGTGATGATTCACAAACTGTAGTGGCGAGGTAGTGCACGCGTGCGTGTACTGCAGCCACATAGAAATTTGATTTGATTGATCATTTTGAGATCGTCTAATTATCTATTTGATAATTAGATTCTGAGTTTCTAATTATTTATTTAATAATTGGATTTTTGTTGTTAATTGCTGTTTAGGCAATTCCGGAGTTTTCATATTATCTTCATTGATAATCTTTTTATTTATCTTGTTGATGGTTTGAATTTGCTGATTTGTTGTTTAACACTGTTTAGTGTTATATCTGTCGTTATCCGATTCTCTTATTGAAGAATCGGATATACGAGATTTCTGTGACTGTCGTCTATTTGATATTTGATTATTATTGCTTCCGTGCATTAATAACCGAGTTTGAATTAGACTGACCCGTGTATTATTTTCTTTTGAATTTAATACTCGGGTCAGACCCAAGTTATTTCAGGTTGTAGATATCCTGCTTTGAGTTGCTGCTTGAGCTATGAAGTCTTTTCACATCTTTTGAAGTAGTCTGCGTCATTTTGTAGTAGTCAGTGTATCTGATTTAGGATGATATGTATTCATGTATATTAGTCGATAATGTACTTGTATATATAACTTCCAGAGTTGACAGTTGTAGTTGTATCATATGTATTGTGTCAAATGTATTGTAACTGACATCAGTTATATATATATATATGAGACTTTTGTTATTTGTGTTCCGCATTTTTCGTATCTGTGTTATTATTATATATATTGTCCTTAACTATTATGAACCATCGTAGTTCGTTTTATATTGGAATTGGGTATGTCGATGGGAGTTAATAAATAAGAGATGAAAAATAAAAATATATACCACTCCTATCGAGGTAACCAATACTAGTGTAAGGCCCAACTACGGATGGCCGCTCCTATCCAGCCTTATTCTTCGTAATAACGGACAGTATTTCTTTTAATACTCTTTGTTATTGTGAGCTTAGAGGTGGGGTGTCACAGTTGGTATTAGAGCTTGGGGTTTATGGACATAATATAAAACATAACTTAGATGGAACATGTGTTACAACTATTTGTCGACGTTTTAGTTGTGCTTTGAGTCAAAACTAAAGTTTTGAAACTATGATGACATTTTTAAAATATCTTTATTTAAAAATAAAAAGTGAAACTGTGTTTGGATGGTTTGATTGATTTGTGTTATGTTTATCAGAGTGCACAGCGGAAGTAGTGACACTGTCTTCGTTGAGTATAGCTGATAACCTTTTTGATTTAAAAATCAAAATATGAAATTGAAATAAATTTCTTTTGTTGTTTACATAGCTGGGTTTATTTTGTTTCTTTGAAAATTTCGAATCCGATTGAGGATTCGAAGCGACTGCAGTTATGTGATTTTTGTTGAGATTTTTGCTGGTTTCCTTTTATGCTAATCATATATTGATTAGATTTTGCTGTTTTGAATTATCTTCATTGAAGATACATTCGAATGATTTCTTTGTTCATTTGGTAGTATACGTGCAAATTTGAGTTGCACATTACTGCATTAATTTAACGTTGAACCGATGTTTGGTTTAAACGTATTTTGTTGCCGTTATGTTTATAACGGGATTTTTACATCGACGTTAAATTTTTGAAGCACGGTGTTTTGTTGACATTTTAATGAATGAAAATTCACTGGTATTACATTTTGATGTGAATTATTTTGATGAGATTTTGACGTATAAAAATTACTGTTGCTTTGGCTTCAGTAACCGTCAATTTTAAAGTGGATTTTCAAGCGGTTATTCCGCAATGTTGATTTTGTGATCCGTTTTTACGGTATTTTTAGAAGTACAATTTCCTTTTCGAAATTATTACAGATGTTACTGTTTAATCACGTGTTCTGAAATTTGTTTTAAATTTTTTACAGTTTACGCTTTCAAAAGAATGAGGAAGCAATTTAAACACTTCAGCAAAATTGAGGACTATGAACCCTCACTTTTACTGTTTCTCTTAATTCCGGACTTGTCCGTTTGAGAACGTAAAATGTTATTCATTTAAAATACAAAATTTTATAGTTTGCGCTTTCAAAAGAATAAGGAAGCGACTTAAACGATTCAGCAAAATCGGGGACTATGAACCCTTTCTTTTACTGTTTCGCTTAATTCCGAACTTGTCCTTTTGAGAATGTAAAATGTATTTTTACAAAATACACAATTTTACACTTTCAAGGAAACGATGAAGAAAATCAAACGATTTAGTAAAACACATGGTATGGGACATGTGCGTTTGCTATTTCGGTTAATTCCGGACTCGTTAATTGAAACATCTGCTGTTTTGATGATTTTGATGATTTTGTGTGCTTTCGAGCCACTATGTTGGACCTTCGGGTCATATGTCGGACTTTTGGGTCATATGATGGACCTTCGGGTCAAATACCAGTACTAGACCTTCGGGTCATTTGTTGGGTGCCAAAATTATGTTGAGTACTTGGTAGGCTTCGACCATTTGTTGATGCACGTGCGGCGAACTAAAAACTCGCCATCTGATGGGATCGATCCAACCTTTTATGTTGATTTTCTAGAATATCTTAATTGATTTCTAGATATTTGTTGTTTCCATTTATCTACAGGTAATTGGATATTTGTTGTTTCTAATTATCGTTTTTGATAATCAGATATTTGATGTTTCTGATTATCGTTTTTGATAATCGGATATTTGTTGTTTCTGATTATCGTTTTTGATAATTAGATATTTGCTGCTACGAGATTTAATAATCGTATCGATAATTAAATATTTGCTGCTTTGAGATTTCTGATTATCGTTTTTGATAATCGGATATTTGTTGTTTTTGATTATCGTTTTGATAATTAGATATTTGTTGATTTGAGATTTCTGATTATCAGATGTTTTTTGATTATCATTTGAGATAATTAGATATTTGTTGATTTGAGATTTCTGATTATCGTTTTGATAATCGGATATTTGTTGTTTCTGATTATCGTTTTTGATAATCGGATATTTGTTGTTTCTGATTATCATTTTTGATAATCAGATATTTGTTGTTTCTGATTATCGTTTTTGATAATCGGATATTTGATGTTTCTGATTATCATTTTTGATAATCGGATATTTGTTGTTTATGATTATCGTTTTTGATAATTAGATATTTGCTGCTATGAGATTTAATTATCGTATCGATAATTAAATATTTGCTGCTTTGAGATTTCTGATTATCGTTTTTGATAATCAGATATTTGTTGTTTCTGATTATCGTTTTTGATAATTAGATATTTGTTGATTAGAGATTTTTGATTATCGTTTTTGGTAATTAGATATTTGTTGATTTGAGATTTCTGGTTATCGTTTTTGATAATCGGACATTTGCTAGTTTTGCTGATTATGAGATTTTCTAGTCTCTAATTGATTCTGGATTATGTTGATTATATTGAATTGTTGTTTCCTATCTATCTCTGTTAATAGTTAGAGTTTGTTGATTATGAAGTTCGTGTTTTCTAGTTATTTGTTGGATAGCTAGATATTTGCAGTTTTGCGATTTTTGATTTGTGTTTTCTAATTGTCTTTGCTGATAATTAGATTTTGTTGTTTTCTAATTATTGTATCGATAATTAGATATAGCTGTTTTGTGATTTCTGAATTTCAATTATCTAGTTGATAATTAAATATTGCTGATAATTGTATTTATTCAGTTTTGTTGTTTTCTGATTATCTATCTGATAGTTAGATTTTGTTGAGAATTTGTGAATTTCTTTTATGGAATTAGAAGATTTCTTTGGCGTTTGTGTTCTCGACATTTATTTTTCTAGCCTAACCAGTTTATGTTAGAAAAAAATTGTTATTGACATCTTTAATTATGAAAATTGCGGGGACGCAATTTTTATAAGGAGGGGAGTCTGTAACAACCCGGAGTTTTACAACAATTAATTATCGTCAAACGACGATTAAATTGATTGTTAATTTCTGTTGGGATTTTATCGGTTGGAATTCTTTGAAGAAATTGGTTAGCGGTTATGCGGGCTTTAAATTCACTTGGCCCACGTTTTCTTTTATTTGGTGCCAAGATAATGTTAAGACCCGTTCCACTTACTCCATCCATTCATTCGTTCAAAACCCTTAAACAAAATAAACAAAAAAAATGGTGGCTGCTCGTTTTCGTCCTTCTCCCTTTGCAAAAATTAGGGCTCCGATCGACTTCGTGGTGCCGCGACTTCGAGTTGCTCGAGCGAACGATGGTTTCGTTCCTTTGTCGATTCACGAAGAGCTCCGCCCGGCTACTTCAATTCGCATCGAAAAGGTGAGTAATTTTAATTGCTCACATCTAGTTCAAACCTTATGATGTAGGGTTTAAATCCCCTTGTTTTTTTTGTTCGTCTGAGTTTATTTGAATTTGTCAACTAGTTACTCTCGGCCACTTGATTAATATTAATGCTGGGGATTTTTTCTGACTTGCTCAATTTCGTATAATTGTTTACTTGCTGGTCACAGTTTTGATTTTTAACTTGGTTGATTTCCTTGGCTACCTCGGAGTTGGTTTGAAATGGTTAATTTGACGTCGGTGATGATTTCTATCTTCCACGATTTACCGGCTTTTGACTTTGATTGTCGATCACTTTCTGATTTTGACTTCGGTCATTGCACTATTTCGTGTTGCTTTGACAGTTGAGCTTTGTTCGACTATGATATTGGACTTGTACTTGAACTTGTAATATATATATATATACAAACATTCATGTATGTATATATATATACAGTGTTTGTGTGCATTTTCGATCATCCTGCTTTGACTTGATAATGTCTTCGACATTTTAACAGTGGCTTCGACTCTTGATATTGTTCGAACTTGTGTTGGTTGACTTCGACATGGCCTTGAGTTTTAAATATCGATTTTGTTTCGTGAATTTGAGTTGATTCGACTTGATACTGTTACTGATTTACTTACAGGATAGTGTTTGATGTTATTTTGAGAAAAACAAACTGTGTTGTAGCCGTCATGGCTCCTATGCATCACTGAGCTACTTTGTTCATGTGCAATCTACTGTTTTGGTAAAAAGATTCGAATTTCAAATTTGTGTTCGACTGAGAGTTGCTTGACTTCGTCTCGGCCATTCGGGTATATTTTGATGATTGCTGATTTATCTTGGCAACTTGATTTTTATTTTAATACTGGGATTAATATCAGACTTGTTCCAATTCCTTGATTTATTGAAAATCACGGTGTTGATTTTAGTTGACATCGGCCTCTTTGATTTTGTTGACATTCGAACTTGTTCGATCCTTTTATTTGAAACTGCTCCTTCATGAATTTGATTGCATTTGGCTATATGAAGCTATTTGGATTTCTAGACTTCGGCAGTTGCTTAGAATTATTTCTCTGTGACCATTATTTTTGGTTCGAACTTAATGCTAAGACGTAGGCTATTTCTGAAATCCCTTGTGACTTTTTCTTTACTTGAATTTCTCTGTGCCTTGTCGGGTTCCTTGTATACACCTGACATCGACTTTGCAATTGCTTTGTGTATTGGCATCGGTCATTATGCATTTGTTTTACTTGAGGCCTTGACTTTGTATGCTCTGCATATACTCTTTTATATATGTATATTTGTTGAAATGCACACCTGGTTTTCAAAATGTATGTCTGCATATACTCGATTTCCAAACTTGTTTGGATATTGAACTGCTTCATTTTTATATATTTGGTCTTGGTCGCTGGTGAGCTGCATCCCTTGAGTACTTGTTGGCACTGTGTTGCTTACTTGGAGCCTTTGTGCTTGTTACTGTGTTGCCTTATCTTGGGCACACATGCTTGTTTCACTTGTAGCCTTTGTGCCTTGTTGCTATTCCTTTATATGTGATTGCATTGTCACTGTATTGGTTTATGAACATTTGATGTTCAGGTTGCGTGCACAATTCATGTGTTTCCAACCTGGGTCCTTTGTACCTTGTTGTTCCACTGTAGCACTTCAATTGCTTCTGCTGGTTCATGTATACGTACGTGTCATTGCCCTTGTGCACTGATGCTTACAGTCGTGTTGAATTTGAGGACTTTTGTGTTGTTTTGAGTTTGCTGTTGCTTTATATCTGGACTTCCTCTGGTTTATTTCTTTGTAGTTGAGTTGAGTCACGATAGTCGTGACTTGACCTCTGCAGTTTTGATTGCTGTTAGTATTCACTGTTGTGATGATTTCACGAACTGTAGTGGCGAGGCAGTGCACGCGTGCATGTACTGCAGCCACACAGAAATTTGATTTGATTGATCATTTTGAGATCGTCTAATTATCTATTTGATAATTAGATTCTGAGTTTCTAATTATTTATTTAATAATTGGATTTTTGTTGTTAATTGCTGTTTAGGCAATTCCGGAGTTTTCATATTATCTTCATTGATAATCTTTTTATTTATCTTGTTGATGGTTTGAATTTGCTGATTTGTTGTTTAACACTGTTTAGTGTTATATCTATCGTTATCCGATTCTCTTATTGAAGAATCAGATATACGAGATTTCTATGACTGTCGTCTATTTGATATTTGATTATTATTGCTTCCATGCATTAATAACTGAGTTTGAATTAGACTGACCCATGTATTATTTTCTTTTGAATTTAATACTCGAGTCAGACCCGAGTTATTTCAGGTTGTAGATATCCTGCTTTGAGTTGCTGCTTGAGCTATGAAGCTTTTCACATCTTTTGAAGTAGTCTTCGTCATTTTGTAGTAGTCAGTGTATCTGATTTAGAATGATATGTATTCATGTATATTAGTCGATAATGTACTTGTATATATAACTTCCAGAGTTGACTGTTGTAGTTGTATCATATGTATTGTGTCAAATGTATTGTAACTGACATCAGTTATATATATATATATATATATATATATATATGAGACTTTTATTATTTGTGTTCCACATTTTTATTATTTGTGTTATTATTATATATATTGTCCTAAACTATTATGAACCATCGTAGTTTGTTTTATACTAGAATTTGGTATGTCGATGGGAGTAAATAAATAAGATATGAAAAATAAAAATATATACCACTCCTATCGAGGTAACCAATACTAGTGTAAGGCCCAACTATGGATGGCCGCTCCTATCCAGCCTTATTCTTCGTAATAACGGACAATATTTCTTTTAATACTCTTTGTTATAGTGAGCATAGAGGTTGGGCGTCACATTAGTTCTTTATTGATATGCATCGAATGTTCGCTGCCCGCCATTCCATAGGACTTGCACATACTGTTAAACCTTTCCTTTCCAGATCAGCTTTTCAATCACACATCAGAGGTGTTTGTAATCGCCAGTGTTAGGATCAGTGAGCCTATTGGAATATACAACATTCGCCTGATTTTCTTTGGGCTTCGGTGGACTTTCTCGAGGTTGGTTTTTAGTACCACTCCGAGTCGCAAGTCTCTAAGTAGAGGCTATCGATTGAATCTTTCAAAGAGCATATGAGTCAAATTTTGAGATCTTGGTTCGTCTACTGGAAACTGAGTCCTTAGCCAACGATCCTGTATTTTTATTTTTCCTAGTCTGCTCCACTCCTCCTCACTTTGGTTTTGATTCATTTTGTAACAGAAATGACCCATGGTCGTAGGAGGCTCTCCAGCTAACTAGCTGCTAAAATATATCTGGAGGTCGGCTCCCTTGAAACGCGATCAGTATGGTATCCTTATTAGCATTTGGAACAAATTGCTTGGAGTCTGACATTGGTTTGATTGGAGTCACTAAATTTGAAGTACTGGGTCTGTGAAGAATGATGCTTGGAGTCATCTTGGCATTTGGTTGGAGAAAATATTGGTTTTACTCGAGTCTGGTTTGGGTCAAAAGTTTCCTGCATTTTCCTAAAGTCATATCATTTACGTTATCCAACCTTTGGGAGTGTCGTTTGCACTGCGCTACAGCTAGGGTTCGGGTGGGTTTCCACCCAAAAAAAAATTTAGTGCCTTTTTCTTGAATTTGGGTCGTACCCGAAAAAGTTTTTCTTTTGAAAATAGGGGTCGTATAAGAGACCGATGTAACTTAAGTTTGGATCGGCCTATGCACATGGTTCGGTATATTTGATAATTGGTCAGCATGCTTATAAAGCACAAGAAAAGAAGGCGGTCCGATGTTGGAGTGTAGGCATGGTGGATCGAACAAGAGTGGCTCGGCCAAGGCGGTTAGGCCAAGGCGGTTCGGCCAAGGTGGTTCGGCCAAGAGTGGCTCGGCCAAGGCGGTTCGGCTAAGGTGGGTCGGCCATTCGGCCAAGGTGGGTCGGCCAAGAGTGGCTCAGCCAAGGCGGTTCGACCAAGGGTGGCTCGGCCAAGGTGGGTTGGCCGTTCGACAAAGGTGGGTCGGCCAAGAGTGGCTCGGCCAAGGCGGTTCGGCCAAGGGTGGCTCGGCCAAGGTGGCTCGGCCAAGGTGGCTCGGCCAAGGCGGTTCGGCCAAGGGTGGCTTGGCCAAGGCAGTTCGGCCAAGGTGGTTCGGCCAAGGCGGTTCGACCAAGGGTGGGTCGGCCAAGGCGGTTCGGCTAAGGTGGATCGGCTATACGGAGTACGTGGGGCGATCGGTATACAACAGTTTTGGAGCAGTCAGTATATAGAGCTTTTGGAGCGATCGGTATATATGTGTTTGCCTTGGTGAGGGTTCGACCATATGAGAGATTGATTGAATTGCCTTCGGGGGGGTTAGCCTTCATTCGACTTGAGTGTAAACTTCAACATCCAATCCCCAGATCTTGCGTACATCAGTGAATCCAATCCTTTCACATGAACATGAACACATGATTAATTTTAAACAAGAACATTAGCATAATCAAATTTTCCAAAAACAGGGGTAGTAGACTTAGTTTCTCTGACTATGGCTATCAGTTTCCTTTAGATTTCTTTCAAATCTGAATAGAATAGGAATTTTGCAAGTTAATAACTGGATCTATCTCGCGAATATGGGAATCCGCTAGTAGACAATGAGATCCAATCAAGCCGAGAATTCATTTCTCAGTGAAAGCACCAAAATGTTAGCACCAAAATTGGTCACAAACACCCTTGAATAGAGTTATGTAGAGAGATTAATGAAGAAAGTAAATTAAAACAGAAAAATAACGCAATTAAGTGCAAAAAGAACAACATAAACGAGAACACCAGATTTATATTGGTTCGGCGTAATTGCCTACGTCCACTTTGAATATGATCTTTATTACTTTCCCTAACACTTGGAATATAGATACAATCCATAAACAAACCACTTGAATACAAGTTTGAATCAAAAATAGGAGAGTATAAAAAATGGCAGAGTTTCCTTGGAGTTCTCCCAAAAAAAGGACCTTTCAACTGTACCCCTACCTCTGTATTTATAGACGAAGATAGGCTGGACTCCCTTCGAAGGCCCAGGAACAAGGTACTTCGGCCCATAGTAGGCGAATTCTGTGTAGCGAGCCAGGCATACCGAACGGTGGTCGCCGAACGATGATGGCCGAACGATGGTGGCCGAACGGTGGTAGTCGAACGATGGTGTGCCGAACGATGGTGTGTCGAAAGATGGTGGCTGAACGATGGTTGTCGAACAAATGTGGTCGAACGGTGGTTGCCGAACGAAGGTGGCCGAACGGTGGTTGCCGAACGAACCCGGCCGAGCGACCTCTCCTTGGATGCCTAGATTGAGCCATCTCGTTTTCCCATTCTTGACCGAGCGATATGCGTCATCCTTCAAGGCCGAACCGTACACTTAGGCCGAGCGATGTACATAAGCCGAACCGTACATATAGGCCAAACAATGCCCATATGCCAGGCTACCCAAAACGGATTAATCCCTTACGTCTCCAATCTCTAACTAACTCAAGTCTTATCCAGACTCAATCAAAGCCTTTGTAATTATCACCTTGTAGCCGGGCCAAGTGACCGGATAACAATACATTTATAGAGATCACTCATTGTGATTTAGAATGCAAGGTCAGGCACTCATCCATACAAGTTCATTCTGGGACCGAACGAAACCAAAGGTACGTTCCTCGGCCATTACTAGGCGAGAAGTCCTTGTGGTTTTGAAGTTTTTCATAACAAAGAGACCACCGCTAGAATATAGTGAATCGGAAGTTTATCCCCAATTAATCAACAAGTAGTCCCTCATTATTATTCATCTCAATGTCTCCATCTTCAAATATCTTCAATCCTCGAACACGTAAATTGGTTCGAAGTGGTTTTCGAATAGTAATCACCCAAATCCGACCCCGGTTCCTTCGAAATTCAATCATCGATAAAAAGTGAATATGGGTATACAAAAATCATTAAGTCTCTTTTCACTTTAATTCTTTTCGGATGATTTCAAAATCTCTTTCTTTTGTCTTAGAATAATTCTAAGTAATTCATTCTTTATCTTTAGATAATACTAATCTTCTTTTATTTTGGAAACTTAATACAATCTTTTTAGAGCATCCGGGCTTTCCTTTCGATCTATTCCACCCCTCGCCTAAGAAGAGAAAATTGTGGCCAGGTAAGTTCATGGCACTAGTTGCTCCATCCCTAAACTTAGTTAAACACCTTGTTTTATCTTCCCAGATCTCACAGGTTGGGCAAATGTACTAGTCGTTTCCGCATACTCAGTTATCAACTTTACTTTGAAATTGATTATAAAGATTCTAAATTATCTTTTAAACGCTAAATTTTCCCTTCAAAAACATTCAAAATTGATTCTTGGAAAAATCGTTACGTTTAAACTCATATTCAAAAAGTTATAGAATTCGCAGCATAAAAGTGCTGCGGAAATTGCTATATAAGCTTATTTGATTTAAACGGCTCTTTAATATTTGAAAATTCATATTTTCCAATTCAAATCTCTTATTAAAACTTCCAAATCATCTTTAAATTACTTAAGTATTCTTTTAAAATCATTCACAAAAGATTTAGGAAAGAATTGTTAAGTTTAAAACTACGTTTCAAAAGTTATTAAAACCTACTACGAAAAGCGTTGTGAAAAGTGTTGCAAATAGCGTTTTAAAAGCTATATTCTTCAAAACGACTTTTATATCATTTAGATATCCATTTTCAACTTAAATCTCTTTTAAAACATTTTAAAATATTTTCATAATTTATTTCATATCTTTAAAATATTTAAAATATCAATTTTAAACTTTGGTCATTTTGCTGTAAAAGCGCGATTTTTTTGGAAAATTGTTTTGCACATATTTTAAACTATACAAGATGAAATCTTGATTTTCTTTATTTATTTCTTTTAAAAATATTTAAATGTTTATAAAACATTTCTATGTTATTTTAAAACTATTTCCAAAAGGTTTAAACATTTCATATACACCATTTCATTTTCAAAAGGAAAGTGATTTCCTTTGTGCTAATCGACGTGTATTAACGTGACTTGGTAAAACAATTTAACAATCATGTCAAACAATAACAAATTGATGATCAAATCATATATAAGCATCCATAGCAATCATAACACATCATCAAACATGTATATATATAAATATAGATTTTAAATAGAGTTTCTCACCATAAACCAAAGCGATAAACTTCCTACCAATATTCTAATCAACCAACACTTCACTAACCACTTCCTACTCCATTAAACACTAGCAAACAACACCCTCTCCCTTCTAATAGCTTGGCGGAGGCTTGAGTTGGAGGTTGGCCAAAAGTATAGAGAAGAAGCTGTAGAGCTTTGAACTTGAATTCCCAAGATTTTGATCCGAAAAATAGGTTATCTTGTATCTTATTTTAGGCCCTCCAAATCTACAAATTTAGAAAAGTTGTTTACTAAAAAGTTTTTGAAAATTCTTTTCTCTTGAATTTTAAAAAAAGAATCATTTGAATCCATGTTTTTTGAGGGAGATATGATGGAATGAAGAAGAGGTATTATCGGATTGACAAAAATGAAGCACGAAAATGCACTTCAAAGAATTAAGTTTCAGTTATAGCAAACCTCAAAACTGGAAAAAGTGCTCAACAAGAAAGTTGTAGCCACTAGAATTTTGTATGATCTGAAAAATGAATTTCTTAATTTGGATCAGTTATGAATAAAACAAAATTTGGTTATTCTCTGTCTTAGAAACTGAGCCAGAGAATGCACTAGAAAGAAGTGGATTTTTGATATAGTTAAGTTTAGATTGAGACAAAGTGGTCAACATGAAAGTTGTAGCCACTGGAAAAATACATGATTTGAATAAAAAAAAAATTCATTTTGTTCTGTTTTGAAGAAGTTATAGCCAAGAGAACAAGAGGTAAAATATGGAAAATAGATGAGTTTGATTTGAAGAGAATGAACATTGATTTCTTTTGAATATTTTGTAAATATTTTTACATTATTTCTTTCTAATTTTTTCCTATGGCTTGAAACCATTAAAGAGAAGAGGAAGAAGATGAAGAAGCTTGAGAAAAGAAGAAGAAGAAATGTGAATGAAAGTGAAGAAGGAGGTGGGTATTTATAGAAAAAGAAAGAAGTGGTAAATTTACCAAAATAACCTCTTACCAAATTACCAAACTAACCTTACTTCAACCTAAAGAAATCTCCAGTTTTTCAATATATAACATCATCTTTCACATCTTTACTTTATGTCTTAGTCACTTAAATATTAAGTAAAGAAAAGTAATTATTTTGTTGGATTTTGATGTGATTTGGATTTGATATTTACTTTTGACTTTTCTTAAACTTACTTACTTTTCTTAATGATGTTCTAGAAATTTCCTAATCTTATTTAGCAAAAGCAAACATGTTTAGTTATTAAAATGTGTAATATATGTTAAAACATGTTAACAAAGGTGCGACAACGTTGCGGTAACTTATTTTGAACAAAACGTTGATTTTCGACAAAACGTTTTCCGGTCACATTTTGACGTTTTTGTCAAAATAAATTTGTTATTATATTTAAATAATTAAAACAAGCATATTTGACTTATAAAAAAATATAATACAATATCCAAATCTATTTATATAAAATACGACATCGATTTATCGATATACGTCAAAATTTGTCAACTTTTATAGAACGGGTTTTATATATTTATCAAACCTTTATAATTAAATTTCTATTATTATTAAATGAGTTTTATATCGATTATATATTTTTTAAAAGAATTATTTATCCTTTAAAACCAATTTCTCGAATATTTATCCTGCTTTATCGGAATCCGATATTTGTCAATTTTACAATGGAAATCCAAAATCTTTATTCAATATAAAAAATAAGTTTACCATTCTTATTTATCATATAAAACATGATTGTTTAAGTTTGAAAATTCTACATTTGAATATTTAAAATAATTAAATATCCCATTTTCGAAGCGGTAAAATTACGGGCCGTTACACTTTATATGTAATTCTTCTACTATTGGGAATCCTTTATATTAATTATTTTTTATTATTCATGTAAGAGCCATATGCAATTCTTCTATTGCTGCAGCTACCATTCTAGACTTTTAGTACGAAAATAAAACGTAGCAAACGTAGGTGATTTTTATGGAGAAAGCTAGCGTACATTTATGAAGCTATTTTTTTAGTTAGGCAGTCATTTGATGTTGAAAATTTGCTCCTTTTGGTGTGCTTAAAACTTTAATGATTGAATTTCAAATTTTGTTCTAAGCTATCGCCCCTAGCATTGCTGACCTTCATTACGAAATTATAATGTAGCAGATTTATTTATTAGTTTTGATGAAACTTGGTGTACCGTTATAATATGAATGAACTTTTAATTAAACATTAAGTTGATAATGAAATGTTGATCCTTATGATTTGCGTAATGTCTGAAGTTTGATGATGAAATAGTTCGGTCAACATATTACAACAATATTCATTTTTGATAAAAAGATAACACCATTTATCGTTTTCGGAAATTGATAATAGAGTTTATCAATTTTCATAAAGTGATAAGAGAATTTATCATTTTAAGTATAGAAAATTTAAACGTTCATCATTTTATATAAGCATTAAAGCATTGTTAAAATAATACAACAATA
This sequence comes from Allium fistulosum, assembly GCA_030737815.1. NCBI lineage: Eukaryota > Viridiplantae > Streptophyta > Magnoliopsida > Asparagales > Amaryllidaceae > Allium > Allium fistulosum. The sequence goes on from CM060905.1 coordinate 675,478,481, forward strand.
TTCATTTGTGATAAAAAGATAATACCGTTTATCGTTTTCAGAAATTAATAAATTCTTTTATCATTTTCATAAAATTGATAAATTTTCATAAAATGTTAAAAGCATCTATCATTTTAAATATAGAAAATTTAAATATTCATCGTTTTATATAAGCATTAAAGTAGCCATATTGACTTAATATATTACAACAATATTCATTTTTGATAAAAAGATAACACCATTTATTGTTTTCAGAAATTGATAAAGAATCTATCAATTTCCATAAAATGATAAAAGAATTTATCATTTTAAGTATAAAAAATTTAAACATTCATCATTTTATATAAGCATTAAGGCATTGTTAACATATTACAACAATATTCATTTATAATAAAAAGATAATACTTCCAAAAAAAAAAGATAATACCATTTATCGTTTTCAGAAATCGATAAATACTTTTATCAATTTTCATAAAATGATAAAAGAATTTATCAGTTTAAATATAGAAAATTTAAACTTTCATCATTTAATATAAGCATTGAAGCAGCTATATTGACTTAATTTTTCTTTCCTAGCTTATTGAAAACTAATCATTTTTTGTTATATTAAAAAATTAGAAATGTTTATAATTTTATATTACCATCAAATAAAATGATAAACATATTTTTTTACTGTCATTGTCACTGTACCCTCTATTTCTGTTTTGAATAAGAAAACAATATACGGATATAAGAAACAAACATTTATGTCCATTGTATAAAAATGATAGGATAAATTAATCGATGATACAATAATTTATACAAAATGAATAAATCTTCAGTAGTAGATAGAAATAAAAGTAAATTTAGACAATGGTGTTAATATTATACTAGTAGTCTTAGTCTTATATCTCCGTGTTATACAAAAAGTATATAAATTATTTACTGTATAGATTATTTATTGCTCAATGGGTAGCTATATCTTTGTGTTATACCACCAGTATATAGTTTATTTACTTTATAGATTATTAACTACTCAATAGATAGTTATGTCTCTATGTTATACCACCAGTCATAGTCATATATTTAACTTATTGGTTCATATGTACCGCGTCAATGAAAATTTGAAAAATGTTTACAAGCGTTGATGTATTTAAAATGGATTTTGGATATAAACTTTAATAGTATTTTTTACCTTATAATTGACTGTTCTATAAATTTTGCATGTTAACAAGTCACTATGACATATTTATGTTGGTATGATGGTTTTATTGGTCAATCGACAAATATGGTATTCTGCTACAATATCAAGCTTTAACTAAACATAATGTATGTTACAATATTAAATCAAATATAGTTTTATAATTAAATGTTTTACAACAGGTATGATCGCGGAATGTTTGTAATAGTAAACATGAGGAAGAAAGTAACGGGTTTACCATTGGTAGAAAAGGTTTCGGAAGAAGATATTGGTCAGTTAAAAGCAAATATGGTAGCTGACATTATGACAGATAAGCCATATTGCCAAACCACGGAAAAGTTTTGCACTTCACAACTAAAGCCACAAGAAGAAAACAAGCATGTTGAAAAAAATAATTGAAGCAAAATGAATATTAAAGTAGTTTTTTGACTTCATTTAAAGAAAACATTATATGTTTAGTTTGTTTTGACTTCTATTTCCTAGAGGAAAAGAACAAAATTGTATTGTATGTTGAAATTTATTTCATTTACAGAAAATAGTTTATTTAGTTGGTTCCTTTCACATGTAAGCTTTGCTATTATTTTGATGTTTTTCACAAACAAGTTCTGTAATTTGTTATGTTGATGAATATTTGGCTTGAATATGAATTATATCTTGTTGTACTCATATTATATTTCATATGTTTGTTATGTAATTTGTTCTTTCGTATGATTTAGATCCTACTATACTTATATATATTTCATATGTTTGTTATGTAATTTGTTCTTTGATATGATATAGATCTTACTGTACTCGTATTTGTTTTATAATTTGTTATCGTTAAGATGTTTAGTCATGTATAGTTATTGACTTTGTTATTGCAAATGCTGTTTTGACAGATCTTGCTGAAAACTGACATTTGGTTATATAATTTATAAGCCTACTAAAAAAATATTTACAATTGACAGTAGATGATCATTATAAAAAATTTATATAACAAAAGAACATCAGCTTTTTGGTCTTATGTCTGTATATATCAGAACTCGACTACTTTAGCATGACCGCACTTTTGCAATGGTTCTTTTGAATAACAACTATATGTTTGCATAAATAAAATGTAAAATGAAATCTGACTACACAATGTTGCTGATAATTGTTAATGTAATTTTTTAGGAGGTATTATTGCTGAGAATTGCACTGAGTTAAAGACTCGGTGTAGTTTGCCTTCCACTGAATTTAAATCAGTGCAAGTTTTATATTCAAGTTCACACGTGTCTTGAATGGGCTTACAGTACTACACAATTCTGATTTCACTTTAACTCTATGAGCCATGTGCCAAAACTATTTGCTCTTATACAAACATACGAGAATAAGAGCACTTACCATATTACTCAGCTTCCCCAACTCTGTCACATATTTAAGTGCCCAATTAAGAAGTATATACATAGCTTGAAGAATAAATTTTTGTGTAATATTTTCATCTACTAATGTCGCAAACAAACATATGACGCTAAAGAAAATGTGGTACGTCAGAGCGATTTTTGTGTAATATTTTCATCTACTAATTGAATGATTATAATATGGTGAAAATTCTATTCATTTCAAATAAATTTTGTTTAAAAAGACAAGTAGTAATAATTTTTATACAATGAAATTCAATTCTGCTGAGTTTAACAAACTACAGGAAGTAGTAAGCTGTATTGACACTGAGTGGTTATACTAACAATAACTGAAGAAAATGGAGGAAATTTCTTGGATAACTAGAATAAGTCAAACTGTATCTACACAGGTAATAAAGAAAAGAAACAACGCAGAATTTAAAAACATAAAACTAGACTCTCTCAATCGAGACTGCTACGACTTTGTTATCGAGATCAGCACTCCCCAAGCTTGAAGTTTCGCTTATGTTTCCTCGATCCTATTAGTTATCAAAAGTCAAAGCAATAACCATTGCATTAGATGATGCTAGCAGTTATAGAAAATAGTTTACAAGATATGTCTGAACTAAGTGCAAGAATGCACTGAGTTAGAATCACTGAAAACTGCCCTGCACTGAGTTAGAATCAGTTGGAAAATTGAATCAGTTCTCGTTGCTGAAATTTTAGGATCATTCGATATCATAAAAATTAACAGGTAAAATCATAAAAATGATAAAACAATTTATCATTTTACAAAATCAGAAATAAAATTTCATAAAAACAGCCATAAAGCAAATATAAATTCAATAAAATATTAAAATACGAACTATCCAATATTGTATTCACCATCTCGTCTGAAACAACAAATGATAAGCATAAAGTTATAAAAGACATTTGACAACTAGATATTGTTCATAAGTATAGCCATGAACAATAATAACAAGTACATCATAAAATCAAATTTAAATTTTCATATGAAACAGTAGTAAATTTACAGAAAAATAACAATTTCATCAACATAATATCATATATTCCCATACCAACCAGTCAAGTAATACATTATAATACTATAATAATCCTAATAACTTATACTGCAACAATGGTAGTTGATATTGAATTAAACATAAAATGAACTTAGTAACAACATAGGAATAACCTAATATTTATAGTAAAAGAATAACATAAAAACAAAAATAGCTTTTAAATTTTAGGATCCAAGAATATCTCAATACAACATAGAAAGCTAAAACATAATTACTATAATAATCCTAATAACTTATACTGCAACAATGGTAGTTGATATTGAATTAAACATAAAATGAACCTAGCAACAACATAAGAATAACCTAATATTAATAGTAAAAGAATAACATAAAAACAAAAATATAATTCAATACAATAGCTTTTAAATTTTAGGATCCAAGAATATCTCAGTACAACATAGAAAGCTAAAACATAATTATCTTCAAAAACGAACAAGAAAAAATGACATAACAATTATAAAAACATTCAACCGCTCAATGGACAACTTCTACGATTATGACCTAACTTCTTACACTTTCCACACTTATTTTGCTTCCCATGGAAAACATCCAGCCCACCAAGTCTATTAACTCTAGGTCTACCAGCTCCATGAATAGCCTTAGGTGGATGAATAGTAGAAACCCTTCAGAAACAATATCATTTTTATCAAAAGTAGGAATAGGATTGATAACATGCGAAAGAAGCACGATAAGCCTTAGTTGTGAAATAATATTCAATAAAATCATAGACGTTAAGTTTGGCTATGGTAATGCATTTCAATGCATGTGCACAAGAAAAACTAGTAACTCTCCATTGGTTACAAGTGCACATCCAATTTTCAAGATCAACTTTGTGAGAAATAAAGGAATGTACTTCAAAAACAAAAGTAAAGGAACGAGAAACGTTCCACCCAAATCCTTCTTCTTTTAATTTCAGTAAACGATTCTTCATTTTAGGACAAAGTATGGTAGTCTAACAAGACGCCTCTTCTCTACGCTTTGACATTTGAGTCATAAGCTTAATTCGGATTCCATCAAGACAACATGTAATAGGAGGATGCCTTTCTTTCACAACCTAGGAGTTAAAACTCTCTGTGACATTTGATTTATTCTCACCATAGCGATTGCTGGGAAAATATAAATCAGCCCAATGATCAAATGGCTTATCTTTTAAGAATTCAACAGCTTTTTCACCTCCAATTTGACTATATTTTGTCATAGCTCTTTGAAATTCATAAGGAGTACAAGCTATGGCACAACGTTCTAATAAATGTGCTACCCTAGGCCCCTTTCCACCCTTTACAGCATTAGCAACATTACTTTGCATATGATATAGACAATATGAATGGAAAGCCATTGGAAAAAATTTAGGAATACTTAAAGCAAACCCCAATGTCAATCTGATATAAAAACCAAAGGTCGATCAACTCCAATCGAACATTTCAAATGATCCAAAAACCAAGACCAATTTCCCTCATTTTCCTTTGCAACAATAGCCAATGGAAAAAAAACCTAAAAAAACATTATTAGCGAATAGAAAAAAATGTATATATGTATGCAATAAAGTAAAATTATAAAGGAATTTTTCCTATTTATACTAATAATTATAGTGAACAATTTAAAATTCTTTCAGTTATTATCAACTTCAATGTTTAAAACTATAACTTACATATAATAGACATATATACGAAAACATAAGTGAAATGAATCATATCATGACTTTACTCAAGTCTTTCTCAAGTGAAATGGGTGTCCACGTACACATGTGTCTGTGTGCGCGTGTGTGTATGAAATGGTGTCCACGTACACACGTCTGTGTGTATGAAATGCATGTGTCCAACGAAGCTTGCTAATTATTTTTCATGCATAAAGTAAAAAAGCATGCAAGATAGCGTGCATGTAATGTACTCATAAGATAAGCATCAGCCTGTGTAAGTATATAATTCTTCCATGATTTTAATTTTAAACTGCAATGTAGATCAGAAAATAATGCAATGGACAACACACAAAAAGACATACAAAAAATGAGATATTCTGATTCTCATCACGTTTCAATTTTATTCAGTATTTTGCCATAACTTCTTGAATGAAACAAACATGAATTATTTATTATTTGATGAAGTTGATGAATGTATGTGCTTATAGTTCATTTTTATTTGATCGGTAATTTCAGCATAAGATGAAATCAAACCGTATTTTTTTGCAACTCTATAATTGCTTTTTTTCCCCAAATTGATTGCTATGGACTTTACAAACAATCACCCGCAATTTTTGACTATATCAGAATTTATATCTGGTGAAACTTTGAAAAACCTTTTAGCTTTTTTAAAAAAAACCTTGATAAATTTAAAAATACATAAAGATAAATACTTTTATCATTACATAAAACTATAATAAAAATACATAATTAATATAAAATGATAGTAAATATACAAAATTTAAATAAAAATAAATAAAAATAAAAAACTTAATAAATGTAAAATTTAATTTAACCAAAGTAATCTCTCACTAATTTACCATGATCCATTTTAAGTTGCTTTCTCTGTAATTATATTTCCACTCCTTGACCCTTGTCTGATCAAAGACTGCTATTTTTTTGCTATTTGATAGCAACATAAATGTCGATTGAACGTTATATTTTGGTGCAGAAGAATTCTTCTTCATCACCATTCAAGAAATTATCAAGAAATTTATTTGGATATTTTTTGCAAAATTATGAATTTGAAAATTCATAGTAAAAGAGTTAGGTTTGTAGTGTGCCTTTGTCAAACTTCTATTTACCTCGTAAAATAAATATCAAGCAAGTTTTTCTATCCCAAGCTATCATTGTTGGTCATCCAACACGACAAAAAGGTAGAGAATACATATTTACATGCTAGTTGTTGGTGTTGGCTTATAAGTTCATTGTAGCAAAGTTCTTTTTGTTTGGGCAATTAAAGCCTTACCTTACTCTTGTCTAAAATAGCATAAAGATCACGATAAAATTAGGGCTGTCAATGGATTGGTACTTTCAATGGATTAGTATTGTTACATTAGTATTCCAAAATAGAGATGCATGTTATCCATTGACAATCCATTAAATTAGTTATTTCCTTACTCTTGTCTAAAATAGCATAAAGATAAATACTTTTATCATTACATAAAACTATAATGTAACAATCACAGTAAAGATAACTAATTTAATAACTACCACTTTGCAAATACTAACAATACTACTATAGAAATTTAGCAATGACATTATATACTTAACAAACAAAACTTTATGGAAAAATGTGAAAAAAATAAATAAAAGTACTAAACAAGCTATAATTAAAATAAACGAATTATCATTATCACTTTAAATTAACTTATAAATATTAAAAGAATAATTCATACCTTGGTTCTCATTTTTTGCAGTAGCAGCCATTAAACAACCATTCCTACCTTTTAAAAAGGTGGCATCAAGAAATATCATAGGATGACAATGATAGAATCCATAAATACATGCTTCGTAAGATATATAGACTTTTTCAAACTGATTGGTATTTTCATCAACAACCATAGATGTGCGACTATTAGGATTACTTCTATCAACTGCTTTCAAATACCAAACCAAATCATTATAAGATTGTTCTTCATTACCAAAAATTTCCTTCAAAGCCATCTTCTTTCCCGTATACGCATAGTAATAACTTAAACAAAATCATAATTTCTTTTAAAACTCGCAATAATATCACTAGTCTTTCTTGTCGGTTCATCACAAATTTCATCTAAAATTAAGGCCTTCATAAGGTCACTCTTAATTAAAGGATTGCTAATCGATCGAAAACCACCACCACTTGTATGATTAGATTCAAACCTTCTAACTAAAAAATGATCCAATTGTTTAAACTTGCAAGAAGCAGGAATTTTAAAACTACACCTTCTATAGCACACTGCACAGTAATTCGCTCTTTACAATTCTTCGAGAACCTAGGTTTGAATCCATTTTTTGTACAATATGCAATGACAGTTTTACGAAATCAGATGCAGATTGAAATTTTTGACCAACACTAGTAAAAAATTCTAAACTAGAACCTTTCTTCATCAACTCATTAAAAGCAATTTATTTATCGGAAGAAAATTCCAAACTATCAACCCCATCATATGCACTACTCACACAATCTTCAATACTAAGTGATTAATAGCTAGAGCAAGATCTACTACTACAATCAACATTTTTCCGAGACAATTTCTTCAATTTAACAAAAAAAACCAGAAATACCTCTTTTTTAAAATATGACAAGCATAAAATAGCTTGCAAATCACTATCCATCTCAATGAAAGTAGTCATGGAATCTCGAACATAAAAAATATCAAAGCACAAAGGAGTAAGTTGGTCCCAAACTTTGCATATCTTGTTTCGAACAGTAGAAATAGGAGAATCCAAAGAAAACCTAAAACTAAAGTTGTTTTTGTTGAAATCAATAACAACCAAAATAGTTGTTGCAGTGCTAAGAGTAAAATAGAAAAACGATATAAAGATTTATCAGTATACAAAATATCAAAAAATACAATAAAAACATTCGATACATTTTATCATCATTGTTTATCATCTTCCTATAGCCAAACTAACAGATCACGCACAAAAAGGGAATCTGGACACTACTCAAAAAATAGTTAACAAATCAGCATAATATTCAATACAAAACCAACAAGTAAGAAAAGAAAATTTTAATTCTAAGCAAATAAAACCTACCCCAGAAAATCTAAAAATGAACTTAAAATCATAAACTTAAATTGGATGTAGACGAGATTATAATATTGAGAGTTGGATTGAAATTGAGATCGAGATCGAGATTGAGATCGAGATTGAAATCAAAATTGAAATGGAAATTGAGATAAAGATTTCGAATCCAAAGGAGCGAAGTTTACATACTCGTGTAAGAGGAGCGAAGTTAATCTGAAATTGAAAAGAAGAGGAGCGAAGTTTACATATTAGAATAACGAGCGAGAAAAAGAAATCTCCTAGAAACTTATTTTTGCAAACCTGTGTCCTAGAAAAAAATACCGCATAAATATTGGCCACTAAAACATAATTTCCAGCGTTATTTAACAGTAATAAAAATGGAGTGTTTGGCATACATCTCTCTTATAGTTTGCAAATACACAAAACATCCCTCCGCTTTTTAGATAAGTTTCCGGTCCCTGTTTTTAAAATCGGACCATCTAAAAGACTAAAGTACCCTTCCGTTGGAATTTCTCTCTACACTTCATCGTTCCTGTGAAAATGAAACCAATAAACAAAATCGAATTATAATCTAGTGAATAAACTGAAATCAAGGTGACTAGAAAATTGATTTAGAAGGAAAACGAAACCAAATACTCATTATAATTAATCGAGAAGAATCAGAAATTAAATAATGGAAAGCATAATCATTAGAACATCAAAATCAAATAGTAAAATTGAAATAGCAAAAGAAAACAATAATTTTTATGAAAACAAATTTTCACAAAATTAAAAAATTATAATATATCAGCAAAAATTTAAGAATATTTACAGCTAAAAATGCAAATATTAATAATATTTGAAGTTTTTTCTGCAAATATTCTTAATACTTGCAGTTTTAGTTGCAAATACATAGAAAATTTGCGGTAAAAAATTTGATTACTTGATAAAACACTCTTACAGCTCTAACATATATCATTACATGTTTTACTTCAAAAATTGTACATATTTGTAGTATTGTAAGCAAAAATTCACAATATTTGCTGATTTTTCTTCATTTATTCAGAATAATTGCAGCTATATCCGCAAGTATTCATAACAATGACATATGAAAGTAAAAATAATGAATACTTGCTAAAAAACACTTGCAGCTTCAACATATATTATTATATTTTTTGCAAAAATACTGAACATATTTGCAATATTATAGACAAATATTCACAAATTTTGCAGATTTTTCTGCAATTATCAAGAATAGTTGCAGCCATAACTGCAATTATTTATAATCTTTGCAGAAAAAAGTAAAAATATTCATAATATTTGCATTAGATTTTTTAATGCAAAAATTGTCACTATTTGAACTTTTTTATGCAAGTATTCTCAATATTTGCATATTTTTCTGCAAATATTGAGAATAAATGCAGAAATATTGCAAATATTGGAATATTTACATATTTTTATGCATGTATTTTCACTAATGGCAGTTTTTAATGCACATATTTGCAAGTATTCTCAGTAAATTCAGTTTTTATGCATGTATTCTTAATTATTAAGATAAAACTCATCTTCCTAATGCAATATATTGAAATTAACAATTGCAAAGAAAAATTCTTATAGAAATGCATAGTTAGATGCAAAAATTTCCAATATTTGCTGACTTTTCGGCAATTATTCTAAAAATTTGCACCAATGTCTGCAAATATTCTTAAAAATTGCAGATTTTTCAGCAGTTATTCTCTTGTTCACAATATTTGCACCAACTTCTGCAATTATTGAGAATAATTATAGAATTTTTAGATATACATGCAAATTATTCAGAAGAATTGCGAACATACATGCAATTATACATAATAATTTCATACATCTCTGCAATTATTTTGAACAATTGCATACAAAGATGAATACAAATGATTTTAAGGGAATAATTGCTGATTTTTCAACAAGTATATATTATGAATATTTGCTAAATTTTAAGTGAATAATTGTAGAAGAAATTTCCTAAATAAAAGCATATTTAATGCAAATATTCTCAATATATGCTGAGTTTATTACAATTATTATGAAAATTTGCACCAATCTTTGCAAATATTCTTAAAAATTATAGAATTTTCAGCAGTTATTTTCTATTCGTATTCATAAATTTGCACCAACTTCTGCGATTATTGAGAATAATTGCAGATTTTTCAAATATACATGCAAATTATTCAGAAGAATTGCAAATATACATGCAATCATACATAATAATTGCATACATCTCTGCGATTATTTCGAATAATTGCTTACAAAGATGAACACAAATGATTTTAAGGGAATAATTGCTGATCTTTCAGCAAGTATATATTATGAATATTTGCTAAATTTTAAGTGAATAATTGTAGAGGAAAATTCCTAAATAAAAGCACATTTATATGCAAATATTCCAAATATATGCTGACTTTTTTGCAATTATTATGAAAACTTGAACCAATGTCTTCAAATAATCTTCAAATAATCTTAATTAAAAATTACTGATTTTCCAGCAACTATTAAAAATATTTGCAGGAAAGAACTCTATGAATGTTATTCTAGGTAATATTTGCAGTATTTATGCACATAACTTCAAATATCAAGCTGCAACCATTTCTCATTATCATTAATGAATTTAAACATCAAAACAACACAAACAATCCATAAAAAATAAAAAACAATTCATATTTATATAAACAAGATTGATTTGTCTTTAAATAGTTGCAATTTTTTATTGAAATCGAGAATTAAACACTTGTCTGAAGAAAACTTAGCTCGGCTTTCAATTTGATCGAAAGAAACTAAAGAAGAAGAACCACGGCTCAATTTTGAAGCCTAGGGGTAATTTAGGGAAAAAATAGGCGTAAAACAAAAACAGAGACGTAAAAAGTATGTTTTTTTGACAAGGACCGGCTTTGAATTAAGTTTGGTTTTAGGGATGCGTGCCTAATATTCACATAAAAAAACTCATACTAAAACTTCACCTCTACAAAGCGGACAAAGCGAACTCGTCCTCAACCACACACCCACACAAACGACATGAAACCCATGACTACAAGTTGGCAACTGTCTAATCCATTCTCCTTCTTTAAAAGCTCCTAAACAAATCGGAAACTCATACTTCAACCCAAGGCGTCTTCCTTTTCTTCATCTTTATTCTCAAACTAAACCGCAGGTAGCGAAATTATAACCTCGAAAGAAAGCCCTTCGGACGTTATACCCTGTCTCTCAACATTAGATGCACCATCGTTTGTGCTTTGAATTGAATTTCGAGTGCAGAAGAATAGTATGATTCTGAAGATGCCATGCAGGAGCAGAACACCGCACGCCAATCCTGCAAAAACTTCAAATGCTTTGCTTTGTTTGTCGCAGTGGTCATTCCAGCAGATGATGCGAGGCATTTTTGTATTGATATGTGAAGTAAGTTTTATGAAGGTGGAGAATATGAACGCTTTTGCATGGTGGGTTGATATAATTTTTAAATAGGTTGCGAAGTGATCAATGTGGTTAGGGAGATGATGTTTATGCTCGTTTGAGTTGGACAAATAGAAGATCACAAGTTGTGTTGTTTGATTCATGGTACGAACAATGTTTGCTTGTAGTAGCATATCATCATCTAACGCTCGGAGCTCTTTGGATTATGTCCCTCTTTTTCTATCTCCGTCTCTCCTTTTTTTTAATTTTATTTTTCTGCTATTTGGACCGGCTAAGACCTACTTGATTATAAACACATGAGAGTATCAGATGTATAATTGGGTTGAAATTTGGCAAACCTACATCAGTCCGACCCGTATGCTTGAGAATTCATAATATCATTTAGTTACAACAATGATAATTTGTGGATCTATTTGTACAAAAGTTATTAAAATAGATATTATAATGTTTTATTCGATAAAATTCAAATATTTTGATAGTATTAAGATGCGTTATTGCTAATTGTATAGTAGAATCTATATATGTTATCGAACTGAAATTGAACACTTAATTATTATTATTTTTTCCTAGTTATTTATATTTAATATATTATTTACTAGACGTTATCTTTCTTATGCATAGAAGGATAGTTATATTACAAATATATTTCAATTAGTAGAAAATTTAAAGAGAATATACAAATCTGCATCGGATATTGGGAAAGGTCGGATCTTATCCAGATTCGCTTGGGTCACGAATTTGGTAGAGAACAAGACTCGCACACGTTTCAATGACAGCAGTCTATGGCATACTTTAACAAACCATGGATGGGTCTATAGCATGAAAAACCATCCAACCCGCCACTCTAAATGAAGCTTAAAGCTTCTACAATGAACAATTTTGTATGCAAGTTAGTATCATAGTTAGTTTAATAGTTAACTTAGTTTGGCTTTGGATAGCTAGTTCCAAAAGTTACACTTTCATTACAATGACTTATATTAAAATGGAAAGTCTATTAGATCGCAAACACGTGACACAATAAATCTCAACCATTAGATTTTACAATGATTCGAACCTCTAACATAATCTAGAGATATCTAATGGTCAAAACATATTATGTCATAACTTGCATTTTCTATCCCCAATAACTATCTCATATTGTAATTAGCCTATAAAGAGACATTGACTTACAATATATTAATTCAAATTTATTAGTAATCTATTGATTCTAGTGGCATACTAGCACCGTATGGTAAAAATCTTTGAAATGCCAAAATAAAAATAACCAAATTTCAACTTTTTAATTAATAAATATGAATTTATAATTGTGCAAACTTTCAAAAAGAATAAATAACATATGTTAGAAAGTTCTAAAATAAAATATATTTAGAAAGTTGCAGGGAAGTATGTCACAGAATATTATGCCCCAAGTAGTCAATTATGAATTTAAAATTATGGATCTGATATTCAAATTATTAAATTGTGTATATGCATCTTTATGTTATTCAAAATAGTAAAATAATTTTGTGTTTAATCATTTAGTTAAGTTAATTTTAGTTTTAAACTAATATTTTGAATATTTTTAATTTCAAACTAATATATTTAATATTTTATTGTTCAATCGAATATATATGTTTTAAATTAAATTTTAAATTATAATACACATATAAACATGGTATGTTTTAACTAATTAACCTTGTTGTTGGAGCAATATATTAATATGACAATGCTTTATAGGTAATCTTGTTCACATATATGTTTATATAATTTTCAAATCTGAATTATTAATGCAAAGATAATTTTGATTATGGACAAGTATAGAACTATTATTTCATATAGAGATTGGTTATAGTATTAACGGGTGTTTGTGAAAGAGGTGGAATCAATTAAAGATGCTACTTTTTTCTCTTCCCACTTTAGATTCGGGTTTGCACTACAAGGAATATAGTAAATAGCGACAGAAGCTACCGACGGTAATTTTCGACTATTATCGACAGCTGACGATTCCCGTAGCATTTATGTAAATCAAATATAGTAGCCGTCGCAAGCCGTCGAAAACCGACGTAATAAGCCATCAACGGCCGTCGAAAGCTATCAGAAAAAGAATGTATACAGGCTCCAAGCCGAGAGCCATCTTCATTGTCTTCTTTCCCCTAAAATCAACCAAATCCCTAACTCCACCACCTCCTCCCTGTAGTCAGCCAGCCCCCGTGCCTCCTCGATCATCTTCGATTTCATCATTCTCCACTCTCGAAAAGCCTAGGCCCTACATCAATCTCCAATCAGGTTTTATTCCTAAACCCTAATTAATTTTGAATTTTTAAGTTAGGGTTAATTTGTTGTTATAGTTGTATAATACGCTATTAATTGTTTGTTATACCCTATTGAATGCTAATTAGATTGTTATTATAATTGTTTATCATTTAAATGTTGAGAGAAAAAAATTTGTTTAGTGTATATGTGCATTAATTGGTGTATATGTGTTGATTAATTAGTGTATACGCACATTAGGGCTAGTTTGGATTAATTAGAGTAGATTCTCAGGATTTAGTGTATGCGTTTTCAAGATGACGAAAACGACGATTTATTGTATGCATTTCTTAGAATGTAAATAAATTATTGTAAAAACTATTGTATAATATACTTTACTTTTTATAAATCCCTTAGAGTGTTTTTGGCCACGTTTGACAAGTATTGTATATGATCGTTTTATGGATATTCGTTTTTAATATAGAACGAACACTTATATTCATCCGGTACAATATTTGTCGAATTTTTCCCTGTATTGGACAAGTTACAAACACAATAAAGTAATTATATTTTACAAATCATTTCATTTTAAACGGTTCACAAAATTTCGACAATACTATCTTTTTGTTCCCTACGTACACGCATATGTGTACAATACAGGGAACAAAGGGGAAGTGATGCCGAAATTTTATTGAATCGTTCAAAATAAAATGATTTATAAAATATAATTACTACTGTGTTTGTAATGGGAAGTAGGATAACCAACCATCAAAGTGTAAAAGAATAACCTAAAAATTGTAGATTATATTTATATAATAATTTGTGTAAATCCGTTTGAAACTAAAATTAAATAGAATAATTTTATACGTTCGAAAAAAATTTAATGTGTGATTTAATTGAAAAATAAAATGTTAATACGTAAATGATTAATATATTTTTATGTTCTAAAGTAGGAAAAATGGTCAATTATTTTATCGATCGGAGCTGGATGTACCAACAAGAAGTAAAATTAGAGGCTCGGTAAGTAAACATTTTCAAAATAATGTACACATCTTTATTGAATTCACTTTAAGTAATAATGGGAACAATGAAGAAATTCGTTGTCTAAGTAGTAGGTGCAAATTATTGAAGCATTTGATACCGGATATGGTAATACTTCATTTGCGCCAATATGGTTTCGTGCCGAATTATTTGGTATGGGGTCGTCATGGAGAACTTATAGCACCTAATCTCGTACATTCGAAGGAGGAGGTGGATACTAAAATTGTTCCGACGAATCTCATAGAAGATATGGTTGAAGATGCAGCACGTTCAATGTTCCCTACTGTTGAAGTTGATGGTAACGATGTTAATGTCGAAGAAGAACCAAGTATTAGAGCAAAAAAATTAATGATTTATTAGCTGCTGCTAAGAAACCCCTTTGGCATGGTTGTACAAGCGGTACTCAACCATCAGTAACTACATTATACATTGCGATGAAAATCAAAATACAACTTCGCAGAAGCTGGGTTTACAGCTATAGTATACACTACAAAATGGCATATGCCACTTGATAATTTAATGTGCGAAAATCATTATGAAGTGAAAAAACTTATGTCTATTTTGGTTTGCCGTATAAAAAAATAGATACATAATTAAATGGTTGCATGTTGTTTTGGTAAGAAGACATCAATCTTAGGAATTATAAAATATGTAATCAGGAAAGATACAAACCAAGAAAAAAAGGAAAAAGAACTTCTGTACAAGTGTATGCATTACTTACCCATCACTCCTAGGCTTCAAAGGTTATATGCATCTTCTGTAACCGCGCATCATATGAGATGACACAGTGTGAGAACACATGAAGAAGGTACGTTAACACACCCAGCTGATGGAGAAGCGTGGAAGCATTTTGATAAGACATACCCCGCTTTTGCAGCGGAGAGCCATAACGTTATACTTGGTTTATGTACGGATCAATTTTCACCGTTTTCTCAATTTGGTTCAAAATATTCATCTTCTCCTATAATCGTTACACCTTACAATTTACCTCCGTGGATGTGTATAAAAACTTCGTATATGTTTCTCACTATTGTCATCCCTGGTCCTGATGATCCGACATAAAGAATTGACGTATATTTACAACTGTTGATTGAAGAGTTGAAAACATTGTGGTATGAAGGTGTTGAAACATACAACACTTCAAAAAAAAAGAATTTTCGTATGTTCGCTTCTCTGTGGTGGACTATAAGCGATTTTCCTGCGTATGCAATGCTTTCGGGTTGTAGTACGGCTTGTCGTTTAGCTTGTCCTTATTGTATGGAGAAACACAAGCATTTTCTTTACCGCATAGGAAGAAAATTTCGTGGCGTAAGTGTCATTGGTGTTTTTTCCATATTAATCATCCTTTTAGAAAAGATAAAAAAACTTTACAAGTAATAGACTTAGGACCTTGCGACCACCAACAATTTGGTCAAGCGAAGATATTTATGTCCTTGTAAAGGATAATCCAAAGATATATAAAACCGGCGAACAAATTGAAATTCAAGGTAAATCGAAGATTCATAATATGTGCAAACAAAGTATATTTTGTGAGTTGCCTTATTGGAAAAATCTCCTAATTCGTCATAATATCGACGTGATGCACAACGAGGAAAATGTGTTCGATAATGTATTTAACATGGTTCTAAATGTTAAAGGAAAGACTAAAGATGGTTTAAAATCAAGATGTGATATAGAGGTAATATGAAATCATCATGAGCTTCATATGAAGCCAAATGACACAAAAAATCCAAAGCATGCTATGAACTAGATAGTAATCAAGTTACAGTACTGTTAAACTGGGTGGAAGGATTAAGATTTCCTGCTGGGATTTCCTTTAATCTTCGTAGATGTGTCGACTATAAGAACGGTAAACTGAGTGGGATGAAATGTCATGATTGTCATGTAATGATGGAATATTTATTACCCATCGCTTTCAAAGAACTGTTGCCCACAAAAGTTTGGACGGTTGCAACAGAACTTAGTTTGTTTTATAAAGGGCTTTGTTCAACTACAATAAAAGTTGATCGTCTATGTAAACTTGAGGAAGAAATTCCTATACTGCTCTACAAACTGAAGAAAATATTTCCTTCGGGTTTTTTTAATTTAAGGGAGCATTTACCTATTCATCTTCCGTTTAAAGCACATCTTCGAGGTCCTGTGCAATATGAATGGATGTATCCATTTGAAATGTATTAATATTGAATATGTTAAATTTTAGTTTAACTGCATGTAATAAAATTTAATTACAATTATTCTTGGCAGGTACTTAAATCATCTAAAGATAAAAGTGAGATAAAAAGCACGAGTTGAAGGTTCGATATGCAATCATATATCGAAGAAGAAGCTTCGTTCTTTTTCTCTCATTATTTCAGTGACCATATGAACTTATCTTTTGAAAGTGCTATGCAAAACGATGAGGGCATGGAACAAGATTCTTCTGAAACAGTGCTATCTATTTTTAGACAGCAGGGACGCCGTGCTAGAAAATGTGTGGAAGTATGGTTAGACAACAGAGATTACCATGTAGCCTACACATATGTTCTTCTTAACTGTGCAGAAATTGTGCCATTTGTTAGGTATTATTAAATAACACATCTAAAATTATTTACTTGAATAATACATGTGTGTATTAGTTATAATGCAATATATTATCTATATATGCAATATTTACGAATCACAGCATCCAAGCGGCGATATTAGCAAAAAATTTTGCTACTTGATTTTCGAACCACATATATGATCTGGTAAATTGTGTGGTCGACGAAGGGTTGAAACATCTTGCGATGGGACCAAAAAAAAGTCAAGACATATCCAATATTCTTTGTCAACGGATACAAATTCAACAACAAAGAATATGAGGTTGAAAAATTAACTAACAATACCAGTATATATGTTAAAGGTAGTGATGTTCCAAATGATCACATAAATGATTTTTACGGCGTGTTAACTCAGGTTTTGCAATTAACATATTTCACTAGACCTGCGGAAGAAGTTTATTTGTTTAGATGCAACTGGTTCAGTAATGTTCCAAGTTCTGGAATCAACGTGCACCAAAAATATAATATTATTGAAATTAAGTGTACATCTCGTTATCATAAGTACGATCCGTTTATACTAACAAAACAAGCCCTACAAGTTTATTATGCTCCTTATCCATCTCTAAAAAGAGATAAAATAGATTGGTTGGCAATTTTTAAAACGAAGGCAAGATTTACGTTTGATGGAAAGAATATTCCAAACGAACAAGCATACCAAGCGGATATCGAGGAAAATGGCGAAATTACAATAACAGATTATCAAACCGATTTTGGACCTCTAAATGATGAATCAAATGTATTAGTAGAAGCATTTGAAACCACAGAGGAAAACAATATAGAGTACGAGACCGAGTCTGAATCAGAAAATGACGAGGATTGATTTAATAGTATACATGTTGGAAAAAGGTAATTTATGGGAGTATTGATGTTACATTTTTTTGTATGTTATATGCAATTATTGACGTTAAATCTTGATATATTTACTCATAATTGAATGATATGTTCTGTCATAATAAAATAATATGTATATGACAGGTATTACAAATGTCTTTCTTTAGGCGGCGGAGTTCTTTGTAGTCTAGTTCCCCCTCTTCATCTCAGAGAGGGATTGTTTGCAGCGGAGGTGTGGCAGCGGAACGTCGTTGGAGGTGCCGCGTACGGTGGTTAGACTGCTACCGAAAGCAGATGGCCTATAAGTATTAAATTTACTTCTGCATTATAAATATTTTGTATAATATACTAGTCATGATTTGTTTGTATCATATTTAATGCAGGGGTTTTGAGCACGAGCCTTCAAATATAGTGCTCAGCTTATCTAAATATAGTGCTCAGCTTATCTAGGCAGGCATACATGAGCCGTATGACAACATGCTTGCCGAAATGGAGTAGGATCCCAGAGCATGTCCGGGAGAGCATTTGGCAAGACTTCCTAGTAAGAGTAAAATTATATATCATTATATATAATCACTTTATAATTTGCTGACTAAGTATAAATGTATAACTTATATTTTTTCAACATATATATAGGGTGTGGCAGACCTACAAGAGGAGGATTTTGATCTTTGCCATCACCACTGGAACTCCAAAGTTGCAATGTATTACCGGTATACAATGTCTACCATCAGAAAATCCAAGAAGAAGCCAAACTGGATGGGCGCCATGGGATGCTTGGGTCGCATGGTGGAGTAGCGATGAGTTCAGGGTAAGTCTATCATATATCACCTTAATTTTATTCAGTAGTGAATACATAATTTATACCTGTAAAATATAATCTTAATTTTTAATTTGCAGGTGGAGTCAGGCAGAAACTCGGCGAACAGGCAGAAAAATCCATTCACACACCATTTTGGCTCAAAATCATTTCAGTATATCACATGCTTGCCGACTTGGTAAATTGATTAATTGCAATTACGAATAGTTATTACATTTTTTGTATAAATTTGTATGAACAACAATAATATACACCAAGTATTGCAGGAAAGAGAGCGTGGGGCTCCTGTCTCGTATATGAACGTATTTGCACATACATATGCCATCAGGCAGACCGACGACGAGGGATCGGTGACGTATGCCTGACATGAGGATGATAAAGCATACGCCGCACATATAAGTATATTTTAAGTTATAAATTATTAATAATGATCATTTTAATTTATAAGTTATAAAATATTATAATAATTTCATATAATATTTAACTGTATTTTATTTTGCGTTGTAGGAAAAATTTATGCATGTACGTGCGTAGATGCTTGATCGGGACGGGAGCAATTGACCACTGATGAGGAGGACACTATCTTTGACTACGTTATGGACCCGACACGGACAAATAGGCGCTATGGCTACGGTAATCAATCGGTAATTTATAAAAATTAACTAAGTTGTAAAAATTTAGTTAATTTTTATAAAAGTTACGCAATAACTTAAACATATTTCGACTTGTTTTGTAGGTTCGGGCCTCACAAAAGGCCTATCAAAGGCTTAGGACAATGCTGAGATTAATGAGCTTCAACAGCAGATTGCACAGCCGTAGGAGCATGGCCGCCTTCGATCAGCGCAAATGGAGCAACTGAACTAGCGTTTGGCCGAGTATATGGAGCGTCATAGAGCATTCCCTTCGTCTGGTGGTTCCGGAGCCGATGACGAGTCATGATGTACGTTTTTCAGTTTTGTTTTTGAAACTTGTGTATATATACAATGCGAGATGGTGGGTTGATTTGTGGACATGTGGTGTTTGATATTGATTTGTGGGGTTTGATGTTAGATGTATATATTGTACATTGATGTTGGATATAGATATTGCAGTTGGGTGATGATGGATGGTTTGTTCTGTATTGATTAGAGATGTTTAAGTTTGAGATGGTAATGTTTGAGTTTTATATTAATATTGAGATTTATATTGATTTTAGCTTATATTGATATTGATGTGTTGTGATATATATTGATTTTATATTCTATATTGATTTTGATATGTTTTGATATATATTGATATTGATGTGTTGTTGGCATGCTGAAAAAAAAATTACACAGATTTCTGACGGCCTGTAAAGTATAGTACACACACTCAATAGGTATAAATCTCAATATCTATATGTATATAAATATTTATAAACTTATTTATACTTCATTATACTATCTTGTAAGTATTGAACATATTATTGATATATTCAAATAAATATTTAATTAAAATAATTAATATGATTGTACATACATACATACATATAATTTTTTAAATAAAATTTGATTTTGTTTAATGTTGGATAATAGGCTTCATAGGTCATTAAAATCCAAATAGGCAATTTTAATTGAAATTTTCTCACTACACCCACTGCCACACCCGCTGTGAAACTTTATAACAAAAACAATGTTATTTAAAATGGAACATGTGATTTTAGACGTACATATTGTCAGGTTCAGCTTTTCCGATATAAAAGGTATGAACTTAATAAACAAATGTTGGGATGGTGTCACTCTATTTTAAAACTACATTTCTTCTTAAATTTTATAACAAAAGGCTACAAATCAATACCTTCAAACTCGTTATTTAATAATAATAATAATAATAAACTCATACTAAAACTTCACCTCTACAAAGCGGACAAAGCGAACTCGTCCTCAACCACACATCCACACAAACGACATGTAACCCATGATTACAACCTGGCAACTGTCTAACCCATTCCCCTTCTTTAAAACCTCCTAAACAAATCGGACACTCAGACTTCAACCCAAGGCCGTCTTCCTCTTCTTCATCTTTATTCTCAAACTGAACTACAGGCAGCGAAATTATGACCGAGGAAGAAAGCCCTTCAGACTTTATAGCTTGCCTGTCAACCTCAGATGCACCATCGTTTGTGCTTTGAATTGAGCTTCGAGTGCAGAAGAGTAGTATGATTTTGAAGATGCCATGCAGGAGCAGAACACCTAACACCGATCCTGCAATAACTGCTAATATTTGGATTGGGTTGTAGCAGTCGTCGCCGCAGTCTATGATGCGAGGCATTTTTGTATTGGTATGTGAAGTAAGCTTTCTGAAGGTGGAGAATGTGAACGCTTTTGCATGGTGGGTTGATATAATTTTTAAATACCTTGCGAAGTGATCAAGGTGGCTACGGGGATATGTTCAGGATCCTTTGAGTCAGACAAACAGAAGATCACAACGTGTGTTGTTTGACTCATGGTAGATTGACCACGAGCTCTTTTGATTATTTCTTTCTTTCTTTATGCTTTTTTATTCTCACCTTTGATCTAGTTGTCATCAACTTATTAGTTATTAGTAACACAACATAATTTTTATGTCGAGGTAGTACTTGACCATATTAGGGATAGAATGGACAAAGTTTTAGGGTTTAAACTCGGTAGACATGTTGCTATTTTGATCCGTTAAGGTCCAATCAATTAGGTCATCGAGACGGGTGGATACTGCCGTAGCACTAGGGTTAGTTTGGACTGGTGTATATTGGTCCCGTTTGACAAGTATTGTATATGATCGTTGTATGGATATTCGTTTTTATCATAGAACGAACATTTATATTCATCCGATACAATATTTGTCGGATTTGTCCCTGTATTGGACAGGTTACAAACAAAATAAAGTATTTATATTTTGCAAATCATTTCATTTTAAACGGTTCACGAATTTCGACAACACTTTGTTTTTGTTCCCTGTTTACACGCATATGTGTATGATATAAGGGAAAAAGGAAAGTGCTGCCGAAATTTTGTTGAATCGTTTAAAATAAATTGAGTTACAAAATATAATTACTCCTGTGTTTGTAATGGGAAGTAGGTTGACCAACCATCAAAGTGTAAAACAATAACTTAAAAATTATAGATTATATTCATATAATAATTTGTGTAAATCCTTTTGAAAATAAAATTAAATATAATAGTATTATACATTTGTGAAAATTTAAATGTATGATTTAGTTGAAAAATAAAATTTCAATACTTAAATGATTTATATGTTTTAAAGTAGGAAAAATGGTCAATTATTTATCGATCGAAGTTGGATGTACCAACAAAGAAGAGAAACTGGAGGCTCGATAAGTGAACATTTTCAAAATGGTGTACACATCTTTATTAAAATCGCTTTAAGTAATAATGGGAACGATGAAGAAATTTGTTGTCCATGTAATAGGTGAAAATTATAGAAGCATTTGATACCGGATATGGTAATAGTTCATTTATGCCAATATGATTTCGGACCGAATTATTTGGTGTGGGATCGTGATGGAGAACTTATAGCATCTAATCTCGTACATTCGAAGGAGGAGGTCGATACTGAAATTGTTCTAACGAATCTCATTGAAGATATGGTTGAACATACAATTTTTTGTATTCGTGCCTAAAAAATAAAGGATGAAACGGGGATGCATTGTTTACTTTGCGTAAAATCTAAGATCCATGCATTAATTTATGACAGTGATGTCTTTTTTATTAGTAAACATTATTATGAATTTTTGTTTCTCTACTTTTTTGTTCCATTAAATTCATTAGTGTTTCATACTTTCTTCATCTTGTCTTTTGTCTTTAGTAACATTGTGTAGCAATAGTAGTAGTAGACATGGAGTAGAAGTAAAAGGGAAAGACAAATATTAATAAGCTTTAAGAGAGAGGAAATCTGAAAACTTTGGAATGGTGATGGAGACAAAGAATACCTAGCGGAGTTAACTAGAGCAATAAGTTTGCTGTGGATGATAATCGGTTGCTAACAATTTGGACGAACTTATTTTTATTAAATTATTAAATTTGAAAGTTCCATATAGTTTGATAAAAATAAACTTAAAAATATAAGGAAAAAAATATAATTTTTTGCTGGTATAGGGTTTGAACTTGTAACCTTGTTTGTATTTTAAAATTTCCATTTAAAGATAAGATGTTAATTTTTGTTCACGGTGGGATTCGAATTCATGACCTCTTGTCTACACGGAAGGACATTTTTGAAATTTCACGGTTGGACCAAAAAATTGTGTTTTTATTTCAACTATTAATAATGAGTGTTACGGCATGTGCTTCGCGCGTGATTTGTTTTTCTACATATTGCATATGTTTTAACACAATTAAAAAAGCACAAATATTTAATCATATTTTGCATTGAAATCATGTGTAATTTTTGAAACTTAAGGATTGAACCAAAAGATTGCGCTTTTATTTTAATTATTAGTAAAGATTATATCTAACAAATATATTTGTGTATGTATATGTGTGTATATCTATCAGTATATATATATATATATATTGGCACGTGCAATACACGTGCATATAAGCTTTTTATTAAATTGTTAAATTTGAAAGTTCTATGAAGTTTAATAAAAATAAACTGAAAAACATAAAGAAAAACGTAATTTTTTTTGTTGAAATAGGGTTTGAACTTGTAGCATTGTTTATGTTTAAAATTTTCATTTGAAAATAGATTTTAATATTTGCCCACGGTGATATTCGAATTCATGACCTCTTGTTTGCATGAAAGGGCATTTTTTGAAATTTCACGGTTGGACCAAAAAAGTGTGTTTTTATTTCAAGTATTAATAAAGATTAATAGATTGGTTGATTTATCTAGGAAGATCTTGCATTACCTATTCTAATGAAGCCATATATATTTGACTCGTTCTCCCAATTCTAATTGTAATTACATTTGAATACGTCTAAAATAATTGTAAGGATATTTTGTCTCTTAATTTATTGGAAAATCATATGAATAACAAATTAATATTCTAAAAGGTACGTATAGTGGTATTTTAGGAAGTTCACGGTCAAGATTGCGCTTCCAAACCAACTATAAATAAAGATGGTTAATAAAGATTTATAGATTGGTTGATTTATCTAGAAAGATCTTGCATTATATATTCTAATGCAGCCATATATATTTGACTCGCTCTTTGAAGTCTAATTGTAATTACATTTGATCAATTCTATTCTTTGAATAATTGAAATTAACATCTAGATTTGAATAAATCTAAATTAATTGTAAAGAGATTTTATCTTCTAATTCATTGGGAACTGAAATGACCCTCCTGATTTGCCTTAATTTTTGGTGAATTTTTTTTTACCTTCCTATAATTAATATTCTCAGAGTAATTTTCTTTTCAAACAATTTATCCAGGATTTAAAATTCCTATTTAATATAAGTATATTAATTTAATCACAAAAATATACATATACATATGATGATGTATATGTCCCTCTTGTGTAAATCAAAGTATACATATATTTAAATTTTGTAAACAAGAGCATATCATGTTTGATTTGAATTGAATTTTTAATTTCTCATCCCATTATTAATTTTTCATATCTTTGATACTTATAATATACGAGTAGATCCTATTCATATTTATTTATAGTGATAACTTTAATTATTCAAATTAAGATTTATCAATAATTTATCTTGGCAAGATAATCTCTAAATGCTTGAGATTATATTATTATTTTTGTACAGTTCAGATGTTTGATATCTGATTAAGACCAGAAAATGATATTTACTTATATCATTTTGGCTCATAATCTTTTTCTTTGAGATTCATCTGCTCTTAACTTAGCCTATAAATCAAACCATGTTTTATTCTTGTACATATTGGTTTCTGAATTTTTCTGGAAATGTTTGTAAATGGTGCAATCCCTGGATTTTTGGCGAGCCAGGTTTTGATTGTAGAGTGTTCTCTGGTTTGATAGTACAAACCAGTTCCAAAATGCACATATGTTTTTAGCATTTGAAAAGAAGTTTTTGTGTTAAACACTTGCAAAATAGACAAAGGGGTTTTGTATTGCATTTCACTGCTGAATTACAGACCAATATGATCAACTAGACTAACATCAACCATTTTTCTTTAAAATGTTATTCATTTATGAACTACTTGATGCCTTATTTAAGATATAAACATTTCACAAAACAACTCACAATGGACTTGAATTCTTTTACAAAATCCTCTAATAAAAGACATCTAAATACTTGAAAGATTACCCCGGGTTAAACCATATTTTCCCCAAACTTTATACTTTTAAATAACACCAGATTGACTAATGCAAAGTATAGAATATGTTAGTCAATTGCTCAGGTATATATATATTCTTTCAGATTTTTGGTAGATAGTACTTTAAACTTGTTCCTTTGTTCCTAACTCAAATAATCTTTAAATTCTCAAACCTTAATTCTTAGCAAAATGTAACAGAAAACAATCAGTTCAAACCAACATAGCAAATTCATTACATAACAAGAAATTTAAAAACATAAGTTTTCATGAATACATGCAGATAATTCTTCCTATGCTCTTATTAAAACTAACAAGCATGCTTTTCCATTTTTCTCATTAGCCATAATCTTCTTTCCTACTTATGTCTTGCATCCCCTGAAAAAGCATTAGTGGCTGCCTCAGTTTGAATTGAGACACCCCCATATGCCATGAGCAAATAAGGGTCAGATCAATGATCTGGTATGAGCAACATCAATATATTCATGATATTAAGCAAAATAAATGATATATAAGCACTAATCAGTTGCTTAAACAATTTCTTAAATCAACTATGTATCTATATCAAATGCAATGACTTCATAGATTAACCATTAGCACAAACATGATTATGCAAGCATTCACATCAATCTGCAGCAATCAGATGCCCTGGAACACTCATGGTTCCAAATCAACAATCTAAGAAATACTCATTCTCTTATTTCATAACTTTTGCATAACCTTTACGAATATACCATTTTAATCCTAGCCTCATCTGCAATCAAGGAATCACAGGGACACATTGCAAATTAATTAATTCACATCATTGCACAAAGATCTCAGGGCTTAAACAAACCATGTGCCAAACTTGCATACTTCAAATATGACTAGCATTCCAGCAGCCTTCTTGGCTGATAGTTCTTAGTTCATTCACTAAATTTAAATTTATTTAATCCTATTATCAGATAGGTGAGTGAATAAGTCACTGTGTTCATTGAAACACCCCCTATAATACTGCAAGCATATTTTTCCCAACAAATAATTATTTTCAAGGATACTGCTAACATATTGCTAGATCTCTGAATTAAGTGCAAGAATATTTATACTGAGAATAGGAATATGGCCTAATGTATTATTATGATCTGCAAATAACTATGATTGAACCAGATTCAAGATCTAGCTGAATCATAATTTTTGTCTTGTAGATTTTTGCTATTTTAATCAAGGATTCAGCACTTAAAAATCTCTATTGCATCCCTAATATCTTTTCTAAAGCCTCAGCACTTATACAATGTATATTGCAGCTTATTTTATTTTCTCTATTGAGGTTTTATTGCCATGATTCCATATCAGGTATGAGTATTCTTCCCCTGATTTCAAGATCTGATGCCTTAGTTTTTTTTTAAATATAGTAAAATAGTAGCTTGCACATCCATAATAAAACATCTTATCAGATCAAGGTCATCCAAAGAGTATCCATAACAAAACATTACATCAAGTCAAAACCATTCAAAGAATATTAATAAAACTGAGTTTAACAAAAACCAGAAAGTATCAATAACAACATAAAGATTTGGCTGCCTCTTATCAGGTCTTAATGCCATGAATTTAGTGAGATTACTCACCTAAATTCTTCCTGCCTTTGCTCAAAAATCCCAATATGTTTCTCCCTCTTCTTTTCTTCTTTTTATTTTTATTTTTAAGCAACTCGGGTAAAAATGATTTTTCTGGTTATAGCTACCTATTTATAAGCATTTTCACTAGGGTTTTATCAAGATAAAATTCCATTTTTGTCCTGTCTAGTATCATGCATTTTGTATTCACATTCCCATCCTTAATACCCCGGCCATACCAGTTAATTAAGGTCAGTACTTTCCTCCTTTTGCTTTTCCAGAAAAGTGGCTATTTTTGAATATTTGCTCAAGTCATGTTAAATGTGTGACTTACTATATTTTATATTCTATTCATTTCGGAAAATCCTCTTTACTATTTTTACCTACACATACTTATTAAATTATATTTTACCTCATACTATTTTAGTGTTATTTTTCTTTTTGCTTAGTTTCAATGTATCTCTGCTCAAAGAAAATGTATCTGGGTATAAGCATATGTATACATATATCTATTTAACCCTTCCTTACTTCCTATAAAATATTCACATCATATATTTCATATTTTTAATTTCAATATACTAATATATTTTTTATTTCAGTATGTATACATATCAAATTTTATAAAGAGTATTTAATTTCAATGTATACAGAAAAATATATTTTAATTGGTTTAATAATTCATATTTCAAAATCATATTTGAAATGCTTCCTTTCTTTGTTTATTTATTTTATTATCATCATTTTTTTCGAGATCTTAAACCTTTTCCTTGTGCCATTTCCAATGTGCATGTGCACACATACTTTTGCACATCATTTCATCAAGAAATCCTTCAACATTTTATCTAAATATTTTTAGAACTGAATTATTTTATTAAAATAATTTCCCTCAAAATTTTGGGGCATTACATTCACCCCTCCTTTTAGGAATTGTGTCCTCACAATTTCTTTAATATTTATAACAAGCATTTACTGCTTCTAAGGAATCTATCAAACATATGCATAAGCAAACAAATTAAATCATAACAACCATATATATTAGATTTTCCAATTTTTTTTTAAAATTACCTTTAATCTGCAAAAAGCTTAGGATAATCTATCCTTATCTTGTCCTCTAACTCCCATGTGCAGTCATTTGGATCAAGACTCCACTGAATCTTCACCAGTTTCAAAGTTTCACTTCTTAATTTCTTCTCTTCTTTAGCTAAAATCCCCACTGGTTCTTTCTCATAAACCAAATTAGGATTTATTTGAATTTGGGTAGGATTTTCCAGAATTTCTTCTTTATCATGTACCCATCTTCTAAGTTGTGACACATGAAAACATTATGCATTGCTTTCATTTCCTCTGGCAGTTCTAATTTGTATGCTAAAGAGCCTATTCTCTCCAGAATTTTATAGGGTCCAACATACCTTGGTGTGAGTTTTCCCTGCTTGCCAAGCCTCAGAACCTTTTTCATGGGTGATACTTTTATGAAAACAAAGTCTCCCACTCCATATTCCACCTGCTTTCTCTTCATGTCTGCAAACTTCTTTTGCCTATCTTGAGCTGCTGCCATCCTTCTTCTTATTAGCCCAATTTTCTCTGTAGTCTCTTTTACATATTCAAGCCCTAAGACAGCCCTCTCTCTTGTCTCTACCCAACATACAGGTGATAAACATAGCTTACCATATAAGGCTTCAAATGGAGCCATCCCTATGGTGCTTTGATAACTATTATTGTATGTAAACTTAGCTAGATGGAGATGATCCTCCCAGTTGCCTCAAAAATCAAATGCACATGCTCTCAATAAGTCTTCCAGAATTTTGTTCACCACCTCAGTTTGTCCATCTGATTGTGGATGGTAGGCAGTGCTTAAGCATAACTCACTCCCCATGGCCTCTTGAAAACTTTTCCAGAATTTTGAGGTTAAGATGGTATCCCTATCACTCACAATAGTTTTAGGAATGCCATGTAATCTTACCACCTCTTTCATGAATACCTGAGCCAATTTTGGTGCATTTCTTTCTGATTTTACTGGGATAAAATGTGCTACTTTAGTTAGCCTATCCACTATTACCCAAATGCTTGTGTTTCCTCTTTTAGATCTAGGCAGGCCATCTATGAAATCCATAGATATATCCTCCCATTTCCACTGTGGTATGCTTAGAGGTTGCAACAACCCTGATGGTCTTTGTGTTTCTGCTTTAACTTGTTGGCAAGTCATACATTTTACAACATGTTTTGCCACATCTGATTTCATTCCCTTCCACCAAAACTTCCTTTTCAAATTTTGATACATTTTTGTACTGCCTGGGTGTATGGAGTACTTACTCCTATGATATTCACTTAAAATTTCCTCCTTCAATTCTGTGTTTTCTGGAACACATATCCTATTCTTGTTTCTCAAATAACCATTTTTATCAATGTGATAATTTGTCACTTCTTCCCTTTTTTGTAGGAGGACTTTCTTCTCAACTATAATAGGGTCTTGGTCTTGCATTTCACTTACCTTCAAAAGTAATTTAGATTGAAGTGTCATCAAGCTCAAATTCCCTCTATTTTCCTGTGCACCATGCACATGCACATCCATGTGCACACAGCCATTCTTCACAATTTCTAACTCAGTAAGCAAAGACAAGTCCTTAAACTCTTCTATCATTATCATAGCTAACTTAGCATGTTGTCTACTTAGAGCATCAGCAACTTTGTTTGCTTTACCTGGTGTATAGAGTATATCTAAGTCATAGGCAGCTAGAAACTCCACCCACCTATGTTGCCTCATGTTTAAATCTTTCTGTGAAAACAAATATTTTAGTTCCTTATGATCAGTGTACAAAATAAATTTGGCACCTAATAAGTAATGTCTCCAAATCTTTAAGGCATACACTACTGCTGCTAGTTCAAGATCATGGGTTGCATACCTAGTTTCATGTGGCTTTAATTGCCTAGATGCATAGGCTATTACTTGGTCTTGTTGCATCAACACAGCCCCTAGTCCAGAGCCACTTGCATCAGTATACACAATTAAGTTTTCATTCCCTTCTGGCACTCTCAACACTGGTGCATTAACTAAAGCTTCTTTTATTTTGATAAAAGCTTGCTCACATTTTTCAGTCCATATAAACACTTGATTCTTTCTGGTTAAATTTGTAAGTGGTGATGACATTTTAGAAAAATCTTTTATAAATCTCCTATAATATCCTGCCATCCTCATAAATGATCTAACCTCACTTACTGTACTTGGTCTTTTCCATGCTTGAATTGCTACAACCTTATTGGGGTTCACTGAAATTCCTTTTGCAGAAATAACATGGCCAAGGAAATGTACTTCTTCTTTCCAAAAAGCACATTTTGAAAATTTTGCCTTTAAATCTTTTTCCCTCAATCTAGACAAAACCAGATGCAAATGATTTTTATGCTCTTCTACTGTTTTGGAATAAACCAAAATATCATCAATAAAAATTAGCACAAACTTATCTAAATAATCTCTGAATATTCTATTCATTAAATCTAAAAAATATGAAGGAGCATTTGTTAGCCCAAATGGCATAACTAGAAACTCATACAACCCATATCTAGTGTTAAATGCAGTGTACATAACACTTGAGTCCTTAGCCTTCATCTGATGGAACCCATATGCCAAGTCTAACCTAGAAAATGTTTTAGCTCCACTGAGTTGATCAAAGAGATCATCAATTCTAGGCAATGGGTATTTGTTCTTAATAGTAACTTTATTTAGCCCTCTGTAATCTATACACATTCTTAAAGTACCATCATGTTTTCTTACAAACACTACTGGAGCACCCCAGCATGAATTTCTTGGCCTTATAAATCCTTTGCTTTCTAATTCTTCTAATTGATTCTTCAATTCTTTCAGTTCACTTGGCCCCATTCTATAAGGTTTCTTTATTATTGGGCTTGCTCCAGGAATAAGATTGATCTGAAACTCTACTGGTCTATGGTGTGGAACACCCTTATCCTCCCCAAACACATCCAAGTATTCATTGACTATGGGAATTTCTTCAATAGTAAGTTCACTGGAATCTTTTTCCAAATCAATTAAATGATATAATTTTCTTTCTTTAGCTACTTCACATAAAATTGTGATTCTCTGGCCTCTAAGATTTTGTAATGATATGGTGGATGATTCTAAGTTAATTATGGCTTTAAATTGCCTTAACCAGTCTACCCCCAATATAACACCTATATTTGGGTAGTTTAAAACATATAAATTGGAAATGAAAATGTTTCCACCTATGTTTAATTCCACATCCACACAAATCATATCTAGAACACTAGAACTCCCCAGTGGACTTTGTATAAACAATGGAGTTTCAACCAATATGCAATTCAATTTTAGCATTTTAACTAGTTAATAAGAAATCAAAGAGTGAGTTGCCCCAGTGTCATATACTACTGCTATGGATATGGTACAAATAAGTAATGTACCTTCCACTTGGCTATGATTTTCAGCATTAATATCCACTGTAGATTTGCTTTTTCCCTCCAAATTTGCTAGCTTCCTTTGCTGCTTGTACTCAGGACAGTTCCTCTTCATATGCCCCTCTTTCCCACATAGGTAGCATTTGAAGGCTCCTCCTTTTTCAACTCTGGGCACCTTGGTTTAATGTGTCCTTCCTTTCCACAATGATGGCAGACCAATTTCTTCTTAGCATCATTAGCCTTGGTGTCATTGGCCTTCTTGTTGTCTGTCTCCTCCTTCTTTTTATCATAAGGGTGATACATTCCCTTATTCTTCTTGTTATTTTGGTTCTTAAAATTCTTGTACTTCTCCCTTTCCTTGTCATGCCGTCCCAATTTCAATGCCAGATCTATTACTTGATCAAAAGTCCTATCTGCATATGGTAGCATGGCTCTGCTAAGTCCTGGGTTCAAACCTCTAATGTACCTATCATTTTTGGATGCTTCATATGCCACTAGCATTGCTTCATATTTGGATAATCCCTCAAACTTTTGAGTATACTCAGTGACATTCAAAGTCCTTTTCCTGAGTCTAATAAATTCTTCAAGCAATGTGGTCTTAGCTGATGCTGGTACAAATCTTGCCTCCAACATTTCCTTGAATTGATTCCAAGTGATTTCATTTTCATTTCTCCCAGCTATGATCACCTCCCACCAGCCTAAAGCTACTCCTTTTAGCTGTCTTGAAGCCACTTGCCTCTTCCTCTGATCATCAAGCTGTATGTCATTGAAAATCCTATCCAGTGTCCTCAACCATGCTTGAATTTCCATCACATTTTCAGTCCCTTCAAAACTTTTGCCTCCCAAGTTTGTATAAGCCTTTAATAGTTTTGAAAGTTCCTCATGTGGATTCTCAGGCATATGCCCAATTCCATCCCTTAAAACCCTTACAAATTCTTGCATATCAAGCATTTGTGGTGCACTTGTTCCTGCATGATGTGATCCCCTTCCTACCATGGTTTGCTAACCAAGTTATGGGCAAATAGCATTAGTGTACTGTGAGTATTTTCTATAATTAATATTTTCCTATTTAAATTATTTCATCCAAAACAAACAGGTATAATAAATTTCTAAGTATTCAACAATCAATACAACCATTTGCTCTGATACCAAACTGAAATGACCCTCCTGATTTGCCTTAATTTTTGGTGAATATTTTTTTACCTTCCTATAATTAATATTCTCAGAATTATTGTCTTTTCAAACAATTTATCCAGGATTTAAAATTCCTATTTAATATAAGTATATTAATTTAATCACAGAAATATACATATACATATGATGATGTATATGTCCCTCTTGTTTAAATCAGAGTATACATATATTTAAATTTTGTAAACAAGAGCATATTCTGTTTGATTTGAATTGAATTTTGAATTTCTCATCCCATTATTAATTTTTCATGTCTTTGATACTTATAATATATGAGTAGATCCTATTCATATTTATTTATAGTGATAACTTTAATTATTCAAATTAAGATTTATCAATAATTTATCTTGGCAAGATAATCTCTGAATGCTTGAGATTATATTATTATTTTTGTACAGTTCAGATGTTTGATATCTGATTAAGACTAGAAAATGATATTTACTTATATCATTTTGGCTCATAATCTTTTTCTTTGAGATTCATCTGCTCTTAACTTAGCCTATAAATCAAACCATGTTTTATTCTTGTACATATTGGTTTCTGAATTTTTCTGGAAATGTTTGTAAATGGTGCAATCCTTGGATTTTTGGTGAGCCTGGTTTTGATTGCAGAGTGTTCTCTGGTTTGATAGTACAAACCAGTTCCAAAATGCACATATGTTTTTAGCATTTGAAAAGAAGTTTTTGTGTTAAACACTTGCAAAATAGACAAAGGGGTTTTGTATTGCATTTCATTGCTGAATTACAGACCAATATGATCAACCAGACTAACATCAACCATTTTTCTTTAAAATGTTATTCATTTATGAACTACTTGATGCCTTATTTAAGATATAAACATTTCACAAACAACTCACAATGGACTTGAATTCTTTTACAAAATCCTCTAATAAAAGAAATCTAAATACTTGAAAGATTACCCCGGGTTAAACCATATTTTCCCCAAACTTTATACTTTTAAATAACACCTGATTGACTAATGCAAAGTATAGAATATGTTAGTTAATTGCTCAAGTATATATATATATATATATTCTTTAAGATTTTTGGTAGATAGTACTTTAAACTTGTTCCTTTGTTCCTAACTCAAATAATCTTTAAATTCTCAAACCTTAATTCTTAGCAAAATGTAACAGAAAACAATCAATTCAGACCAACATAGCAAATTCATTACATACAAGAAATTTAAAAACATAAGTTTTCATGAATACATGAAGATAATTCTTCCTATGCTCTTATTAAAACTAACAAGCATGCTTTTCCATTTTTCTCATTAGCCATAATCTTCTTTCCTACTTATGTCTTGCATCCCCTGAAAAAGCATTAGTGGCTGCCTCAGTTTGAATTGAGACACCCCCATATGCCATGAGCAAATAAGGGTCAGATCAATGATCTGGTATGAGCAACATCAATATATTCATGATATTAAGCAAAATAAATGATATATAAGCACTAATCAGTTGCTTAAACAATTTCTTAAATCAACTATGTATCTATATTTCAGATAAACTGTTATGCAAATGCAATGACTTCATAGATTAACCATTAGCACAAACATGATTATGCAAGCATTCACATCAATCTGCAGCAATCAGATGCCCTGGAACACTCATGGTTCCAAATCAACAATCTAAGAAATACTCATTCTCTTATTTCATAACTTTTTCATAACCTTTACGAATATACCATTTTAATCCTATCCTCATCTGCTATCAAGGAATCAAAGGGACACATTGCAAATTAATTAATTCACATCATTGCACAAAGATCTCAGGGCTTAAAAAAACCATGTGCCAAACTTGCATACTTCAAATATGACAAGCATTCCAGCAGCCTTCTTGGCTCATAGTTCTTAGTTCATTCACTATATTTAAATTTATTTAATCCTATTATCAGATAGGTGAGTGAATAAGTCACTGTGTTCATTGAAACACCCCCTGTAATACTGCAAGCATATTTTCCCAACAAATAATTATTTTCAAGGATACTGCTAACATATTGCTAGATCTCTGAATTAAGTGCAAGAATATTTATACTGAGAATAGGAATATGCATAATGGATTATTATGATCTGCAAATAACTATGATTGAACCAGATTCAAGATCTAGCTAAATCATAATTTTTGTCTTGTAGATTTTTGCTATTTTAATCAGGGATTCAGCACTTAAAAATCTCTATTGCATCCCTAATATTTTTTCTAAAGCCTCAGCAATTATACAATGTATATTGCAGCTTATTTTATTTTCTCTATTGAGGTTTTATTGCCATGATTCCATATCAGGTATGAGTATTCTTCCCCTGATTTCCAGATCTGATGCCTTAGTTTTTTTAAAATATAATAAAATAGTAGCTTGCACATCCATAATAAAACATCTTATCAGATCAAGGTCATCCAAATAGTATCCATAACAAAACATTACATCAAGTCAAAACCATTCAAAGAATATTAATAAAACCAAGTTTAACAAAAACCAGAAAGTATCAATAACAACATAAAGATTTGGCTGCCTCTTATCAGGTCTTAATGCCATGAATTTAGTGAGATTACTCACCTACATTCTTCCTGCCTTTGCTCAAAAATCCCAATATGTTTCTCCCTCTTCTTTTCTTCTTTTTATTTTTATTTTTAAGCAACTCAGGTAAAAATGATTTTTCTGGTTATAATTACCTATTTATAAGCATTTTCACTAGGGTTTTATCAAGATAAAATTCCATTTCTGTCCTGTCTAGTATCATGCATTTTGTATTCACATTCCCATCCTTAATACCCCGGCCATACCAGTTAACTAAGATCGGTACTTTCCTCCTTTTGCTTTTCCAAAAAAGTGGCTATTTTTGAATATTTGCTCAAGTCATGTTAAATGTGTGACTTACTATATATTATATTCTATTCATTTATGAAAATCCTCTTTACTATTTTTACCTACACATACTTACTTACTTATATTTTACCTCATACTATTTTAGTGTTATTTTTCTTCTTGCTTAGTTTCAATGTATCTCTGCTCAAAGAAAATGTATCTGGGTATAAGCATATGTATACATATATCTATTTAACCCTTCCTTACTTCCTATAAAATATTCACATCATATATTTCATATTTTTAATTTCAATATACTAATATATTTTTAATTTCAGTATGTATACATATCAAATTTTGTAAAGAGTATTTAATTTCAATGTATACAGAAAAATATATTTTAATTGGTTTAATAATTCATATTTCAAAATCATATTTGAAATGCTTCCTTTCTTTGTTTATTTATTTTATTATCATCATTTTTTTTAGAGATCTTAAACCTTTTCCTTGTGCCATTTCCAGTGGCATGTGCACACATACTTTTTCACATCATTTCATCAAGAAATCCTTCAACATTTTATCTAAATATTTTTAGAACTGAATTATTTTATTAAAATAATTTCCCTCAGAATTTTGGGACATTACATTCACCCCTCCTTTTAGGAATTGTGTCCTCACAATTTCTTTAATATTTATAACAAGCATTTACTGATTCTAAGGAATCTATCAAACATATGCATAAGCAAACAAATTAAATCATAACAACCATATATATTAGATTTTCCAATTTTTTTTTTAAAATTACCTTTAATCTGCAAAAAGCTTAGGATAATCTATCTTAATCTTGTCCTCTAACTCCCATGTGCAGTCATTTAGATCAAGACTCCACTGAATCTTCACCAGTTTCAAAGTTTTACTTCTTAATTTCTTCTCTTCTTTAGCTAAAATCCCCACTGGTTCTTTCTCATAAACCAAATTAGGATTTATTTGAATTTGGGTAGGCTTTTCCAGAATTTCTTCTTTATCATGTACCCATCTTCTAAGTTGTGATACATGAAAAACATTATGCATTGCTTTATCATGTACCCATCTCTTCTTTTTTTTTTAGAGAGATCTTAAACCTTTTCCTTATGCCATTTCCACTGTGCATGTGCACACATACTTTTGCACATCATTTCATCAAGTAATCCTTCAACATTTTATCTAAATATTTTTAGAACTGAATTATTTTATTAAAATAAATTCCCTCAAAATTTTGGGGCATTATAGGAATATCATAGGAAATAACGAATTGATATTTAAAAAGTTATATATAGTGGTATTTTGGGAAGTTCATGGTCGGACCAAAAGATTGTGTTTCTATTCCAACTATTAATAAATGATATTCTTTGCTCATATGGAAACAAATTTGTACAAGAATATTATATAATTAACATTTCTATTTTTTTATCATCATCGATATCAGTATTGTTTATTGTTATGAATAACATGAAATTGTACATGTATATATAATGCTTATGGCATAAAATTGTGCATGAATATGTAATTAACAATTGTGTAGCAGTGTAAATGTAGTGTTCCCGTGGAAATAATGATTCAATTCTATATTATTTTATGAATAGTGAATATAATGATGTAAATTTATGAAGATGTACCAAGTATTCAAAGCATTTATATGGCACTACAATTATATTTATAGCTCATGTATGGTGCTCAGGTAATATCAGATCCAGTTATCCAAAAATTTATGTGGACCAACTTAAAAGTTAATGTATATAAGCAATTTTAACATGTCTTCTTGGACCATAAATATTGTTTTGTACTCTTTTATGTGAATGCAATAACGAGTAATCAACGTATATGATACAGTGTTACTCAATGTGAGCATTCTTTAATCGATAATAGGTTGGGAGTTGTATAACAAAGAAAAATAAGTAGAGTACTTATATCAATGGTGCATTAATGTTTAAATTCAGGTTGTGTAACAAAGCAAAGAAGCAATGTGCTTATATCAAAATTGTCTGGATTTTTATATGTATGTTATCATCTTTATACATGAAACAATACTAAAAAATTTATATCAAAATTATATAGTTATGTTATTTGTTTTCTTACTATAGAGAGTATCTTAATGTCTTTTGAAAAGTGTTAGTTATTTAATAACTGATTGGCTAAGGTTATAAACTAGCATACGATGTCCAAAATTAATTAATCATTTAAACAATGCACTACAATTCAGTGAGTTTTAATTATGATTATCACAATCATGTATGTCTAAGCATTCTTTATCCTTGCACACTACTGTTAATATTACAACGCTATCATTCAACAATGTTTTTTCATCACTAATGTATTAATTATTTTATACATTTGGATATGTCTTGTGCAACTATAATATTTTTGCTACATCCGTATGTGAAGCAGGAAATCGCACTAATTTAATTGACAATTGTTGGAAATGTTTTCACTATTTTTAGAAATTACGTTTCTTCTTAAAATGTATAACAAATCAATAAATTCAAACTCATTATTTAGTGATAATTAAAAAACTCATACTAAAACTTACTGTACAAAATCTACACTTTCGAAATCAAAACTTCACCTCTATAAAGTGGACAAAGTGAACTCATCCTCAACCACACATCCACACAAACGATATGAAATCCATGATTACAAACTGGCAACTGTCCAATCCATTCTCTTTCTTTAAAAGCTCATAAACAAATCAGACACTCGATCTTCTTCGAAAGATTGATTTCTCTTAATAATAATTAAGGGATTTAGAAATAAAAATAGACTTTTTGGTAAATCTTTAATTATTTGAAAAATTATCAACCATTTTCTCAATAGTGATTCAATATTCATTTTTCTTAAATCAAATATTTTCTGAAATTTTAAATATATTTTGGAAAACCCAAAATATTTTCAAAAAACTTCAAACTTCTTCTCCAAAAATCAAATTATTTTAATCAAAATCGTAATTTTCAACCATTCTATTGCTAAAAAAATTATTTTCAAAAATAAGAATATTTCATTCTCAAAAATTCGAACTTTGAGAAAAAGCTAGGAGCATCTCAAGAAATCAAAATATCCTTAAAAATATTCCAAAAGTTCATTAATTTATTTATAAAAAATCAAACGTTTATAAAACATT
The DNA here is from genome assembly GCA_030737815.1 of Allium fistulosum. Taxonomy (NCBI): domain Eukaryota; kingdom Viridiplantae; phylum Streptophyta; class Magnoliopsida; order Asparagales; family Amaryllidaceae; genus Allium; species Allium fistulosum. The sequence continues at coordinate 675,517,100 of CM060905.1, forward strand.
ATTGTTATTTTGTGAGAAAATATTAATTTTTTGTAATCATCATCATTATATAAATTAGTCGGATTATTAAAGAAAATCTAATAATGGTTTTTTCAATTAAAATGTACACCAAACAAGTCACGGTATACCTAGATGTGTTTTATTCAGTTGAAAAAACAAGTCAGAGATTGTTACCATGGCCGTTGAAACAGTTCATGGAATTGATTATTTGTTATGTGTATAACAAAAGTGATACTTAATTTAAGTATAACACTAATTTTGTTATCTCAGGGAATGAATCCACAACCTATAGAAATAAAGTCTAGAGAGATTGTAGCACTTGTCCTGATTCATAGAACCCTTGTTATCACAATGACGATTTTTTCTCTCGTTTTAATGCAATATGCATTAAAATGGCAAAGAGACGTTTTAAATCATGCGACTAAGCGAATCTCTTTACCGTTTTACGTGGTCTGGATAGATACATTTATACAACTTATTGTCGTGTTAAGTGTATGCTAATTTATTTAAATAACTATTTCTTTGGTTAGCCATGGGAAAAAACCAAAATCCTCACAAAAATTTCTCAAAATTCTCCAATTCAATTTCTCAACTCAGACCACCTGAGTTTTCTCACATCAGAAAGCCATCGGAGGGTGTCGTCATTAATGATGATGGGTTCCAATTGGTCCAATCCAGGCTGCAAAGGGGGATAAGGACAAGAAAGGTCAGGAGTTTCCACCGGCTCCCAATAAAGACATTCTAAAGGGTAAAGATGGCCAGAAAACCACCATTCCACAGTCTAAAAAGGGAAATCCGATGTCACAAAAAAGGAAGCCAGCAGCCTTCTACTAAACAAGGAGCAAAGCCGGAAAACATAAGCAGATATAGTAGCAAAGCAGCCTCAAGAACCAATGGAGGAGGAGTGCAATCTTGAGCATATAGCACCAATCAAGATCAATAGCAAGATGTATGGCCTGGTTAAAGAAGCAGTGTGTAAATGAACAACTAAATGTTGGAATAATTCAGTTTTTGTATATGTGGTGGGTACCAAACCATACTACTTGTATTTCAAATCTTATATTTGGAGAGTATGGAAACCAAAAGGTGAATTTGAAATTTACATAAGAGAAAACATTTTCTTCCTTGTGAAATTCAAAGAATATGAAGATTGCAACTCAGTTTTAAAAGATGGTCCATTTTTCTACAATGGCAAACTCATCATAATGAGAAGATGGTCTAAATCTTTAAAAATGGATAGAGATCTATTAACAACAATGCTGATTTGGGTGAGGTTACGCAGTGTAAATCTGAAACTGTGAGAACGTGAGGCATTTAGTGTTATGGCTAGTATCATTAGGAAACCCATTAAAACGAATGCAGCCACAACTATGAAGACAAGATTGAATTATGCTCGTCTCATTTTTGAAGTGTCTGCAAATGATGAACTTCCTAATGAAATTAATCTTTCTTTGTACAATGGTGAAAATATAATTCAAAAATTTGGATACGAATGGGTTCCTCAAAAATACAATGTATGCAAGTGCTTCGATGACACCAGATATCAGAGCAATCCAAAACAAGCATGGATTTCCAAAATTAGTAATCAAGAAAGTCAAGAAAATGAATCTAATAGACAATCTACAGATCCAAGAAAAACTGAAGTGTTACATAAACAGATAATCTCATTTGGAGAAAGTGATCGAATCAACCAAGAAGGTATCATTTACGATCAAAGGGAAATTTTTACAAAGCTCACTGATCAAGAAGATCAGATCCTTACTGAGGAAGTTCATCATCTTATGAATGAAAAAAAATCAGAAGAAAACATCCAGAGCAGTTCAGAAGAGGGACAAAAGAATACCATGGTCTTTGAGTTTGAAACCCCTCCTGTTTCAAACCCATGTTTAATTACAGACAATAATGATATAGCAATTAATAAAGTCCCTCAGTAGTGCAACAATTAGGATCTGAATAGGATCACAGAGAAAGTCCCTCCACTAGAGCATGCTGCAGTAGCTGAGGACTGCATTGACTCAGCTATGCTTCGCATTACTAGGCAATTTGATATCTCATTGATTCAAGTTCCAGAAGTAGAGAATTTTATAGACAATGCTGGAAATCTCTCCGATGCTTATGATAAAGTGGCTAAAGATGCAGTTGAATTTTGTGAGAAGTTATATTTTACTAAAGATGTAGTTCCTCAAATTATTTGTAAAAATATTTTGAATGAGAATGCATCAGAAGTATTACTTGCTCCAGTTACAATTGAAGAGATTAAATATGTTATTTTTAATGCTGGAGATAATAAAAGCCCTGATCCTGATGGGTTTAATGCAGAATTTTACAAAAGTCATTGGGAAAGAATTAAGGGTCAGGTTTTTGAAGTAATTAATGAATTCATGGAAAAAGGCAAAAATTGTTAAGAGCGTTAATCATACTTTAATTCCCAAAAATAAAAACCCCACTTGTATTGGTGACTATATACCTATTTCTTGTTTTTTCCTTTTGTCATTTTCGAGATTCAGAGTGCTTTTGTGCTAGGTAGACATATTTATGAGAATTCTCTTTTAGCACATTAAATGGTAAGAAAATTTAATAATAAAAATGGAGATAATGTTTGTATTAAAGTAGACTTGCAAAAAGCTTATGATAAAGTTAACAAAATTTTCATTTATCATATCATGAGATGTATGGGTTTCCCTATTAAGTTTTGTGATTTGATTTTTGAATGTATTAATACTCCTACTTTTTCTATACTTAATCAAGGTAAATCAGAGGGTTTTATCAAAAGTAATAAGGGTATTAGACAAGATAATCCATTATCACCTTATCGTTTTACTATGGTTAGGGAGTATTTTTCAATCTTAATGGAAATTGAAGCTATTAAGGGTAATATTACCCCAGTAAATAGTTTAGCCTTGTATTAACCATCTTATTTATGCAGATGATCTTATGCTTTTTGTTAATGCTAACAGAGTTAATGCAGAAACTACTAATTTTTTTTTTGAAAATCTGGATAAATATGCAAGGTTACAACTTAATGAATCTAAAAGCTGTGTAGTTAATGCCCCGCTATTACCCCGCTATATCCCAAAACGGATTTCTACCGCTATGATTTTTCCATATAGCCCCAAATATAGCCTTTCCGCTTTAAGCCCCGCTATTTTCGCTATATCCCGTTATTCCGGTTATATTCCTCTATTTCCGCTATATCTTCTTTAAATGAAATAAATTGAAAAATGACATTTATACATTATAAAAATTATGAAATTAATTTATTTAATTGAATTTTTAATATATTTCCAGAAATGAAAATACTCTAATATTCTACTAAATTCAATTATGTTATATAACAGTTTTACATTTATTTACAGTATATTCGCACATGTTTTTATTTAATATTATTTATGTATTAATTATAATTCAATTAAATGTTAATTTTCCATTTAATTACCATTTATATATTTGTAAAAACATTAAGTACAAGTTTAATATGTAATTTTAGAGTCATCCGCTATATCCCGCTATATCCTCGCTGTATCTCCGCTATGACTTTTTGCACCTCCGCCGCATTGAATCTATCGAGCGCTTTAACTGCACAGTCTAAAAGTAAAGCATACTTAAGTAAGTATAGTAGGTATAAAAAATAAGTTTTAGATTCTTTAAATATTGCTGAAGGTAGACTGCCTATTAGAAAAGTTGGGTTTGCCTTTATCTGTTAATCAGATTAAAGACTCTGACTGTTCTATGCTCATTGAAAAAATTCAAGAGAGAATGGAAACTTGGTTATGTAAACTACTTTGTATTACAGGTAGAATGGAACTTATTAAAACTGTTGTATTTGCTATCATTTTGTATTGGTTACAATCATATCATATTCCATCTACATCCATTAGAAAAATAGAAAGTAGATGTGCTGACTTCCTATGGAGGAGAAAATATTATAAAATTAGTTGGGATAAGGTCTGTAGGCCTAAAAAAGAAGGGGATTTTGGCATTAGAAGCATGAATGATCTCGGTTTAACTTTTCATTTGAAGTTATTTTAAGATTTATTTGTGCAAACTCATTGTGGGCCAAGTGGAAGAGATGTAAATATCTTAAAATGGTAATTTCTAGAATATATTGCCAAAAAATAAATCTTATGCCTGGAAGCAAATTTTAACATGCATAAATATTGGTAAATCATTACTAAAAATAAAATTTAGACTTGGTGAAGAAAATAGTTTATGGTTTAAGCCCTGGTTTAAAAATGAATCTTTCATAAATAAAGTAGGGTGGGATAATTTAGGCATTTATGGTGGTTCTAATGCAATTGTGGCAATGATCACTAAGGACAAACAATGGCAACCACAATTACATCCTATTACTAATCCACATAAACATGATATTTGCAAAATTCCTCTAGATCTTACTGCGGACTGTGACTATTGGGAATGGAAAACTAGCAACAAAGGGAAGTTCTCTTTTAAAAATACTTGGGAAGTTATTAGAAATAAATTGCCCAATGTTGAGTGGTATCAGTGCATATGGAATAAAATGATTATTCCCAAGATGACATTCTGTACCTATTATGCTATCAATAACAGATTGCGAACTTGGGACAGAAAAAATAAATGGGGTAATCTAACAAATTCACTTTGTTCCTTATGCAATTTAGTAGATGGAAGTGCTAACCATTTCTTTTTTGAATGCAGTTATTCTTATTTCATTTGGAACCGAATTCAAACTATATTGGGTACTCCGAGCAATAGAAATATGGATTTCAAGCAAGCAATTCAACATATCAACAATGAATTTAAGTCTAAATCTACTGAAAGAGATTATGCTCACATTCTGATTACTACTGCAGTCTTTCACAGATGGAAAGAAAGAAATTTCCAAACTCATAATAAAGATAGTATAAATAAAGAGCAAAGATGGTTACTTATCGAGACTGACGGTAGAATTATCATCCAAAAGTCAATGAAAAAAATTAAATATCAAACCAAGTTTGCATTTTTAGTTGAAGAGTGGGGCAAATAAGCTAGCAGCAGGCAATTAAAGCATTTTCTATCTCATTCGAAAGGTTTCCAGACAAATCAGCAAGTCACTGATGTCAGAATGGTAGATCGCGACTTAAATCCAGACCGTGCTGTTATTCCCGAGAAGAAATTAACAGATCTGAGTCGCGATGATCTCAGAACTGTTAATTCTTCTTCGATTTCCTTTTTTTCAGAAGAAGAATGACTTAAATGGTGATATTAAAGGGATGAGAGGAAGGTTTAATGACTGTTTATCGTATTGGGAGAGAGGGGAAGCTAGCGGTGCTAAGGAAGAAGGTTGAGAAACGTAGAAAATGGAAATCGCCTCTCCGCCAATAAAGAGAGTTTTCTATTTTCTGAGAGCATGTTTGAGTTGTCAGCGTATAACCCTAACTAGGGTTATGTTTTGTTATGTGTTTTTCTTTCGGGTAGGTGGTTCATTTCTATCCACTTGTAATCTAATGGGCTTAGCCCATTTACCTCTATTAAAAAACTATTTCTTTGGTTAGTTTGCATGTTATGGATGTACAACCCGTCCTACTTAGCTTTTCCAATATAAAAGATATGAATATAATAGACAATTGTTGGGAATAGTCTCACTAGTTTTATGTTTCTTCTTAAATTTAATAACAAAACGTTACAAATCGATAACTTCAAACTCGTTATTTAGAGGAAATTAGGTTAAAGCGCACTTTTAAGCCTACTTATTAGTTTCCAGGCCCAAAAGTTCAAATAATAAGTTTCCAGGACATTTTACATATCCACGCAGTAGACAAACCCGATAATCTAGGTTTTTCATTCTTCCATTTTATTTAAAATCGATCAACTACGCTTTCTTACAATTCATCTCGAACGCTATAGCTTCTAATCTTTTGTAAATTAATTGGTCCCAAAATTTATACAGCCAACCACGTTAATCCAACATCTATACTCCGCCAAACGATTCCAACTGAAAATGAAGGTAATTTTATGATCTCTTTTTAAATTTAATGCCTGTAGAAGTTTTAAAGTAACATATAATTCAAATTATTATTGTATTTTTCGCATTAGGGATTACCATGTGAAATTATTGTTGTTAAATATTGTTCTAAAAATTCATTGCTATTGTCTTGTAATTTCATATTTGAGTCGGTGTTTGTTGTGATTTGTTGTAGTCTTCGATTTCTGTACCGTTGTTTCGTATTTTGAGTACTAGATCCATTGTGGTGTTGCTGATTTGGTTTTTGTACCATGTATTCATTACCGATTGATGTTTACCCTATGGATAGTAACTACATGTCACTGAAATTGTTCTTTTATTTCCACCTTTAGTCATTCTATTCTTATGCATTTAATTTTATTTCCATATGTATGATTTTTTATTTTCGAAATCAATACCTCATAACTACAATCTGCAGTTTTATAACCGTCTTCAATTCATGTTAGGTTTATTTTCCACCATATTACCTTGAACACCAAATTAAGGATGGATTCATGTGTAAAATATTCATAGACTTGAGAATTAATGATGGATTCAAGTGTAAAGTATCCACAGAGGACATGCTTGACATTGTTGTTTAATCTGGTATCATTCACAGAGAACATGTTTGACCTTGTAAAGTGTCTGTATATTGTAATTCGATTAGATACTGTTTAATTTGACTACGGAAAGAAGCAAAGCAATTAAAAACTAGAGAGGTATCACATTATTTAAGCAACTTTAAATGTAAGAGATTCAATGGATTTGTTATACATGTGATTTAGTGGATCAAATTTTTTTTCTTGCATCCCCATTATTAGATAAATCCATAGAAGATTGTATTAAATAATGTCTTTTTACATTGAAAATATGTTTATCTTTATGTCTTTTAATAAAAAAGATAAATAAATTTATCTTTTGTATAAATATTTTTTAATAAAATTAAGCTAAGTATATTTATCTTTTATTAAATGATAAAACTATTTATTGTTTGTTAAATGATAAAACTATTTATCATTTAATAAAATAATAATTGGTTCTACCTTTATTGTTCATTAAATGATAAAACTATTTATCTTTATGTCAAAATGGTCGTAGTGATCTTTTCAAAACTATTTTTTATTAATTGATAGTTGTATTTATATTAATGTCAAAATAATTGTATTTATTTAATGATAATTCATTTTATCTTAATGTCAAAATGACTGTATTAAATATTATAATTATACATTGAAAATATGTTTATGTTTATGCATTATAACACATAAAGATATATATGTTTATCTTTTTCTTTAACATAAATATTCTTTAATAAAGTTAAATTAAATATGTTTCCCTTGTGTTAAATGATAAGACTATTTATAGTTTAGTAAATGATAAAATATTTATCTTTATCTGAAATATGTTGTAGTAATCATTTTACATTTACCGGTTATTAAATGATAGTTGTATTTATCTTTATGTCAAAATAATCTGTAGTTATTGAATGATAATTATTTTTATCTTTATGTCAAACTGATAGTTATCTTTTAGTAATAAAAGTTAAATACGTTTATCTTTTATATAAATATTCTTTAATAAAGTTAAATGAAATATGTTTATCTTGTATTAAATGATAAAACTATTTTTTATTTACTAAATGATAATAGAATTTATCTTTATGTTGAAATTGTTGTAGTAATCATTTTTCATTTATTGATTAATAAATGATAGTTGTATTTATTAAACGGTAATTCTTTTTATCTTTATGTCAAAAAGATAGTTATCTTTTAATAAAAAATATAAATATGTTTATCTTTTATATAAATACTCTTTAATAAAGTTAAATATAATTTAATAAAGTTAAGTTAAATATGTTTACCTTGTATTAAATAATAAAGCTGTTTATTATTTATTAAAAGATAAAAGTATTTATCATTAAGTCAAAATTGTTGTAGTAATCATTTTACAATTATGGTTTACTAAAAGATAGTTGTATTTATCCTTTTGTGGTGTGTTTGCATGTAATTTTTCTGTTAATTGTGGTATGCTTGTTTTTTAGTGCGTTTGCATTTGCATACTTTTTTAAAAAAATAAAAAGTAATATACCGCATAATTTCTATGCCACACAAATACCGCATCTCCATCAACCAATCACCTGCCTTTATTCACTTGACCATCAACCAACCATATCACTGTCATCATCAACAACAACCTCTGTCTACACATATCACCCAATACTGCACATATCACCAGTCCAACATATATTTCAACACTTCACCATCCATTTACTTGCTTCCTTCCCACTTCCCACTGCCATAAAAAAACTGATGCTGCATTCAACAATCCCTGCCACCATCTCCAACCTGTCATTAACTACTGCTGCAACAATCCCACAATGTCACACTTCATAAACAACCCTGCCATTCACTTACTTGTCGCATCCTCCTTATCACATCAACTGACATCAAATAACCCTTGCATGCCATAACAACTTCACACATCTCCTCCATCACAGTTCCATCGTCCTTCAAGAAACCACTTCAACATTTCAATAAACTACGACATACTTCACAGCATATATCCCAGAAATATAAATACTCTCCTATGCATTTTCAAACATATGTACCAACAAACAACCTGGACATTTCATCTCCAATTTGGCACTGTATTTATCTTTATGTCAAAATGATAGTTGCATTTATCTTTATGTCAAAGTTGTTGTTGTAATCATTTTGCAATTATTGTTTATTAAAAGATAATTGTATTTAGTTATATGTCAAAATGACTGTATTAAATATTGTATTTTTACATCTATAAGTATAATTTGTTTATCTTTATATGTTTTAACATAAAAAGATTATATTTATGTCTTTTAATAAGTAAAGATAAATTTGTTTATCTTTTACATAAATATTGTTTAATAAAATTATTCATATGTTGCATATAAAGGGTAATTAAAAATATCAAGTAAATTAATATATTTGTTGATGTCACATTATCTAAGAATATTTACTTTAATTTGAAAAAATGTAAAAAATAAAAATAAATCTTCAATACACTCCTATAATTATTATTTCAAGCATTGCATTAGGACAAGTCAAATAATTAGTACAAGTCAACTTCTAATCAATAATAGATTGAGGACAATTTTGGTTAACTTATTCACTATGAATAACACTTTTAATACTAATATAGGAAAAAGGGAAAGATTTTTTGCCCTCCAATTCTGTGAAGCTCGATCGATTATGATGCTAAAAGTAAAATAAACATTCATCATTACTTATACTGGAAAATGGGTAATTATTTAAACATGGGAGAATCACTGCTGTACTTATCACCCACTTGTTGTTGTGTCTTTGCTGTTGTGAGGCACCCTTCATCTTTATGCATGCATGTATAATATGTTATGTTGTTTGAATTAAGGTTCAAATGGAAAAAAGAAATTTAAGGTTCAACAGAAAAAAGTTTGAATCACCATAAACTAAATAATTTATCACTGCATTGTGTAAAGATCTTTTCTAATTTGCAAGAGCTATTTCCTAACATGCTGCCAAATTCACAAAGTACTTTTGTCATATTCATATATGTATGAATCAAATATTTATGATGATTTGAATTTATATATAAGTCAGTAGTATTTTAGAAATTATTAAAATTTGTTTAGTGAAAAAAATCCCTTTTTATGCAGCTACAAACATGCAGACTAGAAGTGTAACGACCCGAAAATTTCGATCCCGGAAATTCCAGATAGTTAGGAAAAGAAGAAAGAGATAGAAGAAGAAACAGAAAATAAAACACAGAACCTCACATTCGCAGCGGATCAAAATATAATATCAAATAATAGCAGTTTACAAAAGAATACTATATCTGTCCATTTGCATTTATAATACATCAGAGTTACTCTCATACACAACACTGAGTATATACAAATCAAATATATCTCAGATAAACATAAATAATAGTCACAGCGGAAACACTCCATACGTCCTGCCATCCAGCTCATCTCCTAAGCTCCAGAACGTCCTTACCTGAAAATCTGTAATACTCGGTCTGACCCGAGCATTACATTAAAGTAACACCCGGGTCAGGCTGGAAACCAGCGTGAGTAAATCCATATAATATGAAATACTAAGTCCAAATTTAAAAGGAAACCCGGGTAACTCGTACTTCACTACGAGTTCTTTACTTGTTATGCTCAACTCTTATTTCACGACTCAAATACTGGGTATTCTAACTTAGTTCAAGGGTGCATATTATTTCATTTTAGCCAATTGACATCACATATCAATCTATTCGAGGCATTTAATCATCATTCAATTATTCATAAGCAAGTTGGATCATTTCCAAACATCAATTTACTAACTAAGTTAATTACTAAACCTTTAATCACTTAGATTACCTGTACTTAATCATTTATCAATTATAAATCAATTAATTAATGATCTTTTAATTATCCATCTTAATTAATCATCCTTGATTGATTATACTTTAATTACATTAAGTAATTAACCTTTAATTTATTACACAAATTAATTATTCTTAACCATTTACAGTAATTATTCTTAAATAATTACTCAAAGTTATTATCTTATAATTTCTTACACTGGTTAATTATCCTTTAATAAATTACACTCATTAATTGATTAATCCTTAATTAATCCCCTTAATTAATCAATCCTTTAATTACTTACTTTAAGTAATTATCATTTTAGGTAATTAACCTCTAACTACTAAAGGTACTTATCCTTAATTACGAATTGATTAATCTCAAATTAATCAACTATAATCCCTCAATTATTAATTAATTAGACCTTAATCATTAATTAATTAAACTAATGAATTGCTCTTAACTTTTTTTAATTAATTCTTAATTACCAAACCTTAATTTAATTTAAAGACGAATCTTTATTTTTCTATTAAACACTTAAATACAAAAGCCCTTCGGCCCATAACTCCACAACTCCAAAACTAGACACACAGGCCCTAAATAATTCACAGCTCAAAGTAACGGGCCGAAGCCCAATTCAAAGAATACAGACCCGCCTCTTCTTTTCCAAACACACGATTCCGGCATCCGTTCTCCCATCAGGAATACAATTCACAAATTTGAACTGCCAAGCAACAACAAGAACTCGATTCAACTCGAAAGAAACTTGATATCAAAGCTAACTCAACCGCACGCAAACGCTATCCATCACCACGTCAAATTCGATCACCTGGAACCCAGTTGTGCACGATACCACACGTGCACGTGCACAGTCGTTTCTATCACCTCCGACTGGCGCTGCAACCCCTATCATGTCGGCGATGACATCGACAAGTCGTCCGATCACCCCAAAAACACTAAACCCTAACAACTCGAAATCGAGCACCCTCAGTGAACGCCTGAACTTGATCGACCATCGAAAACTCTTCGCAGCGCCACCACAGACCACGTGAATTGCTAATACCACGTTCATTGCCTCGCTGAAGTCTAAACTTCATCTTCCCCTACATCCCATCGGGTCCGATGCCCTGACAACGTCACCAAAGCTTCGTGAACAGTCACTTCCTGAACCCAATACAAAACCCTAGTTTGTCTCGTAATGGCCCCTACGACCATCAGTAAATTCCTTAACTATTTTCCTACCATCGTGGATCATCCACCTATCACCTGCCTCAAATCCGGCCTTTCCGAACTACGAGATCGTCGGAGATCGAATTTTAATCAAATTCTGATCATCACTAACTTCCTCACTAACCACTAACTCGAAAATTATGGTATAGTCATCATAATCCATGAATTTCCAACCCAATTCAGATTACATATTCAATATAAGGAATCTAGACATTTAAATTTTCTGTTTAAAAAAAAGTACTTTACTGTTTTTCTTATTTCCACATCTTTTATTTAATATTCTCTCCTAAAAATTCTTTAAAAATGGGATTGCATTATCCTGATACATTTTCCCTTTTATACTTCTTGCTTAATACTGTCTGTATATAGAGAAATTAGGATTTAAAACTAAATTTATAAGCCTATATCAAGTATCAGAGGTTTATAAACATATACAAATATACTTGTATCGATGACTGCATATATATCTATACAGGGGCGGAGCTACATGGGTGCTGAGGAGGGCAAGTGCCCACCCCAGGATTTGCAGAGAAAACAAGGAATATAAAATCAATTTTTTTTATATCAAATTTAACTATTTTTGAAGAAGAAAAGATGGATTAAGAAAGGAGCTGAAAGGATGGCTGTGATGTGAAATGTGTTGTGTCAACTGCTTCTTACACTGAAACTAAAATATTATTTAAAGCTGTTTTGCATTAATTTTTGAAACAACTTGTTTATTTTGAAACCGGTGATTTAGTTGTAAGCTGAATTATATTTCAATGGTTATACAATAGAAGTTTTTAATAGTCATCTCTCATTATTTTATTTTCAATTTTGAACAACTTTTATCAATGTTATAGGATCTTTATGAAAATGGAATGAAAAAACAAAAATTTCAGAATTTTTTATTATTATAAATTATACAAAGTGTCCACCTCAGCCTTGAAATCTGGCTCCGCCACTGTATCTATATACAGACATTTCTTCAACATTCAAACTAATTTCCACAAATTATATCAAAGATAAATCACAAGCATCCTTGTTAACCGTTTTTAAGAATAATAGTAGTAACAATTTTGCTCACACCCATCATACTTAACTTCAACAATTTACTGCATGTATTGAGATTTAAATCAGATTTTAAACCTTAAAATAAAACTGTTTACTTACAGTTGTAGAGATGAACAGAGGATATATAAATACTGTTATGCAGTCATTCACACAAGTATTTATATACATATTTACATTTATTCATCTCAAAATCATCAGATTTTACCTTAGCATTTGCTACCCGAACCAAATTTATATTCTTACATTTTAAATTTATTCACTGCTCCAGTTTTTAACAGAGCTTTACTTTCTATGTTCAGTCATGTTCATAATTATTAACACATATATACTTATAAACATTTTTAAAACATCATGCATAACATGGTTCACATTATATTTCAAAAAAATCATCAGCAACTTCGAAATATACCAGAACTCTCAGAGTTACTCACCTGGCTTGAGCTGTTGAAATAGTTTTGGATTAAGGAAACTCGAAGGGCCTTGAACTGGAATGCGTGCAAACAATTTTAACTTGAAATCTTTGATGGTCTTTGACTGCCCTGATTTGAAGACTGGAAAGCTTGACATTTCCAGGTTTTGGACTAGAAAAATGTTCACAGGCTTATTGCCTAAAAAGTTACAGGCTTGAGTTCGAATTTCTCTGGTTTGAATTTGTTTTGAGGAGATTTGTTTAAGGCTTGAGGAGTAACTAATTCACATGGTTTGGTTACAAGGCTTTAGTCTTAGATTTTCAAAATGTTTACATTTGTTTTGAACTGGAAAATGTTTTGTGGAGTTCTGGTTTTTGAAATTAGCTTACAGGTGAAGTATAAAACAGGGTATCATTCCTTTATACAAAATAGTGTGCAAGTTTGTACCATTTATCAGAGATAATTTCTGGTTTTGGTGGCCGAGATTTACATTTTTATGTGCTTGAGAAGATATTTGCATTAATAGCATTAAATGCTATTTGTACTTTATGTTTCTATTTTATACATATCTCATTTTTCTTATATTTGCCTGGCTTAACTTACAAGCTACAAACAATATTGTATTTTGACTTTGTTTTGGTTCTTATTGTTCTCAAGTTTACCTGCATATCATATTCGAACATGATTTTCTATGCAGATATTTGTTAGGCTGGGAAGTCTTCATTCTTAGCTTGCATTCTTCTTATGTGCTATACAAACATGCTACTAGTTTGATCAAAGAATGTAGTGTAAGTGAAATGTTATTCCAACATATTGTTTGATTATAAAATGTATTCGTTTTATTATTTACAAAACTATGGAATTTACTTGTATATATATTTCTAAACTAAAATTTGTTTTATTATACTAATATGTTGTTTGTTTATGAAATATGATGGATGTTTATCTTGATATGTTGTTTGATTATTTGGTATACTTTTTAAATAAATAAATTGATTTAGATATTTTTAATCGTTAGAAATTTATTTGTTTGACTAATCAATATCAATATTTCAATGATTTAATTCCATTAATTACTAATTAACAATCGTTAAAAATCTGGGTCATCACATTCTTCCCCCCTTTAGAACTTTTCGTCCTCGAAAAGAACGAAGCCAGAATTATTAAAGTGCTTAAAATCAGATAAATTTCTTTGATCATTTTTGAACTACTTTAAAATCTATATAATATTTCTAAAATTGTTTTTATAAAAATACTTTTATAACTCGATGTTTTGACAAGTCCATCCTTGTTCTCACAGAAATTCGGTCATACGTTGATCAGGCGTAGGACTGAAAATCTATAAGTACTTGGTAAACTCGTTTCCAACACCCAGTGAAAATACTTTGGAAAATAATTTTATTGAAAACAGTTTTGAAAATAGAGAAAATATCTTGGTGAAAACGCTCTGGAAATCATCACCCCCATCCATGGTCGCAGTTAACCCGATGGTTACGTTGCCGTCCCGGCAAAATCCACAGATAATTGTAGGTCTCCGCGCCACTCGATTACGCCATGGAACCCGCTACAGATCGCAGTTATACCCGGGCTATACGTTGCTATCACAGCAAAGACCCATATAACTGTAGGCATCAGCGCCACCGAATTTCGCTGCCAAAAGAATGAAACTCCTCCACTTGACCATAGATCGCAGTCTACCGATGTTGCGCTGCCATCCCGACAGAATCAAGTGTAGACTGTTGGCACTCATCCTCCACAAGATTTTCGCTATGGTCCCCACACAATAGATCGCAGCGACATCGAGTTACACTGTCGTCACAGCATAACCCAAATGCCCCTGTAGGCATCAGCGCCATCGACTTTCGCTACCAAATAATCCTCAGGAACTAGTTTGTCCGGACTCCTTACAGGATCAACTTTAGAACCTCCCCTTTAGAGGCTCAAGGCAGTACCACTTAGTGGCACTCCTGAGAAGTTCATTCAAGAGAGTGCCTTTTTCCCCAGAGCCACTTTCAAAACACTTTATACTATACACATATAGTATTTTCCAAATCATACACCTAGTATGAATTTCATATAAGGCTCTTTTACACAAAATCGATTCCCAAAATCGATAATTTCCAAAGTGGGCTTTTCCAAATCTCAATATTGATTTTACCCAAAAATCAAAAGCCTTTCCAAATCCATAGGTTCCCAAAACCTTTCCTCAAAATTCTTTTCAAAATCATTTTCACAAAAATCCCTTTTTATATAAACATATATAATAAAAGTTTTGAAAAATCTTTGAATCAATTTGTACATATATAAATTCACTTTTATATTTCAAATATTTTCAAAAATCATTTTCTTCTGGAAATAGTTTCAACAAGGTGGTTTTTATCTTATTATCAAAGATATAAAATTTTAAATTTTCTTTTCTTTCCAAAACAAATATTAAATTTAAATTTTAAATCTGCTTATAATGTCACTTGCCAAATTCCTTACTTTTATTATAAAGTAAAATTTTAATTAGTAAGATACCCAATTTCCACTTTACTTCCATAAAGTTAAGTTCTACCATAGAAATATCAAATTTTAATTTATTTTATTGAAGGCCATCATATATTCACAAAATATATTTCCCATTTTGAGGATCATCTTATATCTTTTATCTCCAAAATATTCAATATCAAATTCCATTCCAACTTGTAGAATGTTCACATATCATCCATACGCTATATCAATCTGATCGCTCGCCCGATCACACAATTTCACTTCCGAACTAGCATCGTCCACCTGACTTTCAAGTGCGGACACAGATCTGGTTTCTTGATCAGAAACCGTCATTCTCCTTGCATAGTCACAACTATGATAGAGAATACCCAGAACCAATCAACAACCCATATCCAGGTTCGCCGTCGAAAATCGAGTGGAAAATCCCAACTCGGATCGATATAACTACCTCGAAATTCTGTGCTCGAATCTGGATCAAATTTCTATGGGAATAGAATAATATACGTGCATCTCACGTATTTACCCCTATTGATTATTAACCAAATCAATTTCCTTTTCTATTCACATTCATCCACGATTCTATTCACTTATCCACATTTGGATTAGCACTGCAATTCTTATCTCAAATTGGGTATTTAATCAATAACAGTTTGAACTCCGACCAGCTTAAATTTAGAAATATAGCTTGAAAAATTTTAAAAATAGATAAGTGGTTGAAAAATAATTATTAATTTGTAAAATAGCTGGAAACAGTTAAGTAATTGTAAGATAGTTGAAAAATAGTAATCAGTTTATAAAGTAGTAGAAAAATAGTAATTAGTTTATAAAACAGTTGTAAAATAGTTAAATAGTTCCAAAAGTAATTGTAAAACAGGTTTAAGATAGTTTTAGGTTTAAAAACAAAAGTTGTGTAGTAAATAGTTTGGAAAAAGAGATTTATATTAAAACAATTTTTTTTGGAAATAGTCCAAAGCCAAACTGTTCAACTTCCCAATTCAAGATAAATCAACCTCAATTTCTTCCCAAATTCAAATCAAGTTTCATTTGATTTAAATATATTCACTTCAACTAGAAATCCCAAATTATTTTAAATCATTTCAATTCCTATCCGAATTAATCCCAATTCCCATTTGAATTTGAACTCATTTAATCTTCACTTTTATTTTAAATTAATCCAATTCAAATTTTCCCATTAATTCAAATCAAATTCAGTTTGAACTAACTCCATCTAAATCTCAATTTTAAACCATCTCGAATTATATATATTCGAGTTAAATTTTCAAATGTTGATTTAACCCCTTAAATCAAACTAACCCTTACTTTTAAATCAATAATCCAAATCTTTAAACAATTTAATTTTGAGTCGAATTCTAAAAATTCCACTTTAAATTATCTTTACTTAACATATTTCAAAGTTCAAATAAGAATTTAAAAACAATTTAATCTTTAGATTCAAATTTATTATCCATTTCTAACTTCAAACCAATTCCCAGTTTCATAGATTATTTATAACAATAGAATGATATCAGGATAAATAAACATCCAAATTTATCCAAACACCTATTTACAGCATCCATTTCTATTTCCAGATCTCAAACCCATTTTGAGATCACTCATAACTCCCATTTAAAATCAACTATTTAACTTTCCAAGTTAAATTTCAATTTCATCTTAAAATTTTCAATTTAAGTTGTTCATTCTAAACTCATTTAACTTTCCTTCAGTAAAATTCAACTTAATCCAGTCAACTTGACCCAATTTGAATTCCCATTCAAATTTTTAAACCTTATATTAACAATCTTCCCACTTATAAGTTCAAAAACTTATCACTTTGGGTTTTCATATCTCATTCCAAATTTAAAACTCAACATTTAGAGTTTATTTCAAATCATCTTTGACATTATGTATATCCCTCATATATATATATATTCTTCCTTTACACACCAAGTTATACCTTAAAATTTAAACCACCTTGGGTTTTTAATTCAAACAAATTCCTTTAAATTTTCAAACAACTCCTGTTCGAATTAAGCCCTTTCATTCAAATAATATCATTTATTATTTATTTATCATTTTGAAACAATTTACAAATTCTGGGCCCAGATTTAAAACTTCACAATTTATATCATCTTCAGTTCCAACTTATAAGTCATATTTACCTAGACGTTTTACTTTCCTAAAATATTTCATTATTAAACACAACAACCATTTATGATAATAACCAAGATTATCATATTTGGACACTAATTTATTATTATCTTAGTTTGAACTCTTCCCCAAATTCAAGATTTTAATTCCAGTTTGAATCCATTTCAAACTTATCTTTATTTAATTTCAATTTGGTTGTATTTCTATTAACACTTAATTCTCCTTATTATTTTTATTTTTAATTCCATTAATTTTTTTAACAACCAATTACTTTAACATTTATTAGTTAAGGAATATTGCTTTATATATCAAAATATATTCTTATATAAAATCATTTAAAATCTTTATATATGAAAATAACAAGTACGCTCTCATGTGTGTGTATATATATATATATATATATATATATATATATATATATACACTCAACCAATTTAGGGTACTATTGACCCTATCCTTATGAGTATACCCACCAGAGCCAAGGTTCTCGCTTAACCTTTCAGCTCTGATACCAAATGTAACGACCCGGAAATTTCGATCCCGAAAATTCCAGATAGTTAGGAAAAGAAGAAAGAGATAGAAGAAGAAACAGAAAATAAAACACAGAACCTCACATTCGCAGCGGATCAAAATATAATATCAAATAATAGCAGTTTACAAAAGAATACTATATCTGTCCATTTGCATTTATAATACATCAGAGTTACTCTCATACACAACACTGAGTATATACAAATCAAATATATCTCAGATAAACATAAATAATAGTCACAGCGGAAACACTCCATACGTCCTGCCATCCAGCTCATCTCCTAAGCTCCAGAACGTCCTTACCTGAAAATCTGTAATACTCGGTCTGACCCGAGCATTACATTAAAGTAACACCCGGGTCAGGCTGGAAACCAGCGTGAGTAAATCCATATAATATGAAATACTAAGTCCAAATTTAAAAGGAAACCCGGTTAACTCGTACTTCACTACGAGTTCTTTACTTGTTATGCTCAACTCTTATTTCACGACTCAAATACTGGGTATTCTAACTTAGTTCAAGGGTGCATATTATTTCATTTTAGCCAATTGACATCACATATCAATCTATTCGAGGCATTTAATCATCATTCAATTATTCATAAGCAAGTTGGATCATTTCCAAACATCAATTTACTAACTAAGTTAATTACTAAACCTTTAATCACTTAGATTACCTGTACTTAATCATTTATCAATTATAAATCAATTAATTAATGATCTTTTAATTATCCATCTTAATTAATCATCCTTGATTGATTATACTTTAATTACATTAAGTAATTAACCTTTAATTTATTACACAAATTAATTATTCTTAACCATTTACAGTAATTATTCTTAAATAATTACTCAAAGTTATTATCTTATAATTTCTTACACTGGTTAATTATCCTTTAATAAATTACACTCATTAATTGATTAATCCTTAATTAATCCCCTTAATTAATCAATCCTTTAATTACTTACTTTAAGTAATTATCATTTTAGGTAATTAACCTCTAACTACTAAAGGTACTTATCCTTAATTACGAATTGATTAATCTCAAATTAATCAACTATAATCCCTCAATTATTAATTAATTAGACCTTAATCATTAATTAATTAAACTAATGAATTGCTCTTAACTTTTTTTAATTAATTCTTAATTACCAAACCTTAATTTAATTTAAAGACGAATCTTTATTTTTCTATTAAACACTTAAATACAAAAGCCCTTCGGCCCATAACTCCACAACTCCAAAACTAGACGCACAGGCCCTAAATAATTCACAGCTCAAAGTAACGGGCCGAAGCCCAATTCAAAGAATACAGACCCGCCTCTTCTTTTCCAAACACACGATTCCGGCATCCGTTCTCCCATCAGGAATACAATTCACAAATTTGAACTGCCAAGCAACAACAAGAACTCGATTCAACTCGAAAGAAACTCGATATCAAAGCTAACTCAACCGCATGCAAACGCTATCCATCACCACGTCAAATTCGATCACCTGGAACCCAGTTGTGCACGATACCACACGTGCACGTGCACAGTCGTTTCTATCACCTCCGACTGGCGCTGCAACCCCTATCATGTCGGCGATGACATCGACAAGTCATCCGATCACCCCAAAAACACTAAACCCTAACAACTCGAAATCGAGCACCCTCAGTGAACGCCTGAACTTGATCGACCATCGAAAACTCTTCGCAGCGCCACCACAGACCACGTGAATTGCTAATACCACGTTCATTGCCTCGCTGAAGTCTAAACTTCATCTTCCCATACATCCCATCGGGTCCGATGCCCTGACAACGTCACCAAAGCTTCGTGAACAGTCACTTCCTAAACCCAATACAAAACCCTAGTTTGTCTCGAAATGGCCCCTACGACCATCAGTAAATTCCTTAACTATTTTCCTACCATCGTGGATCATCCACCTATCACCTGCCTCAAATCCGGCCTTTCCGAACTACGAGATCGTCGGAGATCGAATTTTAATCAAATTCTGATCATCACTAACTTCCTCACTAACCACTAACTCGAAAATTATGGTATAGTCATCATAATCCATGAATTTCCAACCCAATTCAGATTACATATTCAATATAAGGAATCTAGACATTTAAATTTTCTGTTTAAAAAAAAGTACTTTACTGTTTTTCTTGTTTCCACATCTTTTATTTAATATTCTCTCCTGAAAACTCTTTAAAAATGGGATTGCATTATCCTGATACATTTTTCCTTTTATACTTCTTGCTTAATACTGTCTGTATATAGAGAAATTAGGATTTAAAACTAAATTTATAAGCCTATATCAAGTATCAGAGGTTTATAAACATATACAAATATATTTGTATCGATGACTGCATATATATCTATACAGGGGCGGAGCTACATGGGTGCTGAGGAGGGCAAGTGCCCACCCCAGGATTTGCAGAGAAAACAAGGAATATAAAATCAATTTTTTTTATATCAAATTTAACTATTTTTGAAGAAGAAAAGATGGATTAAGAAAGGAGCTGAAAGGATGGCTGTGATGTGAAATGTGTTGTGTCAACTGCTTCTTACACTGAAACTAAAATATTATTTAAAGCTGTTTTGCATTAATTTTTGAAACAACTTGTTTATTTTGAAACCGGTGATTTAGTTGTAAGCTGAATTATATTTCAATGGTTATACAATAGAAGTTTTTAATAGTCATCTCTCATTATTTTATTTTCAATTTTGAACAACTTTTATCAATGTTATAGGATCTTTATGAAAATGGAATGAAAAAACAAAAATTTCAGAATTTTTTATTATTATAAATTATACAAAGTGTCCACCTCAGCCTTGAAATCTGGCTCCGCCACTGTATCTATATACAGACATTTCTTCAACATTCAAACTAATTTCCACAAATTATATCAAAGATAAATCACAAGCATCCTTGTTAACCGTTTTTAAGAATAATAGTAGTAACAATTTTGCTCACACCCATCATACTTAACTTCAACAATTTACTGCATGTATTGAGATTTAAATCAGATTTTAAACCTTAAAATAAAACTGTTTACTTACAGTTGTAGAGATGAACAGAGGATATATAAATACTGTTATGCAGTCATTCACACAAGTATTTATATACATATTTACATTTATTCATCTCAAAATCATCAGATTTTACCTTAGCATTTGCTACCCGAACCAAATTTATATTCTTACATTTTAAATTTATTCACTGCTCCAGTTTTTAACAGAGCTTTACTTTCTATGTTCAGTCATGTTCATAATTATTAACACATATATACTTATAAACATTTTTAAAACATCATGCATAACATGGTTCACATTATATTTCAAAAAAATCATCAGCAACTTCGAAATATACCAGAACTCTCAGAGTTACTCACCTGGCTTGAGCTGTTGAAATAGTTTTGGATTAAGGAAACTCGAAGGGCCTTGAACTGGAATGCGTGCAAACAATTTTAACTTGAAATCTTTGATGGTCTTTGACTGCCCTGATTTGAAGACTGGAAAGCTTGACATTTCCAGGTTTTGGACTAGAAAAATGTTCACAGGCTTATTGCCTAAAAAGTTACAGGCTTGAGTTCGAATTTCTCTGGTTTGAATTTGTTTTGAGGAGATTTGTTTAAGGCTTGAGGAGTAACTAATTCACATGGTTTGGTTACAAGGCTTTAGTCTTAGATTTTCAAAATGTTTACATTTGTTTTGAACTGGAAAATGTTTTGTGGAGTTCTGGTTTTTGAAATTAGCTTACAGGTGAAGTATAAAACAGGGTATCATTCCTTTATACAAAATAGTGTGCAAGTTTGTACCATTTATCAGAGATAATTTCTGGTTTTGGTGGCCGAGATTTACATTTTTATGTGCTTGAGAAGATATTTGCATTACTAGCATTAAATGCTATTTGTACTTTATGTTTCTATTTTATACATATCTCATTTTTCTTATATTTGACTGGCTTAACTTACAAGCTACAAACAATATTGTATTTTGACTTTGTTTTGGTTCTTATTGTTCTCAAGTTTACCTGCATATCATATTCGAACATGATTTTCTATGCAGATATTTGTTAGGCTGGGAAGTCTTCATTCTTAGCTTGCATTCTTCTTATGTGCTATACAAACATGCTACTAGTTTGATCAAAGAATGTAGTGTAAGTGAAATGTTATTCCAACATATTGTTTGATTATAAAATGTATTCGTTTTATTATTTACAAAACTATGGAATTTACTTGTATATATATTTCTAAACTAAAATTTGTTTTATTATACTAATATGTTGTTTGTTTATGAAATATGATGGATGTTTATCTTGATATGTTGTTTGATTATTTGGTATACTTTTTAAATAAATAAATTGATTTAGATATTTTTAATCGTTAGAAATTTATTTGTTTGACTAATCAATATCAATATTTCAATGATTTAATTCCATTAATTACTAATTAACAATCGTTAAAAATCTGGGTCATCACAAGAAGATCATCCAAAATTGTGAAAAAGCATAAATTAAATCAAAACATTCTATAGAAACCGCACACTGCATATTTATCAACATCAAAGGCAAACAATATATTAATATGGGACTAATGTGCAGTGCCTACTATCAAAAGCATAACCAATCAACTCTAGAATCTCCATCTAGTCAACAGCAAACAACAACAGTATGTGAAGTTTCTTTCAACATATATATTCTGGAAAAGTTTAGTTGTTTACATAACATTTACATATATTTCTATTCCATATCATCAAGTTTATTCATTAGGTTTAAAGAAAATTTTCGATGATCCCATAATTTAACCCATGCATAAGTATCTCTTTATAGTAGACTCATAGTAAATATAAAGCAAACTTGACAGTATGTAAATATATTGTAAATGTTTATATTTTTATAAAAAGATAATTTTTTTTATCTTTTTATACAAAATGTTACCACATTTTTATATCTTATGCGACTATTAAAAATTTACCATCATTTCGTTTTTACATACTAATGTATCATTTTCACTATAATAATACACAAAACATACCTCAAGTTTAGAAGTCACTAAAGAAGAACAAAGAGCCGTTGATTTTCAACTACAGGCTCAACAGGAAAACAACAGAGAAAATGAAGTTCATCAATCAAGTGAAGAAAAAGCAATATATTTGACAAATGGAAGTGAAGACACTAAAAGTGATGAAGTTCTTGAAAAGTATGAAGTTCAACACAAAAACATAAAGAATTACAGTGGAACGTACAGGTCCAATTTAGATGCACTTTTCAAAGTGATGAGCAGAATAAAAAAGAATTTATTATCACCTAATGCTATTTCGTACATCAGCAAAACTCCATTAAAAAAATTGAAATCTCTTTTAAAGACAAAATAGAAAGGCAAGATTTTAGAATAAGTGTAAAGAGTTTAGATGAAGTTATAACATCTTATGATAAAACGAGAAAGCTTTTAGAATAGGAGATTCATTTTTGAAACCGATGGAAGAAGATGTTAGCTTGATTTTGGGCCGTTAGTAGGTAAAGATTTATTCCCTATTGGAATAACAAGTAGAGATAACTTGCCTAAAGAATTTTTTGATTTCTTGGAAGGAAATTTTGAAGGGGGGAAGAATTAACAAAAAAAATCAGCGGAGAAGAGATTGAAGATCATGATTGATAGGGGAAACGAAGGTGTGGACTTAGTAAAATTGCTAATTTTGTTAATCATTATAACATTTTTGCTTCCAAATAATCAGACATATTTGCAATAGGGGTTTATTCCAAAGCTATTAAATTTGAAAAATCTAAATTCTATTTCTTGGGCAAAAGCGATTTATAATCATGTGTCAAAAAATGTTGAGAAGTTTGCAGAAGATTCTAGAAGCATGCCAGGATGTTCTATAATTTTACTGGTATGTGCTAATTCTTATTGTAAGATAATTATGTACCAAAAAGAAAATAATTTGATATGAAATTAACACTATAATTTTCATTTTACAGTATTGGATTTCTAAAAGGACATAAATCATAGAAGAAGAAAAAGGTTTTCAAATGGCAAGTCCAAGGAGAGTGAAGTGGAATTTGTCAAAGCTCAAAAATCTTTCGCTTGATATGGTTGAGGAAAAGAAGGTATAATAATAATTTTATTTTAGTCAAAAAAGTGAAATAATATTAATAAAGATAATTCATTTTATCGTTTTCAATTCGAATAGTACATATTTTTTTATATATTGACAGATTGTGAAAAGGTTCAAAAAAATATCAGAAAATGAGAAGAAATTGCTAACTAAAGTGACAGAACTTATTGAAGAACAATAAGAAGAGGAGAGCAACTCAAAAAAGAGAGAAAACAGAAAAAGAAAACGAGAAAAGAAAAAAGAAGAAGAAATTTTATTGATACAAAATGAAGCCAAAGAAAAGGAGATAGAAAGTCTAAAACAAAAAGTTATGGAGTTGGAAAAAAGACTTTTGCTAAAGGGGCTTTGCACGAAAGGTCCCTATTTCTGATGGTTTTACAAGAAAAGTCCCTGTAGAAATAAGTATGTAAATTTAGTCCCTGTTTTTTCTAATCAGAAAACGCAAGTAGCTTGCGCTTTTTAAAATTTCAAAATAAAAAAGCGCAAACCAGCTTGCGTTTTCCCGATAGAAAAAGCAAGTTACCTTGCGCTTTTCAAAAATTTCAAAATTAGAAAGCGCAAGTTACCTTACGCTTTTCAAAAATTTCAAAATTAGAAAGCGCAAACTAGCTTGCACTTTTCTAATAGAAAGTGCAAGTTAACTTGCGTTTTTCAAAATTTTCAAATTTTAGAAAATTTCGAAAATTTCGAAAAATATAATTTCTGCAAGGACTTTTTGTATAACAACATCAAAAACAGGGACCTGTGACTCTTATCTTGTTTGCTAAAAGAAAAGGAATTGGAAGATGAACAAACTTGGAGAGAAAAAAC
The DNA here is from genome assembly GCA_030737815.1 of Allium fistulosum. NCBI lineage: Eukaryota > Viridiplantae > Streptophyta > Magnoliopsida > Asparagales > Amaryllidaceae > Allium > Allium fistulosum. The sequence continues at coordinate 675,542,207 of CM060905.1, forward strand.
TGAAGCTAAATTGAAAGAGAAGTTAGGGGAGCAATGTACTATGAGGGAAGAAGATAAAGAAGAAACAACTAAAAGTAGAAAAAAACGTATATTTGCCGGGCACACAAACAGTTCATCCGAGTTTCCATCTTTCAAAATATTTGAATCTCAAGATTTTAAAAAACACCAGAAATGGAAAAGGAGCTAGATGAAAATCATGGCAGAGTTTAGAATGAAGATAAACATGAAGTGAAAGAAGACGAAAAAGCGAATGAAAAAGAAAAGGAAACAGAAATAAACAAAACTGAAGTGAAATTTGAAGCAAAAGGAAAAAAGAACAGAAAGAGAGCACAAATAGAACCAAATTCAATGCAGAAAAGAATAAAACAAAAAATAAGGGTGCAAAAAAAAGATCCAAATTATATTTATGAAGAAAAGAATAAAATAATATATGTGGAAAACTACAACAGACAGAAGAAGGAAGAGCGGCTAAAGAAAAAGAGTAGAAACATAGAAAACTTTCCACTTTTGAAGTATTTGCCAAACAACAAAGTGAAGATAATAACAGATTTCTTCAAAGTGGTTGGAGACATTAAGTAAGTGAAATTATAAATATTTCTTTTACTATTTCTATATTTGTATAAAAAATTAATGAAATAAATATTGTTATTGAAATTTTCAGCGAAGAAGCTTATAATTTAGGTGATAAAAATATGATTGTCATATACAAAAGTATGATGGAAGAAATGCTTTTTGGTGGATTTATAAGTGGTCAGGTTAGTCCAAATGTAAAATAAAAAACTTATACTCTTATTAAATTATTTTTAATGGTAACTTATATAACTGATTTTTTGTATAGATTATAGATTGGTATTAGTTTAAGAGAGCAAAGATGTATGGTAGCAGTTCAAGCATAACATATAAAAACACAACAATGACAGTAAGAACAGCTATATATAAATACATGCTATCCATCATTGATAAAATATAATTTACAATATTTATTTCTATTAACAGAAAAGTGCATCCGATAAAATTGAAAATGTGAAAAATCAACTATTTATTCCAGCAATTAGAAAGGCTCTATCAAATCCTTTATGTTGTACTATACTATTTCCAATACATGATGAAGCACATTGGACACTTTTGGAACTTGATAGAGAAACGTCATGCTGGATTCTTTATGACTCTCCGTATAGTACAACAAGAAATAGAAATTTCGGTAGCAGGCATAGGAGGGCTGCCTTGCCAATAGTAAGAAATTTTGTATTTCATCAAAATTTGCATAAAATCATAAATTATTTTATATTTATTTTTATGTTTTTTAATCTCATTGTTCTACATAGAAAACAATTGTCAACAAGATTATCAAGGAGCTCAAAGGCCAACAAAGCAACACAAATTTGGAACAATTAAGTACACTTACGTTGGGAATTTGTGTTCGGCAAGAAATTGGGTAATAATTTCTAAATTATATGTTCATACCCCCTAAACTGTGGTCCACATAATAACAGTATAACTACTTGTCAAATCATATACCAAGTAGTATAGTAGACTACTTATTTAACTATTGTTAATGCTTATGAATAAATGTCCATTAAAAGTCGGACAGAGCCAAGTTCAAATTTGATGCATGCAAATCATATGTTACAAGGGTAAAACTTAATTATTTAAGAATATAGTTGGTATCAGAAACAAAAGATCTTTTACTTTTAGTAGAGAAGTCTTTAGATTTTAGAAAGTAAATAAAAAATCAATTTATCAAAAGGGGCTTTGCACAAAAGGTCCCTATTTCTGATGGTGTTACAAGAAAAGTCCCTGTAGAAATAAGTATGTAAATTAAGTCTCTGTTTTTTTTAAATAAGAAAACGCAAGTTAGCTTGCGCTTTTTAAATTTTCAAAATCAAGAAGCGCAAACTAGCTTGCGCTTTCCAGATAGAAAGCGCAAGTTACTTGCGCTTTTCAAATATTTTAAAATTTTTAAAAATTTTAAAATTTTCAAAAAAATTTCAAAATTAGAAAGCGCAAACTAGCTTGCGCTTTCCTGATAGTAAGCGCAAGTTACCTTGCGCTTTTCAAAAATTTTAAATATTTTAAAATTTTCAAGAAAATTTCAAAATTAGAAAGCGCAAACTAGCTTGCGCTTTTCTGATAGAAACTGCAAGTTAACTTGCGCTTTTCAAAATTTTCAAAAATTTCGAAAAGTATTTCAAAATTAGAAAAGTGCAAGTTATCTTGCATTTTCTGTCAGAAAAGTGCAAGACACTTTGCGTTTTTTTATTTTTGAAAAATAGGGACCAAATTTACATATTCATTTCTATAGGGACTTTTTGTATAACAACATCAAAAACAGGGACCTGTGACTATTTTCTTGTTATCAAAATATTCATTAGTTTAGTTGACTTTTGTTGTTTCTTAAGTAAAAAGTCAAAGAAAGCCATTTTGAATAAAAACATCAAAATTGATTTTTTGATTTTTGTATATGAAAAGCAAAAGTAGTGCTTTTTAAGCTATCCAAAATTATCCTAATATAGCTAATATGATCATGGATCCTAGCATGAAACTGTTGGGTTGTTAACATATTACGACAATATTCATTTTGATAAAAAGGAAACAACATTTATCATTTTCAGAAAATGATAAAAGAATTTATCAATTTTTAAAAAATGATAAAAACATTTATCATTAAATATAAAAAATTTAAACATTCATCATTTTATATAACCACTAAAGCAGCCTTCTTGATTTAATATTCCTTTGCAAGTTTCTTAAAAAATAATCAATTTTTGGTATATTATAAAAATTATAAATGTTTATAATTTTATATATACCATCAAACAAAATGATAAAATATTTTATATCCTATCTACCATTGCTATTTGTCGTATGCGGTTCACTATAAATGATTTTGTCGGACCACAATCAGCGGTTTTTCATGCCTCTGTTTATGGACTAAAACTCGGCAGTGATATGTGCTGCCGACCAAGCGTGGGCATATGGCACCATACCTTTTCTTTGTTAAACACGGTAAGTTCGCCCTTACCTTATATTTTTTGTAACCAACTAACATCCTTTATGTCACAGCCCGTTTTTCCGTACCCTTTGAGCCGATAATTAACCACACATGTCCAACTCAAATTGAACGAAAAGACGGAACACGAAGGGTAAAAAGAAAATAAGACAGAACAGAATCTCACACGAATGGAATAATATATAATATTGAACAAATATCTTTACAGCGGAAAACTTAAGTATGATATATCAGAGTCTAACCTAAATTCAGCTTAGACAGTTATAAACATATGTCCTTACAATTCCTGACAAACATTAAACAAAAACAAACAACAATAGCGAATAATAGAATATGTCCATACATAGATGAATATCTCCAGCTCTCCTCTGGAAACTCCAACCGTCTTCAACTAAACTTGAAACTACTCGGATCTGACCCAGTATTGAAAATACGCGGATCAGGCTTGATAAACCAGCATGAGAAAAACTCAATAATAAATGACGGCGTCATATATCAGCCTTTAAATAAAATCCTTTGCAAATAAAGAGTATCTCATAAGATCACGCCCACGCATAAACATGGACGGGTTTTAACCTTATGATAACTAAAAAAAAAATATCAAAACATTTGATTTTATTTCTAATGGCATCTCTTTAAAAACATTGCAAATAAACTTATTAATCTTAGCCGAGATTGTTACCATTATTAAATTTCGGATAATAGGCTCTACAAACAAATCCGAAGGTACTTATTGGAGAATGGATTCCATACAAATGACCAGGTGAAGGGATTACCTTCCGGTAGTACATCTCTAGAGGAATGTACCAAGGACCATCACAAAGGATCCACTACCAACACAAGACTGGCCTATCTCTGTAACTAGATAGTACCAAATATATCATCCCCCGGTCGTTACCAACCTTTAACCGAGCGCGCTCTAGCATACAAACCACATTAATTTACATCCCGAATGTCATAGTGGAAAGAAATATATCTAGAATGGGATGATCATACCCTAACTAGTAATGACCCACTTAGCCTTGCTGCATCTAACCCTGTTTCGGTCATTTCCGGTTGATGAGGCTCGAAGCAATGATTACCTTTTCACATTGCACATCTTCTTTCACTTTAAATGCCACATTGCCATTCCAAATTCACATAACTGATTTGTACAAACGTATAACTCCAAAGCACATACGTCTCAGGAAAGGGTGTTAAGCTAAGAGAAGGTGTCTTCTCTGCCACCAAACAGATATACATTTATGGAGATCAATCATTGTGATTTAGAATGCAAGGTCAGACACTCATTCATAAAAGTTCGTTCTGGGACCGAACAAAACCGAAGGTACTTTCCTCGGCAATTACAAGGCGAGAAGTCCTTGTGGTTTTGAGGTTTTTCATAACAAAGAGACCACCGATAGAATATAGTGAATCGGGAGTTTATCCTCAGTTAATCAACAAGTAGTCCCTCGTTATTATTCATCTCAATATCTCTGTCTTCAAATATCTTCAATCCTCGAACATGTAAATTGGTTCGAAGAGGTTTTCTTATAGGAATCACACAAATTCGACCCATTTTCCTTCGAAATCCAATCATCGATAAAAAGTGAATATGAGTATACAGGAATCATTAAGTCTCTTTTCACTTTAATTCTTTTCAAATGATTTCGAAATCTCTTTCTTTTTTCTTAGAATAATTCTAAGTAATTCATTCTTTATCTTTGGATAATACTAATCTTCTTTTATTTTGGAAACTTAATACAACCTTTTTAGAGCATCCAGGCTTTCCTTTCGATCTGTTCCACCCCTCGCCTAAGAAGAGAAAATAGAGGCCAGGTAAGTTCATGGCACCGGTTGCTCCATCCCTAAACTTACTTAAACACCTTGTTTTATCTTCCTAGATCTCACAGGCTGGACAAATGTACCAGTTGTTTCCGCATACTCAGTTATCAACTTTACTTTGAAATTGATTATAAAGATTCTAAATTATCTTTTAAAAGCTAAATTTTCCCTTCAAAAACATTCACAATTGATTCTTGGAAAAATCCTTACGTTTAAACTCATATTCAAAAAGTTATAGAATTCGCAGCACAAAAGTGCTGCAGAAAGTGCTATATAAGCTTATTTGATTTAAACAGCTTTTTAATATTTGAAAATTCATATTTTCCAATTCAAATCTCTTACTAAAACTTCCAAATCAACTTTAAATTACTTTAGTATTCTTTTAAAATCATTCACAAAATATTTAGGAAAGAATTGTTAAGTATAAAACTACATTTGAAAATTATTAAAAACTGCTGCGAAAAGCGTTTCGAAAAGTGTTGCAAATAGCATTTTAAAAGCTATATTCTTCAAACGATTTTTATATCATTTAGAAATCCAATTTTTCAACTTAAATCTCTTTTAAAACATTTTAAAATATTTTCATAATTTATTTCGTATTTTTAAAATATTTAAAATATCAATTTTAAACTTTGGTCATTTTGGTGCAAAAGCGTGATTTTTCTAGAAAATTGTTTTGGACATATTTTAAAATATACAAGATGAAATCTTGACTTTATTTATTTATTTCTTTAAACATATTTAAATGTTTATAATACATTTCTAACTGATTTTAAAACTATTTCCAAAAGGTTTAAGCATTTCATATACACCATTTCATTTTCAAAAGGAAAGTGATTTACTTTGTGCTTATCGACGTATATTAACATGACTTGGTAAAAAAAATTAACAATCATGTCAAACAATCAATAATTGATGATCAAAGCATATATAAGCATCCATAGCAATCATAACACATCATCAAACATGTGTGTGTGTGTGTGTATATATATATATATATAAAAATATAGATGTTAAATAGAGTTTCTCACCATAAACCAAAGCGATAAACTTCCTACCAACATTCTAATCAACCAACACTTCACTAACTACTTCCTACTCCATTAAACACTAGAAAACAACACCCTCTAACTTCTAATAGCTTGTCCGAGGCTTGAGTTGGAGGTTAGGCAAAAGTATAGAGAAGAAGCGGTGGAGCTTTGAACTTGAATTCCCAAGATTTTGATCCGAAAAATAGGTTATCTTGTATCTGATTTTAGGCCCTCCAAATCTGAAAATTTAGGAAAGTTATTTAGTAAAAAGTTGTTGCAAATTCTTTTCTCTTGAATTTGAAAAAACGAATCATTTGAATCCAAGTTTTTTGAGGGAGATATGATAGAATGAAGAAGAGGTATTATCCGATTGACAAAAATGAAGCCCGAAAATGCACTTCAAAGAATTGAGTTTCAGTTATAGCAAACCTCAAAACTGGAAAAGTGATCAACAAGAAAGTTGTTGCCACTAGAATTTTGTATGATTTGAAAAAAGAATTTCTTAGTTTGGATCAGTTATGATCAAAACAAAATTGGCTATTCACTGTCTTAGAAACTGGGCCAGGGAATGCACAGGAAAGAAGTGGATTTTTGATATAGTTAAGTTTAGATTGAGACTAAGTGGTCAACATGAAAGTTGTAGCCACTGGAAAAATACATGATTTGAATAAAAAAAATTGCATTTTGATTATGTTTTGAAGAAGTTATAGCCGAAAGAACAAGAGGTAAAATATGGAAAAAAGATGAGTTTGATTTGAAGAGAATGAACATTGATTTCTTTTGAATATTTTGTAAATATTTTGACATTATTTCATTCTAAATTTTTCCTATGGCTTGGAAGCCATTAAAGAGAAGAGGAAGAAGATGAAGAAGCTTGAGAAAAGAAGAAGAAGAAATGTGAATGAAAGTGAAGAAGGAGGTGGGTATTTATAGAAAAAGAAAGAAGTGGTAATTTTTCCAAAATAACCTCTTACCAAATTACCAAACTAACCTTACTTAAACCTAAAGACATATCCACTTTTTCAATACTTAACATCATCTTTCATATCCTTACTTTATGTCTTAGTCACTTAAAGATTAAGTAAAGAAAAGTAATTATTTTATTTGATTTTGATGTGATTTGAATTTGATGTTTACTTTTGACTTTTCTTAATGATGTTCTAGAAGTTTCCTAATCTTATTTAGCAAAAGAAAACATGTTTAGTTATTAAAATGTGTAATATATATGTTAAAACATGTTAACAAAGGTGCGACAACGTTGCGACAACTTATTTTAAACAAAACGTTGATTTTCGACAAAATGTTTTCCAGTCACATTTTGACGTTTTTGTTAAACTATTTATTCATATAAACGAAACTTCAAAATAAATTTGTTATTATATTTAAATAATTAAAACAAGCATATTTGACTTATAAAATAATATAAAACAATACCCAGATCTATTTATAAAAATACGACATCAATTTATCGATATGTGATGAAATTTGTCAACTTTTATAGAATGGGTTTTATATATTTATCAAAACATTATAAATTAAATTACTATTATTATTAAATAAGTTTGATATCAATTATATATTTTTAAAAATAATTATTTATCCTTTGAAACAAATTTCTCGAATATTTATCATGCTTTATCGGAATCCGACTTTTGTCAATTTTACAATGGAAATCCAAAATCTTTATTCAATGTCAAAAATAAGTTTACCATTCTTATTTATCATATAAAACATGATTGTTTAAGTTTGAAAATTCTACATTTGAATATTTAAAATAATTAAATATCCCATTTTCAAAGTAGTAAAATTATGGGTCTTTACATTCTCCCCTACTTAAAGGAATTTCATCCTCGAAATTACCCTGATCCTAAACCTACAATTTTTTTTTTACCTAAATCATTATTTCACAAACTTAAACCCATAAGATGTACCCAAATCATCCGTATAAAATATCTGATTTGATCTTCTATTCGAATTCACAACTTTATTTTCGAACTAGTATCGACCCCCGATCCTCTAGTGTGGACTCTGATCAAGCTTCCAGATCATATACACTTGCTTTCCTTGCATAGCTCTAAACTATGATAGAAAATTTGAGTAACTAACCACAAAACATCATCAATGCTCGACGTCAAGAAATCGAGTGATAAATTCTTTTCCGGATCGGTGTAAACACCTAAAAGTTTCGTACTCGGATATTAGATCAAAATTTTTGTGACGAAATGATTTACATATAAATTACGTATTTATTCCTATTGGGTTTTCTCAGTTATACTAAATTCTCATTATTCACAACCTTTATTTTTCACATTCATTTTTTTAGTATATTTTCTTTAATACTAATATTGTTAATGAATCATTTCGTAAAACTATTACTTAAGTTTATTATATCTTATGAACACAACTATGTAAATCCAACACTTTTAAAAACATAAGTCCAAATCCTTAATTAATGCTAGAATTCATTAATAGAACATTTTCTAGTTTATAATTATATTTTAAAGAGTCATGATTTTACTTAAGTGTATAAATAGTTCATGACTTAAATCTAGTTTTTGTATAATTCCCTTTTACATCCTAATAGTATACATACACATCCCAAATTCCCGATCGGTTTTATATCCAGGTGAATTACAGTTTGTTGTAGGTTGCTATCATTTCAAATTCATAATTACAAAAATTTATTTTCCGATTTAATGCTATTATAAATTTCTCCACTTTTAAATCCTTTTTATTTATAATCATATTTATAAATTATACTTATTCAATTTCATTTACTCAAAACATTTCACAATTGTTTATCTTTTACCAAAAGTTTTCATAAATTCCTTAGCTCTGAGTTTGGTGTGATTCAAAAAATTTCGACCGTCCAAAATCGTCGAGAATCCCACTTTATCTTATCAATTAGCGATTCCAAATTTATCTTTGGTTTAAACACTTTTATAAATATTACTAATCAATTTATCAATTAATGATTCACATTATCTCTTTAACTTAAGAAAATTATATAGATCAAGTAACTCGAAAAAAATACCAAGGAACTAGGTACTACCAATAATATTATATATCCTCTTAACCAAAAGAGTAATACTTAAGAGAAGTGTTTACCATCCGAACACATCTCCTACCCAGTTTTAGTTTATTTTCGAGCCATTGGAACTAGTTATCATAAAATATCTCTTTTTATTAGAAATAATACCCTTTTTAAAATCCTTTAGAGATTACTTTTGTTTATAAAACCTATTTTATAAATTCTTTGTATAAATTCATTATATAAGTTAACTTCATTTAAATTTCCACAATTCTTTTAAGTTACTCGAATTTAAATTCTCATTCTGTTTTCATTTACCTTTTGCATAATCATTTTCTATTTGTTAAATACATTTTTATCTTATATGTTCATTTCTTAAACTAATCTTATTATCAAACACCTTATACTCAAACTGTGAAATTTTAATCATAAGATTTTCATATTGAAATTTCACTTATCTTGATTTCTAACTATATAACTTTTCAAAATATATACTTTGTAATCAAAATATAATCCAAGGTAAAATTATTTCATTTACCAATTTTTCAAAACAAAACCTTTATATATAACATTGACAAATACGCGCGATAATACGCTCATAACTCATTCTAGGGTGTTACTAACCCTTATCTCTAATGAATTACTTAACCTAGGATATTACTAATTCTATCTCAGATGGGTCTTTACCCATAACAAAGCCAAGGTTCTTGCTTAACCTTCAGCTCTGATACCAAATGTCATGGTCCGTTTTTTCGTACCTGTTGAGCCGACAATAAACCACACATGTCCAACTCAAATTGAATGAAAAGATAAAACACGAAGGGTAAAAAGAAAATAAAATAGAACAGAATCTCACATGAATGGAATAATATATAATATTGAACAAATATCTTTACAACGGAAATCTTAAATATGATATATCAAAATCTAACCTAAATTCGGCTTGGACAGTTATAAACATCTGTCCTTACAATTGCTGACAAACAATAAACAAAAACAAACAGCAATAGAGGATAATAGAATATGTCAATACGTAGATGAATATCTCCAGCTCTCCTCTGGAAACTCCAACCTTCTTCAACTAAACCTGAAACTACTCGGATCTGACCCGAGTATTGAAAATACCCGGATCAGGCTTGAAAAACCAACGTTAGAAAAACTCAATAATAAATGACAGTGTCGTATATCAGCCTTTAAATAAAATCATATGAAAATAAAGAGTATCTCATAAGACCACGCCCACACATAAACACAGACGGGTTTTTACCTTACCATAACTAAAACACTTTTATATCAAAGCATTTGATATTATTTCTAATGACATCTCTTTGAAAACAATGCAAATAAACTTATTAATCTTAGCCGAAATTGTTACCATTATTAAATTCTGGATACCAGGCTCTACAAACAAATCCGAAGGTACTTATTGGAGAATGGATTCCATACAAATGACTAGGTGAAGGGACTACCTTCCGATAGTACATCTCTAAAGGAATGTACCGAGGACCATCACAAAGGATCCTCTACCAAAACAAGACTGGCCTATCTTTATAACTAGATAGTATCGAATATATCATCCCCCGATCGTTACCGACCTTTAACCGAGCGCGCTATAGTGTACAAACCACATTAATTTACATCCCGAACGTCATAGCGGAAAGAAATATATCTAGAAGGGGATGATCATACCCTAATTGGGAATGACACACTTAGCCTTGCTGCATGTAACCATGTTCGGTCATTTCTGGTTGATGTGGCTCGAGGCAACGATTACCTTTTCACATAGCACATCTTCTTTCACTTTGAATGCCACATTGCCATTCCACATTCACATGACTGATTTCTACAAACATATAACTCCTAAGCTCATACATATCAGGAAAGGGTGTTAAGCTAAGAGAAGGTGTCTTCTCCGCCACCAAACAGATATACATGTTAGCACCAAAATTGGTCACTAACACCCTTGAATAGAGTTATGTAGAGAGATTAATGAAGAAAGTAAATTAAAATAGAAAAATAATGCAATTTAGTGCAAAAAGAACAACAGAAACGAGAACACCAGATTTATTGTGGTTCGGCGTAATTGCCTACGTCCACTTTGAATATGATTTTTATTACTTTCCTTATCACTTAAATATAGATACAATCTGTAAACTAACCACTTGAATACAAGTTTGAATCGAAAATAGGAGAGTATAAAAAATGCAGAGTTTCCTTGGAGTTCTCCCAAAAGAAGGTCCTTTCAACTGTACCCCTGCCTCTGTATTTATAGACGAAGATAGGCTGGACTCCCTTCGAAGGCCTAGGAACAAGGTACTTCGGCCCATAGTAGGCGACTTCTGTGTGTCGAGCCAAGCATACCTAATGATGGTCGCCAAACGATGGTGGCCGAACAATGGTGGCCGAACGGTGGTGGCCAAACGATGGTGTGTCGAACGATGGTGTGTCGAATGATGGTGGCCGAACGATGGTGGCCGAACGATGGTTGCCGAACAAAGGTGGTTGTCGAACGAAGGTGGCCGAATGAACCTGGCCGAGCGACCTCTCCTTGGATGCCTAGATTGAGCCATCTCGTTTTCCCATTCTTGACCCAACGATATGCGCCATCCTTCAAGGCCGAACCATACTCTTAGGCCGAGCGATGTACATATGCCAAACCGTACATATAGGCCGAACAATGCACATATGCCAGACTACCCAAAACAGATCAATCCCTTACGTCTCTAATCTCTAACTAACTCATGTCTTATCCAGACTCAATCAAAGCCTTTGTAATTATTACCTTGTAGCCAGGCCAAGTGACCGGATAACATTTGCCCACCAAAGTGCGTCGTGTGAAAAAACATGACACGCTTTGAATCGAAGCAAGTTAGAGTCTCCAGAAAGAAATCCATCATGTTTCCTGAATAGTCATTATCCTTCAGTTTTATCCTCCAAAGTGTCGTATCCTTCTTCCGCCGTCATGATGCTTGGTCGATTCCCAATAGTATAAATTCAAGATTGTAGTTCATCAGTGGCCATCTGTGTTCGGTTCTATAGGGATAGCAAGCTTTGGTTATCTGATCAAGTCGTTTCTTAATAACCCTAAGTGAAAATTCAATTTCTGTTGATTTCAAGAAGTCGAATTTTTTTGAATATACACGTGCATGTTCGGGCACACGTTCTTTTCATTAGCTCTCGGATGCGTTTTATATGCTCATAAGTCGTCACCAATTCCATCTAGTTTAATTGTAGTTTGATTGCAGTTCCTTGTTTATATTTTTGTGAAATAAGGGTTGTAATCAGCCACTTGATGAGAGGGGACTTCAAGTTCTACATGGATGAAGACCTCGGAGCCGTAAGCAAGGGTGAAGGGAGTACGGCCAGCCATGGACTCATGGGTAGTTCAATAATCCCATAATTCCGTTGAGAGTTCATCCACCCATTTACCTCAAGCCTTTTCCAAACCTCTCTTCAGAATATACTTTATGATTTTTTTCATAGCTTCAACCAGTTATAATAGATTGTGGAAGGTCATAAGGACAAATGACGTTACGGACGACGAAGTCGATTATTTTCTTCATCTTGGTCATGGTTAAAAGTTTTGTATCTGCCCATTTGGTGAAGTAATCAACTGCTACGATGATGTATTTCGCACCACCTTTAACATCAGCAAGGAGACAATGATGTCAATGTCCTCAAGTGGCAAACGGTTATGGACTAGCCATTTGAGTAATTTCCATCGGCGGGGCTCTCGAATTTTTTGCAAATATCTTGCACTCATCGCATTGTCTAGCATGATCAACCACATCTTGATTGATAGTCGGTCAGTACAACCCATAGTAGAGTAATTTCTTTGTCAGAGTTTGCCCCCTGATGTAATCGCCGCATTCTTCTTCATAGACTTCACTCAAGAATCATTTGATATCATCATGGGTGATACACCGAAGCATGGGAATGGATAAACTCCTTTCTACACATGACTTCTTCTTGGATGATTTGGCATGAAGCTTTGAGGAGGATCTATCGTTTTCCATTCCTCCATTCAGTAAGAATTCCTCACTGTAGATAATCTTTGATAGGAGTCATCGATGCCCTCTTTTCTGGCTCAGTCTCCAAGATCTAGCCGATCTCCATCCATCAATGCTTGGAATATTAAGTACTTCAACCGAAACAAAGTATGTCCGTTGCACGTCCCTGAAACTGGCCAGCTTGGCTAGTGACTTGACTCTTTTCATTTCGTTCGCTGAGGATGTGTGTAATGATGTAATACGTGAAGTCGGCTAGTAGCTCATGGACCCGGCCGAGATAAGGAGCAAGACAATGCCCCTGACAAGAATAACTTCCCTAACTTTGCATACTACTAATCAGGAATCACAAAAGATATTTAAAGTTTCCACTCCATGTTATCTAGCAAGTTTGAGGCTAGCGGTCAAGGCTTCACACTTAGCTTCATTGTTTGCTACAAGGAAATCGAGTTTCAGGGCGTAGCAAATCGATCGTTCCTCAGGAGTCATTAACACGATTCCTGCGCCATAACACTAATAATTGGATGCTCCATCTGTGTACATTTTCCATCTATTGGTTGTTTCTCCATTACTCTTTGAGTAGTCGTCTGATGCAGTGAATTCAGATATGAGGTCTGCTAATTTCCGTCCTTGGATAGCTCTTCGAGGGAAATAAGTGATATCGAATTGTCTTAGTTCGACATTCTATTTAAGTACTCTTTCAGACGTCTCAGGTCATTGTATGACGCTAGCTTTTGTAGCTTCAGGTCGATATTCAATGCATGGCTCGCGATAGTCGATGAAATCACACACACATGTCGAAATGGGTCCAAGGGAACATGTCATCATTTATTCAGAGAAATCCATCTAATTCTTTTATCATCATTGCACTGAGTTGTGATCCGATCTTCTGCACCCGTGAAAGGTCACCATAGCTTACTGTAATGTCGACTATCAGCTCAGCAGGTGCAATCTCGGATTCTTCGAGTTCAGATGTAACTATTTTGTGTAACATTTCAATGTGAAATCTGGTTGGGACAGTCAATGTTGATGGATACTCTGGTCGAATCCTAGAGTCTTGTCATGATTTATTAAGTCTGATAGTGAAGGGCTCAGAATGCTTTGATCGATTGCCTGCAAATGGCCAAAGATCAGGCTTAGAAGCACGTTGAAGAAAATGTTGAGTAGGGGTTAGCATCGAGTTGCGTGAAGCTGCACAGCTGGATCTTGCTTTGAGTTTGAATTTGCTTGTATATTCGAGTAACACGCTTTCCATTCAATGCATTCATGATCCTTTACCCATCCTTCGGGTTAGAGTGATAGTTAGTTGCTCATGAGCTTAGGCATCAATTTAATGATTCTATCGCTAGAGATTCTTTCGGTCGTAGCCTTGAATAGTTGTAAACACTATATATAAGTTTCAATATTGAGCTATCGTAGCCAGTCTTTGGATGATCATGTTTCTGCTCCCAGTCTCGGGTTAATAAATGTACTGTGTGGATGGTTGAGTTTCGTCCTAGCTATGTTTATACTCCCACCTAAACTCCAAAGACATAGAGTCGATCGGTGAATAATCGGTTCACATTCATCTTGCTTCTCGCTCGTGCCCCCAAGTCTGGGGCATATACTGATAAGTGGGAAGGCTAGCCATGCCCACTTTAGCTTTACTCTCTTTCCTGTTGAATCGTGGGATCAGGTTAGTTGATGGGAGGTTGAGTCTCGCCTATCCTGGATTGCATTGTGGTTTTTCATTCCAAGGGGAATACTCTGATGCCTCGTCAGTTTAAGGGCGTAAGTTGGGTACTGAACGGTCAGCCACGTCCACTTTGGTTCATGTTCTGTAATCAGATCTCGAGGTAAAGTTGGCTCAAGTGCAGTCGGGTCATGCTCATCCAGTTTCATACTTCTCCTGACGGATCGAAGGAGGGTGCTGGAGAATTAATGACCAAGTCTTCATGGTTTACTCTCCTTTCCACACTCTGGTGGTCATAGTTTTTCAAGGGCATTCGAGTCACATTTGTATGTGCTTGGTGCAGATCCATATTGACTCTTGATCTAAGGTATGATATAGTCAATCGCCCATAGCTTTGGATGCCGTTTCGATTGAGGCCTCCTTGCAGTCATTGCCTTAAGCTGTAAAGAACGCCAAGCTAGAGCTATAATGAGATGTCATATTCATCTTTTAGTGATTTGTACTCCTGCTCCCAGCACTGATATGGCCAGGCCACAAGTCGGATGGTCGAACTCCATCCTTAGCGAGTTAATATTCCTCCTGTCGAATTCCGGCCAAAGTTTGCGGAATAGAGAACGGTCGGAATCCACTCATCTATTTATCGGTGTTTATATGCCACTCTGCATTCTGGTGACTTAGAGTTATTCTTCTGTCGGTCGACTCGCGCCCAATTTGTGTTCATACTTTTGTCCATGCTCTAGGGACTTAGAGATTTGTCGAATGGTTTATGCTCTAGTCCATAGTTTGGGACATAGATATTTTCGTCAAGTCATTTATACTCTAGACCACGCTCTGGGGACTTAGAGTACTCTAACCCGCTTCAGGTACTTAGAGATTTTTCTCAAGTCATTTATACTCTAGTCCGCGCTCTGGGACTCAGAGTACTCTAGTCCGCTTCAGGGATTTAGAGATTTCGTTAAGTCATTTATACTCTAGTCCGCGTTTTGGGGACTCATAGTACTCTAGTCTGCTTTAAGGACTTAGAGATTTTTCTCAAGTCGTTTATACTCTAGTCCACACTCTGGGGAGTCAGAGTACTCTAGTCCGCTTCAGGGAATTAGAGATTTTTCTCAAGTTTTTTATACTCTAGTCCACGCTCTGGGGACTTAGAGTACTCTAGTCCGCTTCAGGGACTTAGATATTTTTCTCAAGTCGTTTATACTCTAGTTCGCGCTCCGGGGACTCAGAGTACTCTAGTCCGCTTTAGGGACTTAGAGATTTTTCTCAAATCGTTTATACTCTAGTCCGCGCTCTGGGGACTCAGAGTACTCTAGTCCGCTTCAGGGACTTAGAGATTTTTCTCAATTCGTTTATACTCTAGTCCGCGCTCTAGGGACTCAGAGTACTCTAGTCTGCCTTAGGGACTTAGAGATTTTTCTCAAGTCGTTTATACACTAGTCCGTGCTTTGGGGACTCAGAGTACTCTAGTCCGCTTCAGGGACTTAGAGATTTTTCTCAAATCGTTTATACTCTAGTTTGCGCTCTGGGGACTCGGAGTACTCTAGTCCGCTTCAGGGACATAGAGATTTTTCTCAAATCCTTTATACTCTAGTTTGTGCTCTGGGGAGTTAGAGTGGTCTAGTCTTCTTCAGGGACTTAGAGATTTTTCTCAAGTCGTTTATACTCAAGTCCGCGCTCTAGGGATTTAGAGTACTCTAGTCCGCTTTAGGGACTTTGAGATTTTTCTGAAGTCGTTTATACTCCAGTCCGCGCTCTGGGGACTCAGAGTACTCTAGTCCGCTTCAGGGACTTAGAGATTTTTCTGAAGTCGTTTATACTCTAGTCCACGCTCCGGGGACTCAGAGTACTCTAGTCCACTTCAGGGACTTAGAGATTTTTCTCAAATCGTTTATACTCTAGTCCACGCTCTGGGGACTTAGGGTACTCTAGTCCTCTTCAGGGACTTAGAGATTTTTCTCAAGTCGTTTATACTCTAGTCCGCACTCTGGGGACTCAGCGTACTCTAGTCCGCTTCAGGGATTTAGAGGTTTTTCTCAAGTCATTTATACTCTAGTCCGCGCTCTGGGGACTTAGAGTGCTCTAGTTCGCTTCAGGGACTTAGTTATTTTTCTCAAGTCGTTTATACTCTAATCCGCGCTCTGGGGACTTAGAGTACTCTAGTCCGCTTTAGGGACTTAGAGATTTTTGTTGAGAGCAGTCGTATTTCCACCCGTTTGATTTGTATTTCATTTACCGTATCGAGGCTAATGTTGTCGAATGAACGGTCGAACCGCATTTGCTCATGGAATGGGACTCTACCCCAGCATAAGGACGAAACTTGGAAAATGGATGGTCGATTCTCGACCGCTAGGTGATTGTAGCTCTTCCAATCAAGTCAAGGAAGGAGGTATATGATAGATGGTTGGGTCACATCCATCATGGGGTTGGATAATCAAGTCTCGCGTGATTTTCTTAGTATTTCTTTCTAGAAAACGAGGATAATGGATCCCTGAGTAGACAACCTAAGTTGCATATGTTCCAAGGTGCAGTCGTGTCCATGTATTGGGAGCGATGGTTGACGAGTAGGCAATCCATCACAGCTACTTCAAGTTTGGCTTTCGAACTACCTCTTGTGTTTCGGGTAGGAGTTGATGTGTAGATGATCAAATCACGTCCACTCTAGTTAGATCCCGGCATCACTGTGCTTTAGGAGAGGCATATGTATTTTATCGAACTTTACTTTATGACACGAGGAATGGATGATTGGGCCACATTCATTCCAAGCCTTGCTTAGGCCACCAAATCAAATATGGTGGTCGATGAATGGATAGTCAATTATGAACGCTTTGTATAAGGCTCTGACCGTGACGAGCTTTTCCATCTCTAGTCCATGGCCCCAAATCATTGGCATATGGTTGATGATGAGCGGTTGAATCATGCTCGTCTTGATGAAACTCCACAGGTCCGATCACGGTCTGCGTGGATTGGTTGGCGGCCAACCCTAAGTACTTGGTCACCTGCATAGTTTTGAAAGTAATTTAGTTCATGTTGGTTGTAGTTCATAGAACAATTGAAATTGAAATAGAAATTATTTAAAGAAGATTAGAATAAATCTCATTGATCAGTGAAGCAGCATCATGTGCTCGCTATTCAACTTTAGCCCTAGCTCCCTTCAAAGGGATATCGGCCGTCGGCAGTCCAATTGATAATCTTAGTTGTAACAACCCGGAGTTTTACAACAATTAATTATCGTCAAATGACGATTAAATTGGTTGTTAATTTCTGTTGGGATTTTATCGGTTGGAATTCTTTGAAGAAATTGATTAGCGGTTATGCGGGCTTTAGATTCGCTAGGCCCACATTTTCTTTTATTTGGTGCCAAGATAATGTTAAGATCCGTTCCACTTACTCCATCCATTCATTCGTTCAAAACCCTTAAACAAAATAAATGAAAAAAAATTGGTGGCTGCTCATTTTTCGTCCTTCTCCCTTTGCAAAAATTAGGGCTCCGATCGACTTCGTGGTGCCGCGACTTCGAGTTGCTCGAGCGAACGATGGTTTCGTTCCTTTGTCGATCGTTCATCACGAAGAGCTCCGCCCGGCTACTTCAATTCGCATCGAAAAGGTGAGTAATTTTAATTGCTCACATCTAGTTCAAACCTTATGCTGTAGGGTTTAAATCCCCTTGTTTTTTTTGTTCGTCTGGGTTTATTTGAATTTGTCAACTAGTTACTCTCGGCCATTTGATTAATATTAATGCTGGGGATTTTTTCTGACTTGCTCAATTTCGTATAATTGTTTACTTGTTGGTCACAGTTTTGATTTTTAATTGGTTTATTTCCTTGGCTACCTCGGAGTTGGTTTGAAATGGTTAATTTGACTTCGGTGATGATTTCTATCTTCCACGATTTACCGGCTTTTGACTTTGATTGTCGATCACTTTCTGATTTTGACTTCGGTCATTGCACTGTTTCGTGTTGCTTTGAAGTTGAGCTTTGTTCGACTGTGATATTGGACTTGTACTTTAACTTGTAATATATAGATATATATATATATATACAAACATTCATGTATGTATATATATACAGTGTTTGTGTGCATTTTCGATCATCCTACTTTGACTTGATAATGTCTTCGACATTTTAACAGTGGCTTCGGCTCTTGATATTGTTCGAACTTGTGTTGGTTGACTTCGACATGGCCTTGAGTTTTAAATATCGATTTTGTTTTGTGAATTTGAGTTGATTCGACTTGATACTGTTACTGATTTACTTACAGGATAGTGTTTGATGTTATTTTGAGAAAAACAAACTGTGTTGTAGCCGTCATGGCTCCTGTGCATCACTGAACTACTTTGTTCATGTGCAATCTACTGTTTTTGTAAAAAGATTCGAATTTCAAATTTGTGTTCGACTGAGAGTTGCTTGACTTCGTCTCGGCCATTCGGGTATATTTTGATGATTGATCATTTATCTTGGCCAATCGATTTTTGTTTTAATACTAGGATTAATCTCAGACTTGTTCCAATTCCTTGATTTATTGAAAATCACGGTGTTGATTTTAGTTGACATCGGCCTCTTTGATTTTGTTGACATTCGAACTTGTTCGATCCTTTTATTTGAAACTGCTACTTCATGAATTTGATTGCATTTGTCCATATGAAGCTATTTGGATTTCTAGACTTCGGTAGTTGCTTAGAATTATTTCTCTGTGACCATTGTTTTTGGTTCGAACTTAATGCTAATACGTAGGCTATTTCTGAAATCCCTTGTGACTTTTGCTTTACTTGAATTTCTCTGTGCCTTGTCGGGTTCCTTGTATACACCTGACATCGACTTTGCAATTGCTTTGTGTATTGGCATCAGTCATTATGCATTTGTTTTACTTGAGGCCTTGATTTTGTATGCTCTGCATATACTCTTTGATATATGCATATTTGTTGAACTGCATACCTGGTTTTCAAAATGTATGTCTACATATACTCGATTTCCAAACTTGTTTGGATATTGAGCTTCATTTTTATATATTTGGTCTTGGTCGCTGGTGAGCTGCATCCCTTGAGTACTTGTTGGCACTGTGTTGCTTACTTGGAGCCTTTGTGCTTGTTACTGTGTTGCCTTATCTTGGGCACACATGCTTTTTTCACTTGTAGCCTTTGTGCCTTGTTGCTATTCCTTTATATGTGATTGCATTGTCATTGTATTGGTTTATGAACATTTGATGTTCAGGTTGCGTGCACAATTCATGTGTTTCCAACCTGGGTCCTTTGTACCTTGTTGTTCCACTGTAGCACTTCAATTGCTTCTGCTGGTTCATGTATACGTACGTGTCATTGCCCTTGTGCACTGATGCTTACAGTCGTGTTGAATTTGAGGACTTTTGTGTTGTTTTGAGTTTGCTGTTGCTTTATATCTGGACTTCTTCTGGTTCATTTCTTTGTAGTTGAGTTGAGTCACGATAGTCGTGACTTGACCTCTGCAGTTTTGATTGCTGTTAGTATTCAATGTTGTGATGATTTCACGAACTGTAGTGGCGAGGCAGTGCACGCGTGCATGTACTGCAGCCACGCAAAAATTTGATTTGATTGATCATTTTGAGATCGTCTAATTATCTATTTGATAATTAGATTCTGAGTTTCTAATTATTTATTTAATAATTGGATTTTTGTTGTTAATTGCTGTTTAGGCAATTCCGGAGTTTTCATATTATCTTCATTGATAATCTTTTTATTTATCTTGTTGATGGTTTGAATTTGCCGATTTGTTGTTTAACACTGTTTAGTGTTATATCTGTCGTTATCCGATTCTCTTATTGAAGAATCAGATATACGAGATTTCTGTGACTGTCGTCTATTTGATATTTGATTATTATTGCTTCCGTGCATTAATAACTGAGTTTGAATTAGACTGACCCGTGTATTATTTTCTTTTGAATTTAATACTCGGGTCAGACCCGAGTTATTTCAGGTTGTAGATATCCTGCTTTGAGTTGCTGCTTGAGCTATGAAGTCTTTTCACATCTTTTGAAGTAGTCTTCGTCATTTTGTAGTAGTCAATGTATCTGATTTAGAATGATATGTATTCATGTATATTAGTCGATAATGTACTTGTATATATAACTTCCAGAGTTGACAGTTGTAGTTGTATCATATGTATTGTGTCAAATGTATTGTAACTGACATCAGTTATATATATATATATATATATATGAGACTTTTGTTATCTGTGTTCCGCATTTTTAGTATCTGTGTTATTATTATATATATTGTCCTAAACTATTATGAACCATCGTAGTTCGTTTTATACTGGAATTGGGTATGTCGATGGGAGTAAATAAATAAGACATGAAAAATAAAAATATATACCACTCCTATCGAGGTAACCAATACTAGTGTAAGGCCCAACTACGGATGGCCGCTCTTATCCAGCCTTATTCTTCGTAATAACGGACAATATTTCTTTTAATACTCTTTGTTATTGTGAGCATAGAGGTGGGGCGTCACAGTTGGTATCAGAGCTTGGGGTTTATGGACATAATATAAAACATAACTTAGATGAAACATATGTTACAACTATTGGTCGATGTTTTATTTGTGCTTTAAGTCAAAAACTAAAGTTTTGGAATTTTGATGAAATTTTTAAATATATTTATTTAAAAATAATAGTGAAACTGTGTTTTGTTGATTTGGTTAAATTGTGTTCTGTTTATCAGAGTGCGCAGCGGAAACAGTGAAACTGTCTTCGCTAAGTACAACCGGTAATCTTTTTGATTTAAAAATCAAAATATGAAATTGAAATAAATTTCATTTGTTGTTTGCATAGCTGTGTTTATTTTGTTTCTTTGAGAATTTCGAATCCGAATTGGGGATTCGAAACGATGCAGTTATGTGATTCTTGTTGAGATTTTTGCTGATATTCTTTTATGCTAATCACATGTTGATTAGATTTTTGCTATTTTAAATTATCTTCATTGAGGATAATAGAGGAATTTCATTGTGTATATTGTAGTGTGCGTGCAAATATGAATTACACGTTACTGCATTAATTTTACGTTGAACCGATGCTTGGTTATGAAACGTATTTTGTTGCTGTTATTTTTATAACGGGATTTTTACACCAATGCTAAATTTTCGAGGCACGGTGTTTTGTTGACATTTTGATGAATGAAAATTCACTGGTATTACATTTTGATGTAAATTATTTTGATGAGATTTTGACGTTTTAAAATTACTGTCGCTTTGACTTCAGCAACAATCAAATTTTTAAAAGTGGATTTTCAAGCGGTTATTCCGCAATGCTGATTCTGAGATTCGTTTTACGATGTTCTGGAGAAGTACAATTTCCTTTTCGAAATTGTTACTAATATTGCTGCTTTAATCATGTGATTGGAAAATCATTTTAAAACGAAAAATTATTTTATAAATTTTTAACAGTTTGCGTTTTCAAAAGAATGAGGAAGCGACTTAAACGATTCAGCAAAATCGAGGATTATGACCCCTTTCTTTTACTAATGCGCTTAACTCCGGACTTGTCCAGTTGAGAATGTGAATTGTTATTTTTATAAAATAAATAAAATTGTTTTCAGGAATTTTACAATTTGCGCTTTCAAAAGAATGAGGAAGCGATTTAAACGTTTCAGCAAAATCGAGGACTATGACCCCTTTCTTTTACTGATTCGCTTAATTCCGGACTTGTCCATTTGAAAATGTAAAGTGTATTTCTACAAAATACACCATTTTGCACTTTCAAGGAAACGATGAAGAGAATCAAACGATTTAGTAAAACACATGGTATGGGACATGTGCGTTTTCTATTTCGGTTAATTCCAGACTCGTTAATTGAAATATCTATAGTTTTGATTGCTGTTAGTATTCACTGTTGTGATGATTTCATGAACTGTAGTGGCGAGGTAGTGCACGCGTGCGTGTACTGCAACCACACAGAAATTTGATTTGATTGATCATTTTGAGATCGTCTAATTATCTATTTGATAATTAGATTCTGAGTTTCTAATTATTTATTTAATAATTGGTTTTTGTTGTTAATTGCTGTTTAGGCAATTCCGGAGTTTTCATATTATCTTCATTGATAATCTTTTTATTTATCTTGTTGATGGTTTGAATTTGCTGATTTTTTGTTTAACACTGTTTAGTGTTATATCTGTCGTTATCCGGTTCTCTTATTGAAGAATCGGATATACGAGATTTCTGTGACTGTCGTCTATTTGATATTTGATTATTATTGCTTCCGTGCATTAATAACTGAGTTTGAATTAGACTGAACCGTGTATTATTTTCTTTTGAATTTAATACTCGAGTCAGACCCGAGTTATTTAAGGTTGTAGATATCCTGCTTTGAGTTGTTGCTTGAGCTATGAAGTCTTTTCACATCATTTGAAGTAGTCTGCGTCATTTCGTAGTAGTCAGTGTATCTGATTTAGGATGATATGTATTCATGTATATTAGTCGATAATGTACTTGTATATATTACTTCCAGAGTTGACAGTTGTAGTTGTATCATATGTATTGTGTCAAATGTATTGTAACTGACATCAGTTATATATATATATGAGACTTTTGTTATTTTTGTTCCGCATTTTTCTTATCTGTGTTATTATTATATATATTGTCCTAAACTATTATGAACCATCGTAGTTCGTTTTATATTGGAATTGGGTATGTCGATGGGAGTAAATAAATAAGAGATGAAAAATAAAAATATATATACTACTCCTATCGAGGTAACCAATACTAGTGTAAGGCCCAACTACGGATGGCCGCTCCTATCCAGCCTTATTCTTCGTAATAACGGACAGTATTTCTTTTAATACTCTTTGTTATTGTGAGTATAGAGGTGGGGCGTCACAGTTGGTATCAGAGCTTGGTGTTTATGGACATAATATAAAACATAACTTAGATGGAACATGTGTTACAACTATATGTCGACGTTTTAGTTGTGCTTTGAGTCAAAACTAAAGTTTTGAAACTATGATGAAAATTTTAAAATATCTTTATTTAAAAATAAAAAGTGAAACTATGTTTGGATGGTTTGATTGATTTGTGTTCTGTTTATCAGAGTGCGCAGCGGAAGCAGTGACACTGTCTTCGCTGAGTACAGCTGATAACCTTTTTGATTTAAAAATCAAAATATGAAATTGAAATAAATTTCTTTTGTTGTTTACATAGCTAGGTTTATTTTGTTTCTTTGAAAATTTCGAATCCGATTGAGGATTCGAAGCGACTGCAGTTATGTGATTTTTGTTGAGATTTTTGCTGGTTTCCTTTTATGCTAATCATATATTGATTAGATTTTGCTGTTTTGAATTATCTTCATTGAAGATACATTTGAATGATTTCTTTGTTCATTTGGTAGTATACGTGCAAATTTGAGTTGCACGTTACTGCATTAATTTAACGTTGAACCGATGTTTGGTTTAAACCTATTTTGTTGCCGTTATTTTTATAACGGGATTTTTACATCGACGTTAAATTTTTGAAGCACGGTGTTTTGTTGACATTTTAATGAATGAAAATTCACTGGTGTTACATTTTGATGTGAATTATTTTGATGAGATTTTGAGGTATAAAAATTTTAAAGTGGATTTTCAAGCGGTTATTCCGCAATGTTGATTTTGTGATCCATTTTTACGGTATTTTGAGAAGTACAATTTCCTTTTCGAAATTGTTACAGATGTTACTGTTTAATCACGTGTTTTGAAATTTGTTTTAAATTTTTTACAGTTTACGCTTTCAAAAGAATGAGGAAGCAATTTAAACACTTCAGCAAAATTGAGGACTATGAACCCTCACTTTTATTGTTTCTCTTAATTCCGGACTTGTCCGTTTGAGAACATAAAATGTTATTCATTTAAAATACAAAATTTTATAGTTTGCACTTTCAAAAGAATGAGGAAGCGACTTAAATGATTCAGCAAAATCGAGGACTATGAACCCTTTCTTTTACTGTTTCGCTTAACTCCGAACTTGTCCGTTTGAGAATGTAAAATGTATTTTTACAAAATACACAATTTTACACTTTCAAGGAAACGATGAAGAAAATCAAACGATTTAGTAAAACACGTGGTATGGGACATATGCGTTTGCTATTTCGGTTAATTCCGGACTCGTTAATTGAAACATCTGCTATTTTGATGATTTTGATGATTTTGTGTGCTTTCGAGCCACTATGTTGGACCTTCGGGTCATATGTTGGACCTTCGGGTCATATGATGGACCTTCGGGTCAAATAACAGTACTAGACCTTCGGGTCATTTGTTGGGCGCCAAAATTATGTTGAGTACTTGGTAGGCTTCGGCCATTTGTTGATGCACGTGCGGCGAACTAAAAACTCGCCATCTGATGGGATCGATCCAACCTTTTATGTTGATTTTCTAGAATATCTTAATTGATTTCTAGATATTTGTTGTTTCCAATTATCTGCAGGTAATTGGATATTTGTTGTTTCTGATTATCGTTTTTGATAATCAGATATTTGTTGTTTCTGATTATCGTTTTTGATAATCGGATATTTGTTGTTTCTGATTATCGTTTTTGATAATTAGATATTTGCTGCTATGAGATTTAATTATCGTATCGATAATTAAATATTTACTGCTTTGAGATTTCTAATTATCGTTTTTGATAATCAGATATTTGTTGTTTCTGATTATCGTTTTGATAATTAGATATTTGTTGATTTGAGATTTCTGATTATCAGATGTTTTCTGATTATTGTTTGAGATAATTAGATATTTGTTGATTTGAGATTTCTGATTATCGTTTTTGATAATCGGATATTTGTTGTTTCTGATTATCGTTTTTGATAATCGGATATTTGTTGTTTCTGATTATCATTTTTGATAATCAGATATTTGTTGTTTCTGATTATCGTTTTTGATAATCGGATATTTGATGTTTCTGATTATCGTTTTTGATAATCGGATATTTGTTGTTTATGATTATCGTTTTTGATAATTAGATATTTGCTGCTATGAGATTTAATTATCATATCGATAATTAAATATTTGCTGTTTTGAGATTTCTGATTATCGTTTTTGATAATCGGATATTTGTTGTTTTTGATTATCGTTTTTGATAATTAGATATTTGTTGATTTGAGATTTTTGATTATCGTTTTTGGTAATTAGATATTTGTTGATTTGAGATTTCTGATTATCGTTTTTGATAATCGGACATTTGCTAGTTTTGCTGATTATGAGATTTTCTAGTCTCTAATTGATTCTGGATTATGTTGATTATATTGAATTGTTGTTTCCTATCTATCTCTGTTGATAGTTAGAGTTTGTTGATTATGAAGTTCGTATTTTCTAGTTATTTGTTGGATAGCTAGATATTTGTAGTTTTGCGATTTGTGATTTGTGTTTTTTAATTGTCTTTGCTGATAATTAGATTTTGCTGTTTTCTAATTATTGTATCGATAATTAGATATAGCTGTTTTGTGATTTCTGAATTTCAATTATCTAGTTGATAATTAAATATTGTTGATAATTGTATTTATTCAGTTTTGTTGTTTTCTGATTATCTATCTGATAGTTAGATTTTGTTGAGAATTTGTGAATTTCTTTTATGGAATTAGAAGATTTCTTTGGCGTTTGTGTTCTCGACATTTATTTTTCTAGCCTAACCAGTTTATGTTAGAAAAATAATTGTTATTGACATCTTTAATTATGAAAATTAGGGGGACGCAATTTTTATAAGGAGGGGAGTCTGTAACAACCCGGAGTTTTACAATAATTAATTGTCGTCAAATGACGATTAAATTGATTGTTAATTTCTGTTGGGATTTTATCGGTTGGAATTCTTTGAAGAAATTGGTTAGCGGTTATGCGGGCTTTAAATTCGCTTGGCCCACGTTTTCTTTTATTTGGTGCCAAGATAATGTTAAGACCCGTTCCACTTACTCCATCCATTCATTCATTCAAAACCCTTAAACAAAATAAACAAAAAAAAATGGTGGCTGCTCGTTTTCGTCCTTCTCCCTTTGTAAAAATTAGGGCTCCGATCGACTTCGTGGTGCCGCGACTTCGAGTTGCTCGAGCGAACGATGGTTTCGTTCCTTTGTCGATTCACGAAGAGCTCCGCCCGGCTACTTCAATTCGCATCGAAAAGGTGAGTAATTTTAATTGCTCACATCTAGTTCAAACCTTATGCTGTAGGGTTTAAATCCCCTTGTTTTTTTTGTTCGTCTGGGTTTATTTGAATTTGTCAACTAGTTACTCTCGGCCATTTGATTAATATTAATGTTGGGGATTTTTTCTGACTTGCTCAATTTCGTATAATTGTTTACTTGCTGGTCACAGTTTTGATTTTTAACTTGGTTGATTTCCTTGGCTACCTCGGAGTTGGTTTGAAATGGTTAATTTGACTTCGGTGATGATTTCTATCTTCCACGATTTACCGGCTTTTGACTTTGATTGTCGATCACTTTCTGATTTTGACTTCGGTCATTGCACTGTTTCGTGTTGCTATCACAGTTGAGCTTTGTTCGACTTTGATATTGGACTTGTACTTGAACTTGTAATATATAGATATATATATATACACAAACATTCATGTATGTATATATATACAGTGTTTGTGTGCATTTTCGATCATCCTACTTTGACTTGATATTGTCTTCGACATTTTAACAGTGGCTTCGGCTCTTGATATTGTTCGAACTTGTGTTGGTTGACTTCGACATGGCCTTGAGTTTTAAATATCGATTTTGTTTTGTGAATTTGAGTTGATTCGACTTGATACTGTTACTGATTTACTTACAGGATAGTGTTTGATGTTATTTTGAGAAAAAAAAACTGTGTTGTAGCCGTCATGGCTCCTGTGCATCACTGAGCTACTTTGTTCATGTGCAATCTACTGTTTTGGTAAAAAGATTCGAATTTCAAATTTGTGTTCGACTGAGAGTTGCTTGACTTCGTCTCGGCCATTTGGGTATATTTTGATGATTGATGATTTATCTTGGCTACTTGATTTTTGTTTTAATACTGGGATTAATCTCAGACTTGTTCAAATTCCTTGATTTATTGAAAATCATGGTGTTGATTTTAGTTGACATCGGCCTCTTTGATTTTGTTGACATTCGAACTTGTTCGATCCTTTTATTTGAAACTGCTGCTTCATGAATTTGATTGCATTTGGCCATATGAAGCTATTTGGATTTCTAGACTTCGGTAGTTGCTTAGAATTATTTCTATGTGACCATTATTTTTGGTTCGAACTTAATGCTAAGATGTAGGCTATTTCTGAAATCCCTTGTGACTTTTGCTTTACTTGAATTTCTCTGTGCCTTGTCGGGTTCCTTGTATACACCTGACATCGACTTTGCAATTGCTTTGTGTATTGGCATCGGTCATTATGCATTTGTTTTACTTGAGGCCTTGACTTTGTATGCTCTGCATATACTCTTTTATATATGCATATTTGTTGAAATACACACCTGGTTTTCATAATGTATGTCTGCATATACTCGATTTCCAAACTTGTTTGGATATTGAGCTGCTTCATTTTTATATATTTGGTCTTGGTCGCTGGTGAGCTACATCCCTTGAGTACTTGTTGGCACTGTGTTGCTTACTTGGAGCCTTTGTGCTTGTTACTGTGTTGCCTTATCTTGGGCACACATGCTTGTTTCACTTGTAGCCTTTGTGCCTTGTTGTTATTCCTTTATATGTGATTGCATTGTCACTGTATTGGTTTATGAACATTTGATGTTCAGGTTGCATGCACAATTCATGTGTTTCCAACCTGGGTCCTTTGTACCTTGTTGTTCCACTGTAGCACTTCAATTGCTTCTGCTGGTTCATGTATACGTACGTGTCATTGCCCTTGTGCACTGATGCTTACAGTCGTGTTGAATTTGAGGACTTTTGTGTTGTTTTGAGTTTGCTGTTGCTTTATATCTGGACTTCTTCTGGTTCATTTCTTTGTAGTTGAGTTGAGTCACGATAGTCGTGACTTGACCTCTACAGTTTTGATTGCTGTTAGTATTCACTATTGTGATGATTTCATGAACTGTAGTGGCGAGGCAGTGCACGCGTGCATGTACTGCAGCCACATAGAAATTTGATTTGATTGATCATTTTGAGATCGTCTAATTATCTATTTGATAATTAGATTTTGAGTTCTAATTATTTATTTAATAATTGGATTTTTGTTGTTAATTGCTGTTTAGGCAATTCCGGAGTTTTCATATTATCTTCATTGATAATCTTTTTATTTATCTTGTTGATGGTTTGAATTTGCCGATTTGTTGTTTAACACTGTTTAGTGTTATATCTGTCGTTATCCGATTCTCTTATTGAAGAATCGGATATACGAGATTTCTGTGACTGTCGTCTATTTGATATTTGATTATTATTGCTTCCGTGCATTAATAACTGAGTTTGAATTAGACTGACCCGTGTATTATTTTCTTTTGAATTTAATACTCGGGTCAGACCCGAGTTATTTCAGGTTGTAGATATCCTGCTTTGAGTTGCTGCTTGAGCTATGAAGTCTTTTCACATCTTTTGAAGTAGTCTTCGTCATTTTGTAGTAGTCAGTGTATCTGATTTAGAATGATATGTATTCATGTATATTAGTCGATAATGTACTTGTATATATAACTTCCAGAGTTGACAGTTGTAGTTGTATCATATGTATTGTGTCAAATGTATTGTAATTGACATCAGTTATATATATATATATATATGAGACTTTTGTTATCTGTGTTCCGCATTTTTAGTATCTATGTTATTATTATATATATTGTCCTAAACTATTATGAACCATCGTAGTTCGTTTTATACTGGAATTGGGTATGTCGATGGGAGTAAATAAATAAGACATGAAAAATAAAAATATATACCACTCCTATCGAGGTAACCAATACTAGTGTAAGGCCCAACTACGGATGGCCGCTCCTATCCAGCCTTATTCTTCGTAATAACGGACAATATTTCTTTTAATACTCTTTGTTATTGTGAGCATAGAGGTGGGGCGTCACATTAGTTCTTTATTGATAGGCATCTGATGTTCGTTGCCCGCCATTCCATAGGACTTGCACATACTGTTAAAGCTTTCCTTTCCAGATCAGCTTTTCGATCACTCCTCAGAGGTGTTTGTAATCGCCAGTGTTAGGATCAGTGAGCCTATTGGAATATACAACATTCGCCTGATTTTCTCTGGGCTTCGGTGGACTTTCTCGAGGTTGGTTTTCAGTACCACTCCGAGTCGCAAGTCTCTAAGTAGAGGCTATCGATTGAATCTTTCAAAGAGCATATGAGTCAAATTTTGAGATCTTGGTTCGTCTACTGGAAACTGAGTCCTTAGCCAACGATCCTGTATTTTTATTTTTCCTAGTATGCTCCACTCCTCCTCACTTTGGTTTTGATTCATTTTGTAACAGAAATGATCCATGGTCGTAGGAGGCTCTCCAGCTAACTAGCTGCTAAAATATATCTGGAGGTCGGCTCCCCTAAAACGCGATCAGTATGGTATCCTTATTAGCATTTGGAACAAATTGCTTGGAGCTTGACATTGGTTTGATTGGAGTCACTAAATTTGAAGTACTGGGTCAGTGAAGAATGATGCTTGGAGTCATCTTGGCATTTGGTTGGAGAAAATATTGGTTTTACTCGAGTCTGGTTTTGGTCAAAAGTTTCCTGCATTTGCCTAAAGTCATATCATTTACGTTATCCAACCTTTGGGAGTGTCGTTTGCACTGCGCTACAGCTAGGGTTCGGGTGGGTTTGCACCCAAAAAAAAAATTTAGAGCCTTTTTCTTGAATTTGGGTCGTACCCGAAAAAGTTTTTCTTTTGAAAATAGGGGTCGTATAAGAGACCGATGTAACTTAAGTTTGGATCGGCTTATGCACATGGTTCAGTATATTTGATAATTGGTCAGCATGCTTATAAAGCACAAGAATAGAAGGCGGTCCGGTGTTGGAGTGTAGGCATGGTGGATCGGACAAGAGTGGCTCGGCCAAGGCGGTTAGGCCAAGGCGGTTCGGCCAAGGTGGTTCGGCCAAGAGTGGCTCGGCCAAGGCAGTTCGGCTAAGGTGAGTCGGCCATTCGGCCAAGGTGGGTCGGCCAAGAGTGGCTCAGCCAAGGCGGTTCGACCAAGGGTGGCTCGGCCAAGGCGGTTTGGCCAAGGTGGGTCGGCCGTTCGACAAAGGTGGGTCGGCCAAGAGTGGCTCGGCCAAGGCGGTTCGGCCAAGGGTGGCTCAGCCAGGGTGGTTCGGCCAAGGTGGCTCGACCAAGGTGGCTCGACCAAGGCGGTTCGGCCAAGGGTGGCTTGGCCAAGGCAGTTCGGCCAAGGTGGTTCGGCCAAGGCGGTTCGACCAAGGGTGGGTCGGCCAAGGCGGTTTGGCTAAGGTGGATCGGCTATACGGAGTACGTGGGGCGATCGGTATACAGCAGTTTTGGAGCAGTCAGTATATAGAGCTTTTGGAGCGATCGGTATATATGTGTTTGCCTTGGTGAGGGTTCGACCATATGAGAGATTTGCTGAATTGCCTTCGGGGGGGTTGGCCTTCATTCAACTTGAGTGTAAACTTCAACATCTAATCCCTAGATCTTGCGTACATCAGTGAATCCAATCCTTTCACATGAACATGAACACATGATTAATTTTAAACAAGAACATTAGCATAATCAAATTTTCCAAAACCAGGGGTAGTAGACTTAGTTTCTCTGACTATGGCTATCAGTTTCCTTTAGATTTCTTTCAAATCTGAATAGAATAGGAATTTTGCAAGTTAATAACTGGATCTATCTCGCGAATATGGGAATCCGCTAGTAGACAATGAGATCCAATCAAGCCGAGAATTCATTTCTCAGTTAAAGCACCAAAATGTTAGCACCAAAATTGGTCAAAACACCCTTGAATAGAGTTATGTAGAGAGATTAATGAAGAAAGTAAATTAAAACAGAAAAATAACGCAATTGAGTGCAAAAAGAACAACATAAACGAGAACACCAGATTTATATTGGTTCGGCATAATTGCCTACGTCCACTTTGAATATGATCTTTATTACTTTCCCTATCACTTGAATACAGATACAATCCATAAACAAACCACTTGAATACAAGTTTGAATCAA
Source organism: Allium fistulosum (assembly GCA_030737815.1). NCBI lineage: Eukaryota > Viridiplantae > Streptophyta > Magnoliopsida > Asparagales > Amaryllidaceae > Allium > Allium fistulosum. Next base: position 675,573,861 of record CM060905.1, read on the forward strand.
AAATAGGAGATTATAAAAAATGGCAGAGTTTCCTTGGAGTTCTCCCAAAAGAAGGACCTTTCAACTGTACCCCTACCTCTGTATTTATAGACGAAGATAGGCTGGACTCCCTTTGAAGGCCCAGGAACAAGGTACTTCGGCCCATAGTAGGCGAATTCTGTGTAGCGAGCCAGGCATACCGAACGGTGGTCGCCGAACGATGATGGCCGAACGATGGTGGCCGAACGGTGGTAGTCGAACGATGGTGTGCCGAACGATGGTGTGCCGAAAGATGGTGGCTGAACGATGGTTGTCGAACGAAGGTGGTCGAACGGTAGTTGTCGAACGAAGGTGGCCGGACGGTGGTTGCCCAACGAACCAGGCCGAGCGACCTCTCCTTGGATGCCTAGATTGAGCCATCTCGTTTTCCCATTCTTGACCGAGCGATATGCATCATCCTTCAAGGCCGAACCATACACTTAGGCCGAGCGATGTACATAAGCCGAACCGTACATATAGGCCGAACAATGCCCATATGCCAGGCTACCCAAAACGGATCAATCCCTTACGTCTCCAATCTCTAACTAACTCAAGTCTTATCCAGACTCAATCAAAGCCTTTGTAATTATCACCTTGTAGCCGGGCCAAGTGACCGGATAACAATACATTTATAGAGATCACTCATTGTGATTTAGAATGCAAGGTCAGGCACTCATCCATACAAGTTCATTCTGGGACCAAACGAAACCAAAGGTACGTTCCTCGGCCATTACTAGGCGAGAAGTCCTTGTGGTTTTGAGGTTTTTCATAACAAAGAGACCACCGCTAGAATATAGTGAATCGGAAGTTTATCCCCAATTAATCAACAAGTAGTCCCTCATTATTATTCATCTCAATGTCTCCATCTTCAAATATCTTCAATCCTCGAACACATAAATTGGTTCGAAGTGGTTTTCGAATAGTAATCACCCAAATCCGACCCCGGTTCCTTCGAAATTCAATCATCGATAAAAAGTGAATATGGGTATACAGGAATCATTAAGTCTCTTTTCACTTTAATTCTTTTCGGATGATTTCAAAATCTCTTTCTTTTGTCTTAGAATAATTCTAAGTAATTCATTCTTTATCTTTGGATAATACTAATCTTCTTTTATTTTGGAAACTTAATACAATCTTTTTAGAGCATCCGGGCTTTCCTTTCGATCTATTCCACCCCTCGCCTAAGAAGAGAAAATTGTGGCCAGGTAAGTTCATGGCACTGGTTGCTCCATCCCTAAACTTAGTTAAACACCTTGTTTTATCTTCCCAGATCTCACAGGTTGGGAAAATGTACTAGTCGTTTCCGCATACTCAGTTATCAACTTTACTTTGAAATTGATTATAAAGATTCTAAATTATCTTTTAAACGCTAAATTTTCCCTTCAAAAACATTCAAAATTGATTCTTGGAAAATCGTTACCTTTAAACTCATATTCAAAAAGTTATAGAATTCGCAGCATAAAAGTGCTGCGGAAATTGCTATATAAGCTTATTTGATTTAAACGGCTCTTTAATATTTGAAAATTCATATTTTCCAATTCAAATCTCTTATTAAAACTTCCAAATCATCTTTAAATTACTTAAGTATTCTTTCAAAATCATTCACAAAAGATTTAGGAAAGAATTGTTAAGTTTAAAACTACGTTTCAAAAGTTATTAAAACCTACTACGAAAAGCGTTGTGAAAAGTGTTGCAAATAGCGTTTTAAAAGCTATATTCTTCAAAACGACTTTTATATCATTTAGATATCCATTTTTCAACTTAAATCTATTTTAAAACATTTTAAAATATTTTCATAATTTATTTCATATCTTTAAAATATTTAAAATATCAATTTTAAACTTTGGTCATTTTGCTGTAAAAGCGCGATTTTTTTGAAAAATTGTTTTGGACATATTTTAAAATATACAAGATGAAATCTTGATTTTCTTTATTTATTTCTTTAAACATATTTAAATGTTTATAAAACATTTCTATGTTATTTTAAAACTATTTCCAAAAGGTTTAAACATTTCATATACACCATTTCATTTTCAAAAGGAAAGTGATTTCCTTTGTGCTAATCGACGTGTATTAACGTGACTTGGTAAAACAATTTAACAATCATGTCAAACAATAACAAATTGATGATCAAAGCATATATAAGCATCCATAGCAATCATAACACATCATCAAACATGTATATATATAAATATAGATTTTAAATAGAGTTTCTCACCATAAACCAAAGCGATAAACTTCCTACCAACATTCTAATCAACCAACACTTCACTAACCACTTCCTACTCCATTAAACACTAGCAAACAACACCCTCTCCCTTCTAATAGCTTGGCCGAGGCTTGAGTTGGAGGTTGGCCAAAAGTATAGAGAAGAAGCTGTAGAGCTTTGAACTTGAATTCCCAAGATTTTGATCCGAAAAATAGGTTATCTTGTATCTTATTTTAGGCCCTCCAAATCTCCAAATTTAGAAAAGTTGTTTACTAAAAAGTTTTTGAAAATTCTTTTCTCTTGAATTTTAAAAAAAGAATAATTTGAATCCATGTTTTTTGAGGGAGATATGATGGAATGAAGAAGAGGTATTGTCGGATTGACAAAAATGAAGCACGAAAATGCACTTCAAAGAATTAAGTTTCAGTTATAGCAAACCTCAAAACTGGAAAAAGTGCTCAACAAGAAAGTTGTAGCCACTAGAATTTTGTATGATCTGAAAAATTAATTTCTTAATTTGGATCAGTTATGATCAAGTTATGAACAAAACAAAAATTGGTTATTCTCTGTCTTAGAAACTGAGCCAGAGAATGCACTAGAAAGAAGTGGATTTTTGATATAGTTAAGTTTAGATTGAGACAAAGTGGTCAACATGAAAGTTGTAGCCTCTGGAAAAATACATGATTTGAATAAAAAAATTTCATTTTGTTCTGTTTTGAAGAAGTTATAGCCGAGAGAACAAGAGGTAAAATATGGAAAATAGATGAGTTTGATTTGAAGAGAATGAACATTGATTTCTTTTGAATATTTTGTATATATTTTTACATTATTTCTTTCTAATTTTTTCCTATGGCTTGAAACCAATAAAGAGAAGAGGAAGAAGATGAAGAAGCTTGAGAAAAGAAGAAGAAGAAATGTGAATGAAAGTGAAGAAGGAGGTGGGTATTTATAGAAAAAGAAAGAAGTGGTAAATTTACCAAAATAACCTCTTACCAAATTACCAAACTAACCATACTTCAACCTAAAGAAATCTCCACTTTTTCAATATATAACATCATCTTTCACATCTTTACTTTATGTCTTAGTCACTTAAATATTAAGTAAAGAAAAGTAATTATTTTGTTGGATTTTGATGTGATTTGGATTTGATATTTACTTTTGACTTTTCTTAAACTTACTTACTTTTCTTAATGATGTTCTAGAAGTTTCCTAATCTTATTTAGCAAAAGCAAACATGTTTAGTTATTAAAATGTGTAATATATGTTAAAACATGTTAACAAAGGTGCGACAACGTTGCGGTAACTTATTTTAAACAAAACGTTGACTTTCGACAAAACGTTTTCCGGTCACATTTTGATGTTTTTGTCAAAATAAATTTGTTATTATATTTAAATAATTAAAAAAAGCATATTTGACTTATAAAAAAATATAATACAATATCCAAATCTATTTATATAAAATACGACATCAATTTATCGATATACGACGAAATTTGTCAACTTTTATAGAATGGGTTTTATATATTTATCAAACCTTTATAAATTAAATTTCTATTATTATTAAATGAGTTTTATATCGATTATATATTTTTAAAAAGAATTATTTATCCTTTAAAACCAATTTCTTGAATATTTATCCTGCTTTATCGGAATCCGACTTTCGAATATTTAAATATTTAATATCGAAATCCTGCTTTATTGAAAATTCTACATTTGAATATTTAAAATAATTAAATATCCCATTTTCGAAGCGGTAAAATTACGGGCCGTTACACTTTATATGTAATTCTTCTACTATTGGGAATCCTTTATATTAATTATTTTTTATTATTCATGTAAGAGCCATATGCAATTCTTCTATTGCTGCAGCTAACATTCTAGACTTTTAGTACGAAAATAAAACGTAGCAAACGTAGGTGATTTTTATGGAGAAAGCTAGCGTACATTTATGAAGCTATTTTTTTTAGTTAGGCAGTCATTTGATGTTGAAAATTTGCTCCTTTTGGTGTGCTCAAAACTTTAATGATTGAATTTCAAATTTTGTTCTAAGCTATCGCCCCTAGCATTGCTGACCTTCATTACGAAATTATAATGTAGCAGATTTATTTATTAGTTTTGATGAAACTTGGTGTACCGTTATAATATGAATGAACTTTTAATTAAACATTAAGTTGATAATGAAATGTTGATCCTTATGATTTGCGTAATGTCTGAAGTTTGATGATGAAATAGTTCGGTCAACATATTACAACAATATTCATTTTTGATAAAAAGATAACACCATTTATCGTTTTCGGAAATTGATAATAGAGTTTATCAATTTTCATAAAGTGATAAGAGAATTTATCATTTTAAGTATAGAAAATTTAAACGTTCATCATTTTATATAAGCATTAAAGCATTGTTAAAATAATACAACAATATTCATTTGTGATAAAAAGATAATACCGTTTATCGTTTTCAGAAATTAATAAATTCTTTTATCATTTTCATAAAATTGATAAATTTTCATAAAATGTTAAAAGCATCTATCATTTTAAATATAGAAAATTTAAATATTCATCGTTTTATATAAGCATTAAAGTAGCCATATTGACTTAATATATTACAACAATATTCATTTTTGATAAAAAGATAACACCATTTATTGTTTTTAGAAATTGATAAAGAATCTATCAATTTCCATAAAATGATAAAAGAATTTATCATTTTAAGTATAGAAAATTTAAACATTCATCATTTTATATAAGCATTAAGGCATTGTTAACATATTACAACAATATTCATTTATAATAAAAAGATAATACCATTTATCGTTTTCAGAAATCGATAAATACTTTTATCAATTTTCATAAAATGATAAAAGCATTTATCAGTTTAAATATAGAAAATTTAAACTTTCATCATTTAATATAAGCATTGAAGCAGCTATATTGACTTAATTTTTCTTTCCTAGCTTATTGAAAACTAATCATTTTTTGTTATATTAAAAAATTAGAAATGTTTATAATTTTATATTACCATCAAATAAAATGATAAACATATTTTTTTACTGTCATTGTCACTGTACCCTCTATTTCTATTTTGAATAAGAAAATAATATACAGATATAAGAAACAAACATTTATGTCCATTGTATAAAAATGATAGGATAAATTAATCGATGATACAATAATTTATACAAAATGAATAAATATCTTCAGTAGTAGATAGAAATAAAAGTAAATTTAGACAATGGTGTTAATATTATACTAGTAGTCTTAGTCTTATATCTTCGTGTTATACAAAAAGTATATAAATTATTTACTGTATAGATTATTTATTGCTCAATAGGTAGCTATATCTTTGTGTTATACTACCAGTATATAGTTTATTTACTGTATAGATTATTAACTACTCAATAGATAGCTATATCTCTATGTTATACCACCAGTCATAGTCATATATTTAACTTATTGGTGCATATGTACCGCGTCAATGAAAATTTGAAAAATGTTTACAAGCGTTGATGTATTTAAAATGGATTTTGGATATAAACTGTAGTAGTATTTTTTACTTTATAATCGACCGTTCTATAAATTTTGCATGTTAACAAGTCACTATGACATATTTATGTTGGTATGATGGTTTTATTGGTCAATCGACAAATATGGTATTCTGCTACAATATCAAGCTTTAACTAAACATAATGTATGTTACAATATTAAATCAAATATAGTTTTCTAATTAAATGTTTTACAACAGGTATGATCGCGGAATGTTTGTAATAGTAAAATTGAGGAAGAAAGTAACGGGTTTACCATTGGTAGAAAAGGTTTCGGAAGAAGATGTTGGTCAGTTAAAAGCAAATATGGTAGCTGACATTATGATAGATAAGCCATATTGCCGAACCACGGAAAAGTTTTGCACTTCACAACTAAAGCCACAAGAAGAAAACAAGCATGTTGAAAAAAATAATTGAAGCAAAATGAATATTAAAGTAGTTTGTTGACTTCATTTAAAGAAACCATTATATGTTTAGTTTGTTTTAACTTCTATTTCCTAGAGGAAAAGAACAAAATTGTATTGTATGTTGAAATTTATTTCATTTACAGAAAACAGTTTATTTAGTTGGTTCCTTTCACTTGTAAGCTTTGCTATTATTTTGATGTTTTTCACAAACAAGTTCTGTAATTTGTTATGTTGATGAATATTTGGCTTGAATATGAATTATATCTTGTTGTACTCATATTATATTTCATATGTTTGTTATGTAATTTGTTCTTTCGTATGATTTAGATCCTACTATACTCATATATATTTCATATGTTTGTTATGTAATTTGTTCTTTGATATGATATAGATCTTACTGTACTCGTATTTGTTCTATAATTTGTTATCGTTAAGATGTTTAGTCATGTATAGTTATTGACTTTGTTATTGCAAATGCTGTTTTGACAGATCTTGCTGAAAACTGACATTTGGTTATATAATTTATAAGCCTACTAAAAATATATTTACAATTGACAGTAGATGATCATTATAAAAAATTTATATAACAAAAGAACATCAGCTTTTTGGTCTTATGTCTGTATATATCAAAACTCGACTACTTTAGCATGACCGCACTTTTGCAATGGTTCTTTTGAATAACAACTATATGTTTGCATAAATAAAATGTAAAATGAAATCTGACTACACAATGTTGTTGATAATTGTTAATGTAATTTTTTAGGAGGGATTATTGCTGAGAATTGCACTGAGTTAAAGACTCGGTGTAGTTTGCCTTCCACTGAATTTAAATCAGTGCAAGTTTTATATTCAAGTTCACACGTGTCTTGAATGGGCTTACAGTACTACACAATTCTGATTTCACTTTAACTCTATGAGCCATGTGCCAAAACTATTTGCTCTTATACAAACATACGAGAATAAGAGCACTTACCATATTACTCAGCTTCCCCAGCTCTGTCACATATTTAAGTGCCCAATTAAGAAGTATATACATAGCTTGAAGAATAAATTTTTGTGTAATATTTTCATCTACTAATGTCGCATACAAACATATGACGCTAAAGAAAATTTGGTACGTCAGAGCAATTTTTGTGTAATATTTTCATCTACTAATTGAATGATTATAATATGGTGCAAATTCTATTCATTTCAAATAAATTTTGTTTAAAAAGACAAGTAGTAATAATTTTTGTACAATGAAATTCAATTCTGCTGAGTTTAACAAACTACAAGAAGTATTCAGCTGTATTGACACTGAGTGGTTATACTAACAATAATTGAAGAAAATGGATGAAATTTCTTAGATAACTAGAATAAGTCAAACTGTATCTACACAGGTAAGAAAGAAAAGAAACAACGCAGAATTTAAAAACATAAAACTAGACTCTCTCAACTGAGACTGCTACGACTTTGTTATCGAGATCAGCACTCCCCAAGCTTGAAGTTTCGCTTATGTTTCATCGATCCTATTAGTTATCAAAAGTCAAAGCAATAACCATTGCATTAGATGATGCTAGCAGTTACAGAAAATAGCTTACAAGATATGTCAGAACTAAGTGCAAGAATGCACTGAGTTAGAATCACTGAAAACTGCCCTGCACTGAGTTAGAATCAGTTGGAAAATTGAATCAGTTCTCGTTGCTGAAATTTTAAGATCATTCGATATCATAACAATTAACAGGTAAAATCATAAAAATGATAAAACAGTTTATCATTTTACAAAATCAGAAATAAAATTTCATAAAAACATCCATAAAGCAAATATAAATTCAATAAAATATTAAAATACGAACTATCCAATATTTTATTCACCATCTCATCTGAAACAACAAATGATAAGCATAAAGTTATAAAAGACATTTGACAACTAGATATTGTTCATAAGTATAGCCATGAACAATAATAACAAGTACATCATAAAATCAAATTTAAATTTTCATATGAAACAGTAGTAAATTTACAGAAAAATAACAATTTCATCAACATAATATCATATATTCCCATACAAACCAGTCAAGTAATACATTATAATACTATAATAATCCTAATAACTTATACTGCAACAATGGTAGTTGATATTGAATTAAACATAAAATGAACTTAGTAACAACATAGGAATAACCTAATATTAATAGTAAAAGAATAACATAAAAACAAAAATAGCTTTTAAATTTTAGGATCCAAGAATATCTCAATACAATATAGAAAGCTAAAACATAATTACTATAATAATCCTAATAACTTATACTGCAACAATGGTAGTTGATATTGAATTAAACATAAAATGAACCTAGCAACAACATAAGAATAACCTAATATTAATAGTAAAAGAATAACATAAAAACAAAAATATAATTCAATACAATAGCTTTTAAATTTTAGGATCCAAGAATATCTCAGTACAACATAGAAAGCTAAAACATAATTATCTTCAAAAACGAACAAGAAAAAATGACATAACAATTATAAAAACTTTCAACTGCTCAATGGACAACTTCTACGATTATGAACTAACTTCTTACACTTTCCACACTTATTTTGCTTCCCATGGAAAACATCCAGCCCACCGAGTTTGTTAACTCTAGGTCTACCAGCTCCACGAATAGCCTTAGGTGGATGAATAGTAGAAACCCTTCAGAAACAATATCATTTTTATCAAAAGTAGGAATAGGATTGATAATATGCAAAAGAAGCACGATAAGCCTTAGTTGTGAAATAATATTCAATAAAATCATAGACGTTAAGTTTGGCTATGGTAATGCATTTCAATGCATGTGCACAAGAAAAACTAGTAACTCTCCATTGGTTACAAGTGCACATCCAATTTTCAAGATCAACTTTGTGAGAAATAAAGGAATGTACTTCAAAAACAAAAGTAAAGGAACGAGAAACGTTCCACCCAAATCCTTCTTCTTTTAATTTCAGTAAACGATTCTTCATTTTAGGACAAAGTATGGTAGTCTAACAAGACGCCTCTTCTCTACGCTTTGACATTTGAGTCATAAGCTTAATTCGGATTCCATCAAGACAACATGTAATAGGAGGATGCCTTTCTTTCACAATCTAGGAGTTAAAACTCTCTGTGACATTTGATTTATTCTCACCATAGCGATTGCTGGGAAAATATAAATCAGCCCAATGATCAAATGGATTATCTTTTAAGAATTCAACAGCTTATTCACCTCCAATTTGACTATATTTTGTCATAGCTCTTTGAAATTCATAAGGAGTACAAGCTATGGCACAACGTTCTAATAAATTTGCTACCCTAGGCCCCTTTCCACCCTTTACAGCATTAGCAACATTACTTTGCATATGATATAGACAATATGAATGGAAAGCCATTGGAAAAAATTTAGGAATACTTAAAGCAAACCCCAATGTCAATCTGATATAAAAACCAAAGGTCGATAAACTCCAATCGAACATTTCAAATGATCCAAAAACCAAGACCAATTTCCCTTATTTTCCTTTGCAACAATAGCCATAGCCAATGGAAAAAAACCTAAAAAAACATTGTTAGCGAATAGAAAAAAATGTATATATGTATGCAATAAAGTAAAATTATAAAGGAATTTTTCCTATTTATACTAATAATTATAGTGAACAATTTAAAATTCTTTCAGTTATTATCAACTTCAATGTTTAAAAATGTAACTTACATATAACAGACATATATACGAAAACATAAGTGAAATGAATCATATCATGACTTTACTCAAGTCTTTCTCAAGTGAAATGGGTGTCCACGTACACATGTGTGTGTGTGCGCGTGTGTGTATGAAATGGTGTCCACGTACACACGTCTGTGTGTATGAAATGCATGTGTCCAACGAAGCTTGCTATTAATTTTTCATGCATAAAGTAAAAAAGCATGCAAGATAACGTGCTTGTAATGTACTCATAAGATAAGCATCTGCCTGTGTAAGTATATAATTCTTCCATGATTTTAATTTTAAACTGCAATGTAGATCAGAAAATAATGCAACGGACAACACACAAAAAGACATACAAAAAACGAGATATTCTGATTCTCATCACGTTTCAATTTTATTCAGTATTTTGCCATAACTTCTTGAATGAAACAAACATGAATTATTTATTATTTGATGAAGTTGATGAATGTATGCGCTTATAGTTCATTTTTATTTGATCGGTAATTTCAGCATAAGACGAAATCAAACTGTATTTTTTTGCGACTCTATAATTGCTTTTTTTCCCCAAATTGATTGCTATGGACTTTACAAACAATCACCCGCAATTTTTTACTATATCAGAATTTATATCTGGTGAAACTTTGAAAAACCTTTTAGCTTTTTTTAAAAAAACCTTGATAAATTTAAAAATACATAAAGATAAATACTTTTATCATTACATAAAACTATAATAAAAATACATAATTAATATAAAATGATAGTAAATATACAAAATTTAAATAAAAATAGAAAACTTAATAAATGTAAAATTTAATTTAACCAAAGTAATCTCTCACTAATTTACCATGATCCATTTTAAGTTGCTTTCTCTGTAATTATATTTCCACTCCTTGACCCTTGTCTGATCAAAGACTGCTACTTTTTCGCTATTTGATAGCAACATAAATGTCGATTGAACGTTATATTTTGGTGCAGAAGAATTCTTCTTCATCACCATTCAATAAATTATCAAGAAATTGATTTGGATATTTTTTGCAAAATTATGAATTTGAAAATTCATAGTAAAAGAGTTAGGTTTGTAGTGTGCCTTTGTCAAACTTCTATTTACCTCGTAAAATAAATATCAAGCAAGTTTTTCTATCCCAAGCTATCATTGTTGGTCATCCAACACGACAAAAAGGTAGAGAATACATATTCACATGCTAGTTGTTGGTGTTGGCTTATAAGTTCATTGTAGCAAAGTTCTTTTTGTTTGGGAAATTAAAGCCTTACCTTACTCTTGTCTAAAATAGCATAAAGATCACGATAAAATTAGGGCTGTCAATGGATTGGTACTTTCAATGGATTAGTATTATTACATTAGTATTCCAAAATAGAGATGCATGTTACCCATTGACAATCCATTAAATTAGTTATTACCTTACTCTTGTCTAAAATAGCATAAAGATAAATACTTTTATCATTACATAAAACTATAATGTAACAATCACAGTAAAGATAACTAATTTAATAACTACCACTTTGCAAGTACTAACAATACTACTATAGAAATTTAGCAATGACATTATATACTTAACAAACAAAACTTTATGGAAAAATGTATATAAAAAAAAGTACTAAACAACCAATAATTAAAATAAACGAATTATCATTATCACTTTAAATTAACTTATAAATATTAAAAGAATAATTCATACCTTGGATCTCATTTTTTGCAGTAGCAGCCATTAAACAACCATTCCTACCTTTTAAAAAGGTGGCATCAAGAAATATCATAGGACGACAATGATAGAATCCATAAATACATGCTTCGTAAGATATATAGACTTTTTCAAACTGATTGGTATTTTCATCAACAACCATAGATGTGTGACTATTATGATTACTTCTATCAACTGCTTTCAAATACCAAACCAAATCATTATAAGATTGTTCTTCATTACCAAAAATTTCCTTCAAAGCCATCTTCTTTCCCATATACGCATAGTAATAACTTAAACAAATATCATAATTTCTTTTAAAACTCGCAATAATATCACTAGTCTTTCTTGTCGATTCATCACAAATTTCATCTAAAATTAAGGCCTTCACAATGTCAATCTTAATTAAAGGATTGCTAATCGATCGAAAACCACCACCACATGTATGATTAGATTCAAACCTTCTAACTAAAAAATGATCCAATTGTTTAAACTTGCAAGAAGCAGGAATTTTAAAACTACACCTTCTATAGCACACTGCATAGTAATTCGCTCTTTACAATTCTTCGAGAACCTAGGTTTGAATCCATTTTTCGTACAATATGCAATGACAGTTTTACGAAATCAGATGCAGATTGAAATTTTTGGCCAACACTAGTAAAAAATTCTAAACTAGAACCTTTCTTCATCAACTCATTAAAAGCAATTTATTTATCGGAAGAAAATTCCAAACTATCAACCCCATCATATGCACTACTCACACAATCTTCAATACTAAGTGATTTATAGCTAGAGCAAGATCTACTACTACAATCAACATTTTTCCGAGATAATTTCTTCAATTTAACAAACAAAACCAGAAATTCCTCTTTTTTAAAATATGACAAGCATAAAATAGCTTGCAAATCACTATCCATCTCAATGAAAGTAGTCATGGAATCTCGAACATAAAAAATATCAAAGCACAAAGGAGTAAGTTGGTCCCAAACTTTGCATATCTTGTTTCGAACAGTAGAAATAGGAGAATCCAAAGAAAACCTAAAACTAAAGTTGTTTTTGTTGAAATCAATAACAACCAAAATAGTTGTTGCAGTGCTAAGAGTAAAATAGAAAAATGATATAAAGATTTATCAGTGTACAAAAATATCAAAAAATACAATAAAAACATTCGATACATTTTATCATCATTGTTTATCATCTTCCTATAGCCAAATTAACAGATCATGCACAAAAAGGGAATCTGGACACTACTCAAAAAATAGTTAACAAATCAGCATAATATTCAATACAAAACCAACAAATAAGAAAAGAAAATTTTAATTCTAAGCAAATAAAACCTACCCCAGAAAATCTAAAAATGAACTTAAAATCATAAACTTAAATTGGATGTAGACGAGATTATAATATTGAGAGTTGGATTGAAATGAGATCGAGATCGAGATTGAGATCGAGATTGAAATCAAAATTGAAATGGAAATTGAGATAAAGATTTCAAATCCAAAGGAGCGAAGTTTACATACTCGTGTAAGAGGAGCAAAGTTAATCTGAAATTGAAAAGAAGAGGAGCGAAGTTTACATACTAGAATAACGAGCGAGAAAAAGAAATCTCCTAGAAACTTATTTTTGCAAACCTGTGTCCTAGAAAAAATACCGCATAAATATTGGCCACTAAAACATAATTTCCAGCGTTATTTAACAGTAATAAAAAAGGGAGTGTTTGGCATACATCTCTCTTACAGTTTGCAAATACACAAAACATCCCTCCGCTTTTTAGATAAGTTTCCGGTCCCTGTTTTTAAAATCGGACCATCTAAAAGACTAAAGTACCCTTCCATTGGAATTTCTCTCTACACTTCATCGTTCTTGTGAAAATGAAACCAATAAACAAAATCGAATCATAATCTAGTGAATAAACTGAAATCAAGGTGACTAGAAAATTGTTTTAGAAGGAAAACGAAACCAAATACTCATTATAATTAATCGAGAAGAATCAGAAATTAAATAATGGAAAGCATAATCATTAGAACATCAAAATCAAATAGTAAAATTGAAATAGCAAAAGAAAACAATAATTTTTATGAAAACAAATTTTCACAAAATTAAAAAATTATAATATATCAGCAAAAATTTAAGAATATTTACAGCTAAAAATGCAAATATTAATAATATTTGCAGTTTTTTCTGCAAATATTCTTAATACTTGCAGTTTTAGTTGCAAATACATAGAAAATTTGCGGTAAAAAATTTGATTACTTGATAAAATACTCTTACAGCTCTAACATATATCATTACATGTTTTACTTCAAAAATTGTACATATTTGTAGTATTGTAAGCAAAAATTCACAATATTTGCTGATTTTTCTTCATTTATTCGGAATAATTGCAGCTATATCCGCAAGTATTCATAACAATGACATATGAAAGTAAAAATAATGAATACTTGCTAAAAAACACTTACAGCTTCAACATATATTATTATATTTTTTGCAAAAATACTGAACATATTTGCAATATTATAGACAAATATTCTCAAATTTTGCATATTTTTCTGCAATTATCAAGAATAATTGCAGCCATAACTGCAATTATTTATAATCTTTGCAGAAAAAAGTAAAAATATTCATAATATTTGTATTAGATTTTTTAATACAAAAATTGTCACTATTTGAAGTTTTTTATGCAAGTATTCTCAATATTTGCATATTTTTCTGCAAATATTGAGAATAAATGCAGAAATATTGCAAATATTGGAATATTTACATATTTTTATGCATTTATTTTCAGTAATGGCAGTTTTTAATGCACATATTTGTAAGTATTCTCAGTAAATTCAGTTTTTATGCATGTATTCTTAATTATTAAGATAAAACTCATCTTCCTAATGCAATATATTGAAATTAACAATTGCAAAGAAAAATTCTTATAGAAATGCATATTTATATGCAAAAATTTCCAATATTTGCTGACTTTTCGGCAATTATTCTAAAAATTTGCACCAATGTCTGTAAATATTCTTAAAAATTGCAGATTTTTCAGCAGTTATTCTCTTGTTCATAATATTTGCACCAACTTCTGCAATTATTGAGAATAATTACAAATTTTTTAGATATACATGCAAATTATTCAGAAGAATTACGAACATACATGCAATTATACATAATAATTTCATACATCTCTGCAATTATTTTGAACAATTGCATACAAAGATGAATACAAATGATTTTAAGGGAATAATTGCTGATTTTTCAACAAGTATATATTATGAATATTTGCTAAATTTTAAGTGAATAATTGTAGAAGAAATTTCCTAAATAAAAGCATATTTAATGCAAATATTCTCAATATATGCTGAGTTTATTACAATTATTATGAAAATTTGCACCAATCTTTGCAAATATTCTTAAAAATTACAGAATTTTCAGCAGTTATTTTCTATTCGTATTTATAAATTTGCACCAACTTCTGCGATTATTGAGAATAATTGCAGATTTTTCAAATATACATGCAAATTATTCAGAAGAATTGCAAATATACATGCAATCATACATAATAATTGCATACATCTCTGCAATTATTTCGAATAATTGCTTACAAAGATGAACACAAATGATTTTAAGGGAATAATTGCTGATTTTTCAGCAAGTATATATTACGAATATTTGCTAAATTTTAAGTGAATAATTGTAGAGGAAAATTCCTAAATAAAAGCATATTTATATGCAAATATTCCAAATATATGCTGACTTTTTTGCAATTATTATGAAAACTTGAATCAATGTCTACAAATAATCTTCAAATAATCTTAATTAAAAATTACTGATTTTCCAGCAACTATTAAAAATATTTGCAGGAAAGAACTCTATGAATGTTATTCTAGGTAATATTTGCAGTATTTATGCACATAACTTCAAATATCAAGCTGCAACCATTTCCCATTATCATTAATGAATTTAAACATCAAAACAACACAAACAATCCATAAAAAATAAAAAACAATTCATATTTATATAAACAAGATTGATTCGTCTTTAAATAGTTGCAATTTTTTATTGAAATCGAGAATTAAACACTTGTCTTAAGAAAACTTAGCTCGGCTTTCAATTTGATTGGAAGAAATTAAAGAAGAAGAACCACGGCTCAATTTTGAAGCCTAGGGGTAATTTAGGGAAAAAATAGGCGTAAAACAAAAACAGGGACGTAAAAAGTATGTTTTTTGACAAGGACCGACTTTGAATTAAGTTTGGTTTTAGGGATGCGTGCCTAATATTCACATAAAAAAACTCATACTAAAACTTCACCTCTACAAAGCGGACAAAGCGAACTCGTCCTCAACCACACACCCACACAAACGACATGAAACCCATGACTACAAGTTGGCAACTGTCTAATCCATTCTCCTTCTTTAAAAGCTCCTAAACAAATCGAAAACTCATACTTCAACCCAAGGCGTCTTCCTTTTCTTCATCTTTATTCTCAAACTAAACCGCAGGTAGCGAAATTATAACCTCGAAAGAAAGCCCTTCGGACGTTATACCCTGTCTCTCAACATTAGATGCACCATCGTTTGTGCTTTGAATTGAATTTCGAGTGCAGAAGAATAGTATGATTCTGAAGATGCCATGCAGGAGCAGAACACCGCACGCCAATCCTGCAAAAACTTCAAATGCTTTGCTTTGTTTGTCGCAGTGGTCATTCCAGCAGATGATGCGAGGCATTTTTGTATTGATATGTGAAGTAAGTTTTATGAAGGTGGAGAATATGAACGCTTTTGCATGGTGGGTTGATATAATTTTTAAATAGGTTGCGAAGTGATCAAGGTGGTTAGGGAGATGATGTTTATGCTCATTTGAGTTGGACAAATAGAAGATCACAAGTTGTGTTGTTTGATTCATGGTACGAACAATGTTTGCTTGTAGTAGCATATCATCATCTAACGCTCGGAGCTCTTTGAATTATGTCCCTCTTTTTCTATCTCCGTCTCTCCTTTTTTTTAATTTTATTTTTTTGCTATTTGGACCGGCTAAGACCTATTGATTATAAACACATGAGAGTATCAGATGTATAATTGGGTTGAAGTTTGGCAAACCTACATCAGTCTGACCCGTATGCTTGAGAATTCATAATATCATTTAGTTACAACAATGATAATATGTGGATCTATTTGTACAAAAGTTATTAAAATAGATATTATAATGTTTTATTCGATAAAATTCAAATATTTTGATAGTATTAAGATGCGTTATTGCTAATTGTATAGTAGAATCTACATATGTTATCGAACTGAAATTGAACACTTAATTTTTATTATTTTTTCCTAGTTATTTATATTTAATATATTATTTATTAGACGTTATCTTTCTTATGCATAGAAGGATAGTTATATTACAAATATATTTCAATTAGTAGAAAATTTAAAGAGAATATACAAATCTGCATCGGATATTGGGAAGGGTCGGATCTTATCCAGAATCGCTTGGGTCACGAATTTGGTAGAGAACAAGACTCGCACACGTTTCAATGATACCAGTCTATGGCATACTTTAACAAACCATGGATGGGTCTATAGCATGAAAAACCATCCAACCCGCCACTCTAAATGAAGCTTAAAGCTTCTACAATGAACAATTTTGTATGCAAGTTAGTATCATAGTTAGTTTAATAGTTAACTTAGTTTGGCTTTGGATAGCTAGTTCAAAAAGTTACACTTTCATTACAATGACTTATATTATAATGGAAAGTCTATTAGATCGCAAACACGTGACACAATAAATCTCAACCATTAGATTTTACAATGATTCGAACCTCTAACATAATCTAGAGATATCCATTGGTCAAAACATATTATGTCATAACTTGCATTTTCTAACCCCAATAACTATCTCATATTGTAATTAGCCTATAAAGAGACATTGACATACAATAAATTAATTCAAATTTATTAGTAATCTATTGATTCTAGTGGCATACTAGCATCGTATGGTAAAAATCTTTGAAATGCCAAAATAAAAATAACCAAATTTCAACTTTTTAATTAATAAATATGAATTTATAATTGTGCAAACTTTCAAAAAGAATAAATAACATATGTTAGAAAGTTCTAAAATAAAATATATGTAGAAAGTTGCAGGGAAGTATGTCACAGAATATTATGCCCCAAGCAGTCAATTATGAATTTAAAATTATGGTACTGATATTCAAATTATTAAATTGTGTATATGCATCTTTATGTTATTCAAAATAGTAAAATAATTTTGTGTTTAATCATTTAGTTAAGTTAATTTTAGTTTTAAACTAATATTTTTAATATTTTTAATTTCAAACTAATATATTTAATATTTTATTGTTCAATCGAATATATATGTTTTAAATTAAATTTTAAATTATAATACACATACAGACATGGTATGTTTTAACTAATTAACCTTGTTGTTGGAGCAATATATTAATATGACAATGCTTTATAGGTAATCTTGTCCACATATATGTTTATATAATTTTCAAATCTGAATTATTAATGCAAAGATAATTTTGATTATGGACAAGTATAGAACTATTATTT
This sequence comes from Allium fistulosum, assembly GCA_030737815.1. Taxonomy (NCBI): domain Eukaryota; kingdom Viridiplantae; phylum Streptophyta; class Magnoliopsida; order Asparagales; family Amaryllidaceae; genus Allium; species Allium fistulosum. Next base: position 675,591,997 of record CM060905.1, read on the forward strand.
CATATAGAGATTGGTTATAGTATTAACGGGTGTTTGTGAAAGAGGTGGAATCAATTAAAGATGCTACTTTTTTCTCTTCCTACTTTAGATTCGGGTTTGCACTACAAGGAATACAGTAAATAGCAACAGAAGCTACCGACGGTAATTTTCGACTGTTATCGACAGCTGACGATTCCCGTAGCATTTCTGTAAATCAAATATAGTAGCCGTCGCAAGCCGTCGAAAACCGACGTAATAAGCCATCAACGGCCGTCGAAAGCTATCAGAAAAAGAATGTATACAGGCTCCAAGCCGAGAGCCATCTTCATTGTCTGCTTTCCCCTAAAATCAACCAAATCCCTAACTCCACCACCTCCTCCTTGTAGTCAACCAGCCCCCGTGCCTCCTCGATCATCTTCAATTTCATCATTCTCCACTCTCGAAAAGCCTAGGCCCTACATCAATCTCCAATTAGGTTTTATTCCTAAACCCTAATTAATTTTGAATTATTAAGTTAGGGTTAATTTGTTATTATAGTTGTATAATACGCTATTAATTGTTTGCTATACCCTATTGAATGCTAATTAGATTGTTATTATAATTGTTTATCATTTAAATGTTGAGAGAAAAAAATTTGTTTAGTGTATATGTGCATTAATTGGTGTATATGTGTTGATTAATTAGTGTATACGCACATTAGGGCTAGTTTGGATTAATTAGAGTAGATTCTTAGGATTTAGTGTATGCGTTTTCAAGATGACGAAAACGACGATTTATTGTATGTGTTTCTTAGAATGTAAATAAATTATTGTAAAAACTGTTGTATAATATACTTTACTTTTTATAAATCCCTTAGAGTGTTTTTGGCCACGTTTGATAAGTATTGTATATGATCGTTTTATGGATATTCGTTTTTAATATAGAACGAACACTTATATTCATCCGGTACAATATTTGTCGAATTTTTCCCTGTATTGGACAAGTTACAAACACAATAAAGTAATTATATTTTACAAATCATTTCATTTTAAACGGTTCACAAAATTTCAACAATACTTTCTTTTTGTTCCCTACGTACACGCATATGTGTACAATACAGGGAACAAAGGAGAAGTGATGCCGAAATTTTATTGAATCGTTCAAAATAAAATGATTTATAAAATATAATTACTACTGTGTTTGTAATGGGAAGTAGGATAACCAACCATCAAAGTGTAAAAGAATAACCTAAAAATTGTAGATTATATTTATATAATAATTTGTGTAAATCCGTTTGAAAATAAAATTAAATAGAATAATTTTATACGTTCGAAAAAAATTTAATGTGTGATTTAATTGAAAAATAAAATGTTAATACGTAAATGATTAATATATTTTTATGTTCTAAAGTAGGAAAATTGGTCAATTATTTTATCGATCGGAGCTGGATGTACCAACAAGAAGTAAAATTAGAGGCTCGGTAAGTAAACATTTTCAAAATAATGTACACATCTTTATTGAATTCACTTTAAGTAATAATGGGAACAACGAAGAAATTCGTTGTCTAAGTAGTAGGTGCAAATTATTGAAGCATTTGATACCGGATATGGTAATACTTCATTTGCGCCAATATGGTTTCGTGCCGAATTATTTGGTGTGGGGTCATCATAGAGAACTTATAGCACCTAATCTCGTACATTCGGAGGAGGAGGTGGATACTAAAATTGTTCCGACGAATCTCATAGAAGATATGGTTGAAGATGCAGCACGTTCAATGTTCCCTACTGTTGAAGTTGATGGTAACGATGTTAATGTCGAAGAAGAACCAAGTATTAGAGCAAAAAATTAATGATTTATTAGATGCTGCTAAGAAACCCCTTTGGCATGGTTGTACAAGCGGTACTCAACCATCAGTAACTACATTATACATTGCGATGAAAATCAAAATACAACTTCACAGAAGCTGGGTTTACAGCTATAGTATACACTACAAAATGGCATATGCCACTTGATAATTTAATGTGCGAAAATCATTATGAAGTGAAAAAACTTATGTCTATTTTGGTTTGCCGTATCAAAAAATAGATACATAATTAAATGGTTGCATGTTGTTTTGGTAAGAAGACATCAATCTTAGGATTTATAAAATATGTAATCAGGAAAGATACAAACCAAGAAAAAAAGGAAAAAGAAGTTTTGTACAAGTGTATGCATTACTTACCCATCACTCCTAGGCTTCAAAGGTTATATGCATCTTCTGTAACCGTGCATCATATGAGATGACACATTGTGAGAATACATGAAGAAGGTACGTTAACACACCCAGCTGATGGAGAAGCATGGAAGCATTTTGATAAGACATACCCCGCTTTTGCAGCGGAGAGCCATAACGTTATACGTGGTTTATGTACGGATCGATTTTCACCGTTCTCTCAATTTGGTTCAAAATATTCATCTTCGCCTATAATCGTTACACCTTACAATTTACCTCCGTGGATGTGTATAAAAACTTCGTATATGTTTCTCACTATTGTCATCCCTGGTCCTGATGATCCGACATAAAGAATTGACGTATATTTACAACTGTTGATTGAAGAGTTGAAAACATTGTGGTATGAAGGTGTTGAAACATACAACACTTCAAAAAAAAAGAATTTTCGTATGTTCGCTTCTCTGTGGTGGACTATAAGCGATTTTCCTGCATATGCAATGCTTTCGGTTTGTAGTACGGCTTGTCGTTTAGCTTGTCCTTATTGTATGGAGAAACACAAGCATTTTCTTTACCGCATAGGAAGAAAATTTCGTGGCATAACTGTCATTGGTGTTTTTTCCATATTAATCATCCTTTTAGAAAAGATAAAAAAACTTTACAAGTAATAGACTTGGGACCTTGCGACCACCAACAATTTGGTCAAGCGAAGATATTTATGTCCTTGTAAAGGATAATCCAAAGATATATAAAACCGGCGAATAAATTGAAATTCAAGGTAAATCGAAGATTCATAATATGTGCAAACAAAGTATATTTTGCGAGTTGCCTTATTGGAAAAATCTCCTAATTCGTCATAATATCTACGTGATGCACGACGAGGAAAATGTGTTCGATAATGTATTTAACACGGTTCTAAATGTTAAAGGAAAGACTAAAGATGGTTTAAAATCAAGATGTGATATAGAGGTAATATGCAATCATCATGAGCTTCATATGAAGCCAAATGACACAAAAAATCCAAAGCATGCTATGAACTAGACAGTAATCAAGTTACAGTACTGTTAAACTGGGTGGAAGGATTAAGATTTCCTGGTGGGATTTCCTTTAATCTTTGTAGATGTGTCGACTATAAGAACGGTAAACTGAGTGGGATGAAATGTCATGATTGTCATGTAATAATGGAATATTTGTTACCCATCGCTTTCAAAGAACTGTTGCCCACAAAAGTTTGGACGGTTGCAACAGAACTTAGTTTGTTTTATAAAGGGCTTTGTTCAACTACAATAAAAGTTGATCGTCTATGTAAACTTGAGGAAGAAATTCCTATACTGCTCTACAAACTGAAGAAAATATTTCCTTCGGGTTTTTTTAATTTAAGGGAGCATTTACCTATTCATCTTCCGTTTAAAGCACATCTTCGAGGTCCTGTGCAATATGAATGGATGTATCCATTTGAAATGTATTAATATTGAATATGTTAAATTTTAGTTTAACTGCATGTAATAAAATTTAATTACAGTTATTCTTGGCAGGTACTTAAATCATCTAAAGATAAAAGTGAGACAAAAAGCACGAGTTGAAGGTTCGATATGAAATCATATATCGAAGAAGAAGCTTCATTCTTTTTCTCTCATTATTTCAGTGACCATATGAACTTATCTTTTGAAAGTGCTATGCAAAACGATGAGGGCATGGAACAAGATTCTTCTGAAACAGTGCTATCTATTTTTAGACAGCAGGGACGTCGTGCTAGAAAATGTGTGGAAGTATGGTTAGACGACAGAGATTACCATGTAGCCTACACATATGTTCTTCTTAATTGTGCAGAAATTGTGCCATTTGTTAGGTATTATTAAATAACACATCTAAAATTATTTACTTGAATAATACATGTGTGTATTAGTTATAATGCAATATATTATCTATATATGCAGTATTTACGAATCACAGCATCCAAGCGGCGATATTAGCAAAAAAAATTGCTACTTGGTTTTCGAATCACATATATGATCTGGTAAATTGTGTGGTCGACGAAGGGTTGAAACATCTTGCGATGGGACCAAAAAAAAGTCAAGACATATCCAATATTATTTGTCAATGGATACAAATTCAACAACAAAGAATATGAGGTTGAAAAATTAACTAACAATACCAGTATATATGTTAAAGGTAGTGATGTTCCAAATGATCACATAAATGATTTTTACGGCGTGTTAACTCAGGTTTTCCAATTAACATATTTCACTAGACCTACGGAAGAAGTTTATTTGTTTAGATGCAACTAGTTCAGTAATGTTCCAAGTTCTGGAATCAACGTGCACCAAAAATATAATATTATTGAAATTAAGCATACATCTCGTTATCATAAGTAAGATCCGTTTATACTAACAAAACAAGCCCTACAAGTTTATTATGCTCCTTATCCATCTCTAAAAAGAGATAAAATAGATTGGTTGGCAATTTTTAGAACGAAGGCAAGATTTACGTTTGATGGAAAGAATATTCCAAACGAACAAGCATACCAAGCGGATATCGAGGAAAATGGTGAAATTACAATAACAGATTATCAAATCGATTTTGGACCTCTAAATGATGAATCAAATGTATTATAGAAGCATTTGAGACCACAGAGGAAAACAATATACAGTACAAGACCGAGTCTGAATCAGAAAATGACGAGGATTGATTTAATAGTATACATGTTGGAAAAAGGTAATTTATGGGAGTATTGATGTTACATTTTTTTGTATGTTATATGCAATTATTGACGTTAAATTTTGATATATTTACTCATAATTGAATGATATGTTCTGTCATAATAAAATAATATGTATATGACAGGTATTACAAATGTCTTTCTTTAGGCGGCGGAGTTCTTTGCAGTCCGGTTCCCCCTCTTCGTCTCAGAGAGGGATTGTTCGCAGCGGAGGTGTGGCAGCGGAACGTCGTTGGAGGTGCCGCGTACGGTGGTTAGACTGCTACCGAAAGCATATGGCTTATAAGTATTAAATTTACTTCTGCATTATAAATATTTTGTATAATATACTAGTCAAGATTTGTCTGTATCATATTTAATGCAGGGGTTTTGAGCACGAGCCTTCAAATATAGTGCTCAGCTTAACTAGGCAGGCATACATGAGCCGTATGATTACATGCTTGCCGAAATGGAGTAGGATCCCAGAGCATGTCCGGGAGAGCATTTGGCAAGACTTCCTAGTAAGAGTAAAATTATATATCATTATATATAATCACTTTATAATTTGCTGACTAAGTATAAATGTATAACTTATATTTTTTCAACATATATATAGGGTGTGTTAGACCTGCAAGAGGAGGATTTTGATCTTTTCCATCACCACTGGAACTCCAAAGTTGCAAAGTATTACCGGTATATAATGTCTACCATCAGAAAATCCGAGAAGAAGCCAAACTGGATGGACGCCATGGGATGCTTGGGTCGCATAGTGGAGTAACGATGAGTTTAGGGTAAGTCTATCATATATCACCTTAATTTTATTCAGTAGTGAATACATAATTTATACCTGTAAAATATAATCTTAATTTTTAATTTGCAGGTGGAGTCAGGCAGAAACTCGGCGAACAGGCAGAAAAATCCATTCACACACCATGTTGGCTCAAAATCATTTCAGTATATCACATGCTTGCCGACCTGGTAAATTGATTAATTACAATTACGAATAGTTATTGCATTTTTTGTATAAATTTGTATGAACAACAATAATATACACCAAGTATTGCAGGAAAGAGAGCGTGGGGCTCCTGTCTCGTATATGAACGTATTTGCACATACATATGTCGTCAGGCAGACCGACGACGAGGGATCGATGACGTATGCCTGACATGAGGATGATAAAGCATACGCCGCACATATAAGTATATTTTAAGTTATAAATTATTAATAATGATCATTTTAATTTATAAGTTATAAAATATTATAATAATTTCATATAATATTTAACTGTATTTAATTTTGCGTTGTAGGAAAAATTTATGCATGCACGTGCGGAGATGCTTGATCGGGACGGGAGCAATTGACCACTGATGAGGAGGACACTATCTTTGACTCCGTTATGGACCCGACACGGACAAATAGGCGCTATGGCTATGGTAATCAATCGGTAATTTATAAAAATTAACTAAGTTGTAAAAATTTAGTTAATTTTTATAAAAGTTACGCAATAACTTAAACATATTTCGACTTGTTTTGTAGGTTCGGGCCTCACAAAAGGCCTATCAAAGGGCTTAGGACAATGCTGAGATTAATGAGCTTCAACAGCAGATTGCACAGCCGTAGGAGCATGGCCGCCTTCAATCAGCGCAAATGGAGCAACTGAACCAGCGTTTGGCCGAGTATATGGAGCGTCATAGAGCATTTCCTTCGTCTGGTGGTTCCGGAGCCGATGACGAGTCATGATGTACGTTTTTCAATTTTGTTTTTGAAACTTGTGTATATATACAATGAGAGATGGTGGGTTGATTTGTGGACATGTGGTGTTTGATATTGATTTGTGGGGTTTGATGTTGGATGTATATATTGTACATTGATATTGGATATAGATATTGTAGTTGAGTGATGATGGATGGTTTGTTCTGTACTGATTAGAGATGTTTAAGTTTGAGATGGTAATGTTTGAGTTTTATATTAATATTGATATTGATATTGATTTTAGCTTATATTGATATTGATGTGTTGTGATATATATTGATTTTATATTCTATATTGATTTTGATATGTTTTGATATATATTGATATTGATGTGTTGTTGGCCTGCTGAAAAAAAAATTACACATATTTCTGACGACTAGTGACGGCTTCCGACGGCTTATAGGTCGACATATACCGACGGCTTTCTGCGGTTTTTGACGGCTAACCGGTCAAAAACTTCGACGGCTTTCGATGGCATCCAACGGTTTTCTGGCATGTTTTTAAGCCACGTGGACGACGACACTGTGGGAAAAAATGTTGAAACTTGCCTGTCAACCTCAGATGCACCATCGTTTGTGCTTTGAATTGAGCTTCGAGTGCAGAAGAATACTATGACTTTGAAGATGCAACGCAGGAGCAGAACACCTAACACCGATCCTGCAAAAACTGCTAATATTTGGATTGGGTTGTAGCAGCCGTCGGCGCAGCCTATGATGCGAGACATTTTTGTATTGGTCTGTGAAGTAAGCTTCGCTTTTGCATGGTGGGTTGATATAATTTTTAAATACGTTGCGAAGTGATCAAGGTGGCTACGGGGATATGTTCAGGATCCTTTGAGTCGGACAAACAGAAGATCACAAGGTGTGTTGTTTGACTAATGGAAGATTGACCACGAGCTCTTTGGATTATTTCTTTCTTTTTCCTGCTTTTTTATTCTCACCTTTGATCTAGTTGTAATCAACTTATTAGTTATTAGTAACACAACATAATTTTTATGTCGAGGTAGTACTTGACCATATTAGGGATAGAATGGACAAAGTTTTAGGGTTTAAACTCGGTAGACATGTTGCTATTTTGATCCGTTAAGGCCCAATCAATTAGGTCATCGAGACGGGTGGATACTGCCGTAGCACTAGGGTTAGTTTGGATTGGTGTATATTGGTCCCGTTTGACAAGTATTTTATATGATCGTTGTATGGATATTCGTTTTTATCATAGAACGAACATTTATATTCATCCGATACAATATTTGTCGGATTTGTCCATGTATTGGACAGGTTACAAACAAAATAAAGTAATTATATTTTGCAAATCATTTCATTTTAAACGGTTCACGAATTTCGACAACACTTTGTTTTTGTTCCCTGTGTACACGGATATGTGTATGATATAAGGAAAAAAAGGAAGTGCTGCCGAAATTTTGTTGAATCGTTTAAAATGGATTGAGTTACAAAATATAAATACTCCTGTGTTTGTAATGGGAAGTAGGCTGATCAACCATCAAAGTGTAAAACAATAACTTAAAAATTATAGATTATATTCATATAATAATTTGTGTAAATCCTTTTGAAAATAAAATTAAATATAATAGTATTATACATTTGCGAAAATTTAAATGTATGATTTAGTTGAAAAATAAAATTTCAATACTTAAATGATTTATATGTTTTTATGTTTTAAAGTAGGAAAAATGGTCAATTATTTATCGATCGAAGTTGGATTTACCAACAAAGAAGAGAAACTGGAGGCTTGATAAGTGAACATTTTCAAAATGGTGTACACATCTTTATTAAAATTGCTTTAAGTAATAATGGAAACGATGAAGAAATTTGTTATCCATGTAATAGGAGAAAATTATTGAAGCATTTGATACCGGATACGGTAATAGTTCATTTACGCCAATATGATTTCGGACCGAATTATTTGGTGTGGGATCGTGATGGAGAACTTATAGCATCTAATCTCGTACATTCGAAGGAGGATGTCGATACTGAAATTGTTCTAACGAATCTCATAGAAGATATGGTTGAACATACAATTTTTTGTATTCATGCCTAAAAAATAAAGGATGAAACGGGGATGCATTGTTTACTTTGCGTAAAATCTAAGATCCATGCATTAATTTATGACAGTGATGTCTTTTTTAGTTTTAGTAAACATTATTATGAATTTTTGTTTCTCTACTTTTTTGTTCCATTAAATTCATTAGCGTTTCATACTTTCTTCATCTTGTCTTTTGTCTTTAGTAACATTGTGTAGCAATAGTAGTAGTAGACATGGAGTCACTACAACAAAAATACCCTATTACAACACCCTTTTTACAACGGGCATTTGCTGCCCGTTGTAATAGAAGGCTATTACAACGGTCCATTCAGGACCGTTGTAATAGATGCCCTATACAACACCCTTTTTACAACAGACATTTGCTGTCCGTTGTAATAGAAGGCTATTACAACGGTCCATTCAGGACCGTTGTAATAGATGTCCTATACAACAATCTTTTTACAACGGGCAATGACTGCCCGTTGTAATAAAATGCTATTACAACGGTCCTTTTATATCCATTGTAATAGATGTCAATAATAAATGAATAATAATAAATATTTAATTATTAAATATTAATTTATAAATGATATTCACTATTAAATAGTAGTAGGTAATAATCAATAATAAAACTTTTATAATAAATGGTAATTAACTAAATAATAATAATTGAAAGTAAAAAGTATATGATCTATTAAAATTAATTTATAATAATTACTAATTAATAAAAAACTAATAGCAAATAATAATTAAATATATAATACTTAAAAAATAATTGGTAACTTGTATATAGTAATTAAATTTTAATAATTTATATTTACAACTAAGAAGTAATATAGTAATAATTAATAATAATTAAGACGTAATGTTAAATATTTTAATAAAAATTAATTTTCAAGAAATTCATGTCATATTTAATATAAATTTCTCTTATTATATCTAACTTATAATATATATTTTACAAATTTCGACGAAAATTTAATAATTAATAATTAACATTTAATAATTAATATTCAATTATAAATAAGTAGTAATAAGTAATAATTAGTTATTAATATATATAAATTAATACATAGTAATTTGAAATTAATAATTATTATTAAATGATTAATAATTACGATTATTATTTAATATTTAATAATTAACATGTAATATTTAAGAATCAAGAATTTACCTTTTAGCATTTAATATTTAATTATAATTAATGTTTCAAATAAAAATTAAAATTTTAAAATTTTTTAAAATAAATTTAAAAATATTCGCAGAATTAATTTTTTGAAAAGGATTTTTCTAAAATTCAAAAATATAAGTTTATGGTAATATTTATTACTGCTCTTATTTTGGTTGGCAGGCTACTTTTGCTCCCTTGCCTTCCAAAATTTTCATTTCCCGCTTTCCCCTTTTTATTGACACTAAATTTCAATTTTCATGGCATTTTTCTCCCCACGGCTTCACCGCCTCATTGAGTTCCTCCTCCCGCCCTCCTAAATCTCATATTTCTTCTACTATTAAAATATTCACTGCTCCACACCCCTGATAACTTCAATCTCTACATGTTCTTCCTCCAAACGTTCCAAACATTTTTAGGCTCCAAAATGTTCTTTTCGGCGGCGACTGCTGCAAAACCTCCAATCGTGCTTCCTCCAACCCCAAACCTGATAATAAGCCTGCTAATATCCCTTCTTCTGTATCCAGCTCGAAGTAATCCTCAAACCCGAACCTGTAACCAATAGCACCTATTGTCGCGATCAAGGCCGAACCTGAAGCGGAGTTCACTGTTGGCCTGATCAACTTTATGGATCTGATTTCGATATAAGAGGAGAAAGTTAACTGGTTCGATTGGGGAAATGGGTCAAATGATTCAGGTTCGTTGTTTTATATCTTGAATCCAACTATGAATTACTGGAACCAGATGAATAGGTATATACAAGTCTTGTTTTCAAATACAATATCTCTTGCATGCCGTTTTCAAATTGATGATACATACAGTTGCATTGTGATTTTACAAGAAGGGGAGTGTTAAAAGCAATTTCAACAGAAAATGGTGGTGCAGAAAGTGTTGAAGTGAGGAAAGGTGATATCTACAAGCTGGAAGAGGGTACTGTTTTCTATGTATAGAGCTACCCTGATCCGGCAAGAAAAGAAAAGCTAAGGGTTCATGCCATTTTTTACCCCATACTCTACTTTGAGGACAATCCTTTGGTACAATGATCTATCATTTATATTTTAGAGTCTCATCTCTACGCAATTAATAACTCAAAAGGAGATGCATGCATTGTACAAAAACAGACATTATTTAGTACATGGCAATTTTCATGAGAAACAATGGCCGGAGTGTGTATAATTAAGTTGTTCATTCAGTTCATATACTTCATGTAAACCGATAAAATGAAAATAGGGGAGAGATGTCCGTGGTTATATTAACTACTGTTGTCTATTTTATCAAATGCATGTAAAGGTAAGTTACTGTTTGAATTTTGAATCATTGTAGTTGTACTCTTTTGCAGGGTGCTTCAGTTGGAGCTTACTTTAATATCAACGACTTGGTTCGAGGTTTTGATGATGAGATTCTTCAAATGGCCTTTGGCGTAAGATATCAATAATTCAGGTAGAAATCCAAAACACAGTAAGTTGCTTATGATATGATTTGGTTCGTTATAAGGAGTTGCCATGCTGTTAGAAAAATTAAGCATTCAATGCCCAAGGATATTAATAATTTACTTTTAGGGAACATGGAGTAGAGATTTTATCATTTATATTTGTTCCTAACAAAATCATATTTGAGTAAAAAAAAACTTACAACATCAAGTGAATACACAGTACCATCTTGGGAGCATACTAATGCCTAAAGAGAAGAAAATTAAAAGTGAAACAATGTAAGAAGATATCTACAGATGAAAATGATGTTAAAATTATTGTGCTAATGCATTTTGTTATCTATTCAGGACAATAGCCTGTCACATATCTTATAACAACTTGCAAGTTGCAAGAATATGTGATATTACCAAAAAGGAAAGAAAAATAGTTATTTCTACAGTAGATTTAAGAAAAAGAAAAGAAATTTTCAACGCAATGTACTGCACCTGGGAAGGAAGAACAGAAGATATACAAACTCCAACAAAGATGGGACCACCAATAAGCACCTAGATTAACGTAGAATAATAATGATCATGCCCCATTAATAATACTATAACTGGTTGGAAATGAAATATAACTACATATATATAAAATAGAAAGAGTTGGTGTGATGAATCAAAGATGGTTAAACATGATAAATATAACTAAAAAAATAAGGACAAAATTTATAATTTCTACACTTAATGAAATGTGTTGTTTATAGGATCCTGGAGAGCTATATGAGCAAGACAGAATATCGTGAAGGCAATGGATTATCTTGAGAGAGTAGCCGATCTCTTCCAAAGCGAAGAAGTGACAACTTCTGCAAATAATTGCAAGCCGAAAGTTGCACAATTTGCTGCATAGTAAAACGGTAAGATATACATATTTGCTTATAACTAATTGCTTAATTGCATGAAACTTCGATTGGTATTTCCATTATATCTTTTCATAACAAATGCAAGTATTAATCTTTACTAAACGTGGAAGGAAAGAACGACCATAGCTCATTTATTGTCATCCAATGTTTCACCCTGTCCCCAAATAACTTAAAGTAGAGTTTTGAATAGTTCTTGAAATCATCCCTATAAGTATGAATTTGTCATAAAACTGCATATGAAAATACATTAAAATTGGTAGATAACGGGAAATGTCATGTACTGTTTAAATCTACAATAGAGGCAAACTGTAGATTTATGTTTGTTAAGAAGACTTGTTACTCTTGGGACAAGTCCTGGAATGACACACATTTTTTTCTAAAAGTAATTATATAGATTTTCTACTGATATAAAACTATTTAGAACTTGATATAATGGACTGCATATGTGTATACTAATTGCTAATTACTACTTAAATGACAATACATCATGAAGTTATGATTAAACTTAAACATTTAATGGGCGGAGAAATCCGCCTTATTGGTCTCCTTGTGCTTGAGGAACATCCCAGTGAAATAATGTTGCAAATAGTTCCAAACCTGGAAACGCATATCACAGTAACATGTAAGAATATTATTATTACGTGATGTACATGCTATGTTTACGTGTAAATATTTTTGTGTTGAATCAGGACCTTTCAATTTCAGCTCGTTGATAAGGTTGTTGTAATACTCAACTTCTCCTTTGTTGATTCTTCCACTGATCTTTCCATCTAACACAATTGAAGTGTAAAAGGTACGTATTAAGGATTTTATTTGTATGTAAATTGTAAATTTACGTATAGCTCAAAGTAATTGGAAAATTTCTGGCCTATGAGATGGAAAATGTGCAAGCACCTGACCCCTAGGTCCTATGGTTTTCACATCTTCCTGCATAGCCGCACTTTTCATTATGTTGAAATTAGAGATTCAAGTTATTAATAGTAATGATGTAAAGAATTAATAGGAAAAACGAACTTTATATCCAATTTGTTTGGACATGATTACAGCTGCGTATCAATAATAGTAAAGATGTTCCAAAGCTTAATATATAAACGATAAAATAGAAATGCGTGAATTCATGTAGGTTGGTGTGTGTTTCTCTTACTGCATGTGTATATGAGTTTAAATGTGTGTTGAATATCCATATAAATTGTCGTCTACCATTTCTTATGGTGAGTGAGCTACTGCTAAAGGGAAGTTGAGCTACTATTTCTTAAGTGTGTGCTATTGTTTTTGTGTGTGCTCCTACTATCAGTTAGTGGCAATGTCATTTCTTTAAATCGCTCCTACTATCAAACATGCACATTCAAGAACTCCGCTAGGGGCAATTTATACAAGTAACAATATATTAACATCGTATTCTTAACTAAGATTATATGATCAAAACGTCAACAAACCTGAGCAAATAATTATAATGCTTTCACTGTAATCAACATTAGTATGTATATTATATTATTTATTCTCATAATTAGACGGTTGAACCATTTTATATTCAGGCCCTTCAGACATATTTGGTGCCTGACGCCTTATAGTGTAAAGAAGGCCTGTCCTTTTCCGCAATTATTAAAATAACACCATGAGCCTTAAATTGTTTAATATTGGGAATGGTAGCATGAACTAAGAACTAAGAAGTATGAACTGTTTTTTCTCTCCATACAACATGGTTTATAGCCATAGAGATCATTAACTAGGAAAATAAAAGCTACGAAAAGTCAAAATATTTGTCTTTAAAGCAAAAGTGAATCTATGCTTGTGCTTGTTGAACAAACCATTAACTTGAGTGAAGTAAATTTGTCATGTAATCAAGTTTCTTATTATTCCTTATGTCTATATTGAGTGAATATTAGTTTAATCAACTTTATTCCTTATGTGTGTGCATGTAACACTATTAATATGGGTAAGTTTTAATGATCTATAAATAAAGAAATATATTTTTATGTTTAAAATAACCTGATTCAAAGATATCTAATCTTTAATATATATATACTTATTATGTGTGTGTGTGTGTCCAAGTAAAGTATATACCTCAGCAGGAATTGTTATATAATTCACTTGTACCAAGTATGTATACACTATTGCATTTTTTGAATATTTCTTTATGTGCATTCTAGTTTACTATCAAGAACTAACAATACCTTTATTTCTGCCAACTTATATAACGTGTTTATGTAACTTTGCATTCAATCTTATTTTGAGCATTTTAAATATACGTACTTCTCCTATACATGCATATGCCATCTTGAGAATACATACTTTTCACTTAACTTATATCTTTTGGTTCAAGTTATACACACACACGCTCACTCATTTCATATATATGTATCAAGTTTATAATTTGCAAGGTCCATGTATCCGATTATTTTTATAAACTTATTTAAATATTTACTTAAAACTATTGTATATAAATATATTTATTCGATAAGGCAAAAGTGTGAGAGAGTGTTCCATTTTGTGCTATGTTCTTTGTCTTGAGTATTGAACAGTATGATAATATATATTAGTTCACCCTGTATTTCGTTTTCTGGTTCCAAGTAAAACTTTACATGTTTTGCCTGTACCAATTTTGTTTGATTATATTTCTTAGTGTTCATGACCTGTTCACATAACCACTTTCATATTTTAATGCCTTTAGTATATTAGTAGTATTCCATGTTAACACGCCACGTGCTAAGCATTTATTCATATTTTATTTTGATATTTAATATATGTATGTATGTATGTATTAATTATATTAAAAGAATGGCTAGTAGAGTGAAATTGTAATTAAAGAAAGCAATGAGTTATTTTATAGTTATTTTGCATTCCTGTTCCACGTGGAATTTATGAATTTAAAGACTTATAGACAACAGTAGGACACGCTACCTTCGAAGGTAAGTCATGCGTTTTGAACTGTCAAAATTTTGGCTATCTTGACCCAGGCAGTAAAGCCACTTTTGACTGGATCAATATTATTTAAGTACAGCTTCACCAAAAATGAAACTGTTAAGACAACCAAGTCATTCCCATGTAACCTTTTTATAAGGCTTTGTAGGAAATTGTACAAAATTCAAACTCTTCTGCTTAACTGCATGACTCAAATTTTGTTTTTATCTTTTATCTATATTATTTCAGATAATATGAACATAAAACTTATGATAACGAGTTCCTTGATGCACATTTTGTTTATATATTTAGTAGCATTACTTTGCTCATTGACTATAACTTATAAGGACATGTTACCATTCAATTATTGCACATATAAATTGGTTTTTTTCGCCTGTCTATATAGACGAAAGAAGAAAGAGAGGAAGATTATATGGATAAAAGCAAGAAGAAAAACAAAAGGAAAAGAGAAAGAAAGCATGAAAAGAGAAAGCGACAATCAAAGAAAGATGAGTTCGTTAACAAAAGCTTTATGCTTATGTGTTAATGCTTTATGTATTTGGCTGTTATGAAACTAGTTGTCGTGTATGTTAGAACTATGTCAATGTAAACTTATCTAACTTTTTGGAATGTGTTGGAATTTTATGACTCTAGCTTTTAGTCTTTTCGTATGTGATTTTGGTTGTTTTATGATAATATTTATTGCTCGTTAAATTATTCATTACTGGTATGGATGTACAGCATGGGTGCTGCTCTACTTTTTTTTTTAATTTGCATTTATTTTGCAACGGTCAAAAACAGTTGCAATATCATGTACTACAACGGGCTATGCCAGTTGTATTATAATCTATTACAACGGGCTTTAATTGTTGTCATAGAGTCTATTGCAATGGTCGATGACCGTTGTAAAAAGGTGTATTACAATGGCCTTCTACAACGTTTATTGCCCGTTGTAAAATACGGTCGACCTATTATAACGAGGCCTATTAAAACGGACGCATGCCTGTTGCGAAATCCATATTACAACAGGCATTGCCCGTTGTAAAAAGGTTGTTTTGTTGTAGTGAGTAGAAGTAAAAGGGAAAGACAAATATTAATAAGCTTTAAGAGAGAGGAAATATGGAAACTTTGGAATGGTGATGGAGACAAAGAATACCAAGCGGAGTTAACTGGAGCAATAAGTTTGCTGTGGATGATAATCGGTTGGTAACAATTTGGCGAACTTATTTTTATTAAATTATTAAATTTGAAAGTTCCATATAGTTTGATAAAAATAAACTTAAAAATATAAGGAAAAAAATATAACTTTTTGCTAGTATAGGGTTTGAACTTGTAACCTTGTTTGTGTTTTAAAATATCCATTTAAAGATAAGATGTTAATTTTTGTTCATTGTGGGATTCGAATTCATGACCTCTTGTCTACATGGAAGGACATTTTTGAAATTTCACGGTTGGACCGAAAAATTATGTTTTTATTTCAACTATTAATAATGAGTGTTACGGCATACGCTTCGCGCGTTAGTTGTTTTTCTACATACTGCATATGTTTTAACATAATTAAAAAAGCACAAATATTTAATCATATTTTGCATTGAAATCTTGTGTAATTTTTGAAACTTAAGGATTGAACCAAAAGATTGCGCTTTTATTTTAATTATTAGTAAAGATTATATCTAACAATTATATTTGTGTATGTATATGTGTGTATGTCTATCAGTGTATATATATATATATATATATATATATATATATATTGGCACGTGCAATGCACGTGCATATAAGCTTTTTATTAAATTGTTAAATTTGAAAGTTCTATGAAGTTTAATAAAAATAAACTGAAAAACATAAAGAAAAACGTAATTTTTTTGTTGAAAGTGTTTGAACTTGTAGCATTGTTTATGTTTAAAATTTTCATTTGAAAATAGATTTTAATATTTGCCCACGGTGATATTCGAATTCATGACCTCTTGTTTGCATAAAAGGGCATTTTTGAAATTTCACGGTTGGACCAAAAAAGTGTGTTTTTATTTCAAGTATTAATAAAGATTAATAGATTGGTTGATTTATCTAGGAAGATCTTGCATTACCTATTCTAATGAAGCCATATATATTTGACTCTTTCTCCCAATTCTAATTATAATTACATTTGAATACGACTAAAATAATTGTAGGGATATTTATCTCTTAATTTATTGGAAAATCATATGAAATAACAAATTAATATTCTAAAAGGTACGTATAGTGGTATTTTAGGAAGTTCACGGTCGGACAAAAAGATTGCGCTTCCAAACCAACTATAAATAAAGATGGTTAATGAAGATTTGTAGATTGGTTGATTTATCTAGAAAGATCTTGCATTACATATTCTAATGCAACCATATATATTTGACTCGCTCTTTGAAGTCTAATTGTAATTACATTTGATCAATTCTATTCTATGAATAATTGAAATTAACATCTAGATTTGAATAAATCTAAATTAATTGTAAAGAGATTTTATCTTCTAATTTATTGAGAAGATCATAGGAAATAAAGAATTAATATTTAAAAAGTTATATATAGGGGTATTTTGGGAAGTTCATGGTCGGACCAAAAGATTGTGTTTCTATTCCAACTATTAATAAATGATATTCTTTGCTCATATGGAAACAAAATTGTACAAGAATATTATATAATTAACATTTCTATTTTTTTATCATCATCGATATCAGTATTGTTTATTGTTATGAATAACATGAAATTGTACATGTATATATAATGCAGATGGAATAAAATTGTGCATGAATATGTAATTAACAATAGTGTAGCAGTGTAAATGTATTGTTCCCGTGGCAATAATGATTCGATTTTATATTATTTTATGAATGGTGAATATAATGATGTAAATTTATGAAGATGTACTAAGTATTCAAAGCATTTATATGGCACTACAATTATATTTATAGCTGATGTATGGTGCTCAGGTAATATCAGATCCAGTTATCCAAAAATTAATGTGGACCAACTTAAAAGTTAATGTATATAAGCAATTTTAACATGTCTTCTTGGACCATAAATATTATTTTGTACTCTTTTATGTGAATGCAATAACAAGTAATCAACATATATGATACAGTGTTACTCAATGTGAGCATTCTTTAATTGGTAATAGGTTGGGAGTTGTATAACAAAGAAAAATAAGCAGAGTACTTATATCAATGGTGCTTTAATGTTTAAATTCAGGTTGTGTAACAAAGCAAAGAAGCAATGTGCTTATATCAAAGTTGTCTGGATTTTTATATGTATGTTATCATCTTTATACATGAAACAATACTAAAAAATTTATATTAAAATTATATAATTATGTTATTTGTTTTCTTACTATAGAGAGTATCTTAATGTCTTCTGAAAAGTGTTAGTTATTTAATAACTGATTGGCTAAGATTATAAACTAGCATACGATGTCCAAAATTAATTAATCATTTAAACAGTGCACTACAATTCAGTGAGTTTTAATTATGATTATCACAATCATGTATGTCTAAGCATTCTTTATCCTTGCACACTACTGTTAATATTACAACGCTATTATTCAACAATGTTTTTTCATCACTAATGTATTAATTATTTCATACATTTGGATATGTCTTGTGCAACTATAATATTTTTGCTACATCCGTATGTGAAGCACGAAATCGCACTAATTTAATTGACAATTGTTGGAAATGTTTTCCCTATTTTTAGAAATTACGTTTCTTCTTAAAATGTATAACAAATCAATAAATTCAAACTCATTATTTAGTGATAATTAAAAAACTCATACTAAAACTTACTGTACAAAATCTACACTTCCGAAATCAAAACTTCACCTTTATAAAGCGGACAAAGTGAACTCGTCCTCAACCACACATCCACACATCCACACAAACGACATGAAATCCATGATTACAAACTGGCAACAGTCTAATCCATTCTCCTTCTTTAAAAGCTCCTAAACAAATCGGACACTCGGTCTTCTTTGAAAGATTGATTTCTCTTAATAATAATTAAGGGATTTAGAAATAAAAATAGACTTTTTGGTAAATCTTTAATTATTTGAAAAATTATCAACCATTTTCTCAATAGTGATTCGATATTCATTTTTCTTAAATCAAATATTTTCTGAAATTTTAAATATATTTTAGAAAACCCAAAATATTTTCAAAAAACTTCAAACGTTCTTCTCAAAAACTCAAATTATTTTAATCAAAATCGTAATTTTCAACCATTCTATTGCTAAAAAAATTATTTTCAAAAATAAGAATATTTCATTCTCAAAAATTCGAACTTTGAGAAAAAGCCAGGAGCATCTCAAGAAATCAAAATATCCTTAAAAAGATTCCAAAAGTTCATTAATTTATTTATAAAAATTCAAACGTTTATAAAAACATTATTGTTATTTTGCGAGAAAATATTAATTTTTTGTAATCATCATCATTATATAAATTAGTCGGATTATTAAAGAAAATCTAATAATGGTTTTTTCAATTAAAATGTATACCAAACAAGTCACGGTATACCCAGATGTATTTTATTCAGTTGAAAAAACAAGTCAAAGATTGTTACCATGGCCGTTGAAACAGTTCATAGAATTGATTATTTGTTATGTGTATAACAAAAGTGATACTTAATTTAAGTATAACACTAATTTTGTTATCTCAGGGAATGAATCCACAACCTATAGAAATAAAGTCTAGAGAGATTGTAGCACTTGTCCTGATTCATAGAACCCTTGTTATCACAATGACGAATTTTTCTCTCATTTTAATGCAATATGCATTAAAATGGCAAAGAGACGTTTTAAAGCATGCGACTAAGGGAATCTCTTTACCGTTTTATGTGGTCTGGATAGATACATTTATACAACTTATTGTCGTGTTAAGTGTATGCTAATTTATTTAAATAACTATTTCTTTGAAGCCATGGGAAAAACCAAAATCCTCACAAAAATTTCTCAAAATTCTCCAATTCAATTTCTCAACTCAGACCACCTGAGTTTTCTCACATCAGAAAGCCATCGAAGGGTGTCGTCATTGATGACGATGGGTTCCAATTGGTCCAATCCAGGCTACAAAGGGGGTTAGAGACCAAGAAAGGTTAGGAGTTGCCACCGGCTCCCAATAAAGACATTCTAAAGGGTAAAGATGGTCAGAAAACCACCATTCCACAGTCTAAAAAGGGAAATCCGATGTCATAAAAAAGGAAGCCAGCAGCCTTCTACTAAACAAGGAGCAAAGCCGGAAAACATAAGCAGATATAGTAGCAAAGCAGCCTCAAGAACCAATGGAGGAGGAGTGCAATCTTGAGCATATAGCACCAATCAAGATCAATGTGACGGCTCGGGTTTTGCCCGCTCGAAAATCAACATCCGTACTTCACATTGTACTAGAATGCCGCAGATTCGACCGTTCAAATCCGATTCGCCGGAGCTATAACACAATTAAGTAAATAACACAGCGGAAGAAAAGAATAATACATTGATATACAATATCTGATACAACAGAGTGATACAATGAATATCAATATACATCAGAGATATGATACAAGAAATAGCAGCGGAAAAGAAAAGATAACAACAGCAGCGGAACAATATCAATAGAAGTGATAACTCCAAAATGATCTTCAGACATGAATGAATCCACAAACTCCAAGATAAGCAACTCCGATGAATGAACTAGCTCCAGATAATCTACTAAACCTGAATATCTGAAAAGAAACCCAACTCTAGACTGCTCGTGTGGAAAATTATGAGCACCCAGAGTTTAGGAAGGGAACAATAAACTCCGGATCAGTCATGGGACTGGTGTGAGCAACAAAAACAGTTTATCTTTAAACAAACACAAAAGGTTTTAAACATTGAAATCCGCAATGCTTTTAGAAAATGAAACTACCATAAGACCTCCTGCCACACACACAATGCAAACGCAGAATTGGAGGAGATTTCTTCTTATGATAGTCAAAGATGCTTACTACGCAAAATCATCTTGATATTATTATTAGTGCATAGTGGAAAACAATTTGAAAGTATAATATTAATCTTAGCCAGCATAGGTACCATTATACTATGCCTACTATAGCTACCATATTAGATGGTAGGTTCTACAACTAAAACCGTACAAGTTCCGTATTGGAGAAATGGATTTCCAACAAATGGTCAGGCTAAGGAACTTCCTTCCGCCGTATGGGAACGCCTCTGGCGGGACGTCCCGAGAGACAAACTGCTCTCTACAAAACAAGGCCGGGTTACCCCTGTAACAGGTAACTCACGAATATGCCACCTCCCAGTCCTTTGGGACCTTTATCCGAGGCCTCGATAACCAACATCACACATAATAAAGTGTATCCACATGAGTAAGTATCTGGGCTCCATACCATGACACCACCCTTTTCCAGAAGGAAATGACATACCCTAAAGGGCGCGACCCTCATAACCTTGCCGCAACATTCCTGTTTCGACCATTTCCGGGTTGTGAGGCCTTGATGAAGTCTCGTCCACAAAGCTACGCTTTGTCACAAAGCCATGCTTTGGGTCAACAGATGATCAACCTATGATCACAAAGATAAATGATCAAACAAATGATCATATCACAAATGATCAAACACTGATCATCACACAGCTACACTCAGCATGCCACATTACCAAATTGGGATATATCGCTGATAAATTTCAACTACATAACCTCTGAGCTCATACGTCTCAGAGAAGGGTGTTAAGCTAAGAGAATAAATTCTCCGCCACCAACAGAAATGTATTTGAAAGAAATCGGCTTTATATCTCAAAGTGTAATGTCAGACATGTATCCATACAAGTCTGTTCCGGGTTCGAACAAAACCGAAGGCACTTCTCACGAAGCCCTTGCAAATCCGGATAATTTCCAATCACGTCCGGACTTCCCGTCACTAAGGGTGATAAAACCTCTATATCGGGGATCAGCCGATGCAGAGTAACTCGACGGTAATCCTTCCGTTTTCCAAAAATATCCGGTCTTCAACACTGGTCTTCAAATGCGATCCATATACGACGTATCACATATTCGGAATGGGTTATACGACCCAAAGGTCCTCTCCCGGCTAAACCGAATAGTGAGCCTAATATTCGAAAATCATATGGATATGGGATTTCAATTAAGTCACAACTTAATAATTCAACTTCTTTTTAAATGGTTTCAATCGATTACCATTTCAAATCTTTTAAACAAAAAGATTTATTTTAAACAACCTTCAACGGTTTAAACAATTTCCACATTTAAATCTTTTAAATAAAAGATTCATTCACAGATTTTCTAAATCAATTTCCATTTCAATTTGATTAACTCGTTAAATCTTTAAATCAAGATTTAACTCATAGCTTTCAAAACAATCCCATTTCAAATGATTTAAACCAATCATTATTTTAAATCTGTTAAAAATAAACAGATTAATTCATAGCTTTCAAAAAAAATTCATTCATAACTTGGAAAAACCATTTTTCAACTCAATCTTGAAATTCCTTTAATTAAACTGGAATTTCATTGCTTATCTGAAAGCTTTTATCATTTAAAAACAAACAGTTTCATTTCAGAAAATCTGATTCATTCATACGAGTTAAGGTTCTTGGGTTAAATTCAAATTCTCAAACCAATATTTTAAAATGGTTTAAATTTAGATAAACACATTTATAAAATTTTCAATCCCTAGTTCCAAATCATAGTATTCAATTTCAAACTTGAATTCAAATTTAAATCAAATTATTTAAATTTTCAAAACTCGATTAAGTTATTCAAAATAACTTTTATCTTTGAAATCCCATTTCAAAAGCTTTTTCACTTTAAACCCAAATTTCTAATTTCAAAATCAATCGAAATTAAAATTTCAATTTCAAAAACATTGATTTGAATTATCTGTGACTTAATCGATTTCCACGTGAAATCCATAATTGTGTGTGTAAAAGTGTAGTCCAGGGGTTTAACACAATAGTGCAACATCATAGAATCATCACAGATTAAAATACCGAAATATAGCGGATAAGCGATATAAACTATAATGCTTATCACTCATTCACAGATCACAGATATATACAGATGTATCATAAGTAAATGAATAAATTACACACAACTGAATCCATAGAACAAAATATCGTAGATCAGATAGGACAATCAATTCAAGGCAACACATATAATACGATCATTCATAAGTAAGGTCCAGTATTTAATAATCATTTATAAGCAGGATTAATTAATTTTTTAATCCTAATTAATTCAATTTATTTCCAATCAAATTTATTTACTTACGAATTTATTATCCAATTCTGATTTATTAATTACAAATCATTCGATATAAATTAATTTATCAAACACTTTAATTAATTAAATTTTTCTTAATTAATCATATTAATTATATCACCTTTAAACAAATTACTTAAATAATTAATCTTAATAAATCAAAATATCCAAAATTTATTTCAATAAGTGATTAATCCTTAATTACTTTCATTTAGTAATTTCATTTAAACAATTTATAATTGACTATCTAAATAAATAAATCCAATTTATTATTAACATCAATCACTTTAATCAATACTTAATAATCCTTAGTTAATTAACTTAATTAACTAATAACATTTCTTTAATTACTTTCCTAAGAAATTAGCTTTAATTCTAAATTATTAATTTTAAATTAAATAAATAATTCATTCTTTAATTAACTTATTAATTTAAATTACTTCAATATCTAAATTATCTCTAAGATAATTTATTCCTTTATTAATGATTTAATTAGTATTAATGTGTAGAACATTACACTTTTGAATTTAAAATTTAAATTACATTTTGCATACAAGATTCAAAATGATTTACCATTTAAAACTTTAACCAAATTTAAATTAAATTTTAAACTTGTTTAAAACACCTTCGGATTTAAAACTGATTTTTAATTTCCGATTTAGATTCAAGAAACAAATTTCCCTTTTTAAAACTTAAAGATTCAAAGTACCATTTGAATCTAACTTAAACTTGATTTAACTTTATTTAGATCAAGCTTACCAATTTAATTTCATTTAGCTTTGGTTTAAATTCTATTTGCAGACAGTTTTGAACAAAACTGTACCCAATTAACTCACACACGCACCCAAACCACACTTGAAGCAACCATCCCAAATTCTCGAGTATCACTCGAGTCAAGTCATCACACGACCCCTCTAACATACCTGCGCCACCGTGCACGTGCACGCACGCCGCAGCTAGTTCCGATCATCGTCGCCGATACCAACAAGTCACCCACGATCTCCTCCATCGCCCCCAAGCGTTAAACCTCAAAGTTGAACTCGAATTCGAAATCGAGCAAAAATCAAGACCTGGAGCACAAGAACAGGCCTCACCTCCAAATCTGTCAACGTGCCATTCTCGACGCCTCGACCACCTGAACACGCGTAATTCCGGCCATGAACTCTTCAACCCCCAAGCTATCACCTCCCAGAAGCATACGCAACTCGATGCACGTATGAGGTTGCGGTGGTCAAATTCCCAACCACCTCAAAATTAGGTTTAGAAGCAAAAACCCTCACGCCGCCGTCACCTCAGTCATCCTTGTCAACTCCGACCATTTTTCCAAGCATCCCCGTAGGCTTCTCCACCACCTCACACGACCTCGACTGCCCCAGTTCACCATCAGGCCGGAGTTTGACCAAATAACGTTTATAGTACAAAGTCGAACTGCTCTTAAATCCTAACACTAAAAATTACGATTTAAGTTTTAAAAATCATATTAAGGTGTACGAATTCAAGTTGCCTATCTGAATCCATGAATTAGGAAGTTTCAATTCTTCACTTATTTAAAGCTTTTCCAGTTTTCTTGATTTCCAAAGATGTTAACAAGTTGTTCGAACTTAAATGAATCTTAAGTTTTGAGTATAGGCTATAACAAATAGTTTTGGTTTGAAACTTAAGTCCAATCAGTAAATAGAACAAGTGGAAAAGATTTTTGAAATAAAAGTCTTGTGTTTGGAAGTCTAAAACAGAGGACATATATGAATATCAACCTGCGCACACATACTTCCATCATTCAAATTCACTCAGAGAATCCATACTTATACAAACAGTTATTCACAGATGTAAAGGCAACAAATTCATATCTTACAAATAAATGAAAACATCTGTTACTCACAGTGCTTTGAAGAAGAACAGAGCTCATCATTTATGTTGAAAACAGCTTGAACATTTAAAACTGGAAAATGGTTTGCTTTGATCTTCCTTTAAATCTTCTTGTTTGATTGTTGTTTGCAGTTGCATCTTTTGTTAAAGTATGAAATGGTGTTTACTCAGTTTTTATTTTATTTCTCATAGCTTGGAATGGACGAGAATGGGATGAAAATAATGATATATAGAAATGAGTTTTACTGGGTGATGTATTTGTTTGTACAAGTGATAAAATATTGGTTTGTACAATGGTCAGTGATATTTTCTCAAGTGGTGGCTGAAATGAACTTGCATAGTGTACTAGAGATAATAGCATTAATTACAACATACTCATCCTTTGTACAAATATGTATCGGCTGTACCAAGATGAAGAAAATTTTGAGTGTCTTCCCTTGCAAGCTTTCTATACTTATATTGTTTGTTTACACTTGCATATATATTTGCTTTTGCAAGTTTATTTCTATCTTTTATATGTTTTGTTCATAACCTTTTTTTTTTCTTTGTTTACTTCCAAGTTTAAATGTTTACTTTTCAACTTGTACATGAATATGATTTATTTGTTTTGCTTTATATTGTTATATCTTATATTTTATTTTCCTTTCTTTCGTCTTATTATTTTTGCATCTATTTTATTTGTATCATATCGTATTGATTTATCAAGATATATGTATTTACTTTATATTGAATAAAACTATATAATTTATTCATTTTTATACCGTTTATTTACAATTTAGATTCAAATTAAATATATATACTTATATATTATTTCAATTTTACTCATATATGCTCAATACACATATATTCACATATACACAATAATTTAATTTTTTAAACAATTTATACAAATATACTTGGATATCGGGGAAACTCGCATCACCTTATCAATTTATTCTACTATTTTCATTCAAAATTCAATGAATTATTAATTTAATTTTATATAAAATTCGGGGTCGTTACAGACTTCCCCCCTTAAAAGAATTTCGTCCTCGAAATTGCTAAGGAGACAAAAAGATAGATGAAGAATGTTTCATCAACTCAAACTGAACATTTATTCTGCATTTGGCTCACCAAATCAGAATATCAATAACAGATACAAGAACGAATCTGTCTTAACACTTCATAAGATACTCGGGTTATCCAGATCTACGAAATATGCAGTGGCATCGGTTAGTTCGAAGTGATAACTAACCATTCGTAGAATATATCCGGACCTAAAGAATAGACAGATATATGGATACAATTTCAAAATTTTTAGTTTAGAAACTAAATTATATCTATCAACTATAGCAATCAAAGCAACCAATACATCCAAACAAACAATTCTGGCCTATCTGGAGTTTATTGTCCCATATTGATATAGCGAATCTTCTTTCTGGATCTACCAGAAATTATCGAAGAATTGAGAAAAAAATGACGAACAAAGAGACTGATAGAGAAAATTTGTTTCCTTGTTGTTACAGAGTATTGACCAATTATAGTCGTATTTCCCTGTCCCCTATCTCGTCCTCTTCTTGCACTCATACTCACTATCAGTGGATAGCAAGAGAATTTACTGAGACATTCGAACGGATATCTGAGAATTACTCATTCTAGAATTTACTTCACTCTATCTCTAATGAGCTACTTAA
This sequence comes from Allium fistulosum, assembly GCA_030737815.1. NCBI lineage: Eukaryota > Viridiplantae > Streptophyta > Magnoliopsida > Asparagales > Amaryllidaceae > Allium > Allium fistulosum. The sequence continues at coordinate 675,618,872 of CM060905.1, forward strand.
TGTGTTATACTCCTGAGCTAAAGTTCAACCTTAGCTCTGATACCACATGTAACGTATCCGGACATTTCCGGCAGCAGCGACCGGTAGGCTTTGCAACCATCCCAGCCCCACCGTGGCTTACACTGGCACCTCGCAGTTGCTTTTACGGCCAGCCTCTCGACTGTCACAACCAACCCATCCCACTCAGGGACATGTAGGGGTAAGAGTCTCCCGTTCGCCACCAAACCGCGAAGCGAGAACCCCCTATCATGCTGTAATATAGCAAATGCGATCCATATACGACGTATCACATATTCGGAATGGGTTATACGACCCAAAGGTCCTCTCCCGGCTAAACCGAATAGTGAGCGTAATATTCGAAAATCATATGGATATGGGATTTCAATTAAGTCACAACTTAATAATTCAACTTCTTTTTAAATGGTTTCAATCGATTACCATTTCAAATCTTTTAAACAAAAAGATTTATTTTAAACAACCTTCAACGGTTTAAACAATTTCCACATTTAAATCTTTTAAATAAAAGATTCATTCACAGATTTTCTAAATCAATTTCCATTTCAATTTGATTAACTCGTTAAATCTTTAAATCAAGATTTAACTCATAGCTTTCAAAACAATCCCATTTCAAATGATTTAAACCAATCATTATTTTAAATCTGTTAAAAATAAATAGATTTAATTCATAGCTTTCAAAAAAAATTCATTCATAACTTGGAAAAACCATTTTTCAACTCAATCTTGAAATTCCTTTAATTAAACTGGAATTTCATTGCTTATCTGAAAGCTTTTATCATTTAAAAACAAACAGTTTCATTTCAGAAAATCTGATTCATTCATACGAGTTAAGGTTCTTGGGTTAAATTCAAATTCTCAAACCAATATTTTAAAATGGTTTAAATTTAGATAAACACATTTATAACATTTTCAATCCCTAGTTCCAAATCATAGTATTCAATTTCAAACTTGAATTCAAATTTAAATCAAATTATTTAAATTTTCAAAACTCGATTAAGTTATTCAAAATAACTTTTATCTTTGAAATCCCATTTCAAAAGCTTTTTCACTTTAAACCCAAATTTCTAATTTCAAAATCAATTGAAATTAAAATTTCAATTTCAAAAACATTGATTTGAATTATCTGTGACTTAATCGATTTCCACGTGAAATCCATAATTGTGTGTGTAAAAGTGTAGTCCAGGGGTTTAACACAATAGTGCAACATCATAGAATCATCACAGATTAAAATACCGAAATATAGCGGATAAGCGATATAAACTATAACGCTTATCACTCATTCACAGATCACAGATATATACAGATGTATCATAAGTAAATGAATAAATTACACACAACTGAATCCATAGAACAAAATATCATAGATCAGATAGGACAATCAATTCAAGGCAACACATATAATACGATCATTCATAAGTAAGGTCCAGTATTTAATAATCATTTATAAGCAGGATTAATTAATTGTTTAATCCTAATTAATTCAATTTATTTCCAATCAAATTTATTTACTTACGAATTTATTATCCAATTCTGATTTATTAATTACAAATCATTCGATATAAATTAATTTATCAAACACTTTAATTAATTAAATTTTTCTTAATTAATCATATTAATTATATCACCTTTAAACAAATTACTTAAATAATTAATCTTAATAAATCAAAATATCCAAAATTTATTTCAATAAGTGATTAATCCTTAATTACTTTCATTTAGTAATTTCATTTAAACAATTTATAATTGACTATCTAAATAAATAAATCCAATTTATTATTAACATCAATCACTTTAATCAATACTTAATAATCCTTAGTTAATTAACTTAATTAACTAATAACATTTCTTTAATTACTTTCCTAAGAAATTAGCTTTAATTCTAAATTATTAATTTTAAATTAAATAAATAAGTCATTCTTTAATTAACTTATTAATTTAAATTACTTCAATATCTAAATTATCTCTAAGATAATTTATTCCTTTATTAATGATTTAATTAGTATTAATGTGTAGAACATTACACTTTTGAATTTAAAATTTAAATTACATTTTGCATACAAGATTCAAAATGATTTACCATTTAAAACTTTAACCAAATTTAAATTAAATTTTAAACTTGTTTAAAACACCTTCGGATTTAAAACTGATTTTTAATTTCCGATTTAGATTCAAGAAACAAATTTCCCTTTTTAAAACTTAAAGATTCAAAGTACCATTTGAATCTAACTTAAACTTGATTTAACTTTATTTAGATCAAGCTTACCAATTCAATTTCATTTAGCTTTGGTTTAAATTCTATTTGCAGACAGTTTTGAACAAAACTGTACCCAATTAACTCACACACGCACCCAAACCACACTCGAAGCAACCATCCCAAATTCTCGAGTATCACTCGAGTCAAGTCATCACACGACCCCTCTAACATACCTGCGCCACCGTGCACGTGCACGCACGCCGCAGCTAGTTCCGATCATCGTCGCCGATACCAACAAGTCACCCACGATCTCCTCCATCGCCCCCAAGCGTTAAACCTCAAAGTTGAACTCGAATTCGAAATCGAGCAAAAATCAAGACCTGGAGCACAAGAACAGGCCTCACCTCCAAATCTGTCAACGTGCCATTCTCGACGCCTCGACCACCTGAACACGCGTAATTCCGGCCATGAACTCTTCAACCCCCAAGCTATCACCTCCCAGAAGCATACGCAACTCGATGCACGTATGAGGTTGCGGTGGTCAAATTCCCAACCACCTCAAAATTAGGTTTAGAAGCAAAAACCCTCACGCCGCCGTCACCTCAGTCATCCTTGTCAACTCCGACCATTTTTCCAAGCATCCCCGTAGGCTTCTCCACCACCTCACACGACCTCGACTGCCCCAGTTCACCATCACGCCGGAGTTTGACCAAATAACGTTTATAGTACAAAGTCGAACTGCTCTTAAATCCTAACACTAAAAATTACGATTTAAGTTTTAAAAATCATATTAAGGTGTACGAATTCAAGTTGCCTATCTGAATCCATGAATTAGGAAGTTTCAATTCTTCACTTATTTAAAGCTTTTCCAGTTTTCTTGATTTCCAAAGATGTTAACAAGTTGTTCGAACTTAAATGAATCTTAAGTTTTGAGTATAGGCTATAACAAATAGTTTTGGTTTGAAACTTAAGTCCAATCAGTAAATAGAACAAGTGGAAAAGATTTTTGAAATAAAAGTCTTGTGTTTGGAAGTTTAAAACAGAGGACATATATGAATATCAACCTGCGCACACATACTTCCATCATTCAAATTCACTCAGAGAATCCATACTTATACAAACAGTTATTCACAGATGTAAAGGCAACAAATTCATATCTTACAAATAAATGAAAACATCTGTTACTCACAGTGCTTTGAAGAAGAACAGAGCTCATCATTTATGTTGAAAACAGCTTGAACATTTAAAACTGGAAAATGGTTTGCTTTGATCTTCCTTTAAATCTTCTTGTTTGATTGTTGTTTGCAGTTGCATCTTTTGTTAAAGTATGAAATGGTGTTTACTCAGTTTTTATTTTATTTCTCATAGCGTGGAATGGACGAGAATGGGATGAAAATAATGATATATAGAAATGAGTTTTACTGGGTGATGTATTTGTTTGTACAAGTGATAAAATATTGGTTTGTACAATGGTCAGTGATATTTTCTCAAGTGGTGGCTGAAATGAACTTGCATAGTGTACTAGAGATAATAGCATTAATTACAACATACTCATCCTTTGTACAAATATGTATCGGCTGTACCAAGATGAAGAAAATTTTGAGTGTCTTCCCTTGCAAGCTTTCTATACTTATATTGTTTGTTTACACTTGCATATATATTTGCTTTTGCAAGTTTATTTCTATCTTTTATATGTTTTGTTCATAACCTTTTTTTTTCTTTGTTTACTTCCAAGTTTAAATGTTTACTTTTCAACTTGTACATGAATATGATTTATTTGTTTTGCTTTATATTGTTATATCTTATATTTTATTTTCCTTTCTTTCGTCTTATTATTTTTGCATCTATTTTATTTGTATCATATCGTATTGATTTATCAAGATATATGTATTTACTTTATATTGAATAAAACTATATAATTTATTCATTTTTATACCGTTTATTTACCATTTAGATTCAAATTAAATATATATATACTTATATATTATTTCAATTTTACTCATATATGCTCAATACACATATATTCACATATACACAATAATTTAAATTTTTAAACAATTTATACAAATATACTTGGATATCGGGGAAACTCGCATCACCTTATCAATTTATTCTACTATTTTCATTCAAAATTCAATGAATTATTAATTTAATTTTATATAAAATTCGGGGTCGTTACAATCAATAACAAGATGTATGGCCTGGTTAAAGAAGCAGTGTGTAAATGAACAACTAAATGTTGGAATAATTCAGTTTTTGTATATGTAGTGGATACCAAACCATACTACTTGTATTTCAAATCTTATATTTAGAGAGTATGGAAACCAAAAGGTGAATTTGAAATTTACACAAGAGAAAACATTTTCTTCCTTGTGAAATTCAAAGAATATGAAGATTGCAACTCAGTTTTAAAGGATGGTCCATTTTTCTGCAATGGCAAACTCATCATAATGAGAAGATGGTCTAAATCTTTAAAAATGGATAGAGATCTATTAACAACAATGCTGATTTGGGTGAGGTTACGCAGTGTAAATTTGAAACTGTGAGAACGTGAGGCATTTAGTGTTATGGCTAGTATCATTAGGGAACCCATTAAAATGGATGCAGCCACAACTATGAAGACAAGATTGAATTATGCTCGTCTCATTTTTGAAGTGTCTTCAAATGATGAACTTCCTAATGAAATTAATCTTTCTTTGTATAATGGTGAAAATATAATTCAAAAAGTTGGATACGAATGGGTTCCTTAGAAATGCAATGTATGCAAGTGCTTCGGTGACACCAGAGATCAGTGCAATCCAAAACAAGCATGGATTTCCAAAATTAGTAATCAAGAAAGTCAAGAAAATGAATCTAATAGACAATCTACAGATCCAAGAAATACTGAAGTGTTACATAAACAGATAATCTCATTTAGAGAAAGTGATCGAAACAACCAAGAAGGTATCATTTACGATCAAAGGGAAAATTTTACAAAGCTCACTGATCAAGAAGATCAGATCCTTACCGAGGAAGTTCATCATCTTATGAATGAAAACAAATCGAAAGAAAACATCCAGAGCAGTTCAGAAGAGGGACAAAAGAATACTATGATCTTTGAGTTTGAAACCCCTCCTGTTTCAAACCCATGTTTAATTACAGACAATAATGATATAACAATTAATAAAGTCCCTCGGCAGTGCAACAATTAGGATCTGAATAGGATCACAGAGAAAGTCCCTCCACTAGAGCATGCTGCAGTAGCTGAGGATTACGTTGACTCAGCTATGCTTCGCATTGCTAGGCAATTTGATATCTCATTGATTCAAGTTCCAGAAGTAGAGAATTTTATAGACAATGCTGGAAATCTCTCCGATGTTTATGATAAAGTGGCTAAAGATGCAGTTGAATTTTATGAGAAGTTATATTTTACTAAAGATGTAGTTCCTCAAATTGTTTGTAAAAATATTTTGAATGAGAATGCATCAGAAATATTACTTGCTCCAGTTATAATTGAAGAGATTAAATATGTCATTTTTAATGCTGGAGATAATAAAAGCCCTGATCCCGATGGGTTTAATGCAAAATTTTACCAAAGTCATTGGGAAAGAATTAAGGGTCGGGTTTTTGAAGTAATTAATGAATTCATGGAAAAAGGAAAAAATTGTTAAGAGCATTAATCATACTTTTATTACTTTAATTCCCAAAAATAAAAACCCCACTTGTATTGGTGACTATAGACCTATTTCTTGTTTTTGCCTTTTGTCATTTTCGAGAATCGGAGTGCTTTTGTGCCAGGTAGACATATTTATGAGAATTCTCTTTTAGCACATGAAATGGTAAAAAAAATTAATAATAAAAATGGAGATAATGTTTGTATTAAAGTAGACTTGCAAAAAGCTTATGACAAAGTTAACAAAATTTTCATTTATCATATCATGAGATGTATGGGTTTCCCTATTAAGTTTTGTGATTTGATTTTTGAATGTATTAAAACTCCTACTTTTTCTATACTTAATCAAGATAAATCAGAGGGTTTTATCAAAAGTAATAAGGGTATTAGACAAGATAATTCATTATCACCTTATCGTTTTACTATGGTTAGGGAGTATTTTTCAATCTTAATGGAAATAGAAGCTATTAAGGGTAATATTACCCCAGTAAATAGTTTAGCCTTGTATTAACCATCTTATTTATGCAGATGATCTTATGCTTTTTGTTAATGCTAACAGAGTTAATGCAGAAACTACTAATTTTTTTTTGAAAATCTAGATAAATATGCAAGGTTACAACTTAATGAATTTAAAAGCTGCGTAGTTAATGCCCCGCTATTACCCCGCTATAACCCCGCCATATCCACTAGCGGATTTCTACCGCTACGATTTTTCCATATAGCCCCAAATATAGCCTTTCCACTTTAAGCCCCGCTATTTTCGCTATATCCCGTTATTCCCGCTATATTCCTCTATTTCCGTTATATCTTCTTTAAAAGAAATGAATTGAAAAATGACATTTATACATTATAAAAATTATGAAATTAATTTATTTAATTGAATTTTTAATATATTTCCAGAAATGAAAATACTCTAATATTCTACTAAATTCAATTATGTTATATAATAGTTTTACATTTATATATACAGTATATTCGCACATGTTTTTATTTAATATTATTTATGTATTAATTATAATTCAATTGAATGTTAATTTTCCATTTAATTACCATTTATATATTTGTAAAAACATTAAGTACAAGTTTAATATGCAATTTTAGAGTCATCCGCTATATCCTCGCTGTATCCCCGTTATGACTTTTCGCACCTCCGCAACTGCACAGTCTAAAAGTAAAGCATACTTTAGTAAGTATAGTAGGTATAAAATAGAAGTTTTAGATTCTTTAAATATTGTTGAAGGTAGACTGCCTATTAAAAAAGTTGGGTTTGCCTTTATCTGTTAATCAGATTAAAGACTCTGACTGTTCTATGCTCATTGAAAAAATTCAAGAGAGAATGGAAACTTGGTTATGTAAACTACTTTGTATTACAGGCAGAATGGAACATATTAAAACTGTTGTATATGCTATCATTTTGTATTGGTTACAATCATATCATATTCCATCTACATCCATTAGAAAAATAGAAAGTAGATGTGCTGACTTCCTATGGAGGAGAAAATATTATAAAATTAGTTGGGATAAGGTCTGTAGGCCTAAAAAAGAAGGGGGTTTTGGCATTAGAAGCACGAATGATCTTAGTTTAATTTGTCATTTGAAGTTATTTTAAGATTTATTAGTGCAAACTCATTGTGGGCCAAGTGGAAGAGAAGTAAATATCTTAAAATGGTAATTTCTAGAATATATTGCCAAAAAATTCAATCTTATGCCTGGAAGCAAATTTTAACATGCATAAATATTGGTAAATCATTACTAGAAAGAAAATGGGGGAATTAATTTAAAGGACAAAAATTTGTATATTTTTTGCCTCAAGGACACAACCTCAATATTTTTACCATAAGGACAAACATTCTCCTAAAAATTATTCATAAGGACAAATATTTTCCAAAATTATTCATAAGGACAACAAAACTGCTACCAAGCTAAAACTGATACCTAAAAACTGCTACCGATAACTAAAAACTGATACCTAAAAACTGCTATTAATGATTAAAAACTGATACCTAAAAAAAGTTGTCCTTCAGGATTAAATATTGAAGGTCTGTCCTTGAGGCAAAAACGCTGAAATTTTTTGTCCTTGACAATAATTTCCTGAAAGAAAATTTAAACTTGGTGAAGAAAATAGTTTATGGTTTGACCCCTGGTTTAAAAATGAATCTTTCATAAATAAAGTAGGGTGGGATAATTTAGGCATTTGTGGTGGTTCTAATGCAACTGTGGCAATGATCACTAAGGACAATCAATGGCAACCAGAATTACATCCTATTACTAATCCACATAAACATGATATTTGCACAATTCCTCTAGATCTTACTGCAGACTGTGACTATTGGGAATGGAAAACTAGCAACAAAGGGAAGTTCTCTTTTAAAAATACTTGGGAAGTTATTAGAAATAAATTGCCCAATGTTGAGTGGTATCTGTGCATATGGAATAAAGTGATTATTCCCAAGATGACATTCTGTACCTAATATGCTATTAATAACAGATTGTGAACTTAGGACAGAAAAAATAAATGGGGTAATGTAACAAATTCACTTTGTTCCTTATGCAATTTAGTAGATGGAAGTGCTAATCATTTCTTTTTTGAATGCAGTTATTCTTATTTCATTTGGAACCAAATTCAAACTATATTCAGTATTCCGAGTAATGGAAATATGGATTTCAAGCAAGCAATTCAACATATCAACAATGAATTTAAGTCTAAATCTACTGAAAGAGATTATGCTCACATTCTATTACTACTGCAGTCTTTCACAGATGGAAAGAAAGAAATATCCAAACTCATAATAAAGCTAGTATAAATAAAGTCAAAGATGGTTACTTATCAAGGCTGACGGTAGAATTATCCTCCAAAAGTCAAAGAAAAAATTAAATATCAAACCAAGTTTGCATTTTTAGTTGAAGAGTGGGGCAAAGAAGCTAGCAGCAGGCAATTAAAGCATTTTCTATCTCATTCGAAAGGCTTCCAGACAAATCAGCAAGTCACTGATGTTAGAATGGTAGATCGTGACTTAAATCCAGGTCGTGCTGTTATTCTCGAGAAGAAATTAACAGATCTGAGTCGCGATGATCTCAGATTTGTTAATTCTTCTTCGATTTCCTTTTTTTCAGAAGAAGAATGACTTAAACGGTGATATTAAAGGGATGAGAGGAAGGTTTAATGACTGTTTATCGTATTGGGAGAGAGGGGAAGCTAGCGGTGCTATGGAAGAAGGTTGAGAAACGTAGAAAATGGAAAGCGCCTCTCCGCCATTAAAGAGAGTTTTCTATTTTCTGAGAGTATGTTTGAGTTGTCGGCGTATAACCCTAACTAGGGTTATGTTTTGTTATGTGTTTTCTTTCGGGTAGGTGGTTCATTTCTATCTACTTGTAATCTAATGGGCTTAGCCTGTATACCTCTATTAAAAAAACTATTTCTTTGGTTAGTTTGCATGTTATGGATGTCCAACCCGTCCTATTTAGCTTTTCCAATATAAAAGATATGAATATAATAGACAATTGTTGGGAATGGTCTCACTAGTTTTATGTTTCTTCTTAAATTTAATAACAAAACGTTACAAATCGATAACTTCAAACTCGTTATTTAGAGGAAATTAGGTTAAAGCGCACTTTTAAGCCTACTTATTAGTTTCTAGGCCCAAAAGTTCAAATAATAAGTTTCCAGGACATTTTACATATCCACGTAGTAGACAAACCCGATAATCTTGGATTTTCATTCTTCCATTTTATTTAAAATCGATCATCTACGCTTTCTTACAATTCATCTCGAGTGCTATAGCTTCTAATCTTTTGTAAATTAATTTGTCCCAAAATTTATACAGCCAATCGCGTTAATCCAACATCTATACTCTGCCAATTGATTCCAACTGAAAATCAAGGTAATTTTATGATCTCCTTTTAAATTTAATGCCTATAGAAGTTTTAAAGTAACATATAATTCAAATTATTATTGTATTTTTCGCATTAGGGATTACCATGTGAAATTATTGTTGTTAAATAATGTTCTAAAAATTCATTGCTATTGTCTTGTAATTTCATATTTGAGTCAGTGTTTGTTGTGATTTGTTGTAGTCTTCGATTTCTGTACCGTTGTTTCGTATTTTGAGTACTAGATCCATTGTGGTGTTGCTGATTTGGTTTTTGTACCATGTAATCATTACCGATCGATGTTTACCCTATGGATAGTAACTACATGTCACTGAAATTGTTCTTTTATTTCCACCTTTAGTTATTCTATTCTTCTGCATTTAATTTTATTTCCATATGTATGATTGTTTATTTTCGAAATCAATACCTCATAACTACAATCTGCAGTTTTTTGACCGTCTTCAATTCATGTAAGGTTTATTTTCCACCATATTACCTTGAACACCAAATTAAGGATGGATTCATGTGTAAAATATTCACAGACTTGAGAATTAATGATGGATTCAAGTGTAAAGTATCCATAGAGGACATGTTTGACATTGTTGTTTAATCTGGTAACATTCACAGAGAACATGTTTGACATTGTAAAGTGTTTGTATATTGTAATTCGATTAGATACTGTTTAATTTGACTATGGAAAGAAGCAAAGCAATTAAAAACCAGAGAAGTATGACATTATTTAAGCAACTTTAAATGTAGGAGAATCAATGGATTTGTTATACATGTGATTTAGTGGATCAAAATTTTTTCTTGCATCCCCATTATTAGATAAATCCATAGAAGATTGTATTAAATAATGTCTTTTTACATTGAAAATATGTTTATCTTTATGTCTTTTAATAAAAAAGATAAATAAATTTATCTTTTGTATAAATATTTTTTAATAAAATTAAGCTAAGTATATTTATCTTTTATTAAATGATAAAACTATTTATTGTTTGTTAAATGATAAAACTATTTATCATTTAATTAAATAATAATTGGTTCTACCTTTATTGTTTATTAAATGATAAAACTATTTATCTTTATGTTAAAATGGTCGTAGTAATCTTTTCAAAACTATTTAATATTAATTGATAGTTGTATTTATATTAATGTCAAAATAATTGTATTTATTTAATGATAATTCATTTTATCTTTATGTCAAAATGACTGTATTAAATATTATAATTATACATTGAAAATATGTTTCTGTTTATGCATTATAATACATAAAGATATATATGTTTATCTTTTTCTTTAACATAAATATTCTTTAATAAAGTTAAATTAAATATGTTTCCCTTGTGTTAAATGATAAGACTATTTATAGTTTAGTAAATGATAAAATATTTATCTTTATGTGAAATATGTTGTAGTAATCATTTTACATTTACCGGTTATTAAATGATAGTTGTTATTGAATGATAATTATTTTTATCTTTATGTCAAACTGATAGTTATCTTTTAGTAATAAAAGATAAATACGTTTATCTTTTATATAAATATTCTTTAATAAAGTGAAATGAAATATGTTTATCTTGTATTAAATGATAAAACTATTTTTTATTTACTAAATTATAATAGAATTTATCTTTATGTTGAAATTGTTGTAGTAATCATTTTTCGTTTATTGATTATTAAATGATAGTTGTATTTATTAAACGGTAATTCTTTTTGTCTTTATGTCAAAATGATAGTTAATTTTTAATAAAAAAATATAAATATGTTTATTTTTATATAAATACTCTTTAATAAAGTTAAATATAATTTAATAAAGTTAAGTTAAATATGTTTACCTTGTATTAAATAATAAAGCTGTTTATTATTTATTAAAAGATAAAAGTATTTATCATTAAGTCAAAATTGTTGTAGTAATCATTTTACAATTATTGTTTACTAAAAGATAGTTGTATTTATCCTTTTGTGGTGTGTTTGCATGTAATTTTTCTGTTAAATGTGGTATGCTTGTTTTTTAGTGCGTTTGCATTTGCATACTTTTTTAAAAAAAATAAAAAGAAATATACTGCATAATTTCTATGCCACAAAAATACCGCATCTCCATCAACCAATCACCTGCCTTTATTCACTTGACCATCAACCAACCATATCACTGTCATCATCAACAACAACCTCTATCTACACATATCACCCAATACTGCACATATCACCAGTCCAACATATATTTCAACACTTCACCATCCATTTACTTGCTGCCTTCCCACTTCCCACTGCCATAAAAAAACTGATGCTGCATTCAACAATCCCAGTCACCATCTCCAACCTGTCATTAACTACTGCTGCAACAATCCCACAATGTTACACTTCATAAACAACCCTGCCATTCACTTACTTGCCGCATCCTCCTTATCACATCAACTGACATCAAACAACCCTTGCATACTATAACAACTTCACACATCTCCTCCATCACAGTTCCATCGTCCTTCAAGAAACAACTTCAACATTTCAATAAACTACGACATACTTCACAACATATATCCCAGAAATATAAATACTCTCCTATGCATTTTCAAACATCTGTACCAACAAACAACCTGGACATTTCATCTCCAATTTGGCACTGTATTTATCTTTATGTCAAAATGATAGTTGCATTTATCTTTATGTCAAAGTTATCGTTGTAATTATTTTGCAATTATTGTTTATTAAAAGATAATTGTATTTATTTATATGTCAAAATGACTGTATTAAATATTGTCTTTTTACATTTATAAGTATAATATGTTTATCTTTATGTGTTTTAACATAAAAAGATTATATTTATGTCTTTTAATAAGAAAAGATAAATTTGTTTATCTTTTACATAAATATTGTTTAATAAAATTATTCATATGTTGCATATAAAGGGTAATTAAAAATATCATGTAAATTAATATATTTGTTGATGTCACATTATCTAAGAATATTTACTTTAATTTGAAAAAATGTAAAAAATAAAAATAAATCTTCAATACACTACTATAATTGTTATTTCAAGCATTGCATTAGGACAAGTCAAATAATTAGCACAAGTCAACTTCTAATCAATAATAGATTGAGGACAATTTTGGTTAACTTATTCACTATGAATAACACTTTTAATACTAATATTGGAAAAAGGGAAAGATTTTTTACCCTCCAATTCTGTGAAACTCGATCGATTAATATGTTAAAAGTAAAATAAACATTCATTATTACTTATACTGGAAAATGGGTAATTATTTAAACATGGGAGAATCACTGCTGTACTTATCACCCACTTGCTATTGTGTCTTTGCTGTTGTGAGGCACCCTTCATCTTTATGCATGCACGTATAATATGTTATGTTGTTTGAATTAAGGTTCAAATGGAAAAAAGAAATTTAAGGTTCAATAGAAAAAAATTTGAATCACCATAAACTAAATAATTTATCACTGCATTGTGTAAAGATCTTTTCTAATTTGCAAGAGCTATTTCCTAACATGCTGCCTAATTCACAAAGTACTTTTGTCATATTCATATATGTATGAATCAAATATTTATGATGATTTGAATTCATATATAAGTCAGTAGTATTTTAGAAGTTATTAAAATTTGTTTAGTGACAAAATTCCCTTTTTTATGCAGCTACAAACATGTAGACTAGAAGATCATCCAAAACTATGAAAAAGCAGAAATTAAATTAAAACATTCTATAGAAACCGCACACTACATATTTATCAACATCAAAGGCAAACAATATATTAATATGGGACCAATGAGCAGTGCCTACTATCAAAAGCATAGCCAATCAACTCTAGAATCTCCATCTAGTCAACAGCAAACAACAACAGTATGTGAAGTTTCTTTCAACATATATATTCTGAAAAATTTTAGTTGTTTACATAACATTTACATATATTTCTATTCCATATCATCAAGTTTATTCATTAGGTTTAAAGAAAACTTTCGATGATCCTATAATTCAACCCATGCATAAGTATCTCTTTGTAGTAGACTCATAGTAAATATAAAGCAAACTTGACAGTATGTAAATATATTATAAATGTTTATATTTTTATAAAAAGATAATTTTGTTTATCTTTTTATACAAAATGTTACCACATTTTTATATCTTATGTGACTATTAAAAATTTACCATCATTTCGTTTTTACATACTAATGTATCATTTTCACTATAATAATACACAAAACAGATCTCAAGATTAGAAGTCACTAAAATAGAACAAAGAGCCGTTGATTTTCAACTACAGGCTCCATAGGAAAACAACAGAGAAAATGAAGTTCATCAATCAAGTGAAGAAAAAGCAATATATTTGACAAATGGAAGTGAAGACACTAAAGGTGATGAAGTTCTTGAAAAGTATGAAGTTCAAAACAAAAAAATAAAGCATTACAGTGGAACGTACAGGTGCAATTTAGATGCACTTTTCAAAGTGATGAGCAGAAGAAAAAAGAATTTATTATCAGTTGATGCTATTTCGTACATTAGCAAAACTCCATTAAAAAAAAATTTGAAATCTCTTTTAAAGACAAAATAGAAAGGCAAGATTTTAGAATAAGTGTAAAGAGTTTAGATGAAGTTATAACATCTTATGATAAAAAGAGAAAGCTTTTAGAATAGGAGATTCATTTTTGAAACTAATGGAAGAAGATGTTAGCTTGATTTTGGGCCGTTAGTAGGTAAAGATTTATTCCCTATTGGAATAACAAGTATAGATAACTTGCCTAAAGAATTTTTTGATTTCTTGGATGGAAATTTTGAAGAGGGGGAAGAATTAACAAAAAAATCAGCGGAGAAGAGATTGAAGATTATGATTGATAGGGGAAATGGAGGTGTGGACTTAGTAAAATTGCTAATTTTTTTAACGATTATAACATTTTTGTTTCCAAATAATCAGACATATTTGCAATAGGGGTTTATTCCAAAGCTATTAAATTTGAAAAATCTAAATTCTATTTCTTGGGCAAAAGCGATTTATAATCATGTGTCAAAAAATGTTTAGAAGTATGCAGAAGATCCTAGAAGCATGCCAGGATGTTCTATGATTTTACTGGTATGTGCTAATTCTTATTATAAGATAATTATGTACCAAAAAGTAAATAATTTGATAAGAAATTAACACTATAATTTTCATTTTACAGTATTGGATTTGTAAAAGGACATAAATCATAGAAGAAGAAAAAGGTTTTCAAATGGCAAGTCCAAGGATAGTGAAGTGAAATTTGTCAAAGCTCAAAAATCTTTCGCTTGATATGGTTGAGGAAAAGAAGGTATAATGATAATTTTATTTTAGTCAAAAAAGTGAAATAATATTAATAAAGATAATTCATTTTATCGTTTTCAATTCTAATAGTACATATTTCTTTATATATTGACATTTTTTGAAAAGGTTCAAAAAAATATCAGAAAATGAGAAGAAATTGCTAACTAAAGTGACAGAACTTATTGAAGAACAATAATAAGAGGAGAGCAACTCAAAAGAGAGAGAAAACAGAAAAAGAAAACGAGAAAAGAAAAAAGAAGAAGAAATTTTATTGATACAAAATGAAGCCAAAGAAAAGGAGATAGAAAGTCTAAAACAAAAGGTTATGGAGTTGGAAAAAAGACTTTTGCTAAAAGAAAAGGAATTGGAAGATGAAAAACTTGGAGAGAAAAAACTGAAGCTAAATTGAAAGAGAAGTTAGGGGAGCAATGTACTATGAGGGAAGAAGATGAAGAAGAAACAACTAAAAGTAGAAAAAAAAACGTATATTTGCCGGGCACACAAACAGTTCATCCGAGTTTCCATCATTCAAAATATTTGAATCTCAAGATTTTAAAACACCAGAAATGGAAAAGGAGCTAGATGAAAATCATGGCAGAGTTTATAATGAAGATAAACATGAAGTGAAAGAAGATGAAAAAGCGAATGAAAAAGAAAAGGAAACATAAATAAACAAAACTGAAGTGAAAGTTAAAGCAAAAGGAAAAAAGAACAGAAAGAGAGCACAAATAGAACCAAATTCAATGCAGAAAAGAATAAAACAAAAAGTAAGGGTGCAAAAAAAAGATCCAAATTATATTTATGAAGAAAAGAATAAAATAATATATGTGGAAAACTACAACACATAGAAGAAGGAAGAGCGGCTAAAGAAGAAGAGTAGAAACATAGAAAACTGTCCACTTTTGAAGTATTTGCCAAACAACAAAGTGAAGATAATAACAGATTTCTTCAAAGTGGTTGGAGACGTTAAGTAAGTGAAATTATAAATATTTCTTTTACTATTTCTATATTTGTATAAAAAATAACTGAAATAAATATTGTCATTGAAATTTTTAGCGAAGAAGCTTATAATTTAGGTGATAAAAATATGATTGTCATATACAAAAGTATGATGGAAGAAATGCTTTTTGGTGGATTTATAAGTGGTGAGGTTAGTCCAAATGTAAAATAAAAAACTTATACTCTTATTAAATTATTTTTAATGGTAACTTATATAACTGATTTTTTGTATAGATTATAGATTGGTATTGGTTTAAGAGAGCAAAGATGTATGGTAGCAGTTCAAGCATAACATATATAAACACCACAATGACAGTAAGAACAACTATATATAAATACATACTATCCATCATTGATAAAATATAATTTACAATATTTATTTCTATTAACAGAAAAGTGCATCCGATAAAATTGAAAATGTGAAAAATCAACTATTTATTCCAGCAATTAGAAAGGCTCTATCAAATCCTTTATGTTGTAGTATACTATTTCCAATACATGATGAAGCACATTGGACACTTTTGGAACTTGATAGAGAAACGTCATGCTAGATTCTTTATGACTCTCCGTATAGTACAACAAGAAATAGAAATTTCAGTAGCAGGCATAGGAGTGCTGTCTTGCCAATGGTAAGAAATTTTGTATTTCATCAAAATTTGCATAAAATCCTAAATTATTTTATATTTATTTTTATGTTTTTTAATCCCATTGTTCTACACAGAAAACAATTGTCAACAATATTATCAAGGAGCTCAAAGGCTAACAAAGCAACACAAATTTAGAACAATTAAGTACACTTACGTTGGGAATTTGTGCTCGGCAAGAAAATGGGTAATAATTTCTAAATTATATGTTCATACCCCCTAAACTATGGTCCACATAATAACAGTATAAACTGTGGTCCACATAATAACAGTATAACTACTTATCAAATCATATACCAAGTAGTATACTAGACTACTTATTTAACTATTGTTAATGCTTATGATTAAATGTCCATTAAAAGTCGGACAGAGCCAAGTTCAAATTTGATGCATGCAAATCATATGTTACATGGGTAAAAATTAATTATTTAAGAATATAGTTAGTATCAGAAACAAAAGATATTTTACTTTTATTAGAGAAGCCTTTAGATTTTAAAAATTAAATAAAAAATCAATTTATCAAAATATTCATTAGTTTAGTTGACTTTTGTTGTTTCTTAAGTAAAAAGTCAAAGAAAGCCATTTTGAATAAAAACATCAAAATTGATTTTTTGATTTTTGTATATGAAAAGCAAAAGTAGTGCTTTTTAAGCTATCCAAAATTATCCTAATATAGCTAATATGATCATGGACCCTAGCATGAAACTGTTGGGTTGTTAACATATTACGACAATATTCATTTTGATAAAAAGATAACAGCATTTACCATTTTCAGAAAATGATAAAAGAATTTATCAATTTTTATAAAATGATAAAAACATTTATCATTAAATATAAAAAATTTAAACATTCATCATTTTATATAACCACTAAAGCAGCCTTCTTGATTTAATTTTTCTTTGCAAGTTTCTTAAAAAATAATCAATTTTGGGTATATTATAAAAATTATAAACGTTTATAATTTTATATTACCATCAAACAAAATGATAAAATATTTTATATCCTATCTACCATTGCTATTTGTCATATGCGGTTCACTATAAATGATTTTGTCGGACCACAATCAGGGGTTTTTCATGCCTCTGTTTATCGACTAAAACTCGGCAGTGATATGTGCTGCCGACCAAGTGTGGGCATGTGGCACCATACCTATTCTTTGTTAAACACGGTAAGTTCCCCCTTACCTTATTTTTTTGTAACCAACTGACATCCTTTATGTCACGGCCCGTTTTGCCGTACCCTTTGAGCCGATAATTAACCACCATGTCCAACTCAAATTGAACGAAAAGACAGAACACGAAGGGTAAAAAGAAAATAAGACAGAACAGAATCTCACACGAATGGATTAATATATAATATTGAACAAATATCTTTACAGCGGAAAACTTAAATATGATATATCAGAGTCTAACCTAAATTCAGTTTAGACAGTTATAAACATCTGTCCTTACAATTCCTGACAAACATTAAGCAAAAACAAACAATAGTAGATAATAGAATATGTCCATATACAGATGAATATCTCCAGCTCTCCTCTGGAAACTCCAACCGTCTTCAACTAAACCTGAAACTACTCGGATCTGACCCCAGTATTGAAAATACGTGGATCAGGCTTGATAAACCAGCATGAGAAAAACTCAATAATAAATGACGGCGTCATATATTAGCCTTTAAATAAAATCCTTTGAAAATAAAGAGTATCTCATAAGATCACGCACACACATAAACACGGATGGGTTTTAACCTTATGATAACTAAAACATTTTTATATCAAAACATTTGATATTATTTATGATGGCATCTCTTTGAAAACATTGCAAATAAACTTATTAATCTTAGCCGAAATTGTTACCATTATTAAATTTCGGATAATAGGCTCTACAAACAAATCCGAAGGTACTTATTGGAGAATGTATTCCATACAAATGACCAGGTGAAGGGACTACCTTCCGGTAGTACATCTCTAGAGGAATGTACCGAGGACCATCACAAAGGATCCACTACCAACACAAGACTGGTCTATCTCTATAACTAGATAGTACCGAATATATCATCACCCGGTCGTTACCGACCTTTAACCGAGCGCGCTCTAGCATACAAACCACATTAATTTACATCCCGAATGTCATAGTGGAAAGAAATATATCTAGAATGGGATGATCAAACCCTAATTGGTAATGACCCACTTAGCCTTGCTGTATCTAACCCTGTTTCGGTCATTTCCGGTTGATGAGGCTCGAAGCAACGATTACCTTTTCACATTGCACATCTTCTTTCACTTTGAATGCCACATTGCCATTCCAAATTCACATAACTGATTTCTACAAATGTATAACTCCAAAGCACATACGTCTCAGGAAAGGGTGTTAATCTAAGAGAAGGTGTCTTCTCCGCCACCAAACAGATATACATTTATGAAGATCAATTTTTGTGATTTAGAATGCAAGGTCAGACACTCATTCATAAAAGTTCTGTGACGACCCAACTTTCTACTACCAGAAAGTTGAATCATCTATAAGAAAGAAAGGGATAGAAAAGAGAAAAGATAGAGAAGAAAGAAGAAACAACATCAGAATCTCAACAGCGGAACGAATAAATTATATTAATCACATAAATATTACATAATATACAACATCAATCAGAGCTATACAAATAATACATCACATACTAGACAGTTATAAACACCTGTCTAGTTAATACAACTCGATACAACTCAAATACAACACAGAGATACCAAATCAGCGGAACACTATATATATCTACAACGCTGAAGCCTCCTGCTCTATTGCTCCTCCACAATTCGTCAAAGCTAACCTGAATCCCTTGGCTACTCGTAAAAATTTGAGTACCCGAGAGTTTAAGAAAAACAGAAATAAACTCCGGGTCAGACATGGGTCTGGTACGAGTAACAGGTTAAAGTTGCTTAACTTTGAAAATCCTTTTGAAAACAAAAGGTATCACGTAAGACTCCCCACACATAAACATGGGTAAGTTTTTACCTTACGCTAACCAAACATTTGATAGGAAATCCAGTGATATTATAATAGGGTCTAGGGTTTTCAAGTAAATAAAATCATAGCTGAAATTGTTACATCTATTAAATTCCAACATACTAGCCAACATGTGGGTAATACAATCAAATCAGATGGCGCTTATTGGAGATTGGATTCCATACAATGGCAGGGCTACTGGGGTACCGCCCATCATAGTACCTGGCCTAGATCAGCGTACCACCCTAAGTCCCCTGCAACACAAGGCCGGAACCATCCCTTACTGGACAGTCCCAAACAAGACAACCCCGACAGTTGGAGCTCAAAACTGCCCACACAGCCGAAATAAAAAGGGACATCTATACAGGGGTATATCTCGCTCTCAAGTGGGTGCTACCCACGAAGCCTTCCTGCACCTCCCATGTTTTAGCCATTCCCGGTTGATGAGGCTTGAGGCTACGATTACCTTAACAGAACTCATCACATAGAATGCTCATCGTCCGCCTGACGATGTTCTGAAAGCATTTAATCCATACAAGTTTGTTCCGGGATCGAACGAAACCGAAGGCATTATCTCGTTACACTCATTTTGGAATCACCCTCAGAGTTAACGACAATAACCCTTGCACTCTGAATCTTCATCTTCACTTGAGATTCACGACCTATCGTTAATTTTGATCGATGTGCTTTTCGGATATCCAAATCTGGAAACCCGATCCCGGTCTCATCGAAATCCAAACAGTATCTTTTAAGGCCAAGTTGTTTTAAAGTTAAAACAATTCAATTCATTATCCATATACACACAGATAGATAATTCACAATATCACAGATAGATAATCTACATTATCATTACAGTAGATAATTCACTTCAACCAAAGCATCTATATTACACAGCATTACTTATCTCATATCTGAGCTTTCAAACCATTTAAGGAAATCAATAGCATCCATCATACATAAGCAAGGATTAATAATCACACCATTTATAATTAATTTAAAATGAATTAAATTAATTACATCATCCCTAATTAATTTAAAGTAAATTAAATTAATTACTTCATCATTATAAATCTTGCTTACATAACCATTAATTAATTACAAATCAATTAATTAATCATTCTCTAATTTCCTTCTTAATTAATCATCCTTGATTAATTATCCTTTAATTACATTCAAGTAATTATCCTTTAATTAATTTCACAAATTAATTATCCTTAACCAAATACAGTAATTAATCTTTAATTACTCTATTAATTAATTATATTAATTCTTAATTAATTACATTAATTAATAACCCAAAATTACTTATTTTGATTAATTAATCTTAATGAATCAATCCTTAATTTCATCTTTAATTATATAAATTAATGATCCCTAATTACATTTTAATTAATTATTCTATTTAAATTAATTACATTAAGTAAATAAATCTTAATTAAACCACAATTATTAATCAATCTTGATTAATCCCATTCAGTAATTAACTACCCTTAATTACTTAAATAAATAAATTAATTACTCCTTAATTAATTATCTCATTTAATCCCTTGATTAATTTCACAAAGTAATTTAATCCAAATTACTTTCATTATTAAATCATCTTCAATTAATTACATATAGTAATTACCATCAATTACTTCATTATGTAATTACACTTCATTAATTACATTTAAGTAGTTATACTTATCAAATCATCCAATGATTAATTTAAATTAATTAAACTTAATTAATTAACTTAAACAAATCAAATTAAACTCAATTAATTATATTAAGTAACTAATTCCTTAATTTCTTCCATTAAGTAATTATACTTAAGCTTTTCATAATTGATTATCTTTAATTAATCAATCTAATTATTTATTAAAACTAATCACATTTATTAATTATTAAACAACCTTAAGTTAATGCTCATCATTTATTTACAATTCTTAATTTCTTTCCTTAAGAAATTAAACATAGATTAATCAATGTTAATTATAAATTAATTTATCCTTAATAACCAATTAATTAACCTCTAATTATTTAATTAATTTAAGTTTTGAACTTTAACTTAATTAATCTTTAATTCCTTGATTAAGTATCCTTTACTCATTAATTTATAATCTAATCTTACCTAATTAACGATCTTTAATTACAAGTTAATTATTCCTAATTAATTAATCTTAAACCTTAATTAATTAATTAAAACTCTTAATTACTTAATTAATCATCCATATCATTAATTAAATAAATTAATTAATTATCCATTTTTAATTATCTTAATAATTTAATGAATCCAAATCATTAAATTCTAATTAACTTTAAGATAAATCTTTACTCTTATTTATGATTAAATTATCCTTAACAAAACATTTAAACAATTCACTTTCAAATTTATTTCAAATTTCATTTTTAAATTTAAGATTTAAAAATGAATAAATTTAACCTAACCAAAATTTAGAAACAATTACAAATTCTATAAATCACATGTTAAAGACACTCCTATCTTATAAAAGAATTTTACAAGAGTTTTAATCCAAATTTATATTTAAAAGCTCAACCATTTTTAAATACACTTTAAATACTTAAACACTTTAAAGTTGTAAAAACTTATTTATCTCCAAACTAAGATTCAAACTAAATTTGATTCCAAATTAAAACTTTGATTTAAACTTAGTTTAAATCTCTTCTTTACATTTTAAAATTTTAGTTTTAAATTCAAAACTGACAGGTTTTAAAACCTATAACACAAAAATTTATACCCGAGACAACCCCTATATTTCCGGAGTAAAACCCTACATTGCTACGAGAAAACCCATGCAAAACTCGAGAATGACTCCGGCTCTCCTCTTCTTCCCAAACTTCAACTCACAGTACAAACAACACCTACCCACACGTGCACGTGCACGACAGCTCCGGCCACCATCAGTCGTCACCACGACCCTCGCCAAGTCGTCGATTGCCTCCTTAGACGAACTGACCTCCCCGATTACCAATAACCACGACAAATAGAAATCGAGCCTACCCAGCAAAAACTAGAACTAAACCCAGCAAAGGATATCACCCTACCGCCGACGATCCCAGCCATCTACATCCACGTCATCGCGTCCACGCATTCGCCAAAGCCGCCCCTCCTGATCCCCACTAATCGATCACCTGAAATGCTTCGATGATGACGAATTTCCTAATTAAATGTTATCGACCAAACTGGGTTGTTAAACCCTACTTCTAGCAATTACAACCGCCTCGACCATCAATAAATCCCACCAGTATTTTTCCTGAGACCCCCATGCCACCACCTTCCTTCAGACCAAAACCGACCCCCCACAACCCTTCCGTTCGCCGGCATTTGATAAAAGTACCAGTTTCGATCAACTCAGAAAAACACAACCATTTCTAACTTAAAAACCATGATTTTAGTTTCAAAAATCAAGTTTTAGTTTAAATATTCAATTTATATTCCTGAATCAATGAATCGGGACATTTGAATTTTGACTTATATTAAGCTTGCTCTGTTGTTTTTGATTTCCAGAGACAAAACCAAATTATTTTAACTTAAATAAACTTTTAAACTTCAATCTATGATACAACAAACATAATTTGTTTGAAACTTAAACCCTAACATAGTTTAGATCATAAGAAAATGATTTTTGATTTAAAACTTGAGCCTGGTAACTAAAAACAGTAGAGTACAGATATACAAATCAGATATGCACACTTACATATATTCATAAACACAGGGTTATCACTTATATATGTATAAACAAAGCATCATCTATCTCAGGGCTTCACAAGCAAGCAAATATCTATTTACTTAGTTTTTAAATTTAAAATGTTACTCACCTGAGAAATTGATAAACAACAGAGCCTCTGGTTTATTTTGAAACAGCTTGAACTTTAGAAAACTTTTGAAAACATATTGCAGAAAATGCTTTAGTTTGAACAGATGTAGACTGTAACAACCCGGTTTTTCGCGTCAGTTTATAAACGACGATTTAATTGGTTAGACAATTGCAATTGGGATTTCATTCGAGTTGACATTCGTTTATAAAAATTGTCAAGTGTTTTATCAGTTGTAAATTCTTGTAAAAGGTTATAAGGAATTGTGGGCTGTGGAAATTTAATTGTGGCCCATATTTTATTTTGAGGCCGTGCATAATTGTAAGGCAAATACCCTAATCCCCCATCTCAGTTCATTCACTCGAAACCAACCCTAAAATTATTGGAACGAAGAAAAAAATAGAATAATGGCGGCCCTCTTCTTCGTTCGTTCCTTCAATCTGAAAATTAGGGCTTCGTTCTCTTTGTTCCCGTGAGCGCTCGGCTTCGCTTGTTCGTGCTTGGCTTCGGCTTTGCACGCTCCTCTGTCGATCGATTCTGGTTGTTTGCTTGCGCTCGTTCGCAGCTGCTCCTTGGGGCTTCGGCGATTTCTCGATTCTCTGGCGACTTGGACTTTGGCTTCGACTGCTCCAAAACATCGTGGCTAAGGTGAGTGTTCTCGACACTCACATCCAATTCAACTTCTATGTGATTTTTGTTCGCATTAAATTGTTTAATCGGCTGCTTGAGAAATTGATGCTCGCGATTTTGGATTTCTGGTATTTTCAATTTCGTAAATTTTTGGTTTTGGTTTTGTTGGCTTCGGCCATTCGATTTTGTTGAGATGCCAACTTTGCTCGATCGAATGAATGGTTCGTCTCTGCTTCTTATTGTTTCGAAACATCAGTGAGTAATTTTATTACTCACATCTACTTCGAATTCTATGAATTTCGTTTGTGTTAAATGGTTTGAGTTTGTCGATTCACTTTGCTCGTTGTTCGATTTATGTTGTTGTCTTGAGGTTTATCTAACTGCCTCTGGAAAGTTCGTTTTCGTTCTGATTACTTCGTAAATGCTTTCGATCTTGAGATATATGAAGCCATTGGGATTTCTGGACTTTTGTTTGCACTGCATCATGTGGTCTTTGTACCTGTGCACGTTTGTACATGCCTCACTAGTATACATGTATATTTTCAACTGTACAATGGTTTGATTTTTCATATGCACTGCTTGGTTTTGAGTTTTGGTGGCACTTGAGTCATTCTTGATTATTGTTGCTACCTGGTTCAATTTTCTTACTGTCTCGTGACTCCGGTTATTATGTATTGACTGTTGGAATTTGTTGAGCTCACTTGAGATTACCCTGGGTTCCATTATTTGGATTCATGTATGGTTTGCAGTCCATTGTTCTTCGAGTTAGTGTACTGGGTCTTCATTCCATTTAGTTATACTGTGCATCTCTATGTGCTAGCGGCTTTGTTCGTCTACTGTCATCATGCATCGAGTCTGATCGTTGTTGTTGCTTAGTATCATGTAGTGTCCTGTCTCCTTATCTTTGGAGCACTGTTCAGATGCATGTTGCATTTATTTTTGGTTTGCCTTGTATATTTCAGTGAGCTTTTGCATCACTGTATCTCGTGCATTGTCACTAGTATCATGTATTGTCCCGTCTCCTTATCTTTGGAGCACTGTTCAGATGCAAGTTGCATATTGTTCCACTTCGATATTAGCTCTGGCTTCTAGCTTGGGAATTTTGTCTTGTGATCTTTCTTACCTGTAGCATGCTCGACTTTGGCATTGCTTCCTATCTGAACTGTTGTTAGACCGTGTACATTTGTGGTTGCACTTCATTCGTCTTGTTAGCAGTGCAGCACTTGCCTCTCTTGTTAATTCGTTTTACTGATTTGCCTTTGATCTTGGTTGTGGTTTAGTGATGCACCTGCTTGGCTATTTTGTACTTCTGACCTTTGTTGGGTTCTGGTCTTGCTGCAGTTGCTAGTTTGAGTTTTGTTGCCCTTTGCACATGCTCTTTGATATTGGTTGAACTTGTTTCACTTGCTGCCACTGTCTTCTTTGTAGTTGCATTCTGCCCTTGTCTTTGCAACTGTTTGCTACTATAGCTTCATCGTGTTGGTTGCTTTGTATTCGCTTATGTCTACAGTTGCATGTGCTTTGCAGTTTTTCCCCCTGTCGGGATTTGTTCTTGAATTCACTTGAGTTGAACCCGATTTCGGGGTTTGACCTTGTGATCACTTTTGACTTTCACTGAGCTTTTGTGTATCTCTTGCGATAGTGGCGAGGCAGTACACGCGTGCGTGTACTGCAGCCCTATCAGATTTGACAGCTTTAAATTGATTTAGTCGATTTGATAAATTGTTTATTTATCTCAGTTGATGATTTAAATCTGCTGATTTTTGTTAAACACTGTTAAGTGTTATATTGACCGTTATCCGGTTTCTTTGTTTAAAGAATCGGATAGACGTGAATTATTGTGACTGTCGTCTATTTAAATTATTACTGCCTATATGCACTAATAAACTGGTTTGAATTAGACTGACCTGGGTATTATTTTCTTTTGAATGTAATACTCGGGTCAGACCCGAGTTATTTCAGGTTGTAGATTTTCTTCTTTGAGTTGCTGTTCAGGATATGAAGACTTTTCACATCTTCTGAAGTTGTCAGTGTCATTTTGTAGTATTCGTGTCATTATATAGAACGATATGTATTCATGTATATTAGTTGATAATGTACTTGTATATATAACTTCTAGAGTCGACAGTTGTAGTTGTATCATATGTATTGTGTCAACTATGTATTAACTGACATCAGTTATATATATATGAGACTTTTGTTTTTATTTGTGTTCCGCATTTATATTATCTGTGTTATTGTTATATCTAATGTCCTAAACTATTATGAACTATCGTAGTTTGTTTTATACTGATAATTGGATATGTCGATGGGAGTAAATAAATAATAGATGAAAAATAAAAAGTATATACCACTCCTACCGAGATAACCAATATTAGTGTAAGGCCAATTACGGATGGTCGCTCCTATCCAGCCTTATTCTTCGTAATAATAGACAGTATTTCTTTTAATACTCTTTGTTATTATGAGCATAGAGGTGGGGCGTCACAGTTGGTATCAGAGCTTCGGGTTTATGGACATAATATAAAACATAACTTGGATGGAACATATGTTGCAACTATTGGTCGATGTTTTATTTGTGCTTGAGTCAAAACTAAAGTTTTGAAATTTGGATGAAATTTTTAAATATCTTTATGTAAAAATAATAGTGAAATTATGTTCTGATGATTTGATTGATTTGTGTTCTGCTTATCAGAGTGCGCAGCGGAAACAGTGAAACTGTCTTCACTGAGTACAACTGAAAATCTTTTTGATTTAAAAATCAAAATACGAAATTGATATGAATTCCAATTGTTGTTTACATAGCTGTAATTATTTTGTTTCTTTGAGAACTTCGAATCCGAATTGAGGATTCGAAGAAATTGCAGATATGTGATTTTTGTTGAAATTTCCGCTGGCTTTCTTTTGTACTAATTATCTATTGATTAGATTTTTGCTGTTTTAAATTATCTTCATTGAAGATACCTTCGAATGATTTCTTTGTTCATTCTGTAGTACGTGCAAAAATTTGAATTGCACATTATTGCATTTATTTTACGTTGAACCGATGCTTGGTTATGGAACGTATTTTGTTGCCGTTATTTTTATAACGAGATTTTACACCAATGCTATATTTTGCAGTACGGTGTTTTATGGCATTTTGATGAATGAAAATTCTCTGATATTACATTTTGATGTAAATTGTTTTGATGTGATTTTGACGTTTTAAAATTACTGTCGCTTTGGCTTCAGTAACCGTCAAATTTTAAAAGTGGATTTTCAAGCGGTTATTCCGCAATGCTGATGTGTAACCGTTTTTACGGTATTTTGAGAAGTACAATTTCCGTATCGAAATTGTTACTGATTTGCTGTGTTAATCACGTGATTGGAAAATTGTTTTAAAATGAAAATTGTTTTATAAAATTGTAACAGTTTGCGTTTTCAAAAGAATGAGAAAGCGACTTAAACGATTCAGCAAAATCGAGGATTATGACCCCTTTCTTTACTGTTTCGCTTAACTCCGGACTTGTCCAGTTGAGAAAGTGAATTGTTATTTTTACAAAATAAATAAAAATTGTTTTCAGAAATTTAACAGTTTACGCTTTCAAAAGAATGAGGAAGCGATTTAAACGTTTCAGCAAAATCGAGGACTATGACCCCTTTCTTTTACTGATTCGCTTAATTCCGGACTTGTCCGTTTGAGAATGTAAAGTGTATTTTTACAAAATACACAATTTTGCACTTTCAAGGAAACGATGAAGAGATTTAAACGATTTAGCAAAAGTGCGGAGTATGGAACCACACTTTTACTTTTTCGGTTAATTCCGGACTCGTTAATTGAATATCTGTTGTTTTGATGATTTTGATGAATTTTACACTTTCAAGGAAACGATGAAGAGAATCAAACGATTTAGTAAAACACGTGGTATGGGACATGTGCGTTTTCTATTTCGGTTAATTTCGGACTCGTTAATTGAAACATTTTGATGCTTTCGTGTGCTTTCGAGCCACTATGAGGACCTTCGGGTCATTTGTTGGGCTTTCGGGCCACTCTACGGACCTTCGGGTCAATCTGATGGGCCCCAAAATTATGTTGAGTACTTGGTAGGCTTCGGCCACTCTGAGATGCACGTGCGGCGAATTAAAAACTCGCCATCTGATGGGATCGATCCAAACTTTCATGTTGATTTTCTAGTCTTCTTAATTGATTTCTAGATATTTGTTGCTTCCAATTATCTACAGGTAATTGGATATTTGTTGATATGAGTTCTGATTATCGTTTTTGATAATCAGATATTTGTTGTTTCTAATTATCGCTTGTGATAATTAGATATTTGTTGATATGAGTTCTGATTATCGTTTTTGATAATCAGATATTTGTTGTTTCTAATTATCGCTTGTGATAATTAGATATTTGTTGATATGAGTTCTGATTATCGTTTTTGATAATCAGATATTTGTTGTTTCTAATTATCGCTTGTGATAATTAGATATTTGTTGATATGAGTTCTGATTATCGTTTTTGATAATCAGATATTTGTTGTTTCTAATTATCGCTTGAGATAATTAAATATTTGCTGATTTCGAATTTAATTATCGCTTTTGATAATTAAATATTTGCTGATTTGAGATTTAATTATCGCTTTTGATAATTAAATAATTTCTTTTGATAATTAAATATTTGTTGATTTTAGATTTAATTATCGCTTTTGATAATTAAATATTTGCTGATTTGAGATTTAATTATCGCTTTTGATAATTAAATAATTGCTGATTTGAGATTTAATTATCGCTTTTGATAATTAAATATTTGCTGATTTGAGATTTAATTATCGCTTTTGATAATTAAATAATTGCTGATTTGAGATTTAATTATCGCTTTTGATAATTAAATATTTGTTGATTTTAGATTTAATTATCGCTTTTGATAATTAAATATTTTCTGATTTGAGATTTAATTATCGCTTTTGATAATTAAATAATTGTTGATTTGAGATTTAATTATCGCATTTGATAATTAAATATTTGCTGATTTGAGATTTAATTATCGCTTTTGATAATTAAATATTTGCTGATTTGAGATTTAATTATCGCTTTTGATAATTAAATATTTGTTGATTTGAGAAATTTGATTATCGTTTTGATAATCGAATATTTGTTGAATTTTAAATTTGATTATCGTTTGTGATAATTAAATATTTGTTGATTTGAGAAATTTGATTATCGTTTTGATAATCGAATATTTGTTGAATTTTAAATTTGATTATCGTTTGTGATAATCGAATATTTGTTGATTTGAGAAATTTGATTATCGTTTTTGATGATTGAATATTTGCGATTTTTGAGATTTGAGCTTCGTCTTTTTCTTTGGAAATTCAGGTGAGTAATTTGATTTACTCACATTCAATTCGTGCTCTGTATGGGATTTCGGCTCTGTTCTCCTTCTCTTTTAGTTGCTGGAACTCGATTGTTCTTGCTTTTGTTAGTCGTCTGATTTTGATCCCTGAGTCCCACGATGTTGATTCTTTTGATTTGAAGCAGTCGAACCTTTTGATTTCTTATCTAATACTTCCCCGCTGACACTTGCTTTGCTTGTACATTCGACTTTGCCATGCTCTTTTGGTTGTTACCTTTTATCCATTTATTCCCTATGATTGCGTGGACGCAATTTCTTTAAGGAGGGGAGTCTGTAACAACCCGGTTTTTCGCGTCAGTTTATAAACGACGATTTAATTGGTTAGACAATTGCAATTGGGATTTCATTCGAGTTGACATTCGTTTATAAAAATTGTCAAGTGTTTTATCAGTTGTAAATTCTTGTAAATGGTTATAAGGAAGTGTGGGCTGTGGAAATTTAATTGTGGCCCATATTTTATTTTGAGGCCGTGCATAATTGTAAGGCAAATACCCTAATCCCCCATCTCAGTTCATTCACTCGAAACCAACCCTAAAATTATTGGAACGAAGAAAAAAATAGAATAATGGCGCCCTCTTCTTCGTTCGTTCCTTCAATCTGAAAATTAGGGCTTCGTTCCCTTTGTTCCCGTGAGCGCTCGGCTTCGCTTGTTCGTGCTTGGCTTCGGCTTTGCACGCTCCTCTGTCGATCGATTCTGGTTGTTTGCTTGCGCTCGTTCACAGCTGCTCCTTGGGGCTTCGGCGATTTCTCGATTCTCTGGCGACTTGGACTTTGGCTTCGACTGCTCCAAAACATCGTGGCTAAGGTGAGTGTTCTCGACACTCACATCCAATTCGACTTCTATGTGATTTTTGTTCGCATTAAATTGTTTAATCGGCTGCTTGAGAAATTGATGCTCGCGATTTTGGATTTCTGGTATTTTCAATTTTGTAAACTTTTGGTTTTGGTTTTGTTGGCTTCGGCCATTCGATTTTGTTGAGATGCCAACTTTGCTCGATCGAATGAATGGTTCGTCTCTGCTTCTTATTGTTTCGAAACATCAGTGAGTAATTTTATTACTCACATCTACTTCGAATTCTATGAATTTCGTTTGTGTTAAATGGTTTGAGATTGTCGATTCACTTTGCTCGTTGTTCGATTTATGTTGTTGGCTTGAGGTTTATCTAACTGCCTCTGGAAAGTTCGTTTTCGTTCTGATTACTTCGTAAATGCTTTCGATCTTGAGATATATGAAGCCATTGGGATTTCTGGACTTTTGTTTGCACTGCATCATGTGGTCTTTGTACCTGTGCACGTTTGTACATGCCTCACTAGTATACATGTATATTTTCAACTGTACAATGGTTTGATTTTTCATATGCACTGCTTGGTTTTGAGTTTTGGTGGCACTTGAGTCATTCTTGATTATTGTTGCTACCTGGTTCAATTTTCTTACTGTCTCGTGACTCCGGTTATTATGTATTGACTGTTGGAATTTGTTGAGCTCACTTGAGATTACCCTGGGTTCCATTATTTGGATTCATGTATGGTTTGCAGTCCATTGTTCTTCGAGTTAGTGTACTGGGTCTTCATTCCATTTAGTTATACTGTGCATCTCTATGTGCTAGCGGCTTTGTTCGTCTACTGTCATCATGCATCGAGTCTGATCGTTGTTGTTGCTTAGTATCATGTAGTGTCCTGTCTCCTTATCTTTGGAGCACTGTTCAGATGCATGTTGCATTTATTTTTGGTTTGCCTTGTATATTTCAGTGAGCTTTTGCATCACTGTATCTCGTGCATTGTCACTAGTATCATGTATTGTCCTGTCTCCTTATCTTTGGAGCACTGTTCAGATGCAAGTTGCATATTGTTCCACTTCGATATTAGCTCTGGCTTCTAGCTTGGGAATTTTGTCTTGTGATCTTTCTTACCAGTAGCATGATCGACTTTGGCATTGCTTCCTATCTGAACTGTTGTTAGACCATGTACATTTGTGGTTGCACTTCATTCGTCTTGTTAGCAGTGCAGCACTTGCCTCTCTTGTTAATTCGTTTTACTGATTTGCCTTTGATCTTGGTTGTGGTTTAGTGATGCACCTGCTTGGCTATTTTGTACTTCTGACCTTTGTTGGGTTCTGGTCTTGCTGCAGTTGCTAGTTTGAGTTTTGTTGCCCTTTGCACATGCTCTTTGATATTGGTTGAACTTGTTTCACTTGCTGCCACTGTCTTCTTTGTAGTTGCATTCTGCCCTTGTCTTTGCAACTGTTTGCTACTATAGCTTCATCGTGCTGGTTGCTTCGTATTCGCTTATGTCTGCAGTTGCATGTGCTTTGCAGTTTTTCCCCCTGTCGGGATTTGTTCTCGAATTCACTTGAGTTGAACCCGATTTCGGGGTTTGACCTTGTGATCACTTTTGACTTCATTGAGCTTTTGTGTATCTCTTGCGATAGTGGCGAGGTAGTACACGCGTGCGTGTACTGCAGCCCTATCAGATTTGACAGCTTTAAATTGATTTAGTCGATTTGATAAATTGTTTATTTATCTCAGTTGATGATTTAAATCTGCTGATTTTTGTTAAACACTGTTAAGTGTTATATTGACCGTTATCCAGTTTCTTTGTTTAAAGAATCGGATAGACGGGAATTATTGTGACTGTCGTCTATTTAAATTATTACTGCCTATATGCACTAATAAACTGGTTTGAATTAGACTGACCTGGGTATTATTTTCTTTTGAATGTAATACTCGGGTCAGACCCGAGTTATTTCAGGTTGTAGATTTTCTTCTTTGAGTTGCTGTTCAGGACATGAAGACTTTTCACATCTTCTGAAGTTGTCAGTGTCATTTTGTAGTAGTCGTGTCATTATATAGAACGATATGTATTCATGTATATTAGTTGATAATGTACTTGTATATATAAATTCTAGAGTCGACAGTTGTAGTTGTATCATATGTATTGTGTCAACTATGTATTAACTGACATCAGTTATATATATATGAGACTTTTGTTTTTATCTGTGTTCCGCATTTATATTATCTGTGTTATTGTTATATCTAATGTCCTAAACTATTATGAACTATCGTAGTTTGTTTTATACTGATAATTGGATATGTCGATGGGAGTAAATAAATAATAGATGAAAAATAAAAAGTATATACCACTCCTACCGAGATAACCAATATTAGTGTAAGGCCAATTACGGATGGTCGCTCCTATCCAGCCTTATTCTTCGTAATAATAGACAGTATTTCTTTTAATACTCTTTGTTATTATGAGCATAGAGGTGGGGCGTCACATAGACTTTAGGTTTTCAGAGATGCACAGGTTTGATTCCAGATTTTGAAAAGAAGATGCTCAAGCTTTGAAAACTGCTAGTTGAAACCTTTATCTTGATCTTCATATATGTTGGATTGCTTGTTGATGTTGAATGTTTGTTTAAGTTTTGAGATAATATTGCTCAGTTATTACTCAGTTTGAATGAACGAAACTGAGATGATTTTGATATATATGCAAGAAACAAATTTGCAGGGCTTATTATTTGTACAATACAGGGTAATATCTTTTGTACAATTAACATCGGAGATTTCTATCTTGGTGGCTGCTAGTTACATAATGTTGGCTAGCATTAATTACTATGTCCTATTCAGTCTACAAACCCATCCAGTTGTACATAAATGTATTATACTATTCTTCTTTGGCCAGAGGTTAGCAAACACTGAAATGATTTTTATAACATTCGAATTGACTTAAGTTTTGCTGAGATGAAAACATTTAATGCATATGTCCTTTATACTTGTATATGTGTTCATAGATAGTTCTTCTACTAGCCTTGCATATATATTTTACAGGCAACATACTTATTGTATTTGCCTAGCTTACTTTTATACTTTATTTATTTCCTTCTTTCATAATTACTTACAGCCTTGCATTGCAAACATATATTTCCAGAACTTCACAAGTGATCATTTTCTTGCCTTGCAACATGAATATTTATTTCCTACTTGCATTGCCACAATGTATTTCCAGAATTATCTAAGTGTCTTATGCTTTGTATCTAAAAGAATTTCTATAGTTAGTTAACATATAGTTAGAATTTAGGTGATGTGTTTACTTAAGTGCTTACATAAACATATATTTTTACCTTATATATATATCTATTTCTACTACTAACTTAAATACTTATTTTTATTTATTGTTTATTTTTATGAATTTCTTTTTAGAGAAAATAAAACAAAGCTATGTATATATATACAAATAAAAGCTTATACAAATATCTTTTTAAATCCAAACATTTTAAATATTTACTCTTTTTAATTTCAAAGCTTTTAAATTCAAAATAAATTCTAAAATCCAATTTTAAAATCAAGTTATAGGTATACATATATAACAATATATTAAAATTGAAAATAAGGCTTCTATTTTAAAATCTATTTATATTTATATATATAACATTACATTAATAATGTTATTTGAAAATAATAATTTGTTAAAATTTAAATAGTTTATAAAAGAGATTATACATCCCTATTATTATTAAATGGATAAATATATCATATTTATTAAACAATATTTTAAAACAACCCTTTTAATTAATCTTAAACTTAAGCTAAGATATAATTTAATCAATCAAACATTTATCTTAAACATTTTAAAACTATATATTTAAATCAAATCATAATTTACAAATTACCAAAAATATATTAGAATTTGAAAACAAGATTCATTTATTTATTAAATTCAAACCAAAGATTTCTATTTATAATATATACAAATATATACATATTATAAATAGAAAACAATTTATTAGCTTTTAAAAGATAAATTATCAGTTAAATTTTTATTTAAAAGGATATTATATCAATTCAAATCTTATTAACAAATATTATCAAATCAATTTAATTTTTAATGCAGATTATTAAATTGATATTGCCAAAAATTCCGGGATATCACATTCATCCCCCCTTAAAAGAATTTCGTCCCCGAAATTTAAAACAATGGTAATTTAATAATCTCATTAATGATTTAATTTTAAAAACACAAGCATATATTATCATATGCTAACAACCATAGCAACCAACTCATCCAATCAAACAAATCTAACTATTCGGACAAAATCAGGATAGGACTATCTAGAGTTTCCCAAGTATAAACACCGAGATACTCGCTCTACAGAATCAAAACAAAACTATACTACTAAGCTACAGAGCTCCTACTCATCTAGATCTACCAAACTAGACAGGATATCAGACTACAGACAAGTCTGACTCTACAATCAAACCTCCCTGAACTGCTGGCTCTACAACCAGAGATAAATCTTACACGTACTTCCTCAGAGATACGTGAAACACATCGTATCCCAGTTATCCAAACTGACAATTCACTCCAAAAGATCAAACACTTAACCTCACCAAAACATAGAGAAAATTCAAAATATCTTGGAGCTAGCTTCCCAATCTTACCAAACTTAAAGCTCCTTCAATCGGAGAAAACTTACTCAAAACCAAATCCCCGATTTCAAAATCCAAATTCCTCCGTCTCTTATCCACAAAACTCATATGAAAATCCTGGGCTGTTTACATCCTTACAGATCAGATCAACCTTCGCCGATGCCTCAAAAACAACTCATCAAAATGATCCACTCACGATCAATCCGAGAACACAAACTCTACTCCTCAAACATCAGAAGACTGAACTTACTTTTCCTATCCGAAAAGATAAAACAAATGCATTCCCAAACTGCTTCCGCTGCACAACTCTGATCTGAGAAGATGAAAATGCTGATGATACACATGAGCACGAACTGGACAACACATCCTCGAAATATGGTTCAACAGATCCATAAAGAGAAAATTCAGAAATCCCGAAAGATCTCTGACAAACCAAGAGAACACTCAACTATCGCAAGTCACTTTTGCGATCAACCCAATCTAATATCCAAAGAAAAACTGTTCTCTCTTTACCAATCAGAACAGCTTAAGCCTATCTAGCCAATCCATCGAAGAAAATGGATCCACTCTGCTGCTTCTGAACTCCACCTCTAGAAAACTGCTGACAAAAACCTTCTTGCCCGCATACAGAACAATTTGAGCTGCGACACTGCTACTGATGCCAAAGATTTCCTAATCCAACTCCTCGAGAAACTCAGGCCTCAAAGCCAAACACAAACACCCAGCTGAACTCAGCGTCAACACCGGTGCAGACACACTTCCTTATACTTGTTCCAAAGAAACATCTTCGGAGACATCCATAGTCACTGTGTCTCATCACACAGCTACTAATTCCTAGATACTAAGATAACACCACTAGCTTCTGCTCAACTGTCAGAATCCAAATTCTACTCATCCAAACTTGCACTTCAAAAATGGACTCCGAACCTTAATAGGTTTCCTTCAGAGATTTGATGAAATCCTCACACTATAACAAAAATTCACTCGAGTCAGTATTGGGTCTACAATCTCGGCAGATACACTTCCAACATCAACAAACTCCAACCATTGGTAGTCGTGTTACATACACCACTACCCTATCTACCTTTATAAATTATATTAGAAAACCCGAACAGGTAACCCAAAAGATAGGTAGAAATATAGATATACACACATATATATATATATATATATATATTCAAAATTACAAATACGCTCTCTCAAGAAAGATACCACTCCAGAGCTTAGGTATTCGCTCAACCTAGCGCTCTGATACCAAGTGTGACGACCCAACTTTCTACTACCAGAAAGTTGCATCATCTATAAGAAAGAAAGGGATAGAAAAGAGAAAAGATAGAGAAGAAAGAAGAAACAACATCAGAATCTCAACAGCGGAACGAATAAATTATATTAATCACATAAATATTACATAATATACAACATCAATCAGAGCTACACAAATAATACATCACATACTAGACAGTTATAAACACCTGTCTAGTTAATACAACTCGATACAACTCAAATACAACACAGAGATACCAAAACAGCGGAACACTATATATATATCAACAACGCTGAAGCCTCCTGCTCCATTGATCCTCCATAATTCGTCAAAGCTAACCTAAATCCCTTGGCTACTCGTAAAAATTTGAGTACCCGAGAGTTTAAGAAAAACAGAAATAAACTCCGAGTCAGACATGGGTCTGGTATGAGTAACAGGTTAAAGTTGCTTAACTTTGAAAATCCTTTTGAAAACAAAAGGTATCACGTAAGACTCCCCACACATAAACATGGGTAAGTTTTTACCTTACGCTAACCAAACATTTAATAGGATATCCAGTGATATTATAATAGGGTCTAGGGTTTTCAAGTAAATAAAATCATAGCTGAAATTGTTACATCTATTAAATTCCAGCATACTAGCCAACATGTGGGTAATACAATCAAATCCGATGGCGCTTATTGGAGATTGGATTCCATACAATGGCAGGGCTACTGGGGTACCGCCCGTCACAGTACCTGGCCTAGATTAGCGTACCGAGGACCCACCCTAAGTCCCCTGCAACACAAGGCCGGAACCATCCCTTACTAGACAGTCCCAAACAAGACAACCCCGGCAGTTGGAGCTCAAAACTGCCCACACAGCCGAAATAAAAAGTGACATCTAGACAGGGGTATATCTCGCTCTCAAGTGGGTGCTACCCACGAAGCCTTGCTGCACCTCCCATGTTTTAGCCATTCCCGGTTGATGAGGCTTGAGGCTACGATTACCTTAACAGAACTCATCACTTAGAATGCTCATCGTCCGCCTAACGATGTTCTGAAAGCATTCAATCCATACAAGTTCGTTCCGGGATAGAACGAAACCGAAGGCATTATCTCGTTACACTCATTTTGGAATCACCCTCAGAGTTAACGACAATAACCCTTGCACTATGAATCTTCATCTCCACTTGAGAT
This sequence comes from Allium fistulosum, assembly GCA_030737815.1. Lineage (NCBI taxonomy): Eukaryota > Viridiplantae > Streptophyta > Magnoliopsida > Asparagales > Amaryllidaceae > Allium > Allium fistulosum. The sequence goes on from CM060905.1 coordinate 675,656,240, forward strand.
TTACGACCTATCGTTAATTTGGATCGATGTGGTTTTCGGATATCCAAATCTGGAAACCCGATCCCGGTCTCATCGAAATCCAAACCATATCTTTTAAGGCCAAGTTGTTTTAAAGTTAAAACAATTCAATTCATTATCCATATACACACAGATAGATAATTCACAATATCACAGATAGATAATCTACATTATCATTACAACAGATAATTCACTTCAACCAAAGCATCTATATTACACAGCATTACTTATCTCATATCTGAGATTTCAAACCATTCAAGGAAATCAATATCATCCATCATACATAAGCAAGGATTAATAATCACACCATTTATAATTAATTTAAAATGAATTAAATTAATTACATCATCCCTAGTTAATTTAAAGTAAATTAAATTAATTACTTCATCATTATAAATCTTGCTTACATAACCATTAATTAATTACAAATCAATTAATTAATCATTCTCTAATTTCCTTCTTAATTAATCATCCTTGATTAATTATCCTTTAATTACATTCAAGTAATTATCCTTTAATTAATTTCACAAATTAATTATCCTTAACCAAATACAGTAATTAATCTTTAACTACTCTATTAATTAATTAACTATAATTAATTATATTAATTCTTAATTAATTACATTAATTAATAACCCAAAATTACTTATTTTGATTAATTAATCTTAATGAATCAATCCTTAATTTCATCTTTAATTATATAAATTAATGATCCCTAATTACATTTTAATTAATTATTCTATTTAAATTAATTACATTAAGTAAATAAATCTTAATTAAACCACAATTATTAATCAATCTTGATTAATCCCATTCAGTAATTAACTACCCTTAATTACTTAAATAAATAAATTAATTACTCCTTAATTAATTATCTCAATTAATCCCTTGATTAATTTCGCAAAGTAATTTAATCCAAATTACTTTCATTATTAAATCATCTTCAATTAATTACATATAGTAATTACCATCAATTACTTCATTAAGTAATTACACTTCATTAATTACATTTAAGTAGTTATACTTATCAAATCATCCAATGATTAATTTAAATTAATTAAACTTAATTAATTAACTTAAACAAATCAAATTAAACTCAATTAATTATATTAAGTAACTAATTCCTTAATTTCTTCCATTAAGTAATTATACTTAAACATTTTCATAATTGATTATCTTTAATTAATCAATCTAATTATTTATTAAAACTAATCACATTTATTAATTATTAAACAACCTTAAGTTAATATCCTTCATCATTTATTTACAATTCTTAATTTCTTTCCTTAAGAAATTAAACTTAGATTAATCAATGTTAATTATAAATTAATTTATCCTTAATAACCAATTAATTAACCTCTAATTATTTAATTAATTTAAGTTTTCAACTCTAACTTAATTATTCTTTAATTCCTTGATTAATTATCCTTTAATCATTAATTTATAATCTAATCTTACCTAATTAACGATCTTTAATTACAAGTTAATTATTCCTAATTAATTAATCTTAAACCTTAATTAATTAATTTAAACTCTTAATTACTTAATTAATCATCCATATCATTAATTAAATAAATTAATTAATTATCCATTTTTAATTATCTTAATAATTTAATGAATCCAAATCATTAAATTCTAATTAACTTTAAGATAAATCTTTACTCTTATTTATGATTAAATTATCCTTACAAAACATTTAAACAATTCACTTTCAAATTTATTTCAAATTTCATTTTTAAATTTAAGATTTAAAAATGAATAAAATTTAACCTTACCAAAATTTAGAAACAATTACAAATTCTATAAATCACATGTTAAAGACACTCTTATCTTATAAAAGAATTTTACAAGAGTTTTAATCCAAATTTATATTTAAAAGCTCAACCATTTTTAAATACACTTTAAATACTTAAACACTTTAAAGTTGTAAAAACTTATTTATCTCCAAACTAAGATTCAAACTAAATTTGATTCCAGATTAAAACTTTGATTTAAACTTAGTTTAAATCTCTTCTTTACATTTTAAAATTTTAGTTTTAAATTCAAAACTGACAGGTTTTAAAACCTGTAACACAAAAATTTATACCTGAGACAACCCCCATATTTCCCGAGTAAAACCCTACACTACTTCGAGAAAACCCACGCAAAACTCGAGAATGACTCCAGCTCTCCTCTTCTTCCCAAACTTTAACTCACAGTACCAATAACACCTACCCACACGTGCACGTGCACGACAGCTCTGGCCACCATCAGTCGTCACCTCGACCCTCGCCAAGTCGCCGATTGCCTCCATAGACGAACTGACCTCCCCGATTGCCAATAACCACGACAAATCAAAATCGAGCCTACCCAGCAAAAACTAGAACTAAACCCAACAAAGGATATCACCCTGCCGCCGACGATCCCAGCCATCTGCATCCATGTCATCGCGTCCATGCATTCACCAAAGCATCCCCCTCCTGATCCCCACTGACCGATCACCTGAAATGCTTCGATGATGACGAATTTCCTAATTAAATGTTATCGACCAAACCGGGTTTTTAAACCCTACTTCTACCAATTACGACCGCCTCGACCATCAGTAAATCCCACCAATATTTTTCTTGAGACCCTCATGCCACCACCTTCCTTTAGACCAAAACCGACCCCCCACAACCCTTCCGTTCGCCGGCATTTGATAAAAGTACCAGTTTTGATCAACTCGGAAAAACACAACCATTTTTAACCTAAAAATCATGATTTTAGTTTCAAAAATCAAGTTTTAGTTTAAATATTCAATTTATATTCCTGAATCAATGAATCAGGACATTTGAATTTTGACTTATATTAAGCTTGCTCTGTTGTTTTTGATTTCCAGAGACAAAACCAAATTATTTTAACTTAAATAAACTTTTAAACTTCAATCTATGATACAACAAACATAATTTGTTTGAAACTTAAACCCTAACATAGTTTAGATCATAAGAAAATGATTTTTGATTTAAAACTATAGCCTGGTAACTAAAAACGGTAGAGCACAGATATACATATCAGATATGTACACTTACGTATATTCATAAACACAGGGTTATCACTTATATATGCATAAACAAAGCATCATCCATCTCAGGGCTTCACAAGCAAGTAGACATCTATTTACTTAGTTTTTAAATTTAAAATGTTACTCACCTGAGAAATTGATAAACAACAGAGCCTCTGGTTTATTTTGAAACAGCGTGAACTTTAGAAAACTTTTGAAAACATAATTGCAGAAAATGCTTTAGTTTGAACAGATGTAGACTTTAGGTTTTCAGAGATGCACAGGTTTGATTCCAGATTTTGAAAAGAAGATGCTCAAGCTTTGAAAACTGCTAGCTGAAACCTTTATCTTGATCTTCATATTTGTTGGACTGCTTGTTGATGTTGAATGTTTGTTTAAGTTTTTGAGATAATATTGCTCAGTCATTACTCAGTTTGAATGAACGAAACTGAGATGATTTTGATATATATGCAAGAAACAAATTTGCAGGGCTTATTATTTGTACAATACAGGATAATATCTTTTGTACAATTAACATCAGAGATTTCTATCTTGGTGGCTGCTAGTTACATAATGTTGGCTAGCATTAATTACTATGTCCTATTCAGTCTACAAACCCATCCAGTTGTACATAAATGTATTATACTATTCTTCTTTGGCCAGAGGTTAGCAAACACTGAAATGATTTTTATAACATTCGAATCGACTTAAGTTTTGCTGAGATGAAAACATTTAATGCATATGTCCTTTATACTTGTATATGTGTTCATAGATAGTCCTTCTACTAGCCGTGCATATATATTTTACAGGCAACATACTTATTGTACTTGCCTAGCTTACTTTTATACTTTATTTATTTCCTTCTTTCATAATTACTTACAGCCTTGCATTGCAAACATATGTTTCCAGAACTTCACAAGTGATCATTTTCTTGCCTTGCAACATGAATATTTATTTCCTACTTGCATTGCCACAATTTATTTCCAGAATTATCTAAGTGTCTTATGCTTTGTATCTAAAAGAATTCCTATAGTTAGTTAACATATGGTTAGAATTTAGGTGATGTGTTTACTTAAGTGCTTACATAAACATATATTTTTACCTTATATATATATATATATCTATTTCTACTACTAACTTAAATACTTATTTTTATTTATTGTTTATTTTTATGAATTTCTTTTTAGAGAAAATAAAACAAAGCTATGTATATATATACAAATAAAAGCTTATACAAATATCTTTTAAAATCCAAACATTTTAAATATTTACTCTTTTTAATTTCAAAGCTTTTTTTTTTGAAAACGGGTTCAAGCTTTCTATTACTATAAGCAAAATATAAACAAAAGTAATAATACAAGACCAATACAAAAGCTAATCCAGCTCTGAAACAAACAAAACAGGCCCGAGCTCAACAAACAATGCTACCAGCCCAAAGCCCACTAATCAAGAAACAAATGCCAGAAGCTTCGAGACAGATCTCAAAGCAAATAAGGCAAACCGACACTTCTACTACTTCATTTACTTCATATCTCATCTCGAAAGAAAATAAAATAAAAAAGAAACAACAATGGCGGCGAGCGAGGAAGTAACGAAACATCCTCTGCTACTTCCAGATCGTAGCTTCTTCCTTTGAGACCGAGGAAATGAACAGCAGCGACAACTCGAAGGACATCAGCCAACAAAATCTTTGATCCAACCAAAACGGAACAAGACAAGTATTAGATATGACAAAACCATCTAAGAAGAAACTCAAAACTTCATACTAAACTTCTTTCGTGACCAAGACGTGAATACGAGAACTCGAAGCAGCCTACAATTGCTCGAAGCCTCGTCTTCAACTTCCAGATCTAAGATCAACCATTACTTCCTCATGAAGAACAGTGAAGAAACTTAACAAGATAAGTCATTAATAACCAAAAAGATGCTTCTTTTTTTTCTTTATGTGAATTAATTCTATGAATCTTCTTCCAGATAACTAGAAGTATCATGACTGAGATTCCCGAGACTCAAGCTGAATATTCATAAGTGTACAGGACGAGACTACAACACTCGGATCAACCTGCAAATCTGCATCCTTAAAAACTAATTCAATAATTATTGTTACTTGTAAATTATAATGTAATTAAGTGAGAGGAGGAGAGAAACACTGTAATTAATACAGGTTCACAAAACCTGGAGCCAAGGAACATTGAAACAGGAAGAAGGCAGAGGAATAATACTTATAGCTCCAAAGCCAAACATTTTTTGAAAAATTACATTGAAAAAATAGATGGTTTATATTTTCAATGTGATTATTACAAAAGACGCAGTTTTGGTCCACGACTATCTGTTTCTGTAGTAATCTTGCTTTTGTTAAAAGATAGTCATTAATGGCTTTAAAAAGGCATACCGCCATCTTAGGAACGTGAATTTTGTTCCAAACCAAAGACGCCCAGTTCTTAATTTCAAAACTGGATCGAACCGAATTCCAAACTTTTTTAAACTGATACAAACCATCCTTAGAACACTTCCAAGACCAGAAATCCCTCTCCCTATTCTTGTGAATCTTGACGCCTTCAATTTCTGCATGAATTTGGAATAAGAAACTATACGAAACCCACTTCCACTTACCATTACTTAAGATCTTACTAAGAGACAGATTTTCTGTACCAGTTCTGAAAGTTGTGTCTCTCCCAATACGTTCCATAATAGAACTTCCATTTAACCATGGATCAAACCAAAGAGAAGTAGTTTTGCCGTCTGCAATGTTAAGGGAAAGGCAATTCAAAGCTTCGTGTCTGTTCTTCAAAATGAATTTCCACACTCCCGAATCGTCCGATCGCTGGTTAATTTCCCAAAAACTTTTAAGACCAATATATTTACAGTGCATTAGTTCCACCCAAATACCTTCTGAATTGATTACTTTCCATATCAGTTTGATATATAGAGCTTTATTCATCTCTTCTAAATTTCTCAATCCCATTCCTCCTTCTTCTTTTTGCCTACACAAAACCTCCCAAGGGATCTTGCTGCTACGACTTTTCCAAAGAAAGTTCAGAATCAAGTGTTTAATTTTTTGAACTGTAGAAACTGGGAGGCAAAAGCATTGCATCCAGAATTGTATAATGGGGGTAAATGGTAGATTTAATAAGTTCAAGTCTCCTAGATAAGCTCAACATTTTTGTTTTCCATCTATCAATCCTAACCTTGATCTTCTCTATTAAAGGAGAACAGTCCTTATCCCTCAGGTTAGCACTAGACAGAGGAATACCCAGATACCTTATTGGGAGATCCGATTGCTGAATATTGAGGATCATACTAATATCATTACAGCAATCCACCCCTTTCCCAAAGAAAACATTAGATTTCTCAAAGCTTATGTAACAACCCGAGATTTAGTTTCAATCTATAATCGTCATTTAACGATTTAAATAATGATAAATTGCTGTTGGAATTGTAATCTTGTTGAGATTCTTTTATAAATTGTTAAGTGTTAGTGGGCTTTTAAATCTAGCCCATGCTTTATTTTGTTTCAGTGCTTTGTTATTAAATGTAAACCCGGTTTCTCCCTTATTTTATTTTCGTTCGAAAAACCTATACGAACAAAAGAAAGAAATGGTGGCTCGTTCGTTCGTCCCCCTTTTTACAAATTAGGGCTTTGGTTTTCGAAGGCGATTGACCTTGTTTGCTCGATCGAATGAGGAGATTTGTTGCTGCTCATCGAATCTAAGGTGAGTAATTCTCAATTACTCACATCTAATTCGAATTCACGTATAGGTGATTTTGTGTTTCGGTCGTGTTTTCTTGGCTTATTTTGGGTTTTGTTGATGTTGATGATTTTACTCGTTTTAGTTTGATTCTTGGATTGCTTAGTTTCATAGCCACCACGGCTTCATGGGACTTCGGTCATGTGAATTTTGTATATCGATTTGGATTAAATTCGTGGGCACCACGATGTTGATTTCGAGCTGATTTTGAACTGTCATTTTGAGTGATTATTGTCACTCACATTCTAATTCGAATTCGTATGTTTTCTGATTTGTTTAAGCTTGTGATTTTCGGGGTGGATTAAATGATGCTTACGGTTTTGAATTCATGTAGCCGATGATGATTTGTTATATAGGGTTTGAACCCTTATTTTCTTGTTCGTAGTGAAGTATGGTGTTCTGTTGCTTTATTGTTTATAATTACACTTGATTTCGATTTTAGAATGGATGTGGAGATGATTTCCGACTTTGGCAGTTTCAAAAAATTTGTGATTTGATATCCCAGCTTGTTTTGATGTCGTGATTGCCATAATTTTGTTCATGCATTGACTACCCCGGTTTTGACAAGTTCGAACCTGTTTTGACTTGTACAATTTCGTTCATCCTTGAGTTTAGACCTTCTGTTTGGTGATGATCACCTGACTTTGGCTTCTTGGTGAGCTTCGTCTCTGATCATCTCTTACCTAACTTGTTCAATGTTTCTGATCATATTCTCTGGCCATCTGTCAACAAATGTTGACTGCATTTGAATTTTGCTTTGTCTCTGTTTTATTGTGAATTCGGTCACTTGAATCACATTTATTTTGATTTCTCTGGTCTCATATGCATACTGCCTATGCACATGCTTGATTCAGTTGCAAGTGTACTTGACATTGATGTTGTGGTTGTATTGCTTGTGATCTCAGTTTGACTTGTACACTGTCCTGTACATGTAGTTAGTTGTAGTGTATTATCACTTATCTGTTGTTCATTTTTCTGTGATCCCTTTGCCTATGCTCTCTGTAGTATTGCCTGCACTGGAATTTATTTGAGCTTGGTATTATATTTTCAGTGATATGAGACCTCAATCGAGGCAGTTTTCATTTTCTTCCTGAAAGCTTCAACTTGTTCGTTGATATTTTGGGTTGCCAAGTCATTTTGATATTTCTGATCGTGGTTGACTTCGGTCATTTGCTTTGGTATTGAACTGTTATTACATTTGATACTCGGCTTCGATCATTTTTGATTTTTTTATAGAACTGGCTTTGATACTTCACTTTCCAGTTTTTCATTCTTGTTCATGTGCATATCAGTGTCATTATTGAACTGTTGTAATGTGGTCAAACATTGTTGTTTTCACTTTGAGCATTCTGATCTGTGAAGCATTTTGAGCATTTTATGTTGAGGCTGCTATTGTTCTTCACGCATTTATATCTCGAGTTCGGTCAGGTTGTCTAACCATTGCACTGAACTTGTACATGTTGAAACAGTGGTTTCATGCCTTATGTTCGCATACATCTTGCAGTCTGTTTGATCACTACATAACTTTTAATTTAAGTTGCTTTGATGCTATTTTGATTTGTTGAAGCTTTGTATTTGTGTTGAGTCATGTCAACCATGGCTTGACCTTAGCATTCAGTTCCTTGTTTGCAGTTGCCATTGAACACTTGTGGTGACTGCAGTTTAGTTTTATATGCAGTTTTGGCCCTTGTTGGTTTGCATTGCATTAATGCATTTAGAGTTGTTCTCGAATTCACTTGAGTTGAATCCGGTATTTTGGGTTTGACCTTGTGATAGTTTGTGAATTTTCAATGTGTACATACGTGCACATTGTCCATATCTGTCTGCTTTGACCATTGAGTCTGTGGCATTGAGTTTTGAATCTTCATTTGATTTTGGTTCGTTGATCTATTGGTGTGTTTCCGGTTGTAGTGGCGAGGCAGTATACGCATACGTATACTACAGCCCTATCAGAGTTGATGTTTTATATTGATTATTTTGTTGTTGTTAATTGCCGTTAGGTAATTCTGATGTTTTTAAGATTATCTTCATTGATATTCTTTTTACTTATCTTTGTTGATGATTTAAATCTGCTGATTTGTTGTCTAACACTGTTTAGTGTTATATCTGCCGTTATCCGGATTCTCTTATCGAAGAGTTGGATATACGAAATTTCTGTGACTGTCGTCTATTTGATATTAATTATTATTGCTTCAGTGCATTATTAACTGAGTTTGAATTAGACTGACCCGTGTATTATTTTCTTTTGAATGTAATACTCGGGTACCACCCGAGTTATTTCAGGTTGTAGATTTCCTGCTTTGAGTTGCTGTTTGAGCTATGAAGGCTTTTCACATCTTCTGAAGTAGTCTTCGTCTATTTGTAGTAGTCGTGTCATTGTATAGGTTGATATGTATTCATGTACATTAGTTGATAATGTATTTGTATATATAACTTCCAGAGTCGACAGTTGTAGTTGTATCATATGTATTGTGTCAACTGTATTGTAACTGACATCAGTTATATATATATATGAGATCTTTTGTTATCTGTTTTCCGCATTCTTTTGTATCTGTGTTATTATTATATATATTGTCCTAAACTATTATGAACCATCGTAGTTCGTTTTATACTAGAATTGGGTATGTCGATGGGAGTAAATAAATAAGAGATGAAAAATAAAAGTATATACCACTCCTATCGAGGTAACCAATACTAGTGTAAGGCCAACTACGGATGGCCGCTCCAATCCATCCTTATTCTTCGTAATAATAGACAGTATTTCTTTTAATACTCTTTGTTATTATGAGCATAGAGGTGGGGCGTCACAGTTGGTATCAGAGCTCGGGGTTTATGGACATAATATAAAACATAACTTAGATGAAACATATGTTACAACTATTGGTCGATGTTTTATTTGTGCTTTAAGTCAAAAACTAAAGTTTTAGAATTTTGATGAAATTTTTAAATATCTTTATTTAAAAATAATAGTGAAACTGTGTTTTTTGATTTGATTAAATTGTGTTCTGTTTATCAGAGTGCGCAGCGGAAACAGTGAAATTGTCTTCGCTAAGTACAACCGGTAATCTTTTTGATTTAAAAATCAAAATACGAAATTGAAATAAATTTCATTTGTTGTTTGCATAGCGTTGTTTATTTTGTTTCTTTGAGAATTTCGAATCCGAATTGGGGATTCGAAACGATGCAGTTATGTGATTCTTGTTGAGATTTTTGCTGATATTCTTTTATGCTAATCACATGTTGATTAGATTTTTGCTATTTTAAATTATCTTCATTGAAGATAATAGAGGAATTTCTTTGTGTATATTGTAGTGTGCGTGCAAATATGAATTGCACGTTACTGCATTAATTTTACGTTGAACCGATGCTTGGTTATGAAACGTATTTTGTTGCCGTTATTTTTATAACGGGATTTTTACACCAATGCTAAATTTTCGAGGCACGGTGTTTTGTTGACACTTTGATGAATGAAAATTCACTGGTATTACATTTTGATGTAAATTATTTTGATGAGATTTTAACGTTTTAAAATTACTGTCGCTTTGACTTCAGTAACAATCAAATTTTTAAAAGTTGATTTTCAAGCGGTTATTCCGCAATGCTGATTCTGAGATTCGTTTTACGATGTTCTGGAGAAGTACAATTTCCTTTTCGAAATTGTTACTAATATTGCTGCTTTAATCACGTGATTGGAAAATCATTTTAAAATGAAAAATTGTTTTATAAATTTTTAACAGTTTGCGTTTTCAAAAGAATGAGGAAGCGACTTAAACGATTCAGCAAAATCGAGGATTATGACCCCTTTCTTTTACTGATTCGCTTAACTCCGGACTTGTCCAGTTGAGAATGTGAATTGTTATTTTTATAAAATAAATAAAATTGTTTTCAGGAATTTTACAGTTTGCGCTTCCAAAAGAATGAGGAAGCGATTTAAACGTTTCAGCAAAATCGAGGACTATGACCCCATTCTTTTACTGATTCGCTTAATTCCGGACTTGTCCATTTGAAAATGTAAAGTGTATTTCTACAAAATACACCATTTTGCACTTTCAAGGAAATGATGAAGAGAATCAAACGATTTAGTAAAACATGTGGTATGGGACATGTGCGTTTGCTATTTCGGTTAATTCCGGACTCGTTAATTGAAATATCTGTTGTTTTGATGATTTTGATGATTTTGCACTTTCAAGGAAACGATGAAGAGAATTAAACGATTTAGTAAAACTCGTGGTTATGGGACATGTGTGTTTTCTATTTTGGTTAATTCCGGACTCGTTAATTGAAATATTTGATAATTTCGTGTGCTTTCGAGCCACTGTGATGGACCTTCGGGTCATATGTTGGACCTTCGGGTCATATGATGGACCTTCGGGTCAAATACCAGTACTAGACCTTCGGGTCACTCTGCGGACCTTCGGGTCAATCTGATGGGCGCCAAAAATTATGTTGAGTACTTGGTAGGCTTCGGCCATTTGTTGATGCATGTGCGGCAAATTAAAAACTCGCCATCTGATGGGATCGATCCAAGCTTTTATGTTGATTTTCTAGTCTTCTTAATTGATTTCTAGATATTTGTTGTTTCTAATTATCTGCAGGTAATTAGATATCTGATGTCATGAGATTTAATTATCGTATCAGTAATTAAATATTTGTTGATATGAGTTCTGATTATCGTTTTTGATAATCGGATATTTGTTGCTTCTAATTATCGCTTGTGGTAATTGGATATTTGTTGATATGAGTTCTGATTATCGTTTTTGATAATCGGATATTTGTTGATAATTAAATATTTGCTGATTTGAGATTTAATTATCGCTTTTGATAATTAAATATTTGCTGATTTGAGATTTAATTATCGCTTTAGATAATTAAATATTTGCTGATTTGAGATTTAATTATCATTTTATTTTCGTTCGAAAAACCCTATACGAACAAAAGAAAGAAATGGTGGCTCGTTCGTTCGTCCCCTTTTTTACAAATTAGGGCTTTGGTTTTCGAAGGCGATTGACCTTGTTTGCTCGATCGAATGAGGAGATTTGTTGCTGCTTGTCGAATCTAAGGTGAGTAATTCTCAATTACTCACATCTAATTCGAATTCACGTATAGGTGATTTTGTGTTTCGGTCGTGTTTTCTTGGCTTATTTTGGGTTTTGTTGATGTTGATGATTTTACTCGTTTTAGTTCGATTCTTGGATTGCTTAGTTTCATAGCCACCATGGCTTCATGGGACTTCGGTCATGTGAATTTTGTATATCGATTTGGATTAAATTCGTGGGCACCACGATGTTGATTTCGAGCTGATTTTTAACTGTCGTTTTGAGTGATTATTGTCACTTACATTCTAATTCGAATTCGTATGTTTTCTGATTTGTTTAAGCTTGTGATTTTCGGGGTGGATTAAATGATGCTTACGGTTTTGAATTCGTGTAGCCGATGATGATTTGTTATATAGGGTTTGAACCCTTATTTTCTTGTTCGTAGTGAAGTATGGTGTTCTGTTGCTTTACTGTTTATAATTACACTTGATTTCGATTTTAGAATGGATGTGGAGATGATTTCTGACTTTGGCAGTTTCGAAAAATTTGTGATTTGATATCCCAGCTTGTTTTGATGTCGTGATTGCCACAATTTTGTTCATTGCATTGACTACCCCGGTTTTGACAAGTTCGAACCTGTTTTGACTTATACAATTTTGTTCATCCTTGAGTTTAGACCTTCTGTTCGGTGATGATCACCTGACTTTGGCTTCTCGGTGAGCTTCGTCTCTAATCATCTCTTACCTGACTTGTTCAATGTTTCTGATCATATTCTCTAGCCATCTATCAACAAATGTTAACTGCATTTGAATTTTGCTTTGTCTCTGTTTTATTGTGAATTCGGTCACTTGAATCACATTTATTTTGATTTCTCTAGTCTCATATGCATACTGCCTATGCACATGCTTGATTCAGTTGCAAGTGTACTTGACATTGATGTTGTGGTTGTATTGCTTGTGATCTCAGTTTGACTTGTACACTGTCCTGTACATGTAGTTAGTTGTAGTGTATTATCACTTATCTGTTGTTCATTTTTCTGTGATCCCTTTGCCTATGCTCTCTGTAGTATTGCCTGCACTGGAATTTATTTGAGCTTGGTATTATATTTTCAGTGATATGAGACCTCAATCGAGGCAATTTTCATTTGCTTCCTGAAAGCTTCGACTTGTTCGTTGATATTTTGGGTTGCCAAGTCATTTTGATATTTCTGATCGTGGTTGACTTCGGTCATTTGCTTTGTTATTGAACTGTTATTACATTTGATACTCGGCTTCGATCATTTTTGATTTTTTTGTAGCACTGGCTTTGATACTTCACTTTCCAGTTTTTCATTCTTGTTCATGTGCACATCAGTGTCATTATTGAACTGTTGTAATGTGGTCAAACATTATTGTTTTCACTTTGAGCATTCTGATCTGTGAAGCATTTTGAGCATTTTATGTTAAGGCCGCTGTTGTTCTTCACGCATGTATATCTCGAGTTCGGTCAGGTTGTCTAACCGTTGCACTGAACTTGTACATGTTGAAACAGTGGTTTCATGCCTTATGTTCGCATACATCTTGTAGTCTGTTTGATCACTGCATAACTTTTAATTTAAGTTGCTTTGATGCTATTTTGATTTGTTGAAGCTTTGTATTTGTGTTGAGTCATGTCAACCATGGCTTGACCTTAGCATTCAGTTCCTTGTTTGCAGTTGCCATTGAACACTTGTGGTGACTGCAATTTTGTTTTATATGCAGTTTTGGCCCTTGTTGATTTGCATTGCATTAATGCATTTAGAGTTGTTCTCGAATTCACTTGAGTTGAATCCTGTATTTTGGGTTTGACCTTATGATAGTTTGTGAATTTTCAATGTGTACATACGTGCACATTGTCCATATCTGTCTGCTTTGACCATTGAGTCTGTGGCATTGAGTTTTGAATCTTCATTTGATTTTGGTTCGTTGATCTATTGGTGTGTTTCCGGTTGTAGTGGCGAGGCAGTATACGCGTACGTATACTGCACCCTACCAGAGTTGATGTTTTATATTGATTATTTTGTTGTTGTTAATTGCTGTTAGGTAATTCTGATGTTTTTAAGATTATCTTCATTGATATTCTTTTTACTTATCTTTGTTGATGATTTAAATCTGCTGATTTGTTGTCTAACACTATTTAGTGTTATATCTGCCGTTATCCGGATTCTCTTATCGAAGAGTTGGATATACGAGATTTCTGTGACTGTCGTCTATTTGATATTAATTATTATTGCTTCTGTGCATTATTAACTGTGTTTGAATTAGACTGACCCGTGTATTATTTTCTTTTGAATGTAATACTCGAGTCAGACCCGAGTTATTTCAGGTTGTAGATTTCCTGCTTTGAGTTGCTGTTTGACCTATGAAGGCTTTTCACATCTTCTGAAGTAGTCTTCGTCTATTTGTAGTAGTCGTGTCATTGTATAGGTTGATATGTATTCATGTACATTAGTTGATAATGTATTTGTATATATAACTTCCAGAGTCGACAGTTGTAGTTGTATCATATGTATTGTGTCAACTGTATTGTAACTGACATCAGTTATATATATATATGAGATCTTTTGTTACCTGTGTTCCGCATTCTTTTGTATCTGTGTTATTATTATATATATTTTCCTAAACTATTATGAACCATCGTAGTTCGTTTTATACAAGAATTGGGTATGTCGATGGGAGTAAATAAATAAGAGATGAAAAATAAAAGTATATACCACTCCTATCGAGGTAACCAATACTAGTGTAAGGCCAACTACGGATGGTCGCTCCTATCCAGCCTTATTCTTCGTAATAATAGACAGTATTTCTTTTAATACTCTTTGTTATTATGAGCATAGAGGTGGGGTGTCACAGCTTAGCTCCAAGCTAGTAACCCTCTTCATGGCCTTAAAAACATCACTAATAGCAATTGCATTTTGAGCATTGGCTTTAGTAAAAACAATAATGTCGTCAGCGTAAATAAGGTGAGTCAATTTATTGTCAAAGTCTGTAATTGGGGAAATAAGACCAGCCCTGACTTTTTCATCCATCAGTAGCGTGAAATATTCCATAACCAAGGTGAACAATATAGGGGAAAGCGGGTCGCCTTGTCTAAGCCCATTAGAATTCTTGAAATAACCGTGCACTTCTCTGTTTGCAATAATAGAAAACACAGGAGTCTTAATTAAATTTTCAATAATTTTCACCCATTTTTCTGGGAAACCCAAGCTTAGTAGCATATGTATGACAAAAGATCGATTTATCGAATCATATGCTTTCTTTAAATCAACTTTAATACACATATATTTATTATCCTTTCTTCCAAGACCCTTGATAATTTCATGAGCAAACAGAATACCATCCCCTATTGATCTACCTTTAATAAAAGCCGTCTGATTCGGGGACACCAACTTATCCAAAAAAACACCCAGTCTATTACATAGGATTTTGGTAAAAACCTTATATAAGGTATTACAACAGGCAATGGGTCTAAAATCTAGGATACATGTGGAATGGTCTTTTTTTGGAATCAAGTGTATGAACATATGATTCCACTCGTTGATAATAAGACCCTTTTGAAAAATATCATTCAAAGCTTTGAAAATTAAATCTTTCGAAAGATTCCAATGAGTTTTAAAAAACAGCGAGTTAA